>OV702285.1:439106472-440475238 GCA_916181665.1 Avena sativa
AGATGGTGTATAACACCATGCCCCTTTTGGAAACCCCGCTTTAGCCGAAACAAAAACTATGGGATGGGAAGAACCCGGAAAAGGGCTTACAAAAATGTTTTATGAGAAAACCTTGGTGAGGCTTGGCCTACCAAGTGGTGTTGAAAATGAGAAAGGTTTTGGTTTACAAAATGGTCTGACAAAGGATGGAGAAAAAATGTTTACGAAAACACGCTGGGTTGTACAGTTTACTATGCTGGAACAATTAACCCGTATAACCACATTATCTAGAATGGGACGGGGCTGGACTCGAAGTTTGTCTAATATGATATAGGTTCCTCACACTACTACAAGGTCAAACAATCCCCGGAGGTTGGTCCTTCTCTGTCCAACGGTCCATGTGTAGCATCGACCGGGAGAAGGAACGAAGGGTCTGCGGGCCTTCACGCGATACTATGAGCCCCTCATTGAAAGCGCACACTAGTTGAGGTCCAAAACGCGCTACAGTTGGCTGGTTACTACATAGGGCGTCCCGGTTTTCAGGGGATTAACCTCATAGGTGTAACATCCCAAAAATCATAGTTTCAAAACTCATTCATATCATCTTTGCATAATTCATCCATCTAGGGTTTTCTTAAAAATCATTTAGAGACAGAAGTTGGAGCTATAATTTCATGTGGACAATTTATCCCAAATGACCATCATCTTTTGAATTTTGAAAGTTTAAATACTTGTTGGCTTGACTCCATTGATGGAAAGATTAGGTGAAGCTTTTAACCCAAGAATCAAAAATTAGAAATGGTTTCAAAACCCTATTTCAAATATTTACAAACTAGAGCAAATCTCTGTTTACTTTGAAAACCAAGCTTGACCAAGCCTTGCAGGGTAAACACTTAGTTAGAATGAATGTTTTGAACCCACAAAACCTTGCAAAAGTTCCCAAAGCAGTTGAATTCCAAAAGGATTTGAATTCATATCAAATTCATACCAGAAAATGAATTTAGAAAAAGAAAAGGCTTAAACAATAGAAAAGGGCCGCGCGGCCAGAATCTGGCCCAGCAACGGATCAAGCCCAGCAAGCCCACCCGGGATCTTTTATTTCTTCTCTCACGCGCGAGCGCACGCACTGAGCCGCTGACAAGCAGAGCCCACCTGCACATCGCGCACCTCGCTGACAAGCGGGCCATCTCCACGCCAGCGTCGTCTCCACCCGCACGACCTGTTCGTCCCCAATCAACGCAGCCGTTTCCTGTGTGTTAATCGCGGCGTCAATTCGAATCAATGGCCGAGTGATTCTCGCGCTTGACCAGGCTATATAAACCCCCTCTGTCCCCTCTCCCTTTTCCCCCAAACCCCAAGCACAAAACGCCCCCAGGCTGCGCGCATTTCTCTCTGCAACCCCGCCATCTCCGACGACTGCGCCGGCGAATTCCGGTGAGCCTCGAGTTCCCCTCGGTCTCGCATTCACGCTATCATGTTCAGTGAACCTCTGTGCATCTTCTGACACTCTCCGTTTGCCTTCGCATGACCCATAGCTTCGGCAACGTCGACGACCGGACCTCCACCGTCTTCTGCACGAACTCCGGCGACCTCCCTCCGTAAGTAGCCACCGCCCCTTGCCCTCTGACTGATACGCCTAGAATCCTCATCGTCTTGCGCATCTAACAGTATCCCTATTTTGGCTTAGCGCGACGAGGAACCTCGCCAACATCGACGACTGACCGTGGCTGACGCATTCGCGAACTCCGGCGAGGAATCCCCGACGACCCCGTGCGCCCCTTCCCAAGCCATTGCCACCTTGAGCATCAGCAGCCTCCTGCGGTTCTGGTAAGCATCTCCTCCCTTCCCCGGGCGACCTAGAACGCCGGCACCGCCACCGACTGACGCGCCGCCGCCTGTCACCGCCGGTAGCGCCGCTCGATTTTGGTTAGGAGATTTTTAGCCGTTAGATCTGAATCCTACGCGTAGAAACACTTCACTTAACGAAGGGGTATGGACAGATCTGAGCCGTGCAGCGTTAGTTAGATCCAACAGCACAGAAGGGTGATCCGGTGCAAACCGGTACGCGCCAGTAATAACGCGACGCGTGGCAAGGTTTAAACTAAAAACAGAATTTAAAACCAGATTTAGATTCAAACTTCAAATGCTTATAACTTTTGAATGCCACGTTGGATTTTTGCAAATTTTATACCGTTGGATTCAGTGAAACAAGGCCTTTCTGAATATCCAATTTATTTAGCATATAGTAACAGTTAAAAATGATTTTATTTGTGGAACAAGTTTTAGGCTATTTTAGATATAGATTTAATTTGGTAAAGTATAATGGGGCCAAATAAGTTTAGTTGGCAAACTTGTGACATGTTAAGTTTCTGTACTCATGAGCATACTTGGTATAATTTTCAAAAATCACCACCTAGTAGATTCTTGCATGCATGCATTCATATTATTTTTGGTTGTATATATTTGTGAGTAATTGTATGCTATTATTTCTTGTGTAGATTTTGCTAGTGATTGTGATTGTGAAGAGTGCTACTCTCCCCACTACCAAGGCAAGTGATATTTTCATGAATATTTCTGTCCTATATTTTGTACTAGCATTAGATATTTTGCTAAAGTGATGCATGATATTTTTGCCTAATGCTAAGATGGGAAATCCTAGGTAGAATGGAGTAGTAGAATTGCTAGGGAAATTATCCTAAGATAGATTATCATATTCTGCTTAGTCTAGCTACTTAGCAAACAAGGGTGGTGAACATCTATATGGTTATGATGAAAATATTCTAAGTCAAGAGACTTGTGTTTTCTTAATAAAACAATTAAGTCAAATGAACCTCCTGGGTGGAATGGAAAGAATGGGTTATGTTGAGTGGTTACACAAGGCCATGGACTTGGGTTGTGTATCTCACTTGTGGTAAGCCACCCAGGCACAAAGGGATTTGGAGGCCAAGTGTTGAGAAAGCTTACAGTGCAACCACTTGGCAATATGGGCTCTGCCATGATCATATAGGTTGCTAGAACTTAGTCACTTGGACAGTTGGTGGTAGATGGGATGATAGGATGGAACGCGTACATTTGACTAAGGAAAAGCTTCTGAAAGGTCCTGTCTTGGGAAACCAAGTCTGGTGGGGAAAGTGCACAACCTCTGCAGATGGAAAACCTAAGTACTTAGCCTTGTCCAAGGAAATGGACACTTTGAGCATCAAGACATGGAAGCTACAAGAATCTCATCACTCCAACTTCTAAATAAAAATTGATGGGTGAACAAGGGTGAAGGACCCCAATGTCTATTGGTGGTTCCTTGGGAAATGTTTTTGACAAAGAAAAACTTAGTGATTTCAACTAATAGGAAAAACCTATTTTCAAGCAAAGCAAGCCAAGCTACACTTAGCCAAAATGCATATAGTAGTATAGTCCACCTAAAATATACTAAGGTATCACTTGCCAATACTATTCCAAAGTATTGACCCTCTGTGGCTGTAACTTGTGATGTTGCAGGTTACTCCGATGATGAATAGGAGTCATGAGTCTACACTCAACATGCTTGCATGTGGCACATGAAGATGAAGACTTATGTTTATTTACTTGTTCCTTAAAACTCTTGTATTAGACCTATGGCCATGAGTTGTAAAAGACTATGTTTTATCTCTGGAATGAATGTAATAAACGACCTTTGTATCTGTGTACTTCATCTTAAACTGTGGATGCTAGCATTGATCCAGGGACTAGCATTGCAATCACAGGGATCCTTTCCTTTATAAAGGAGGGGTCTAACAGATGGTATCAGAGCACTGTGTTGCCTGTAGGATTATGACCCTAGGATTGGAAAACCACTAAGGAAAAAGTTTTTCAACTACTTCTACACTTGTCTATTCTTCTCGTAAAACTTTTCTAATCTCTTTCAACTTCCTTTGTAGATGAACTCCATCAACGAAGCCGTGAAGAAGGGACCACTCATGACCATGACCTTGGAGTGTGAAACTGAGTTTCCCAATGTTCTCAAGGATGTCATGGAGGCAATGGATGCACATGGTGAAGCCGTGTACAAGGGCTTTCCAGTGATGGATAAAGGAGTGGAGTATTGGTGGGTGCAACTTCACTTGTACAAAAACAAGGAAGACAACCACAAAGAAAGGGGATTCTGCATGTACACCAACACTACAATGCACACCACATTCTTTGAGTCAGCCAGGGATGCAGCTTGGAGGACTATCAAAGAACTAAGTGCTAGAGTCAAGTGCAGAATGCTCAACCTCCAAAAGGACTTAGAGAAAGAGAAGGATCTTACCCAAGAGTTGGAAGACACCAACCAAGAGATAAGGGGAGATGTTATAGACTTAGTGATAGAGTCAAGAGAGCAAGATTGGTGGATTGCCTCTAGGAACATAGTGTTTAATAATAGATCCCGTGAGATTGGATTGTAAGAACACTTCGTTAGTTGGACCACCACTTATCACCTTATTTTCCAAAATGATACCTTAAATAAGTTGGACCTTGTTTGATGTAATGGATTGTGTATGCATGACATATGTGGTATTTGTGTTCCATGGTTATGTATGAGATGGTTGTTTTTGTGTTCATCTTAAATAGTGTTGTTCTAACTTTTCAATTTTATAAATAGATGCCTATTGCCATCAGCACTGTTGAGGAGTTCCAGGTTACTCGTTTCGGACCCCGTATCGTTGAGCTTACCACTTTGCTCGATCTCCCTCTTCCTACCATCACGGTGTACCCACTCACCAAGTTCGAGAGGAAGGACCTCTGGGGCTTCAAGGTGAACCAGCCCGGACGCCAGACTGAGCCTACTACGGAGGCCATCGTCTTCAAGCTGATGCACGACGACAGGGAGAGAGGCATGGAGGTAGTCATGCAGGACCTGATAGGACGACTGTTAGGCCGTCACTCCCGACAGGTTAGGGGCACTCACTTCCACGCCTTCGGAAGGCATGATGTAGATGGAGATTCCATCGACTTTGAGGACGACTCGAGGAGCACTGCAGAGCCGATACGCCTCTATCTTCAGGACTTAGAGACTCTTCTCAGGCACGTAGATACGGATAGGACGAACGTCATGCTTGGCAATGACGAGCTTCAGGTGCAGCTACGCGAGAAGGACAAGCTTTTTGCACAGCAGGATGAGATGATCAAGGAAATGGAGACAAAGTTCGAGGCTCAGGATCGCAAGTTCAAGAGTCAGGAGAAACGCGTCCAGGATAGGAACAAGAAAATCCGGGACATGACCGAGGAACTGAAGTCCAAGGATTTCGAGCTTGAGCAGCAGCAGATGGTTATTGAGAGACTTCGCTCCCAGAAGAGGGCTCTCAAGGCCAAGGTCGATTCCTTGACCACTACGATTGAGGAGAACAAGACCGTGATGGAGAACGCAGGTCTTACCTTCGTTGAGGAGGAGATTGACGCTGATGAGTAGACTTGACTACTCGTTTACCTTTCATATTCATACTTGTTATTGTGAACTTATTATTGGACCATCCGACATGTGGATGGCTTGCCACTTGTGTGTTTTACTTCATGAGCTTATTATGTGGTTGTTGAACCTTTGTTTTTATATTGCTTGTTATGTGTTTGCTTTTGATGTATTGTGCATGAAACATCTATGGGTATCTCATTCTTATCTATTTGAACAAACCACAGATGCCTCCCCGTCGCGCAAACCCCAACCCCAACAACATCACCCCGGAAATGCAACAAATGATGAATGCGCAAACACAGCTTATGCAAATGATGACAACATTCATCCAAAACCAGAATAACAACAACAACGACCCCAACAACAACAACAATAACAACAACAACAACAACAACAACAACAACAACAACAACAACAACAACAACAACAACAACCCTCCGGGTTTTGATATGCTCACCAGATTTCTGCGTCTGAGGCCAGCAAAGTTTTCGGGAACAACTGATCCCATGGTAGCCAATGACTGGTTACGTTCTGTGAACAAAGACTTAGTGACCGTGGGCTGCACGGATGCGGAAAAGGTCAGGTTCGCAGCACATCTGTTGGAAGGACCAGCCGCCACATGGTGGGACAACTTCCAAATCACCACTCCTATTGATGAGGTGACTTGGGCTATCTTTGAAGATGGTTTTCGCACGGCTCATATCTCATCAGGGATAATGAGTCTGAAAAAGAAGGAGTTTCACAACCTGAAACAGCGCCACCGTAGCGTGGCAGAATACATAGAAGAGTTCAACAATCTGGCGCGCTATGCACCAGATGAGGTTGATACAGATGCCAAGAGAAAAGAAAAGTTCTTGGAGGGTTTGAATGATGAGCTGAATCTGCAGTTGTCTGTGGCATATGTTCCAACTTATCAGTCTTTGTGTGACAAGGCTGCTATTTTGGAAAGTAAAATGAAGCAAGTCGAGAGTAGAAAGAGGAAACACTCCGACAAGCACAGCTCGGGATCGTCTCACAAACGATCTCACTATGATGACAATGGCAGCTCAGGATCCCATAAACATGGGAAATTCAACAAGCACAACCGTCATGACAACAAGCATCATCGCAGTCATGACAAGGACAAGTACAAGAACCACAAGGGTGGACATAAGAGTCACTATAGTGGAAATGGTAGTGGAAGTGGAAGCCAACCTCCTAAAAAGGACATCAGTCAGGTTGAATGCTTCAAATGCAAGAAGATGGGACACTATGCAAATGAGTGCCCCGAAAAGAAGGTGGAAGGACCTAACAAGCCGAATCCTTTCCAGAAAGGACAGGTTAACCACATCAATGTGGAAGAGGTCTATGAGGAACCTGATGCCATGGCTGGTAAGTTCAGACTCAATTCAATTTCAGCATTTGTACTCTTTGATACCGGTGCATCTCATTCATTCATATCCAAGGCATTTGTTGAAAGAAATGAACTGCCGGTAGAAACCATTGGGTGTCCTATAAGAGTAAGTTCTCCGGGGGGAGAAATGATAGTAAACTCAGGTTGTCATGACTTAGTCATAGAGTTTGGAAAATATAAGTTTCCAGTGAACCTAATAATTCTGGATTCCCAAGGACTGGATGTGATTTTGGGAATGGATTGGATGGCTAAGTATGAAGGAGTATTAGATTGTGCCAACCGTTCAGTTACCCTCACAACCCCCGAAGGTAAAAGAATAAAATTCAAGTCAAACTTTGAATCCAAAGGAAGTAAGTTAAATTCTCTTAAGGGGGTTAGCATGGATAGTGTACCAATAGTATGTGAATATCCGGATGTGTTTCCGGAAGAGCTACCAGGAATGCCACCGGATAGAGATGTGGAGTTTCTGATAGATTTGGTGCCAGGATCAGGACCAATAGCTAAGAGACCGTACAAAATGTCTGTTGATGAATTGAAAGAGCTCAAGAAACAGCTAGGAGAATAGTTACAGAAAGGGTTTATTCAACCAAGTTCTTCATCTTGGGGAGCCCCAGTATTGTTTGTGGAGAAAAAGGATAGAACACAAAGATTATGTATTGACTACCGTTCTCTCAACGAGGTTACTATCAAGAACAAATATCCTTTGCCAAGAATCAACGACTTGTTTGATCAGCTAGAAGGAGCATGTGTATTCTCGAAGATTGATCTCCGGTCAGGTTATTTTCAACTCGAGATACGAGAGCAAGACATACCAAAAACAGCATTCACCACAAGGTATGGATTGTATGAGTATACTGTGATGCCTTTTGGATTAACCAACGCTCCAGCATACTTCATGAATATGATGAACAAGGTGTTCATGGAATTCCTTGACAAGTTCGTTGTCGTTTTCATCGATGACATCTTGGTCTACTCCAAGAGCAAGGAAGAGCATGAAAGACACTTACGCTTGATACTTGAGAAACTGAGGGAACATAAACTATATGCCAAATTCAGCAAGTGTGAGTTCTGGTTAGAGGAAGTTGGTTTTCTTGGTCATGTGATGACAAAAGATGGTGTGGCAGTTGATCCTGCTAAAGTTTCAGCTGTGACAGAATGGGAATCACCCAAGAATGTGAAAGAAGTTCGTAGTTTCCTCGGCTTAGCAGGTTACTACAGAAGGTTCATTGAAAATTTCTCGAAAGTTGCTAAGCCTATGACAGAATTGCTAAAGAAGGACAAGAAGTTTGCCTGGTCTGAAGGTTGCGAAGTCAGTTTTCAAGAATTGAAGAAGAGACTTGTAACAGCACCAGTCCTATGTCTGCCAGATTTGGAAAAGGATTTCCAAGTGTATTGTGATGCTTCTCATCAAGGTTTGGGTGCCGTACTTATGCAAGATGGTAAAGTCGTAGCCTATGCTTCGAGACAACTCAAAACTCATGAGGTAAATTATCCTACTCATGATTTGGAGTTAGCCTCTGTCGTCCATGCACTCAAAACATGGAGACATTACCTTTTGGGAAAGCGTTGTGAAGTGTTCACCGATCATAAGAGTTTGAAGTATATCTTCACCCAGAAGGAAATCAACATGAGACAAAGAAGATGGCTAGAACTTATCAAGGATTACGATTTAAGTTTGCAATACCATCCCGGTAAAGCAAATGTAGTAGCGGATGCTCTAAGTCGTAAGACATTTGTAAATGGCCTTACCAAAGGAGAATTGCCAGATGACTTGTGTAAGCAATTCAAAGAACTCAGATTGGAGATTGTACCAGAAGGACATCTCATGTCCTTAGATGTTCAACCCACTCTATTGGACAAGATCCGAGAAGTCCAGAAGACTGATGAGGAAATTGAAAAGATTAAAGTAAATATTAGTCTAGGGAAGGCTAAGAGTTTTCATGTTGACGAACAGGGTACTTTATGGCACGGGAAACGTATATGTGTTCCACAAGACCCAGAATTGCGGAAACTGATTTTACAGGAAGGTCACAACTCTCCGTATTCTATTCACCCGGGAAATACCAAGATGTACATGGACATGAAGGAAAGGTTTTGGTGGAACAATCTCAAAAGTGACATCGCCGAACATATTGCTTTGTGTGACGTGTGTAGCAGAGTCAAAGCGGAGCACCAGAAACCAGCAGGTTTGCTTCAACCACTGCCTATTCCTGAATGGAAGTGGGAAAATATTGGTATGGATTTCATTACCGGATTACCAAGGACCATATCAGGGTATGACTCCATATGGGTAGTAGTGGATCGCCTAACTAAAGTGGCTCATTTTATACCAGTGAAGACAACCTATACAAGTGCCAAGTTAGCAAAAATTTACATGAGCAGGATTGTATGCCTTCACGGTGTGCCAAAGAGTATTGTGTCAGATAGAGGAACCCAGTTCACATCTCACTTTTGGAGACAACTTCATGAATCCTTAGGAACGAGATTGGAGTTTAGCACTGCTTTTCATCCTCAAACGGATGGACAAACAGAAAGGACCAACCAAATTCTTGAGGACATGTTGAGGGCATGTGCCCTAGACTATGGAGCAAGTTGGGATGAAAGTTTGTCTTACGCAGAGTTCTCTTACAACAATAGTCATCAATCTAGTATTGGAATGGCACTGTTTGAGTTACTCTACGGAAGGAAGTGTACCACCCCATTGTTATGGAATGGTGTGGGCGAAAGGAGCTTATTTGGACCGGATCTTATCAAAGACGCCGAAGAGAAAGTCAAATTGGTTAAGGACAGGTTGAAGATAGCACAGTCCCGACAGAAAAGCTACGCGGATACTAAGCGTAGAGAAGTCACCTACGAAGTTGGAGATAGAGCTTATCTCAGAGTATCACCACTCCGTGGGGTGAAAAGATTTGGAGTCAAAGGAAAATTGGCACCAAGATATGTTGGGCCATTCAAGATTCTAAGTCGCAAGGGAGAAGTTGCTTATGAAGTTGAATTGCCAGAATCTCTATCAGCAGTCCATAACGTATTTCATGTGAGTCAGCTTAAGAAATGTCACCCATAAATGGAAGAGTCTTCTTTGAAGGATACCATACCTTTGGAAGAAGTTCAACTAGAAAGTGATCTCACTTATGAGGAAAAGCCTGTCAAGATTCTAGAGACCGCAGAAAGAGTTACCAGGACCAAGACTATCAATTTTTGTAAAGTACAATGGAACCATCACTCCGAAGAGGAAGCAACATGGGAAAGAGAAGATGATCTTCGGAAAGACCACCCTCACCTATTTGCTAGCCAAACCGAATCTCGAGGGCGAGATTCATCTTAAGGGGGTTAGATTTGTAACATCCCAAAAATCATAGTTTCAAAACTCATTCATATCATCTTTGCATAATGCATCCATCTAGGGTTTTCTTAAAAATCATTTAGAGACAGAAGTTGGAGCTATAATTTCATGTGGACAATTTATCCCAAATGACCATCATCCTTTGAATTTTGAAAGTTTAAATACTTGTTGGCTTGACTCCACTGATGGAAAGATTAGGTGAAGCTTTTAACCCAAGAATCAAAAATTAGAAATGGTTTCAAAACCCTATTTCAAATATTTACAAACTAGAGCAAATCTCTGTTTACTTTGAAAACCAAGCTTGACCAAGCCTTGCAGGGTAAACACTTAGTTAGAATGAATGTTTTGAACCCACAAAACCTTGCAAAAGTTCCCAAAGCAGTTGAATTCCAAAAGGATTTGAATTCATATCAAATTCATACCAGAAAATGAATTTAGAAAAAGAAAAGGCTTAAACAATAGAAAAGGGCCGCGCGGCCAGAATCTGGCCCAGCAGCGGATCAAGCCCAGCAAGCCCACCCGGGATCTTTTATTTCTTCTCTCACGCGCGAGCGCACGCACTGAGCCGCTGACAAGCAGACCCCACCTGCACATCGCGCACCTCGCTAACAAGCGGGCCATCTCCACGCCAGCGTCGTCTCCACCCGCACGACCTGTTCGTCCCCAATCAACGCAGCCGTTTCCTGTGTGTTAATCGCGGCGTCAATTCGAATCAATGGCCGAGTGATTCTCGCGCTTGACCAGGCTATATAAACCCCCTCTGTCCCCTCTCCCTTTTCCCCCAAACCCCAAGCACAAAACGCCCCCAGGCTGCGCGCATTTCTCTCTGCAACCCCGCCATCTCCGATGACTGCGCCGGCGAATTCCGGTGAGCCTCGAGTTCCCCTCGGTCTCGCATTCACGCTATCTTGTTCAGTGAACCTCTGTGCATCTTCTGACACTCTCCGTTTGCCTTCGCATGACCCATAGCTTCGGCAACGTCGACGACCGGACCTCCACCGTCTTCTGCACGAACTCCGGCGACCTCCCTCCGTAAGTAGCCACCGCCCCTTGCCCTCTGACTGATACGCCTAGAATCCTCATCGTCTTGCGCATCTAACAGTATCCCTATTTTGGCTTAGCGCGACGAGGAACCTCGCCAACGTCGACGACTGACCGTGGCTGACGCATTCGCGAACTCCGGCGAGGAATCCCCGACGACCCCGTGCGCCCCTTCCCAAGCCATTGCCACCTTGAGCATCAGCAGCCTCCTGCGGTTCTGGTAAGCATCTCCTCCCTTCCCCGGGCGACCTAGAACGCCGGCACCGCCACCGACTGACGCGCCGCCGCCTGTCACCGCCGGTAGCGCCGCTCGATTTTGGTTAGGAGATTTTTAGCCGTTAGATCTGAATCCTACGCGTAGAAACACTTCACTTAACGAAGGGGTATGGACAGATCTGAGCCGTGCAGCGTTAGTTAGATCCAACGGCACAGAAGGGTGATCCGGTGCGAACCGGTACGCGCCAGTAATAACGCGACGCGTGGCAAGGTTTAAACTAAAAACAGAATTTAAAACCAGATTTAGATTCAAACTTCAAATGCTTATAACTTTTGAATGCCACGTTGGATTTTTGCAAATTTTATACCGTTGGATTCAGTGAAACAAGGCCTATCTGAATATCCAATTTATTTAGCATATAGTAACAGTTAAAAATGATTTTATTTGTGGAACAAGTTTTAGGCTATTTTAGATATAGATTTAATTTGGTAAAGTATAATGGGGCCAAATAAGTTTAGTTGGCAAACTTGTGACATGTTAAGTTTCTGTACTCATGAGCATACTTGGTATAATTTTCAAAAATCACCACCTAGTAGATTCTTGCATGCATGCATTCATGTTATTTTTGGTTGTATATATTTGTGAGTAATTGTATGCTATTATTTCTTGTGTAGATTTTGCTAGTGATTGTGATTGTGAAGAGTGCTACTCTCCCCACTACCAAGGCAAGTGATATTTTCATGAATATTTCTGTCCTATATTTTGTACTAGCATTAGATATTTTGCTAAAGTGATGCATGATATTTTTGCCTAATGCTAAGATGGGAAATCCTAGGTAGAATGGAGTAGTAGAATTGCTAGGGAAATTATCCTAAGATAGATTATCATATTCTGCTTAGTCTAGCTACTTAGCAAACAAGGGTGGTGAACATCTATATGGTTATGATGAAAATATTCTAAGTCAAGAGACTTGTGTTTTCTTAATAAAACAACTAAGTCAAATGAACCTCGTGGGTGGAATGGAAAGAATGGGTTATGTTGAGTGGTTACACAAGGCCATGGACTTGGGTTGTGTATCTCACTTGTGGTAAGCCACCCAGGCACAAAGGGATTTGGAGGCCAAGTGTTGAGAAAGCTTACAGTGCAACCACTTGGCAATATGGGCTCTGCCATGATCATATAGGTTGCTAGAACTTAGTCACTTGGACAGTTGGTGGTAGATGGGATGATATGATGGAACGCGTCCATTTGACTAAGGAAAAGCTTCTGAAAGGTCCTGTCTTGGGAAACCAAGTCTGGTGGGGAAAGTGCACAACCTCTGCAGATGGAAAACCTAAGTACTTAGCCTTGTCCAAGGAAATGGACACTTTGAGCATCAAGACATGGAAGCTACAAGAATCTCATCACTCCAACTTCTAAATAAAAATTGATGGGTGAACAAGGGTGAAGGACCCCAATGTCTATTGGTGGTTCCTTGGGAAATGTTTTTGACAAAGAAAAACTTAGTGATTTCAACTAATAGGAAAAACCTATTTTCAAGCAAAGCAAGCCAAGCTACACTTAGCCAAAATGCATATAGTAGTATAGTCCACCTAAAATATACTAAGGTATCACTTGTCAATACTATTCCAAAGTATTGACCCTCTGTGGTTGTAACTTGTGATGTTGCAGGTTACTCCGATGATGAATAGGAGTCATGAGTCTACACTCAACATGCTTGCCTGTGGCACATGAAGATGAAGACTTATGTTTATTTACTTGTTCCTTAAAACTCTTGTATTAGGCCTATGGCCATGAGTTGTAAAAGACTATGTTTTATCTCTGGAATGAATGTAATAAACGACCTTTGTATCTGTGTACTTCATCTTAAACTGTGGATGCTAGCATTGATCCAGGGACTAGCATTGCAATCACAGGGATCCTTTCCTTTATAAAGGAGGGGTCTAACAATAGGGTAGGGACTTGTATCATATAGGGCATCCGGAAGGTCTTGACCGGTTATTCGACCCATGATCGGTGTAGATCAGGGATGGGTAATCAGATGGTGTGGGTACAGTGTACAACCTCTGCAGAGTGTAAATCTATTCGAATAGCCGAGTCCTCAGTCATGGACGGTTGTGCTGGCGGTTGTACGACGGGTGATGGTTTTGTTTTCAAAAATGAGTTCAGAAAGGAAATGGCTTGGAAATGATTTGACCATGAGATGGTCGGGAAAAAGAAGGAAGGAGTTTGGTCATGAGATGATAGGAAGTAAAAACAAATGGGTGACCCAATCCTAGTATTTTCTAAAAACTTTTCAAAAAGGTTTCCAAATTTTTTTACAGAAGTTTTCAACAAAGATATAGAGACATGCTATATCTACAAGAGAAACTAGTTTATAAAAGAACCTCTCTTGGAGCCATCCTACCACAGCCATATTGCATACCTTTTAACCATTGTCTTATTATGGTGGTTTGTGAGTACATTCAAAGTACTCACAAGCATTGTCCTTGGCTATTTACTTGGCCAGACTTTTCAGAAGCAAGAGGAACAATGGAAATTGCCGACGTCTATGCAAGCTAGGTCGTCTTCCCAGTCAGTCGCCTATAGGTTGAGGCATGACATGGGCTCTGCGCTTGAAGACTTCCGCTATTGATGTTGTATCGCCATAATGGCATTAATGTAAGTAAATTGTATTCATTCTTTATGGATGTTGTAATGATACTTGTTGGTTATGCTCACGGCTCACTGATCATGGGAACATGAATTACAGGCATAACGGGTATTCTTGGACCATAAATCTGGGGATACTTTGTTCGAAGAATCTCTCAAGGTCAAACATCAGCTTTTCGCCTAGGAGATTATGGATCTTCATGGTTTCAAAACCTTCTTTGTGTACCATATGTGCTAAAAATTCGAGAGGTGATACTCCGAGAAGCACATGAAACCCCATATTTTATTCATCCAGGAAGTACCAAGATGTACATGGATTTGAAGGAATTGTTCTGGTGGAATAACATGAAGAGAGATATTGCAAAGTATGTGTCTGAATGCCATACTTGTCAAAGGTTAAAAGATGAACATCAAAGTCCAGCAGGACCACTACAACCTTTGGAAATTCCGGAATGGAAGTGGGAAGAAATTGGTATAGATTTTATCACAGGATTACCCATGACACCGAAACGGAAGGATATGATATGGGTGATTGTGGATAGATTCATGAAAAGTGCACATTTTATTCTGATAAATCAAAAGGATAATGCCGAGAAGTTAGTCAAAATCTATGTCAAAGAGATAGTAAGTAATCATAGAGTGCCCGATAAGATTGTTTCTAATAGAGGATATGTGTTCACTTCAGCATTTTGGAAACAATTACATGAAGCACTTGGCTCAAAGTTGGATTTCAATACAACCTATCATCCAGAAACTGGAGGCCAGACATAAAGAACTAATCAAATCTTGGAGGACATGCTTCGAGCTTGTGCATTAGATTTTGGAGGTTCGTGGGAAGATCATCTACCTTTGGTAGAATTTTCCTACAACAATAGCCATCCGAGTAGTCTGAAGGCCGCACCATACCAAGTACTTTACGGGAGAAAGTGTAGATCACCAATATGTTGGTATGAACCTGGTAGTAGCAAGGAATTTGCACCAGACTATATCAAGGAGAAGCAACATATCATCGATATTATCAGAGATCGATTTAAAATAGATCAAAGTCGACAGAGGAGTTATGCTGATCAAAGTCGAAGATCATGACATCCATAAGTGGGGGATATGGTATATCTCAAGGTAATCCCAATGAAGGGATCCAAGAGATTTGGAGTTAAAGCAAAACTAAGTCTAAGATATATCAGACCATTCAAGAAATTGAGTTACAAGAAGATTTGACTTATGTTGAAAAACCCTGCAAAATTCTGGAAGAAAACTGGAAAAGGTTGAGAAACAGGGCAATCAAATACTGCAAGGTACAATGGGAACGTCACCCTGAGCGGGAAGCCACATGGGAGAAAGAAGAGGATCTAAGAGAAGCATATCCAGAACTATTCAGGTACTCATCCGCAAACTTCGGGACAAAGTTTAATTTAAGGGGGGGGTCTGTAACACCCCAGCATTTAGGAACTAACGAAGAGTAGAAATAGGAATCTAAGCATGTGCATGCATTCATCTGTAAAATCTCGGTAAATTTTGACATGACCTTTAGGAATTAATGAGTTTTGGGGGGAAATAATTTGAATTCAAATTTGAAATTTAAATCATTTGGAAAATATTTGAAAACTAGAAGTTAGCAATATTAAGTTGTTTTCCAAAATGATTTAGTATCATTGTTTAATTACATTAAAGATATATTAAACAATAATAAGAATTTAAGACAAGGAAATTCAAGTAAGAAATGAATTCTTATTTCTTTTCTTTATTCCATAATAATATTAAAAAGTAAGATAGATACACCAAATAAAAGAAAACATTACAGGAAGTGAATTAGAACAAATGAAACTTTATTAAATTATGAGAATATTATTATTACAAGATTCTTTACAAAAGAATAAAAAGGAGATTAGAACAAAAATCTATAAAACCTATCTATTCCTATACTACATCTTGATCATCTAGATCTTGTTCCTGCAAAATAAGAAAAACAACTCAAAAAGAAATAAAAGGTTAGTTGGTTATTTTTACTCTCAGTGGTGAACAGTGAAGTGCACTGCTCATATTACCTTATTGAGTAGTTAAAAGAGGTAAATTTCACCAATGTGCAATATTTGTTCTTTTATATCAAGCAAGCCTCAAAACAACATCATCAACCAAGTAAGGGGGCAAGTTTCACCAAGATAGTAACTAGCAAAACGATAGAAGTGAAAACCCATTTCACTTGATCTGATTCATAACTATCCCAAACAGCAAGGCAGCTTAGTCACCTAAAAGCATGTAATGTGTTGTCCAAACAACAGCAACAACACAAGCAGTCAAAAGGGATTACACTGCCGTAGCACAGCTATCGGTGATCACATTTCACCAACACCTTCTCAAGCACACAGCAAGAACACACTAAGTCTGCCAAATTCCCAAGAAAATCCACCAGCCCAGAAACACAACAAATTATCCAAGCATCCAGAAGATGGTGACATAAGGAGGGGGTGGTGCATAAGGATAGCAAGGCCAAGTACAAGATCACATGAGCTAGGAGGAGCAGGAGGAGCACAAGGAGGTGCAAAACAAGATTAATCCAGCAAGACCAAGCCAGCAAGATCAACTAGCACAACAACATCATCACCAAAAATCAAGTTGTGTGGTGACTACAAATAAAACCATCACATGATAAATATTATCTAGATCATCCAAGCATGTGTTGTTTCATATGAAATTTTCTGAGAAAAACACCCAAGTGGGGTGTATACATCACATAAAGTAATAAATAGGTTCAATAAGCAATCTTTGTAAACCATACCAAGATCTCAGCATATGCATCATTGACCTTGGACAAGAATCCTTATTTTCCCAATCAAATATATAAATACTCTTAGCTGAATAACTTTGGGCACAACTTTTGGAAAAGTAGCACCTCATAAGTTATTTCATCATAAGAATGCATCATAAATAGTAAAGATCAATTATATGGTTATAACAAGGACAAACAAATTAATTCCCAAGCACTGTAGTAATTATACTTGGTGATGATTCATCATAAATTACTGAACAATGAAGGTAGCGGATAAATACAATTGTTTCTGCCTAGCTATGCCTCAGACCAACATCACATGCTAAATAAAATTCATAGGCATCATAGGATAATATATGTAACATCCCAAAAATATAACACCAGGATCATCAAACTCTAATCACTAAAATTAGGGTTAACAAAAACTTTGATTAATTTAAAATCATATGAATGCATGTGTGAATGAGATGATTTGATAAATGCATGAATGCACTTGTGTGATTAACCTAAATAGCAAGAAATGGTTTAAAGATGAAAATAACATCATATAAAACATTTCCATGCAGAAACAAAACAAGAGAAAATCAAAAACAAATAAAATAAAGCAAATGGTCATTTTTGCCAATCTTGCTCACTAGGTCACTTTGCGTGGTTCTAGTTCAAGATTTCAGACAGAAACTTTTCCAATTCTTTTCACCCCTTGCTAGAACAAGTAAAAGTGAATCAAAGCCCACCTTTCAAACTTGCAGAAACATTTGGCAACCTCATTCAAATCACAATTCAAAATTGAATCTATATCATATGTGAAGATCACCCATTTTCAAAACCCAACCAAACCAGTGCCCCTTGACTAATCCAACTAACCAGGAACTCCCTAGTATGTGCCTAGCAAACCCACCAAGTTTGAATCCAAAATTCAAATTTAATGTTCTTGCGGCCATTTCATCGAACACCTTGCAGATAGAAATCAAACAAACCTCAGACACTATAGTGTGTAGTAAATTTGGCCTAACTTGTTCCCTATCTAGCTCACACTACACCCTCAGTAGATCATCTAAGTAGTGGTGGTAAATTTGGCCCACTCAAAGCACCGCGACGTTCCGACCGATTAGCACCGCCCCACGCTGCAAGACCACGCCGTTGAGCTTCGCCAGGGAGCACAGCACCACCCCTACTGTCGCCCATGCCAGTAGCCACCTGTACCGTCGCCTCCGACGACCTCAACCCATGCTGTGCTGCCCCTCTCACTCGCCTATAAAAGGAGCCCTCCCCAGCATGAATCCGCCACACCAGTTCACTCCCCTCTCACCCAAAACCACCCCACCTCACTCCCGGAGCAAGGCGAGTAGCGCATCGCCGGAATTTGGCTGCATCCCGCCGCTGCTGGAGGAGAAGGGAGCCGTCGATTGGAGCCGCCCCAGGAGAAGCTGTCGGTACCAGGAGAACCGCCATCGTTGACTTCGTCGTTCGCCCCCATCGTCGACCCTCGCCTATGCCCCGGTGAGCCTCCCACGACCCCCGTCTTCCACGATAGGGTTCTGTCTCGCCGACGCTGCCCGACGTGGACGATGAACCGTAGCCGTTCGATTAGAGTTAGATCGTGCGGTTCACATTGCCTCGTATCGCTTCACCCTCCCCGTCTCACTGACGCGTGGGGACAGCCACTTAACCAGATCGCGTACACGCTGTGTGTAGTGGGCCGGCCCAGTAAAACATCCCGCGTGACCCAACAATTCAAATTAAGCTTTATTCATTTAATTTCAAACATAGTTCTGTACCTAGATTCAAAAATCAACCCATATTGATTCACTAAACCAAAATGCATGAAACAAATTTTGTTATAAAGGTACTGAAATGCTTAATCCAAGCCCGTTGGATTCAAACCATTTGGATTTGTAGATCAACCATGGTAAAAATAACAAGGCAGAAGCTTTGATGCGTTCAAACATTTTTCAAAATTCAACCATAAGATCTTTTGAGTTGATTCCAACTCTCAAAAATCACAATTGATCATACCTTTCAGAATATATAAAAACATACGGGTTTACCTACAGAAATAATGTTCAAGTAATAAAAGAATGCTACATAGGCATTTCTAGTCACTTTATTTAATTAAAATAAAAAGGTTAAACCTTATTAAATTGTGACACCACTTTAAATCACATTCTCATGTACTGAAATATGTGGTGATGACATGTGTCAACATGATCCCATGTTTGAGTTGGAGAATATTAAATCTTAAGTAGTTTTCCAATGAGTAGAAATTACTTTTCTTAAATAAAAGAAATAACACAAGTGCTTTAATCTTGTAATAATAGTGATGATGTTAGATCATCTAGTGTGACTTCTTGTGTGATGATTAAAAATAGTTAAGTATTGTTTGGTGATTGTGTACCTCGTATTTATTTATAGACGCTAGTACCGACCAAGGATACGAGGAGGAAGGAGGATACTACGAGAAAGAAGCCGAGGAGAACTTCAACCACTAATCTGCTCAAGGCAAGCCAATACTTGAAACCTTGCAAGCTAACCCTTGCAACTTATGCAAGAAGATACTTGCAAGCTTAAGTACCTTATTTTCTTTATCAAAGCTTTCTCTTAGAGTTTACATAGTGACTTGTAGATTCTAGAAAGATAACTAAAGGTAGCATAAAGAGCATAAAATTTGGCCTAAGTTAGATAATCTTGATGTCATCCTAAGGCATGAGATTGAACTTAGTTAATCCTCACTTGTTTATTACCCCTCATTAGTATTTACCACCACTTGTAGATGCTAGTGCTAAGTATAAAACTTGATCAACTTTAGATGGGAATACTTGGTGAAAATGGTTATGAAAACCTTAGAATGATGAGTCATTCTACTAAAATGTTTTGACATGTGTTTCCGAACACCAGATGATTTTGATGATGAAAATGTTGAGGCATCAGCCTTAGCCCTTTATAAAACTGATGGTTGTCTGGATGGGATACCATTCCAATTTTATCATACAAACACAATACCCGAAATTTGGGTAGGGCTTGACTGGAAATTTATATACCTTAGTATGGGTTCCCTCGCGGCCAAGGTCTGAGCTGAGGCTACCTTGTGAAGATTGTCCACCTATGCAGTACCCAAGATGACAGTTGGTCATGGTTGGGAGGCCAAACTCACAGGAGAGGTGCCTATACTAGGGCGTGTAATTGAAAGGTTAGGATTGATTATCCGCATACTGAGTATGGTGAATTCAAGATTGTTCCTCATGGATGTATCGAATGTTGTGGTGAAAGTGTATAATCTCTGCAGAGTGTCAAACTATTCGAATAGCCGCATCCGCGGTTATGGACAGTTGGAGTGGCCATACTGTTCCCCCGTCAGATGTTTTCAAAATGACTTGTGAAATGATTTGTGACTTTGACTTGACCACAACAGAGTTGTGATATGAAATTCAAATTCCCACTTAGGTGTTATAAAACTTTCAACTAGATTTCTTTGCTTCTAAACTTAGTAGAGGTAAATCTGGCTTTTTGCAAAACAACTCTAGAGCTTAGTATCCTACTACAAACCCCCCCCCTTAACTTGTTAGTATTAGTTTGCGAGTACTTAAAGAGTACTCATGGCTTTGTCCCTGGCTATTCCCGTGGCCAGACTATGAAGAGGAGTACTAGGATGACAGACCGCAGGAAGGTTACGACAACTAGGATCATCTCCCATCGTCAGCATTGCCTGTGACCCTGAAGATGGAGCTTCGCCTACGCTATCGTTATCTTCACGTTATTCCGCTGCTTGAGTTGTATTAAGAACTGGATCATGAGATCCTTATTTGTGTAAGACCTTATGTATGGTTTGTAATGGATGATGTACTATGATATCCAAATCTGTTATGTCTCACAAAAATGGTAATCCTGGGATTGCGATGTATGGCATAACAGGCATTTGGGATTAAAAATCCGGGTGTTGACAAGTTGGTATCAGAGCCATCCTGACCATAGTAGACCCTAGTTAGAATGGACGTTCGAATCAAAAACTTAGTTTCAAAACCAAAGGAAGTGAGTATTTACAAAAACTTATTCCCATTCTTATCACTTGGATTCTTTCATGAAAATTCATGTCCTCAAAAATTCTTGCAAAATACATAAAATTTGACACACTTAATCACTCTACTAACTTACTCATCCCATATTCTTGTAGATGGACGTTAAGTACAGCAAGTTTTATCAGTTGGGGAATGGAGGATACCTCATCTTTGAGCGTGACTTGGACCAGCTTTCAGAACTTCTGGAACGTCCGCACCCCAAGTTCTTCGGAGCTCAGCTCAATGATCAGGAAGGAGAAGATCTGTAGTGGCTAGTTGTTGCAGGTCTCCGAGGAAAGATTGAACCTCCCACTGCAGAAGTAATTCAGTTCACCTTAAGAGAGAACAACTAGCTTGATGGACTGGCTAGGGCCATGCAGGAAGCTCTTGCCCGTCTGTGTGGGCAGAGTATCAATCAAATCAAGGGTACCCGTTTTGAGTTCTACCCAAGGTGTGATGTTATGGGACAGCCAATAGAGGCCCCATACCACCACGAGCTGAAGAGTCAATTGGACCACCTCAGCTTCATGATGTACGACCGTCAGAAGGAGTTGGACAATTCCCGTGCCTACGCCAACCACAAGTATGCCATCGCCAAGAAGAAGGATCCGACCATCGCCATGCTAGTGAAGGATTGCAAGTCTCGTCGCCGTCAGCTCGACAAGAAGTAGCGCATCATTGCCCGTCTTCGCCACCGGATCACAGATTTGGAGGAGTCCATCCACGAGAGAGACATGCAGTTGGAGGAGAGGGAGAATGCAGGGGAAGATCTTCGTGGATACCCCTACTCCTATCTCAGCGATGATGATGACTTTTTGGAGGATCAGGATATGGACTTCTTCACCGATGAGGATGATTTCGCCTTCATCGATGATGATGATGATGATGATGAGGAGGAGGAGGATGAGTACACCGACTCCGAGGAGTAGTAGCACTTGAGCACTAGCGTTAGCGAGTTGTAGTTGGTCCCACTGTATCGTAGCTTCACAGAATGGTTCTTAAAACCATCTGTTTTTCTTCGTTGTGGTGTGTGTTTGTATCGTGTGCTATTAATGAATGAATGAATGAATGAATGAAAAGCAAGTTGCTAGCAAAATCTGAGTCAAACTTCAAAAACTTTTAAAAAACCCTGAACCTTAGAAATTTCCCTCTTTTCTCATGATCTATCTCAATCTTCAGATGCCTCACGGAGGAAGCAACTCAGCCCCGGACCCGATGTTGAAACTCTTGCAAATGTTGGTTTCGGACCGCGAAGCCGAAAGAGTCGAACGTCAAGCCAACCTAGCCACCCTTCAATAGATAGCCCAGATGGCCAACAACAATCAAGGCCATGGAAATCAGGACAACCATGGATCTAAGCTCAAGAATTTCCAGAACACCAACCCACCTGATTTCACTAAGTCAGAAGAACCCCTAGATGCAGATGATTGGCTGCAAACAATGGAGAACAATCTGTAAGTCGCAGGAGTGGAAGCTAACGAGAAAGTTATGTTCGCCACCCACTATCTAGCCGGAGATGCAAGAGCATGGTGGAACAGCGTTCGTGCCATGACCGGAGGTCAGATGATGACTTGGGAGGAATTCAAGGTCAAGTTCAGTAGGACCCATGTGCCACCGGGTTTGATCAAGAGGATGAGAGATGAATTCAGAGAACTGAAGAAAGGAAGGATGACAGTAGTGGAATACCGTGACAAATTCTTGTCATTAGCTAGGTATGCCCCGAATGAGATTGACACTGAAGCCAAGAAGAAAGAGAGATTCCTGAATGGTCTGCATGATGAGATGCAGACAGTGTTAGTCAATATCCCCTTTGCTGATATTGAAGCCCTAGTCGACTCTGCCATTCAGATGGAAGGAAAGATCAATCAATCCAATGAGAACTGCAAGCGCCACATGATGCATCAACCAGGAACCCACCAGACACCAAAGTATCGCCCCAACCCATCTCCAGGATTTGCCCCAAGAAACAACAGACCCCCGATGAACCGTTCGAACTATCCCAACCGTGGAAACCCAAGGCCCGGAGGAAACCACAACAACCCCGGCAACTCTAGAAATTTCAACCGTGCACCACCCAAGTTCAACAACGACAATGCCGCCACCAACACTGCCCCAAGGACTAGAAGCAATGGTGTGCCTGTTGCAGCAAAGGACAAGTCGCAAGTGATTTGTTATGAATGTGGAACCAAGGGTCCTTATTCCAATGAGTGCCCCAAGAAGATTGCCGCAGCCCCCAATGCAAATGCCCCAGCTCACCAGCAGCGTCGTGTTTAGCCCAGAAGAAGGTTTGCCCCAGGGAATTCGCTCAACCGCAACGGCCGTCTCTTTCTCATGCATGCTGAAGAAGCCCAAGAAGTGCCAGATGTCGTGCTGGGTATGTTTTCTGTAAACTCAGTACTTGCAAGAGTGTTTTTTTATTATGGAGCATCACACTCATTTGTTACTGAATAATTTGCATGCACTAGTAAGATTCAACCAACCAAATTGAAGCATGTTATGATTGTTCAAATACCTGGTTCAACCACCAAAGCTAGGCAAATTTGCAAAGCCGTCCCTATCCGAATCCATGGCATAGATTTTTATGCTAATCTAATAGTACTCGGAACTAAAGGTTTGGAAGTAGTACTAGGAATGGATTGGATGTCCAAACATAAAGGATTAATTGACTGTGCCAAGAAAGCCATAACCATGACCAGTACAGCCGGAGTATCAGTCGAGCATATATCTGAAACCTTGCCTTGTCAGTTCAAGTGCAACAAGAGTATAGCCCAGCCAACCATTGACCAAGTCCGGATAGTCTGTGAATACCCCGATGTATTTCCAGATGTTTTGCCTGGTATGCCCCAAGATCGGGATATCGAGTTTATCATTGAACTAATACCTGGAACCGGACCCGTAGCCTAGAGACCATATAGTATGAACCCGTCTAAACTAGCAGAACTGAAGAAGCAACTGGATGCCATGCTGGAAATTGGATTAATTCAACCAAGTGCATCACCTTGGAGATCACATGTTTTGTTCATGGACAAGAAAGATGGAGGTAACCTTCTGTGTACGGATTATCGGAAGTTGAATGACGTCACCATCAAGAACAAGTACCCACTGCCAAAGATAGAAGATTTGTTTGACCAGTTGACTGGTGCCACAGTGTTTTCTAGTTGATCTTAGAACTGGCTATCATCAACTCAAGATTCATGCAGAGGATATTCCAAAGACTGCCTTTACCACCAGATATGGATTATATGAGTATACCGTCATGTGTTTTGGATTGACCAATGCCCCCGCTTATTTCATGAATCTCATGAATAAGATTGTTATGGACTTCCTGGATAAGTTTGTCGTTGTTTTCATTGATGACATTCTGATTTATTCCAAATCAGAAGAAGAACATGAGCTACACCTAAGGACCATTCTTGGAACCCTTAGAGAGCATCATCTATATGCCAAGTTTAGCAAATGTGAATTCTGGTTACAGGAGGTAGGATTCCTCGGACATATTGTATCAGCCGGAGGAATTACCGTTGACCCTGCGAAGGTGAAAGATGTCGAAGATTGGCAAGCCCCAACCACTCAAACCCAAGTTCGTGCGTTTCTCGGATTAGCGGGATACTACCGCAAGTTCATAGAAGGATTCTTGAGTATTGCCAGACCCATGACTCAATTGCTGAAGAAGGAAAAGAAGTTTGAATGGACGGACAAATGTGAAGCGAGTTTTCAAGAACTCAAGAGAAGATTGATTTCAGCCCCAATCTTGATCATGTCGGACATCACCAAGCCCTTTGATGTGTATTGTGACGCATCCAAGATCGGTCTCGGATGTGTGTTAATGCAAGAAGGCAAAGTTATATCTTATCTATCCCGACAACTGAAGAAGCTTGAACAAAACTACCCAACCCATGAACTCGAACTCGCAGTCATAGTTCTTTCCTTGAAGACATGGAGGCATTATCTCATGGGAAACCGTTGTGAGATTTATTTGGATCACAAGATATTGAAGTATATATTCACTCAGAAGGAGCTGAATATGAGACAGATAAGATGGATTGAGCTAATCAAGGACTATGACCTGGACATTCGCTATCACCCCGGTAAAGCCAATGTGGTAGCAGATGCCCTTAGCAGATTGTCGTGCCGCTTGAACACCATGATTCTAAAAGAGTAACCAAGTTTGCACAAAGAGATGGAAGATTTCAGAATGGAATTGGTAAGTGAAGGATTTTTGGCTAGCATAGAACTTCAACCCACTTTGATCAGTCAGATCAAGGATGCGCAGAAAGGAAATGCTAGTATCGATGGAATCAAAGTCGTATCGGTACAGGCAAAGTACCCGGATTCACAGAAGACGAAGAAGGAGTTATGTGGTACAAAGGACGCCTTTGTGTACCAGTAGATTCGGAATTGAAAGAAGTGATTTTTAAAGAGTCCCATGATACTCTTTATTCTATCCACCCCGGAGGAACAAAGATGTATCAGGATTTGAAGGAACAATTTTGGTGGCATAAGATGAAGAGAGAAATCGGAAGCTATATCGCCAAGTGTGATATATGTCAGATAGTCAAGGCGGGACATCAAAGACCCGCTGGACTGTTGCAACCTCTACAGATTCCGGAATGGAAATGGGATTCAGTTGCCATGGACTTTATCACCGGATTGCCTAGTTCTAGTAGGGGAAATGACTCTATCTAGGTCATAGTCGACAGATTGTCCAAAGTAGCCCATTTCTTACCAGTCAAGACCACATATCAGAGTTCTAAGCTAGCAGAGTTATACATCGTAAGAATCGTGAGTTTGCACGGAGTCCCCAAGAACATCGTATCGGATAGAGGAACTCAATTTACCTCGAGATTCTGGAAGAAAGTCCAAGAAGGTTTAGGAACCCGACTAGATTTCAGCATAGCTTATCACCCCTAGACCAATGGACAAACGGAACGAGTAAATCAAATACTCGAAGATATGTTGAGAGCATGTGTGCTAGAGTATGGATCTAAATGGGAAGACTGTCTGCCTTTCGCAGAATTTTCATACAACAATAGTTATCAAGCTAGTCTGCAAATGGCCCCATTTGAGTTTATGTATGGAAGGAAGTGTCGCACCCCTTTGAATTGGTCGGAAGTAGGAGAGAGTCAGATTTTCGGACCCGACATCCTACGAGAAGCAGAAGAGAAAGTTCACAAGATTCGTGAGCACCTCAAGACCGCCCAGTCAAGACAGAAGAGTTATGTCGACAAGATACGTCGAGACCTCTCTTTTAATAGCAGATATTTTGTGTACCTTAAAGTGTCGCCGTTGAAGGGAATGCAGCGTTTCCAGCTGAAAGGAAAGTTAGCCCCCAGATATATCGGACCCTTCAAGATTATGAATCATCGAGGAGAAGTATCATATCAATTGGAACTGCCAGAAGAAATGTCAGTAGTGCACAATGTGTTCCATATATCGTTACTTCGCAAATGCCTTGAAGTTCCGGAGAAGACTTAAGTTTTCAAGAACATTGATCACCGGACCATAGAGATCAACGATGACCTGACCTATCCCGAAGTACCCATCCGTATTTTGGAAGAAGCTTTCAGAACCACCAGGACCCGAAGCATCAAGTTTCTCAAGATTCAGTGGAGCAACCACAGTGAAGAAGAAGCTACCTGGGAGCGCGAAGATCACATTAGGACGGAGTTTCCCGATCTCTTTAAATCCTAGGTAATTTTTTTCTTCCTTTTTCAAATCTCGGGACGAGATTTTGTTTAAGGGGGGAAGGTTTGTAACATCCCAAAAATATAACACTAGGATCATCAAACTCTAATCACTAAAATTAGGGTTAACAAAAACTTTGATTAATTTAAAATCATATGAATGCATGTGTGAATGACATGATTTGATAAATGCATGAATGCACTTGTGTGATTAACCTAAATAGCAAGAAATGGTTTAAAGATGAAAATAACATCATATAAAACATTTCCATGCAGAAACAAAACAAGAGAAAATCAAAAACAACTAAAATAAAGCAAATGGTCATTTTTGCCAATCTTGCTCACTAGGTCACTTTGAGTGTTTCTAGTTCAAGATTTCAAACAGAAACTTTTCCAATTCTTTTCACCCTTGCTAGAACAAGTAAAAGTGAATCAAAGCCACCTTTAAAACTTGTAGAAACATTTGGCAACCTCATTCAAATCACAATTCAAAATTGAATCTTTATCATATGTGAAGATCACCCATTTTCAAAACCCAACCAAACCAGTGCCCCTTGACTAATCCAACTAACCAGACACTCCCTAGTATGTGCCTAGCAAACCCACCAAGTTTGAATCCAAAATTCAAATTTAAAGTTCATGCGGACACTTCATCAAACACCTTGCAGATACAAATCAAACAAACCTCAAACACTATACTGTGTAGTAAATTTGGCCTAACTTGTTCCCTATCTAGCTCACACTACACCCTCAGTAGATCATCTAACTAGTTTAACCCCTCTAGCTCACTGTAAGAAAGACCATGCCATTAATGGCAAGCAGGACGAGCCTCACCATGCCACCCCATTGTCGACAGCAAGCTAGGAGCAACACTAAGCCTACCGAGCATGTCTAGCAGGCACCCCACCGTCCACCGCCACTCTCTGTCCCATCCCCGAGCAATGCCAGCCCCTGGACCACACGGCACGCCCATGACAAACATCCCTGCGCGCGAGCCGAGAGCGCGCCAGTGCGCCACCCTTGACCAGCACCCACAGACCGCGCGCCGCCCTCGCCGCTTGCAAGGATGATCCCCAGCAACCCAGCACCCCGCCGGACATGCCCGTTCACCGCCGCGTGGACCACGCGCGCTGTGCAACATTAAAATCACCGTCGGACCCACTTAGAGCACCGCGATGTTCCGACCGATCAGCACCGCCCCACGCTGCAAGACCACGCCGTTGAGCTTTGCCAGGGAGCACCGCAACGCCCCTACCGTCGCCCATGCCAGTAACCACCTGTACCGTCGCCTCCGACGACCTCAGCCCATGTCGTGCTGCCCCTCTCGCTCGCCTATAAAAGGAGCCCTCCCCAGCACGAATTTGCTACACCAGTTCACTCCACTCTCACCCAGAACCACCCCACCTCACTCCCGGAGCAAGGCGAGCAGCGCATCACCGGAATTTGGCCGGAGCCCGCCGCCGCTGGAGGAGAAGGGAGCTGTCGATTGGAGCCGCCCCAGGAGAAGCTGCCGGTACCAGGAGAACCGCCTGAGCCCCGGTGAGCCTCCCACGACCCCCGTCTTCCGCGTTAGGGTTCTGTCTTGCCGGCGCTGCCCGACGTGGACAATGAATCGTAGCCGTTCGATTAGAGTTAGATCGTGCGGTTCACATTTCCCCGTACCGCTTTACCCCTCCCCGTCTCACTGACGCATGGGGACAGCCACTTAACAAGCCCGCGTACGCGCTGTGTGTAATGGGCCAGCCCAGTAAAACATCCCGCGTGACCCAACAATTCAAATTAAGCTTTATTCATTTAATTTCAAACATAGTTCTGTACCTAGATTCAAAAATCAACCCATCTTGATTCACTGAACCAAAATGCATGAAACCAATTTTGTTAGAAAGGTACTGAAATGCTTACTCCAAGCCCGTTGGATTCAAACCATTTGGATTTGTATATCAACCAAGGTAAAAATAACAAGGCAGAAGTTTTTATGCGTTCAAACATTTTTCAAAATTCAACCATAAGAGCTTTTGAGTTGATTCCAACTCTCAAAAATCACATTTGATCATACCTTTGAGAATATATAAAAACATACGGGTTTACCTGCAGAAATAATGTTCAAGTAATAAAAGAATGCTACATAGGCATTTCTAGTCATTTATTTAATTAAAATAAAAAGGTTAAACCTTATTAAATTGTGACACCATTTTAAATCATATTATCATGTACTGAAATATGTGGTGATGACATGTGTCAACATGATCCCATGTTTGAGTTGGAGAATATTAAATCTTAATTAGTTTTCCAATGAGTAGAAATTACTTTTCTTAAATAAAAGAAATAAGACAAGTTCTTTAATCTTGTAATAATAGTGATGATGTCAGATCATCTAGTGTGACTTCATGTGTGATGATTAAAAATAGTTAAGTATTGTTTAGTGATTGTGTACCTCGTATTTATTTATAGACGCTAGTACCGACCAAGGATACAAGGAGGAAGGAGGATACCACGAGGAAGAAGCCGAGGAGAACTTCAACCACTGCTCTGCTCAAGGCAAGCCAATACTTGAAACCTTGCAAGCTAACCCTTGCAACTTATGCAAGTAGATACTTGCTTGTTACTATGCCAACTATATGGCTTAAGCATATGTGATTACACCCACTTGAGAACCCAATCCTAGTTTTACTTGCAAGCTTAAGTACCTTATTTTCTTTATCAAAGTTTTCTCTTAGAGTTTACATAGTGACTTGTAGATTCTAGAAAGATAACTAAAGGTAGCATAAAGAGCATAAAATTTGGCCTAAGTTAGATAATCTTGATGTCATCCTAAGGCATGAGATTGAACTTAGTTAATCCTCACTTGTTTATTACCCCTCATTAGTATTTACCACCACTTGTAGATGCTAGTGCTAAGTATAAAACTTGATCAACTTTAGATGGGAATACTTGGTGAAAATGGTTATGAAAACCTTAGAATGATGAGTCATTCTACTGAAATGTTTTGACATGTGTTTCCGAACACCAGATGATTTTGATGATGAAAATGTTGAGGCATGAGCCTTAGCCCTTTATAAAACTGATGGTTGTCTGGATGCGATACCATTCCAATTTTACCATACAACCACAATACCCGAAATTTGGGTACGGCTTGATTGGAAATTTATATACCTTAGTATGGGTTCCCTCACGGCCAAGGTCTGAGCTGAGGCTACCTTGTGAAGATTGTCCACCTATGCAGTACCCAAGATGACAGTTGGTCATGGTTGGGAGGCCAAACTCACAGGAGAGGTCCCTATACTAGGGCGTGTAATTGAAAGGTTAGGATTGTTTATCCGCATACTGAGTATGGTGAATTCAGGATTGTTCCTGACGGATGTATTGAATGTTGTGGTGAAAGTGTACAATCTCTGCAGAGTGTCAAACTATTCGAATAGCCGCGTCCGTGGTTATGGACAGTTGGAGTGGCCATACTGTCCTCCCGTCAGATGTTTTCAAAATGATTTGTGACTTTGACTTGACCACAACAGAGTTGTGATATGAAATTCAAATTCCCACTTAGGTGTTATAAAACTTTCAACTAGATTTCTTTGCTTCTAAACTTAGTAGAGGTAAATCTGGCTTTTTGCAAAACAACCCTAGAGCTTAGTATCCTACTACAAAACCCCCCCTTAACTTGTTAGTATTAGTTTGCGAGTACTTAAAGAGTACTCATGGCTTTGTCCCTGGCTATTCCCGTGGCCAGACTATGAAGAGGAGTACTAGGATGACAGACCGCAGGAAGGTTACGACAACTAGGATCATCTCCCATCGTCAGCATTGCCTGTGACCCTGAAGATGGAGCTTCGCCTACGCTATCGTTATCTTCACGTTATTCCGCTGCTTGAGTTGTATTAAGAACTAGATCATGAGATCCTTATTTGTGTAAGACCTTATGTATGGTTTGTAATGGATGATGTACTATGATATCCAAATCTGTTATGTCTCGCAAAAATGGTAATCCTGGGATTGCGATGTATGGCATAACAGGCATCTAGGATTAAAAATCCGGGTGTTGACAATATATCCAGCAGAATATTTCAACTCATTTTAGCACCAAGCCACTGTAAAACACAGGTAGAATAAGCCCAGTACTAGAATAAATTCTTGTGTACCATTCCAAGGAAGGTGTCACAAGAATTTATCATAATAAAGCAAATCCTACACCGAGATTTCCCAATCAAACTTTGCAGAAAGATATTTAATCATCTTCCTAATATAGTAATTAGGAATCATAGTGTTTTGCATAAAAGAACTATCACCAAAGGCATCAATTGTTAATGCCCACGAACTCAAATACATGTTCTAGTACTACAACTAACTAACCATCACCAGTAACTAAATATCAGACTAGATCAGAGCCACATCATCATGAATTATACAACAACGGTAACTTAGATCAGAGAAAAAATTATCTAATAGAGCCATTAGTAATTCAGCACGATCTAACCACCCCAAATACTTCTAACTCATTCATTATCCTTAATAATCAACACAAAGGTGGTAGAACCCTAATAGGACAGATGAACCCTAATTAGGGATTGCTCATTAGAAGCACACAGAGGCTAACAAGAGAGGAAAAGGGAGAATAAGAAGGGGAACATATGAAATTACCCGAGGTCCTCGCTAAAGTTTATAAGAGGAAGCAGAACGGTCGACGAGTGCACGGCGGCACGGGGAGCACCCGAGGGCACTGCAACATACACCGAGCCATGGCATGGCAGCCACAACCACACAAGCGGCCTACAGCACCACAGAGCCACCAAAGCTGCGGCACCACACCAAAGGAGAAGTGGAGCAGTACATCACCGACAACCACCAAACCCTAGGGTTCGGGGTAGAGCCAGCCTGACCGGGAGAGGGGCCTAAAGACAAATCAAGCAGGACCATATGATGGAGTGGCATCGACTACCTCGTCATGCACCACGGTGGCAGCCAGAGAAGCCTAGGTAGGCGGAAATCAAGCGGCGACGGCGTCAACGGCACCATGCTATAGCGGGACAAGAACGAAAGAAGAAAGAACGCGAGTGAGGAAAGAGACGGGGTGTGTACTGGGCTGGTATGGTCCAGTACCACTCTAGTGGTGGTGTTTGACTAGCCCATTTGGGACAGTTTAGGCCTGGTCAACCCAATGGCTTGGCCCACAAACTAAAAGAAAAATATGAATAATTTAGTAAAATACCAAAATACCCCTAGAACTAAATAATTCCTAAATAAATAAATAAAAATACAAATAATATATCTATGAGTTCATAAAAATACAAGCTACCTAATAAAATTAAGAATTCTAATTTTAATAGAATAAATTTAAGCTAAATATTTTTATAATATATATTACTTATGGATTTTTATAAAAATAAATAATATATATTAAAATAAATAAAAAATACTTTTATCATTCTTCATTAGGGTAGTATTTTATAAAAACTCTAGATTTCTATTTATGATAGCAAAATAAATCTTCTAAATTAAAATACTTATTCTTAAAAAGAATATTAAGAAAATAGTAATAGAAGATAAAAATAAATAAAAATCAGTTTTAAGCTCTTATACTAATATATTATATTGCAAAAATATTAAATATAATATTTACCAAATGCTAAAGATTATTCTTTAAACAACTTTCTTTATTACATAAAGTAATTAAGAAATTAATATTATGGGTAAAACACACAAAGAAGATAAATAATAAATGATGCATTACATTACTATTCATAATCATTTTGCTTCTTTAAAAAAATATTGTCCTTACTGGGAAATAATGGTGTTTTGTAGAAATAGAAGCTCAAGGTCGAGTGCAAGCATCTGACTTCACTACCTTGCAATCTAAAGGCAAGTTCATCACTTGCTCATGTCCTTTGATGAGTCTTTCTCAAAGTAATTGCAAATTGTGTGTTATCATCTATGTGCTAAAGAAAGAAAATATTATTTTCAATAACAAACAAAATGTTAATATCACCCTAAGTGGTGGTAAAGATAGAGTAAGCAATGGAACTTAGGTTTCCTGTTGCAATGAGAATTATCACATAGGAATTAACAACCCATGACATCAGTGATTCTAGCGCCGTATATTACGTGTTAACCATGAGATTTTGAATGGGACAGAGAAGTCAGCTATATCCTTTTCCTTTAGTATGTAGGCAAGGCAACCTTAACGTGACGTTGTGATTCCTTGTGCGGATCCAGCATATGGGTGGGCACCCATACGCCCCACGATTTTGGTGTCTTGATTATCTATAAGTGGTTGCCGAAGGTATAGCCGGACCTATATGGAAATTTCCAGGGGCATCACGAGCTCATAGAGTCTTCTGGAAATCATCAGGGTTATAGCTTGCCTGAAAGGGAGCTTAACAGAGGTGTAGTCATCCCCGAAGGATGATGCAGACATACGGGATCACGGAGTGGGCAGTGATTGGCTTGGATGACCTACCGGGCCCTACATCATGGAATTTTGCACGGGAAAGTATGCCCGGTTGTGCAACAAGGAGTTGATCTCTCATGGGTAAAGTTGCTCACCTCTGCAGAGCGTAAGATCTCTCATAGGTTTGAAACTTTGAATCTTCCGATGAAGCAGTTTAAGTTTGATTTGTAAGTTTGAATCCTTTGAAGTTCCGAACTTCCGGTATTATAATAATATTAATGTGTGTATGTTTGTAATATGGACCCACAATGTTTCTGGTGTACCACTCTGAGGGATGTGATATTTACAGAACAGTGTTATATGGATGTCATGTCAATGACTATAGTGTACTACACATGCAGGGGTATGCTGGGTCACCGCAATTTTATGTCACTATTCAATTGCCACGACCATGTTACTCTATCTAATATACACTCCCCCCTCGCTACTGACATGGGTTTTCCATTATGAATGTTGTTGTTGTTGTTGCTGCACCTAAGGGATACCGGAGATGCTACCGATGGTAGACGGATTTGCTACATATGATGTCCGGTGTTGCTACCACAGTTTAGAGCGCTTGCTACTCTAGTTGGCCGGTGTCTCTAATTGTCGTCGGATTGTCCACAAGTACGCCATAGGGGGTCCTGAAGGAGTTGAGAAAATGGGGTGTGAGACGTCGGATGTTCTAGGAACGGTGAACACAAGTTTACCCTAGTTAAGATCCGACTGCGGTGATCGGATCCTACTCCTTCTAGCAACGCAGTAATATATCGGCGAGAGCCGGATGTTACAGTGGATTACAAGAGAGGTTCCCTTGTGCGAGTTGTGATTGTGGTTATTGCCCTAAAGGATCCCATAGGGCTGGTTTATATAGTCACCAGGACCTAGGGTTATAGGAGAGACCTATCCGGCTACGTTACAGAGTCGGTAACTAGATATAGCTTGGACTACAAGTAATACTACAGGCCTAAGTCGGTAACTCTTCTGGGCCTTGTCGTAGCCGGAACTGGTTCCTTCTCTTTCTCTGACTGGGCCACCCGTGAAGCAAAGCTCTAACCCGTTGGCCACCATGGTCGGTGAGTCATGTGGGTATACCCCAGAAAGTATATCCCCAACACTAATTTTCGTCTGTCTTTTCTACGAGCTTTCGCTGCCTTAGCATATTATTTTTGCCATGTATTCATATATTTTTTGCTACTTTCGCACAATGTTTTTGCTACAACCAATCTCTATACTTTTACTATGAGGTCTCCGGCGAGAGTATCCGGCGATGTCCCCTTTGCTAGAAAAAAAACATTTTGCTACAGCCGTCTTGTGATTTTGCTACGATAGCATAAATTTTTTGCACAATGTTTTTGCTACATCAGCGAGGCCAGCGAGGTCTCCGGCGAACTCCCCAGGAAGGTCTAGTATGTCTGTTATTTTTCTGAACCGAATTGTTTTCTGCTAAATGTAGCAAAACAGGACTATTTATAGCAAAAACAAAAAAATAGCAAAAATGGGATAAAAGGCAGGAGGAAGAGATCTAAACCATCGATCTGGTTTAATCGGACGGGTGGAGAACCAGGATGAAGTTTCCATCCTGGGGGACGCCTAGCACTTTCATTATGGGAAATGGTTGTAAGTTTATTTATTTTTTAGAAACATAGTACAAACGTAGACGCTCACAACACGTACAGGCACCCACCCCTATGAACGCACACACACGAACATCCTATCCCTATGAGCACCTTCGAGAGAAGGAGCCGGCGGATTGAGTCTTGAGATTGACAAAGTCACCATAGACGCCTCGCTGTCGATGGAAACATCGTCTCCCATTGAAAGAATATTCCGCCATTTATGCAATACATAGTGTCAAACTTGGATTTGAACTCTGATGAGTTGGGGGTACAACCATCCTCCTAACCATCCAACCACAGGTTGGTTTGCGTTGTAAGTTTTTTCGAGGATGACTACTTGCAACTTCCAGTCACAGATTCACTGAACCTAGATAGAGTCTAGGCATGCCACAAGTAATTTAGGTTGGGGAGTAGTCAATTTTGCAATTCCATTGTCGTATATTCCCTCCTTTTCATAATATAAGATATTTTAACTTTGTGAAAGAAGTATATCTAGATCTTTTTAGAATGTAGGTTCACTCCCAATTTATACATTAAAAGAGGTCTAGATACACTCTTTTTACAAAGTTAAAACATCTTATATTATTATAAAACAGAGGAAGTATATGGTTGTTAATGTAAGAAGAATGGTCACTTGATTCACTGTTTTTCTTCGGCTCTGAATGCACGGCGTTGCTGGATAGGTTTAGAGTTTTTTTTAGAACTGGCAAACAAGAAATTTGGATCGTACGAACAAGGGATCTATATATTCTTTTTACTCAGCATAAAAAACCACGGTGGCAACACTTTATGTTCTAGTTCCAGATCACCACGGTGGAAATTTTATAAATATCGGTATGGTTAAGGGTAACAAATAAGAATATGTTACCGGAGAACATAGAGAGAGGCGACGACGGCTAAAACACATCTAGGGTTACTTTCTTTCGTCGGCGACGTCACCAGTCCATCTTGTCTCCGGCGGCCTTAGGCATTTGGAGATGTGGCGGACCCTGGCCCCTGGACGGCGGAAGATCTTCATTTTTTGTTTAGATTGTTTTTAGTGTGTTCTTCAAGATGTTGAGGCGGTGGCTACATCCTGAAGTCAGAATAAGTTTCTCTCCATCCTATCATCGCTCGGATGGTGCGTCTAGCATCAGCGGAGGGCGCGTAGACTCATGTGTCTGATGGGTCTCTTTGGATCCGGTCATTCTTCGTATTGGTTGGTGTGGTTTGAGGTCAGTCTATTCCGAGCTATGTTTGACATCTTCGACGATGGTTGCTGCTCTAGTGCGCTGGTCCTTGAAACTTTAGCACGACAACTTGCCATCAGTCTACTACAACAAGCTTTACTATGGCAAGCTTACTCCGGTGATGGAGGGGCGGGGATGACGACGCGCATTCGACTCGTGCTAGTATTTGTAGTTGTCGCTAGGTGGTCCAATAACCTATTTGTAATTTTTATTACTTTTATAACTTTTTGCACTACTGTTGTTCATGATTACTAATAGATCGGTGGAATTTTGAAAAAAAAAGATAACGGGATATATACCTTGTGTTCAGTTTTAGAACGAGGTGGAATAGAACAAAACCATCCCGTACTTAGAGCTCATTCCTGTATTTGGTTTGGCAGAGGAATAGAACCAACTAGTTCCACGAAAGGAAATATTCTACTCAGATTCGGAACCAATCCACCCATCCAAATCAGTAGGACGTGAGGAAACGGCTTGCTAACCTGTTCCACTCATCCATAAAAACAAATTAGCCTATCCTAATTAGAGAAGTAGTGCGAAGCACGCGCAGGGGCGATGCGACGGGAAGCAGGCCGACGGCGGCAGGAGGCAGGCCGGCGACGATGGGACGTTGCGGCGTGAGGCATGGTGTCGGCGGCGAGAGACAGGGCAACGGTGGCGTTAGCATGAGCGGCTACACGCCGGGCGGGGCGATCACGCATGGCTGCGCGCGAGGTGGTGCGAGCACGAGCAGGCCGCTCCGATTTTGCCTCTATTCAACCGATTTTGCTGTGGTGTATTCCGATTTTATGTGTATTGTGATTTCGCAAGATTCCGCTAGATACGATTTTGAGAAGAAAAATACGATTTGTCACTGTTAATTATGATTTGGAGAGAAGATTAAGTTTTGCTTCGAATCAATGAAATATTTGACAGTGTTTTGGTTATATGTTTCATTCCGCTTCTTAATTGTTTCTGAACCGAACACGAGGTCGTCCCTCTCAGGTTCTGAAACCGAACACACCCTAACAGAAGAAGTCGGAACTGTAGGTTGATTTCGCAAAAATTGAAGTGGTAAAATACAAAACGTTTCGTTGCAGCTATTTCTGGGCATTAGATCACGATCCGATGGGGGTTTCTAGCAAAAGAGAACTATACATATTCTTAAGCAGCATAAAAAAATACAGGGACCAACATTTAGTGGCAAGAAATCGCTAGGGTGACGACAGAAGTGGGACTCTAGGGAGGAGGCAGAAGTGGGACTCCAGGGTTGAAGAAGGGGGAGTTTTACTGCATGTGGGCTATGGAGAGAGGGAGGCGTCAGCGGTAGGATTAGAACGGATGAATAATTCCCCTTTAATTAAATTGCTTGAGGTCTTAATGGTCTGGTAAGTAATAGATTTTTACGAAATCACCCCTAGTTTGACAAACTTAGTAAAAAATATTACACCTCTGCCACCGTCAAATTCGGATTACAGCAGTTAGAACCTATACCGGTTCGTTTCTTTCCTTCTTCCCACACCGAAGGAACCCATCTGTATCCTCCTCTTCCTCCTGAACAGATCCCCAACCACCATCCACATCTAGCTGCCACCCCTGGAACTTGGATCTCCCGTCCCGGAGAGGGCGATGAGACGGCCTACGTGGATGTAGCACCCCTGGTAAATGTACTACTAGAAAATCACATGTATTGTCTCTACGCATCATCATGACATCAGCATGCATCTAATTGACTAAAACTATTTTGCTAAAAGACCTACTTTGTTTTCTATATTAATATCCTCCCCTCTTTGTTTAAACCAAAACCGTCGGTCCAGCCAGATCTTTTATTTATCTAAAACAATTTATAAAATTTTACTCCCTCCGATCCATATTACTTGTCATTAAAATGGATGTATCTAGCACTAAAACATGTCTAGATACATCCGTTTTAATGACAAGTAATATGAATCGGAGGGAGTATTTTAAAACAAAAGAAATAACAAAACAATTTTTTTAGGGGAGGCAGTCCAGCCGGCCGGCCCAAAAACCTAACCGGCCAGACCACCTGCTACCCAAACCAAAACCTAGACTACCCCTGAAAACCTAACCCTAATCCTCACCTGGATCCACCTAACCCGACCACCTACCCTGCCGCACCTCCTTCAACGATCCTCCTCTGCGCCACAACGCCCGACCTCATCCGCTCCCGCAATCCCCGGTCGCCCTCTCCTCGTACCTCGTTCCTAACCACACGAGGCTGCCCTCCCTCGTTCCTGCCTCCGCCGCCTTCCCAAGCTTCTCACCGAGCGCCGCCGGGGGCCCCTCTCCCCTTCACCGTCGCTCACCCCTGCGTCCTCTCCTCCTCGGCCGACAGCACCCTCCCGCGACCGGCCGCCGCCCTCCTTCCCTTCGCGGCCGCCCGCTCGAGCCGTCTGCCTGCGACGCGTGTCCTCCTCTTTGGCGTCGGACCTCGCCACCGCCGCTCTGCTTCTCATCTCCGCCGTCTAGCGCCGCCTCGCCACCCCCTGCCGCGGCCACGCACCGCTGTCGCCGCCCTCATCCTCCGGTGCAGCGCCGCTCGATCCCAAGGTTCTGGCCGCCTCGGACTGTCCCTCCTGCCGTGTGCCGCAACTGTCGGCCTAGGCGCGTGCACGACCCGGCCAGGTCCCTGCTCGGTCACCGGCACATTGGTTTTCTGCAAGGTTTTGTCCATGGACTATTCGCAAACGGCGCTTGCCGTTGCAGCATCTGTTCTAGACACCGGTCGTGTGTGTTTTGTTGTATCTGATATCATTTGTCATGCCATGTTGTTGTCCAAGAGACTAAGGACACAAGATCTTCTTTGACTGTGTTGTGTCGTGTACTCATGTCACTGTCAAGAGAGTTCATGGTACCAAGATTCCTCAAGACCGTCTTCGCCTTCCACCACAAGATCTTCATTAGCGACAAGACCATCGTGAAACGTCAAGTTCACCCACCGCCGATGCCACTCGAGATCGGAGGAAGCCGAGATCTTCCTTTCGGAACCCGATGGCCGAGACCCGAAGGCCTTCGATGCGGATCACCAAGATCTTCGATCCATATGTGTGACCCCTATTCCAAGACCCCTCATATTTTTATAATATATGATATTGATCTTGTTTCATTTAAATCATTCATACTCGTATGCATATTGTCGATGTTTGGGGTATCTAGATGATTCAGCTAAATTAAATATAGAGACCATATGCGGGCGAATCTAGTCCAATATTGATCCCATGTACTGTCTCTATGCATGTACTGTCGATGTTTGGGGATATCTAGATGATTCAGCTAAATTAAATATAGTCCAATAGTGGTCCCATTTAAATTTGTGCATCGAATCGGTGATATAATTTTGCCTTGTTAAGACAACATTTAAATTCGGGGTATCTAAACAACATGAACCATCTAATAAATTGTTGGGACTCCAGTTTCGTTTAATATTGTCTAATTGCATCGCATCCTTGCCATGCCATACATCATACATGCATCATGCCCGATCTTTTGTCGTAGTATTAAATAGTGCATCCGGTGTTTCTGCTAGTGATTTGCTTCTTTACGGATTATGCTGATGAGTTGATGCGAGTGTCGTCCCGATTTCGGATGAACCTTCAGCAATGTTTTCAGGCGAGCATTCTCCCATTTTCTACCTATTTTACTTTTATAGTCTTTATTTCCTCCTGTTGATCTATTGCTATCTGTGTTGCGATGCTCTAGTTTTTATACCCGTGATATCCCTTGCAGCCTTATATTGCCTTGGACACATCCTATTACCTATTTCTTGGTAGATAGTTGGACTTGCGTGTCGTAGTCGCTTGCTCAAGTGCTGTTGCGGGTCATCAAGTACCACAGTTGTTGGAAGACTGCCATATGCTTTATATTGGAGATGATCATGGATTTAATTACCGTTTAATAACTAAAATTGAAGTAGGTAAATAATGCGGAGGCACAGGTGGGCAATAGATGTTATTTGGTTTTTAACCATCCACTTGTGTCCCGTAGGACCCCGAGTACTTGATACCTGTTCTTTGAATATTCGCACTATCCGCATGTGGGATCATGAGTCCCCCTAACCCTAGCTTGAGTCATATTTAATTCATTGGGGCCACAAAGTTGTTTGGGGCTTTATTACTATCATGTACTTATGCCATGCTTTACTGCTTTATTTACGATTGCGCGTGGAGTGCCCGTACTGTTTAGGAACAAATGTGGGATGTTTTCGCGGTATCAACAAGCCCAGTCACACTTTCGGGTTTCCAGTCGTTTATAGCCATTGGCACAAATCTCTGGGTCCGTCTCAGAGCCGGCCAACTTCATCGCGGGTAGCTTGGTGGGGTGGCCCCCTGAAATCAAATATGAATCTTGTGAATGTTCTATCGTGATGTCTCGTTGGGTTTTCATTTGGTTTTTTCCGAGGTTGATCGTGCGTGTGTTGCTATTTGTGCACCCCTACAGGGTAAAACTTTCTGAAAGCCGTGTCCGCGGTTATGGACGACTTGGAGCATAGTATCTCGATCATAGACAACTATAACTAAAGTAGTGCTATAAATTTGCCTTTGGAATGACTAGTAATCAACTTCACTATAACGGAATGGTTAAATAAAAGTACCAACAACTGCTGGGTTTTTTTGAATGTCTCATCATATATGTATTTGACTAGTAAGTATTGCAACTACAATAGAATGGTTATCTAAAACTTCCCACTGCTTATGTTACCAGGATAACTCATGCTATCTATATCTGACTATTAATTGCCGCAACTATAAGGGAATGTATAAAATTGCCAACTGTGTGAGTTTCCTCGGTACGACTTCCTCGATTGGTATCGAGGGGGAACACCAGGATGGGTATGATTGGTGTTAGTATTAGGTTGGATCCGAATAGGTCTTTCTTATCCCTATCTGATAGCCGCCAGTTGTATTGAGTCTCTAAAGGTTGTTTAGTGCATGTTGCGTTGCCGCTTCAGTCCACCATACCTATATAGGCGAGGACCGCCGAATTCTAGTCTCACCGTGTACTGGCCTTAATACTGACCGCTCTCTTTTTTTCCTTTGCCCTTTTTCGGCAACCCTTTTGTTTAAGCAGGTTTTGAGATCGACGTCGTTAGTAGGGTTACCCTTCCGGCTTGGCCTTGGCAGGGTTATGGACGCCATTGGTTATTCTTCAGGGCTCTTAGCCCCATCTGCATCTTGTCTGTAGTCGGACGTTGTATCGTTTTCAAGGTGATTTGGATCTTTGTATTGTATATCTGTATTCTTGACTCATGGAGTCATTGTTGTATAGTTGTTCTGTGGGTTCCATCGTGTACTATTGTGTAATGTTATTACTTCGTTTTCCACCCGCACGCAAGTGCCTAGTGGGCACCTCTGAATCGTTTCTACGCGGGTTTGGCGGGAATCGCTAAAACTTGCATAGGGCCGATCCGAGGGTGTTACAGTGGACGAGAAGGGTTATGAGTGTAAGGGATTCCTTGCTCCAGTTCCGGACCCCTACGTCGCTCCTTCTCAGGCTGCGCACCTCCTGGTCGGCGAGATCCCTACGTCGCTCCTTCCCAGGCTGCGCGCCTCCTAGTCGACGACGACTTCGATCGCGCGCATCAGCATGGATTCGGCCGTGGCTCGTTCACCTTGTCCCAGTCCCCGACCTGACCACGCACCTGCAGGGCAATGGAGACCAAGCCCGTGGCATCCCTCCGTATATCTACCTCACCGCGCAGAATCTCTCGGCTCCTACTCGAAGGTGTCGACCACGGCATCACGCTGCTGCATCTGGGGTAGGGAGGTACAGAATCCGGTGGCACACCTAACCTCTAGCCCTCCAACTGCAGTAGATGCACGAGCCATCGACACTAGCCACCCTCCCTCCATCCACGACCATGCCCCAGATGGATGATTGTTGACAAATTGTTGTTAGGTGGATAGGTTAAAAACCTAATTTTTTGCCATGAGAGTATGACAAAAGGGTTCCTCCGAGATTTGTTTTCCACCCAGAGTTCATGAACAGACATAAAATCATTGTAGAATTACAAATAAAAGTCTCTTAATTTGTTGAGGTCAATCTTATGACCTTTATCTTGCATTTACAAATGTTGGTTCCAACAAAAATCAATTGAAAATCCGTATACAACTATGCAAACTCCATGGCAAGATGGATGACAGTGAAGGAGATGCCAACTAAAACTCTCACTTGTAGGATCAAATTCGAGTCTCGCCTGTAGCACTCAAATTCCTCAGAAGCATTGGGTATGGCCCGAACTACATGCAACGTATTGCATCACTAGTAGGAAAATTCTTATCCACATGGTCCTTATCAGTGGTGCACATGTAAACGGTTCCCCACGGGTCCTTATCCATGGAGCACCGGTTGATCCATGCATCACTGAACATCTCATATCTGCGGCGCACGCCCGACGCGGTGCGCCACTAATACGTGGGCCCCAAAGCTGGCGACGGACCCCCGTCCTTGGGAAGCATATCCGTGGCGCACGAAATGGAGATGCGCCACGCATGGAAGGAGTACCAACGGCGGACGGGTTTCCAGTGCGCCATGGATGTTGGTGGGCCCCGGCGCTACTAGTGGGAAAGGATTTTCCACACAGTGCCCTTGGCTCTCTTTTCTTTATCTTAGCCATTGCTATGGGCGCGGGGGCACGCTCACCCTCATCCTGCTCGTCCGCTCCTCTGCTGCTTCGCCTACCGGCGCCGAGAGAGGGCGACTCGCCGGCTCGTGTTCGTGGGAGGCGGCGCGGCGCTGGGGCCCAGATATGGCGGCGCTGGAGGACCTGCTGCGCGTGTCGGCGAAGGTCCTGGGGAAGGGCGGCGTGGCGTTGGGGCGCAGAGCTGGCGGCGCTACAGGACCTGCTACGTGCATCGGTGGAGGTGCTGGGGAAGGGTGGCACGGCGCTGGGGAAGGGCGGAGGTGCTGGGGAAGGACGGCGCTAGGGAAGGTCGGCGGTGCTGGGGAAGGCAGGAGGTGCTGGGGAAGGGCGGCGCGGCGCTCTATCCCTCTGCAGTCAGCCACTTCCACAACCTACTACTCCCGGTGAGCTCCATCTTCCCTTACTACATATGTTCTGGAAGAAATTCGTATCTTTTTTTCCTCATGAGTTGAATGTACATAGAGTAGATTGAGCATACACGTATATATATGCAGTATATGTAAACCCACTGCACTAAATCAAAACTTCTTGTACATTTAAATAAAAAATGGATGCGATCCATTCATTTTTTTACAAGTCTAGAGTCATCACATACTAAAAATTCAGGATAGAAAAGTCTGGTGTTGCCTAAACTAAACTGGTGAATTCAAGCCAAAGCCACACCACCACCAACCCCCACCCCTCTCTTGCTAACCTAAACCACCACCCCTCCCTAACCATGCCTACCCTAGGCCACCTTGGCCATGTGACCTTGTGCCATGTGCCCTGTTTGGTAGCTTTTCAAAAGTAAAATGGGTAAAATGAATAAAATGCCAAGTCAAAATAAAATTGGCACATACATATTCTGAAACACAATCAGAGATTATTTGAAACTAAACACATACTGCTACAAGCACATACACACCATCCTACTACAAGCACATATAAGTACTACAACAGCTCTAGTAGATGTATTTTATTCATAGAACAAACTTCACTTCAATCTTCGTCTATCTGCTACTTCCTTCACAAAACTCCACCTTCTTCTTCTTCAGCATCGTGATCCGATCTTTGCAATGTTGAATGCTTTTGTTAATCAATAACAATGCAATAGTTGCTTTGATCTCAGGAAGCAACCTTGATGGAACTACTTAAGGCATACGAGTTCCTCTTTTGAACACACCTTGGCAAATGGCTTGATGCTCCACTATTTTTGGATCATCTGGCGGCACGTCACCCAACTTTTCAAGTGCCTTTGCATTCTTCATCTCCTCCTCTGCATTGCTTCTCCTCCTTGAATAAAACTTGGTCTCCGTAGCTGGGAATAAAATGTGGATGCAGAGTGTGCTGGTTTTTATTGACATACAAGATCACCTATGGACAAGAGAATGCACACACAAGTAGAACAGTGCACAGTTCAAAGATGCTCACTAGGAAATGCAACCAAAAATGTCAATTGTGCCTTTATTCCATTTTGAGGCATCTATCAGTCATATATCACTTCACCATCACGTCACCATGCATGTGCTTAATTTGGAATATTCTGCATGTAAGGAATATAGGGACTGCTGCCTTGTCTATGTATGCCTTCGTTGTATAATATATATGCCTTGTCTATGTATTCCTTGTCTACTGAGATGGCGAAGTGGTACATGCTAGACACAGGTGAAATGGATCGTACGGGCATCTAGAGGGGGGGTGAATAGGTGCTACTCAATTTTTAGTTCTTTTTCAATTTTAGGTTTGGCATAAAGTAAATTCTCTAGATATGCAACTACGAGAATTTCCCTATATGCAAACCTAGCTACTAAGCACGTAAAGAGAGGAGCGAGGAAACCGTAGTGGAGCACGCGGAGACACAGAGATTTTTTTTACCATAGTTCCTTCCTTGTTAAGGGAAGTACATCTGCATTGGAGGGGTGGGCGGTTCTAAGACCACCACGCCACAATAGGCCTCACCCTATTCTCCGATGGATCTCGCCACGAAAGGCCTGATCCACCTTCTCCACTATTGGTACCCTTCGAGGCGGGAACCGGTGCCTTTACAACTCTACCGGGGCACACACCCACAACTAAATTGGGGGCTCCCGTAAAGACAACAAGCTGTCACAAGAACAAGGATTATCAATATAATCAAAATCAAGGATCTAGATATTTCCAAGAAATACTAGATCGGAGATTCTCCAAATGAATGGAGAGGAGATGAAGCGCTTAATTGCAGTTGTTGAAGATCGAGTCCTCCTCCTTCGATTCCCCAAGGGACGAGGCCTTTGGGTGGATCTAGGTGGAGCTCTCTTGGATGAAGGTTGCAGATTAGATCTTGACTTTTTTGAATGAACCAAGAGATCTGGCAGGAGGGGAAGGCTGGCTTAAATACCCCCTCCCCAGATCTGGCCATTGAAGTAGTTTGGGGCGGATTATCTGCCCCCCACTAGGGGTGGACTATCCTCCCTGGGGAAAAACTCCGCCCCTAGGACGGAAACTCCGAGGGAAAATATGCCCCCTCTCTAGGGGTGGCGCCTTGGAGAACTTGAAGCAGATCCTAGGGGCGGATTATCCGGCCCCCCCTAAGAGGCGGATTATCCGGCGTGGCCGAAAAATCCGGCCAAAACTTCGCCCCCCTCTGGGGGTTGCGCCTTGGCGAACTTGAGGCTGGGCATGAGGGGCGGATTATCCGGCCCCCCTGAGGGGCGGATTATCTGGCATGGCCAGAAAATCCCGCCGAAACTCTGCCCCCTCACTGGGGGTTGCGCCCATCTGGGAAAGGGGTGGGGCGGATTATTCGCCCCCCCAAAAGCAGTTTCCTTTTCCTTTTTCAATATAGAGATCTACAGCACTTCAACACACATTAAATAATCCTTGATATTGTTATCTAACACACAGATACCTGGGGATTATGAAATGTTCTTTCAATATCCCCCTTTTTTGGTGTTAGATGACAATACTAGGATTTGCAATGAAACCTACTAACAACACCTTAATGAAATGAAAGAGGCTCCCCCTAGATGTGTGCATATTTAAAATTTGCATTTGATACAAATGCACACACTAGAGAGCAAGCAACTTTCATAACAAAGTCAATTAAAACAAGGTGAGTTAGGAAACAAGGTCATACCACCGGGATGTGAACATAGCCAAAGTAAATAATGAGATTATTAGGCTCCAAGCACATCCCACAATATTGATGCATACATTAGATAATCCCATGATTCCATATGCCACCAAGAGAATGCCAAACTCCGTAGATAAATCTAGAATTCCATATGAGTAGGTCCACATGATAAATCCAGAATTCCAGAGATCCATACAAGTATCACATGACAGAGTCTTATACAAACCAAGCACAAATAACAAATAAGTTCACGCTAAAAGGGGCAAAAACAAGCAGATAAAACGAAAGAAGCAAGTTCTTGCGTCTGGCCCATGCAAACCCGAGACCCAATAGAACTACTTCTCCCCCTTTGGCATCGAAACGCCAAAAAGAAAGAAGAGCAATGCTAGCGTCCCAGAAGATCACGCCTCCTCATCCTCGTCGTAGTCATCCCCGTCCCCTTCCTCTTCATCATACTCATCATCATCATCATCAGCTGGAGGAGTAGGTGCCCTCGGAGGTTGAGGAAACAGGTGACTCTCGAGCTCTCCATAGTTGATCCCGGACGTGTTCCACTGAGAATAAGGTTCCGGAGCAGTAGGAGGAGGTGGATAGCCAGTGGCACCGGACATGTGGTGAAGAATGATCTGCTGAGTGTGTGCCATCTCATGGCTCCTCCAGTACTCCTCATATTGTCCCTTGTGAGTATCTATGCCCATGCAAAGGATGTGCCACTGGAACCAATTGAGCTTCTTGACCTCGCGTTTCATTGGGGACACCACGGGACGACGACCACTAGCTCTTGCATCACGCATAAAGGATTCAGGGGCAGTGGAAGGGTGAGAGGTCTTCTGAGCCTTGTTGTAGATTTTCTTGGGCTTGTGAACACCATCCAAATCAGTGCCAAAGTCCTCATGAGGCAACATATGCTTGATGAGCATCATAATGAAAGGAGCATATGGGATGGAGAGCTTGTTGATCATAGCATCATTCATCTCATGATATATATAGTCCATGACATCCAGTCTATAACCTGTAGATGAACCAGAATTGGTGGCACACTCGTGAGCAAATGCAAGTAGAGGAACCAGGTGACCGCAGATCTTATCATTGTTGCCCCCACTTGGAGAGATGCTTTCCCCGAATATGCCAACAAGGGTGGCATACAAAGGAGATAGGCCAGCGAAAGTACCAGCAATGGCATCAGATGTCAAACATGGAGCAAGCACAGTGTCCTTGTATGGCCTAAGTGGAGAAATGATGCGGTGGCCAGAAGGTGTGTCACGGCCATGGAAAGCATACCCAAGAACCTGGTCAAAGGTGCGGAAGTCAGACTGAATCATTGTTGTTCCGGTCATCCACTTCATATTGCGACGCTCATCTCCGCATATCACAAGTGTTGAGAAAAACTGCTTCACCACCGAGGAATCATAGTGACACTAAAGAGTCATAAGGTGATGAAGCCCCATCTTGTTAGTCACATCCAAAGCTTCACGGAGTCTTACCTTGGTTTGATCCTTAGTCATATTCATAGGATGCATGGGGCGAAGCTTGAGAGAAGCATACACATCATCATGAATGGCCCGAAAGTGTGCACACCAAAACATGGAATCCTCTAGAGGACCATCACTATCGGCCTCGTCATAGTAATCAGTTTGGCGAAAGGTGGAATATTGAATGCTGTCCATAGCCTTGTAGTTGGGCCGAGACTGCTTGCCCTTGTGAGATGCAACCCTCTTGGTTTTCTTTGCTGCCTCAGCCATCCGTTCAGCCTCTCTTGCCGATCTGTGAACCTCTGTTTTGTCAATAAACTTCCCTTCTGTAGTGGGCTTGAGATAACGGACACGGGGACGACGAGTGAAGGTATTAGGAGCACTTGAACCACCTGTGAAAAGCATGGGAGAGGTAGCATGGGGATAAGCACACACACAAGTCCAGGAGGAATGTTAGAAATAGTAGGAAAACAATCCATGTGCCAAAGATGTGCATTGCGGAAATCAGAACCAAACCAGAACAGATTTTGAGTGTCCAGGTCGGATTATTTGGCCCTGGCAGGGGCGGATAATCTGCCCCCCGCAGAAAATTTCTGGAATGTCCCAGATTTACCAAGGCAAAACAGATCGGGCAATAGGGTTGCAATACTACTGATTCTAACAAACAAGGGGAACACATAGTATGTTCTACAACGAGATTTCCACCAAAAACAATGAATCCCATACAAAGGAGATGGATGAGGGAGTTACCCTCACTCATTGGAGGAAAATTGCAGAGGAGAAGATACCCGGAGGCGTGGGGAAGAAGATCCGGGGAGGGCCCGGAGAATCCGGTGGTCAAATTGACTCCAGGGAGGGGCGGATGCTCCGGCGGCGGCTGGGGGCAGAGTTAGGGTTGGGGGAGGGCTGGCTGCTCTATCTGAGCCTGTCCTCCCCGACCCAGCCCTTAAGAGGCAGAAATCGCCCGGGGCGGATAATCCGCCCCTCACTTGGGGCGGATAGTCCGCCCCTCCTCTGAATTTTCTATTAAGTATAGATTCAGGTCGGAGCACCCTTGCAAAACCCCTCGATGGTGTATAGAGGACTTGTGTGCAAGAATAGATGGTTCAAGGAGGGAAAAGGCTTGGGTTTAGAGCAACAAACTGAGATGGTACTACACACCCAAAGTTGCAAGAACAAATCAAACAAGAGCCAAAATTGGGTGTGTTTTCCATAAGAACAAGAGATATGCAAGAAAAACCAAAGAGATCCACTAGAAACCAACTCTTCTCAAGGAAGAGGGCGGTGGCTGAATACACCATGTTGGATTGTATGGCATGACACCACGAAGATGTAGCTTGAGTTCAAAACCAATGCTCATCGATGACCCACATATCACAAAATGATATTAAGGGAAATGATTTTTCTTGATTTCGACATTATGGGGGAGGGTTAGCCGAATCAATTAGGACCACACTCCCCCTATATCTATGCCTGCATCTAAACCAAATACATGAATGAAAGTAAGTGAGTGTGCAAGGGTAGTCAAGCCAAGCTCCTTGAATCTATGATATTTAGCTCATTCCTCAAATAACAAAATCTTGCTTCATCAAGAGGCTTCATGAAGATATCAGCAAGTTGGTTCTTCGTGCTCACAAAAGACAGTGCAATATCGCCACGAGCAACATGATCCCGAATGAAATGTTTGCGAATCTCAATATTTTTTGTTCTTGTATGCTGCACCAGATTGTAAGCAATTTTGATAGCACTTTCATTGTCACATAAAAGAGGCACTTTGTCACAATTGACACCATATTCCTTTAACGTTTGCCTCATCCATAATAATTGTGTACAAGCACTTGCAGCAGCAACATATTCAGCTTCGGTGGTTGAGAGTGATATGTAGTTTTGTTTCTTTGAAGACCAACACACTAGAGACCTGCCCAAGAATTGACATTTACCATAAGTTGATTTTCTATCATCCTTGTCGCCAGCCCAATCTGAATCAGTGTAACCACATAGAGAGAAATTGGAGCCTTTGGGATACCATAAACCAAAATTTGGGGAATGAACCAATTATCTAAAGATTCTCTTGACCGCCACTAAGTGGCTTTCTTTAGGAGCGGCTTGGTACCTTGCACACACTCCTACACTCAATACGATATCTTGTCTAGATGCGCAAAGGTAAAGGAGAGAGCCGATCATGGATCGGTATACCTTTTGTTCCACATCTTTACCCTTTGGATTAAGCTCAAGATGACACTTTGTTTGCATTGGAGTAGCAACGCCATTGAGATCCGTCATCTTGAACCTCTTGAGCATGTCTTGGATGTACTTAGCTTGATTAATGAAAGTTCCCTCTCTAAGTTGTTTGATCTCGAAGCCAAGAAAGAACATCAATTCTCCCATCATAGACATCTCAAACCTGTCAGTCATAAGCTTTTAAAACACATCATTAAAAGCTTGGTTAGTAGAGCCAAAAATAATGTCATCTACATATAGTTGGCTTACAAAAAGCTCCCCATTAACCTTCTTAGTAAAAAGAGTGGGATCAATTTTCCCAACTTTGAATCCACGGTCTAACAAAAGATCTTTAAGGTGCTCATACCATGCACGTGGGGCTTGTTTAAGGCCATCGAGCGCCTTATCGAGTTTGTAGACATGGTTCGTAAATTTTGGGTCCTCAAAACCCGGGGGTTGCTTGACGTATACCAACTCATGTAGTGTACCATTAAGAAAATCACTCTTAACATCCATTTGATGCAATTTAAAATTATGATGAGCAGCGTAGGCAAGGAGGAAGCGGATGGACTCAAGACGAGCCATAGGAGCATAAGTCTCGTCAAAATCAATTCCTTCCACTTGAGAGAATCCTTGATCCACTAGCCTTGCTTTATTCCTCACAACAATGCCATTTTCATCTTGTTTGTTCTTGAAAATCCACTTGGTGCTGATAACATTGCGGCACTCTTTGGGTTTCTCTATGAGCTTCCAAACCTTGTTGTGCTCGAAGTTATTTAATTGTTCATGCATTGCAACCACCCAATCCGGACCTTCAAGAGCATCAAATACCTTCTTTGGTATAACCATTGAAATGTGAGCTTGATGATCACAGAAGCTTGCAAGTTCTCTTCTAGTAGACACCCTTCTTCTTAGATCACCGACAACCTTGTCAAGAGTGTGACCCCTTAACTCAAGGTTCCGATCAGCACGAGCCTTGCGTCGAGCCTCAATTTCCTTATTGTTTCTAGAAGGAGTTGATTCCGCATTTGGATCTTTGTCATGTCCACTACCTTCCCCTTGGTCTTGAGCTGAGCTGATAACAGCAGCTTGTTGCTGAACAGGTGCTTCAGGGCCGGATAATCCGCCCCTTGGGTGGGGCTAGACTTTCTGGCATGGGAGATGAGGCAGCAACATCTTCTTCCTGTGAGTCCCTGGCAGAACTAGGAGTTCCAGGGCCGGATAATCCGCCCCTTGGGGCCGGAGAATCCGGCCTAGAATTTTCTTCGCCATTTTGTTCTTCTTGAAATCCTCTGTATGGAGTTGGAGTGCCAGGGGCAGACAGTCCGCCCCTTGGAGGGGGCGGATAGTCCAACCTGGGACTATCATTTTACCCAGAAGACTGATGATCTTCAGCAAGTTGCGGTGTTGGTGCAGGGGTTTCTCCAGCAGTAGGGGCTTGTTGATCTTGTGTAGACGAGGGCTACACTTGAGTGGAGCATTGTCATTCCCGATCTGCCACAAGGGGTTCCTCAATGGGGCAGAAAAATCCCACGCCCATTCTTCTTATGACATCTTGGGGTATTTCAACATATGCATCACAAACATCAACTTGCCCCACATGGGAGCCGTCATTTTCATCGAACTCCACACTACAAGATTCTACAACAGTCCCGGTGAGCTTGTTATAGACTCTATAAGTGTGGGATTCGGCACCGTAACCAACAAAAATATCTTCTAAAGCCTTAGAATCAAATTTAGACAAGCGGACACCTTTGATAAGAAAGAAACACTTACAACCGAATACCCTGAAGTATGAAATGGTGGGCTTGTTATCGGTAAGTATTTCATATGAAGTCTTGTCCAAGATCTTGCGGAGGTAGATCCGGTTAGATGATTGACAAGCGGTGGGATATGGCTTCAGCCCAAAAGTTATAAGGAGACTTGAATTCAGCCAACATCGATCTTGCCATATCCATCAAAGTCCGGTTCTTCCTCTCGGCTACACCATTTTGTTGAGGGGTGTACTCATCGAAACATTGATGTCTTATCCCCTCTTCACTTAGAAACTCATTCAATGTGTAGTTCTTGAACTCGGAGCCGTTGTGACTTATTATTGCCAAGATGGGAACATTGTGTTGACGTTGGACCTCATTGGAAAAGTCAATGACCATCTGTTGAGTCTCACTCTTTAGCTTGAAGAAATAGACCCATGTATATCTTGAGTAATCATCGACTATGACCAAGCAATATTTCTTCCCACCGAGACTGGCACGATATGGAGGACCAAATAAGTCCACATGAATTAATTCCAAGATTCTCTTTGAAGAAACAATAGTCTTCCTCTTGTGGGGAGAGTCATGCATTTTGCCTTCAACACAAGCCCTGCAAACACGATCTTTGGCAAAGGAAACATTGTCTTTTAGTCCAAGGATGTGGCCACCCTTGTGAAGACTTTGCGAAGTTCTCATGTTGACATGGGCTAAATGGTGATGCTGTAGCCAGCCCACGTCGGCCTTTCCAAATAAGCACATCGGACCCGAAGTGGTTTTCCCTGAAAAGTCCACCACATACAGGTCATCTTCGACGTACCAACGAAAGCGACCTTTAGAGACTTGCTCCACAAGAGTACCACCAAATCATCATCAATGAAAATAGCAAAGCCCATCTTACCAAGGGCATGAACAGAAATTAAGTTGTTATCAGGGGTCTCGATAATCATGACGTCCACGAGAGAGATATCGTGGGCGACCACAACCTTGCCAAGACCCAATACCTGAGATTTAGACTTATCACCATAGGAGACTATAATATTATCATGATTGGGTCGCATCTCCGTGATGATCTCCTTGCTTCCGGTCATATGACTAGTGCATCCACTATCCAGCACTCATTTAGACCCACCGGAAGCATAACCCTGCAAGAGAATTAGTTCTTGGTTTTAGGTACCCATTTTTCAATGGGTCCTCTCATGTTAGTAACAAGGGTCTTTGGAACCCAAATAGACCAAGAAACATATTCATCAAAAGGACAAACATAATAAGCATAAACATCGCCATAATAATCACAAAAGAGTTCATAATTTGGATTATGAGACCCTGCAAAACCAATATTGTTAGTTTTGTCTTTTGTGACATTCTTCTCAGTGGTGCTTGTCTTTGATTGTTCACCCTTGGTCTTCTTCTTCTTGTTCTTCTTCTTCTTGTACTTGGTGACATATCCAAGTCCCTCTTTACCAAGATTTGACCTTTGCTTGCCAAGTACCTCATCAAGAACACCCTTATCTTTGGGAGTGGTGTCATTGACAATCCCTTCTTCCACACTAGCATTTTCATTGTGAATATATGTTGATTTAGATGTGCTAGGAACATCATACTTGGTCAATCGAATTTGGAGCTGATCATGTGACTCATTGAGAATGGAGAATTCACTTTTCAACGCCTTGTGAGCGATGTCAAGTTTCTCCAATTCCTCGGAGAGTCTAGCATGAGCAGCCCCAAAGTCAATCTTTTCCTTCTTTAACTTCTTTGCTTTGGCAACTGCATTGTCATGTTCCTTAACAAGCTTTGCCACCATTTCTTCATGTGACTCCTCAATGGACTCAAGCCTCTCTTCAAGAGAAGCCTGAGCCTCTTCTTCCTCTTCTAGAGCATTTTTTAAGGACGCAATTTCCATTGCACCCTCCCTTTCAATTCTGCCCTTTTCTTCAAGGAGCACTTCATTTTGGGATAGCTGGTCCATAAGAGCCTCAAAATGTATTTTGTGCTCACCATGCAAGTTAGTGAAGAAATAGTCCAAAGCAATAATCTCTTCTTTAACCTTAAGACTAGTAGGATCATCCATGTCAATCATAGCCTTAGGAAAAGAAGAGTTAGAAGTTGATACCCGGAACCTCTTGCCATGAGACAAGTAGTGTTCTTGTTGATGACGTTTTCGTTTGGAGAGTCGAAGAGAGATGTTGGTGTAGATGTGGTGGCTATATAAGCCACCTCTCGAGAGTTGTCGTCCTCGTCTTCATCTTCACTTCCCGACGAATATTCTTCTTGATCCACTAGAACAATCTTTGGTTGCTTCTTGAAAGGAGCATTCTTCTTTACAAATTGTTTCTTGCGTAGAGCCTTTGACTTTTCCTTGAGAATAAGTCTTCCTCCATTATCTTCCCTACTTTGATATGGGCACTCACCTACAAAGTGCAGCCGGTCTCCACAGTGCAAACATGTTCTCAGCTTGGGACCATTTTCCTTTATTCCATAAGCTCCACTCTTGCGTTCTAGTTCAGATTTGGCCTTAGCCGGGTCCTTCCAAAAAATTCTAGCATAGAAGGCGATGGCGCCCAGCACTTGTCATGGAATGCTTCGTTGGAAACACCAAGAGCAAGGTATGAAGCAGCACAGCAACAAGTTTCCCTCAGTAAGAAACCGAGGTTATCGAACCAGTAGGAGGAAGGAAACGTCACACAGGTGTTGCAAGCAACGCGGAGACCTACACAACATAAACTCAAGACTTTGCCCCAACGAATCAGTGAGGTTGTCAAGCTCACCGGTTTGCTGTAACAAAGGATTAAACGTATGTTGTGGAAGGTAATGGTTTGCAGCAAGTAAACAAGTAACAGTGGAATATATATCAATGGTAAAGATTGGACCGGGGTCCATAGTTCACTAGAGGTGCTATCCTTAGATAAACAACATGGCATGAAGGGTAAACAAATTACAGCAGGGCAATTGACAGGAACTGAGCAAGGCATAATAATGCAATTACTAGTCAGAAACATCCTATGAGATTCGATTGGGCAATACGACAAGATACATAGACCGCCATCCAACTACATCTATGACTAGAAGTCTATCATCCGAACCCCCTCCAGTATTAAGTTGCAAGCAACAGACAACTGCTTTAAGCAAAGTGTGTAAGGTAAATAGTCCACATGTTCCATGAACAAGAGACCATTGTTTTCTCCCTAGTAGCAACAGCACATCTACAACCAAAGAAATTATTATCGCTTCCCTTGGAAACTAGAGGCATGAACCCACTATCGAGCATAAATACCCCCTCTTGGAGTCACTAGCAACTACTTGGCTAAGATATCTACTAACAACAGAGAGCATGCAAGATCACAAACAACACAGACATGATAGAATCATAAAGAGAAAACCATTAATCAAACTAACATAATAATCTCAATATCCATCGGATCCCCGCAAACAGAACATGCATGATTACAAATAGATTATATCTTGATCATGAACGGATCTCACAAGATTTGTACATGAAAGCACAAAGGAGGAGATACAACCATCTAGCTACTACATGGACCCATAGTCCAAGGTGGAACTACTCACGCATCATACCGAAGAGAAGGCCTCCGGGATGATCTCCCCTCCGGCAGGGTGCCGTGAGGAACTTCAGATCCCCCTGATCTAGGGATGATGGTGGAGGCGGCTATAGACGATTTCATGGATATTTGATCGGGTTCCTAGGGTTTCTACATCGGGGGCTTCTTATAGGCGAAGGGGGAGGCCGAGGCCGTGGCTAGAGGGGGCAAACCCTACCCAGGCGCGGGGTAGGGCCCACCCGCGCCTAGGGGGTTTAGCCGCCCTGGCACGCCTCCTCGTCTCCCCTCTAGACTTCTTGTTCCCCACGGAAATTAATTGACTTTGACGTTTGTCCCGTCCAATTCCGAGAATATTTCTTTACTAACTTTTCTGAAACCAAAAACAACAGAAAACAGGCATCTAGCACTGTTGCAACTTGTTAATAGGTTAGTACCAGAAAACATGTAAAAAGCACCTCAAAGTGTAGACAAGTAAAGCAAAGTAGATACTAAACAAGCATGGAGCATCAAAAATTATAGATACGTTTCCGACATATCAAGCATCCCCAAACTTAACTCCCGCCCGTCCTCGAGTAGGTAAGTGATAAAATAATAATTTTTGAGGTGACATGCACCTTCACAATAAAGATCAACCATTTGCAAGCATTGAAAGCTGGAATCAAAGAACTCTAAACATGTTGTCACATCCCAAAATTTTCCAAATTTTGTATTGTGAAAAAATAAATAAACAAAAATAATAATTGTTGAAATTTAGGGTGAAAAGAAACTTTTTGTTTCTAAATGGAAACTTAAAAATCCCATCTTGAACAAACTTGAGTAATGTTTGAATCCAACTAAATTCAAATCAATTGAAATGCATTCTTCATAAATGCTTCTTGAAATTTAAACACTTGGAAAATAAACCAAAACTCTAAAACCCTAATGGAAGGAAAACGTTTCCAAGTTATATCTAAGCCTATGGATTTGATCCATATAAAAATTGGTCAAACAAACATTTCAAAATGATCAGTAATAACAAATAGAAATATTATAAAACCATATGAATTGGTTTCACTTAAATTGGAGCCATAGATAAAATCTTATGAATTTAATAAGATAAGGAAATTGAATTTCCAATGCTAATAAAGCACCTATCTAGAAATCCATACCAAATGGTGAGCAAATAATCCAAAAAGACATTTAAAAGTGTAAACCAACATTAAATAAGATTTTACAAATTGTAATCACCAAGTTTTGGTCTTTAAATAAAAAGATATGATTTTAAAAGACAAAGGAAGAAATAATAAATAAGGACTATTTGTTAAGAGCTAAATAAAACTTGTCCAAGACCATAAACAAATGGAATAATCATAATCCAAGTTCAAATGAAATAAATGGATAAATAATATTGAAATAAAATAATATGGCCTTAACCAAATTCTATTCCATTGGATTAAGACAAATTCCCTAATAAAAATGATTAATTAAATCATGGGAAAATAGAATTTGGAATTTACCCAAGTGGAATAAAAGTTATTTAATTGACTTAAATGAAATACAAGAATCATTTAAATAAAGTTGTATGGAATTAAAACCATATTTGAATTTCAATGTAATAAAAACAATTTCCCAAATTAAAATGATTAATAATCATATTAAAATACTATAAATAATTCAAAGTGAATTATTTAGCACCCCATTAAATAAATAAACCTACTGAAAAGGTTTTGTGAAAAATTTAAACTTAAATAAGGGTTGAAAATATATTTGATCTTATTTGAATTTAAAACAAGGGCCTACTTTAAATAATCAATATACCTTAAAAAGAATAAAAGAATTATTCTAAATTTGACTTCAGAATATGTTAATAAACAGTGTTTGATTATACACAAAGTTTGGTTGAAGTTTGATTTCAAATTGTTGTTTGAAATAATTAAACAAAATCAAAACAGAATAAAAGAATTGGAAAAAGAAAAATAAACAAGAGAAGGAAAAAAATAAACAAAGCAGCCAGCCCAGCAAACTAGCCCACTAAGTCCAGCAAGCCCATTTCCCTCTTTCCTCGCAGAAAACGATTCGTACTCGACAACGAACCCACACAGACGCTGACTACATGACACCACCTCGTTTCTCTCTCTCTCGCTGACACCCAGACCCCACCCCCCAGTCTTCTTCCTCACCCGCGCGAAGACCACGCCTCCTCTGGCCGTTTCTCAGACGTTGAATGTCGCAGTTAAATTCGCTTCAATGCCTCGCCTTAATCTTGCCGCGACCACGCGTACTAAACCGCCTGCTCCTCCTCTCCATTTCCCCTCTCTCGCCCGGCTCTCTCTGCCCCTAGGCCGTCCCCAATTCCACCTGCACCGTCGCTGCCTCCGACGAGGTCCCACTCAAATTCCGACGAACCCAGGTCGCGCCTCGCCCCCTAGACCACACGAGCACACTTCCTGGCCTCTGGCGCATCTCCCAGTAATCCGAGCTCAGCCGCGCAAGCTTCCTAGCGTCGGCAACCTCAACGCCGCTCGCCACCGCCTTCGGCTTGGACTCCGGCGAACTCCCCAGGTATCCTCCGTCCGCCCCTGTCCCCTGTTGACGCTCTTGTGATCTACACTCTCGCCCGCGTCTAACGACACCTCTCTCTTGCATTCGGGTGTCCTGTAGCCTTGACAACAACGACGACCAGAGCGTGCCCGACGTCGTGCGGACTCCGGTGAGCAATCCACGGCAACCACGAGCGCCCCTTCGCCAACCAAGGGTACGTTTAGCATCAGCAAGCTCTTGCGGTTCTGGTAAGCTCCTCCCCTTCTTCCCTCGCTTCCTGTAGTCGCCGCGACGCCGTAGACAGAGCGCACCGCCGCCACTTGCCGCGGCCAGCGCCGCCCGTCTAAGGTCGTTGCGTCTGGACCGTTGGATGTTGATCTGTTGGCTTAGATAGAAAGTTAGCGAAACGGTATCTTTTGATCTAGTCCATGCGTTGTTAGTTAGATCCAACGGCCATAGCTGCGTGATCAACACGAACCGCTACCAGCCTATATAAACGCGCCACGTGGTCAGTCTGTTTTAATAAAAACCACAAATGATCTATTAGATGTTCAAGTTTGTAAATTGCATAACTTTTGATCCACACGTCCAAATTTTACAAATTTTATATCAATGGAATCATCAAGACAAGTACTTTCCAACCATGCACTTTTCTTAGTAAATTGCTTCTGTTAAATTGGTTGTTTTTGCAGAAACTTGTGTAGGCATAATTTGAATATAAAATTCATTCTATAATTATTTTTGTAATAAAATCTTTGTAAAATGGATTATTTTTAACCTACTGACCATAGAAACCAATTTATGGATTTAAAATGGTATTTTGAGAAGTTAAAGAATGAATCCTTGAATTAGAACATTTCTAGTCAAGTAAAAATAATGTTATTATGTTAAAAAATGCTTTTGGAGAAAAATCTTTGGGAAATGTTTTGGATTAAACTCTCTGACCCCAAACACCAAGTTTTAGAATTAAAAATATATTTGGTGCACCCTATAAAGATTATTGCTTTGCTAAAGACATTTTCAACAACATAAAATATTGATTTAGGGTAAAAATGGTTTATAGATAAAATCTTTTGCAAATGGTTTTGCCACCTTTATAAATGACAAATAAGTGTTTCAAAATTTTTATAACCTATTAGAAACCACTTTTCCAAATAAAATAATCTTTTTCATGCTTGCATGCATTACTTTGTTTTTATTATTTTATGTGATGAATTGCTTGAATGGTATATTGAATCTTTGCTTGCTTGATTGAATTATAGTGGAATTTGAAGATTGTGAATATTGCAAGATCAAGGAGTGAACTTATATTCTCTACCAAAAATGCAAGTGATGCTTCATACTTTGTCCCATTATTTTCACTATGCATTAGTGATATTTCTAAGTAGGACTTGCATAGAATTTTTGCTAAGTATAAACTATGCCATGGGAAATCCTAGTAGATGAAACCTTAGTAGAAATTTCCTAAGTTAAGATTCATACTACTATCATGCTTAGCTTAGCTAGTAGAAAACAAGGGTGGAATATATTCAGACTATGGAATATTTCTAAGTCAAGGACTTGTGTTTTGTTTAATAAAACAACTAAGTGAATGAATCACCTGGGTGGAATGGAAGGAATGGTTTGTGTTGAGTGGTTACACAAGGCCCATTTCTATGGTTTACCTTGTGTATCTCACTTGTGGATGGCCACCCAGGAACAAAGAGATTTGAGATGTCAAATGTTGAGAAGCTTCAAGTGTAGCCACTTGGCATTATGGGCTCTGCCTGGATCATATAGGTTGCAATAACTTAGACAAATGGACAGTTGGTGGTAGGGGATGATAGTTTGGAACGCGTCCATGATGGTCTAAGGGAAGGCTTCTGAAAGATCTTGTCTTGGTGAAACCAAGTCTTGTGGGGAAAGTGCACCACCTCTAAAGAGTGTAAAATCTAAGTACTTAGCCATGTCCCTGGCAAAGAACAATTTGAGCATTAAGACATGGAAGCTATCAAGAATCTCCTCATCCCAATTTCTAAGTAAAAACTTGTGGTTGAACAAGGGTTGAAGGATCACCAATTTCTATTGGGAGATGCCTTGGGTGATTTTGTCAAGCAAAAGCTTAGTGTTTTCAAATGATAAGGAAAATCTATTTTGAGCAAAGCAAGCCTAAGCTCCACTTAGCCAAATGCATATAGATGATAGACTCCACTATACTACCATAGTATCACTTGCCAATACAATTCAAATGTATTGACCCTTGTGGCTGTAACTTGTTATGTTGCAGGTTTGTTTGATATTAGTGAAGTGTGTTGATTAGGATTATAAGTCTACAACCAACATGTTTGCCTGTGGCACTTTGAAGATGAAGGACTCCATGCTATAGTTATTTCTGCTGCATTGTAATGAGATAGCCAAATGAGCTATGTAAGATGTAATGAATTATTTTATTCCTGGCTATAAAGTTGTAATATGACCTTTGTTTCTTGATATTACATCTTAACTATGGATGCTAGCTATTGATCCAGGGACTAGCATTGTAAACACAGGGATCTCTACCTTATTAAAGGTTGGGACCTCTACACATGTGCATGAAATATGGAGTTCTAACAATAAGACATAGTAACTATGCATGTAACATGAAAGGCTACAAACAAAGATCATGAATAACATGCATTGAAAAATGTTTGTTTGTTTCACATACAGAAAACATGGCACAGTGGCAATCAGCTTGTCCCTCATAGAGTAGCAAATAGATGCATAGGACACCTTCAAAGTTCACAAGGGTGACTAGAAACAAATAGCATAAGGACAAGTAATATCACAATATGCATCAATCAATAAGTTTTGGGACACTGCACACATAATGGCAACTATGCTCTCTTAATGGTACCTAAAAGGTAGAAGGTGGAGACTCAATATAATAGTGCAAGATAGGCCCTTCACAAAGGGAAGCAGGGATTACAAGTTTCAAAAAGAGCTTCCAAAAATTATGGTACTTGTTAGCTTTCAGCCCTTATTGCCCCTATCATAAGCATCTTGAAGTGGTTAAGGTTAAAGTGGCAAAGATGGAGTATATGCTTGACGAAGTATAAGTTGGCAATCTCAAGTCCCTTGAATACGAGGGCCACACCTCATGCATACTCAACTTTGGGTCCAGGTAAGTTCTTGTCATTGTAAGTATTTGCATATCATTGAGAACCGCCAACGGGGTACCCCTTGCACATGGTACAGGAGCTTTCCCATAACCAAAATGACAAGGCAAGCAGACAATGAGCATCTCAGCAATCTTTTTATTTACCATATGCATAGCTTTTTATTGAGTATGCTTCATAGATAGCTCATTATGGTGATGTTGCAGGTTTCCACCATGATTAGGCATGGCTTAGGCTAGTGGCCCAGGTGTTTTTCTAACAGAGGATACAAACTCCATGGACTTACAAGTTCCCTCTTTATTTCACACCAGTGACATCCATAGACAAAAGAGCATGATATCAACTAAGTACAAAGTACAAGTGCAATGTTGAAAACGTTCCTCGTGACAGCACGGTTCTGCTAATTCCAACTTATAAGTGCAAGCATATACAAATAAAGTTGTCACAATGGTTCAAGTTTATTAGGGGCAAAGAATAAAGTGTGCCATCAAGTTCATGAGGGCTTTAATCACAAAATTTTCACATACCAAAATACTTTTTAATTGGAAGATAGCTGAAAACAAGAATATACTTGGAATGGTGTAATACACCATGCATAGGATTTTATAGTGGACACTTTGGAAAAACTTGGTTTCTTGGGAGTTGGAAGCATGAGTAGAACTTACTCATACAAGTGGAGGCTAGCAAAAGACTGGGAGCAACCAACTAAGAGAGCATAATGGACATAATCATGCAGTGCAACAAAGAATACTAATCAAAGCAAAGAGTGGTACTACAAGTCAAGGACTAAATGATCATAGAGTCTAATGGTGACTTGTCATAGTAATACATGGTGTAAGCATGTGCCAAGTCAACCCAAGCAAAGCATCAAAGGAGAATACCACAATACTTTGCTTTTGCATGCTAAAACAACGCATAATTTATTCAAGTCACACTAAGCAATCCCAATTGTTTGGAATAATACATGCTACAGCAATAATTACTAAGCATAATGTTAAAACAACACCTATCATGTCATGCTAAATTCTAAGTCACAGTCAATGCAAGCTCCTCTTGCACTTCAAGCAAGAACTTACTACTCCTTTCCAACACCAAGCAAACTTATTTGCAAAACAACACAGCGAGAACGGGGGTCCAAACTACTTTATTCAAGCAAAATAAAAAACCTAAGAAAAGCAAACAAAAACTAAGACGCTCCAAGAACAACACAACTATGCATGAAACAATAAAAACGAAGTGTCTAGACAGACCTAAGCTTTTTATTGATGAAGAAGGGGATGCCTTGGGCATCCCCAAGCTTTGACTCTTGTACCTCTTGGATATTTATTGGGGTGACACCATGGTGGCATCCCGAAGCTTGATCTTTTGTCCATTTTTCATCTCATTGCATCATTCTCTCTGTACACCTGAAATTTTCCTTCATAACAAAACTTCACACAATTTTCATTAGCAACATTAGCATATTCAAAAGATATTAGACCCCTGGCAAAGCTTTGAACAGCAAGGCTTTTCACTAAAAACACAAGCTACTGTAGTAACTCCATCAAAAATCTCAATTCACCTAAAGAGAACTCAAAAAGGAATCAATAAGAAGCAAATGCAAATAATGGCAGGAATCTGTCAAAACAGACCAGCAGGTAGAAACCGATTTTTTTGAACATCTTATGTTGCTCAAATCAAAAAGTGTTAAACTAATGAAAGTTAGCTAACATACTGGGAGATTTATTCGTAAATGTTGAGCTCAATCCGAGTTACAGAGCCTCCTCAAGAATTTTTTTTGGTGGAGGACATACATCTATTTTGGGACAGCAACTCCCCAAATCTTACTTCCCTCTCATTAGAGGTCATTCTTGGCACAAAAGGCAAACTGTCACATCCCAAGATTTTCCAAATCTTGTAATGTGAAAAATAAATGAATAAAGTAAAACTTTGTTGATTTTCAGGGTAAGAAGAAACTTTTTGAATCCATTTGGAAACTTTCAAAACCTTTTTGGATCAAATAAAATCTTAAAGGGATTTAAAAAGTTAAATAAACAATAGACTTAAAAATATTTAAAATTACTATTTTGGATCTTTTAATAAAAGTTTTGGTTTCCAAATGAAAAAGAATAGATTTATAAATAAAGATTATTTTATAGAGCCAAACTAAAACTTGGCCAAGCTTTTGAAATAAAATGTTTTGTTTTGATTAAAAATAGTAAAGGATTATTTAAATAAAATAATAAGGATTTAATATCCAATTTTATTTAAATAAAAGGTTTTACCATTCTAATTAAAACATCAAAACTTATTAAATTATTTTAAATAAGTTTTCTAAGTATTTTATTTTCTTAAATAAAACCTACTGAAGTGTTTTGGTTTTATTTTAGATTTCAAAATAAATATTTTAATAAAACAAATCCTATTTGATTTAATAACTAAGGTCCATTTTATTTAATTATTAAAAGGATCCTAAAATAAAGATGTTATTTTGTTTTAAACAAGTTTTCCAAATATCTTCTATTTTCAAATAAAAACCTACTGATTTGGTTTTGAAAATATTTAGATTTCAAATGGAGATTTTATTAAATAAATCAAACCCTGTTTGATTAAGTAACCATGGTCTATTTTATTTAATTATTAAATAGATCCTAAAAAGAATAAAAATTATTATTTCATTTGAACTTTGGTTTGTGTGTTAAACAGAACCAAATCCAAATGAAAAGTTTGTTGATTGTTTGATTTGTTTTGTTTGTTTGATTTGTTGTTTGGTTTTCAAAACAGAAAATGAGAACAGAAAAGGGAAAACATTTTGGAAGAAAAAAAAATAGAAGCCAGACTCAACCCAACCCAGAAGCCCAACTAGGCCCAGCAAACAGCCCAGCTTTCCCTCCCCGATGAAAAACGATTCGCACTCGTTTCCTGACCCGTGCAGTGATGGTGGCCCCAAACCCTCTCTCTCCCCTCACTTGCCAGGTAGGCTCCATAAACGCTGTCGTCGTTTCCACCCGCGCGACCTGTTCTTCCTCCCCTCGTTGGCGTTTCCTGCAGTGATTCCGCGGCCTTAATTCGTCTTAACGCGGCCACCATTACTCGCCTTGACCATGCACGTTAAAACGCCAGCGTCTTCTCCTCCTTTCCCCTCTGTCGCCACTCCCTCTCTGCCCCGAGGCTGCCTCAATTTGGCTTGGCACTCCCTCTGTTCCGACGACACTCCGGTGCCGATTCCAGCGACTCAACACCGCCCCGTGCCTCCCTGAGCACACTAGGAGACTCCCCACTCCCAGACACTTCTTCCCGTACCACCCATGCGACCGCGGGCGCCCCAGAGCAACGTCTGCAACAAGCTCTGAACGACGCCGCCGTCCGCTCCAACTCCGACGAGCCCCACAGGTAGTTTCCGGCCGCCCCTCTTCCTCTCGTTCACGCACACACCTACACCATGTCCTAGCACGTCTAACCGTACCCTCGGTTTGCTTCCTTGCGATCTGTAGCACCCACCCCGACCACGAGCAGGACCATCTGACGCCAGGAGCAACTCCGGCGAGCGATTACCGCCACGACAGAGCGCCCCTTGACCCAAGGTGACCACGTCGAGCTTCCTCAGGCCTTTGCGAACGTGGTGAGCACCTTCCCCTCCTCCCTCGCTTCCTATTTCACCAGCGCCGCCGCCGTCTGACCTCGCCGCCGCCAGCGACCGTCGCTGCGCCGCCAGAGTTTGGTCAAAGCGATAATAGCCGTAGGATCTTGATCCGACACTTGCGATAGATCACTTAAGCAGCGAAGGGGTACGCTTTCTGGACCGCACGATTTGTTTAGATCTAACGCGCCGCAGAGCCGATCCGCACGAAGCGGTACCGACCAATCACGGCGCGACGCGTGGCCAGTTTCTGTTTAAAATAGATTATGAAATCAGATTTAAATGCCATTTTGAAACCACTGTAACTTTTGGTCCACATGTCCAAAAATTACAAATTTTATATCAATGGAATCAGCAAGACAAGCCCTAGCCAACCATGCCTTTTGTTTAGTAAAAAGCTTCTGGAAAAATGGTTGTTTTTGTAGAAACTTTTGTATGATTGTTAAGGATGTGAAAATTGTTTAAAAATGAATTTGGGGATAAAATCTTTTGCAATTGGATTGCTTTGAACCTACTGACCATAGGAAACACTTTGTGGTTTCAAAAATGTATTTGGTGAAGGAAAAGAATGATTATTTGATTTAAAACCATTTCTAGTCAAATAGAAATGTGGTTTATTTATTAAAAATAATTTTGAAGGAAAACCTTTGGGAAATGATTTGTTTTAAACTCTCTGACCACAAACACCAAGTTTTATGGTTTGAAAACTTATTTGGTGAACCCTATAGGTTAATGCCTTAGTAAAAATATTTCTACACCACATAAAATGATACTTTGTTTTGAAAATGGTTTAGGAAGTGAAACCTTTTGCAAATGACTTTGCCACCTTACAAAATGACCATTAGGTGTTTTCAAATGTTTATGACCCATTAGGAACCACTTTTTCAAACAAAACAAAGCTTGGCATGCTTGCATGCATTACTTTGACTTTGTCATTTTATGTGTTGTTTTGCTTGATTGATAGATTGAGTTTGTGCCTTGCTTGGTTGATTTGTAGTGACTTGAAGAGTGTGATTGTTGCAAGGACAAGGAGTGAACCCATACTCTACCAAAAAGGCAAGTGATGCTTCATACTTTTTGTCCCATTACTTTCACTATGCATTAGTTATTTTTCTAAGTAAAACTTGCATGGAATTTTTCTAAGTATAAACCTTGCTATAGGAAAACCTAGTAGATGAAACCTTAGTAGAAAAATTCCTAAGTTAAGACTCCTACTACTATCATGCTTAGCTTAGCTAATAGAAAACCAAGGTGGAAATATATTCACACTATGGAAAATTTCTAAGTCTGAGGACTTGTGATTTTGTTTAATAAAACAACTAAGTTAATGAATCACCTGGGTGGACTGGTAATTGCATGGTGGTTTTTGGTTGAGTGGTTACACAAGGCCAGGGGATTGGTGAATCTTGTGTATCTCACTTGTGGATTGCCACCTAGGAACAAAGAGATTTGAGATGTCAAATGTTGAGAAGCTTCAAGTGCAACCACTTGGCAATATGGGCTCTGCCATGATCATATAGGTTGCAAGAACTTAGTCATATGGACAGTGGGTGGTAGTTTTTGATAGGTTGGAACGCGTCCATTTTGGTCTAAGGGAAGGCTTCTGAAAGATCTTGTCTTGGGAAACCAAGTCTTGTGGGGAAAGTGCACCACCTCTGCAGAGTGTAAAATCTAAGTACTTAGCCATGTCCCTAGTAAAGGACAATTTGAGCATCAAGACATGGAAGCAATCAAGAATCTCATCATTCAAATTTCTAAGTTAAAATCTTGTGGATTGAACAAGGGTTATTGAAATCTTCAATCTTTGATTGAGAGATGCCTTGGAAAAGATTTTGTCAAAACAAAAACTTAGTATTTTCAAAATGATAAGGAAAATCTATTTTGAGCAATGCAAGCCTCAACTCCACTTAGCCAAATGCATATAGATGATAGACTCCACTATGTTACCATGGTATCACTTGCCAATACAATTCAAATGTATTGACCCTTGTGGCTGTAACTTGTAATGTTGCAGGTTTGATTGATTTTAGTGAAGATTGTTTGATTAGGATTACAAAGTCTACAACCAACATCTGCATGTGGCACTTTGAAGATGAAGGACCCCATGCTTATAGATTTCTGCTGCAATGTAATGTAATAGCCAAATGAGCTATGTAAGATGTAATAAAATTATGTTATTCCTGGTTATAAAGTTATATTATGACCTTTGTTTCTTGATATTACATCTTAACTGTGGATGCTAGCTATTGATCCAGGGACTAGCATTGTAAACACAGGGGACTCCACCTTATATTAAATAAAGGTTGGGACACTCCCTCTACAGATGGTATCAGAGCATTCTGTTGCCTGTAGGATTTGTAAACCTAGGATTGGACAAAAAACCCTTAGAAAAATAGGAGTTGTATTTGTTCCAAAAACTTATTTACTAAAACACTTGTAAACTCTTTCCTCAACCATTTTGGTTTCAACTCTACATCTCTTCTACTTCAACTTGATGGAAAAACCTACCCCATGGCCAAAGACTACACCAAAGGACTACTTCAACATCTTCAACTCTAATGACTTCAACATCTTCAACTCTAATGACTTCAACTTCTTCAACTCTAATGACTTCAACATCTTCAGCATATTCACCAAGGACTTCCAACTTGGATACCACTAAGGACTACAAGTGAGACAAGGAAATCTTGCACAAGATTTAGAGTCTGAGGGAATGCAAAAGTTAGAAGGAGCCTACACCACTTGAAGCTTTGTGACCAAGAATTTCTCCTAAGGAAACCATGATCTCATGCAAGAAAGAAGCACCCAAGAAAGATGGAAAGATCACAAGTGAACCATATAGATGGACCACCATATTTTAGTCAAAGTCAAAACACACCAACTTATGTGGTGTAACAAAAATATTTTGTTGTCTAAGTATGTGCTTGAACCTTGTTTGAGTGAAAAGTTGTTTGTGAATGTTTGCACATTGTTTGAGTGAATTGTGATGTGTGTGATTTGGATTGATTCCTTAGAAATATCTAGTCTATTCTAATCTTCATCCAACCCAAACAGATGACTACTCCAAGAGACTCCAACATCAAGGTTGATGACAACAACAACAACCAAGAGGACAACATGAGAGAACTTATAACCCAAAACCAGTTGAGCCAAGAGACAACTCAGCTCTTAGCCAACAACAATGGACTAGACCCATCCATACAAAGGATTTTGAAACTTCAATCCCAATTGTTGCAAGGATTGGATACTCAAGTGATCAACATGGGAGAAAACTTTTCCCAAAGAGCTAATGACAACAAGGATGACAAGGATGTTATTTTAGAAGGAACCAAGGCTTGCAATATTTGTGGAGACAATGATCACACTTCCAAGGAGCATGGAGATCAATGCCCCAATTGTGAAAAGAAACATCCAACTAATCAATGCCCCACATCTCAAGTGACTTGTTTCCTATGTGAAGGAAATGATCATGCCCCTATTCAATGCCCCATCTATCCTATAGTTCAACAAATGAAGCAAGATGGAATGCATCAAATGTTTGGAAACCTCCATAAGGGAACAACTTCTACCAATATGGATGAAGGCAAAGTCAGAACCATGCCAAATAAGGCCAAATCCAAAGTGACCACAAAGTGTTGCTACTCTTGTGAAGAAGAAGGTCATATCTCTAGTAACTGCCCCAAGAAGAGAGAAATATTTCCCACCTTTGAGGTGAGGTATGAAGAACATGAACTAGAAGAACTCCTAGTTTTGGAGAGACCCAAAAAGAAGAAGAAGAAGAAATGCCCCAATCCTAACAAGGAGGATATTACTCAAGTGCAATGTTACAATTGCAAAGAGATGGGACACTATGCCAATGAATGCCCAGAAAAGAAGAAGAACCAAGGAAACAAACAAGAAGAATTGTTACCCAAGGAAAAGAAAGATATCAGCCAAGTGATGTGTTTCAAATGCAAGGAACTAGGCCACTATGTAAACAATTGTCCAGAAAAGATGAAGAACAAGTTAAACAAGTCTATGAAGGATCTCAACCTTGGCCCATGAGTCAAGTGTGGAAGCAAAGGACACTATGAAGAAGGTTGCCCAGAGAAGTTTCCCCAGGATCCCAAGCAAGCCAAAATGTAAACTAGTTGGAAAAATTTTAAGGGTGGTAGTACCCTAGATGTTTTGAGCCTACTTGTAACCCTAGCCTCCCCAAATCTCGGGACGAGATTTATTTTAAGGGTGGTAGCCTGTCACATCCCAAGATTTTCCAAATCTTGTAATGTGAAAAATAAATGAATAAAATAAAACTTTGTTGATTTTCAGGGTAAGAAGAAACTTTTTGAATCCATTTGGAAACTTTCAAAACCTTTTTGGATCAAATAAAATCTTAAAGGGATTTAAAAAGTTAAATAAACAATAGACTTAAAAATATTTAAAATTACTATTTTGGATCTTTTAATAAAAGTTTTGGTTTTCAAATGAAAAAGAATAGATTTATAAATAAAGATTATTTTATAGAGCCAAATTAAAACTTGGCCAAGCTTTTGAAATAAAATGTTTTGTTTTGACTAAAAATAGTAAAGGATTATTTAAATAAAATAATAAGGATTTAATATCCAATTTTATTTAAATAAAAGGTTTTACCATTCTAATTAAAACATCAAAACTTATTAAATTATTTTAAATAAGTTTTTTAAGTATTTTATTTTCTTAAATAAAACCTACTGAAGTGTTTTGGTTTTATTTTAGATTTCAAAATAAATATTTTAATAAAACAAATCCTATTTGATTTAATAACTAAGGTCCATTTTATTTAATTATTAAAAGGATCCTAAAATAAAGATGTTATTTTGTTTTAAACAAGTTTTCCAAATATCTTCTATTTTCAAATAAAAACCTACTGATTTGGTTTTGAAAATATTTAGATTTCAAATGGAGATTTTATTAAATAAATCAAACCCTATTTAATTAAGTAACCATGGTCTATTTTATTTAATTATTAAATAGATCCTAAAAAGAATAAAAATTATTATTTCATTTGAACTTTGGTTTGTGTGTTAAACAGAACCAAATCCAAATGAAAAGTTTGTTGATTGTTTGATTTGTTTTGTTTGTTTGATTTGTTGTTTGGTTTTCAAAACAGAAAATGAGAACAGAAAAGGGAAAACATTTTGGAAGAAAAAAAAATAGAAGCCAGACTCAACCCAACCCAGAAGCCCAACTAGGCCCAGCAAACAGCCCAGCTTTCCCTCCCCGATGAAAAACGATTCGCACTCGTTTCCTGACCCGTGCAATGAATGACTAGTGGCCCCAAACCCTCTCTCTCCCCTCACTGCCAGGTAGGATCCACAAAAGCTGTCGTCGTTTCCACCCGCGCGACCTGTTCTTCCTCCCCTCGTCGGCGTTTCCTGCAGTGATTCCGCGGCCTTAATTCATCTTAACGCGGCCACCATTACTCGCCTTGACCATGCACATTAAAACGCCAGCGTCTTCTCCTCCTTTCCCCTCTGTCGCCACTCCCTCTCTGCCCCGAGGCTGCCTCAATTTGGCTTGGCACTCCCTCTGTTCCGACGACACTCCGGTGCCGATTCCGGCGACTCAACACCGCCCCGTGCCTCCCTGAGCACACTAGGAGACTCCCCACTCCCAGACACTTCTTCCCGTACCACCCATACGACCGCGGGCGCCCCAGAGCAACGTCTGCAACAAGCTCTGAACGACGCCGCCGTCCGCTCCAACTCCGACGAGCCCCACAGGTAGTTTCCGGCCGCCCCTCTTCCTCTCGTTCACGCACACACCTACACCATGTCCTAGCGCGTCTAACCGTACCCTCGGTTTGCTTCCTTGCGATCTGTAGCACCCACCCCGACCACGAGCAGGACCATCTGACGCCAGGAGCAACTCCGGCGAGCGATTACCGCCACGACAGAGCGCCCCTTGACCCAAGGAGACCACGTCGAGCTTCCTCAGGCCTTTGCGAACGTGGTGAGCACCTTCCCCTCCTCCCTCGCTTCCTATTTCACCAGCTCCGCCGCCGTCTGACCTCGCCGCCGCCAGCGACCGTCGCTGCGCCGCCAGAGTTTGGTCAAAGCGATAATAGCCGTAGGATCTTGATCCGACGCTTGCGATAGATCACTTAAGCAGCGAAGGGGTACGCTTTCCGGACCGCATGATCTGTTTAGATCTAACGTGCCGCAGAGCCGATCCGCACGAAGCGGTACCGACCAATCACGGCGCGACGCGTGGCCAGTTTCTGTTTAAAACAGATTATGAAATCAGATTTAAATGCCATTTTGAAACCACTTTAACTTTTGGTCCACACGTCCAAAAATTACAAATTTTATATCAATGGAATCAGCAAGACAACCCCTAGCCAACCATGCCTTTTGTTTAGTAAAAAGCTTCTGGAAAAATGGTTGTTTTTGTAGAAACTTTTGTATGATTGTTAAGGATGTGAAAATTGTTTAAAAATGAATTTGGGGATAAAATCTTTTGCAATTGGATTGCTTTGAACCTACTGACCATAGGAAACACTTTGTGGTTTCAAAAATGTATTTGGTGAAGGAAAAGAATGATTCTTTGATTTAAAACCATTTCTAGTCAAATAGAAATGTGGTTTATTTATTAAAAATAATTTTGAAGGAAAACCTTTGGGAAATGATTTGTTTTAAACTCTCTGACCACAAACACCAAGTTTTATGGTTTGAAAACTTATTTGGTGAACCCTATAGGTTAATGCCTTAGTAAAAATATTTCTACACCACATCAAATGATACTTTGTTTTGAAAATGGTTTAGGAAGTGAAACCTTTTGCAAATGACTTTGCCACCTTACAAAATGACCATTAGGTGTTTTCAAATGTTTATGACCCATTAGGAACCACTTTTTCAAACAAAACAAAGCTTGGCATGCTTGCATGCATTACTTTGACTTTGTCATTTTATGTGTTGTTTTGCTTGATTGGTAGATTGAGTTTGTGCCTTGCTTGGTTGATTTGTAGTGACTTGAAGAGTGTGATTGTTGCAAGGACAAGGAGTGAACCCATACTCTACCAAAAAGGCAAGTGATGCTTCATACTTTTTGTCCCATTACTTTCACTATGCATTAGTGATTTTTCTAAGTAAAACTTGCATGGAATTTTGCTAAGTATAAACTTTGCTATAGGAAAACCTAGTAGATGAAACCTTAGTAGAAAAATTCCTAAGTTAAGACTCCTACTACTATCATGCTTAGCTTAGATAATAGAAAACCAAGGTGGAAATATATTCACACTATGGAAAATTTCTAAGTCTGAGGACTTGTGATTTTGTTTAATAAAACAACTAAGTTAATGAATCACCTGGGTGGACTGGTAATTGCATGGTGGTTTTTGGTTGAGTGGTTACACAAGGCCAGGGGACTGGTGAACCTTGTGTATCTCACTTGTGGATTGCCACCTAGGAACAAAGAGATTTGAGATGTCAAATGTTGAGAAGCTTCAAGTGCAACCACTTGGCAATATCGGCTCTGCCATGATCATATAGGTTGCAAGAACTTAGCCATATGGACAGTGGGTGGTAGTTTTTGATAGGTTGGAACGCGTCCATTTTGGTCTAAGGGAAGGCTTCTGAAAGATCTTATCTTGGGAAACCAAGTCTTGTGGGGAAAGTGCACCACCTCTGCAGAGTGTAAAATCTAAGTACTTAGCCATGTCGCTAGTAAAGGAAAATTTGAGCATCAAGACATGGAAGCAATCAAGAATCTCATCATTCAAATTTCTAAGTTAAAATCTTGTGGATTGAACAAGGGTTATTGAAATCTTCAATCTTTGATTGAGAGATGCCTTGGAAAAGATTTTGTCAAAACAAAAACTTAGTATTTTCAAAATGATAAGGAAAATCTATTTTGAGCAATGCAAGCCTCAACTCCACTTAGCCAAATGCATATAGATGATAGACTCCACTATGTTACCATGGTATCACTTGCCAATACAATTCAAATGTATTGACCCTTGTGGCTGTAACTTGTAATGTTGCAGGTTTGATTGATTTTAGTGAAGATTGTTTGATTAGGATTACAAAGTCTACAACCAACATCTGCATGTGGCACTTTGAAGATGAAGGACCCCATGCTTATAGATTTCTGCTGCAATGTAATGTAATAGCCAAATGAGCTATGTAAGATGTAATAAAATTATGTTATTCCTGGTTATAAAGTTATATTATGACCTTTGTTTCTTGATATTACATCTTAACTATGGATGCTAGCTATTGATCCAGGGACTAGCATTGTAAACACAGGGGACTCCACCTTATATTAAATAAAGGTTGGGACACTCCCTCTACAGATGGTATCAGAGCATTGTGTTGCCTGTAGGATTTGTAAACCTAGGATTGGACAAAAAACCCTTAGAAAAATAGGAGTTGTATTTGTTCCAAAAACTTATTTACAAAAACACTTGTAAACTCTTTCCTCAACCATTTTGGTTTCAACTCTACATCTCTTCTACTTCAACTTGATGGAAAAACCTACCCCATGGCCAGAGACTACACCAAAGGACTACTTCAACATCTTCAACTCTAATGACTTCAACATCTTCAACTCTAATGACTTCAACTTATTCAACTCTAATGACTTCAACATCTTCAGCATATTCACCAAGGACTTCCAACTTGGGTACCACTAAGGACTACAAGTGAGACAAGGAAATCTTGCACAAGATTTAGAGTCTGAGGGAATGCAAAAGTTAGAAGGAGCCTACACCACTTGAAGCTTTGTGACCAAGAATTTCTCCTAAGGAAACCATGATCTCATGCAAGAAAGAAGCACCCAAGAAAGATGGAAAGATCACAAGTGAACCATATAGATGGACCACCATATTTTAGTCAAAGTCAAAACACACCAACTTATGTGGTGTAACAAAAATATTTTGTTGTCTAAGTATGTGCTTGAACCTTGTTTGAGTGAAAAGTTGTTTGTGAATGTTTGCACATTGTTTGAGTGAATTGTGATGTGTGTGATTTGGATTGATTCCTTAGAAATATCTAGTCTATTCTAATCTTCATCCAACCCAAACAGATGACTACTCCAAGAGACTCCAACATCAAGGTTGATGACAACAACAACCAAGAGGACAACATGAGAGAACTTATAACCCAAAACCAGTTGAGCCAAGAGACAACTCAGCTCTTAGCCAACAACAATGGACTAGACCCAGCCATACAAAGGATTTTGAAACTTCAATCCCAATTGTTGCAAGGATTGGATACTCAAGTGATCAACATGGGAGAAAACTTTTCCCAAAGAGCTAATGACAACAAGGATGACAAGGATGTTATTTTAGAAGGAACCAAGGCTTGCAATATTTGTGGAGACAAGGATCACACTTCCAAGGAGCATGGAGATCAATGCCCCAATTGTGAAAAGAAACATCCAACTAATAAATGCCCCACATCTCAAGTGACTTGTTTCCTATGTGAAGGAAATGATCATGCCCCTATTCAATGCCCCATCTATCCTATAGTTCAACAAATGAAGCAAGATGGAATGCATCAAATGTTTGGAAACCTCCATAAGGGAACAACTTCTACCAATATGGATGAAGGCAAAGTCAGAACCATGCCAAATAAGGCCAAATCCAAAGTGACCACAAAGTGTTGCTACTCTTGTGAAGAAGAAGGTCATATCTCTAGTAACTGCCCCAAGAAGAGAGAAAGATTTCCCACCTTTGAGGTGAGGTATGAAGAACATGAACTAGAAGAACTCCTAGTTTTGGAGAGACCCAAAAAGAAGAAGAAGAAGAAGAAATTCCCCAATCCTAACAAGGAGGATATTACTCAAGTGCAATGTTACAATTGCAAAGAGATGGGACACTATGCCAATGAATGCCCAGAAAAGAAGAAGAACCAAGGAAACAAACAAGAAGAATTGTTACCCAAGGAAAAGAAAGATATCAGCCAAGTGATGTGTTTCAAATGCAAGGAACTAGGCCACTATGTAAACAATTGTCCAGAAAAGATGAAGAACAAGTTAAACAAGTCTATGAAGGATCTCAACCTTGGCCCATGAGTCAAGTGTGGAAGCAAAGGACACTATGAAGAAGGTTGCCCAGAGAAGTTTCCCCAGGATCCCAAGCAAGCCAAAATGTAAACTAGTTGGAAAAATTTTAAGGGTGGTAGTACCCTAGATGTTTTGAGCCTACTTGTAACCCTAGCCTCCCCAAATCTCGGGACGAGATTTATTTTAAGGGTGGTAGCCTGTCACATCCCAAGATTTTCCAAATCTTGTAATGTGAAAAATAAATGAATAAAATAAAACTTTGTTGATTTTCAGGGTAAGAAGAAACTTTTTGAATCCATTTGGAAACTTTCAAAACCTTTTTGGATCAAATAAAATCTTAAAGGGATTTAAAAAGTTAAATAAACAATAGACTTAAAAATATTTAAAATTACTATTTTGGATCTTTTAATAAAAGTTTTGGTTTTCAAATGAAAAAGAATAGATTTATAAATAAAGATTATTTTATAGAGCCAAATTAAAACTTGGCCAAGCTTTTGAAATAAAATGTTTTGTTTTGACTAAAAATAGTAAAGGATTATTTAAATAAAATAATAAGGATTTAATATCCAATTTTATTTAAATAAAAGGTTTTACCATTCTAATTAAAACATCAAAACTTATTAAATTATTTTAAATAAGTTTTTTAAGTATTTTATTTTCTTAAATAAAACCTACTGAAGTGTTTTGGTTTTATTTTAGATTTCAAAATAAATATTTTAATAAAACAAATCCTAATTGATTTAATAACTAAGGTCCATTTTATTTAATTATTAAAAGGATCCTAAAATAAAGATGTTATTTTGTTTTAAACAAGTTTTCCAAATATCTTCTATTTTCAAATAAAAACCTACTGATTTGGTTTTGAAAATATTTAGATTTCAAATGGAGATTTTATTAAATAAATCAAACCCTATTTAATTAAGTAACCATGGTCTATTTTATTTAATTATTAAATAGATCCTAAAAAGAATAAAAATTATTATTTCATTTGAACTTTGGTTTGTGTGTTAAACAGAACCAAATCCAAATGAAAAGTTTGTTGATTGTTTGATTTGTTTTGTTTGTTTGATTTGTTGTTTGGTTTTCAAAACAGAAAATGAGAACAGAAAAGGGAAAACATTTTGGAAGAAAAAAAAATAGAAGCCAGACTCAACCCAACCCAGAAGCCCAACTAGGCCCAGCAAACAGCCCAGCTTTCCCTCCCCGATGAAAAACGATTCGCACTCGTTTCCTGACCCGTGCAATGAATGACTAGTGGCCCCAAACCCTCTCTCTCCCCTCACTGCCAGGTAGGCTCCACAAACACTGTCGTCGTTTCCACCCGCGCGACCTGTTCTTCCTCCCCTCGTCGGTGTTTCCTGTAGTGATTCCGTGGCCTTAATTCATCTTAACGCGGCCACCATTACTCGCCTTGACCATGCACATTAAAACGCCAGCGTCTTCTCCTCCTTTCCCCTCTGTCGCCACTCCCTCTCTGCCCCGAGGCTGCCTCAATTTGGCTTGGCACTCCCTCTGTTCCGACGACACTCCGGTGCCGATTCCGGCGACTCAACACCGCCCCGTGCCTCCCTGAGCACACTAGGAGACTCCCCACTCCCAGACACTTCTTCCCGTACCACCCATACGACCGCGGGCGCCCCAGAGCAACGTCTGCAACAAGCTCTGAACGACGCCGTCGTCCGCTCCAACTCCGACGAGCCCCACAGGTAGTTTCCGGCCGCCCCTCTTCCTCTCGTTCACGCACACACCTACACCATGTCCTAGCGCGTCTAACCATACCCTCGGTTTGCTTCCTTGCGATCTGTAGCACCCACCCCGACCACGAGCAGGACCATCTGACGCCAGGAGCAACTCCGGCAAGCGATTACCGCCACGACAGAGCGCCCCTTGACCCAAGGAGACCACGTCGAGCTTCCTCAGGCCTTTGCGAACGTGGTGAGAACCTTCCCCTCCTCCCTCGCTTCCTATTTCACCAGCTCCGCCGCCGTCTGACCTCGCCGCCACCAGCGACCGTCGCTGCGCCGCCAGAGTTTGGTCAAAGCGATAATAGCCGTAGGATCTTGATCTGACGCTTGCGATAGATCACTTAAGCAGCGAAGGGGTGCGCTTTCCGGACCGCATGATCTGTTTAGATCTAACGCGCCGCAGAGCCGATCCGCACGAAGCGGTACCGACCAATCACGGCGCGACGCGTGGCCAGTTTCTGTTTAAAACAGATTATGAAATCAGATTTAAATGCCATTTTGAAACCACTTTAACTTTTGGTCCACACGTCCAAAAATTACAAATTTTATATCAATGGAATCAGCAAGACAACCCCTAGCCAACCATGCCTTTTGTTTAGTAAAAAGCTTCTGGAAAAAATGGTTGTTTTTGTAGAAACTTTTGTATGATTGTTAAGGATGTGAAAATTGTTTAAAAATGAATTTGGGGATAAAATCTTTTGCAATTGGATTGCTTTGAACCTACTGACCATAGGAAACACTTTGTGGTTTCAAAAATGTATTTGGTGAAGGAAAAGAATGATTCTTTGATTTAAAACCATTTCTAGTCAAATAGAAATGTGGTTTATTTATTAAAAATAATTTTGAAGGAAAACCTTTGGGAAATGATTTGTTTTAAACTCTCTGACCACAAACACCAAGTTTTATGGTTTGAAAACTTATTTGGTGAACCCTATAGGTTAATGCCTTAGTAAAAATATTTCTACACCACATAAAATGATACTTTGTTTTGAAAATGGTTTAGGAAGTGAAACCTTTTGCAAATGACTTTGCCACCTTACAAAATGACCATTAGGTGTTTTCAAATGTTTATGACCCATTAGGAACCACTTTTTCAAACAAAACAAAGCTTGGCATGCTTGCATGCATTACTTTGACTTTGTCATTTTATGTGTTGTTTTGCTTGATTGGTAGATTGAGTTTGTGCCTTGCTTGGTTGATTTGTAGTGACTTGAAGAGTGTGATTGTTGCAAGGACAAGGAGTGAACCCATACTCTACCAAAAAGGCAAGTGATGCTTCATACTTTTTGTCCCATTACTTTCACTATGCATTAGTGATTTTTCTAAGTAAAACTTGCATGGAATTTTGCTAAGTATAAACCTTGCTACAGGAAAACCTAGTAGATGAAACCTTAGTAGAAAAATTCCTAAGTTAAGACTCCTACTACTATCATGCTTAGCTTAGATAATAGAAAACCAGGGTGGAAATATATTCACACTATGGAAAATTTCTAAGTCTGAGGACTTGTGATTTTGTTTAATAAAACAACTAAGTTAATGAATCACCTGGGTGGACTGGTAATTGCATGGTGGTTTTTGGTTGAGTGGTTACACAAGGCCAGGGGACTGGTGAACCTTGTGTATCTCACTTGTGGATTGCCACCTAGGAACAAAGAGATTTGAGATGTCAAATGTTGAGAAGCTTCAAGTGCAACCACTTGGCAATATGGGCTCTGCCATGATCATATAGGTTGCAAGAACTTAGCCATATGGACAGTGGGTGGTAGTTTTTGATAGGTTGGAACACGTCCATTTTGGTCTAAGGGAAGGCTTCTGAAAGATCTTGTCTTGGGAAACCAAGTCTTGTGGGGAAAGTGCACCACCTCTGCAGAGTGTAAAATCTAAGTACTTAGCCATGTCCCTAGTAAAGGAAAATTTGAGCATCAAGACATGGAAGCAATCAAGAATCTCATCATTCAAATTTCTAAGTTAAAATCTTGTGGATTGAACAAGGGTTATTGAAATCTTCAATCTTTGATTGAGAGATGCCTTGGAAAAGATTTTGTCAAAACAAAAACTTAGTATTTTCAAAATGATAAGGAAAATCTATTTTGAGCAATGCAAGCCTCAACTCCACTTAGCCAAATGCATATAGATGATAGACTCCACTATGTTACCATGGTATCACTTGCCAATACAATTCAAATGTATTGACCCTTGTGGCTGTAACTTGTAATGTTGCAGGTTTGATTGATTTTAGTGAAGATTGTTTGATTAGGATTACAAAGTCTACAACCAACATCTGCATGTGGCACTTTGAAGATGAAGGACCCCATGCTTATAGATTTCTGCTGCAATGTAATGTAATAGCCAAATGAGCTACTCCCTCCGTTTCAGTTTACAAGTCCTGCACGTAGTTCTATGTCGCCAAATTGAGCAACTTAGTATGATGTATATATTACAAAAAACATATCACCGAAAACTTTAAACTTTGTATTTTTCAATGATATAATTTTTATATTATATAATTCAAATTATATAGGTCAAATTGATAACCTAGATATACGCGTAGGCCTTGTAAACCGAAACGGAGGGAGTATGTAAGATGTAATAAAATTATGTTATTCCTGGTTATAAAGTTATATTATGACCTTTGTTTCTTGATATTACATCTTAACTGTGGATGCTAGCTATTGATCCAGGGACTAGCATTATAAACATAGGGGACTCCACCTTATATTAAATAAAGGTTGGGACACTCCCTCTACACAAACAAAAAGTATAAGAGGTCATTACTGAAGTAATAACTTCCAAGACTCAAGGAAACTCTTCGGTTATCTCCCAACAAGTACTTTTCTTTAACGTCTTTAAGTTAGGCACAAGAAGCAAGAAGAATCAAGTATTTTCAAATGAAGAAGCATTAACATCAAATCTTGCTTTCAAAGGGGGAGCAAAAAGCAACTTCTCTCTCCTCATATGGAAGTGTTCAATACCTTTCTTGAATGGAAAATGATATTTAATGGTGCCTTCTTTCATATCAATGATGGCACCAACTGTTGTAAGAAAAGGTCTTCCCAAAGTAATATTACAAGAAGCATTGTATTCAACATCCAAAACATAGAAATCAACAGGGACATAAGCATTGTTAACCATAATGAGTACATCATTAATACTCCCCATGTGTTTCTTCTTAGTATTATCATTGAGTGGGACATCTAAATAATAATCTTCCAACGGTGGCAAATCAAGCATTTCATAAATCTTCCTAGGCATAATAGAGACACTAGAACCAAGATCACATGAAGTTTTGAGATCAAAGTCATTCACTTGCATATTAATAATGGGTTCCCAACTATATTCTACTTTCCTAGGAATAGAAGCTTTGTGTTTTAGCTTCTCTTCCTTAATCTTAACAAGAGCAGCTGTAATGTGTTTGGTGAAAGCAACATGCATATCACTAGCATCTGGACTTCTAGCAAGTTTTTGTAGGAACATAATCACTTCAGAAATATTGCAACCATCAATATCAAAATCAAACTTAGCATCACTAGTAGTGGGATCAATAGGCTTAGGCATAGTAGGAGTAGGAATAGGGACTACTTGTGGTTTAGTGGTGATAGTGCACACACTATTGTTTCTATCAATTTCAGCTTCCCATTCCCACCTAGCATGAAGTTGAGCTAACAGCCTAACATTTTCATCAATAGTAACTTGTATGGCATGAGCAGTAGCAAAGGTGTTTTCCATAGTTTCAGTTTTAGCAGCCATTTTATTAATCAAGGAAGACTGAGCTTCAGACAAAGAGGATATATTTTTCTCAACAGTTAAAAGATTTTCCTCTATAGTCTTATTGAAAGTAGTTTGTTTACTAATAAAGTCTTTGAGCATGACTTCAAGTTCAGAGGGGGCAGTTCTAGCATTATTGTAAGAGCTTCCATAGGAATTGCCATTATTAGGAGGATAAGGCCTATAATTGTTGTTGCTACCAAAATAATTCATATAGGCATTGTTGTTGAAATTGTTGTTTCTAATGAAGTTCACATCAACTTGCTCTTCTTGAGCAAACTAAGAGGATAAGGGAACACTATTAGGATCTAGAAGAGCTTTCCCATTAACAAGCATAGCCATAATAACATCAATCTTTTCACTCAAAGAGGAAGTTTTCTCAACAGAATTTACCTTCTTACCATGTGGAGATCTCTCAACATGCCATTCAGAGTAGTAACCATCATATTATCGAGGAGCCTTATTGCAGCACCCAAGGTGAGGCCCATGAAAGTACCTCCAGCAGCTGAATCCAGCAGGTTTCTTGAGGAGAAGTTCAAACCTGCATAAAAAGTCTGGATAATCATCCAAGCAGTGAGTCCATGAGTGGGACAATTCTTAACCAAAGTTTTCATTCCTTCCCAAGCTTGAGCAACATGTTCATTATCAAGTTGTTTAAATTTCATAATGTCACTTCTCATAGATATAATCTTAGCAGGAGGATAGTACTTTCCAATAAAAGCATCTTTGCACTTAGTCCAAGAATCGATACTATTTTTAGGCAAAGAAAGCAACCATTCTTTAGCTTTTCCTCTCAAGGAGAAAGGAAAAAGCTTGAGCTTAATAATATCTCCATCTACATCCTTATACTTATGCATCTCACAAAGTTCAACAAAGCTATTGAGATGGGCAGCAGGATCATCAGAACCAGCACCAGAAAATTGCTCTCTCATCATAAGATTCAACAAAGCAGGCTTAATTTCATAAAAGGTAGCATGAGGAGAAGGTGGAGAAATAAGAGTGCTTAGGAAATCATTGTTGTTGGTGCTAGTGAAGTCACACAACTTGGTGTTCTCAGCAGAGTTCATTTTGGCAAAGGTGGGCAAGCCAAAAATTGCAGCAGCAGCTAGAGCAGGAACTATTTTTTTTGGGTTTTTTTGAAAAGAGGATAACAAAACCAAGCAAAATAAACAAAGCAAACTAAAAACAAAGTAAAGAGAAATTAAGTGAAGGACTCCCCTTGTTAAGACGTCCTTAGCCTCCCCCCAAACGGCACCAGAAAATAGCTTGATGGCGCCCAGCACTTGTCGTGGAACGCTTCGTTGAAAACCCCAAGAGAAAGGTATGAAGCAGCACAGCAGCAAGTTTGCCTTAGTAAGAAACCGAGGTTATCGAACCAGTAGGAGGAAGGAAATGTCACACGGGTGTTGCAAGCAACGCGGAGACCTAGACAACACAAACTCAAGACTTTGCCCCCAACGAATCAGTGAGGTTGTCAAGCTCACCGGTTTGTTGTAACAAAGGATTAAACGTATGGTGTGGAAGTTAATGGTTTGCAGCAAGTAAACAAGTAACATTGGAAGATATGTCAATGGTAAAGATTGGACCGGGGTCCATAGTTCACTAGAGGTGCTATCCTTAGATAAACAACATGGCATGAAGGGTAAACAAATTACAGCAGGGCAATTGACAGGAACTGAGCAAGGCATAACAATGCAATTACTAGTCAGAAAGAGCCTATGAGATTCGATTGGGCAATACAACAAGATACATAGACCGCCATCCAACTACATTTATGACTAGAAGTCCACCTTCAGGTTATCATCCAAACCCCCTCCAGTATTGAGTTGCAAGCAACAGACAACTGCTTTAAGCAAAGTGTGTAAGGTAAACAGTCCACATGTTCCATGAACAAGAGACCGTTGTTTTCTCCCTAGTAGCAACAGCACATCTACAACCGAAGATATTATTATCACTTCCCTTGGAAACTAAAGGCATGAACCCAGTATCGAGCATAAATACCCCCTCTTGGAGTCACTAGCAACTACTTGGCCAAGATGGCTACTAACAACAGAGAGCATGCAAGATCACAAACAACACATACATGATAGAATCATAAAGACAAAACCATTAATCAAACCAACATAATAATCTCAATATCCATCGGATCCCCGCAAACACAACATGCATGATTACAAATAGATTAGATCTTGATCATGAACGGAGCTCACAAGATCTATACATGAAAGCACAAAGGAGGAGATATAACCATCTAGCTACTACATGGACCCATAGTCCAAGGTGGAACTACTCATGCATCATACCGGAGAGAAGGCCTCCGGGATGATCTCCCCTCCGGCAGGGTGCCGGGAAGAACTTCAGATCCCCCTGATCTAGAGACGATGGTGGCGGCGGCTACAGGCGGTTTCGTGGATATTTGATCGGGTGCCTAGGGTTTCTGCATCGGGGGCTTCTTATAGGCGAAGGGGGAGGCCGAGGCGGCGACCAGAGGGGGCAAACCCTACCTAGGCGTGGGGTAGGGCCCACCCGCACCTAGAGGGTTTAGCCACCCTGGCACGCCTCCTCGTCTCCCCTCTAGACTTCTTGTTCCCCACGGAAAGTAATTGACTTTGACATTTGTCCCGTCCAATTCCGAGAATATTTCTTTATTAACTTTTCTGAAACCAAAAACAGCAGAAAACAGGCATCTGGCACTGTTGCAACTTGTTAATAGGTTAGTACCAGAAAACATGTAAAAAGCACCTCAAAGTGTAGACAAGTAAAGCAAAGTAGATACTAAACAAGCATGGAGCATCAATAATTATAGATACGTTTCCGACCTATCATAAGGCCATGTATTTTCCATGAATTATTTTTACATCCTCAGGAGATTCCATACCTTCTATGTCATCTTCATCATGATCAACCACACTTGTCTTCAAGGCCACGTTGACCCCCTTTTGCATCCCCATAGCTCGTGCACGATCATCTTCAGCATTCTTGGCAGCCACTTTGAAAGCTGCCATTTCTTGCATTACATCATTGGATGTCATAAGGTGGTAGCTATGCATTCCTTGGAGACTCTTCAAATCTGTGGGCTCAAATGGCATAAGTGCACCGACATACTTGCGCTTGATCCATTCATCATCAACATGAGAGGCACCATGATTCCTGAAAGTGGTGGCTATTGACTTGAGCCTCCTATACATGTCCTCGTGGTCTTCTCCATCCAACATATAAAATCCTTCAGCTTCATTGCTCAAAGCATCATATCTATTCCTTCTCATACTTTCATTTCCAATGAAGAGCTCGGTGAGGGCATCCCAAGCTTCTTTAGTTGTACTAAGATGCTGAATGTGTGGCATGTCTTTGTCACCCACACAAAGCTGGATCATGTGTAGAGTTGTAGCGTTGAGTTGACTATCAACAACCTCTCTTCTTGTTAGGTTATTGGGATCTCCAACATGAAGACCATTCTCTATGATTTTCCACAACTCAATTGAGGAGCTGCACACATGAGACTTCATCAAAAATTGCCATTGATTAAAAGTAGATGCTGAAAGTTTGGGTGGATCACCCCTATTATGTATATGTGGGTGTGGGATAAGTGGATCAGGAGAATACACATGGGAAACCTCATTGTATCCTTCCTTACCACTATCCTTTTTTGAGGAGGAGCTCTTGCTAGTGCCATATGAAGGGATACGGGTAGGCTACACTAGCGCAAATTAAAATTTTCTACCGTGTAAATCAGGATTACTATTGTCATAGATCACGGGATTACCACTAGACGCGCAGTTGCGGAACTTGAAGAAGCGCGTCAAGGCAGTGCAGACGATCTACGTCTCCTCCTCGTTCTCGTCCCACGAGCATCTCCCCTTGCACGGCTCGTCCAAGCGCTATATATGCAGCGCCTCCGAGGTATCCACATGTACAGGGTGGAAGCGTCAGACGACGGACTGCTAGGTCCGCGCGTGTAACACAGGCGTGAGGAGTAGCGGCTGGGTGGAATGGTCTAACCCTGGTCAGCACGCCCCACCCTCTCTTATATAGGCGTCCCTAGTGGGCTTCTACATTAGCCGGCCATTAGTAGCCTAAGCCTGGTCTAATTCGGATCCAATCCTCATTAGGCTTCCAGCCCCTTAAGTGTGTGACCCTATAGGTTCATATACGTATAGACATGACACGAATACACTTATTATGTCAATAGTTGGTAGCAGCCTCTAGCAAGGCGTGCCAACTCCTAAACGCATACAAAGATCATATCGGACGAACCATCACAAGGTTTAGTACATGTCTTTCCCTTTGCCTCACGATATTTGGTCTAACTCCAAGCTGACCTCCCTTTCTCGATACTGTGATTTGGAATCCCTTTACTAGGTTTGCCCTTAACCATATGTAGCACGGCCATGCATTTCTGGATCCGATCACTCGAGGGGCCCAAAGATATCTCTCTCAAGTAGAGAGGGGCAAATCCTATCTTGACTGACCATGCCTTGCAGCATGCTTCAGGACAAACCCGAAAGCTACCTTTATAACTATCTAGTTACGGAGTAGCGTCTGATAGCCCAAAACTATGTCGATCCACATCTCAAGTACATGCGACAATCTTAGGTCTAAGGACAAAACATACACGATGTGTAGAGAGAGAGCTGCAACTAATTGCCAGTCTCAATTTGGGTCAGTCCAACCCCATGTTCAAAAATGAAGGGAATATGCCCGAGAGGCAATAATAAAGTGGTTATTATCGTATTCCTTGTTTATGATAAATGTTTATTTTACATGCTATAATTGTATTAATACGGAAACGTTAATACATGTGTGTTTAATAAACAAAAAGGAAGTTCCTAGTTATGCCTCTCTTATAAACTAGCTCATTGATTAACAAGATGATCAAAGGTTTCCTGATCATGGACATTTGATGTTGTTAATAATGAGGTCACAACATTAGTGTAATGGTGTGATGAACATTCATCCGAAGTATAGCATTACGATCAAAGTCATTGAGTTTATATTGCTATAACAACTTACGAAGTGAGCCTAATCCTTAGACCATGAGATCATGTCAATCACTAACACCGGAAGAGTTTCTTGATAACATCAAATGTCACACCGTAACAGGGTGATTATAAAGATGGGTTCAGAACTACTAAAGTGTTATGTTGAGGCCCATGGATCGAGAGTGGAATTTTTTCATCCCGATGACGGATAGATATGCTCTGGGCCCTCTCGGTGATATCACATTGATTAGCTTGCAAGCAAGTGATTTGATCACTAGAATGTTATATCACGGGAATGAGAAAAGAGTGCATGTTAGTAACGAGATCAAACTAGGTATGGAGATACCGATGATCGAATCTCGGACATGTAATATATCGCGAAACAAAGGGATTAAGATACTAGCGTAAAAGGTTCTGACGATCACAAGAAAGTCATCGTTGAATGTGTGGGAGTCAGTATGGGTCTCCAGATCCCGCTTCTGATTATTGATTGGAGAAGGGTCTCAATCATGTCCGCATTATTCGCGAACCGTAGGGTGACACACTTAAGAGACACTGACATCCATTTGGAGGAAAAGTTTCATGCCAAAAAGAATAACAAGCGCAGGAATTTATTTCACTAGATACCGAAATGGGTTTTCGGGTGAAATTGTAGAAAGTGTTTTTGCATGTGAAATGAAATACCAGCAAGGGGTTATATGAGAATGTTTGTCATTAAAGTAATTGACAAAATTCTGAATAAATAAAAGGAGTTTTATCTAATGATAGTTTGCATTAAATTTGGTGGAAATTTAATGGGAATTTGAGTGGGTGTTTGAGTGGAGAGAATTGAAAGGCATTTGAGTGAGTGGAGTGTCCACCCACATGAATGTGGAAGAGGTGGGGGAAGCCCCCATGTCTGGGCGCCATGCCCCTTGGGTTCCCCCCTCTCCCCTATTAAAGTCCCCCCTCTCATCCTCTCAAAGCACACCTCCTCGTGAAAGATCTCTCTCCCCCTCTAGAATTTATCCCCCATGGTCTCGGACTAGCGAGATACATGTTCCTAGTGGCTTTTCGGCAAGAAAGAGTTGTGCTTCCGCTGCATCGCTGGAGTGAGGAGGCGGAGGTTTCTCGGTGCCTCGTAAGTGTGTGCGAGCACGGATGTGCTGCTATTTTGTGGCGCTAGGACTTCCTCTCGATCTTGAGATCGGCAAGAGATCGTCTACATCAACCACGAGTTTGGACTCGTTAAGCTTTGTCGGTCTTCATGGGTATGTTCTCTATGGATGTATATCCGCCCGTTGCTTGTATCTAGTAGATAGATCTTGGTACATAGTTGTTCCCATCGTAGGAAAAATTTTGTTTTGTATGCTGCGAACCCTACAGTGGTATCAGAGCCCAATATATGCGTAGATTCTTTGCATGGGTAGTACACATATGAGTATGTGGGCGATGATGATCATTTTATTGCTTCTTAGTTGTACTTTGGATATTGGTGGCATAGTGGGATGAAGCGTCCCGGACAAACTTTACATGCCCTCGCACATGAGACCTGTTCCACGAAAATGGGAGCATCAGCCATAAACATATCATTCTTAGATATTACACAACCATTGTTTGCACTCGCAAATGAATAACCATCCCTCATCAAACATGAAGGTGATAAAATGTTTTGACCCATACTTGGAATGTAATAACAATTATTCAACTCCATAATAAATCCCGACGGAAGGTGAAGTTGCATGATGCCGACGAACAATGCAGCAACCCTTGCTTTATTTTCGACACGAAAATCCACTTTGCCTTTCTGCACTTCTCTAGTCCTTATTAGCCCCTACATTGAATTACAAATATGAGAAACTGATCTGATATCAAATACCCAAGAGTTAACATAGGAATCAGTGAGAAGAATGTCCACAACATTTACAACAAGTGTACCTGAGTGGGAAGTACTCTTACTTCCACTCTTCTTCAAAGAAGTCTGGTACTTGCTGTAGTTTCTCTTCCAGTGGCCATGTTCATGACAAAAGAAGCACTCAGTGTCTTCTACAGGTCCATCCTTTTGCTTGGGTGCAGGCTTAGGGATCGTATCCTTAGCCTTGCCCTTCTTCTTCCAATAAGTACCCTTTTTTCTTGAAGCTAGGCTTGTTCTGCATAGCCATCACATGGCTATGCCCTGCACACTTCTTCATGTCACTTTCTGCTGTTTTTAGGATCCCGCATAACTCATTAAGGCCCCTTTCCACCCCATGCATATGGTAGTTTGAAATGAACTGCCCATAGCTGGATGGAAGAGATGCCAAAATGAAGTCAGTGGCCAACTCTTGGCCTAGTGGAAAACCAAGCTTTTCCAAAGTCTGACTGTAACCAACCATTTTGATCACATGGGGCCTACAGCTGCTCCCTCTGCTAGCTTGCATTCGACAAAATACTTAGCAACATTGTACCTCTCGGTCCTTGCCTGATCTTGGAACATGTCCTTAAGTGCGACGATCATATTGTATGCATCCTGATCCTCAAACTTCTTTTGGAGTTCAGGTTCCATGCATGCAAGCATAAGATAGCTAACCTCAAGAGAATCATCACATGCTCTCTTGTAGGCGTTCTTTAGGGCAGCAGATGCATTATCAGCAGGTTCATCGGGGATTGGGGTATCCAGAACCGTTTCCTTTTTATCAGACCTGAGAACAATTCACAGGTTACGGACCCAGACCGAATAGTTTGTTCCATTTAGTTTATCTTTGTCAAGAATCGAACGCAAAGAAAAAGGTGATGCAGTGTTCGGTGCCATTGATCTACAACAGAAAACATGCAAAATACTAAGCCATGTAACCATGAAAGAGTAAAACATATTAAACAATTTAATAGCATATACTCCCACTTAAATCAATATCCCTCTATTGATACTAAGTGATTCAAGATCCACAATTAACAAGTCACTAGTGAGCTTTAGCATCACTGCTAGAAGACAAGGTAAATCGGTAAGCAACACTTGATAATCATATCACATATGACTCTTGTTGTTGGGTGACATCTCTATGTCAAAACTAGGCTCCCAACCTTTATGCCCCAAGGTCCTTAACTGTTAAGATGACCTTGTCAAGCTCACCAACCCTTATGCGTGTAGGTATCCTATACAAACTCATCCAGCCAAGGAAAACCGCGGAACCCTAATTTCATAGGCCCACCAACGATTGTACAGGGCATAGTATGGTGCAAGGTTTGGTTGGTAGGGCATGGTTTAACTTAAACTTTGTGAGGGATTGTTGTACTTCTATCATCTAAGCATGCATAGAGTAAAACGCATAAGAAGGCCTATGACGCCTTCGGATCCACGTTCGACGGCACTCAAGACCCAAAGGCTTGGCTCAGCGACCACTTATAATCCGTCAAACTGCACGGTGGAAACAAAGAGACTGCCATGCAATGCCTTCAGCTGAAGCTGACAGGCGCAGCCCGGATCTGGCTCAGCAGCCTATCTTCAGGGTCCATCCGAAGCTGGGATGAGCTAGCTTACAGCTTCATCCGAAACTTCAAAGGCACCAGCAAGAGGCCCGCCTCAATCGAAGAGTTGCGAGCCTGCACTCAACGAACGGGCGAATCCATTCGCTCGTACATACTACGTTGGTCCAACACAAAGAACTCCGCAGCGCACATATCCGAAGAGAGGGCCATCGACGCCTTCAGGGACGGCGTCAAGCGCCAAGACTTCAAGGAGGAACTTGGGCGCGTCAAGCCCAAAACACTCAACCACCTCATGGACATCGCCAACAGGTGGGCTGACGGCGAAGATTCCATTCACCGAGCACAATCGGAAGAAGAAGACGACTACGGTCGACGGTGAGAGCGCCGTAGCAAGAGAAGATCGCGCGTCTACGACGATCGCGACGGACCCGACATGGTCGTGGCTGGCTACGCCGATCGCCGCAACGACGCCAACCGCAACAGCGGAGGATACCGCGGAGGAAACTTTCGCGACGAGGGACGCCCAGCGCAGTCGTGGCAACGCCGCGACCGCGATAACGGACCCTCAGCATACGAAAAGCTTTCGGGTCCATGCACCATCCACTTCTACATCGACAAGCAGGATGGCAAAAAGAAGGCGAGCCACATGCTCAAGGACTGCCGCGAGTTCCAGAAGCTCAGCGAAAGCATGGTGCAGATGAGGCAGCAAGCCCCAATCCCTGCGTTTGGAAACGCACCCGCGCCAGGTGAAATAGCGCATGGAGCTCCTCCACCGCCACCTGTAGGAGGCCCGAACCAATCAGTCGCACCAGCACAGAACAACGCTGGGAACGGGTATCCCTAGCCGAAAGGAGCACTGATGATCCAGAAGGGGCGCCCCACGAACAGGGTGCAAAAGAAAATCACCCGACAGATCAACCTGGCCGTGGCAACTACACCCGCCATCCCTGAGTACCTCAGCGGATCGGAGTCCTGCATCACGTTCAGTCGTTCGGATCACCCTTGCCAGATCCCTCGCCCAGGTCATACTGCCCTGGTGCTAGAGGCGCAGATCGAAGGTTTCGAGATGAGTCGCGTCTTCATGGACGGCGGCAGTGGCACCAACCTGATGTTCGCAAGCACTCTAGCAGCAATGCGGATCCAGCAGTGCAGCCTGGAACAGTCAGACACAACGTTCCACGGCATCGTTCCAGGGAAGGGCATATTCCCCCTGGGCAAAATATGGCTCGACGTCATCTTCGGCAAGCCGGACAACTTTTGACTGGAACGGCTCGAATTCGAAGTGGTGGACTGGCCATCACAGTACCACGCCATCCTCGGGCGTGTAGCATTCGCAAGGTTCTTGGCTGTCCCACACTATGCATACCTGCTACTCAAGATGCCAGGACCAAAGGGCGTCATCACAATCCACGGGAGCTTCACCCGATCGAACCAATGCGACAGAGATTTCAACAGAATCTCCCAGTCATTCGGCATGCAGGAGGAGCTCCAAGGCTCCACGAGGTGACGGACAATGAGGCACCCCCAGTCGCACGATAAAACGCACCTGACATGTCTTTCGACTCCACCGTCAACACAAAGAAGGTGCAAGTCCATCCGACGGATGCCTCCAAGACAGCGCTGATCGCCAACGACCTCAGCCCCGCATAGGAAGGCGCGCTCGTCGAATTCCTCCGTGAGCGCTGGGAAATCTTCGCCTGGTGTCCTGCGGACATGCCAGGAGTTCCCAGGGAATTCGCCGAGCACGCACTCAACGTCTTTCCAGACACCAAGCCCGTCAAACAGTCCATCCGGAGACTGTCCGAGCCATGGGCCGAAGCTATCGGCAAAGAAATCAACAGACTACTCGCTGCAGACTTCATCAGGGAAATCAAAGAAAGCGAGTGGCTTGCAAATACAGTGATGGTTCCAAAGAAGGACACGGACATCCTGCGGATGTGCGTGGATTTCACGTCGCTAAACAAACACTGCCCAAAGGACCACTTCCCTCTTCCTCGGATCGATCAGATCAGCGATTCGACTACAGGTTGCGAGAAACTCTCCTTCCTCGACGCCTACTCAGGCTACAACCAGATTCGACTCAAGGTCGAAGATCAGGAGAAAACGGCGTTTATCACACCGTTCGGAGTGTTCTGCTACAACACAATGCCCTTCGGGCTAAAGAACGCAGGTGCCACGTACCAGCGATGCATGCAGGCATGCCTCAAGGACTAGATCGGTCGCAACGTTCAAGTTTATGTCGACGACATAGTCATAAAAACCAGGGAGGCGAGGACACTTATCGACGATCTCCGCGAGACGTTTGACAACCTCGACCGCTACAGGATCAAACTCAACCCCGAAAAGTGCGCCTTCGGCGTCCCATCGGGTCAGCTGCTTGGGTACTTCATCTCTCAGCGAGGGATCGAGGCGAACCCGAAGAAAATCAGAGCCATCATGGCAATGGAGAAGCCGAAAAACCTCAAGGGTGTCCAGCAGCTCGCAGGACGAATAGCGGCGTTGAGCAGATTCATCAGCCGCATGGGTGAGAAGGCCCTGCCATTCTACCAGCTGCTACGCAAGGCAGATAAATTCGAGTGGACGCCCGAAGCCGACGATGCGTTCGAAAGCCTCAAACGGCTACTCTCCACCTCGCCCGTCCTGGTCACGCCAAAGGAGCGCGAGCCTCTGTTGCTGTAAATAGCAGCCACACACCAGGTGGTCAGCACCGTGCTAGTGGTCGAACGACCCAAAGAAGGCAAGACCCACGGGGTCCAACGCCCAATCTACTACCTCAGCGAGGTACTGACGCCAACAAAACAGAGGTACCCTCACTACCAGAAACTCGCCTACGGCGTGTTCATGATGGCTCGACGGCTGAGCCATTACTTCCAAGAGCACCAGGTGATGGTCGTCAACGAGGCACCCCTGAACAGCATCCTGAATAACCCAGAGGCCACAGGACGCGTGGCCCTGTGGGGCATCGAGTTGTCACCTCTGGACATCGTCAACAAGAAGCGACTCGCAATCAAATCTCAAGTCCTCCCGGACTTCCTCGTACATTGGATGGAGCTGCAACTACCAGACAACCCAGACATGTCGCAGTCATGGATAATGCACTTCGACGGCTCCAAGCGTGAAGCTGGAGCAGGAGCCGGGGTCATACTGACCTCCCCGTAGGGCGACCAGATGAAGTACGTCCTCCGGATGAAATTCCGAGCTTCCAACAACGAGGCCGAATACGAAGCCCTCATCCACGGCATGAGGATGGCAAAGATCTGCGGTGCAACGCGCCTGGTCATCTACGGTGACTCCAGCCTCGTCGTCCAAAAGACAATGAACGAGTGCGACGCACACGCCGAAAACATGATCGCGTACCGCTCACTCTACAACGCACTCGAAGGAGAATTTGACGGCTGCGAGCTTTGGCACGTTGGAAGAGAAAGCAACGAGGAAGCTGACAGACTCGCCAACATCGGCTCCACCTGCGCAAAGGTGCCACCGGGTGTGTTCCTCGAACAGATCTGCGTGCCATCCATCAAGCGGAAATTCCCCAAGGGATCACCCGAAGAAGCAGAACACTCGGGGGCTAAGCTGCCCGAAGGACACGAAGGACCCGAGAAACTGGACACAGAGGTTGCTATGGTCAACCTGATGCAGGTCATGGCAGTCGAAGAAACTTGGACGCGACCGTACCTCTAGTTCTTGATAAACGGAGAACTGCCTGACAGCCCGACAGATGCCCGGCGCATATCTCGTCGGTCAAAAGCCTTCACCATCATCAATGGCGAGTTGTACAAGCGCAGTATTACGGGTGTACTACAAAGGTGCGTCACCATCGGTGACGGGAAAGCCATCCTCCAAGACATCCACGAGGGCATCTGCGGCCATCACGCAGGCAGCCGCTCCCTTGTCGCCAAAGCTCTACGATCCAGATTCTACTGGCCAACGGCCATGAGCGATGCAAAGGACATCGTCCGAAGATGCAACGGGTGCCAACGGTTCGCCGATAAACCAGACGCACCTGGATCAGAGCTCAGGCCAATACCTATAGCCTGGCCCTTTGCTCAATGGGGCATCGACATGATTGGAAAACTGCCAAAGTCCTCGAAAGGGGGCACGTCTACCTCCTAGTCGCAGTCGAAAAATTCACCAAGTGGGTCGAAGCCATGCCGGTCACTAACCAAAAGGGCAAGACCGCCGTAAAATTCTTTGAGTCCATTGTCTACAGGTTTGGCGTACCGCACAGCATCATCACCGATAATGGATCGGACTTTATCTCCAAGGAATTCCAGGACTTCTGCGAAGGCCTCGGGATCAACATCACGTACGCCTAAGTGGCACACCCGCAAACAAACGGGCAGGTGGAAAAGGCCAACGGCCTAGTCGGCGTTGGCATCAAGAAGCGCCTCATGAGTCCACTCGAACGAAAAGCTAGAGCCTGGATGAAAGAGCTACCATCTGTCCTGTGGAGCTTACGGACTACGCCAAACAGCTCCACCGGCTACACGCCGTTCTTCATGGTGCACGGAGACGAGGCCGTGCTACCAGCCGAAGTACGCCACCAGGCCCCCCGGGTCGTCGCTTACAGCGAAGCCGAATCCACGGCTACACTCGAAGATGCCGTGGACACACTCGACGAAGCAAGATACGTAGCAGCAGCTCGATCAGCGGTGTACCAGCAGAGTCTCCACAACTACCACAGCCGACGGCTACGCCCAAGGTCCTTCGTCGAAGGAGATCTCGTCTTGCGATTCAAGCAAGAGCGACCGAAGAAATTCGAGTCGCCATGGGAAGGACCCTACATTATCACCAAAGTCATCCCAGGTGGCGCCTATCGCCTCAAGCACGTGGAGTCTGGAGTCGCATACTCCAACCCATGGAACATCGCACACTTGCGGCGATTCTGCCCATAGCTACCTACCCCTTTACTTTCAATAAGGCTTTTCAGCCAAGGCTATTCAGCCGAAAAATGTACTTCCTCCATTACGATATAAATAAAGCTAAGTGTCCCACCCCAAAATCCCGTTCGCTACTTGCAACTTTACTTTATGCTACAAACGCACTCGAGGGCTCCCCCCACCTCACGATTTCATCGACGAGGATCACACGTGTACACCTGAGTAGCTGACAACGTCAGGAAAACGAAAAGGACACGTACTCAAACAAAGCACTACGTGCTCACAATAAACAAACTTTTATAACAAAGGGCACAACACGCCCAGTTACAAATTTTACATCTATCTCTTTTACAGGTACTACCTATTCTGAAGAATAACTTGAGCACGCTGCTCAAACAAATCTATGACCTGTTCGGCATACTGCCTTACAGCCGCATAATGCGGACGCATATCCCACTCGCCACCATCCGGACGCAGAGGTGGCCCAGCTGCTACAACAGACAGATCTACATCAGGTCGATGCAGCATAACAAGGGACAACGCAGCCTTCACCCCTGCGACGAGCTGCTGCCTCACCAGTTCCTGGACACGAGTCACGCTCCGAAATCTAGACAGAAGGCCGGACAGGGTTGTTGGGACAGCATCCAGGGGAAACATCACATGCAGAACCGATGAGAGTGAAGTCTGCACTTGACGAAGCACCCGTGACACTTGGTGAACGCGATCCTGCACCATTGCCAGAGTCATGGCACGGTCACGATCCATCCAGAAGAAACCGCCAGCTTCCATGTCTTGTTGAGTCAAGAAATTGACCTAAACAGCGACACGCTCCTTCTCCTCCCTCGGAGCAAGGTTAGCACCTGCGACACTCGCACAAAATAAGATGCAAGGCCAGCAGGCGCATCCGAAAAACTGAGCTGCAGCTCGAAACAAAGAATAACTTACATTGAAGCTGCTCAGACAGCCGAAGCAGTTCCGCCATCAAGTACTCCTCTCTGGCTGCACCACGATCTGCCTTGGACTTCCAAACATCGGCGTGGCCACGCACCCCAAGCAACTCCTTCTCAAGACTACGAACACGGTCTCGAAGAAAAGCAAGTTGTGATGAATCATCCAAAGATGGCCGCTGCCGCGTTGCGGGCGAGGTGTCAATGGGATCAGCACTCGAAGGAACCTAGAGCAGCAGAAAAGAAAAGGACATAAACATTCAGACGGAGAAGAGCACAACTCAACAAAACTCATCAAGCATATAAAGGCCACTACGTGTGTAACACCCTCGGAATCGGCCCTATGCAAGTTTCAGCGCTTCCCGCCAAACCGCATAGAAACGATTCAAAGGTGCCCACCAGGCACTTGCGTGCGGGTGGAAAACGAAGTAATATCATTACACAATAGTCCTCGATGGAACCCACAAAACATATATACAACAGTGACTCAAAGAGTCAAGAATACAGATATACAGTACAAAGATTCAAATCACCTTGAAAACGATACAGCGTCCGAGTACGGACAAGATGCAAATTGAGCTAAGAGCCCTGAAGAATAACCAATGGCGTCCATAACCCTGCCCAGGCCAAGCCGGAAGGGTAACCCTGCTAACGACGTCGATCTCAAAACCTGCTTAAACAAAAAGGGGTGCTGACAAAGGGCAAAGGAAAAAAGAGAGCGGTCAGTACTGAGGCCAGTACACGGCGAGACTAGAATTCGGCGGTCCTCGCCTACATAGGTATGGTGGACTGAAGCGGCAGCGCAGCATGCACTAAACAACCTATAGAGACTCAATACAACTGGCGGCTATCAGATAGGGATAAGAAAGATCTATTCGGATCCAACCTAAAACTATCACCAAGCATACCCATCCTGGTATTTCCCCCTCGAGACCAAACGAGAAAGTCAACCGAGGAACTCACACAGTTGGCAGTTTTATTAATTTCATTAAAGTTGCGGCAATTACTAGTCAGATATAGATGGCATGAGTCATCCTGAGATAATAAGCAGTGGGCAGTTTTAGTTAACCTTTCCGTTGTAGTTGTAGTACCTACTAGTCAGATACATATAGCATGAGGTATCCCAAAACCCAGCAGTTGTTGGTACTTTTATTTAGCCATTCCATTGTAGTTGCAATACTTACTAGTCAGATACAATGGTAACAGGCAACAACCCAAACCAGCAATTGTTGGCACTTTTATTGAGCCATTCCATTATAGTGAAGCTAATTACTAGTCATTATAAAGTCAAATTTATAGCACTACTTTAGTTATAGTTGTCTATGATCGAGAAGTGTGCTCCAAGTCGTCCATAACCGTGGACACGGCTTCTCGAAAAGATTTAACCCTGCAGGGGTGCACCAAAGTTTCCACACGCACCTACACCCTTGTTGTCAGATCAGGTAGGTACAAGATCACAAAACATACACCCAACGGTATGTCGAGGGGGTTTCGGACACGACGTTTCCCAGACTACGACGCGCAAGTCCAACTATCTACCAAACAACAGGTAATAGGATGTGTCCAAGGCAATATAAGGTTGCAAGGGATATCACGGGTACGAAAACTAGAGCATCGCAACACAGATAGCAATAGATCAACAGGAGGGAATAAATACTACAAAAGTAAGATAGGTAGAAAGGGGGAGATGCTCGCCTGAAAACATTGCTGAAGGTTCATCCAAAGATCGGGTCGACTCTCGCATCAACTCATCGGCCTAGTCCGTGAAGAAGCAAAAGACTAGCACAAACACCGGACACACTATTTAATACTATGACAAAAGATCGGGCATGATGCATGTATGATACATGACATGGCAAAGATGCAATGCAATTAGGTCATATTAAGCGGAACGGGGGACCCGATAATTAATTATATGGTTCAAGTTATTTAGGTACCCCGCAATTTTAAATGTTGTAGTAACAAGGCAAAAGATAGCACCGGTTTGCTACGCAAATTTAAATGGGGACAAACTAAGACTAGTATAGCCCGCATATGGTCTCCATATTTAATTTATGTGAATCGGCATAAGGCCCCCAAACCACACCAATATGCATGCGAGTATGACAATTAAATATGCAACAGTTTATATAGTTGGCAATTTATAAAATAGGGGCTCGGAAAAGGTCACACATGGCGGTCGAAGATCTTGGGGTTCTCCGAGGGGTTCGGGCTCGGCGGGTTTGGTCTTCAGGGCCTCGACCATCGGATCCGTGACGAAGGTCATGGCGGTTCCGGGGAGGAGACCTTGGCGCGGTGCCGGGTTCAGGATCGGTCTTCGAGTTCCAAGTGGACGATCTTGGCTTCCGGGGCTGTTCCGGAAGAAAAACTTGGCGTCCGGCTTATGAATCTTGTGCACTGTCATGTCTCGAAACATCAGATGGTCATCAGTTTGGTGCAACCTTGCGCATACACCACTATTGCACCAAGCATCCTCACCTCAACAACACTACCGCCACATCATCTCTTTTTACCAGTACAACAGGGAGAGCCCGACAGATGTTGAGCTACAAGGCAGAGACACTTCGATGGCAAGACGTGCTTGGTGAGGTCGGGGTAGGCGAAGAGGATAGGCGGCAAGGCATCCATGGCGACGGCCACAACAGAGCTCGGCCGAGGCGGTCGAGGGCGTGCGGCCACGGACGGTGGCGCAGAGAGGAGGTTCAGGCAGAGGACAGCGAGGGCGCTCAGGAGGTGGCCGTCGAGGAAGGCGTCCCTGGCGGCGCCGGAGGCGGGCAACATTGGCGTGCAGGGCGAAGAGGAAGAAGCGAAGGAGGGATGACGAGGACGGAGAGGACCGAGGAGGCCCCGATGGCGCGGCGTGCTCGAGACAGACCGAGGATGGAGAGCTCGCTAGCCGGCGGCGGACGCGTAGACCAGGTTGCAGAGGCCGGCGACGGGAGAGGCGCGCGGCGGAACCACGGCCTACCCGAGCGGCAGTGAGCAGAGCGGAGGGAGGCAGCCGGCGGTGCTCGCAGGGCACGGAGCTCTACAGGCCGGCGAGGTAGGGGAGAAGGGACATGCGGCTGCGGCAGAGAGGATCACGAGAAGGGGATAGAAGCGAGGCAGGAAGGAGAGGACGCGGTCGGGTGGCGATAAGATCGAGGCGGGGTGGGGCAACGCCCGGCTCGGTGGTTGACCAGGTCGGGCAGGAATTCCAGTGGTGGGGCCAGAGGGGAGAGAGGGAGCGTGCGAGGTGGTGTGGTTGGAGTGGTGGACTGGGTCGGGTCGATCAGGAACGAGTGGGGATCGTGCGGGGTTCACATGGGGTGTTGTGTGCGTGCATTTATGTGTGCTGCGGCGGCGGGGTGAGAGAGGAAGTAGGGAGTAGGCAGGGATTTGGTTGGTCTAGGGTTAGGGTTTGAGGAAGGGTAGTTCTACGGTTTGTCTAGTTTGGGCCGGGTAGTAGGCTGCTGCCAGCTAGGCCCTTTGGGACTGGCCGGTGGCGGTCTCCCCGATACAAAAATATTTTATTTAATTGATTTAGTTTAAAAATACTTTCGTAAATAGTTATTAGATAAAATAACAGATCCGGATCGATCGGGGTTTCGTATTTGAATAAAGAGACGGGGTATTTGTAGAAAACAAAAATAGGGCTTTTCGCAGATAGTTTTAAACAAATAGATGCATGCTGATGTCATGATGATGCACATAGATAAAGATAGGCGATTTTCTAGTAGTGGTTTTCTCGGGGTGCTACAACGTGGCACAATGATTTTTTGTTCCTCAACATAATTACAAACAAAAGAAGATTACAAACTATCCTACAGCTGCAACGCCTAAGACGCGGCACCCTGAGTAGCCTTGGAGCCGGATTGCCTCGCCTTGGCCTCCCCTTGTTGCCGCAGCGCATACTCAGACAGCAGATCAATGAGCTTTGGCCCATATCGCTTGCAGCGAGCAGAATAGGTAGCAAAGGCTACCTCGGATCCATCTGCGGTCGTCGGCATCCGGGAGGTGATCTGGGGAAGGTCCAGCTCCGCTCCAGCCGCCAAGGCCATCGCCAGCCCGACGGACGCGCCGATGCCCTTCTGTTTGCGCTTGTACGCCGCTAGCGCTTCGGCTGACAAAGCCTCCGCCAGGGCATCAAAATCATCAAGGGTCGCGCCCTTGGGGACAAGCTCCTTGTAGAAGAGGCCAAGGACCTCCTTCGCCTTGGCAAGGGAGTTTACGACGGTGCTGCAGCGATCTTCGACCGCTGCAGTTGCATCATCTAGAGCACTCCCGTGCTCCAGAGCGCCGCGGTCAAACTCGATGCCTGCGGCATCTGAGACAAGAAAAGAAGGAATGAAGAAAGTAACACAGAAGAAAGACAAGAAAATGAAAATAAAGGAGCAAAAATAAGGTACTCACCTGAAACAGCCTTGGCAGCAGCCATGAGCTTGCCCGCCACCTCTCTTTCACGCGCAGTCGCAGCCATGGCAAGCTGCTCCTCGCGGTCCGTAGCCTCCTGCTGCAGACGCTCCTTAGCCTCGGCTGCCTTGGCCAGCTCCAGCTCAAGGCGCTCTTTCGCACCAGCGGCGTCCTCGGCCTTCTTCTCCGCTTGACCAAGGCTCTTATTGAGAACATCAATCTCACGGAGGGAAGTGTTATGCTCCTCTTCATTCAAAACATACAAGCGTCAGAAAGCAAGACAATAATGCAAAAAGAAACAAGCACCAAAGCATACAGGTACCTTGAAGCTGTCAGAGGTTGACCTCCAGCACCAGGTGCTCCTGCACCAGTCGCTTGGCATCCTGTACAAAAGGCTGCAGGAAGAAGAACTACCAGTAAGGAAAAGGACTGGGAGGCTGCGCCCAACACGAAGGAACAAAAGCAAAATTCGCACACGAAAACGCTCGAGGGCTCCCCCCGAAGACTCGAAGAAAGAACAAGACAATAAAAAATTTCAGACGCTCAGGGGCTCCCCCCGCGGCAGGAAACAGAAGTAGTTACATGCTCCGATGGCGACTCCGAAGGCCCGCTCGCAGCCTTCTGAGGCGCAACCACCTGAGCTTCCTGCGGAGAAGGGACCGACGCAGCACCCTCAGAGGTAGCCACCATCTGAGGAGGAGGAGACGCAACCTTCAACTCTCCCATCATCTCCCGAGCACCATCGCTGGAGGAGTCGTGGGAGGAATGCCTGCACACGAAATAATTAGCACAAGCACAAAAGTCAACAGCAAAAAGACAGCAGTATAAAAGAAACTTACGAGTCCAGCGAGCTGAGGTCGAAGACAGGAGCAGTCCTTCGGACTCTCTTCTCCCCCTTCTTCTCTTCTTTCTTCTCTTCCTTCTTTTCTTCCTTCTTCCGCTTTGCTGGCGGGTGCGGCGCTACAGCCCGCACATGAATGGCAGGAAAAGGGGAGGAAGAGCCTCCATGCCCGTCACTGTGACGCTCAAGGCACAGAGGGTTCCTAGGAGTCGGAGGAGTCGAGGCATCCGAAGACTCGCTGGAGCTCCGCGATCGTTTGCGCGTGTGGTCCTCGCTCGACTCGTTGGCATCTTCCGCCGGAGATCGCGCCGACGGCAGCTCGGACATGGAATCCACCAAGTCATTGTCCGGAGAATCCGGATATACTTCGGGTAATGGAGGCGACATACCCGGCACTTTGAAGCTCTACACAAGAGAAGAACAATTTGTCAGCAAACAAATACAAAACAATGCAATCGAAAAGCAGCGCTACGCGCACAGATCTACACCTGTGGAACAGGAAGCGAAGAAGAAAACGGAGGAGTCAGCGACTTCCCCGGGATTTTCTCTCCGGCCTTGAACTTCAGCAGCAAGCAAAGGGCCCTGTCAAGATCTCCCTCGGAGATTTTCTCAGCCGAAACCCTTGTCGGATCACGCCGGCCAGCATAAAGGAACATTGGGTGCACCCTAGCCTGGAGTGGCTGCACCCGACGCTCGAGGAAGGTGCGGATGATATCCACACCATTCACTTCCTTCTCCGGAATCAACTGGAGATCCTCCACCCGACGATATAGCGCCTCTATCTCCGCCACCTCGCCATCCAAGATCTTGTTTTTCCAAGACCTTTTCGGCTCAATCTTCTGGGAGGGGTCGAAAGGAACAAGACCAAAATCTTGCCCAGGCACTACGGAGTCGCGGATATAAAACCATCGCCTCCGCCAGTACTGGACAGATTTGGACATGGAAAAGGAAAAGAAAAGCAGATTGGGCTTGAGGGAGATGATGCAACCCCCAATGGGATAAACACCATCCGAACCAGATTGCCTCTTCACGGAATAAAGTTTCCGGAAGAGGCCAAAGTGCGGCTCGATGCCGAGCTAGCACTCGCAGAAAGTGATGAAACAAGCAATGTGGAGAAGAGAATTGGGCGAAAGATGATGCAGCTAGATGCCATAAAGAAAGAGCAGCCCACGAAGGAAGTCGTGGACTAGGAAGGAAAACCCACGAATAACGAAGACGAGAAACATAACCCGATACCCAGCGGGGGGACGGGGGATTACCTCGTTGCCGGGGAGTCTGACGGCCTCCCTATCCTGCGGGATCAATCCCCGCTCGCGAAGCTTGCGGAGGTCACTCTCCCGCGTCTCTGATCGCCGCCAACCACCGATGGTGACACGGGTAGCAGTGGCGCCTTTCTTTCCTCCGGCGGCGTTGGTACCAACCGCAGATGATGACTTCTTCGGTTTCCCCATTGCGCTACGGCGGCGCCGGCGGTGAGAGCGCAGAAGGGAAGACGGAAATGTGGAAGGATATTCCAGCGCGCAGCAAGAACTGCTAGAGCACAAGGAGGCAGTGAAAACAAGAATCAATGCGGTGAAAACAAACTGCAGCTTTCCCCAATGATTATAACGGCAAAGACGACGCACGGCAACCGTCCATCAAGAAGACCTAACGCCAATGGCAGATCTGGCCATACACGTGTCAGCATCACAACGAACCGTCGTTACCACGCCGCCCACTACGCACGGAGATCGAGGCGATGCCGTAATTATCTCCACGCCGCGCGTGACCGGTCAATTCAAGGTCAGCAAGTGGGACCCATGTTCGTCCAGTCAAGTCATCTCTGGCGCAGCATACGCTTGAGGTCATTGATCGTCAGCACTGATGTCATCAAAAGCTATACTAGCAACAACTACAATTTCTTCGGCTTCAAAGCTAAGAGTACTCACTCGAATCTACGATTCGACTAAATACTCGGGGGCTACTCCTATTAGGAGCGCTGGCCGCGCACCCGAAAGATGAATAAAAACGAAATATTTCTTCGAGTCCTACGTCGAGTCTACGACTCCACTACGGACTCGGGGGCTACTCCCATAGGGAGGATGGATTTAAGCATCCGAAAATTTTTGTGTCCTATGGACTTAACAACTGAATAATGTTTGAACTAAAGTCTCCGCTCGAGTCTACGACTCGAACAGACACTCGGGGGCTACTCCCATAGGGAGCGCTGGTCGCGCACCCTATGAATTCTTCGACTGCGATCTTTCGGATCAGCATGCAAAAACTTGTCGGCAACTCTGACCCAACAAAACGCTGAGTGAGCAACGATCTCCTTGGCCACCCGAAACACCTCCGCGGTGATAAACATTCGGATGTTGTGTCTGCGACACAAAGATAAGACCTACAGATATCATCTGATGGCCTGGTAACGCACACGACTGCGCTCTGCTAGTATAAAGCCCGTGCCAGCAAGCGCGATGAAAAATCCCAACGGACGCATTGGGTACATCAGTTAAAATCACTGGAATTCCACTCCTGTAAGTCCTCCGTGGCCTGAGTCGAATTACGCCAGCATATGTTCCGGGTTCGAGTTAAGGGACTCGAACCTGAGGAAGATCGTGTTGTTTCGTCCTAAGACAGTTAACTGACCCTGATCCGTCGGGTGAGTCAGGCACACGCATCAAACAATCCCTACACACATACTGCTAATACATAGTTGCATCCGAAGGATTGAAGAGTCCTCAGCCGAATCTACAATTTGACTGATCACTCGGGGGCTACTGACATGGTTATACCCTACGGGTACGTGATCTTAGCATACCTGGTCCAGCCCAAGGAAGGCCCACGGCAGATGTACGCTGGCCCATGAAGATTTTCGGGTGGCCAAGGCCCATGACGCCTTCGGATCCTTGGAGAGCAAGACTAGCGCAGATAGGAAATTCAAAGTGGTAAAACCCTAGAACTTGTAACCGACTAGGTCTATGCCCGGGACCTGCCTGAGTCTATATAAAGGCTAGGAGGGCACGACCTAGATCTCTCTCTCATACTTTCACATACACACCTCCACGCCAGATTGCATCTGCGCACCCCTGTAACTTTCGGTTCCGCCGTAATCAAGAGCAGACAAGCAGGAGTAGGGTTTTCCCTCCGGGGGCCTGAACCTGGGTAAACCTTGTGTCCCCGTGTTGCTTGTTTGCTAACCGTTCCACGATCTCCAGCATCCCCATCTTCTTCAAAACCCAAGTCCATAACAATGGGCATTGATGAGATCAAACCTCGTCATCGTTGTACTTCTATCATCTAAGCATGCATAGAGTAAAACACATAAGAATAGCATTCACATAGTTGTGACACGGTATGGCCCATTTTCTCATGGTGATCTCTATCGCCATAGAACCTGTCCACCATGATGATATCCATCTTCAAGTTCCATGTGAGACATCCTCCAAGTGATGAGTCCTCCAAGAACTAATACAAGCTATTACCCCTAACAGCTAGTAATCAAAATTACATAGAATTGGGATCATCACAAGTTGGCACGCAGGCCATTACAATAATTGACAACACACATGGATCCAGCCGTGTTGCCCTACTCACGACACGCGGGTCATGATAAATTTCATACATGCATCACATACATATATGGGCCATACTGATCACATACATCCTGCAAAAACAAGTTATGCATAGAATCACATTCTATCGGATCATGTGACCTCGCAGCACCTAGTTACCTTAACAAAAATGTGCTACGACTAGGGGGGTCTAGGGGGTCTCCCCCTGCGGGGTTCGAAGGGGCAGCGCCCCTCGCGGTATCTCTGGGCGTCCGGAAAACTGTGAAAAATGAGAGATCGAATCTACACAATTTTCTTTAAGGATTTTGATTAGCAAATCAAATTTACCATAAACCGTCAGTTGTTCCGATCTGATCAAACTCCTTTGATCACGGTACATAGATTTTAGATCTAGGTTCCGATTCGATCAATCATATTGATCTTCGCGTGATTCAAGAGGATTTATGTGTCACTGTCTACCCCGATGGCGGAAACTGACCGATAGGGGTAAGTCGTTCGACTATCTCAGAATCACGATCACAGAAAGCAAGATCATAGATCAATCCTGAACCACCACAATATAAACAATCACATCATTCATTTCAATCTGCATATCACCATATGCAAACATCCTGAATCTTTAATTGAACAGCATCGGCTCTGATACCACTAAAGGGATACGGGTAGGCTACACTAGCGCAAATCAAAATTTTCTACCGCGTAAACCATGATTACTGTTGTCATAGATCACGGGACTACCACTAGACGCGCAGTTGCAGAACTTGATGAAGCGCGTCGAGGCAGTGCAGACGATCTATGTCTCCTCCTCGTTCCCGTCCCACGAGCAGCTCCCCTTGCGCGGCTCGTCCAAGCACTACAGATGCAGCGCCTCCGAGGTATCCACACGTACAGGGTGGAAGCGTCAGACGCCGGACTGCTAGGTTCGCGCGTGTAACACAGGCGTGAGGAGTGGCGGCTGGGTGGAATGGTCTAACCCTGGTCAGCACGCCCCACGCTCTCTTATATAGGAGTCCCTAGTGGGCTTCTACATTAGCAGCCCATTAGTAGCCTAAGCCTGGTCTAATTCGGATCCAATCCTCATTAGGCTTCCAGCCCCTTAAGTGTGTGACCCTATAGGTTCATATACATATAGACATGACATGAATACACTTATTCTGTCAATAGTTGGTAGCGGCCTCTAGCAAGACGTGCCAACTCCTAAACGCATACAAAGATCATATCGGACGAACCATCACAAGGTTTAGTGCATGTCTTTCCTTTTGCCTCACGATATTTGTTCTAGCTCCAAGCTCACCTCCCTTTCTCGATACTGTGATTCGGAATCCCTTTACTAGGTTAACTCTTAACCATATGTAGCACAGCCATGCATTTCTGGATCCGATCACTCGAGGGGCCCAGAGATATCTCTCTCAAGTAGAGAGGGGCAAATCCCATCTTGATTGACCATGCCTTGCAGCATGCTTTAGGCCAAACCCGAAAGCTACCTTTATAACTACCCAGTTACGGAGTAGCATTCGATAGCCCCAAAGTATGTCGATCCACATCTCAAGTACATGCGACAATCTCAGGTCTAAGGACAAAACATACACGATGTGTATAGAGAGAGTTGCAACTAATTGCCAGTCTCAAGTTGGGTCAGTACAACCCCATGTTCATAACATGTGTCCACATCATTGGTTTGACATCTCCATGTCTATGACTTGCGAAACATAGTCATCAACCAATCGATGTGCTAGTCTAATATTCACATGTGTCCTCACATGAACTCCGACTAGGGACAACTATTAATTATTAAATAACCATACAAGTAAAGATATTCACAAACAATTCACATAATTGCCAATCAATACAAGTTGCCTGATATGGATATTCAAGGAACAATACAATAACTCATGGATACATAAGAAATATAATCATCTCTATGATTTCCTCTAGGGCATTTTTCATTCACCATCACTAACCACTTTGTTATCTTTGGAATCGGTTTTACCCGTTTCCTTGGATTGCAGAGTGGTATCCTCCGAGGCAGATGGAGGTGATGCTGCGGATATGGAGAGACGCAATATCAATTGACGCATCTCTTCCATCTTAGCCTCCATTGAACTAACCAAGGTTCTTTCCAACGTCTTGAGATCGTTCATGGTAACTAACTCCGGAGCATCACTCTCATCTCCCTTGGAACCCATACTTCTCTTAGGCGGTTAAGCCCGAATTAAGAGTCGGGGCTCTGATACCAATTGAAATGGATCATATGGGCACCTAGAGGGGGTGAATAGGTGCTACTCAATTTTTAGTTCTTTTTCAATTTTAGGCTTGGCATAAAGTAAACTCTCTAGATATGCAACTACGAGAATTTCCCTATATGCAAACCTAGCTACTAAGCACGTAAAAAGAGGAGCGAGGAAACCGTAGTGGAGCACGCGGAGACACAGGGATTTGTTTTACCGCAGTTCCTTCCTTGTTAAGGGAATTACATCTACGTTGGAGGGGGGGCGGATCTAAGACCACCACGCCACAATAGGCCTCACCCTATTATCCGATGGATCTCGCCATGAAAGGCCTGATCCATCTTCTCCACTATTGGTACCCTTCGAGGCGGGAACCGGTGCCTTTACAACTCTACCAGGGCACACACCCACAACTGAATTGGGGGCTCCCGTAAAGACAATAAGCTATCACAAGAACAACGATTATCAATAGAATCAAAAGCAAGGATCTAGATATTTGCAAGAAATACTAGATCGGAGATTCTCCAAATGAATGGAGAGGAGATGAAGCGCTTGATTGCAGTTGTTGAAGATCGAGTCCTCCTCTGATTCCCCAAGGGACAGGGCCTTTGGGTGGATCTAGGTGGAGCTCTCTTGGATGAAGGTTGCAGATCAGATCTTGACTTTTTCGAATGAACCAAGAGATCTGGCAGGAGGGGGAAGGCTGGCTTAAATACCCCCTCCTCAGATCTGGCCGTTGAAGAAGTATGGGGCGGATTATCCGCCCCCCACTAGGGGCGGACTATCCGCCCTGGGGAAACACTCCGCCCCCATGACGGAAACTTCGGGGGAAAATCCGCCTCCTCTTTGGGGGTGGCGCCTTGGAGAACTTGAAGCAGATCCTGGGGGGCGGATTATCCGGCCCCCTGAGAGGCGGATTATCTGGCGTGGCCGGAAAATCCGGCCGAAACTCTGGCCCCCTCTGGGGGGGGTGCGCCTTGGCAAACTTGAGGCTGAGCATGAGGGCAGATTATCCGGCCCCCCTGAGGGGCGGATTATCCGGCATGGCCAGAAAATCCGGCCGAAACTCCGCCCCCTCACTGGGGGTTGCGCCGATCTAGGAAAGGGGTGGGGCGGATTATCCGCCCCCCCCCAAAAGCAGTTTCCTTTTCCTTTTTCAATATAGAGATCTGCAGCACTTCAACACACATTAAATAATCCTTGATATCGTTATCTATGTGGCATCCCGCAAAACCACTACTAGAAAATCGCGTTGTTTTTGTGCATTGCATCGTCATCATCATGCATTTGTTTGTCGGAAACTATTTTCAATAAGCCTATTTTTGTTTTCTAAAAATACCCCTTCTCTTATTTTAAAACAAGTCTTATAATTATCTGTTAAATTATTTGCCTAAAAATTATTTTGCTAAAAATATTTAAAACAAGACAACACCATAAGTATTTTACAAAACTAATAAAACCCAGACCCTAATCTATATCTACCCAATCCTAGTCTCTACCCACCAATCCCCTCCCTCCACCTCACCATTCCCCCCCAATTCCTACCCACCTGCCACCTCATCAATCTCAGACTTCTCCCCCACTCCCGCCGCCTGGTCCCACCCGTCAGTGTAGGGGTTCGTAGCATGGAAAACAAAAATTTTCTATCGCATACAAACAAACAAGCCAAGATCTATCTACTAGATTGTAGCAACGAGTTGATGGAATAACTTACCCTCGAAGATTCCAAAGCGGTTAACGAGAGCAGATTCTCGTGGGTGATGTAGTCGTACTCTTTCCGATCTCAAGATCGCGTAGACGATCCTTCCGGCGCTGCGTTCCGGCAGCGCTTCCGCAGTCGGTCACACGTTCGGTACTCGACGAAGACCTTCCTCTCCCTTGTTCCAGCAGGCAGCGGAGGTTGTAGCACTCTCCTCGCGATTCCGGCAGCACGACGGCGTGGTACCGGAAGTAGAGGGGAAATCCCGCAGGGCTTCGCCTTAAGCCGGAGCGAGTATGGTGGATTATGAGAGAGGGCTATTAGTGGTCTAGAGATTTAGACACACCAATTAGAAGGCTCTAAACCGCAGGCTAAAGCAATTAGAAGCTCTAAACCAAACGGCTCTAAAACGGAGATTAGAGGTAGAAACTTGTGTGTCTCAAGGAGGAGCCCTGCCCCTCCTTTTATAGGTGGAGGGGCTAGGCGCGCCAGGGAGGGAGGGAGTCCCTCCCCAACTCCGCCTAGGGCTGGGCGCCGGCCAAGGAGGAGAGGAACTCCTCCTCCAAGTTGGTTTCAACCTCCTCTTGCTTGTTTCCCACAGTTTCCTGTTTCCCACAGTTTCCTGTTTTACACAGTTTCCTGTTTTAGCCGTTTGACTTTCAAACTGGCAATTTGACTTTCATGTTTTTGGAACAGCAAGAACACTTAGTACATGATGCAATCATTCAATGACACACTCATGTACCCTCCCCCCCCCCCCCGGAGTGCCGGACAATCCGGACCCTTCTAGAACATTCCCGATGAAAACACCGGAATCATTCCCGAACTCCGAAACGGGACTTTCCTTATATGAATCTTATTCTCCGGACCATTCCGGATCACCTCGTGATATCCCGGATCCCATCCGAGACTCCGAACAACATTCGGTCTCTTTCTCATAATACCATAACTACTCAAACAACATCGAATCCTTAAGTGTGTCTCCCTACGGTTCGTGAATTATGCGGACATGATCGAGACACTTCTCCGAACAATAACCAATAGAGGAATCTAGAAATTCATATGGCTCCCACATATTTCTACGATTACTTTGCGATCGAATGAACCACTTACATACGATACCAATTTCCCTTTGTCTCACGATAGTTTACTTATCCGAGGTTATGATCGTCGGTATCTCTGCATACCTAGTTCAACCTCGTTACTGATAAGTACTCTTTTCTCGTTCCCGTGATATGTGATCCCTTGTGAACCAGTCACATGCTTGCAAGCTAATTGGATGACATTCCACCGAGAGGGCCCAGATGGACAAATCCCACTCTTGATCCATGTGTTTCAACCAATACTTTCCGAACACTCAATGCCACCTTTATAGCCACCCAGTTACGGTGTGGTGTTTGATGTCATCAAAGCATCCATCCGGTAAAGGTGATATGCATGATCTCATGGTCGAAGGAATCAGGTTACTATGTATCAGAAAGCATATAGCAATTGAACTATTTAAATGACTTGATCTTTATGCTATGCTTATCTATAGGAGTATGTCCATCACACCATTCTCCTAATGATATGATCCTGTTGTTAATAACATCTCTATGTTCATGATCAGGAAACCATGATCATATATTAACCAACAAGCTAGTTTAACAAGAGGCTTTACTAGGGACTCTTATTTTAGTTTACAAATCACACAAGTATTAATGTTTCCGGTTAATACAATTATAGCATGGTATGTAAACATTTATCATAAGTGTGAAGATATGATAATAACCACTTTATTATTGCCTCTTGGGCATATCTCCAACAGTCAGCCCACCTCTCACACAGTCCCACCTACCCCTCTCTCCTCCCTGCCAGCGCGGACCCACCCCTGGACCCCACCGCCCACCAACCCGCGTCACCTCCCTCTGGTCCCACTCCCATGCGACCCTCTCTCCCCCGACGCATCTTCCTCCCTCCTCTCTGCCTCGCTCCCTCTCCCTCCCTGGCCGGCCTCGCCCTCCACCTCCCGACGGCGCCCGCGGGCCGCGGCCCCTCCTCCGTCACCAACCACCGCCCCTCCCGGCCAGCAAGCCCCGCCAGGCGTCGCCGCCCGACCCCGTGCTCCGGCCGCGCCTCCCCGCCTCCGGCCGCGCTTCCTCCGCACCTTCCTCCGCTCTTCGCCCCTGTCGCCGCCCGTCCTCGTCGACGACCCCCTCCGCCGCGCCCTCCTCCCCGCCTTGGACCCCGGCCACCGCTCGCCTCGCCGGCCCGCTCGCCGCCTCTCCCCCGTCGCCTTTGTGCCAGCAGCCGCGCGTCCCTCTCCGTCGTCGCTGCTGTGTGGCTCGGCCGGCGCCTGCTCGCCTCGCCCCCTTCCTCGCCAGCTCCGCCTGCCTCCGGCCGGTCCCGCGCCGCCGCTCTCGCCGCGTCTGCCTCCCGCCGGTGCCCCTGCTGCCCCTTCCTGCAGGGCCCCGTCACCGCCATGGAATCCGCGTCACCGAGCTCGCCCCGAAGCCCCTGCCGACGTGCCCTCCGTCCAGCTGCTGCCGTCGGCCTCATCTTCCATCGGCCGCATCCGCCCGCGCGAGTCCGGTCCTGCGTCAGGTCTCGGCGGTGCTGCAGTACAGCTTATGAGGTGTTTCGTTTGCCTCTTCGTGTGGCCGCAGCAACATACATGTGATTCCGATGAGTTGGGAGATGACCTGATGTTTGTTGTGGTGATGTGAGGATGGTTCAGTTGTTCCGGTGTGGTGCTTCGGCTACTCAGGTGACCTAGTTTGGTGTGTCCGCCACTTCCTGCTGCCCTGGAATCTCGACAAGATCAACTTCCATAGTGACCGCAACCAACTCAAGTTCGCCATCGAGTGGAACCCCGAGTACTTCGTCGTGGAAACTAGGGACGATGACGCCGAATCGACAAGATCTACCTCACGGAGCGGCGAACCCCCGGACCCGGAGCATCCCTGGACACCAAGAACTACCGGCGACCCGACCAAGACCCGAGGACCGACCCCGCCGAACGCCAAGATCTTCAATCGGATTCGTGGACCCGAAGACCACGAATGCGACAAGATCGACACCGACCCGGGGCGAGTCCGATGCACCCCGACACCGAACCAAGTTCTTCTTCTCGGATGCGACAAGATCTACCTCCGTTGTCCGAGACCGATCCCGTCGAACCCTGAACCCTGAGAACGAACCCCGAACCCCCCCCCCCCCCCCCGGAACCAAGATCTTCGACCCTAATGTGTGACCCTTTTCTCGAGCCCTATTTTTATAAATGAAATATAAACTCGTGCATATTAAATTGTTCATGCATGCATATTGTCATGTGGTTTGGGGGCCTTATGCCGATTCACCTCATAATTAAATATGGGGCCCATATGCGGGCAAATCTAGTCTTATATTGGCCTCATTTAAATTTGTGTAGCGAACCGGTAACTTATCTTGCCCTGTTATTACAACATTTAAATTGCGGGATATCTAGATAACATAACCCACCTAATTAAATGTCGAGACCCCGGTTCCGCTTAATATTGCCTAATTGCATCGCACCTTTCCCAGGTCATACATCATACATGCATCATGCCCGATCTTTTGCCGTAGTATTAAATATTGCATCCGGTGTTTATTCTAGTGTTTTGCTTCTTCGCGGATAAGGCCGTTGAGTTGATGTGAGCTTCGCCCCGATCTTCGGATGAACCTTCGGCAATGTTTTCAGGCGAGCACCTCCCCCTTTCTACATATCTTACTTTTATAGTATTTATTCCCTCCTGTTGATCTATTGCTATCTGTGTTGCGATGCTCTAGTTTTCGTTCCCGTGATATCCCTTGCAGCCTTATATTACCTTGGACACCTCCTATTACCTGTTGTTTGGTAGATAGTTGGACTTGCGCGTCGTAGTCGCTTGCTCAAGTGTTGTTGCGTGTCGTCCAGTACCACAGTTGTTGGGGTATTGCCGCATGTTTAAGGTTGGAGATGCTTATGGCTTTACTTATCGTTCACTTTAATTATTGTTTAACAACTAAAATTGAAGTAGGTAAGCAGAGGCACAGGTGGGCAATAGACGTTATTTGGTTGTTAACCGTCCACTTGTGTCCCGTAGGACCCCGAGTACTTGATACCTGTTCCTTGAATATTCGCGCTATCCACATACGGGGAATTATGGGACCCCCCTGAGCCAGAGCTTGATTCATTCTTATTTCTTGGGGCCACAAACTAGTTTGAGGTTTTATTTACTATCCGGTACTTATGCCATGCTTTACTGCTTTATTACGATTGTGCGAGGAGCACACTGTACTGTTTAGGATTGTGACCCGTTTACGCGGTATCGACAAGCCCAGTTTTGGGTTCCCAGTCGCTTACAGCCGGCCCCACAAACCTTGAGTCCGTCTCGGAGCCGGCCAGTTTCGTTGCGGGTGTACTCCAAGGGGTGGCCCCCTAAAATATTTCTGAATCCTGTGATTGCTTTGTCGTGAAGGCCTCGTTGGGTTTTGATTTGGTTTTTCCGAGGTTGATCGAGTGTGTGTTGCTATTTGTGCACCCCTGCAGGGTAAAACTTTCTGAAAGCCGTGTCCGCGGTTATGGACGACTTGGAGCACAGTATCTCGATCATAGACAACTATAACTAAAGTAGTGCTATAAATTTGACTTTATAATGACTAGTAATCAGCTTCACTATAATGGAATGGCTAAATAAAACTGCCGACAATTGCTTGTTTGGGTTGTCGCTTGCGACCATTGTATCTGACTAGTAAGTGCTGCAACTACAACGGAATGGCTAAATAAAAGTACCAACAACTGCTGGGTTTTGGGGTTATCTCATGCTAAATTGTATCTGACTAGTAAGTGTTGCAACTACAACGGAATGGTTAACTAAAACGGCCCACTGCTTATTTTATCAGGATGATCATCTATACTTGACTAGTAATTGCCGCAACGAGAACTGAATAAATAAAAATGCCAACTGTGTGAGTTCCTCGGTTGACTTCCTCGTTTCGTCTCGAGGGGGAAACACCAGGATGGGTTTGTCTGATGGTAGCACCAGGTTGGTCCCGAATAGGTCTTTCTTATCTCTCTCTGATAGCCGACCGTTGTATCGAGTCTCTATAGGTTGTTTAGTGCATGCTGCGCTGCCGCTTCAGTCCACCATACCTATGTAGGCGAGGACCGTCGAATTCTAGTCTCGCCGTGTACTGGCCTCAGTACTGACGCTCCTCTTTTTCCTTTGCCCCTTTGTCGGCACCCCTTTGTTTTAGCAGGTTTTGAGATCGACGTCGTTAGCAGGGTTACCCTTCTGGCTCGGCCTGGGCAGGGTTATGGACGCCATTGGTTATTCTTCAGGGCTCTTATCCCCATTTGCATCTTGTCCGTAGTCGAGCGCTCTATCGTTTTCAAGGTGATTTGGATCTTTGTATCATATATCTGTATTCTTGACTCATTGAGTCGCTGTTGTATATATATCTGTTCTGTGGGTCCCATCGAAAACTGTTGTGTAATGTTAGTACTTCGTTTTCCACCCGCACGAAAGTGCCTGGTGGGCACCTTTGAATCGTTTCTATGCGGGTTTGGCGGGAATCGCTGAAACTTGCATAGGGTCGATTCTGAGGGTGTTACAATCTAACACACAAAACACTAAGGATTATGAAATGTTCTTTCAATAGGGGTTGAAGATCGATCTCGATCATGGTCTCGGTGTTGCTCATCGTCGTCGCCGTTATCCTCTATTCATCATAGTCTAGGGTGATAGCTCTATTTGTAATGTCATGATATTTGTAATGTGGTCCGGTTTATAATGTGATCCAATGTGATTATTTTAATTGATGTATATTGTTGTATATTTGTCTAGTGGTGTGATTATTTTGATTGCTATATATTGCACTTTGGATCATTATTTTGATTGGTATGCATGTTGTATTGTTGTATAATTAACTGCTGTATAAATAAAAAAACAGTCGAATAATTAGTGGCGCACCGTTTTGTTTTTCAGTGACTTTCATCTGGTCAGTGGCGCATGCCAAAACGGTGCGGCACTGATATTATCCATGGGACACGGAGCGGAGGTGCGCTGCTGATGCCAGGTCTATCCGTGGTGCACCTGACATATACATATTATCAATGACGTAATATTCGTGGTGCACGGCTGGTGTGCCACTGACCTCTTTTCAGGTGCGCCACTGGTAGGTGTTTTTCACTAGTGCATGCTCCAACCTTTGCAGATACAGTCTTTGTTTGTTACTACTTTCTTTTCAAAACATGCATAAAATGATTATTCTTTTGTTTCGTCGTGACTTGAGAAGAGTTACAGATAGTATCAAATTTCAATGTCCTATATGTCATGTGGTGGAAACAAAGGTTTGCTCTTCTCATAGTTTTATTGTTTCCCACTGTTTTATTTTCTTGCATTACCCAACAACACTACTTTTAATTAGAAATTTACCAAAACACTTGTGCAAAAATTGAGAACATTTATATTCATTATATTTACATGTCTACAGTGGAGACTTCGGCAGGCAAGGATAGAACCCACCGACATAGGCCATTAAGCAGCGATGTTGACAATAAACCAAAACACTGTGCAAAAATTGAGAACGTTTACATTTAATATAATTGTATATGTCCAAGAATAAGAAAAATCAATAATTCACTACAGGAATGGCCAGATGCGCCGACGGCCGCCGGCTACGCCGACGGCCAAACGTCGGGGCCGTCGGCGTAGCACCGCACCGGGCCAGCCCAACTGGCCAGCCCTCGGCGTAGCCAAGCCGTCGGCGTAGCATACACTACACCGACGGTCACCCTCGGCGTAGCGGAGGCCCTCGGCGTAGCTAGCGGACGCGTGGCACATGTGCGGCAGCACGGACGACGCGCTAACGGTGCCGTCGGTTAGGCCGACGGCGACCCTCGGCATAGCATACGCCGACGGCCACCCTCGGCGTACCAGAAACGTACGCCGACGGTCACCCTCGGCGTAGCCTTCTCTATTTTTCATATATTTTGTATTTACATCAATTATTTATATATTTTTTTTATTAATTGAATAATTTCGTACCCTCTGAATAGCAGTCTACACGTCCACATGAAATGTCGTTGCGAATCTTCTCACACCCCGAGAAATTTCTATATGTTTGTAAGTGTTATTATCGCATGTGGTTCTCAATAGCACTCACCACGACCACATGAAGTGCTTGCATGTGTCCCCCCTCGCATGCATGCGCTCTAACCTAGAGGCGAAGGTTCCGGGCCCGTATGAGGGTGGAATCTCCCCGTCGAGGTGAAAGCGGGTAGGATAGTGCCCCAACTTGTGAACCAACATGGTTTGACATCACCCTATGACCTAAACAAACACAAAACAAGAGAGAGCTACGCCGGGCTACCCCTGTCAGAGGAACGTCTAGGGGGTAGACGATCCGAGTGTGCACAGAGATCAGGGTTTCGCCGGAGGAAGACCACGAGAACATCGGAATCAGATGAAAACTTGCATGTGCCCCTAGCATATATGTGTGTGGGTGTGGTTAGAGGTTGGTATATATAGGTGCTTGCATGTGTCCCCCCTCGCATGCATGCGCTCTAACCTAGAGGCGAAGGTTCCGGGCCCGTATGAGGGTGGAATCTCCCCGTCGAGGTGAAAGCGGGTAGGATAGTGCCCCAACTTGTGAGCCAACATGGTTTGACATCACCCTATGACCTAAACAAACACAAAACAAGAGAGAGCTACGCCGGGCTACCCCTGTCAGAGGAACGTCTAGGGGGGTAGACGATCCGAGTGTGCACAGAGATCAGGGTTTCGCCGGAGGAAGACCACGAGAACATCGGAATGAGATGAAAACTTGCATGTGCCCCTAGCATATATGTGTGTGTGGGTGTGGTTAGAGGTTGGTATATATAGGTGCTTTCATGTGTCCCCCCTCGCATGCATGCGCTCTAACCTAGAGGCGAAGGTTCCGGGCCCGTATAAGGGTGGAATCTCCCCGTCGAGGTGAAACCGGGTAGGATAGTGCCCCAACTTGTGAACCAACATGGTTTGCATCACCCTATGACCTAAACAAACACAAAACAAGAGAGAGCTACGCCGGGCTACCCCTGTCAGAGGAACGTCTAGGGGGGTAGACGATCCGAGTGTGCACAGAGATCAGGGTTTCGCCGGAGGAAGACCACGAGAACATCGGAATGAGATGAAAACTTGCATGTGCCCCTAGCATATATGTGTGTGTGGGTGTGGTTAGAGGTTGGTATATATAGGTGCTTGCATGTGTCCCCCCTCGCATGCATGCGCTCTAACCTAGAGGCGAAGGTTCCGGGCCCGTATAAGGGTGGAATCTCCCCGTCGAGGTGAAAGCGGGTAGGATAGTGCCCCAACTTGTGAACCAACACGGTTTGACATCACCCTATGACCTAAACAAACACAAAACAAGAGAGAGCTACGCCGGGCTACCCCTGTCAGAGGAACGTCTAGGGGGGTAGACGATCCGAGTGTGCACAGAGATCAGGGTTTCGCCGGAGGAAGACCACGAGAACATCGGAATGAGATGAAAACTTGCATGTGCCCCTAGCATATATGTGTGTGTGTGGGTGTCGTTAGAGGTTGGTATATATAGGTGCTTGCATGTGTCCCCCCTCGCATGCATGCGCTCTAACCTAGAGGCGAAGGTTCCAGGCCCGTATAAGGGTGGAATCTCCCCGTCGAGGTGAAACCGGGTAGGATAGTGCCCCAACTTGTGAGCCAACATGGTTTGACATCACCCTATGACCTAAACAAACACAAAACAAGAGAGAGCTACGCCGGGCTACCCCTGTCAGAGGAACGTCTAGGGGGGTAGACAATCCGAGTGTGCACAGAGATCAGGGTTTCGCCGGAGGAAGACCACGAGAACATCGGAATGAGATGAAAACTTGCATGTGCCCCTAGAATATATGTGTGTGTGGGTGTGGTTAGAGGTTGGTATATATAGGTGCTTGCATGTGTCCCCCCTCGCATGCATGCGCTCTAACCTAGAGGCGAAGGTTCCAGGCCCGTATAAGGGTGGAATCTCCCCGTCGAGGTGAAACCGGGTAGGATAGTGCCCCAACTTGTGAACCAACATGGTTTGACATCACCCTATGACCTAAACAAACACAAAACAAGAGAGAGCTACGCCGGGCTACCCCTGTCAGAGGAACGTCTAGGGGGGTAGACGATCCGAGTGTGCACAGAGATTAGGGTTTCGCCGGAGGAAGACCACGAGAACATCGGAATGAGATGAAAACTTGCATGTGCCCCTAGCATATATGTGTGTGTGTGGGTGTGGTTAGAGGTTGGTATATATAGGTGCTTGCATGTGTCCCCCCTCGCATGCATGCGCTCTAACCTAGAGGCGAAGGTTCCGGGCCCGTATAAGGGTGGAATCTCCCCGTCGAGGTGAAACCGGGTAGGATAGTGCCCCAACTTGTGAGCCAACATGGTTTGACATCACCCTATGACCTAAACAAACACAAAACAAGAGAGAGCTACGCCGGGCTACCCCTGTCAGAGGAACGTCTAGGGGGGTAGACGATCCGATTGTGCACAGAGATCAGGGTTTCGCCGGAGGAAGACCACGAGAACATCGAAATGAGATGAAAACTTGCATGTGCCCCTAGCATATATGTGTGTGTGGGTGTGGTTAGAGGTTGGTATATATAGGTGCTTGCATGTGTCCCCCCTCGCATGCATGCGCTCTAACCTAGAGGCGAAGGTTCCGGGCCCGTATAAGGGTGGAATCTCCCCGTCGAGGTGAAACCGGGTAGGATAGTGCCCCAACTTGTGAACCAACATGGTTTGACATCACCCTATGACCTAAACAAACACAAAACAAGAGAGAGCTATGCCGGGCTACCCCTGTCAGAGGAACGTCTAGGGGGGTAGACGATCCGAGTGTGCACAGAGATCAGGGTTTCGCCGGAGGAAGACCACGAGAACATCGGAATGAGATGAAAACTTGCATGTGCCCCTAGCATATATGTGTGTGTGTGGGTGTGGTTAGAGGTTGGTATATATAGGTGCTTGCATGTGTCCCCCCTCGCATGCATGCGCTCTAACCTAGAGGCGAAGGTTCCGGGCCCGTATAAGGGTGGAATCTCCCCGTCGAGGTGAAACCGGGTAGGATAGTGCCCCAACTTGTGAGCCAACATGGTTTGACATCACCCTATGACCTAAACAAACACAAAACAAGAGAGAGCTACGCCGGGCTACCCCTGTCAGAGGAACGTCTAGGGGGGTAGACGATCCGAGTGTGCACAGAGATCAGGGTTTCGCCGGAGGAAGACCACGAGAACATCGGAATGAGATGAAAACTTGCATGTGCCCCTAGCATATATGTGTGTGTGGGTGTGGTTAGAGGTTGGTATATATAGGTGCTTGCATGTGTCCCCCCTCGCATGCATGCGCTCTAACCTAGAGGCGAAGGTTCCGGGCCCGTAGGAGGGTGGAATCTCCCCGTCGAGGTGAAAGCGGGTAGGATAGTGCCCCAACTTGTGAACCAACATGGTTTGACATCACCCTATGACCTAAACAAACACAAAACAAGAGAGAGCTATGCCGGGCTACCCCTGTCAGAGGAACGTCTAGGGGGGTAGACGATCCGAGTGTGCACAGAGATCAGGGTTTCGCCGGAGGAAGACCACGAGAACATCGGAATGAGATGAAAACTTGCATGTGCCCCTAGCATATATGTGTGTGTGGGTGTGGTTAGAGGTTGGTATATATAGGTGCTTGCATGTGTCCCCCCTCGCATGCATGCGCTCTAACCTAGAGGCGAAGGTTCCGGGCCCGTATAAGGGTGGAATCTCCCCGTCGAGGTGAAACCGGGTAGGATAGTGCCCCAACTTGTGAGCCAACATGGTTTGACATCACCCTATGACCTAAACAAACACAAAACAAGAGAGAGCTACGCCGGGCTACCCCTGTCAGAGGAACGTCTAGGGGGGTAGACGATCCGAGTGTGCACAGAGATCAGGGTTTCGCCGGAGGAAGACCACGAGAACATCGGAATGAGATGAAAACTTGCATGTGCCCCTAGCATATATGTGTGTGTGGGTGTGGTTAGAGGTTGGTATATATAGGTGCTTGCATGTGTCCCCCCTCGCATGCATGCGCTCTAACCTAGAGGCGAAGGTTCCGGGCCCGTAGGAGGGTGGAATCTCCCCGTCGAGGTGAAAGCGGGTAGGATAGTGCCCCAACTTGTGAACCAACATGGTTTGACATCACCCTATGACCTAAACAAACACAAAACAAGAGAGAGCTACGCCGGGCTACCCCTGTCAGAGGAACGTCTAGGGGGGTAGACGATCCGAGTGTGCACAGAGATCAGGGTTTCGCCGGAGGAAGACCACGAGAACATCGGAATGAGATGAAAACTTGCATGTGCCCCTAGCATATATGTGTGTGGGTGTGGTTAGAGGTTGGTATATATAGGTGCTTGCATGTGTCCCCCCTCGCATGCATGCGCTCTAACCTAGAGGCGAAGGTTCCGGGCCCGTAGGAGGGTGGAATCTCCCCGTCGAGGTGAAACCGGGTAGGATAGTGCCCCAACTTGTGAGCCAACATGGTTTGACATCACCCTATGACCTAAACAAACACAAAACAAGAGAGAGCTACGCCGGGCTACCCCTGTCAGAGGAACGTCTAGGGGGGTAGACGATCCGAGTGTGCACAGAGATCAGGGTTTCGCCGGAGGAAGACCACGAGAACATCGGAATGAGATGAAAACTTGCATGTGCCCCTAGCATATATGTGTGTGTGGGTGTGGTTAGAGGTTGGTATATATAGGTGCTTGCATGTGTCCCCCCTCGCATGCATGCGCTCTAACCTAGAGGCGAAGGTTCCGGGCCCGTATAAGGGTGGAATCTCCCCGTCGAGGTGAAACCGGGTAGGATAGTGCCCCAACTTGTGAGCCAACATGGTTTGACATCACCCTATGACCTAAACAAACACAAAACAAGAGAGAGCTACGTCGGGCTACCCCTGTCAGAGGAACGTCTAGGGGGGTAGACGATCCGAGTGTGCACAGAGATCAGGGTTTCGCCGGAGGAAGACCACGAGAACATCGGAATGAGATGAAAACTTGCATGTGCCCCTAGCATATATGTGTGTGTGGGTGTGGTTAGAGGTTGGTATATATAGGTGCTTGCATGTGTCCCCCCTCGCATGCATGCGCTCTAACCTAGAGGCGAAGGTTCCGGGCCCGTATAAGGGTGGAATCTCCCCGTCGAGGTGAAACCGGGTAGGATAGTGCCCCAACTTGTGAGCCAACATGGTTTGACATCACCCTATGACCTAAACAAACACAAAACAAGAGAGAGCTACGCCGGGCTACCCCTGTCAGAGGAACGTCTAGGGGGGTAGACGATCCGAGTGTGCACAGAGATCAGGGTTTCGCCGGAGGAAGACCACGAGAACATCGAATGAGATGAAAACTTGCATGTGCCCCTAGCATATATGTGTGTGTGGGTGTGGTTAGAGGTTGGTATATATAGGTGCTTGCATGTGTCCCCCCTCGCATGCATGCGCTCTAACCTAGAGGCGAAGGTTCCGGGCCCGTAGGAGGGTGGAATCTCCCCGTCGAGGTGAAAGCGGGTAGGATAGTGCCCCAACTTGTGAACCAACATGGTTTGACATCACCCTATGACCTAAACAAACACAAAACAAGAGAGAGCTATGCCGGGCTACCCCTGTCAGAGGAACGTCTAGGGGGGTAGACGATCCGAGTGTGCACAGAGATCAGGGTTTCGCCGGAGGAAGACCACGAGAACATCGGAATGAGATGAAAACTTGCATGTGCCCCTAGCATATATGTGTGTGTGGGTGTGGTTAGAGGTTGGTATATATAGGTGCTTGCATGTGTCCCCCCTCGCATGCATGCGCTCTAACCTAGAGGCGAAGGTTCCGGGCCCGTATAAGGGTGGAATCTCCCCGTCGAGGTGAAACCGGGTAGGATAGTGCCCCAACTTGTGAGCCAACATGGTTTGACATCACCCTATGACCTAAACAAACACAAAACAAGAGAGAGCTACGCCGGGCTACCCCTGTCAGAGGAACGTCTAGGGGGGTAGACGATCCGAGTGTGCACAGAGATCAGGGTTTCGCCGGAGGAAGACCACGAGAACATCGGAATGAGATGAAAACTTGCATGTGCCCCTAGCATATATGTGTGTGTGGGTGTGGTTAGAGGTTGGTATATATAGGTGCTTGCATGTGTCCCCCCTCGCATGCATGCGCTCTAACCTAGAGGCGAAGGTTCCGGGCCCGTAGGAGGGTGGAATCTCCCCGTCGAGGTGAAAGCGGGTAGGATAGTGCCCCAACTTGTGAACCAACATGGTTTGACATCACCCTATGACCTAAACAAACACAAAACAAGAGAGAGCTACGCCGGGCTACCCCTGTCAGAGGAACGTCTAGGGGGGTAGACGATCCGAGTGTGCACAGAGATCAGGGTTTCGCCGGAGGAAGACCACGAGAACATCGGAATGAGATGAAAACTTGCATGTGCCCCTAGCATATATGTGTGTGGGTGTGGTTAGAGGTTGGTATATATAGGTGCTTGCATGTGTCCCCCCTCGCATGCATGCGCTCTAACCTAGAGGCGAAGGTTCCGGGCCCGTAGGAGGGTGGAATCTCCCCGTCGAGGTGAAACCGGGTAGGATAGTGCCCCAACTTGTGAGCCAACATGGTTTGACATCACCCTATGACCTAAACAAACACAAAACAAGAGAGAGCTACGCCGGGCTACCCCTGTCAGAGGAACGTCTAGGGGGGTAGACGATCCGAGTGTGCACAGAGATCAGGGTTTCGCCGGAGGAAGACCACGAGAACATCGGAATGAGATGAAAACTTGCATGTGCCCCTAGCATATATGTGTGTGTGGGTGTGGTTAGAGGTTGGTATATATAGGTGCTTGCATGTGTCCCCCCTCGCATGCATGCGCTCTAACCTAGAGGCGAAGGTTCCGGGCCCGTATAAGGGTGGAATCTCCCCGTCGAGGTGAAACCGGGTAGGATAGTGCCCCAACTTGTGAGCCAACATGGTTTGACATCACCCTATGACCTAAACAAACACAAAACAAGAGAGAGCTACGTCGGGCTACCCCTGTCAGAGGAACGTCTAGGGGGGTAGACGATCCGAGTGTGCACAGAGATCAGGGTTTCGCCGGAGGAAGACCACGAGAACATCGGAATGAGATGAAAACTTGCATGTGCCCCTAGCATATATGTGTGTGTGGGTGTGGTTAGAGGTTGGTATATATAGGTGCTTGCATGTGTCCCCCCTCGCATGCATGCGCTCTAACCTAGAGGCGAAGGTTCCGGGCCCGTATAAGGGTGGAATCTCCCCGTCGAGGTGAAACCGGGTAGGATAGTGCCCCAACTTGTGAGCCAACATGGTTTGACATCACCCTATGACCTAAACAAACACAAAACAAGAGAGAGCTACGCCGGGCTACCCCTGTCAGAGGAACGTCTAGGGGGGTAGACGATCCGAGTGTGCACAGAGATCAGGGTTTCGCCGGAGGAAGACCACGAGAACATCGAATGAGATGAAAACTTGCATGTGCCCCTAGCATATATGTGTGTGTGGGTGTGGTTAGAGGTTGGTATATATAGGTGCTTGCATGTGTCCCCCCTCGCATGCATGCGCTCTAACCTAGAGGCGAAGGTTCCGGGCCCGTAGGAGGGTGGAATCTCCCCGTCGAGGTGAAAGCGGGTAGGATAGTGCCCCAACTTGTGAACCAACATGGTTTGACATCACCCTATGACCTAAACAAACACAAAACAAGAGAGAGCTATGCCGGGCTACCCCTGTCAGAGGAACGTCTAGGGGGGTAGACGATCCGAGTGTGCACAGAGATCAGGGTTTCGCCGGAGGAAGACCACGAGAACATCGGAATGAGATGAAAACTTGCATGTGCCCCTAGCATATATGTGTGTGTGGGTGTGGTTAGAGGTTGGTATATATAGGTGCTTGCATGTGTCCCCCCTCGCATGCATGCGCTCTAACCTAGAGGCGAAGGTTCCGGGCCCGTATAAGGGTGGAATCTCCCCGTCGAGGTGAAACCGGGTAGGATAGTGCCCCAACTTGTGAGCCAACATGGTTTGACATCACCCTATGACCTAAACAAACACAAAACAAGAGAGAGCTACGCCGGGCTACCCCTGTCAGAGGAACGTCTAGGGGGGTAGACGATCCGAGTGTGCACAGAGATCAGGGTTTCGCCGGAGGAAGACCACGAGAACATCGGAATGAGATGAAAACTTGCATGTGCCCCTAGCATATATGTGTGTGTGGGTGTGGTTAGAGGTTGGTATATATAGGTGCTTGCATGTGTCCCCCCTCGCATGCATGCGCTCTAACCTAGAGGCGAAGGTTCCGGGCCCGTAGGAGGGTGGAATCTCCCCGTCGAGGTGAAAGCGGGTAGGATAGTGCCCCAACTTGTGAACCAACATGGTTTGACATCACCCTATGACCTAAACAAACACAAAACAAGAGAGAGCTACGCCGGGCTACCCCTGTCAGAGGAACGTCTAGGGGGGTAGACGATCCGAGTGTGCACAGAGATCAGGGTTTCGCCGGAGGAAGACCACGAGAACATCGGAATGAGATGAAAACTTGCATGTGCCCCTAGCATATATGTGTGTGGGTGTGGTTAGAGGTTGGTATATATAGGTGCTTGCATGTGTCCCCCCTCGCATGCATGCGCTCTAACCTAGAGGCGAAGGTTCCGGGCCCGTAGGAGGGTGGAATCTCCCCGTCGAGGTGAAACCGGGTAGGATAGTGCCCCAACTTGTGAGCCAACATGGTTTGACATCACCCTATGACCTAAACAAACACAAAACAAGAGAGAGCTACGCCGGGCTACCCCTGTCAGAGGAACGTCTAGGGGGGTAGACGATCCGAGTGTGCACAGAGATCAGGGTTTCGCCGGAGGAAGACCACGAGAACATCGGAATGAGATGAAAACTTGCATGTGCCCCTAGCATATATGTGTGTGTGGGTGTGGTTAGAGGTTGGTATATATAGGTGCTTGCATGTGTCCCCCCTCGCATGCATGCGCTCTAACCTAGAGGCGAAGGTTCCGGGCCCGTATAAGGGTGGAATCTCCCCGTCGAGGTGAAACCGGGTAGGATAGTGCCCCAACTTGTGAGCCAACATGGTTTGACATCACCCTATGACCTAAACAAACACAAAACAAGAGAGAGCTACGTCGGGCTACCCCTGTCAGAGGAACGTCTAGGGGGGTAGACGATCCGAGTGTGCACAGAGATCAGGGTTTCGCCGGAGGAAGACCACGAGAACATCGGAATGAGATGAAAACTTGCATGTGCCCCTAGCATATATGTGTGTGTGGGTGTGGTTAGAGGTTGGTATATATAGGTGCTTGCATGTGTCCCCCCTCGCATGCATGCGCTCTAACCTAGAGGCGAAGGTTCCGGGCCCGTATAAGGGTGGAATCTCCCCGTCGAGGTGAAACCGGGTAGGATAGTGCCCCAACTTGTGAGCCAACATGGTTTGACATCACCCTATGACCTAAACAAACACAAAACAAGAGAGAGCTACGCCGGGCTACCCCTGTCAGAGGAACGTCTAGGGGGGTAGACGATCCGAGTGTGCACAGAGATCAGGGTTTCGCCGGAGGAAGACCACGAGAACATCGAATGAGATGAAAACTTGCATGTGCCCCTAGCATATATGTGTGTGTGGGTGTGGTTAGAGGTTGGTATATATAGGTGCTTGCATGTGTCCCCCCTCGCATGCATGCGCTCTAACCTAGAGGCGAAGGTTCCGGGCCCGTAGGAGGGTGGAATCTCCCCGTCGAGGTGAAAGCGGGTAGGATAGTGCCCCAACTTGTGAACCAACATGGTTTGACATCACCCTATGACCTAAACAAACACAAAACAAGAGAGAGCTACGCCGGGCTACCCCTGTCAGAGGAACGTCTAGGGGGGTAGACGATCCGAGTGTGCACAGAGATCAGGGTTTCGCCGGAGGAAGACCACGAGAACATCGGAATGAGATGAAAACTTGCATGTGCCCCTAGCATATATGTGTGTGGGTGTGGTTAGAGGTTGGTATATATAGGTGCTTGCATGTGTCCCCCCTCGCATGCATGCGCTCTAACCTAGAGGCGAAGGTTCCGGGCCCGTAGGAGGGTGGAATCTCCCCGTCGAGGTGAAACCGGGTAGGATAGTGCCCCAACTTGTGAGCCAACATGGTTTGACATCACCCTATGACCTAAACAAACACAAAACAAGAGAGAGCTACGCCGGGCTACCCCTGTCAGAGGAACGTCTAGGGGGGTAGACGATCCGAGTGTGCACAGAGATCAGGGTTTCGCCGGAGGAAGACCACGAGAACATCGGAATGAGATGAAAACTTGCATGTGCCCCTAGCATATATGTGTGTGTGGGTGTGGTTAGAGGTTGGTATATATAGGTGCTTGCATGTGTCCCCCCTCGCATGCATGCGCTCTAACCTAGAGGCGAAGGTTCCGGGCCCGTATAAGGGTGGAATCTCCCCGTCGAGGTGAAACCGGGTAGGATAGTGCCCCAACTTGTGAGCCAACATGGTTTGACATCACCCTATGACCTAAACAAACACAAAACAAGAGAGAGCTACGCCGGGCTACCCCTGTCAGAGGAACGTCTAGGGGGGTAGACGATCCGAGTGTGCACAGAGATCAGGGTTTCGCCGAAGGAAGACCACGAGAACATCGGAATGAGATGAAAACTTGCATGTGCCCCTAGCATATATGTGTGTGTGGGTGTGGTTAGAGGTTTGTATATATAGGTGCTTGCATGTGTCCCCCCTCGCATGCATGCGCTCTAACCTAGAGGCGAAGGTTCCGGGCCCGTTTAAGGGTGGAATCTCCCCGTCGAGGTGAAACCGGGTAGGATAGTGCCCCAACTTGTGAGCCAACATGGTTTGACATCACCCTATGACCTAAACAAACACAAAACAAGAGAGAGCTACGCCGGGCTACCCCTGTCAGAGGAACGTCTAGGGGGGTAGACGATCCGAGTGTGCACAGAGATCAGGGTTTCGCCGGAGGAAGACCACGAGAACATCGGAATGAGATGAAAACTTGCATGTGCCCCTAGCATATATGTGTGTGTGGGTGTGGTTAGAGGTTGGTATATATAGGTGCTTGCATGTGTCCCCCCTCGCATGCATGCGCTCTAACCTAGAGGCGAAGGTTCCGGGCCCGTATAAGGGTGGAATCTCCCCGTCGAGGTGAAACCGGGTAGGATAGTGCCCCAACTTGTGAGCCAACATGGTTTGACATCACCCTATGACCTAAACAAACACAAAACAAGAGAGAGCTACGCCGGGCTACCCCTGTCAGAGGAACGTCTAGGGGGGTAGACGATCTGAGTGTGCACAGAGATCAGGGTTTCGCCGGAGGAAGACCACGAGAACATCGGAATGAGATGAAAACTTGCATGTGCCCCTAGCATATATGTGTGTGTGGGTGTGGTTAGAGGTTGGTATATATAGGTGCTTGCATGTGTCCCCCCTCGCATGCATGCGCTCTAACCTAGAGGCGAAGGTTCCGGGCCCGTAGGAGGGTGGAATCTCCCCGTCGAGGTGAAACCGGGTAGGATAGTGCCCCAACTTGTGAGCCAACATGGTTTGACATCACCCTATGACCTAAACAAACACAAAACAAGAGAGAGCTACGTCGGGCTACCCCTGTCAGAGGAACGTCTAGGGGGGTAGACGATCCGAGTGTGCACAGAGATCAGGGTTTCGCCGGAGGAAGACCACGAGAACATCGGAATGAGATGAAAACTTGCATGTGCCCCTAGCATATATGTGTGTGTGGGTGTGGTTAGAGGTTGGTATATATAGGTGCTTGCATGTGTCCCCCCTCGCATGCATGCGCTCTAACCTAGAGGCGAAGGTTCCGGGCCCGTATAAGGGTGGAATCTCCCCGTCGAGGTGAAACCGGGTAGGATAGTGCCCCAACTTGTGAGCCAACATGGTTTGACATCACCCTATGACCTAAACAAACACAAAACAAGAGAGAGCTACGCCGGGCTACCCCTGTCAGAGGAACGTCTAGGGGGGTAGACGATCCGAGTGTGCACAGAGATCAGGGTTTCGCCGGAGGAAGACCACGAGAACATCGGAATGAGATGAAAACTTGCATGTGCCCCTAGCATATATGTGTGTGTGGGTGTGGTTAGAGGTTGGTATATATAGGTGCTTGCATGTGTCCCCCCTCGCATGCATGCGCTCTAACCTAGAGGCGAAGGTTCCAGGCCCGTATAAGGGTGGAATCTCCCCGTCGAGGTGAAACCGGGTAGGATAGTGCCCCAACTTGTGAACCAACATGGTTTGACATCACCCTATGACCTAAAAAAACACAAAACAAGAGAGAGCTACGCCGGGCTACCCCTGTCAGAGGAACGTCTAGGGGGGTAGACGATCCGAGTGTGCACAGAGATCAGGGTTTCGCCGGAGGAAGACCACGAGAACATCGGAATGAGATGAAAACTTGCATGTGCCCCTAGCATATATGTGTGTGTGTGGGTGTGGTTAGAGGTTGGTATATATAGGTGCTTGCATGTGTCCCCCCTCGCATGCATGCGCTCTAACCTAGAGGCGAAGGTTCCGGGCCCGTATAAGGGTGGAATCTCCCCGTCGAGGTGAAACCGGGTAGGATAGTGCCCCAACTTGTGAGCCAACATGGTTTGACATCACCCTATGACCTAAACAAACACAAAACAAGAGAGAGCTACGCCGGGCTACCCCTGTCAGAGGAACGTCTAGGGGGGTAGACGATCCGAGTGTGCACAGAGATCAGGGTTTCGCCGGAGGAAGACCACGAGAACATCGAAATGAGATGAAAACTTGCATGTGCCCCTAGCATATATGTGTGTGTGGGTGTGGTTAGAGGTTGGTATATATAGGTGCTTGCATGTGTCCCCCCTCGCATGCATGCGCTCTAACCTAGAGGCGAAGGTTCCGGGCCCGTATAAGGGTGGAATCTCCCCGTCGAGGTGAAACCGGGTAGGATAGTGCCCCAACTTGTGAACCAACATGGTTTGACATCACCCTATGACCTAAACAAACACAAAACAAGAGAGAGCTATGCCGGGCTACCCCTGTCAGAGGAACGTCTAGGGGGGTAGACGATCCGAGTGTGCACAGAGATCAGGGTTTCGCCGGAGGAAGACCACGAGAACATCGGAATGAGATGAAAACTTGCATGTGCCCCTAGCATATATGTGTGTGTGTGGGTGTGGTTAGAGGTTGGTATATATAGGTGCTTGCATGTGTCCCCCCTCGCATGCATGCGCTCTAACCTAGAGGCGAAGGTTCCGGGCCCGTATAAGGGTGGAATCTCCCCGTCGAGGTGAAACCGGGTAGGATAGTGCCCCAACTTGTGAGCCAACATGGTTTGACATCACCCTATGACCTAAACAAACACAAAACAAGAGAGAGCTACGCCGGGCTACCCCTGTCAGAGGAACGTCTAGGGGGGTAGACGATCCGAGTGTGCACAGAGATCAGGGTTTCGCCGGAGGAAGACCACGAGAACATCGGAATGAGATGAAAACTTGCATGTGCCCCTAGCATATATGTGTGTGTGGGTGTGGTTAGAGGTTGGTATATATAGGTGCTTGCATGTGTCCCCCCTCGCATGCATGCGCTCTAACCTAGAGGCGAAGGTTCCGGGCCCGTAGGAGGGTGGAATCTCCCCGTCGAGGTGAAAGCGGGTAGGATAGTGCCCCAACTTGTGAACCAACATGGTTTGACATCACCCTATGACCTAAACAAACACAAAACAAGAGAGAGCTATGCCGGGCTACCCCTGTCAGAGGAACGTCTAGGGGGGTAGACGATCCGAGTGTGCACAGAGATCAGGGTTTCGCCGGAGGAAGACCACGAGAACATCGGAATGAGATGAAAACTTGCATGTGCCCCTAGCATATATGTGTGTGTGGGTGTGGTTAGAGGTTGGTATATATAGGTGCTTGCATGTGTCCCCCCTCGCATGCATGCGCTCTAACCTAGAGGCGAAGGTTCCGGGCCCGTATAAGGGTGGAATCTCCCCGTCGAGGTGAAACCGGGTAGGATAGTGCCCCAACTTGTGAACCAACATGGTTTGACATCACCCTATGACCTAAACAAACACAAAACAAGAGAGAGCTATGCCGGGCTACCCCTGTCAGAGGAACGTCTAGGGGGGTAGACGATCCGAGTGTGCACAGAGATCAGGGTTTCGCCGGAGGAAGACCACGAGAACATCGGAATGAGATGAAAACTTGCATGTGCCCCTAGCATATATGTGTGTGTGTGGGTGTGGTTAGAGGTTGGTATATATAGGTGCTTGCATGTGTCCCCCCTCGCATGCATGCGCTCTAACCTAGAGGCGAAGGTTCCGGGCCCGTATAAGGGTGGAATCTCCCCGTCGAGGTGAAACCGGGTAGGATAGTGCCCCAACTTGTGAGCCAACATGGTTTGACATCACCCTATGACCTAAACAAACACAAAACAAGAGAGAGCTACGCCGGGCTACCCCTGTCAGAGGAACGTCTAGGGGGGTAGACGATCCGAGTGTGCACAGAGATCAGGGTTTCGCCGGAGGAAGACCACGAGAACATCGGAATGAGATGAAAACTTGCATGTGCCCCTAGCATATATGTGTGTGTGGGTGTGGTTAGAGGTTGGTATATATAGGTGCTTGCATGTGTCCCCCCTCGCATGCATGCGCTCTAACCTAGAGGCGAAGGTTCCGGGCCCGTAGGAGGGTGGAATCTCCCCGTCGAGGTGAAAGCGGGTAGGATAGTGCCCCAACTTGTGAACCAACATGGTTTGACATCACCCTATGACCTAAACAAACACAAAACAAGAGAGAGCTATGCCGGGCTACCCCTGTCAGAGGAACGTCTAGGGGGGTAGACGATCCGAGTGTGCACAGAGATCAGGGTTTCGCCGGAGGAAGACCACGAGAACATCGGAATGAGATGAAAACTTGCATGTGCCCCTAGCATATATGTGTGTGTGGGTGTGGTTAGAGGTTGGTATATATAGGTGCTTGCATGTGTCCCCCCTCGCATGCATGCGCTCTAACCTAGAGGCGAAGGTTCCGGGCCCGTATAAGGGTGGAATCTCCCCGTCGAGGTGAAACCGGGTAGGATAGTGCCCCAACTTGTGAACCAACATGGTTTGACATCACCCTATGACCTAAACAAACACAAAACAAGAGAGAGCTATGCCGGGCTACCCCTGTCAGAGGAACGTCTAGGGGGGTAGACGATCCGAGTGTGCACAGAGATCAGGGTTTCGCCGGAGGAAGACCACGAGAACATCGGAATGAGATGAAAACTTGCATGTGCCCCTAGCATATATGTGTGTGTGTGGGTGTGGTTAGAGGTTGGTATATATAGGTGCTTGCATGTGTCCCCCCTCGCATGCATGCGCTCTAACCTAGAGGCGAAGGTTCCGGGCCCGTATAAGGGTGGAATCTCCCCGTCGAGGTGAAACCGGGTAGGATAGTGCCCCAACTTGTGAGCCAACATGGTTTGACATCACCCTATGACCTAAACAAACACAAAACAAGAGAGAGCTACGCCGGGCTACCCCTGTCAGAGGAACGTCTAGGGGGGTAGACGATCCTAGTGTGCACAGAGATCAGGGTTTCGCCGGAGGAAGACCACGAGAACATCGGAATGAGATGAAAACTTGCATGTGCCCCTAGCATATATGTGTGTGTGGGTGTGGTTAGAGGTTGGTATATATAGGTGCTTGCATGTGTCCCCCCTCGCATGCATGCGCTCTAACCTAGAGGCGAAGGTTCCGGGCCCGTAGGAGGGTGGAATCTCCCCGTCGAGGTGAAAGCGGGTAGGATAGTGCCCCAACTTGTGAACCAACATGGTTTGACATCACCCTATGACCTAAACAAACACAAAACAAGAGAGAGCTATGCCGGGCTACCCCTGTCAGAGGAACGTCTAGGGGGGTAGACGATCCGAGTGTGCACAGAGATCAGGGTTTCGCCGGAGGAAGACCACGAGAACATCGGAATGAGATGAAAACTTGCATGTGCCCCTAGCATATATGTGTGTGTGGGTGTGGTTAGAGGTTGGTATATATAGGTGCTTGCATGTGTCCCCCCTCGCATGCATGCGCTCTAACCTAGAGGCGAAGGTTCCGGGCCCGTATAAGGGTGGAATCTCCCCGTCGAGGTGAAACCGGGTAGGATAGTGCCCCAACTTGTGAGCCAACATGGTTTGACATCACCCTATGACCTAAACAAACACAAAACAAGAGAGAGCTACGCCGGGCTACCCCTGTCAGAGGAACGTCTAGGGGGGTAGACGATCCGAGTGTGCACAGAGATCAGGGTTTCGCCGGAGGAAGACCACGAGAACATCGGAATGAGATGAAAACTTGCATGTGCCCCTAGCATATATGTGTGTGTGGGTGTGGTTAGAGGTTGGTATATATAGGTGCTTGCATGTGTCCCCCCTCGCATGCATGCGCTCTAACCTAGAGGCGAAGGTTCCGGGCCCGTAGGAGGGTGGAATCTCCCCGTCGAGGTGAAAGCGGGTAGGATAGTGCCCCAACTTGTGAACCAACATGGTTTGACATCACCCTATGACCTAAACAAACACAAAACAAGAGAGAGCTACGCCGGGCTACCCCTGTCAGAGGAACGTCTAGGGGGGTAGACGATCCGAGTGTGCACAGAGATCAGGGTTTCGCCGGAGGAAGACCACGAGAACATCGGAATGAGATGAAAACTTGCATGTGCCCCTAGCATATATGTGTGTGGGTGTGGTTAGAGGTTGGTATATATAGGTGCTTGCATGTGTCCCCCCTCGCATGCATGCGCTCTAACCTAGAGGCGAAGGTTCCGGGCCCGTAGGAGGGTGGAATCTCCCCGTCGAGGTGAAACCGGGTAGGATAGTGCCCCAACTTGTGAGCCAACATGGTTTGACATCACCCTATGACCTAAACAAACACAAAACAAGAGAGAGCTACGCCGGGCTACCCCTGTCAGAGGAACGTCTAGGGGGGTAGACGATCCGAGTGTGCACAGAGATCAGGGTTTCGCCGGAGGAAGACCACGAGAACATCGGAATGAGATGAAAACTTGCATGTGCCCCTAGCATATATGTGTGTGTGGGTGTGGTTAGAGGTTGGTATATATAGGTGCTTGCATGTGTCCCCCCTCGCATGCATGCGCTCTAACCTAGAGGCGAAGGTTCCGGGCCCGTAGGAGGGTGGAATCTCCCCGTCGAGGTGAAACCGGGTAGGATAGTGCCCCAACTTGTGAGCCAACATGGTTTGACATCACCCTATGACCTAAACAAACACAAAACAAGAGAGAGCTACGCCGGGCTACCCCTGTCAGAGGAACGTCTAGGGGGGTAGACGATCCGAGTGTGCACAGAGATCAGGGTTTCGCCGGAGGAAGACCACGAGAACATCGGAATGAGATGAAAACTTGCATGTGCCCCTAGCATATATGTGTGTGTGGGTGTGGTTAGAGGTTGGTATATATAGGTGCTTGCATGTGTCCCCCCTCGCATGCATGCGCTCTAACCTAGAGGCGAAGGTTCCGGGCCCGTATAAGGGTGGAATCTCCCCGTCGAGGTGAAACCGGGTAGGATAGTGCCCCAACTTGTGAGCCAACATGGTTTGACATCACCCTATGACCTAAACAAACACAAAACAAGAGAGAGCTACGTCGGGCTACCCCTGTCAGAGGAACGTCTAGGGGGGTAGACGATCCGAGTGTGCACAGAGATCAGGGTTTCGCCGGAGGAAGACCACGAGAACATCGGAATGAGATGAAAACTTGCATGTGCCCCTAGCATATATGTGTGTGTGGGTGTGGTTAGAGGTTGGTATATATAGGTGCTTGCATGTGTCCCCCCTCGCATGCATGCGCTCTAACCTAGAGGCGAAGGTTCCGGGCCCGTATAAGGGTGGAATCTCCCCGTCGAGGTGAAACCGGGTAGGATAGTGCCCCAACTTGTGAGCCAACATGGTTTGACATCACCCTATGACCTAAACAAACACAAAACAAGAGAGAGCTACGCCGGGCTACCCCTGTCAGAGGAACGTCTAGGGGGGTAGACGATCCGAGTGTGCACAGAGATCAGGGTTTCGCCGGAGGAAGACCACGAGAACATCGAATGAGATGAAAACTTGCATGTGCCCCTAGCATATATGTGTGTGTGGGTGTGGTTAGAGGTTGGTATATATAGGTGCTTGCATGTGTCCCCCCTCGCATGCATGCGCTCTAACCTAGAGGCGAAGGTTCCGGGCCCGTAGGAGGGTGGAATCTCCCCGTCGAGGTGAAAGCGGGTAGGATAGTGCCCCAACTTGTGAACCAACATGGTTTGACATCACCCTATGACCTAAACAAACACAAAACAAGAGAGAGCTATGCCGGGCTACCCCTGTCAGAGGAACGTCTAGGGGGGTAGACGATCCGAGTGTGCACAGAGATCAGGGTTTCGCCGGAGGAAGACCACGAGAACATCGGAATGAGATGAAAACTTGCATGTGCCCCTAGCATATATGTGTGTGTGGGTGTGGTTAGAGGTTGGTATATATAGGTGCTTGCATGTGTCCCCCCTCGCATGCATGCGCTCTAACCTAGAGGCGAAGGTTCCGGGCCCGTATAAGGGTGGAATCTCCCCGTCGAGGTGAAACCGGGTAGGATAGTGCCCCAACTTGTGAGCCAACATGGTTTGACATCACCCTATGACCTAAACAAACACAAAACAAGAGAGAGCTACGCCGGGCTACCCCTGTCAGAGGAACGTCTAGGGGGGTAGACGATCCGAGTGTGCACAGAGATCAGGGTTTCGCCGGAGGAAGACCACGAGAACATCGGAATGAGATGAAAACTTGCATGTGCCCCTAGCATATATGTGTGTGTGGGTGTGGTTAGAGGTTGGTATATATAGGTGCTTGCATGTGTCCCCCCTCGCATGCATGCGCTCTAACCTAGAGGCGAAGGTTCCGGGCCCGTAGGAGGGTGGAATCTCCCCGTCGAGGTGAAAGCGGGTAGGATAGTGCCCCAACTTGTGAACCAACATGGTTTGACATCACCCTATGACCTAAACAAACACAAAACAAGAGAGAGCTACGCCGGGCTACCCCTGTCAGAGGAACGTCTAGGGGGGTAGACGATCCGAGTGTGCACAGAGATCAGGGTTTCGCCGGAGGAAGACCACGAGAACATCGGAATGAGATGAAAACTTGCATGTGCCCCTAGCATATATGTGTGTGGGTGTGGTTAGAGGTTGGTATATATAGGTGCTTGCATGTGTCCCCCCTCGCATGCATGCGCTCTAACCTAGAGGCGAAGGTTCCGGGCCCGTAGGAGGGTGGAATCTCCCCGTCGAGGTGAAACCGGGTAGGATAGTGCCCCAACTTGTGAGCCAACATGGTTTGACATCACCCTATGACCTAAACAAACACAAAACAAGAGAGAGCTACGCCGGGCTACCCCTGTCAGAGGAACGTCTAGGGGGGTAGACGATCCGAGTGTGCACAGAGATCAGGGTTTCGCCGGAGGAAGACCACGAGAACATCGGAATGAGATGAAAACTTGCATGTGCCCCTAGCATATATGTGTGTGTGTGGGTGTGGTTAGAGGTTGGTATATATAGGTGCTTGCATGTGTCCCCCCTCGCATGCATGCGCTCTAACCTAGAGGCGAAGGTTCCGGGCCCGTATAAGGGTGGAATCTCCCCGTCGAGGTGAAACCGGGTAGGATAGTGCCCCAACTTGTGAGCCAACATGGTTTGACATCACCCTATGACCTAAACAAACACAAAACAAGAGAGAGCTACGTCGGGCTACCCCTGTCAGAGGAACGTCTAGGGGGGTAGACGATCCGAGTGTGCACAGAGATCAGGGTTTCGCCGGAGGAAGACCACGAGAACATCGGAATGAGATGAAAACTTGCATGTGCCCCTAGCATATATGTGTGTGTGGGTGTGGTTAGAGGTTGGTATATATAGGTGCTTGCATGTGTCCCCCCTCGCATGCATGCGCTCTAACCTAGAGGCGAAGGTTCCGGGCCCGTATAAGGGTGGAATCTCCCCGTCGAGGTGAAACCGGGTAGGATAGTGCCCCAACTTGTGAGCCAACATGGTTTGACATCACCCTATGACCTAAACAAACACAAAACAAGAGAGAGCTACGCCGGGCTACCCCTGTCAGAGGAACGTCTAGGGGGGTAGACGATCCGAGTGTGCACAGAGATCAGGGTTTCGCCGGAGGAAGACCACGAGAACATCGAATGAGATGAAAACTTGCATGTGCCCCTAGCATATATGTGTGTGTGGGTGTGGTTAGAGGTTGGTATATATAGGTGCTTGCATGTGTCCCCCCTCGCATGCATGCGCTCTAACCTAGAGGCGAAGGTTCCGGGCCCGTAGGAGGGTGGAATCTCCCCGTCGAGGTGAAAGCGGGTAGGATAGTGCCCCAACTTGTGAACCAACATGGTTTGACATCACCCTATGACCTAAACAAACACAAAACAAGAGAGAGCTACGCCGGGCTACCCCTGTCAGAGGAACGTCTAGGGGGGTAGACGATCCGAGTGTGCACAGAGATCAGGGTTTCGCCGGAGGAAGACCACGAGAACATCGGAATGAGATGAAAACTTGCATGTGCCCCTAGCATATATGTGTGTGGGTGTGGTTAGAGGTTGGTATATATAGGTGCTTGCATGTGTCCCCCCTCGCATGCATGCGCTCTAACCTAGAGGCGAAGGTTCCGGGCCCGTAGGAGGGTGGAATCTCCCCGTCGAGGTGAAACCGGGTAGGATAGTGCCCCAACTTGTGAGCCAACATGGTTTGACATCACCCTATGACCTAAACAAACACAAAACAAGAGAGAGCTACGCCGGGCTACCCCTGTCAGAGGAACGTCTAGGGGGGTAGACGATCCGAGTGTGCACAGAGATCAGGGTTTCGCCGGAGGAAGACCACGAGAACATCGGAATGAGATGAAAACTTGCATGTGCCCCTAGCATATATGTGTGTGTGGGTGTGGTTAGAGGTTGGTATATATAGGTGCTTGCATGTGTCCCCCCTCGCATGCATGCGCTCTAACCTAGAGGCGAAGGTTCCGGGCCCGTATAAGGGTGGAATCTCCCCGTCGAGGTGAAACCGGGTAGGATAGTGCCCCAACTTGTGAGCCAACATGGTTTGACATCACCCTATGACCTAAACAAACACAAAACAAGAGAGAGCTACGCCGGGCTACCCCTGTCAGAGGAACGTCTAGGGGGGTAGACGATCCGAGTGTGCACAGAGATCAGGGTTTCGCCGGAGGAAGACCACGAGAACATCGGAATGAGATGAAAACTTGCATGTGCCCCTAGCATATATGTGTGTGTGGGTGTGGTTAGAGGTTTGTATATATAGGTGCTTGCATGTGTCCCCCCTCGCATGCATGCGCTCTAACCTAGAGGCGAAGGTTCCGGGCCCGTTTAAGGGTGGAATCTCCCCGTCGAGGTGAAACCGGGTAGGATAGTGCCCCAACTTGTGAGCCAACATGGTTTGACATCACCCTATGACCTAAACAAACACAAAACAAGAGAGAGCTACGCCGGGCTACCCCTGTCAGAGGAACGTCTAGGGGGGTAGACGATCCGAGTGTGCACAGAGATCAGGGTTTCGCCGGAGGAAGACCACGAGAACATCGGAATGAGATGAAAACTTGCATGTGCCCCTAGCATATATGTGTGTGTGGGTGTGGTTAGAGGTTGGTATATATAGGTGCTTGCATGTGTCCCCCCTCGCATGCATGCGCTCTAACCTAGAGGCGAAGGTTCCGGGCCCGTATAAGGGTGGAATCTCCCCGTCGAGGTGAAACCGGGTAGGATAGTGCCCCAACTTGTGAGCCAACATGGTTTGACATCACCCTATGACCTAAACAAACACAAAACAAGAGAGAGCTACGCCGGGCTACCCCTGTCAGAGGAACGTCTAGGGGGGTAGACGATCTGAGTGTGCACAGAGATCAGGGTTTCGCCGGAGGAAGACCACGAGAACATCGGAATGATATGAAAACTTGCATGTGCCCCTAGCATATATGTGTGTGTGGGTGTGGTTAGAGGTTGGTATATATAGGTGCTTGCATGTGTCCCCCCTCGCATGCATGCGCTCTAACCTAGAGGCGAAGGTTCCGGGCCCGTAGGAGGGTGGAATCTCCCCGTCGAGGTGAAACCGGGTAGGATAGTGCCCCAACTTGTGAGCCAACATGGTTTGACATCACCCTATGACCTAAACAAACACAAAACAAGAGAGAGCTACGTCGGGCTACCCCTGTCAGAGGAACGTCTAGGGGGGTAGACGATCCGAGTGTGCACAGAGATCAGGGTTTCGCCGGAGGAAGACCACGAGAACATCGGAATGAGATGAAAACTTGCATGTGCCCCTAGCATATATGTGTGTGTGGGTGTGGTTAGAGGTTGGTATATATAGGTGCTTGCATGTGTCCCCCCTCGCATGCATGCGCTCTAACCTAGAGGCGAAGGTTCCGGGCCCGTATAAGGGTGGAATCTCCCCGTCGAGGTGAAACCGGGTAGGATAGTGCCCCAACTTGTGAGCCAACATGGTTTGACATCACCCTATGACCTAAACAAACACAAAACAAGAGAGAGCTACGCCGGGCTACCCCTGTCAGAGGAACGTCTAGGGGGGTAGACGATCCGAGTGTGCACAGAGATCAGGGTTTCGCCGGAGGAAGACCACGAGAACATCGGAATGAGATGAAAACTTGCATGTGCCCCTAGCATATATGTGTGTGTGGGTGTGGTTAGAGGTTGGTATATATAGGTTCTTGCATGTGTCCCCCCTCGCATGCATGCGCTCTAACCTAGAGGCGAAGGTTCCAGGCCCGTATAAGGGTGGAATCTCCCCGTCGAGGTGAAACCGGGTAGGATAGTGCCCCAACTTGTGAACCAACATGGTTTGACATCACCCTATGACCTAAACAAACACAAAACAAGAGAGAGCTACGCCGGGCTACCCCTGTCAGAGGAACGTCTAGGGGGGTAGACGATCCGAGTGTGCACAGAGATCAGGGTTTCGCCGGAGGAAGACCACGAGAACATCGGAATGAGATGAAAACTTGCATGTGCCCCTAGCATATATGTGTGTGTGGGTGTGGTTAGAGGTTGGTATATATAGGTGCTTGCATGTGTCCCCCCTCGCATGCATGCGCTCTAACCTAGAGGCGAAGGTTCCGGGCCCGTATAAGGGTGGAATCTCCCCGTCGAGGTGAAACCGGGTAGGATAGTGCCCCAACTTGTGAGCCAACATGGTTTGACATCACCCTATGACCTAAACAAACACAAAACAAGAGAGAGCTACGCCGGGCTACCCCTGTCAGAGGAACGTCTAGGGGGGTAGACGATCCGAGTGTGCACAGAGATCAGGGTTTCGCCGGAGGAAGACCACGAGAACATCGAAATGAGATGAAAACTTGCATGTGCCCCTAGCATATATGTGTGTGTGGGTGTGGTTAGAGGTTGGTATATATAGGTGCTTGCATGTGTCCCCCCTCGCATGCATGCGCTCTAACCTAGAGGCGAAGGTTCCGGGCCCGTATAAGGGTGGAATCTCCCTGTCGAGGTGAAACCGGGTAGGATAGTGCCCCAACTTGTGAACCAACATGGTTTGACATCACCCTATGACCTAAACAAACACAAAACAAGAGAGAGCTATGCCAGGCTACCCCTGTCAGAGGAACGTCTAGGGGGGTAGACGATCCGAGTGTGCACAGAGATCAGGGTTTCGCCGGAGGAAGACCACGAGAACATCGGAATGAGATGAAAACTTGCATGTGCCCCTAGCATATATGTGTGTGTGTGGGTGTGGTTAGAGGTTGGTATATATAGGTGCTTGCATGTGTCCCCCCTCGCATGCATGCGCTCTAACCTAGAGGCGAAGGTTCCGGGCCCGTATAAGGGTGGAATCTCCCCGTCGAGGTGAAACCGGGTAGGATAGTGCCCCAACTTGTGAGCCAACATGGTTTGACATCACCCTATGACCTAAACAAACACAAAACAAGAGAGAGCTACGCCGGGCTACCCCTGTCAGAGGAACGTCTAGGGGGGTAGACGATCCGAGTGTGCACAGAGATCAGGGTTTCGCCGGAGGAAGACCACGAGAACATCGGAATGAGATGAAAACTTGCATGTGCCCCTAGCATATATGTGTGTGTGGGTGTGGTTAGAGGTTGGTATATATAGGTGCTTGCATGTGTCCCCCCTCGCATGCATGCGCTCTAACCTAGAGGCGAAGGTTCCGGGCCCGTAGGAGGGTGGAATCTCCCCGTCGAGGTGAAAGCGGGTAGGATAGTGCCCCAACTTGTGAACCAACATGGTTTGACATCACCCTATGACCTAAACAAACACAAAACAAGAGAGAGCTATGCCGGGCTACCCCTGTCAGAGGAACGTCTAGGGGGGTAGACGATCCGAGTGTGCACAGAGATCAGGGTTTCGCCGGAGGAAGACCACGAGAACATCGGAATGAGATGAAAACTTGCATGTGCCCCTAGCATATATGTGTGTGTGTGGGTGTGGTTAGAGGTTGGTATATATAGGTGCTTGCATGTGTCCCCCCTCGCATGCATGCGCTCTAACCTAGAGGCGAAGGTTCCGGGCCCGTATAAGGGTGGAATCTCCCCGTCGAGGTGAAACCGGGTAGGATAGTGCCCCAACTTGTGAGCCAACATGGTTTGACATCACCCTATGACCTAAACAAACACAAAACAAGAGAGAGCTACGCCGGGCTACCCCTGTCAGAGGAACGTCTAGGGGGGTAGACGATCCGAGTGTGCACAGAGATCAGGGTTTCGCCGGAGGAAGACCACGAGAACATCGGAATGAGATGAAAACTTGCATGTGCCCCTAGCATATATGTGTGTGTGGGTGTGGTTAGAGGTTGGTATATATAGGTGCTTGCATGTGTCCCCCCTCGCATGCATGCGCTCTAACCTAGAGGCGAAGGTTCCGGGCCCGTATAAGGGTGGAATCTCCCCGTCGAGGTGAAACCGGGTAGGATAGTGCCCCAACTTGTGAGCCAACATGGTTTGACATCACCCTATGACCTAAACAAACACAAAACAAGAGAGAGCTACGCCGGGCTACCCCTGTCAGAGGAACGTCTAGGGGGGTAGACGATCTGAGTGTGCACAGAGATCAGGGTTTCGCCGGAGGAAGACCACGAGAACATCGGAATGATATGAAAACTTGCATGTGCCCCTAGCATATATGTGTGTGTGGGTGTGGTTAGAGGTTGGTATATATAGGTGCTTGCATGTGTCCCCCCTCGCATGCATGCGCTCTAACCTAGAGGCGAAGGTTCCGGGCCCGTAGGAGGGTGGAATCTCCCCGTCGAGGTGAAACCGGGTAGGATAGTGCCCCAACTTGTGAGCCAACATGGTTTGACATCACCCTATGACCTAAACAAACACAAAACAAGAGAGAGCTACGTCGGGCTACCCCTGTCAGAGGAACGTCTAGGGGGGTAGACGATCCGAGTGTGCACAGAGATCAGGGTTTCGCCGGAGGAAGACCACGAGAACATCGGAATGAGATGAAAACTTGCATGTGCCCCTAGCATATATGTGTGTGTGGGTGTGGTTAGAGGTTGGTATATATAGGTGCTTGCATGTGTCCCCCCTCGCATGCATGCGCTCTAACCTAGAGGCGAAGGTTCCGGGCCCGTATAAGGGTGGAATCTCCCCGTCGAGGTGAAACCGGGTAGGATAGTGCCCCAACTTGTGAGCCAACATGGTTTGACATCACCCTATGACCTAAACAAACACAAAACAAGAGAGAGCTACGCCGGGCTACCCCTGTCAGAGGAACGTCTAGGGGGGTAGACGATCCGAGTGTGCACAGAGATCAGGGTTTCGCCGGAGGAAGACCACGAGAACATCGGAATGAGATGAAAACTTGCATGTGCCCCTAGCATATATGTGTGTGTGGGTGTGGTTAGAGGTTGGTATATATAGGTTCTTGCATGTGTCCCCCCTCGCATGCATGCGCTCTAACCTAGAGGCGAAGGTTCCAGGCCCGTATAAGGGTGGAATCTCCCCGTCGAGGTGAAACCGGGTAGGATAGTGCCCCAACTTGTGAACCAACATGGTTTGACATCACCCTATGACCTAAACAAACACAAAACAAGAGAGAGCTACGCCGGGCTACCCCTGTCAGAGGAACGTCTAGGGGGGTAGACGATCCGAGTGTGCACAGAGATCAGGGTTTCGCCGGAGGAAGACCACGAGAACATCGGAATGAGATGAAAACTTGCATGTGCCCCTAGCATATATGTGTGTGTGGGTGTGGTTAGAGGTTGGTATATATAGGTGCTTGCATGTGTCCCCCCTCGCATGCATGCGCTCTAACCTAGAGGCGAAGGTTCCGGGCCCGTATAAGGGTGGAATCTCCCCGTCGAGGTGAAACCGGGTAGGATAGTGCCCCAACTTGTGAGCCAACATGGTTTGACATCACCCTATGACCTAAACAAACACAAAACAAGAGAGAGCTACGCCGGGCTACCCCTGTCAGAGGAACGTCTAGGGGGGTAGACGATCCGAGTGTGCACAGAGATCAGGGTTTCGCCGGAGGAAGACCACGAGAACATCGAAATGAGATGAAAACTTGCATGTGCCCCTAGCATATATGTGTGTGTGGGTGTGGTTAGAGGTTGGTATATATAGGTGCTTGCATGTGTCCCCCCTCGCATGCATGCGCTCTAACCTAGAGGCGAAGGTTCCGGGCCCGTATAAGGGTGGAATCTCCCCGTCGAGGTGTAACCGGGTAGGATAGTGCCCCAACTTGTGAACCAACATGGTTTGACATCACCCTATGACCTAAACAAACACAAAACAAGAGAGAGCTATGCCGGGCTACCCCTGTCAGAGGAACGTCTAGGGGGGTAGACGATCCGAGTGTGCACAGAGATCAGGGTTTCGCCGGAGGAAGACCACGAGAACATCGGAATGAGATGAAAACTTGCATGTGCCCCTAGCATATATGTGTGTGTGTGGGTGTGGTTAGAGGTTGGTATATATAGGTGCTTGCATGTGTCCCCCCTCGCATGCATGCGCTCTAACCTAGAGGCGAAGGTTCCGGGCCCGTATAAGGGTGGAATCTCCCCGTCGAGGTGAAACCGGGTAGGATAGTGCCCCAACTTGTGAGCCAACATGGTTTGACATCACCCTATGACCTAAACAAACACAAAACAAGAGAGAGCTACGCCGGGCTACCCCTGTCAGAGGAACGTCTAGGGGGGTAGACGATCCGAGTGTGCACAGAGATCAGGGTTTCGCCGGAGGAAGACCACGAGAACATCGGAATGAGATGAAAACTTGCATGTGCCCCTAGCATATATGTGTGTGTGGGTGTGGTTAGAGGTTGGTATATATAGGTGCTTGCATGTGTCCCCCCTCGCATGCATGCGCTCTAACCTAGAGGCGAAGGTTCCGGGCCCGTAGGAGGGTGGAATCTCCCCGTCGAGGTGAAAGCGGGTAGGATAGTGCCCCAACTTGTGAACCAACATGGTTTGACATCACCCTATGACCTAAACAAACACAAAACAAGAGAGAGCTATGCCGGGCTACCCCTGTCAGAGGAACGTCTAGGGGGGTAGACGATCCGAGTGTGCACAGAGATCAGGGTTTCGCCGGAGGAAGACCACGAGAACATCGGAATGAGATGAAAACTTGCATGTGCCCCTAGCATATATGTGTGTGTGGGTGTGGTTAGAGGTTGGTATATATAGGTGCTTGCATGTGTCCCCCCTCGCATGCATGCGCTCTAACCTAGAGGCGAAGGTTCCGGGCCCGTATAAGGGTGGAATCTCCCCGTCGAGGTGAAACCGGGTAGGATAGTGCCCCAACTTGTGAACCAACATGGTTTGACATCACCCTATGACCTAAACAAACACAAAACAAGAGAGAGCTATGCCGGGCTACCCCTGTCAGAGGAACGTCTAGGGGGGTAGACGATCCGAGTGTGCACAGAGATCAGGGTTTCGCCGGAGGAAGACCACGAGAACATCGGAATGAGATGAAAACTTGCATGTGCCCCTAGCATATATGTGTGTGTGTGGGTGTGGTTAGAGGTTGGTATATATAGGTGCTTGCATGTGTCCCCCCTCGCATGCATGCGCTCTAACCTAGAGGCGAAGGTTCCGGGCCCGTATAAGGGTGGAATCTCCCCGTCGAGGTGAAACCGGGTAGGATAGTGCCCCAACTTGTGAGCCAACATGGTTTGACATCACCCTATGACCTAAACAAACACAAAACAAGAGAGAGCTACGCCGGGCTACCCCTGTCAGAGGAACGTCTAGGGGGGTAGACGATCCGAGTGTGCACAGAGATCAGGGTTTCGCCGGAGGAAGACCACGAGAACATCGGAATGAGATGAAAACTTGCATGTGCCCCTAGCATATATGTGTGTGTGGGTGTGGTTAGAGGTTGGTATATATAGGTGCTTGCATGTGTCCCCCCTCGCATGCATGCGCTCTAACCTAGAGGCGAAGGTTCCGGGCCCGTAGGAGGGTGGAATCTCCCCGTCGAGGTGAAAGCGGGTAGGATAGTGCCCCAACTTGTGAACCAACATGGTTTGACATCACCCTATGACCTAAACAAACACAAAACAAGAGAGAGCTATGCCGGGCTACCCCTGTCAGAGGAACGTCTAGGGGGGTAGACGATCCGAGTGTGCACAGAGATCAGGGTTTCGCCGGAGGAAGACCACGAGAACATCGGAATGAGATGAAAACTTGCATGTGCCCCTAGCATATATGTGTGTGTGGGTGTGGTTAGAGGTTGGTATATATAGGTGCTTGCATGTGTCCCCCCTCGCATGCATGCGCTCTAACCTAGAGGCGAAGGTTCCGGGCCCGTATAAGGGTGGAATCTCCCCGTCGAGGTGAAACCGGGTAGGATAGTGCCCCAACTTGTGAGCCAACATGGTTTGACATCACCCTATGACCTAAACAAACACAAAACAAGAGAGAGCTACGCCGGGCTACCCCTGTCAGAGGAACGTCTAGGGGGGTAGACGATCCGAGTGTGCACAGAGATCAGGGTTTCGCCGGAGGAAGACCACGAGAACATCGGAATGAGATGAAAACTTGCATGTGCCCCTAGCATATATGTGTGTGTGGGTGTGGTTAGAGGTTGGTATATATAGGTGCTTGCATGTGTCCCCCCTCGCATGCATGCGCTCTAACCTAGAGGCGAAGGTTCCGGGCCCGTAGGAGGGTGGAATCTCCCCGTCGAGGTGAAAGCGGGTAGGATAGTGCCCCAACTTGTGAACCAACATGGTTTGACATCACCCTATGACCTAAACAAACACAAAACAAGAGAGAGCTACGCCGGGCTACCCCTGTCAGAGGAACGTCTAGGGGGGTAGACGATCCGAGTGTGCACAGAGATCAGGGTTTCGCCGGAGGAAGACCACGAGAACATCGGAATGAGATGAAAACTTGCATGTGCCCCTAGCATATATGTGTGTGGGTGTGGTTAGAGGTTGGTATATATAGGTGCTTGCATGTGTCCCCCCTCGCATGCATGCGCTCTAACCTAGAGGCGAAGGTTCCGGGCCCGTAGGAGGGTGGAATCTCCCCGTCGAGGTGAAACCGGGTAGGATAGTGCCCCAACTTGTGAGCCAACATGGTTTGACATCACCCTATGACCTAAACAAACACAAAACAAGAGAGAGCTACGCCGGGCTACCCCTGTCAGAGGAACGTCTAGGGGGGTAGACGATCCGAGTGTGCACAGAGATCAGGGTTTCGCCGGAGGAAGACCACGAGAACATCGGAATGAGATGAAAACTTGCATGTGCCCCTAGCATATATGTGTGTGTGGGTGTGGTTAGAGGTTGGTATATATAGGTGCTTGCATGTGTCCCCCCTCGCATGCATGCGCTCTAACCTAGAGGCGAAGGTTCCGGGCCCGTATAAGGGTGGAATCTCCCCGTCGAGGTGAAACCGGGTAGGATAGTGCCCCAACTTGTGAGCCAACATGGTTTGACATCACCCTATGACCTAAACAAACACAAAACAAGAGAGAGCTACGCCGGGCTACCCCTGTCAGAGGAACGTCTAGGGGGGTAGACGATCCGAGTGTGCACAGAGATCAGGGTTTCGCCGGAGGAAGACCACGAGAACATCGGAATGAGATGAAAACTTGCATGTGCCCCTAGCATATATGTGTGTGTGGGTGTGGTTAGAGGTTGGTATATATAGGTGCTTGCATGTGTCCCCCCTCGCATGCATGCGCTCTAACCTAGAGGCGAAGGTTCCGGGCCCGTAGGAGGGTGGAATCTCCCCGTCGAGGTGAAAGCGGGTAGGATAGTGCCCCAACTTGTGAGCCAACATGGTTTGACATCACCCTATGACCTAAACAAACACAAAACAAGAGAGAGCTACGCCGGGCTACCCCTGTCAGAGGAACGTCTAGGGGGGTAGACGATCCGAGTGTGCACAGAGATCAGGGTTTCGCCGGAGGAAGACCACGAGAACATCGGAATGAGATGAAAACTTGCATGTGCCCCTAGCATATATGTGTGTGGGTGTGGTTAGAGGTTGGTATATATAGGTGCTTGCATGTGTCCCCCCTCGCATGCATGCGCTCTAACCTAGAGGCGAAGGTTCCGGGCCCGTAGGAGGGTGGAATCTCCCCGTCGAGGTGAAACCGGGTAGGATAGTGCCCCAACTTGTGAGCCAACATGGTTTGACATCACCCTATGACCTAAACAAACACAAAACAAGAGAGAGCTACGCCGGGCTACCCCTGTCAGAGGAACGTCTAGGGGGGTAGACGATCCGAGTGTGCACAGAGATCAGGGTTTCGCCGGAGGAAGACCACGAGAACATCGGAATGAGATGAAAACTTGCATGTGCCCCTAGCATATATGTGTGTGTGGGTGTGGTTAGAGGTTGGTATATATAGGTGCTTGCATGTGTCCCCCCTCGCATGCATGCGCTCTAACCTAGAGGCGAAGGTTCCGGGCCCGTATAAGGGTGGAATCTCCCCGTCGAGGTGAAACCGGGTAGGATAGTGCCCCAACTTGTGAGCCAACATGGTTTGACATCACCCTATGACCTAAACAAACACAAAACAAGAGAGAGCTACGCCGGGCTACCCCTGTCAGAGGAACGTCTAGGGGGGTAGACGATCCGAGTGTGCACAGAGATCAGGGTTTCGCCGGAGGAAGACCACGAGAACATCGGAATGAGATGAAAACTTGCATGTGCCCCTAGCATATATGTGTGTGTGGGTGTGGTTAGAGGTTGGTATATATAGGTGCTTGCATGTGTCCCCCCTCGCATGCATGCGCTCTAACCTAGAGGCGAAGGTTCCGGGCCCGTATAAGGGTGGAATCTCCCCGTCGAGGTGAAACCGGGTAGGATAGTGCCCCAACTTGTGAGCCAACATGGTTTGACATCACCCTATGACCTAAACAAACACAAAACAAGAGAGAGCTACGCCGGGCTACCCCTGTCAGAGGAACGTCTAGGGGGGTAGACGATCCGAGTGTGCACAGAGATCAGGGTTTCGCCGGAGGAAGACCACGAGAACATCGAATGAGATGAAAACTTGCATGTGCCCCTAGCATATATGTGTGTGTGGGTGTGGTTAGAGGTTGGTATATATAGGTGCTTGCATGTGTCCCCCCTCGCATGCATGCGCTCTAACCTAGAGGCGAAGGTTCCGGGCCCGTAGGAGGGTGGAATCTCCCCGTCGAGGTGAAAGCGGGTAGGATAGTGCCCCAACTTGTGAACCAACATGGTTTGACATCACCCTATGACCTAAACAAACACAAAACAAGAGAGAGCTACGCCGGGCTACCCCTGTCAGAGGAACGTCTAGGGGGGTAGACGATCCGAGTGTGCACAGAGATCAGGGTTTCGCCGGAGGAAGACCACGAGAACATCGGAATGAGATGAAAACTTGCATGTGCCCCTAGCATATATGTGTGTGGGTGTGGTTAGAGGTTGGTATATATAGGTGCTTGCATGTGTCCCCCCTCGCATGCATGCGCTCTAACCTAGAGGCGAAGGTTCCGGGCCCGTAGGAGGGTGGAATCTCCCCGTCGAGGTGAAACCGGGTAGGATAGTGCCCCAACTTGTGAGCCAACATGGTTTGACATCACCCTATGACCTAAACAAACACAAAACAAGAGAGAGCTACGCCGGGCTACCCCTGTCAGAGGAACGTCTAGGGGGGTAGACGATCCGAGTGTGCACAGAGATCAGGGTTTCGCCGGAGGAAGACCACGAGAACATCGGAATGAGATGAAAACTTGCATGTGCCCCTAGCATATATGTGTGTGTGGGTGTGGTTAGAGGTTGGTATATATAGGTGCTTGCATGTGTCCCCCCTCGCATGCATGCGCTCTAACCTAGAGGCGAAGGTTCCGGGCCCGTATAAGGGTGGAATCTCCCCGTCGAGGTGAAACCGGGTAGGATAGTGCCCCAACTTGTGAGCCAACATGGTTTGACATCACCCTATGACCTAAACAAACGCAAAACAAGAGAGAGCTACGCCGGGCTACCCCTGTCAGAGGAACGTCTAGGGGGGTAGACGATCCGAGTGTGCACAGAGATCAGGGTTTCGCCGGAGGAAGACCACGAGAACATCGGAATGAGATGAAAACTTGCATGTGCCCCTAGCATATATGTGTGTGTGGGTGTGGTTAGAGGTTTGTATATATAGGTGCTTGCATGTGTCCCCCCTCGCATGCATGCGCTCTAACCTAGAGGCGAAGGTTCCGGGCCCGTTTAAGGGTGGAATCTCCCCGTCGAGGTGAAACCGGGTAGGATAGTGCCCCAACTTGTGAGCCAACATGGTTTGACATCACCCTATGACCTAAACAAACACAAAACAAGAGAGAGCTACGCCGGGCTACCCCTGTCAGAGGAACGTCTAGGGGGGTAGACGATCCGAGTGTGCATAGAGATCAGGGTTTCGCCGGAGGAAGACCACGAGAACATCGGAATGAGATGAAAACTTGCATGTGCCCCTAGCATATATGTGTGTGTGGGTGTGGTTAGAGGTTGGTATATATAGGTGCTTGCATGTGTCCCCCCTCGCATGCATGCGCTCTAACCTAGAGGCGAAGGTTCCGGGCCCGTATAAGGGTGGAATCTCCCCGTCGAGGTGAAACCGGGTAGGATAGTGCCCCAACTTGTGAGCCAACATGGTTTGACATCACCCTATGACCTAAACAAACACAAAACAAGAGAGAGCTACGCCGGGCTACCCCTGTCAGAGGAACGTCTAGGGGGGTAGACGATCCGAGTGTGCACAGAGATCAGGGTTTCGCCGGAGGAAGACCACGAGAACATCGGAATGAGATGAAAACTTGCATGTGCCCCTAGCATATATGTGTGTGTGGGTGTGGTTAGAGGTTGGTATATATAGGTGCTTGCATGTGTCCCCCCTCGCATGCATGCGCTCTAACCTAGAGGCGAAGGTTCCGGGCCCGTATAAGGGTGGAATCTCCCCGTCGAGGTGAAACCGGGTAGGATAGTGCCCCAACTTGTGAGCCAACATGGTTTGACATCACCCTATGACCTAAACAAACACAAAACAAGAGAGAGCTACGCCGGGCTACCCCTGTCAGAGGAACGTCTAGGGGGGTAGACGATCCGAGTGTGCACAGAGATCAGGGTTTCGCCGGAGGAAGACCACGAGAACATCGGAATGAGATGAAAACTTGCATGTGCCCCTAGCATATATGTGTGTGTGGGTGTGGTTAGAGGTTGGTATATATAGGTGCTTGCATGTGTCCCCCCTCGCATGCATGCGCTCTAACCTAGAGGCGAAGGTTCCGGGCCCGTATAAGGGTGGAATCTCCCCGTCGAGGTGAAACCGGGTAGGATAGTGCCCCAACTTGTGAGCCAACATGGTTTGACATCACCCTATGACCTAAACAAACACAAAACAAGAGAGAGCTACGCCGGGCTACCCCTGTCAGAGGAACGTCTAGGGGGGTAGACGATCCGAGTGTGCACAGAGATCAGGGTTTCGCCGGAGGAAGACCACGAGAACATCGAATGAGATGAAAACTTGCATGTGCCCCTAGCATATATGTGTGTGTGGGTGTGGTTAGAGGTTGGTATATATAGGTGCTTGCATGTGTCCCCCCTCGCATGCATGCGCTCTAACCTAGAGGCGAAGGTTCCGGGCCCGTAGGAGGGTGGAATCTCCCCGTCGAGGTGAAAGCGGGTAGGATAGTGCCCCAACTTGTGAACCAACATGGTTTGACATCACCCTATGACCTAAACAAACACAAAACAAGAGAGAGCTACGCCGGGCTACCCCTGTCAGAGGAACGTCTAGGGGGGTAGACGATCCGAGTGTGCACAGAGATCAGGGTTTCGCCGGAGGAAGACCACGAGAACATCGGAATGAGATGAAAACTTGCATGTGCCCCTAGCATATATGTGTGTGGGTGTGGTTAGAGGTTGGTATATATAGGTGCTTGCATGTGTCCCCCCTCGCATGCATGCGCTCTAACCTAGAGGCGAAGGTTCCGGGCCCGTAGGAGGGTGGAATCTCCCCGTCGAGGTGAAACCGGGTAGGATAGTGCCCCAACTTGTGAGCCAACATGGTTTGACATCACCCTATGACCTAAACAAACACAAAACAAGAGAGAGCTACGCCGGGCTACCCCTGTCAGAGGAACGTCTAGGGGGGTAGACGATCCGAGTGTGCACAGAGATCAGGGTTTCGCCGGAGGAAGACCACGAGAACATCGGAATGAGATGAAAACTTGCATGTGCCCCTAGCATATATGTGTGTGTGGGTGTGGTTAGAGGTTGGTATATATAGGTGCTTGCATGTGTCCCCCCTCGCATGCATGCGCTCTAACCTAGAGGCGAAGGTTCCGGGCCCGTATAAGGGTGGAATCTCCCCGTCGAGGTGAAACCGGGTAGGATAGTGCCCCAACTTGTGAGCCAACATGGTTTGACATCACCCTATGACCTAAACAAACACAAAACAAGAGATAGCTACGCCGGGCTACCCCTGTCAGAGGAACGTCTAGGGGGGTAGACGATCCGAGTGTGCACAGAGATCAGGGTTTCGCCGGAGGAAGACCACGAGAACATCGGAATGAGATGAAAACTTGCATGTGCCCCTAGCATATATGTGTGTGTGGGTGTGGTTAGAGGTTTGTATATATAGGTGCTTGCATGTGTCCCCCCTCGCATGCATGCGCTCTAACCTAGAGGCGAAGGTTCCGGGCCCGTTTAAGGGTGGAATCTCCCCGTCGAGGTGAAACCGGGTAGGATAGTGCCCCAACTTGTGAGCCAACATGGTTTGACATCACCCTATGACCTAAACAAACACAAAACAAGAGAGAGCTACGCCGGGCTACCCCTGTCAGAGGAACGTCTAGGGGGGTAGACGATCCGAGTGTGCACAGAGATCAGGGTTTCGCCGGAGGAAGACCACGAGAACATCGGAATGAGATGAAAACTTGCATGTGCCCCTAGCATATATGTGTGTGTGGGTGTGGTTAGAGGTTGGTATATATAGGTGCTTGCATGTGTCCCCCCTCGCATGCATGCGCTCTAACCTAGAGGCGAAGGTTCCGGGCCCGTAGGAGGGTGGAATCTCCCCGTCGAGGTGAAACCGGGTAGGATAGTGCCCCAACTTGTGAGCCAACATGGTTTGACATCACCCTATGACCTAAACAAACACAAAACAAGAGAGAGCTACGCCGGGCTACCCCTGTCAGAGGAACGTCTAGGGGGGTAGACGATCTGAGTGTGCACAGAGATCAGGGTTTCGCCGGAGGAAGACCACGAGAACATCGGAATGAGATGAAAACTTGCATGTGCCCCTAGCATATATGTGTGTGTGGGTGTGGTTAGAGGTTGGTATATATAGGTGCTTGCATGTGTCCCCCCTCGCATGCATGCGCTCTAACCTAGAGGCGAAGGTTCCGGGCCCGTAGGAGGGTGGAATCTCCCCGTCGAGGTGAAACCGGGTAGGATAGTGCCCCAACTTGTGAGCCAACATGGTTTGACATCACCCTATGACCTAAACAAACACAAAACAAGAGAGAGCTACGTCGGGCTACCCCTGTCAGAGGAACGTCTAGGGGGGTAGACGATCCGAGTGTGCACAGAGATCAGGGTTTCGCCGGAGGAAGACCACGAGAACATCGGAATGAGATGAAAACTTGCATGTGCCCCTAGCATATATGTGTGTGGGTGTGGTTAGAGGTTGGTATATATAGGTGCTTGCATGTGTCCCCTCTCGCATGCATGCGCTCTAACCTAGAGGCGAAGGTTCCGGGCCCGTATAAGGGTGGAATCTCCCCGTCGAGGTGAAACCGGGTAGGATAGTGCCCCAACTTGTGAGCCAACATGGTTTGACATCACCCTATGACCTAAACAAACACAAAACAAGAGAGAGCTACGCCGGGCTACCCCTGTCAGAGGAACGTCTAGGGGGGTAGACGATCCGAGTGTGCACAGAGATCAGGGTTTCGCCGGAGGAAGACCACGAGAACATCGGAATGAGATGAAAACTTGCATGTGCCCCTAGCATATATGTGTGTGTGGGTGTGGTTAGAGGTTGGTATATATAGGTGCTTGCATGTGTCCCCCCTCGCATGCATGCGCTCTAACCTAGAGGCGAAGGTTCCGGGCCCGTATAAGGGTGGAATCTCCCCGTCGAGGTGAAACCGGGTAGGATAGTGCCCCAACTTGTGAGCCAACATGGTTTGACATCACCCTATGACCTAAACAAACACAAAACAAGAGAGAGCTACGCCGGGCTACCCCTGTCAGAGGAACGTCTAGGGGGGTAGACGATCCGAGTGTGCACAGAGATCAGGGTTTCGCCGGAGGAAGACCACGAGAACATCGGAATGAGATGAAAACTTGCATGTGCCCCTAGCATATATGTGTGTGTGGGTGTGGTTAGAGGTTGGTATATATAGGTGCTTGCATGTGTCCCCCCTCGCATGCATGCGCTCTAACCTAGAGGCGAAGGTTCCGGGCCCGTATTAGGGTGGAATCTCCCCGTCGAGGTGAAAGCGGGTAGGATAGTGCCCCAACTTGTGAACCAACATGGTTTGACATCACCCTATGACCTAAACAAACACAAAACAAGAGAGAGCTACGCCGGGCTACCCCTGTCAGAGGAACGTCTAGGGGGGTAGACGATCCGAGTGTGCACAGAGATCAGGGTTTCGCCGGAGGAAGACCACGAGAACATCGGAATGAGATGAAAACTTGCATGTGCCCCTAGCATATATGTGTGTGTGTGGGTGTGGTTAGAGGTTGGTATATATAGGTGCTTGCATGTGTCCCCCCTCGCATGCATGCGCTCTAACCTAGAGGCGAAGGTTCCGGGCCCGTATAAGGGTGGAATCTCCCCGTCGAGGTGAAACCGGGTAGGATAGTGCCCCAACTTGTGAGCCAACATGGTTTGACATCACCCTATGACCTAAACAAACACAAAACAAGAGAGAGCTACGCCGGGCTACCCCTGTCAGAGGAACGTCTAGGGGGGTAGACGATCCGAGTGTGCATAGAGATCAGGGTTTCACCGGAGGAAGACCACGAGAACATCGGAATGAGATGAAAACTTGCATGTGCCCCTAGCATATATGTGTGTGTGGGTGTGGTTAGAGGTTGGTATATATAGGTGCTTGCATGTGTCCCCCCTCGCATGCATGCGCTCTAACCTAGAGGCGAAGGTTCCGGGCCCGTATAAGGGTGGAATCTCCCCGTCGAGGTGAAACCGGGTAGGATAGTGCCCCAACTTGTGAACCAACATGGTTTGACATCACCCTATGACCTAAACAAACACAAAAACAATAGAGAGCTACGCCGGGCTACCCCTGTCAGAGGAACGTCTAGGGGGGTAGACGATCCGAGTGTGCACAGAGATCAGGGTTTCGCCGGAGGAAGACCACGAGAACATCGGAATGAGATGAAAACTTGCATGTGCCCCTAGCATATATGTGTGTGGGTGGGTGTGGTTAGAGGTTGGTATATATAGGTGCTTGCATGTGTCCCCCCTCGCATGCATGCGCTCTAACCTAGAGGCGAAGGTTCCGGGCCCGTATAAGGGTGGAATCTCCCCGTCGAGGTGAAACCGGGTAGGATAGTGCCCCAACTTGTGAGCCAACATGGTTTGACATCACCCTATGACCTAAACAAACACAAAACAAGAGAGAGCTACGCCGGGCTACCCCTGTCAGAGGAACGTCTAGCGGGGTAGACGATCCGAGTGTGCACAGAGATCAGGGTTTCGCCGGAGGAAGACCACGAGAACATCGGAATGAGATGAAAACTTGCATGTGCCCCTAGCATATATGTGTGTGTGGGTGTGGTTAGAGGTTGGTATATATAGGTGCTTGCATGTGTCCCCCCTCGCATGCATGCGCTCTAACCTAGAGGCGAAGGTTCCGGGCCCGTAGGAGGGTGGAATCTCCCCGTCGAGGTGAAAGCGGGTAGGATAGTGCCCCAACTTGTGAACCAACATGGTTTGACATCACCCTATGACCTAAACAAACACAAAACAAGAGAGAGCTACGCCGGGCTACCCCTGTCAGAGGAACGTCTAGGGGGGTAGACGATCCGAGTGTGCACAGAGATCAGGGTTTCGCCGGAGGATGACCACGAGAACATCGGAATGAGATGAAAACTTGCATGTGCCCCTAGCATATATGTGTGTGGGTGTGGTTAGAGGTTGGTATATATAGGTGCTTGCATGTGTCCCCCCTCACATGCATGCGCTCTAACCTAGAGGCGAAGGTTCCGGGCCCGTATGAGGGTGGAATCTCCCCGTCGAGGTGAAACCGGGTAGGATAGTGCCCCAACTTGTGAGCCAACATGGTTTTACATCACCCTATGACCTAAACAAACACAAAACAAGAGAGAGCTACGCCGGGATACCCCTGTCAGAGGAACGTCTAGGGGGGTAGACGATCCGAGTGTGCACAGAGATCAGGGTTTCACCGGAGGAAGACCACGAGAACATCGGAATGAGATGAAAACTTGCATGTGCCCCTAGAATATATGTGTGTGTGGGTGTGGTTAGAGGTTGGTATATATAGGTGCTTGCATGTGTCCCCCCTCGCATGCATGCGCTCTAACCTAGAGGCGAAGGTTCCGGGCCCGTATAAGGGTGGAATCTCCCCGTCGAGGTGAAACCGGGTAGGATAGTGCCCCAACTTGTGAGCCAACATGGTTTGACATCACCCTATGACCTAAAAAAACACAAAACAAGAGAGAGCTACGCCGGGCTACCCCTGTCAGAGGAACGTCTAGGGGGGTAGACGATCTGAGTGTGCACAGAGATCAGGGTTTCGCCGGAGGAAGACCACGAGAACATCGGAATGAGATGAAAACTTGCATGTGCCCCTAGCATATATGTGTGTGTGGGTGTGGTTAGAGGTTGGTATATATAGGTGCTTGCATGTGTCCCCCCTCGCATGCATGCGCTCTAACCTAGAGGCGAAGGTTCCGGGCCCGTAGGAGGGTGGAATCTCCCCGTCGAGGTGAAACCGGGTAGGATAGTGCCCCAACTTGTGAGCCAACATGGTTTGACATCACCCTATGACCTAAACAAACACAAAACAAGAGAGAGCTACGTCGGGCTACCCCTGTCAGAGGAACGTCTAGGGGGGTAGACGATCCGAGTGTGCACAGAGATCAGGGTTTCGCCGGAGGAAGACCACGAGAACATCGGAATGAGATGAAAACTTGCATGTGCCCCTAGCATATATGTGTGTGTGGGTGTGGTTAGAGGTTGGTATATATAGGTGCTTGCATGTGTCCCCCCTCGCATGCATGCGCTCTAACCTAGAGGCGAAGGTTCCGGGCCCGTATAAGGGTGGAATCTCCCCGTCGAGGTGAAACCGGGTAGGATAGTGCCCCAACTTGTGAGCCAACATGGTTTGACATCACCCTATGACCTAAACAAACACAAAACAAGAGAGAGCTACGCCGGGCTACCCCTGTCAGAGGAACGTCTAGGGGGGTAGACGATCCGAGTGTGCACAGAGATCAGGGTTTCGCCGGAGGAAGACCACGAGAACATCGGAATGAGATGAAAACTTGCATGTGCCCCTAGCATATATGTGTGTGTGGGTGTGGTTAGAGGTTGGTATATATAGGTGCTTGCATGTGTCCCCCCTCGCATGCATGCGCTCTAACCTAGAGGCGAAGGTTCCGGGCCCGTATAAGGGTGGAATCTCCCCGTCGAGGTGAAACCGGGTAGGATAGTGCCCCAACTTGTGAGCCAACATGGTTTGACATCACCCTATGACCTAAACAAACACAAAACAAGAGAGAGCTACGCCGGGCTACCCCTGTCAGAGGAACGTCTAGGGGGGTAGACGATCCGAGTGTGCACAGAGATCAGGGTTTCGCCGGAGGAAGACCACGAGAACATCGGAATGAGATGAAAACTTGCATGTGCCCCTAGCATATATGTGTGTGTGGGTGTGGTTAGAGGTTGGTATATATAGGTGCTTGCATGTGTCCCCCCTCGCATGCATGCGCTCTAACCTAGAGGCGAAGGTTCCGGGCCCGTATTAGGGTGGAATCTCCCCGTCGAGGTGAAAGCGGGTAGGATAGTGCCCCAACTTGTGAACCAACATGGTTTGACATCACCCTATGACCTAAACAAACACAAAACAAGAGAGAGCTACGCCGGGCTACCCCTGTCAGAGGAACGTCTAGGGGGGTAGACGATCCGAGTGTGCACAGAGATCAGGGTTTCGCCGGAGGAAGACCACGAGAACATCGGAATGAGATGAAAACTTGCATGTGCCCCTAGCATATATGTGTGTGTGTAGGTGTGGTTAGATGTTGGTATATATAGGTGCTTGCATGTGTCCCCCCTCGCATGCATGCGCTCTAACCTAGAGGCGAAGGTTCCGGGCCCGTATAAGGGTGGAATCTCCCCGTCGAGGTGAAACCGGGTAGGATAGTGCCCCAACTTGTGAGCCAACATGGTTTGACATCACCCTATGACCTAAACAAACACAAAACAAGAGAGAGCTACGCCGGGCTACCCCTGTCAGAGGAACGTCTAGGGGGGTAGACGATCCGAGTGTGCATAGAGATCAGGGTTTCACCGGAGGAAGACCACGAGAACATCGGAATGAGATGAAAACTTGCATGTGCCCCTAGCATATATGTGTGTGTGGGTGTGGTTAGAGGTTGGTATATATAGGTGCTTGCATGTGTCCCCCCTCGCATGCATGCGCTCTAACCTAGAGGCGAAGGTTCCGGGCCCGTATAAGGGTGGAATCTCCCCGTCGAGGTGAAACCGGGTAGGATAGTGCCCCAACTTGTGAACCAACATGGTTTGACATCACCCTATGACCTAAACAAACACAAAAACAATAGAGAGCTACGCCGGGCTACCCCTGTCAGAGGAACGTCTAGGGGGGTAGACGATCCGAGTGTGCACAGAGATCAGGGTTTCGCCGGAGGAAGACCACGAGAACATCGGAATGAGATGAAAACTTGCATGTGCCCCTAGCATATATGTGTGTGGGTGGGTGTGGTTAGAGGTTGGTATATATAGGTGCTTGCATGTGTCCCCCCTCGCATGCATGCGCTCTAACCTAGAGGCGAAGGTTCCGGGCCCGTATAAGGGTGGAATCTCCCCGTCGAGGTGAAACCGGGTAGGATAGTGCCCCAACTTGTGAGCCAACATGGTTTGACATCACCCTATGACCTAAACAAACACAAAACAAGAGAGAGCTACGCCGGGCTACCCCTGTCAGAGGAACGTCTAGCGGGGTAGACGATCCGAGTGTGCACAGAGATCAGGGTTTCGCCGGAGGAAGACCACGAGAACATCGGAATGAGATGAAAACTTGCATGTGCCCCTAGCATATATGTGTGTGTGGGTGTGGTTAGAGGTTGGTATATATAGGTGCTTGCATGTGTCCCCCCTCGCATGCATGCGCTCTAACCTAGAGGCGAAGGTTCCGGGCCCGTAGGAGGGTGGAATCTCCCCGTCGAGGTGAAAGCGGGTAGGATAGTGCCCCAACTTGTGAACCAACATGGTTTGACATCACCCTATGACCTAAACAAACACAAAACAAGAGAGAGCTACGCCGGGCTACCCCTGTCAGAGGAACGTCTAGGGGGGTAGACGATCCGAGTGTGCACAGAGATCAGGGTTTCGCCGGAGGAAGACCACGAGAACATCGGAATGAGATGAAAACTTGCATGTGCCCCTAGCATATATGTGTGTGTGGGTGTGGTTAGAGGTTGGTATATATAGGTTCTTGCATGTGTCCCCCCTCGCATGCATGCGCTCTAACCTAGAGGCGAAGGTTCCAGGCCCGTATAAGGGTGGAATCTCCCCGTCGAGGTGAAACCGGGTAGGATAGTGCCCCAACTTGTGAACCAACATGGTTTGACATCACCCTATGACCTAAACAAACACAAAACAAGAGAGAGCTACGCCGGGCTACCCCTGTCAGAGGAACGTCTAGGGGGGTAGACGATCCGAGTGTGCACAGAGATCAGGGTTTCGCCGGAGGAAGACCACGAGAACATCGGAATGAGATGAAAACTTGCATGTGCCCCTAGCATATATGTGTGTGTGGGTGTGGTTAGAGGTTGGTATATATAGGTGCTTGCATGTGTCCCCCCTCGCATGCATGCGCTCTAACCTAGAGGCGAAGGTTCCGGGCCCGTATAAGGGTGGAATCTCCCCGTCGAGGTGAAACCGGGTAGGATAGTGCCCCAACTTGTGAGCCAACATGGTTTGACATCACCCTATGACCTAAACAAACACAAAACAAGAGAGAGCTACGCCGGGCTACCCCTGTCAGAGGAACGTCTAGGGGGGTAGACGATCCGAGTGTGCACAGAGATCAGGGTTTCGCCGGAGGAAGACCACGAGAACATCGAAATGAGATGAAAACTTGCATGTGCCCCTAGCATATATGTGTGTGTGGGTGTGGTTAGAGGTTGGTATATATAGGTGCTTGCATGTGTCCCCCCTCGCATGCATGCGCTCTAACCTAGAGGCGAAGGTTCCGGGCCCGTATAAGGGTGGAATCTCCCCGTCGAGGTGAAACCGGGTAGGATAGTGCCCCAACTTGTGAACCAACATGGTTTGACATCACCCTATGACCTAAACAAACACAAAACAAGAGAGAGCTATGCCGGGCTACCCCTGTCAGAGGAACGTCTAGGGGGGTAGACGATCCGAGTGTGCACAGAGATCAGGGTTTCGCCGGAGGAAGACCACGAGAACATCGGAATGAGATGAAAACTTGCATGTGCCCCTAGCATATATGTGTGTGTGTGGGTGTGGTTAGAGGTTGGTATATATAGGTGCTTGCATGTGTCCCCCCTCGCATGCATGCGCTCTAACCTAGAGGCGAAGGTTCCGGGCCCGTATAAGGGTGGAATCTCCCCGTCGAGGTGAAACCGGGTAGGATAGTGCCCCAACTTGTGAGCCAACATGGTTTGACATCACCCTATGACCTAAACAAACACAAAACAAGAGAGAGCTACGCCGGGCTACCCCTGTCAGAGGAACGTCTAGGGGGGTAGACGATCCGAGTGTGCACAGAGATCAGGGTTTCGCCGGAGGAAGACCACGAGAACATCGGAATGAGATGAAAACTTGCATGTGCCCCTAGCATATATGTGTGTGTGGGTGTGGTTAGAGGTTGGTATATATAGGTGCTTGCATGTGTCCCCCCTCGCATGCATGCGCTCTAACCTAGAGGCGAAGGTTCCGGGCCCGTAGGAGGGTGGAATCTCCCCGTCGAGGTGAAAGCGGGTAGGATAGTGCCCCAACTTGTGAACCAACATGGTTTGACATCACCCTATGACCTAAACAAACACAAAACAAGAGAGAGCTATGCCGGGCTACCCCTGTCAGAGGAACGTCTAGGGGGGTAGACGATCCGAGTGTGCACAGAGATCAGGGTTTCGCCGGAGGAAGACCACGAGAACATCGGAATGAGATGAAAACTTGCATGTGCCCCTAGCATATATGTGTGTGTGGGTGTGGTTAGAGGTTGGTATATATAGGTGCTTGCATGTGTCCCCCCTCGCATGCATGCGCTCTAACCTAGAGGCGAAGGTTCCGGGCCCGTATAAGGGTGGAATCTCCCCGTCGAGGTGAAACCGGGTAGGATAGTGCCCCAACTTGTGAACCAACATGGTTTGACATCACCCTATGACCTAAACAAACACAAAACAAGAGAGAGCTATGCCGGGCTACCCCTGTCAGAGGAACGTCTAGGGGGGTAGACGATCCGAGTGTGCACAGAGATCAGGGTTTCGCCGGAGGAAGACCACGAGAACATCGGAATGAGATGAAAACTTGCATGTGCCCCTAGCATATATGTGTGTGTGTGGGTGTGGTTAGAGGTTGGTATATATAGGTGCTTGCATGTGTCCCCCCTCGCATGCATGCGCTCTAACCTAGAGGCGAAGGTTCCGGGCCCGTATAAGGGTGGAATCTCCCCGTCGAGGTGAAACCGGGTAGGATAGTGCCCCAACTTGTGAGCCAACATGGTTTGACATCACCCTATGACCTAAACAAACACAAAACAAGAGAGAGCTACGCCGGGCTACCCCTGTCAGAGGAACGTCTAGGGGGGTAGACGATCCGAGTGTGCACAGAGATCAGGGTTTCGCCGGAGGAAGACCACGAGAACATCGGAATGAGATGAAAACTTGCATGTGCCCCTAGCATATATGTGTGTGTGGGTGTGGTTAGAGGTTGGTATATATAGGTGCTTGCATGTGTCCCCCCTCGCATGCATGCGCTCTAACCTAGAGGCGAAGGTTCCGGGCCCGTAGGAGGGTGGAATCTCCCCGTCGAGGTGAAAGCGGGTAGGATAGTGCCCCAACTTGTGAACCAACATGGTTTGACATCACCCTATGACCTAAACAAACACAAAACAAGAGAGAGCTATGCCGGGCTACCCCTGTCAGAGGAACGTCTAGGGGGGTAGACGATCCGAGTGTGCACAGAGATCAGGGTTTCGCCGGAGGAAGACCACGAGAACATCGGAATGAGATGAAAACTTGCATGTGCCCCTAGCATATATGTGTGTGTGGGTGTGGTTAGAGGTTGGTATATATAGGTGCTTGCATGTGTCCCCCCTCGCATGCATGCGCTCTAACCTAGAGGCGAAGGTTCCGGGCCCGTATAAGGGTGGAATCTCCCCGTCGAGGTGAAACCGGGTAGGATAGTGCCCCAACTTGTGAGCCAACATGGTTTGACATCACCCTATGACCTAAACAAACACAAAACAAGAGAGAGCTACGCCGGGCTACCCCTGTCAGAGGAACGTCTAGGGGGGTAGACGATCCGAGTGTGCACAGAGATCAGGGTTTCGCCGGAGGAAGACCACGAGAACATCGGAATGAGATGAAAACTTGCATGTGCCCCTAGCATATATGTGTGTGTGGGTGTGGTTAGAGGTTGGTATATATAGGTGCTTGCATGTGTCCCCCCTCGCATGCATGCGCTCTAACCTAGAGGCGAAGGTTCCGGGCCCGTAGGAGGGTGGAATCTCCCCGTCGAGGTGAAAGCGGGTAGGATAGTGCCCCAACTTGTGAACCAACATGGTTTGACATCACCCTATGACCTAAACAAACACAAAACAAGAGAGAGCTACGCCGGGCTACCCCTGTCAGAGGAACGTCTAGGGGGGTAGACGATCCGAGTGTGCACAGAGATCAGGGTTTCGCCGGAGGAAGACCACGAGAACATCGGAATGAGATGAAAACTTGCATGTGCCCCTAGCATATATGTGTGTGGGTGTGGTTAGAGGTTGGTATATATAGGTGCTTGCATGTGTCCCCCCTCGCATGCATGCGCTCTAACCTAGAGGCGAAGGTTCCGGGCCCGTAGGAGGGTGGAATCTCCCCGTCGAGGTGAAACCGGGTAGGATAGTGCCCCAACTTGTGAGCCAACATGGTTTGACATCACCCTATGACCTAAACAAACACAAAACAAGAGAGAGCTACGCCGGGCTACCCCTGTCAGAGGAACGTCTAGGGGGGTAGACGATCCGAGTGTGCACAGAGATCAGGGTTTCGCCGGAGGAAGACCACGAGAACATCGGAATGAGATGAAAACTTGCATGTGCCCCTAGCATATATGTGTGTGTGGGTGTGGTTAGAGGTTGGTATATATAGGTGCTTGCATGTGTCCCCCCTCGCATGCATGCGCTCTAACCTAGAGGCGAAGGTTCCGGGCCCGTATAAGGGTGGAATCTCCCCGTCGAGGTGAAACCGGGTAGGATAGTGCCCCAACTTGTGAGCCAACATGGTTTGACATCACCCTATGACCTAAACAAACACAAAACAAGAGAGAGCTACGCCGGGCTACCCCTGTCAGAGGAACGTCTAGGGGGGTAGACGATCCGAGTGTGCACAGAGATCAGGGTTTCGCCGGAGGAAGACCACGAGAACATCGGAATGAGATGAAAACTTGCATGTGCCCCTAGCATATATGTGTGTGTGGGTGTGGTTAGAGGTTGGTATATATAGGTGCTTGCATGTGTCCCCCCTCGCATGCATGCGCTCTAACCTAGAGGCGAAGGTTCCGGGCCCGTAGGAGGGTGGAATCTCCCCGTCGAGGTGAAAGCGGGTAGGATAGTGCCCCAACTTGTGAGCCAACATGGTTTGACATCACCCTATGACCTAAACAAACACAAAACAAGAGAGAGCTACGCCGGGCTACCCCTGTCAGAGGAACGTCTAGGGGGGTAGACGATCCGAGTGTGCACAGAGATCAGGGTTTCGCCGGAGGAAGACCACGAGAACATCGGAATGAGATGAAAACTTGCATGTGCCCCTAGCATATATGTGTGTGGGTGTGGTTAGAGGTTGGTATATATAGGTGCTTGCATGTGTCCCCCCTCGCATGCATGCGCTCTAACCTAGAGGCGAAGGTTCCGGGCCCGTAGGAGGGTGGAATCTCCCCGTCGAGGTGAAACCGGGTAGGATAGTGCCCCAACTTGTGAGCCAACATGGTTTGACATCACCCTATGACCTAAACAAACACAAAACAAGAGAGAGCTACGCCGGGCTACCCCTGTCAGAGGAACGTCTAGGGGGGTAGACGATCCGAGTGTGCACAGAGATCAGGGTTTCGCCGGAGGAAGACCACGAGAACATCGGAATGAGATGAAAACTTGCATGTGCCCCTAGCATATATGTGTGTGTGGGTGTGGTTAGAGGTTGGTATATATAGGTGCTTGCATGTGTCCCCCCTCGCATGCATGCGCTCTAACCTAGAGGCGAAGGTTCCGGGCCCGTATAAGGGTGGAATCTCCCCGTCGAGGTGAAACCGGGTAGGATAGTGCCCCAACTTGTGAGCCAACATGGTTTGACATCACCCTATGACCTAAACAAACACAAAACAAGAGAGAGCTACGCCGGGCTACCCCTGTCAGAGGAACGTCTAGGGGGGTAGACGATCCGAGTGTGCACAGAGATCAGGGTTTCGCCGGAGGAAGACCACGAGAACATCGGAATGAGATGAAAACTTGCATGTGCCCCTAGCATATATGTGTGTGTGGGTGTGGTTAGAGGTTGGTATATATAGGTGCTTGCATGTGTCCCCCCTCGCATGCATGCGCTCTAACCTAGAGGCGAAGGTTCCGGGCCCGTATAAGGGTGGAATCTCCCCGTCGAGGTGAAACCGGGTAGGATAGTGCCCCAACTTGTGAGCCAACATGGTTTGACATCACCCTATGACCTAAACAAACACAAAACAAGAGAGAGCTACGCCGGGCTACCCCTGTCAGAGGAACGTCTAGGGGGGTAGACGATCCGAGTGTGCACAGAGATCAGGGTTTCGCCGGAGGAAGACCACGAGAACATCGGAATGAGATGAAAACTTGCATGTGCCCCTAGCATATATGTGTGTGGGTGTGGTTAGAGGTTGGTATATATAGGTGCTTGCATGTGTCCCCCCTCGCATGCATGCGCTCTAACCTAGAGGCGAAGGTTCCGGGCCCGTAGGAGGGTGGAATCTCCCCGTCGAGGTGAAACCGGGTAGGATAGTGCCCCAACTTGTGAGCCAACATGGTTTGACATCACCCTATGACCTAAACAAACACAAAACAAGAGAGAGCTACGCCGGGCTACCCCTGTCAGAGGAACGTCTAGGGGGGTAGACGATCCGAGTGTGCACAGAGATCAGGGTTTCGCCGGAGGAAGACCACGAGAACATCGGAATGAGATGAAAACTTGCATGTGCCCCTAGCATATATGTGTGTGTGGGTGTGGTTAGAGGTTGGTATATATAGGTGCTTGCATGTGTCCCCCCTCGCATGCATGCGCTCTAACCTAGAGGCGAAGGTTCCGGGCCCGTATAAGGGTGGAATCTCCCCGTCGAGGTGAAACCGGGTAGGATAGTGCCCCAACTTGTGAGCCAACATGGTTTGACATCACCCTATGACCTAAACAAACACAAAACAAGAGAGAGCTACGCCGGGCTACCCCTGTCAGAGGAACGTCTAGGGGGGTAGACGATCCGAGTGTGCACAGAGATCAGGGTTTCGCCGGAGGAAGACCACGAGAACATCGGAATGAGATGAAAACTTGCATGTGCCCCTAGCATATATGTGTGTGTGGGTGTGGTTAGAGGTTTGTATATATAGGTGCTTGCATGTGTCCCCCCTCGCATGCATGCGCTCTAACCTAGAGGCGAAGGTTCCGGGCCCGTTTAAGGGTGGAATCTCCCCGTCGAGGTGAAACCGGGTAGGATAGTGCCCCAACTTGTGAGCCAACATGGTTTGACATCACCCTATGACCTAAACAAACACAAAACAAGAGAGAGCTACGCCGGGCTACCCCTGTCAGAGGAACGTCTAGGGGGGTAGACGATCCGAGTGTGCACAGAGATCAGGGTTTCGCCGGAGGAAGACCACGAGAACATCGGAATGAGATGAAAACTTGCATGTGCCCCTAGCATATATGTGTGTGTGGGTGTGGTTAGAGGTTGGTATATATAGGTGCTTGCATGTGTCCCCCCTCGCATGCATGCGCTCTAACCTAGAGGCGAAGGTTCCGGGCCCGTATAAGGGTGGAATCTCCCCGTCGAGGTGAAACCGGGTAGGATAGTGCCCCAACTTGTGAGCCAACATGGTTTGACATCACCCTATGACCTAAACAAACACAAAACAAGAGAGAGCTACGCCGGGCTACCCCTGTCAGAGGAACGTCTAGGGGGGTAGACGATCTGAGTGTGCACAGAGATCAGGGTTTCGCCGGAGGAAGACCACGAGAACATCGGAATGAGATGAAAACTTGCATGTGCCCCTAGCATATATGTGTGTGTGGGTGTGGTTAGAGGTTGGTATATATAGGTGCTTGCATGTGTCCCCCCTCGCATGCATGCGCTCTAACCTAGAGGCGAAGGTTCCGGGCCCGTAGGAGGGTGGAATCTCCCCGTCGAGGTGAAACCGGGTAGGATAGTGCCCCAACTTGTGAGCCAACATGGTTTGACATCACCCTATGACCTAAACAAACACAAAACAAGAGAGAGCTACGTCGGGCTACCCCTGTCAGAGGAACGTCTAGGGGGGTAGACGATCTGAGTGTGCACAGAGATCAGGGTTTCGCCGGAGGAAGACCACGAGAACATCGGAATGAGATGAAAACTTGCATGTGCCCCTAGCATATATGTGTGTGTGGGTGTGGTTAGAGGTTGGTATATATAGGTGCTTGCATGTGTCCCCCCTCGCATGCATGCGCTCTAACCTAGAGGCGAAGGTTCCGGGCCCGTATAAGGGTGGAATCTCCCCGTCGAGGTGAAACCGGGTAGGATAGTGCCCCAACTTGTGAGCCAACATGGTTTGACATCACCCTATGACCTAAACAAACACAAAACAAGAGAGAGCTACGCCGGGCTACCCCTGTCAGAGGAACGTCTAGGGGGGTAGACGATCCGAGTGTGCACAGAGATCAGGGTTTCGCCGGAGGAAGACCACGAGAACATCGGAATGAGATGAAAACTTGCATGTGCCCCTAGCATATATGTGTGTGTGGGTGTGGTTAGAGGTTGGTATATATAGGTGCTTGCATGTGTCCCCCCTCGCATGCATGCGCTCTAACCTAGAGGCGAAGGTTCCAGGCCCGTATAAGGGTGGAATCTCCCCGTCGAGGTGAAACCGGGTAGGATAGTGCCCCAACTTGTGAACCAACATGGTTTGACATCACCCTATGACCTAAACAAACACAAAACAAGAGAGAGCTACGCCGGGCTACCCCTGTCAGAGGAACGTCTAGGGGGGTAGACGATCCGAGTGTGCACAGAGATCAGGGTTTCGCCGGAGGAAGACCACGAGAACATCGGAATGAGATGAAAACTTGCATGTGCCCCTAGCATATATGTGTGTGTGTGGGTGTGGTTAGAGGTTGGTATATATAGGTGCTTGCATGTGTCCCCCCTCGCATGCATGCGCTCTAACCTAGAGGCGAAGGTTCCGGGCCCGTATAAGGGTGGAATCTCCCCGTCGAGGTGAAACCGGGTAGGATAGTGCCCCAACTTGTGAGCCAACATGGTTTGACATCACCCTATGACCTAAACAAACACAAAACAAGAGAGAGCTACGCCGGGCTACCCCTGTCAGAGGAACGTCTAGGGGGGTAGACGATCCGAGTGTGCACAGAGATCAGGGTTTCGCCGGAGGAAGACCACGAGAACATCGAAATGAGATGAAAACTTGCATGTGCCCCTAGCATATATGTGTGTGTGGGTGTGGTTAGAGGTTGGTATATATAGGTGCTTGCATGTGTCCCCCCTCGCATGCATGCGCTCTAACCTAGAGGCGAAGGTTCCGGGCCCGTATAAGGGTGGAATCTCCCCGTCGAGGTGAAACCGGGTAGGATAGTGCCCCAACTTGTGAACCAACATGGTTTGACATCACCCTATGACCTAAACAAACACAAAACAAGAGAGAGCTATGCCGGGCTACCCCTGTCAGAGGAACGTCTAGGGGGGTAGACGATCCGAGTGTGCACAGAGATCAGGGTTTCGCCGGAGGAAGACCACGAGAACATCGGAATGAGATGAAAACTTGCATGTGCCCCTAGCATATATGTGTGTGTGTGGGTGTGGTTAGAGGTTGGTATATATAGGTGCTTGCATGTGTCCCCCCTCGCATGCATGCGCTCTAACCTAGAGGCGAAGGTTCCGGGCCCGTATAAGGGTGGAATCTCCCCGTCGAGGTGAAACCGGGTAGGATAGTGCCCCAACTTGTGAGCCAACATGGTTTGACATCACCCTATGACCTAAACAAACACAAAACAAGAGAGAGCTACGCCGGGCTACCCCTGTCAGAGGAACGTCTAGGGGGGTAGACGATCCGAGTGTGCACAGAGATCAGGGTTTCGCCGGAGGAAGACCACGAGAACATCGGAATGAGATGAAAACTTGCATGTGCCCCTAGCATATATGTGTGTGTGGGTGTGGTTAGAGGTTGGTATATATAGGTGCTTGCATGTGTCCCCCCTCGCATGCATGCGCTCTAACCTAGAGGCGAAGGTTCCGGGCCCGTAGGAGGGTGGAATCTCCCCGTCGAGGTGAAAGCGGGTAGGATAGTGCCCCAACTTGTGAACCAACATGGTTTGACATCACCCTATGACCTAAACAAACACAAAACAAGAGAGAGCTATGCCGGGCTACCCCTGTCAGAGGAACGTCTAGGGGGGTAGACGATCCGAGTGTGCACAGAGATCAGGGTTTCGCCGGAGGAAGACCACGAGAACATCGGAATGAGATGAAAACTTGCATGTGCCCCTAGCATATATGTGTGTGTGGGTGTGGTTAGAGGTTGGTATATATAGGTGCTTGCATGTGTCCCCCCTCGCATGCATGCGCTCTAACCTAGAGGCGAAGGTTCCGGGCCCGTATAAGGGTGGAATCTCCCCGTCGAGGTGAAACCGGGTAGGATAGTGCCCCAACTTGTGAGCCAACATGGTTTGACATCACCCTATGACCTAAACAAACACAAAACAAGAGAGAGCTACGCCGGGCTACCCCTGTCAGAGGAACGTCTAGGGGGGTAGACGATCCGAGTGTGCACAGAGATCAGGGTTTCGCCGGAGGAAGACCACGAGAACATCGGAATGAGATGAAAACTTGCATGTGCCCCTAGCATATATGTGTGTGTGGGTGTGGTTAGAGGTTGGTATATATAGGTGCTTGCATGTGTCCCCCCTCGCATGCATGCGCTCTAACCTAGAGGCGAAGGTTCCGGGCCCGTAGGAGGGTGGAATCTCCCCGTCGAGGTGAAAGCGGGTAGGATAGTGCCCCAACTTGTGAACCAACATGGTTTGACATCACCCTATGACCTAAACAAACACAAAACAAGAGAGAGCTACGCCGGGCTACCCCTGTCAGAGGAACGTCTAGGGGGGTAGACGATCCGAGTGTGCACAGAGATCAGGGTTTCGCCGGAGGAAGACCACGAGAACATCGGAATGAGATGAAAACTTGCATGTGCCCCTAGCATATATGTGTGTGGGTGTGGTTAGAGGTTGGTATATATAGGTGCTTGCATGTGTCCCCCCTCGCATGCATGCGCTCTAACCTAGAGGCGAAGGTTCCGGGCCCGTAGGAGGGTGGAATCTCCCCGTCGAGGTGAAACCGGGTAGGATAGTGCCCCAACTTGTGAGCCAACATGGTTTGACATCACCCTATGACCTAAACAAACACAAAACAAGAGAGAGCTACGCCGGGCTACCCCTGTCAGAGGAACGTCTAGGGGGGTAGACGATCCGAGTGTGCACAGAGATCAGGGTTTCGCCGGAGGAAGACCACGAGAACATCGGAATGAGATGAAAACTTGCATGTGCCCCTAGCATATATGTGTGTGTGGGTGTGGTTAGAGGTTGGTATATATAGGTGCTTGCATGTGTCCCCCCTCGCATGCATGCGCTCTAACCTAGAGGCGAAGGTTCCGGGCCCGTATAAGGGTGGAATCTCCCCGTCGAGGTGAAACCGGGTAGGATAGTGCCCCAACTTGTGAGCCAACATGGTTTGACATAACCCTATGACCTAAACAAACACAAAACAAGAGAGAGCTACGCCGGGCTACCCCTGTCAGAGGAACGTCTAGGGGGGTAGACGATCCGAGTGTGCACAGAGATCAGGGTTTCGCCGGAGGAAGACCACGAGAACATCGGAATGAGATGAAAACTTGCATGTGCCCCTAGCATATATGTGTGTGTGGGTGTGGTTAGAGGTTGGTATATATAGGTGCTTGCATGTGTCCCCCCTCGCATGCATGCGCTCTAACCTAGAGGCGAAGGTTCCGGGCCCGTATAAGGGTGGAATCTCCCCGTCGAGGTGAAACCGGGTAGGATAGTGCCCCAACTTGTGAGCCAACATGGTTTGACATCACCCTATGACCTAAACAAACACAAAACAAGAGAGAGCTACGCCGGGCTACCCCTGTCAGAGGAACGTCTAGGGGGGTAGACGATCCGAGTGTGCACAGAGATCAGGGTTTCGCCGGAGGAAGACCACGAGAACATCGAATGAGATGAAAACTTGCATGTGCCCCTAGCATATATGTGTGTGTGGGTGTGGTTAGAGGTTGGTATATATAGGTGCTTGCATGTGTCCCCCCTCGCATGCATGCGCTCTAACCTAGAGGCGAAGGTTCCGGGCCCGTAGGAGGGTGGAATCTCCCCGTCGAGGTGAAAGCGGGTAGGATAGTGCCCCAACTTGTGAACCAACATGGTTTGACATCACCCTATGACCTAAACAAACACAAAACAAGAGAGAGCTACGCCGGGCTACCCCTGTCAGAGGAACGTCTAGGGGGGTAGACGATCCGAGTGTGCACAGAGATCAGGGTTTCGCCGGAGGAAGACCACGAGAACATCGGAATGAGATGAAAACTTGCATGTGCCCCTAGCATATATGTGTGTGGGTGTGGTTAGAGGTTGGTATATATAGGTGCTTGCATGTGTCCCCCCTCGCATGCATGCGCTCTAACCTAGAGGCGAAGGTTCCGGGCCCGTAGGAGGGTGGAATCTCCCCGTCGAGGTGAAACCGGGTAGGATAGTGCCCCAACTTGTGAGCCAACATGGTTTGACATCACCCTATGACCTAAACAAACACAAAACAAGAGAGAGCTACGCCGGGCTACCCCTGTCAGAGGAACGTCTAGGGGGGTAGACGATCCGAGTGTGCACAGAGATCAGGGTTTCGCCGGAGGAAGACCACGAGAACATCGGAATGAGATGAAAACTTGCATGTGCCCCTAGCATATATGTGTGTGTGGGTGTGGTTAGAGGTTGGTATATATAGGTGCTTGCATGTGTCCCCCCTCGCATGCATGCGCTCTAACCTAGAGGCGAAGGTTCCGGGCCCGTATAAGGGTGGAATCTCCCCGTCGAGGTGAAACCGGGTAGGATAGTGCCCCAACTTGTGAGCCAACATGGTTTGACATCACCCTATGACCTAAACAAACACAAAACAAGAGAGAGCTACGCCGGGCTACCCCTGTCAGAGGAACGTCTAGCGGGGTAGACGATCCGAGTGTGCACAGAGATCAGGGTTTCGCCGGAGGAAGACCACGAGAACATCGGAATGAGATGAAAACTTGCATGTGCCCCTAGCATATATGTGTGTGTGGGTGTGGTTAGAGGTTGGTATATATAGGTGCTTGCATGTGTCCCCCCTCGCATGCATGCGCTCTAACCTAGAGGCGAAGGTTCCGGGCCCGTAGGAGGGTGGAATCTCCCCGTCGAGGTGAAAGCGGGTAGGATAGTGCCCCAACTTGTGAACCAACATGGTTTGACATCACCCTATGACCTAAACAAACACAAAACAAGAGAGAGCTATGCCGGGCTACCCCTGTCAGAGGAACGTCTAGGGGGGTAGACGATCCGAGTGTGCACAGAGATCAGGGTTTCGCCGGAGGAAGACCACGAGAACATCGGAATGAGATGAAAACTTGCATGTGCCCCTAGCATATATGTGTGTGTGGGTGTGGTTAGAGGTTGGTATATATAGGTGCTTGCATGTGTCCCCCCTCGCATGCATGCGCTCTAACCTAGAGGCGAAGGTTCCGGGCCCGTATAAGGGTGGAATCTCCCCGTCGAGGTGAAACCGGGTAGGATAGTGCCCCAACTTGTGAGCCAACATGGTTTGACATCACCCTATGACCTAAACAAACACAAAACAAGAGAGAGCTACGCCGGGCTACCCCTGTCAGAGGAACGTCTAGGGGGGTAGACGATCCGAGTGTGCACAGAGATCAGGGTTTCGCCGGAGGAAGACCACGAGAACATCGGAATGAGATGAAAACTTGCATGTGCCCCTAGCATATATGTGTGTGTGGGTGTGGTTAGAGGTTGGTATATATAGGTGCTTGCATGTGTCCCCCCTCGCATGCATGCGCTCTAACCTAGAGGCGAAGGTTCCGGGCCCGTAGGAGGGTGGAATCTCCCCGTCGAGGTGAAAGCGGGTAGGATAGTGCCCCAACTTGTGAACCAACATGGTTTGACATCACCCTATGACCTAAACAAACACAAAACAAGAGAGAGCTACGCCGGGCTACCCCTGTCAGAGGAACGTCTAGGGGGGTAGACGATCCGAGTGTGCATAGAGATCAGGGTTTCGCCGGAGGAAGACCACGAGAACATCGGAATGAGATGAAAACTTGCATGTGCCCCTAGCATATATGTGTGTGGGTGTGGTTAGAGGTTGGTATATATAGGTGCTTGCATGTGTCCCCCCTCGCATGCATGCGCTCTAACCTAGAGGCGAAGGTTCCGGGCCCGTAGGAGGGTGGAATCTCCCCGTCGAGGTGAAACCGGGTAGGATAGTGCCCCAACTTGTGAGCCAACATGGTTTGACATCACCCTATGACCTAAACAAACACAAAACAAGAGAGAGCTACGCCGGGCTACCCCTGTCAGAGGAACGTCTAGGGGGGTAGACGATCCGAGTGTGCACAGAGATCAGGGTTTCGCCGGAGGAAGACCACGAGAACATCGGAATGAGATGAAAACTTGCATGTGCCCCTAGCATATATGTGTGTGTGGGTGTGGTTAGAGGTTGGTATATATAGGTGCTTGCATGTGTCCCCCCTCGCATGCATGCGCTCTAACCTAGAGGCGAAGGTTCCGGGCCCGTATAAGGGTGGAATCTCCCCGTCGAGGTGAAACCGGGTAGGATAGTGCCCCAACTTGTGAGCCAACATGGTTTGACATCACCCTATGACCTAAACAAACACAAAACAAGAGAGAGCTACGCCGGGCTACCCCTGTCAGAGGAACGTCTAGGGGGGTAGACGATCCGAGTGTGCACAGAGATCAGGGTTTCGCCGGAGGAAGACCACGAGAACATCGGAATGAGATGAAAACTTGCATGTGCCCCTAGCATATATGTGTGTGTGGGTGTGGTTAGAGGTTGGTATATATAGGTGCTTGCATGTGTCCCCCCTCGCATGCATGCGCTCTAACCTAGAGGCGAAGGTTCCGGGCCCGTATAAGGGTGGAATCTCCCCGTCGAGGTGAAACCGGGTAGGATAGTGCCCCAACTTGTGAGCCAACATGGTTTGACATCACCCTATGACCTAAACAAACACAAAACAAGAGAGAGCTACGCCGGGCTACCCCTGTCAGAGGAACGTCTAGGGGGGTAGACGATCCGAGTGTGCACAGAGATCAGGGTTTCGCCGGAGGAAGACCACGAGAACATCGAATGAGATGAAAACTTGCATGTGCCCCTAGCATATATGTGTGTGTGGGTGTGGTTAGAGGTTGGTATATATAGGTGCTTGCATGTGTCCCCCCTCGCATGCATGCGCTCTAACCTAGAGGCGAAGGTTCCGGGCCCGTAGGAGGGTGGAATCTCCCCGTCGAGGTGAAAGCGGGTAGGATAGTGCCCCAACTTGTGAACCAACATGGTTTGACATCACCCTATGACCTAAACAAACACAAAACAAGAGAGAGCTACGCCGGGCTACCCCTGTCAGAGGAACGTCTAGGGGGGTAGACGATCCGAGTGTGCACAGAGATCAGGGTTTCGCCGGAGGAAGACCACGAGAACATCGGAATGAGATGAAAACTTGCATGTGCCCCTAGCATATATGTGTGTGGGTGTGGTTAGAGGTTGGTATATATAGGTGCTTGCATGTGTCCCCCCTCGCATGCATGCGCTCTAACCTAGAGGCGAAGGTTCCGGGCCCGTAGGAGGGTGGAATCTCCCCGTCGAGGTGAAACCGGGTAGGATAGTGCCCCAACTTGTGAGCCAACATGGTTTGACATCACCCTATGACCTAAACAAACACAAAACAAGAGAGAGCTACGCCGGGCTACCCCTGTCAGAGGAACGTCTAGGGGGGTAGACGATCCGAGTGTGCACAGAGATCAGGGTTTCGCCGGAGGAAGACCACGAGAACATCGGAATGAGATGAAAACTTGCATGTGCCCCTAGCATATATGTGTGTGTGGGTGTGGTTAGAGGTTGGTATATATAGGTGCTTGCATGTGTCCCCCCTCGCATGCATGCGCTCTAACCTAGAGGCGAAGGTTCCGGGCCCGTATAAGGGTGGAATCTCCCCGTCGAGGTGAAACCGGGTAGGATAGTGCCCCAACTTGTGAGCCAACATGGTTTGACATCACCCTATGACCTAAACAAACACAAAACAAGAGATAGCTACGCCGGGCTACCCCTGTCAGAGGAACGTCTAGGGGGGTAGACGATCCGAGTGTGCACAGAGATCAGGGTTTCGCCGGAGGAAGACCACGAGAACATCGGAATGAGATGAAAACTTGCATGTGCCCCTAGCATATATGTGTGTGTGGGTGTGGTTAGAGGTTTGTATATATAGGTGCTTGCATGTGTCCCCCCTCGCATGCATGCGCTCTAACCTAGAGGCGAAGGTTCCGGGCCCGTTTAAGGGTGGAATCTCCCCGTCGAGGTGAAACCGGGTAGGATAGTGCCCCAACTTGTGAGCCAACATGGTTTGACATCACCCTATGACCTAAACAAACACAAAACAAGAGAGAGCTACGCCGGGCTACCCCTGTCAGAGGAACGTCTAGGGGGGTAGACGATCCGAGTGTGCACAGAGATCAGGGTTTCGCCGGAGGAAGACCACGAGAACATCGGAATGAGATGAAAACTTGCATGTGCCCCTAGCATATATGTGTGTGTGGGTGTGGTTAGAGGTTGGTATATATAGGTGCTTGCATGTGTCCCCCCTCGCATGCATGCGCTCTAACCTAGAGGCGAAGGTTCCGGGCCCGTATAAGGGTGGAATCTCCCCGTCGAGGTGAAACCGGGTAGGATAGTGCCCCAACTTGTGAGCCAACATGGTTTGACATCACCCTATGACCTAAACAAACACAAAACAAGAGAGAGCTACGCCGGGCTACCCCTGTCAGAGGAACGTCTAGGGGGGTAGACGATCTGAGTGTGCACAGAGATCAGGGTTTCGCCGGAGGAAGACCACGAGAACATCGGAATGAGATGAAAACTTGCATGTGCCCCTAGCATATATGTGTGTGTGGGTGTGGTTAGAGGTTGGTATATATAGGTGCTTGCATGTGTCCCCCCTCGCATGCATGCGCTCTAACCTAGAGGCGAAGGTTCCGGGCCCGTAGGAGGGTGGAATCTCCCCGTCGAGGTGAAACCGGGTAGGATAGTGCCCCAACTTGTGAGCCAACATGGTTTGACATCACCCTATGACCTAAACAAACACAAAACAAGAGAGAGCTACGTCGGGCTACCCCTGTCAGAGGAACGTCTAGGGGGGTAGACGATCCGAGTGTGCACAGAGATCAGGGTTTCGCCGGAGGAAGACCACGAGAACATCGGAATGAGATGAAAACTTGCATGTGCCCCTAGCATATATGTGTGTGGGTGTGGTTAGAGGTTGGTATATATAGGTGCTTGCATGTGTCCCCTCTCGCATGCATGCGCTCTAACCTAGAGGCGAAGGTTCCGGGCCCGTATAAGGGTGGAATCTCCCCGTCGAGGTGAAACCGGGTAGGATAGTGCCCCAACTTGTGAGCCAACATGGTTTGACATCACCCTATGACCTAAACAAACACAAAACAAGAGAGAGCTACGCCGGGCTACCCCTGTCAGAGGAACGTCTAGGGGGGTAGACGATCCGAGTGTGCACAGAGATCAGGGTTTCGCCGGAGGAAGACCACGAGAACATCGGAATGAGATGAAAACTTGCATGTGCCCCTAGCATATATGTGTGTGTGGGTGTGGTTAGAGGTTGGTATATATAGGTGCTTGCATGTGTCCCCCCTCGCATGCATGCGCTCTAACCTAGAGGCGAAGGTTCCGGGCCCGTATAAGGGTGGAATCTCCCCGTCGAGGTGAAACCGGGTAGGATAGTGCCCCAACTTGTGAGCCAACATGGTTTGACATCACCCTATGACCTAAACAAACACAAAACAAGAGAGAGCTACGCCGGGCTACCCCTGTCAGAGGAACGTCTAGGGGGGTAGACGATCCGAGTGTGCACAGAGATCAGGGTTTCGCCGGAGGAAGACCACGAGAACATCGGAATGAGATGAAAACTTGCATGTGCCCCTAGCATATATGTGTGTGTGGGTGTGGTTAGAGGTTGGTATATATAGGTGCTTGCATGTGTCCCCCCTCGCATGCATGCGCTCTAACCTAGAGGCGAAGGTTCCGGGCCCGTATTAGGGTGGAATCTCCCCGTCGAGGTGAAAGCGGGTAGGATAGTGCCCCAACTTGTGAACCAACATGGTTTGACATCACCCTATGACCTAAACAAACACAAAACAAGAGAGAGCTACGCCGGGCTACCCCTGTCAGAGGAACGTCTAGGGGGGTAGACGATCCGAGTGTGCACAGAGATCAGGGTTTCGCCGGAGGAAGACCACGAGAACATCGGAATGAGATGAAAACTTGCATGTGCCCCTAGCATATATGTGTGTGTGTGGGTGTGGTTAGAGGTTGGTATATATAGGTGCTTGCATGTGTCCCCCCTCGCATGCATGCGCTCTAACCTAGAGGCGAAGGTTCCGGGCCCGTATAAGGGTGGAATCTCCCCGTCGAGGTGAAACCGGGTAGGATAGTGCCCCAACTTGTGAGCCAACATGGTTTGACATCACCCTATGACCTAAACAAACACAAAACAAGAGAGAGCTACGCCGGGCTACCCCTGTCAGAGGAACGTCTAGGGGGGTAGACGATCCGAGTGTGCATAGAGATCAGGGTTTCACCGGAGGAAGACCACGAGAACATCGGAATGAGATGAAAACTTGCATGTGCCCCTAGCATATATGTGTGTGTGGGTGTGGTTAGAGGTTGGTATATATAGGTGCTTGCATGTGTCCCCCCTCGCATGCATGCGCTCTAACCTAGAGGCGAAGGTTCCGGGCCCGTATAAGGGTGGAATCTCCCCGTCGAGGTGAAACCGGGTAGGATAGTGCCCCAACTTGTGAACCAACATGGTTTGACATCACCCTATGACCTAAACAAACACAAAAACAATAGAGAGCTACGCCGGGCTACCCCTGTCAGAGGAACGTCTAGGGGGGTAGACGATCCGAGTGTGCACAGAGATCAGGGTTTCGCCGGAGGAAGACCACGAGAACATCGGAATGAGATGAAAACTTGCATGTGCCCCTAGCATATATGTGTGTGGGTGGGTGTGGTTAGAGGTTGGTATATATAGGTGCTTGCATGTGTCCCCCCTCGCATGCATGCGCTCTAACCTAGAGGCGAAGGTTCCGGGCCCGTATAAGGGTGGAATCTCCCCGTCGAGGTGAAACCGGGTAGGATAGTGCCCCAACTTGTGAGCCAACATGGTTTGACATCACCCTATGACCTAAACAAACACAAAACAAGAGAGAGCTACGCCGGGCTACCCCTGTCAGAGGAACGTCTAGCGGGGTAGACGATCCGAGTGTGCACAGAGATCAGGGTTTCGCCGGAGGAAGACCACGAGAACATCGGAATGAGATGAAAACTTGCATGTGCCCCTAGCATATATGTGTGTGTGGGTGTGGTTAGAGGTTGGTATATATAGGTGCTTGCATGTGTCCCCCCTCGCATGCATGCGCTCTAACCTAGAGGCGAAGGTTCCGGGCCCGTAGGAGGGTGGAATCTCCCCGTCGAGGTGAAAGCGGGTAGGATAGTGCCCCAACTTGTGAACCAACATGGTTTGACATCACCCTATGACCTAAACAAACACAAAACAAGAGAGAGCTACGCCGGGCTACCCCTGTCAGAGGAACGTCTAGGGGGGTAGACGATCCGAGTGTGCACAGAGATCAGGGTTTCGCCGGAGGATGACCACGAGAACATCGGAATGAGATGAAAACTTGCATGTGCCCCTAGCATATATGTGTGTGGGTGTGGTTAGAGGTTGGTATATATAGGTGCTTGCATGTGTCCCCCCTCACATGCATGCGCTCTAACCTAGAGGCGAAGGTTCCGGGCCCGTATGAGGGTGGAATCTCCCCGTCGAGGTGAAACCGGGTAGGATAGTGCCCCAACTTGTGAGCCAACATGGTTTTACATCACCCTATGACCTAAACAAACACAAAACAAGAGAGAGCTACGCCGGGATACCCCTGTCAGAGGAACGTCTAGGGGGGTAGACGATCCGAGTGTGCACAGAGATCAGGGTTTCACCGGAGGAAGACCACGAGAACATCGGAATGAGATGAAAACTTGCATGTGCCCCTAGAATATATGTGTGTGTGGGTGTGGTTAGAGGTTGGTATATATAGGTGCTTGCATGTGTCCCCCCTCGCATGCATGCGCTCTAACCTAGAGGCGAAGGTTCCGGGCCCGTATAAGGGTGGAATCTCCCCGTCGAGGTGAAACCGGGTAGGATAGTGCCCCAACTTGTGAGCCAACATGGTTTGACATCACCCTATGACCTAAAAAAACACAAAACAAGAGAGAGCTACGCCGGGCTACCCCTGTCAGAGGAACGTCTAGGGGGGTAGACGATCTGAGTGTGCACAGAGATCAGGGTTTCGCCGGAGGAAGACCACGAGAACATCGGAATGAGATGAAAACTTGCATGTGCCCCTAGCATATATGTGTGTGTGGGTGTGGTTAGAGGTTGGTATATATAGGTGCTTGCATGTGTCCCCCCTCGCATGCATGCGCTCTAACCTAGAGGCGAAGGTTCCGGGCCCGTAGGAGGGTGGAATCTCCCCGTCGAGGTGAAACCGGGTAGGATAGTGCCCCAACTTGTGAGCCAACATGGTTTGACATCACCCTATGACCTAAACAAACACAAAACAAGAGAGAGCTACGTCGGGCTACCCCTGTCAGAGGAACGTCTAGGGGGGTAGACGATCCGAGTGTGCACAGAGATCAGGGTTTCGCCGGAGGAAGACCACGAGAACATCGGAATGAGATGAAAACTTGCATGTGCCCCTAGCATATATGTGTGTGTGGGTGTGGTTAGAGGTTGGTATATATAGGTGCTTGCATGTGTCCCCCCTCGCATGCATGCGCTCTAACCTAGAGGCGAAGGTTCCGGGCCCGTATAAGGGTGGAATCTCCCCGTCGAGGTGAAACCGGGTAGGATAGTGCCCCAACTTGTGAGCCAACATGGTTTGACATCACCCTATGACCTAAACAAACACAAAACAAGAGAGAGCTACGCCGGGCTACCCCTGTCAGAGGAACGTCTAGGGGGGTAGACGATCCGAGTGTGCACAGAGATCAGGGTTTCGCCGGAGGAAGACCACGAGAACATCGGAATGAGATGAAAACTTGCATGTGCCCCTAGCATATATGTGTGTGTGGGTGTGGTTAGAGGTTGGTATATATAGGTGCTTGCATGTGTCCCCCCTCGCATGCATGCGCTCTAACCTAGAGGCGAAGGTTCCGGGCCCGTATAAGGGTGGAATCTCCCCGTCGAGGTGAAACCGGGTAGGATAGTGCCCCAACTTGTGAGCCAACATGGTTTGACATCACCCTATGACCTAAACAAACACAAAACAAGAGAGAGCTACGCCGGGCTACCCCTGTCAGAGGAACGTCTAGGGGGGTAGACGATCCGAGTGTGCACAGAGATCAGGGTTTCGCCGGAGGAAGACCACGAGAACATCGGAATGAGATGAAAACTTGCATGTGCCCCTAGCATATATGTGTGTGTGGGTGTGGTTAGAGGTTGGTATATATAGGTGCTTGCATGTGTCCCCCCTCGCATGCATGCGCTCTAACCTAGAGGCGAAGGTTCCGGGCCCGTATTAGGGTGGAATCTCCCCGTCGAGGTGAAAGCGGGTAGGATAGTGCCCCAACTTGTGAACCAACATGGTTTGACATCACCCTATGACCTAAACAAACACAAAACAAGAGAGAGCTACGCCGGGCTACCCCTGTCAGAGGAACGTCTAGGGGGGTAGACGATCCGAGTGTGCACAGAGATCAGGGTTTCGCCGGAGGAAGACCACGAGAACATCGGAATGAGATGAAAACTTGCATGTGCCCCTAGCATATATGTGTGTGTGTAGGTGTGGTTAGATGTTGGTATATATAGGTGCTTGCATGTGTCCCCCCTCGCATGCATGCGCTCTAACCTAGAGGCGAAGGTTCCGGGCCCGTATAAGGGTGGAATCTCCCCGTCGAGGTGAAACCGGGTAGGATAGTGCCCCAACTTGTGAGCCAACATGGTTTGACATCACCCTATGACCTAAACAAACACAAAACAAGAGAGAGCTACGCCGGGCTACCCCTGTCAGAGGAACGTCTAGGGGGGTAGACGATCCGAGTGTGCATAGAGATCAGGGTTTCACCGGAGGAAGACCACGAGAACATCGGAATGAGATGAAAACTTGCATGTGCCCCTAGCATATATGTGTGTGTGGGTGTGGTTAGAGGTTGGTATATATAGGTGCTTGCATGTGTCCCCCCTCGCATGCATGCGCTCTAACCTAGAGGCGAAGGTTCCGGGCCCGTATAAGGGTGGAATCTCCCCGTCGAGGTGAAACCGGGTAGGATAGTGCCCCAACTTGTGAACCAACATGGTTTGACATCACCCTATGACCTAAACAAACACAAAAACAATAGAGAGCTACGCCGGGCTACCCCTGTCAGAGGAACGTCTAGGGGGGTAGACGATCCGAGTGTGCACAGAGATCAGGGTTTCGCCGGAGGAAGACCACGAGAACATCGGAATGAGATGAAAACTTGCATGTGCCCCTAGCATATATGTGTGTGGGTGGGTGTGGTTAGAGGTTGGTATATATAGGTGCTTGCATGTGTCCCCCCTCGCATGCATGCGCTCTAACCTAGAGGCGAAGGTTCCGGGCCCGTATAAGGGTGGAATCTCCCCGTCGAGGTGAAACCGGGTAGGATAGTGCCCCAACTTGTGAGCCAACATGGTTTGACATCACCCTATGACCTAAACAAACACAAAACAAGAGAGAGCTACGCCGGGCTACCCCTGTCAGAGGAACGTCTAGCGGGGTAGACGATCCGAGTGTGCACAGAGATCAGGGTTTCGCCGGAGGAAGACCACGAGAACATCGGAATGAGATGAAAACTTGCATGTGCCCCTAGCATATATGTGTGTGTGGGTGTGGTTAGAGGTTGGTATATATAGGTGCTTGCATGTGTCCCCCCTCGCATGCATGCGCTCTAACCTAGAGGCGAAGGTTCCGGGCCCGTAGGAGGGTGGAATCTCCCCGTCGAGGTGAAAGCGGGTAGGATAGTGCCCCAACTTGTGAACCAACATGGTTTGACATCACCCTATGACCTAAACAAACACAAAACAAGAGAGAGCTACGCCGGGCTACCCCTGTCAGAGGAACGTCTAGGGGGGTAGACGATCCGAGTGTGCACAGAGATCAGGGTTTCGCCGGAGGATGACCACGAGAACATCGGAATGAGATGAAAACTTGCATGTGCCCCTAGCATATATGTGTGTGGGTGTGGTTAGAGGTTGGTATATATAGGTGCTTGCATGTGTCCCCCCTCACATGCATGCGCTCTAACCTAGAGGCGAAGGTTCCGGGCCCGTATGAGGGTGGAATCTCCCCGTCGAGGTGAAACCGGGTAGGATAGTGCCCCAACTTGTGAGCCAACATGGTTTTACATCACCCTATGACCTAAACAAACACAAAACAAGAGAGAGCTACGCCGGGATACCCCTGTCAGAGGAACGTCTAGGGGGGTAGACGATCCGAGTGTGCACAGAGATCAGGGTTTCGCCGGAGGAAGACCACGAGAACATCGGAATGAGATGAAAACTTGCATGTGCCCCTAGAATATATGTGTGTGTGGGTGTGGTTAGAGGTTGGTATATATAGGTGCTTGCATGTGTCCCCCCTCGCATGCATGCGCTCTAACCTAGAGGCGAAGGTTCCGGGCCCGTATAAGGGTGGAATCTCCCCGTCGAGGTGAAACCGGGTAGGATAGTGCCCCAACTTGTGAGCCAACATGGTTTGACATCACCCTATGACCTAAACAAACACAAAACAAGAGAGAGCTACGCCGGGCTACCCCTGTCAGAGGAACGTCTAGGGGGGTAGACGATCCGAGTGTGCATAGAGATCAGGGTTTCGCCGGAGGAAGACCACGAGAACATCGAATGAGATGAAAACTTGCATGTGCCCCTAGCATATATGTGTGTGTGGGTGTGGTTAGAGGTTGGTATATATAGGTGCTTGCATGTGTCCCCCCTCGCATGCATGCGCTCTAACCTAGAGGCGAAGGTTCCGGGCCCGTAGGAGGGTGGAATCTCCCCGTCGAGGTGAAAGCGGGTAGGATAGTGCCCCAACTTGTGAACCAACATGGTTTGACATCACCCTATGACCTAAACAAACACAAAACAAGAGAGAGCTACGCCGGGCTACCCCTGTCAGAGGAACGTCTAGGGGGGTAGACGATCCGAGTGTGCACAGAGATCAGGGTTTCGCCGGAGGAAGACCACGAGAACATCGGAATGAGATGAAAACTTGCATGTGCCCCTAGAATATATGTGTGTGGGTGTGGTTAGAGGTTGGTATATATAGGTGCTTGCATGTGTCCCCCCTCGCATGCATGCGCTCTAACCTAGAGGCGAAGGTTCCGGGCCCGTAGGAGGGTGGAATCTCCCCGTCGAGGTGAAACCGGGTAGGATAGTGCCCCAACTTGTGAGCCAACATGGTTTGACATCACCCTATGACCTATACAAACACAAAACAAGAGAGAGCTACGCCGGGCTACCCCTGTCAGAGGAACGTCTAGGGGGGTAGACGATCCGAGTGTGCACAGAGATCAGGGTTTCGCCGGAGGAAGACCACGAGAACATCGGAATGAGATGAAAACTTGCATGTGCCCCTAGCATATATGTGTGTGTGGGTGTGGTTAGAGGTTGGTATATATAGGTGCTTGCATGTGTCCCCCCTCACATGCATGCGCTCTAACCTAGAGGCGAAGGTTCCGGGCCCGTATGAGGGTGGAATCTCCCCGTCGAGGTGAAACCGGGTAGGATAGTGCCCCAACTTGTGAGCCAACATGGTTTTACATCACCCTATGACCTAAACAAACACAAAACAAGAGAGAGCTACGCCGGGATACCCCTGTCAGAGGAACGTCTAGGGGGGTAGACGATCCGAGTGTGCACAGAGATCAGGGTTTCACCGGAGGAAGACCACGAGAACATCGGAATGAGATGAAAACTTGCATGTGCCCCTAGAATATATGTGTGTGTGGGTGTGGTTAGAGGTTGGTATATATAGGTGCTTGCATGTGTCCCCCCTCGCATGCATGCGCTCTAACCTAGAGGCGAAGGTTCCGGGCCCGTATAAGGGTGGAATCTCCCCGTCGAGGTGAAACCGGGTAGGATAGTGCCCCAACTTGTGAGCCAACATGGTTTGACATCACCCTATGACCTAAAAAAACACAAAACAAGAGAGAGCTACGCCGGGCTACCCCTGTCAGAGGAACGTCTAGGGGGGTAGACGATCTGAGTGTGCACAGAGATCAGGGTTTCGCCGGAGGAAGACCACGAGAACATCGGAATGAGATGAAAACTTGCATGTGCCCCTAGCATATATGTGTGTGTGGGTGTGGTTAGAGGTTGGTATATATAGGTGCTTGCATGTGTCCCCCCTCGCATGCATGCGCTCTAACCTAGAGGCGAAGGTTCCGGGCCCGTAGGAGGGTGGAATCTCCCCGTCGAGGTGAAACCGGGTAGGATAGTGCCCCAACTTGTGAGCCAACATGGTTTGACATCACCCTATGACCTAAACAAACACAAAACAAGAGAGAGCTACGTCGGGCTACCCCTGTCAGAGGAACGTCTAGGGGGGTAGACGATCCGAGTGTGCACAGAGATCAGGGTTTCGCCGGAGGAAGACCACGAGAACATCGGAATGAGATGAAAACTTGCATGTGCCCCTAGCATATATGTGTGTGTGGGTGTGGTTAGAGGTTGGTATATATAGGTGCTTGCATGTGTCCCCCCTCGCATGCATGCGCTCTAACCTAGAGGCGAAGGTTCCGGGCCCGTATAAGGGTGGAATCTCCCCGTCGAGGTGAAACCGGGTAGGATAGTGCCCCAACTTGTGAGCCAACATGGTTTGACATCACCCTATGACCTAAACAAACACAAAACAAGAGAGAGCTACGCCGGGCTACCCCTGTCAGAGGAACGTCTAGGGGGGTAGACGATCCGAGTGTGCACAGAGATCAGGGTTTCGCCGGAGGAAGACCACGAGAACATCGGAATGAGATGAAAACTTGCATGTGCCCCTAGCATATATGTGTGTGTGGGTGTGGTTAGAGGTTGGTATATATAGGTGCTTGCATGTGTCCCCCCTCGCATGCATGCGCTCTAACCTAGAGGCGAAGGTTCCGGGCCCGTATAAGGGTGGAATCTCCCCGTCGAGGTGAAACCGGGTAGGATAGTGCCCCAACTTGTGAGCCAACATGGTTTGACATCACCCTATGACCTAAACAAACACAAAACAAGAGAGAGCTACGCCGGGCTACCCCTGTCAGAGGAACGTCTAGGGGGGTAGACGATCCGAGTGTGCACAGAGATCAGGGTTTCGCCGGAGGAAGACCACGAGAACATCGGAATGAGATGAAAACTTGCATGTGCCCCTAGCATATATGTGTGTGTGGGTGTGGTTAGAGGTTGGTATATATAGGTGCTTGCATGTGTCCCCCCTCGCATGCATGCGCTCTAACCTAGAGGCGAAGGTTCCGGGCCCGTATTAGGGTGGAATCTCCCCGTCGAGGTGAAAGCGGGTAGGATAGTGCCCCAACTTGTGAACCAACATGGTTTGACATCACCCTATGACCTAAACAAACACAAAACAAGAGAGAGCTACGCCGGGCTACCCCTGTCAGAGGAACGTCTAGGGGGGTAGACGATCCGAGTGTGCACAGAGATCAGGGTTTCGCCGGAGGAAGACCACGAGAACATCGGAATGAGATGAAAACTTGCATGTGCCCCTAGCATATATGTGTGTGTGTGGGTGTGGTTAGATGTTGGTATATATAGGTGCTTGCATGTGTCCCCCCTCGCATGCATGCGCTCTAACCTAGAGGCGAAGGTTCCGGGCCCGTATAAGGGTGGAATCTCCCCGTCGAGGTGAAACCGGGTAGGATAGTGCCCCAACTTGTGAGCCAACATGGTTTGACATCACCCTATGACCTAAACAAACACAAAACAAGAGAGAGCTACGCCGGGCTACCCCTGTCAGAGGAACGTCTAGGGGGGTAGACGATCCGAGTGTGCATAGAGATCAGGGTTTCACCGGAGGAAGACCACGAGAACATCGGAATGAGATGAAAACTTGCATGTGCCCCTAGCATATATGTGTGTGTGGGTGTGGTTAGAGGTTGGTATATATAGGTGCTTGCATGTGTCCCCCCTCGCATGCATGCGCTCTAACCTAGAGGCGAAGGTTCCGGGCCCGTATAAGGGTGGAATCTCCCCGTCGAGGTGAAACCGGGTAGGATAGTGCCCCAACTTGTGAACCAACATGGTTTGACATCACCCTATGACCTAAACAAACACAAAAACAATAGAGAGCTACGCCGGGCTACCCCTGTCAGAGGAACGTCTAGGGGGGTAGACGATCCGAGTGTGCACAGAGATCAGGGTTTCGCCGGAGGAAGACCACGAGAACATCGGAATGAGATGAAAACTTGCATGTGCCCCTAGCATATATGTGTGTGGGTGGGTGTGGTTAGAGGTTGGTATATATAGGTGCTTGCATGTGTCCCCCCTCGCATGCATGCGCTCTAACCTAGAGGCGAAGGTTCCGGGCCCGTATAAGGGTGGAATCTCCCCGTCGAGGTGAAACCGGGTAGGATAGTGCCCCAACTTGTGAGCCAACATGGTTTGACATCACCCTATGACCTAAACAAACACAAAACAAGAGAGAGCTACGCCGGGCTACCCCTGTCAGAGGAACGTCTAGCGGGGTAGACGATCTGAGTGTGCACAGAGATCAGGGTTTCGCCGGAGGAAGACCACGAGAACATCGGAATGAGATGAAAACTTGCATGTGCCCCTAGCATATATGTGTGTGTGGGTGTGGTTAGAGGTTGGTATATATAGGTGCTTGCATGTGTCCCCCCTCGCATGCATGCGCTCTAACCTAGAGGCGAAGGTTCCGGGCCCGTAGGAGGGTGGAATCTCCCCGTCGAGGTGAAAGCGGGTAGGATAGTGCCCCAACTTGTGAACCAACATGGTTTGACATCACCCTATGACCTAAACAAACACAAAACAAGAGAGAGCTACGCCGGGCTACCCCTGTCAGAGGAACGTCTAGGGGGGTAGACGATCCGAGTGTGCACAGAGATCAGGGTTTCGCCGGAGGATGACCACGAGAACATCGGAATGAGATGAAAACTTGCATGTGCCCCTAGCATATATGTGTGTGGGTGTGGTTAGAGGTTGGTATATATAGGTGCTTGCATGTGTCCCCCCTCACATGCATGCGCTCTAACCTAGAGGCGAAGGTTCCGGGCCCGTATGAGGGTGGAATCTCCCCGTCGAGGTGAAACCGGGTAGGATAGTGCCCCAACTTGTGAGCCAACATGGTTTTACATCACCCTATGACCTAAACAAACACAAAACAAGAGAGAGCTACGCCGGGATACCCCTGTCAGAGGAACGTCTAGGGGGGTAGACGATCCGAGTGTGCACAGAGATCAGGGTTTCGCCGGAGGAAGACCACGAGAACATCGGAATGAGATGAAAACTTGCATGTGCCCCTAGAATATATGTGTGTGTGGGTGTGGTTAGAGGTTGGTATATATAGGTGCTTGCATGTGTCCCCCCTCGCATGCATGCGCTCTAACCTAGAGGCGAAGGTTCCGGGCCCGTATAAGGGTGGAATCTCCCCGTCGAGGTGAAACCGGGTAGGATAGTGCCCCAACTTGTGAGCCAACATGGTTTGACATCACCCTATGACCTAAACAAACACAAAACAAGAGAGAGCTACGCCGGGCTACCCCTGTCAGAGGAACGTCTAGGGGGGTAGACGATCCGAGTGTGCATAGAGATCAGGGTTTCGCCGGAGGAAGACCACGAGAACATCGAATGAGATGAAAACTTGCATGTGCCCCTAGCATATATGTGTGTGTGGGTGTGGTTAGAGGTTGGTATATATAGGTGCTTGCATGTGTCCCCCCTCGCATGCATGCGCTCTAACCTAGAGGCGAAGGTTCCGGGCCCGTAGGAGGGTGGAATCTCCCCGTCGAGGTGAAAGCGGGTAGGATAGTGCCCCAACTTGTGAACCAACATGGTTTGACATCACCCTATGACCTAAACAAACACAAAACAAGAGAGAGCTACGCCGGGCTACCCCTGTCAGAGGAACGTCTAGGGGGGTAGACGATCCGAGTGTGCACAGAGATCAGGGTTTCGCCGGAGGAAGACCACGAGAACATCGGAATGAGATGAAAACTTGCATGTGCCCCTAGAATATATGTGTGTGGGTGTGGTTAGAGGTTGGTATATATAGGTGCTTGCATGTGTCCCCCCTCGCATGCATGCGCTCTAACCTAGAGGCGAAGGTTCCGGGCCCGTAGGAGGGTGGAATCTCCCCGTCGAGGTGAAACCGGGTAGGATAGTGCCCCAACTTGTGAGCCAACATGGTTTGACATCACCCTATGACCTATACAAACACAAAACAAGAGAGAGCTACGCCGGGCTACCCCTGTCAGAGGAACGTCTAGGGGGGTAGACGATCCGAGTGTGCACAGAGATCAGGGTTTCGCCGGAGGAAGACCACGAGAACATCGGAATGAGATGAAAACTTGCATGTGCCCCTAGCATATATGTGTGTGTGGGTGTGGTTAGAGGTTGGTATATATAGGTGCTTGCATGTGTCCCCCCTCGCATGCATGCGCTCTAACCTAGAGGCGAAGGTTCCGGGCCCGTATAAGGGTGGAATCTCCCCGTCAAGGTGAAACCGGGTAGGATAGTGCCCCAACTTGTGAACCAACATGGTTTGACATCACCCTATGACCTAAACAAACACAAAACAAGAGAGAGCTATGCCGGGCTACCCCTGTCAGAGGAACGTCTAGGGGGGTAGACGATCCGAGTGTGCACAGAGATCAGGGTTTCGCCGGAGGAAGACCACGAGAACATCGGAATGAGATGAAAACTTGCATGTGCCCCTAGCATATATGTGTGTGTGTGGGTGTGGTTAGAGGTTGGTATATATAGGTGCTTGCATGTGTCCCCCCTCGCATGCATGCGCTCTAACCTAGAGGCGAAGGTTCCGGGCCCGTAGGAGGGTGGAATCTCCCCGTCGAGGTGAAACCGGGTAGGATAGTGCCCCAACTTGTGAGCCAACATGGTTTGACATCACCCTATGACCTAAACAAACACAAAACAAGAGAGAGCTACGTCGGGCTACCCCTGTCAGAGGAACGTCTAGGGGGGTAGACGATCCGAGTGTGCACAGAGATCAGGGTTTCGCCGGAGGAAGACCACGAGAACATCGGAATGAGATGAAAACTTGCATGTGCCCCTAGCATATATGTGTGTGTGGGTGTGGTTAGAGGTTGGTATATATAGGTGCTTGCATGTGTCCCCCCTCGCATGCATGCGCTCTAACCTAGAGGCGAAGGTTCCGGGCCCGTATAAGGGTGGAATCTCCCCGTCGAGGTGAAACCGGGTAGGATAGTGCCCCAACTTGTGAGCCAACATGGTTTGACATCACCCTATGACCTAAACAAACACAAAACAAGAGAGAGCTACGCCGGGCTACCCCTGTCAGAGGAACGTCTAGGGGGGTAGACGATCCGAGTGTGCACAGAGATCAGGGTTTCGCCGGAGGAAGACCACGAGAACATCGGAATGAGATGAAAACTTGCATGTGCCCCTAGCATATATGTGTGTGTGGGTGTGGTTAGAGGTTGGTATATATAGGTGCTTGCATGTGTCCCCCCTCGCATGCATGCGCTCTAACCTAGAGGCGAAGGTTCCGGGCCCGTATAAGGGTGGAATCTCCCCGTCGAGGTGAAACCGGGTAGGATAGTGCCCCAACTTGTGAGCCAACATGGTTTGACATCACCCTATGACCTAAACAAACACAAAACAAGAGAGAGCTACGCCGGGCTACCCCTGTCAGAGGAACGTCTAGGGGGGTAGACGATCCGAGTGTGCACAGAGATCAGGGTTTCGCCGGAGGAAGACCACGAGAACATCGGAATGAGATGAAAACTTGCATGTGCCCCTAGCATATATGTGTGTGTGGGTGTGGTTAGAGGTTGGTATATATAGGTGCTTGCATGTGTCCCCCCTCGCATGCATGCGCTCTAACCTAGAGGCGAAGGTTTCGGGCCCGTATTAGGGTGGAATCTCCCCGTCGAGGTGAAAGCGGGTAAGATAGTGCCCCAACTTGTGATCCAACATGGTTTGACATCACCCTATGACCTAAACAAACACAAAACAAGAGAGAGCTATGCCGGGCTACCCCTGTCAGAGGAACGTCTAGGGGGGTAGACGATCCGAGTGTGCACAGAGATCAGGGTTTCGCCGGAGGAAGACCACGAGAACATCGGAATGAGATGAAAACTTGCATGTGCCCCTAGCATATATGTGTGTGTGTGGGTGTGGTTAGAGGTTGGTATATATAGGTGCTTGCATGTGTCCCCCCTCGCATGCATGCGCTCTAACCTAGAGGCGAAGGTTCCGGGCCCGTATAAGGGTGGAATCTCCCCGTCGAGGTGAAACCGGGTAGGATAGTGCCCCAACTTGTGAGCCAACATGGTTTGACATCACCCTATGACCTAAACAAACACAAAACAAGAGAGAGCTACGCCGGGCTACCCCTGTCAGAGGAACGTCTAGGGGGGTAGACGATCCGAGTGTGCATAGAGATCAGGGTTTCACCGGAGGAAGACCACGAGAACATCGGAATGAGATGAAAACTTGCATGTGCCCCTAGCATATATGTGTGTGTGGGTGTGGTTAGAGGTTGGTATATATAGGTGCTTGCATGTGTCCCCCTCGCATGCATGCGCTCTAACCTAGAGGCGAAGGTTCCGGGCCCGTATAAGGGTGGAATCTCCCCGTCGAGGTGAAACCGGGTAGGATAGTGCCCCAACTTGTGAACCAACATGGTTTGACATCACCCTATGACCTAAACAAACACAAAACAATAGAGAGCTACGCCGGGCTACCCCTGTCAGAGGAACGTCTAGGGGGGTAGACGATCCGAGTGTGCACAGAGATCAGGGTTTCGCCGGAGGAAGACCACGAGAACATCGGAATGAGATGAAAACTTGCATGTGCCCCTAGCATATATGTGTGTGGGTGGGTGTGGTTAGAGGTTGGTATATATAGGTGCTTGCATGTGTCCCCCCTCGCATGCATGCGCTCTAACCTAGAGGCGAAGGTTCCGGGCCCGTATAAGGGTGGAATCTCCCCGTCGAGGTGAAACCGGGTAGGATAGTGCCCCAACTTGTGAGCCAACATGGTTTGACATCACCCTATGACCTAAACAAACACAAAACAAGAGAGAGCTACGCCGGGCTACCCCTGTCAGAGGAACGTCTAGCGGGGTAGACGATCCGAGTGTGCACAGAGATCAGGGTTTCGCCGGAGGATGACCACGAGAACATCGGAATGAGATGAAAACTTGCATGTGCCCCTAGCATATATGTGTGTGGGTGTGGTTAGAGGTTGGTATATATAGGTGCTTGCATGTGTCCCCCCTCACATGCATGCGCTCTAACCTAGAGGCGAAGGTTCCGGGCCCGTATGAGGGTGGAATCTCCCCATCGAGGTGAAACCGGGTAGGATAGTGCCCCAACTTGTGAGCCAACATGGTTTTACATCACCCTATGACCTAAAAGAACACAAAACAAGAGAGAGCTACGCCGGGATACCCCTGTCAGAGGAACGTCTAGGGGGGTAGACGATCCGAGTGTGCACAGAGATCAGGGTTTCGCCGGAGGAAGACCACGAGAACATCGGAATGAGATGAAAACTTGCATGTGCCCCTAGAATATATGTTTGTGTGGGTGTGGTTAGAGGTTGGTATATATAGGTGCTTGCATGTGTCCCCCCTCGCATGCATGCGCTCTAACCTAGAGGCGAAGGTTCCGGGCCCGTATAAGGGTGGAATCTCCCCGTCGAGGTGAAACCGGGTAGGATAGTGCCCCAACTTGTGAGCCAACATGGTTTGACATCACCCTATGACCTAAACAAACACAAAACAAGAGAGAGCTACGCCGGGCTACCCCTGTCAGAGGAACGTCTAGGGGGGTAGACGATCCGAGTGTGCACAGAGATCAGGGTTTCGCCGGAGGAAGACCACGAGAACATCGAATGAGATGAAAACTTGCATGTGCCCCTAGCATATATGTGTGTGTGGGTGTGGTTAGAGGTTGGTATATATAGGTGCTTGCATGTGTCCCCCCTCGCATGCATGCGCTCTAACCTAGAGGCGAAGGTTCCGGGCCCGTAGGAGGGTGGAATCTCCCCGTCGAGGTGAAAGCGGGTAGGATAGTGCCCCAACTTGTGAACCAACATGGTTTGACATCACCCTATGACCTAAACAAACACAAAACAAGAGAGAGCTACGTCGGGCTACCCCTGTCAGAGGAACGTCTAGGGGGGTAGACGATCCGAGTGTGCACAGAGATCAGGGTTTCGCCGGAGGAAGACCACGAGAACATCGGAATGAGATGAAAACTTGCATGTGCCCCTAGCATATATGTGTGTGGGTGTGGTTAGAGGTTGGTATATATAGGTGCTTGCATGTGTCCCCCCTCGCATGCATGCGCTCTAACCTAGAGGCGAAGGTTCCGGGCCCGTAGGAGGGTGGAATCTCCCCGTCGAGGTGAAACCGGGTAGGATAGTGCCCCAACTTGTGAGCCAACATGGTTTGACATCACCCTATGACCTATACAAACACAAAACAAGAGAGAGCTACGCCGGGCTACCCCTGTCAGAGGAACGTCTAGGGGGGTAGACGATCCGAGTGTGCACAGAGATCAGGGTTTCGCCGGAGGAAGACCACGAGAACATCGGAATGAGATGAAAACTTGCATGTGCCCCTAGCATATATGTGTGTGTGGGTGTGGTTAGAGGTTGGTATATATAGGTGCTTGCATGTGTCCCCCCTCGCATGCATGCGCTCTAACCTAGAGGCGAAGGTTCCGGGCCCGTATAAGGGTGGAATCTCCCCGTCGAGGTGAAACCGGGTAGGATAGTGCCCCAACTTGTGAACCAACATGGTTTGACATCACCCTATGACCTAAACAAACACAAAACAAGAGAGAGCTATGCCGGGCTACCCCTGTCAGAGGAACGTCTAGGGGGGTAGACGATCCGAGTGTGCACAGAGATCAGGGTTTCGCCGGAGGAAGACCACGAGAACATCGGAATGAGATGAAAACTTGCATGTGCCCCTAGCATATATGTGTGTGTGTGGGTGTGGTTAGAGGTTGGTATATATAGGTGCTTGCATGTGTCCCCCCTCGCATGCATGCGCTCTAACCTAGAGGCGAAGGTTCCGGGCCCGTATAAGGGTGGAATCTCCCCGTCGAGGTGAAACCGGGTAGGATAGTGCCCCAACTTGTGAGCCAACATGGTTTGACATCACCCTATGACCTAAACAAACACAAAACAAGAGAGAGCTACGCCGGGCTACCCCTGTCAGAGGAACGTCTAGGGGGGTAGACGATCCGAGTGTGCACAGAGATCAGGGTTTCGCCGGAGGAAGACCACGAGAACATCGGAATGAGATGAAAACTTGCATGTGCCCCTAGCATATATGTGTGTGTGGGTGTGGTTAGAGGTTGGTATATATAGGTGCTTGCATGTGTCCCCCCTCGCATGCATGCGCTCTAACCTAGAGGCGAAGGTTCCGGGCCCGTAGGAGGGTGGAATCTCCCCGTCGAGGTGAAACCGGGTAGGATAGTGCCCCAACTTGTGAGCCAACATGGTTTGACATCACCCTATGACCTAAACAAACACAAAACAAGAGAGAGCTACGCCGGGCTACCCCTGTCAGAGGAACGTCTAGGGGGGTAGACGATCCGAGTGTGCACAGAGATCAGGGTTTCGCCGGAGGAAGACCACGAGAACATCGGAATGAGATGAAAACTTGCATGTGCCCCTAGAATATATGTGTGTGTGGGTGTGGTTAGAGGTTGGTATATATAGGTGCTTGCATGTGTCCCCCCTCGCATGCATGCGCTCTAACCTAGAGGCGAAGGTTCCGGGCCCGTATAAGGGTGGAATCTCCCCGTCGAGGTGAAACCGGGTAGGATAGTGCCCCAACTTGTGAGCCAACATGGTTTGACATCACCCTATGACCTAAACAAACACAAAACAAGAGAGAGCTACGCCGGGCTACCCCTGTCAGAGGAACGTCTAGGGGGGTAGACGATCCGAGTGTGCACAGAGATCAGGGTTTCGCCGGAGGAAGACCACGAGAACATCGGAATGAGATGAAAACTTGCATGTGCCCCTAGCATATATGTGTGTGTGGGTGTGGTTAGAGGTTTGTATATATAGGTGCTTGCATGTGTCCCCCCTCGCATGCATGCGCTCTAACCTAGAGGCGAAGGTTCCGGGCCCGTTTAAGGGTGGAATCTCCCCGTCGAGGTGAAACCGGGTAGGATAGTGCCCCAAATTGTGAGCCAACATGGTTTGACATCACCCTATGACCTAAACAAACACAAAACAAGAGAAAGCTACGCCGGGCTACCCCTGTCAGAGGAACGTCTAGGGGGGTAGACGATCCGAGTGTGCACAGAGATCAGGGTTTCGCCGGAGGAAGACCACGAGAACATCGGAATGAGATGAAAACTTGCATGTGCCCCTAGCATATATGTGTGTGTGGGTGTGGTTAGAGGTTGGTATATATAGGTGCTTGCATGTGTCCCCCCTCGCATGCATGCGCTCTAACCTAGAGGCGAAGGTTCCGGGCCCGTATAAGGGTGGAATCACCCCGTCGAGGTGAAACCGGGTAGGATAGTGCCCCAACTTGTGAGCCAACATGGTTTGACATCACCCTATGACCTAAACAAACACAAAACAAGAGAGAGCTACGCCGGGCTACCCCTGTCAGAGGAACGTCTAGGGGGGTAGACGATCTGAGTGTGCACAGAGATCAGGGTTTCGCCGGAGGAAGACCACGAGAACATCGGAATGAGATGAAAACTTGCATGTGCCCCTAGCATATATGTGTGTGTGGGTGTGGTTAGAGGTTGGTATATATAGGTGCTTGCATGTGTCCCCCCTCGCATGCATGCGCTCTAACCTAGAGGCGAAGGTTCCGGGCCCGTAGGAGGGTGGAATCTCCCCGTCGAGGTGAAACCGGGTAGGATAGTGCCCCAACTTGTGAGCCAACATGGTTTGACATCACCCTATGACCTAAACAAACACAAAACAAGAGAGAGCTACGTCGGGCTACCCCTGTCAGAGGAACGTCTAGGGGGGTAGACGATCCGAGTGTGCACAGAGATCAGGGTTTCGCCGGAGGAAGACCACGAGAACATCGGAATGAGATGAAAACTTGCATGTGCCCCTAGCATATATGTGTGTGTGGGTGTGGTTAGAGGTTGGTATATATAGGTGCTTGCATGTGTCCCCCCTCGCATGCATGCGCTCTAACCTAGAGGCGAAGGTTCCGGGCCCGTATAAGGGTGGAATCTCCCCGTCGAGGTGAAACCGGGTAGGATAGTGCCCCAACTTGTGAGCCAACATGGTTTGACATCACCCTATGACCTAAACAAACACAAAACAAGAGAGAGCTACGCCGGGCTACCCCTGTCAGAGGAACGTCTAGGGGGGTAGACGATCCGAGTGTGCACAGAGATCAGGGTTTCGCCGGAGGAAGACCACGAGAACATCGGAATGAGATGAAAACTTGCATGTGCCCCTAGCATATATGTGTGTGTGTGGGTGTGGTTAGAGGTTGGTATATATAGGTGCTTGCATGTGTCCCCCCTCGCATGCATGCGCTCTAACCTAGAGGCGAAGGTTCCGGGCCCGTATAAGGGTGGAATCTCCCCGTCGAGGTGAAACCGGGTAGGATAGTGCCCCAACTTGTGAGCCAACATGATTTGACATCACCCTATGACCTAAACAAACACAAAACAAGAGAGAGCTACGCCGGGCTACCCCTGTCAGAGGAACGTCTAGGGGGGTAGACGATCCGAGTGTGCACAGAGATCAGGGTTTCGCCGGAGGAAGACCACGAGAACATCGGAATGAGATGAAAACTTGCATGTGCCCCTAGCATATATGTGTGTGTGGGTGTGGTTAGAGGTTGGTATATATAGGTGCTTGCATGTGTCCCCCCTCGCATGCATGCGCTCTAACCTAGAGGCGAAGGTTCCGGGCCCGTATTAGGGTGGAATCTCCCCGTCGAGGTGAAAGCGGGTAGGATAGTGCCCCAACTTGTGAACCAACATGGTTTGACATCACCCTATGACCTAAACAAACACAAAACAAGAGAGAGCTACGCCGGGCTACCCCTGTCAGAGGAACGTCTAGGGGGGTAGACGATCCGAGTGTGCACAGAGATCAGGGTTTCGCCGGAGGAAGACCACGAGAACATCGGAATGAGATGAAAACTTGCATGTGCCCCTAGCATATATGTGTGTGTGTGGGTGTGGTTAGAGGTTGGTATATATAGGTGCTTGCATGTGTCCCCCCTCGCATGCATGCGCTCTAACCTAGAGGCGAAGGTTCCGGGCCCGTATAAGGGTGGAATCTCCCCGTCGAGGTGAAACCGGGTAGGATAGTGCCCCAACTTGTGAGCCAACATGGTTTGACATCACCCTATGACCTAAACAAACACAAAACAAGAGAGAGCTACGCCGGGCTACCCCTGTCAGAGGAACGTCTAGGGGGGTAGACGATCCGAGTGTGCATAGAGATCAGGGTTTCACCGGAGGAAGACCACGAGAACATCGGAATGAGATGAAAACTTGCATGTGCCCCTAGCATATATGTGTGTGTGGGTGTGGTTAGAGGTTGGTATATATAGGTGCTTGCATGTGTCCCCATTCGCATGCATGCGCTCTAACCTAGAGGCGAAGGTTCCGGGCCCGTATAAGGGTGGAATCTCCCCGTCGAGGTGAAACCGGGTAGGATAGTGCCCCAACTTGTGAACCAACATGGTTTGACATCACCCTATGACCTAAACAAACACAAAAACAATAGAGAGCTACGCCGGGCTACCCCTGTCAGAGGAACGTCTAGGGGGGTAGACGATCCGAGTGTGCACAGAGATCAGGGTTTCGCCGGAGGAAGACCACGAGAACATCGGAATGAGATGAAAACTTGCATGTGCCCCTAGCATATATGTGTGTGGGTGGGTGTGGTTAGAGGTTGGTATATATAGGTGCTTGCATGTGTCCCCCCTCGCATGCATGCGCTCTAACCTAGAGGCGAAGGTTCCGGGCCCGTATAAGGGTGGAATCTCCCCGTCGAGGTGAAACCGGGTAGGATAGTGCCCCAACTTGTGAGCCAACATGGTTTGACATCACCCTATGACCTAAACAAACACAAAACAAGAGAGAGCTACGCCGGGCTACCCCTGTCAGAGGAACGTCTAGCGGGGTAGACGATCCGAGTGTGCACAGAGATCAGGGTTTCGCCGGAGGAAGACCACGAGAACATCGGAATGAGATGAAAACTTGCATGTGCCCCTAGCATATATGTGTGTGTGGGTGTGGTTAGAGGTTGGTATATATAGGTGCTTGCATGTGTCCCCCCTCGCATGCATGCGCTCTAACCTAGAGGCGAAGGTTCCGGGCCCGTAGGAGGGTGGAATCTCCCCGTCGAGGTGAAAGCGGGTAGGATAGTGCCCCAACTTGTGAACCAACATGGTTTGACATCACCCTATGACCTAAACAAACACAAAACAAGAGAGAGCTACGCCGGGCTACCCCTGTCAGAGGAACGTCTAGGGGGGTAGACGATCCGAGTGTGCACAGAGATCAGGGTTTCGTCGGAGGATGACCACGAGAACATCGGAATGAGATGAAAACTTGCATGTGCCCCTAGCATATATGTGTGTGGGTGTGGTTAGAGGTTGGTATATATAGGTGCTTGCATGTGTCCCCCCTCACATGCATGCGCTCTAACCTAGAGGCGAAGGTTCCGGGCCCGTATGAGGGTGGAATCTCCCCGTCGAGGTGAAACCGGGTAGGATAGTGCCCCAACTTGTGAGCCAACATGGTTTTACATCACCCTATGACCTAAACAAACACAAAACAAGAGAGAGCTACGCCGGGATACCCCTGTCAGAGGAACGTCTAGGGGGGTAGACGATCCGAGTGTGCACAGAGATCAGGGTTTCGCCGGAGGAAGACCACGAGAACATCGGAATGAGATGAAAACTTGCATGTGCCCCTAGAATATATGTGTGTGTGGGTGTGGTTAGAGGTTGGTATATATAGGTGCTTGCATGTGTCCCCCCTCGCATGCATGCGCTCTAACCTAGAGGCGAAGGTTCCGGGCCCGTATAAGGGTGGAATCTCCCCGTCGAGGTGAAACCGGGTAGGATAGTGCCCCAACTTGTGAGCCAACATGGTTTGACATCACCCTATGACCTAAACAAACACAAAACAAGAGAGAGCTACGCCGGGCTACCCCTGTCAGAGGAACGTCTAGGGGGGTAGACGATCCGAGTGTGCATAGAGATCAGGGTTTCGCCGGAGGAAGACCACGAGAACATCGAATGAGATGAAAACTTGCATGTGCCCCTAGCATATATGTGTGTGTGGGTGTGGTTAGAGGTTGGTATATATAGGTGCTTGCATGTGTCCCCCCTCGCATGCATGCGCTCTAACCTAGAGGCGAAGGTTCCGGGCCCGTAGGAGGGTGGAATCTCCCCGTCGAGGTGAAAGCGGGTAGGATAGTGCCCCAACTTGTGAACCAACATGGTTTGACATCACCCTATGACCTAAACAAACACAAAACAAGAGAGAGCTACGCCGGGCTACCCCTGTCAGAGGAACGTCTAGGGGGGTAGACGATCCGAGTGTGCACAGAGATCAGGGTTTCGCCGGAGGAAGACCACGAGAACATCGGAATGAGATGAAAACTTGCATGTGCCCCTAGCATATATGTGTGTGGGTGTGGTTAGAGGTTGGTATATATAGGTGCTTGCATGTGTCCCCCCTCGCATGCATGCGCTCTAACCTAGAGGCGAAGGTTCCGGGCCCGTAGGAGGGTGGAATCTCCCCGTCGAGGTGAAACCGGGTAGGATAGTGCCCCAACTTGTGAGCCAACATGGTTTGACATCACCCTATGACCTATACAAACACAAAACAAGAGAGAGCTACGCCGGGCTACCCCTGTCAGAGGAACGTCTAGGGGGGTAGACGATCCGAGTGTGCACAGAGATCAGGGTTTCGCCGGAGGAAGACCACGAGAACATCGGAATGAGATGAAAACTTGCATGTGCCCCTAGCATATATGTGTGTGTGGGTGTGGTTAGAGGTTGGTATATATAGGTGCTTGCATGTGTCCCCCCTCGCATGCATGCGCTCTAACCTAGAGGCGAAGGTTCCGGGCCCGTATAAGGGTGGAATCTCCCCGTCGAGGTGAAACCGGGTAGGATAGTGCCCCAACTTGTGAACCAACATGGTTTGACATCACCCTATGACCTAAACAAACACAAAACAAGAGAGAGCTATGCCGGGCTACCCCTGTCAGAGGAACGTCTAGGGGGGTAGACGATCCGAGTGTGCACAGAGATCAGGGTTTCGCCGGAGGAAGACCACGAGAACATCGGAATGAGATGAAAACTTGCATGTGCCCCTAGCATATATGTGTGTGTGTGGGTGTGGTTAGAGGTTGGTATATATAGGTGCTTGCATGTGTCCCCCCTCGCATGCATGCGCTCTAACCTAGAGGCGAAGGTTCCGGGCCCGTAGGAGGGTGGAATCTCCCCGTCGAGGTGAAACCGGGTAGGATAGTGCCCCAACTTGTGAGCCAACATGGTTTGACATCACCCTATGACCTAAACAAACACAAAACAAGAGAGAGCTACGTCGGGCTACCCCTGTCAGAGGAACGTCTAGGGGGGTAGACGATCCGAGTGTGCACAGAGATCAGGGTTTCGCCGGAGGAAGACCACGAGAACATCGGAATGAGATGAAAACTTGCATGTGCCCCTAGCATATATGTGTGTGTGGGTGTGGTTAGAGGTTGGTATATATAGGTGCTTGCATGTGTCCCCCCTCGCATGCATGCGCTCTAACCTAGAGGCGAAGGTTCCGGGCCCGTATAAGGGTGGAATCTCCCCGTCGAGGTGAAACCGGGTAGGATAGTGCCCCAACTTGTGAGCCAACATGGTTTGACATCACCCTATGACCTAAACAAACACAAAACAAGAGAGAGCTACGCCGGGCTACCCCTGTCAGAGGAACGTCTAGGGGGGTAGACGATCCGAGTGTGCACAGAGATCAGGGTTTCGCCGGAGGAAGACCACGAGAACATCGGAATGAGATGAAAACTTGCATGTGCCCCTAGCATATATGTGTGTGTGGGTGTGGTTAGAGGTTGGTATATATAGGTGCTTGCATGTGTCCCCCCTCGCATGCATGCGCTCTAACCTAGAGGCGAAGGTTCCGGGCCCGTAGGAGGGTGGAATCTCCCCGTCGAGGTGAAACCGGGTAGGATAGTGCCCCAACTTGTGAGCCAACATGGTTTGACATCACCCTATGACCTATACAAACACAAAACAAGAGAGAGCTATGCCGGGCTACCCCTGTCAGAGGAACGTCTAGGGGGGTAGACGATCCGAGTGTGCACACAGATCAGGGTTTCGCCGGAGGAAGACCACGAGAACATCGGAATGAGATGAAAACTTGCATGTGCCCCTAGCATATATGTGTGTGTGGGTGTGGTTAGAGGTTGGTATATATAGGTGCTTGCATGTGTCCCCCCTCGCATGCATGCGCTCTAACCTAGAGGCGAAGGTTCCGGGCCCGTATAAGGGTGGAATCTCCCCGTCGAGGTGAAACCGGGTAGGATAGTGCCCCAACTTGTGAACCAACATGGTTTGACATCACCCTATGACCTAAACAAACACAAAACAAGAGAGAGCTATGCCGGGCTACCCCTGTCAGAGGAACGTCTAGGGGGGTAGACGATCCGAGTGTGCACAGAGATCAGGGTTTCGCCGGAGGAAGACCACGAGAACATCGGAATGAGATGAAAACTTGCATGTGCCCCTAGCATATATGTGTGTGTGTGGGTGTGGTTAGAGGTTGGTATATATAGGTGCTTGCATGTGTCCCCCCTCGCATGCATGCGCTCTAACCTAGAGGCGAAGGTTCCGGGCCCGTATAAGGGTGGAATCTCCCCGTCGAGGTGAAACCGGGTAGGATAGTGCCCCAACTTGTGAGCCAACATGGTTTGACATCACCCTATGACCTAAACAAACACAAAACAAGAGAGAGCTACGCCGGGCTACCCCTGTCAGAGGAACGTCTAGCGGGGTAGACGATCCGAGTGTGCACAGAGATCAGGGTTTCGCCGGAGGAAGACCACGAGAACATCGGAATGAGATGAAAACTTGCATGTGCCCCTAGCATATATGTGTGTGTGGGTGTGGTTAGAGGTTGGTATATATAGGTGCTTGCATGTGTCCCCCCTCGCATGCATGCGCTCTAACCTAGAGGCGAAGGTTCCGGGCCCGTAGGAGGGTGGAATCTCCCCGTCGAGGTGAAAGCGGGTAGGATAGTGCCCCAACTTGTGAACCAACATGGTTTGACATCACCCTATGACCTAAACAAACACAAAACAAGAGAGAGCTATGCCGGGCTACCCCTGTCAGAGGAACGTCTAGGGGGGTAGACGATCCGAGTGTGCACAGAGATCAGGGTTTCGCCGGAGGAAGACCACGAGAACATCGGAATGAGATGAAAACTTGCATGTGCCCCTAGCATATATGTGTGTGTGGGTGTGGTTAGAGGTTGGTATATATAGGTGCTTGCATGTGTCCCCCCTCGCATGCATGCGCTCTAACCTAGAGGCGAAGGTTCCGGGCCCGTATAAGGGTGGAATCTCCCCGTCGAGGTGAAACCGGGTAGGATAGTGCCCCAACTTGTGAGCCAACATGGTTTGACATCACCCTATGACCTAAACAAACACAAAACAAGAGAGAGCTACGCCGGGCTACCCCTGTCAGAGGAACGTCTAGGGGGGTAGACGATCCGAGTGTGCACAGAGATCAGGGTTTCGCCGGAGGAAGACCACGAGAACATCGGAATGAGATGAAAACTTGCATGTGCCCCTAGCATATATGTGTGTGTGGGTGTGGTTAGAGGTTGGTATATATAGGTGCTTGCATGTGTCCCCCCTCGCATGCATGCGCTCTAACCTAGAGGCGAAGGTTCTGGGCCCGTATAAGGGTGGAATCTCCCCGTCGAGGTGAAACCGGGTAGGATAGTGCCCCAACTTGTGAACCAACATGGTTTGACATCACCCTATGACCTAAACAAACACAAAACAAGAGAGAGCTATGCCGGGCTACCCCTGTCAGAGGAACGTCTAGGGGGGTAGACGATCCGAGTGTGCACAGAGATCAGGGTTTCGCCGGAGGAAGACCACGAGAACATCGGAATGAGATGAAAACTTGCATGTGCCCCTAGCATATATGTGTGTGGGTGTGGTTAGAGGTTGGTATATATAGGTGCTTGCATGTGTCCCCCCTCACATGCATGCGCTCTAACCTAGAGGCGAAGGTTCCGGGCCCGTATGAGGGTGGAATCTCCCCATCGAGGTGAAACCGGGTAGGATAGTGCCCCAACTTGTGAGCCAACATGGTTTTACATCACCCTATGACCTAAACAAACACAAAACAAGAGAGAGCTACGCCGGGATACCCCTGTCAGAGGAACGTCTAGGGGGGTAGACGATCCGAGTGTGCACAGAGATCAGGGTTTCGCCGGAGGAAGACCACGAGAACATCGGAATGAGATGAAAACTTGCATGTGCCCCTAGAATATATGTGTGTGTGGGTGTGGTTAGAGGTTGGTATATATAGGTGCTTGCATGTGTCCCCCCTCGCATGCATGCGCTCTAACCTAGAGGCGAAGGTTCCGGGCCCGTATAAGGGTGGAATCTCCCCGTCGAGGTGAAACCGGGTAGGATAGTGCCCCAACTTGTGAGCCAACATGGTTTGACATCACCCTATGACCTAAACAAACACAAAACAAGAGAGAGCTATGCCGGGCTACCCCTGTCAGAGGAACGTCTAGGGGGGTAGACGATCCGAGTGTGCACAGAGATCAGGGTTTCGCCGGAGGAAGACCACGAGAACATCGGAATGAGATGAAAACTTGCATGTGCCCCTAGCATATATGTGTGTGTGGGTGTGGTTATAGGTTGGTATATATAGGTGCTTGCATGTGTCCCCCCTCGCATGCATGCGCTCTAACCTAGAGGCGAAGGTTCCGGGCCCGTATAAGGGTGGAATCTCCCCGTCGAGGTGAAACCGGGTAGGATAGTGCCCCAACTTGTGAGCCAACATGGTTTGACATCACCCTATGACCTAAACAAACACAAAACAAGAGAGAGCTACGCCGGGCTACCCCTGTCAGAGGAACGTCTAGGGGGGTAGACGATCCGAGTGTGCACAGAGATCAGGGTTTCGCCGGAGGAAGACCACGAGAACATCGGAATGAGATGAAAACTTGCATGTGCCCCTAGCATATATGTGTGTGTGGGTGTGGTTAGAGGTTGGTATATATAGGTGCTTGCATGTGTCCCCCCTCGCATGCATGCGCTCTAACCTAGAGGCGAAGGTTCCGGGCCCGTATAAGGGTGGAATCTCCCCGTCGAGGTGAAACCGGGTAGGATAGTGCCCCAACTTGTGAACCAACATGGTTTGACATCACCCTATGACCTAAACAAACACAAAACAAGAGAGAGCTATGCCGGGCTACCCCTGTCAGAGGAACGTCTAGGGGGGTAGACGATCCGAGTGTGCACAGAGATCAGGGTTTCGCCGGAGGAAGACCACGAGAACATCGGAATGAGATGAAAACTTGCATGTGCCCCTAGCATATATGTGTGTGGGTGTGGTTAGAGGTTGGTATATATAGGTGCTTGCATGTGTCCCCCCTCACATGCATGCGCTCTAACCTAGAGGCGAAGGTTCCGGGCCCGTATGAGGGTGGAATCTCCCCATCGAGGTGAAACCGGGTAGGATAGTGCCCCAACTTGTGAGCCAACATGGTTTTACATCACCCTATGACCTAAACAAACACAAAACAAGAGAGAGCTACGCCGGGATACCCCTGTCAGAGGAACGTCTAGGGGGGTAGACGATCCGAGTGTGCACAGAGATCAGGGTTTCGCCGGAGGAAGACCACGAGAACATCGGAATGAGATGAAAACTTGCATGTGCCCCTAGAATATATGTGTGTGTGGGTGTGGTTAGAGGTTGGTATATATAGGTGCTTGCATGTGTCCCCCCTCGCATGCATGCGCTCTAACCTAGAGGCGAAGGTTCCGGGCCCGTATAAGGGTGGAATCTCCCCGTCGAGGTGAAACCGGGTAGGATAGTGCCCCAACTTGTGAGCCAACATGGTTTGACATCACCCTATGACCTAAACAAACACAAAACAAGAGAGAGCTACGCCGGGCTACCCCTGTCAGAGGAACGTCTAGGGGGGTAGACGATCCGAGTGTGCACAGAGATCAGGGTTTCGCCGGAGGAAGACCACGAGAACATCGAATGAGATGAAAACTTGCATGTGCCCCTAGCATATATGTGTGTGTGGGTGTGGTTAGAGGTTGGTATATATAGGTGCTTGCATGTGTCCCCCCTCGCATGCATGCGCTCTAACCTAGAGGCGAAGGTTCCGGGCCCGTAGGAGGGTGGAATCTCCCCGTCGAGGTGAAACCGGGTAGGATAGTGCCCCAACTTGTGAGCCAACATGGTTTGACATCACCCTATGACCTAAACAAACACAAAACAAGAGAGAGCTACGCCGGGCTACCCCTGTCAGAGGAACGTCTAGGGGGGTAGACGATCCGAGTGTGCACAGAGATCAGGGTTTCGCCGGAGGAAGACCACGAGAACATCGGAATGAGATGAAAACTTGCATGTGCCCCTAGCATATATGTGTGTGTGGGTGTGGTTAGAGGTTGGTATATATAGGTGCTTGCATGTGTCCCCCCTCGCATGCATGCGCTCTAACCTAGAGGCGAAGGTTCCGGGCCCGTATAAGGGTGGAATCTCCCCGTCGAGGTGAAACCGGGTAGGATAGTGCCCCAACTTGTGAGCCAACATGGTTTGACATCACCCTATGACCTAAACAAACACAAAACAAGAGAGAGCTACGCCGGGCTACCCCTGTCAGAGGAACGTCTAGGGGGGTAGACGATCCGAGTGTGCACAGAGATCAGGGTTTCGCCGGAGGAAGACCACGAGAACATCGGAATGAGATGAAAACTTGCATGTGCCCCTAGCATATATGTGTGTGTGGGTGTGGTTAGAGGTTGGTATATATAGGTGCTTGCATGTGTCCCCCCTCGCATGCATGCGCTCTAACCTAGAGGCGAAGGTTCCGGGCCCGTATTAGGGTGGAATCTCCCCGTCGAGGTGAAAGCGGGTAGGATAGTGCCCCAACTTGTGAACCAACATGGTTTGACATCACCCTATGACCTAAACAAACACAAAACAAGAGAGAGCTACGCCGGGCTACCCCTGTCAGAGGAACGTCTAGGGGGGTAGACGATCCGAGTGTGCACAGAGATCAGGGTTTCGCCGGAGGAAGACCACGAGAACATCGGAATGAGATGAAAACTTGCATGTGCCCCTAGCATATATGTGTGTGTGTGGGTGTGGTTAGATGTTGGTATATATAGGTGCTTGCATGTGTCCCCCCTCGCATGCATGCGCTCTAACCTAGAGGCGAAGGTTCCGGGCCCGTATAAGGGTGGAATCTCCCCGTCGAGGTGAAACCGGGTAGGATAGTGCCCCAACTTGTGAGCCAACATGGTTTGACATCACCCTATGACCTAAACAAACACAAAACAAGAGAGAGCTACGCCGGGCTACCCCTGTCAGAGGAACGTCTAGGGGGGTAGACGATCCGAGTGTGCATAGAGATCAGGGTTTCACCGGAGGAAGACCACGAGAACATCGGAATGAGATGAAAACTTGCATGTGCCCCTAGCATATATGTGTGTGTGGGTGTGGTTAGAGGTTGGTATATATAGGTGCTTGCATGTGTCCCCCCTCGCATGCATGCGCTCTAACCTAGAGGCGAAGGTTCCGGGCCCGTATAAGGGTGGAATCTCCCCGTCGAGGTGAAACCGGGTAGGATAGTGCCCCAACTTGTGAACCAACATGGTTTGACATCACCCTATGACCTAAACAAACACAAAAACAATAGAGAGCTACGCCGGGCTACCCCTGTCAGAGGAACGTCTAGGGGGGTAGACGATCCGAGTGTGCACAGAGATCAGGGTTTCGCCGGAGGAAGACCACGAGAACATCGGAATGAGATGAAAACTTGCATGTGCCCCTAGCATATATGTGTGTGGGTGGGTGTGGTTAGAGGTTGGTATATATAGGTGCTTGCATGTGTCCCCCCTCGCATGCATGCGCTCTAACCTAGAGGCGAAGGTTCCGGGCCCGTATAAGGGTGGAATCTCCCCGTCGAGGTGAAACCGGGTAGGATAGTGCCCCAACTTGTGAGCCAACATGGTTTGACATCACCCTATGACCTAAACAAACACAAAACAAGAGAGAGCTACGCCGGGCTACCCCTGTCAGAGGAACGTCTAGCGGGGTAGACGATCCGAGTGTGCACAGAGATCAGGGTTTCGCCGGAGGAAGACCACGAGAACATCGGAATGAGATGAAAACTTGCATGTGCCCCTAGCATATATGTGTGTGTGGGTGTGGTTAGAGGTTGGTATATATAGGTGCTTGCATGTGTCCCCCCTCGCATGCATGCGCTCTAACCTAGAGGCGAAGGTTCCGGGCCCGTAGGAGGGTGGAATCTCCCCGTCGAGGTGAAAGCGGGTAGGATAGTGCCCCAACTTGTGAACCAACATGGTTTGACATCACCCTATGACCTAAACAAACACAAAACAAGAGAGAGCTACGCCGGGCTACCCCTGTCAGAGGAACGTCTAGGGGGGTAGACGATCCGAGTGTGCACAGAGATCAGGGTTTCGCCGGAGGATGACCACGAGAACATCGGAATGAGATGAAAACTTGCATGTGCCCCTAGCATATATGTGTGTGGGTGTGGTTAGAGGTTGGTATATATAGGTGCTTGCATGTGTCCCCCCTCACATGCATGCGCTCTAACCTAGAGGCGAAGGTTCCGGGCCCGTATGAGGGTGGAATCTCCCCGTCGAGGTGAAACCGGGTAGGATAGTGCCCCAACTTGTGAGCCAACATGGTTTTACATCACCCTATGACCTAAACAAACACAAAACAAGAGAGAGCTACGCCGGGATACCCCTGTCAGAGGAACGTCTAGGGGGGTAGACGATCCGAGTGTGCACAGAGATCAGGGTTTCGCCGGAGGAAGACCACGAGAACATCGGAATGAGATGAAAACTTGCATGTGCCCCTAGAATATATGTGTGTGTGGGTGTGGTTAGAGGTTGGTATATATAGGTGCTTGCATGTGTCCCCCCTCGCATGCATGCGCTCTAACCTAGAGGCGAAGGTTCCGGGCCCGTATAAGGGTGGAATCTCCCCGTCGAGGTGAAACCGGGTAGGATAGTGCCCCAACTTGTGAGCCAACATGGTTTGACATCACCCTATGACCTAAACAAACACAAAACAAGAGAGAGCTACGCCGGGCTACCCCTGTCAGAGGAACGTCTAGGGGGGTAGACGATCCGAGTGTGCATAGAGATCAGGGTTTCGCCGGAGGAAGACCACGAGAACATCGAATGAGATGAAAACTTGCATGTGCCCCTAGCATATATGTGTGTGTGGGTGTGGTTAGAGGTTGGTATATATAGGTGCTTGCATGTGTCCCCCCTCGCATGCATGCGCTCTAACCTAGAGGCGAAGGTTCCGGGCCCGTAGGAGGGTGGAATCTCCCCATCGAGATGAAAGCGGGTAGGATAGTGCCCCAACTTGTGAACCAACATGGTTTGACATCACCCTATGACCTAAACAAACACAAAACAAGAGAGAGCTACGCCGGGCTACCCCTGTCAGAGGAACGTCTAGGGGGGTAGACGATCCGAGTGTGCACAGAGATCAGGGTTTCGCCGGAGGAAGACCACGAGAACATCGGAATGAGATGAAAACTTGCATGTGCCCCTAGAATATATGTGTGTGGGTGTGGTTAGAGGTTGGTATATATAGGTGCTTGCATGTGTCCCCCCTCGCATGCATGCACTCTAACCTAGAGGCGAAGGTTCCGGGCCCGTAGGAGGGTGGAATCTCCCCGTCGAGGTGAAACCGGGTAGGATAGTGCCCCAACTTGTGAGCCAACATGGTTTGACATCACCCTATGACCTATACAAACACAAAACAAGAGAGAGCTACGCCGGGCTACCCCTGTCAGAGGAACGTCTAGGGGGGTAGACGATCCGAGTGTGCACAGAGATCAGGGTTTCGCCGGAGGAAGACCACGAGAACATCGGAATGAGATGAAAACTTGCATGTGCCCCTAGCATATATGTGTGTGTGGGTGTGGTTAGAGGTTGGTATATATAGGTGCTTGCATGTGTCCCCCCTCGCATGCATGCGCTCTAACCTAGAGGCGAAGGTTCCGGGCCCGTATAAGGGTGGAATCTCCCCGTCGAGGTGAAACCGGGTAGGATAGTGCCCCAACTTGTGAACCAACATGGTTTGACATCACCCTATGACCTAAACAAACACAAAACAAGAGAGAGCTATGCCGGGCTACCCCTGTCAGAGGAACGTCTAGGGGGGTAGACGATCCGAGTGTGCACAGAGATCAGGGTTTCGCCGGAGGAAGACCACGAGAACATCGGAATGAGATGAAAACTTGCATGTGCCCCTAGCATATATGTGTGTGTGTGGGTGTGGTTAGAGGTTGGTATATATAGGTGCTTGCATGTGTCCCCCCTCGCATGCATGCGCTCTAACCTAGAGGCGAAGGTTCCGGGCCCGTAGGAGGGTGGAATCTCCCCGTCGAGGTGAAACCGGGTAGGATAGTGCCCCAACTTGTGAGCCAACATGGTTTGACATCACCCTATGACCTAAACAAACACAAAACAAGAGAGAGCTACGTCGGGCTACCCCTGTCAGAGGAACGTCTAGGGGGGTAGACGATCCGAGTGTGCACAGAGATCAGGGTTTCGCCGGAGGAAGACCACGAGAACATCGGAATGAGATGAAAACTTGCATGTGCCCCTAGCATATATGTGTGTGTGGGTGTGGTTAGAGGTTGGTATATATAGGTGCTTGCATGTGTCCCCCCTCGCATGCATGCGCTCTAACCTAGAGGCGAAGGTTCCGGGCCCGTATAAGGGTGGAATCTCCCCGTCGAGGTGAAACCGGGTAGGATAGTGCCCCAACTTGTGAGCCAACATGGTTTGACATCACCCTATGACCTAAACAAACACAAAACAAGAGAGAGCTACGCCGGGCTACCCCTGTCAGAGGAACGTCTAGGGGGGTAGACGATCCGAGTGTGCACAGAGATCAGGGTTTCGCCGGAGGAAGACCACGAGAACATCGGAATGAGATGAAAACTTGCATGTGCCCCTAGCATATATGTGTGTGTGGGTGTGGTTAGAGGTTGGTATATATAGGTGCTTGCATGTGTCCCCCCTCGCATGCATGCGCTCTAACCTAGAGGCGAAGGTTCCGGGCCCGTATAAGGGTGGAATCTCCCCGTCGAGGTGAAACCGGGTAGGATAGTGCCCCAACTTGTGAGCCAACATGGTTTGACATCACCCTATGACCTAAACAAACACAAAACAAGAGAGAGCTACGCCGGGCTACCCCTGTCAGAGGAACGTCTAGGGGGGTAGACGATCCGAGTGTGCACAGAGATCAGGGTTTCGCCGGAGGAAGACCACGAGAACATCGGAATGAGATGAAAACTTGCATGTGCCCCTAGCATATATGTGTGTGTGGGTGTGGTTAGAGGTTGGTATATATAGGTGCTTGCATGTGTCCCCCCTCGCATGCATGCGCTCTAACCTAGAGGCGAAGGTTCCGGGCCCGTATTAGGGTGGAATCTCCCCGTCGAGGTGAAAGCGGGTAAGATAGTGCCCCAACTTGTGATCCAACATGGTTTGACATCACCCTATGACCTAAACAAACACAAAACAAGAGAGAGCTACGCCGGGCTACCCCTGTCAGAGGAACGTCTAGGGGGGTAGACGATCCGAGTGTGCACAGAGATCAGGGTTTCGCCGGAGGAAGACCACGAGAACATCGGAATGAGATGAAAACTTGCATGTGCCCCTAGCATATATGTGTGTGTGTGGGTGTGGTTAGAGGTTGGTATATATAGGTGCTTGCATGTGTCCCCCCTCGCATGCATGCGCTCTAACCTAGAGGCGAAGGTTCCGGGCCCGTATAAGGGTGGAATCTCCCCGTCGAGGTGAAACCGGGTAGGATAGTGCCCCAACTTGTGAGCCAACATGGTTTGACATCACCCTATGACCTAAACAAACACAAAACAAGAGAGAGCTACGCCGGGCTACCCCTGTCAGAGGAACGTCTAGGGGGGTAGACGATCCGAGTGTGCATAGAGATCAGGGTTTCACCGGAGGAAGACCACGAGAACATCGGAATGAGATGAAAACTTGCATGTGCCCCTAGCATATATGTGTGTGTGGGTGTGGTTAGAGGTTGGTATATATAGGTGCTTGCATGTGTCCCCCCTCGCATGCATGCGCTCTAACCTAGAGGCGAAGGTTCCGGGCCCGTATAAGGGTGGAATCTCCCCGTCGAGGTGAAACCGGGTAGGATAGTGCCCCAACTTGTGAACCAACATGGTTTGACATCACCCTATGACCTAAACAAACACAAAACAATAGAGAGCTACGCCGGGCTACCCCTGTCAGAGGAACGTCTAGGGGGGTAGACGATCCGAGTGTGCACAGAGATCAGGGTTTCACCGGAGGAAGACCACGAGAACATCGGAATGAGATGAAAACTTGCATGTGCCCCTAGCATATATGTGTGTGGGTGGGTGTGGTTAGAGGTTGGTATATATAGGTGCTTGCATGTGTCCCCCCTCGCATGCATGCGCTCTAACCTAGAGGCGAAGGTTCCGGGCCCGTATAAGGGTGGAATCTCCCCGTCGAGGTGAAACCGGGTAGGATAGTGCCCCAACTTGTGAGCCAACATGGTTTGACATCACCCTATGACCTAAACAAACACAAAACAAGAGAGAGCTACGCCGGGCTACCCCTGTCAGAGGAACGTCTAGCGGGGTAGACGATCCGAGTGTGCACAGAGATCAGGGTTTCGCCGGAGGAAGACCACGAGAACATCGGAATGAGATGAAAACTTGCATGTGCCCCTAGCATATATGTGTGTGTGGGTGTGGTTAGAGGTTGGTATATATAGGTGCTTGCATGTGTCCCCCCTCGCATGCATGCGCTCTAACCTAGAGGCGAAGGTTCCGGGCCCGTAGGAGGGTGGAATCTCCCCGTCGAGGTGAAAGCGGGTAGGATAGTGCCCCAACTTGTGAACCAACATGGTTTGACATCACCCTATGACCTAAACAAACACAAAACAAGAGAGAGCTATGCCGGGCTACCCCTGTCAGAGGAACGTCTAGGGGGGTAGACGATCCGAGTGTGCACAGAGATCAGGGTTTCGCCGGAGGATGACCACGAGAACATCGGAATGAGATGAAAACTTGCATGTGCCCCTAGCATATATGTGTGTGGGTGTGGTTAGAGGTTGGTATATATAGGTGCTTGCATGTGTCCCCCCTCACATGCATGCGCTCTAACCTAGAGGCGAAGGTTCCGGGCCCGTATGAGGGTGGAATCTCCCCATCGAGGTGAAACCGGGTAGGATAGTGCCCCAACTTGTGAGCCAACATGGTTTTACATCACCCTATGACCTAAAAAAACACAAAACAAGAGAGAGCTACGCCGGGATACCCCTGTCAGAGGAACGTCTAGGGGGGTAGACGATCCGAGTGTGCACAGAGATCAGGGTTTCGCCGGAGGAAGACCACGAGAACATCGGAATGAGATGAAAACTTGCATGTGCCCCTAGAATATATGTGTGTGTGGGTGTGGTTAGAGGTTGGTATATATAGGTGCTTGCATGTGTCCCCCCTCGCATGCATGCGCTCTAACCTAGAGGCGAAGGTTCCGGGCTCGTATAAGGGTGGAATCTCCCCGTCGAGGTGAAACCGGGTAGGATAGTGCCCCAACTTGTGAGCCAACATGGTTTGACATCACCCTATGACCTAAACAAACACAAAACAAGAGAGAGCTACGCCGGGCTACCCCTGTCAGAGGAACGTCTAGGGGGGTAGACGATCCGAGTGTGCACAGAGATCAGGGTTTCGCCGGAGGAAGACCACGAGAACATCGAATGAGATGAAAACTTGCATGTGCCCCTAGCATATATGTGTGTGTGGGTGTGGTTAGAGGTTGGTATATATAGGTGCTTGCATGTGTCCCCCCTCGCATGCATGCGCTCTAACCTAGAGGCGAAGGTTCCGGGCCCGTAGGAGGGTGGAATCTCCCCGTCGAGGTGAAAGCGGGTAGGATAGTGCCCCAACTTGTGAACCAACATGGTTTGACATCACCCTATGACCTAAACAAACACAAAACAAGAGAGAGCTACGCCGGGCTACCCCTGTCAGAGGAACGTCTAGGGGGTAGACGATCCGAGTGTGCACAGAGATCAGGGTTTCGCCGGAGGAAGACCACGAGAACATCGGAATGAGATGAAAACTTGCATGTGCCCCTAGCATATATGTGTGTGTGTGGGTGTGGTTAGAGGTTGGTATATATAGGTGCTTGCATGTGTCCCCCCTCGCATGCATGCGCTCTAACCTAGAGGCGAAGGTTCCGGGCCCGTATAAGGGTGGAATCTCCCCGTCGAGGTGAAACCGGGTAGGATAGTGCCCCAACTTGTGAGCCAACATGGTTTGACATCACCCTATGACCTAAACAAACACAAAACAAGAGAGAGCTACGCCGGGCTACCCCTGTCAGAGGAACGTCTAGGGGGGTAGACGATCCGAGTGTGCACAGAGATCAGGGTTTCGCCGGAGGAAGACCACGAGAACATCGGAATGAGATGAAAACTTGCATGTGCCCCTAGCATATATGTGTGTGTGGGTGTGGTTAGAGGTTGGTATATATAGGTGCTTGCATGTGTCCCCCCTCGCATGCATGCGCTCTAACCTAGAGGCGAAGGTTCCGGGCCCGTAGGAGGGTGGAATCTCCCCGTCGAGGTGAAACCGGGTAGGATAGTGCCCCAACTTGTGAGCCAACATGGTTTGACATCACCCTATGACCTAAACAAACACAAAACAAGAGAGAGCTACGCCGGGCTACCCCTGTCAGAGGAACGTCTAGGGGGGTAGACGATCCGAGTGTGCACAGAGATCAGGGTTTCGCCGGAGGAAGACCACGAGAACATCGGAATGAGATGAAAACTTGCATGTGCCCCTAGAATATATGTGTGTGTGGGTGTGGTTAGAGGTTGGTATATATAGGTGCTTGCATGTGTCCCCCCTCGCATGCATGCGCTCTAACCTAGAGGCGAAGGTTCCGGGCCCGTATAAGGGTGGAATCTCCCCGTCGAGGTGAAACCGGGTAGGATAGTGCCCCAACTTGTGAGCCAACATGGTTTGACATCACCCTATGACCTAAACAAACACAAAACAAGAGAGAGCTACGCCGGGCTACCCCTGTCAGAGGAACGTCTAGGGGGGTAGACGATCCGAGTGTGCACAGAGATCAGGGTTTCGCCGGAGGAAGACCACGAGAACATCGGAATGAGATGAAAACTTGCATGTGCCCCTAGCATATATGTGTGTGTGGGTGTGGTTAGAGGTTTGTATATATAGGTGCTTGCATGTGTCCCCCCTCGCATGCATGCGCTCTAACCTAGAGGCGAAGGTTCCGGGCCCGTTTAAGGGTGGAATCTCCCCGTCGAGGTGAAACCGGGTAGGATAGTGCCCCAACTTGTGAGCCAACATGGTTTGACATCACCCTATGACCTAAACAAACACAAAACAAGAGAGAGCTACGCCGGGCTACCCCTGTCAGAGGAACGTCTAGGGGGGTAGACGATCCGAGTGTGCACAGAGATCAGGGTTTCGCCGGAGGAAGACCACGAGAACATCGGAATGAGATGAAAACTTGCATGTGCCCCTAGCATATATGTGTGTGTGGGTGTGGTTAGAGGTTGGTATATATAGGTGCTTGCATGTGTCCCCCCTCGCATGCATGCGCTCTAACCTAGAGGCGAAGGTTCCGGGCCCGTATAAGGGTGGAATCTCCCCGTCGAGGTGAAACCGGGTAGGATAGTGCCCCAACTTGTGAGCCAACATGGTTTGACATCACCCTATGACCTAAACAAACACAAAACAAGAGAGAGCTACGCCGGGCTACCCCTGTCAGAGGAACGTCTAGGGGGGTAGACGATCTGAGTGTGCACAGAGATCAGGGTTTCGCCGGAGGAAGACCACGAGAACATCGGAATGAGATGAAAACTTGCATGTGCCCCTAGCATATATGTGTGTGTGGGTGTGGTTAGAGGTTGGTATATATAGGTGCTTGCATGTGTCCCCCCTCGCATGCATGCGCTCTAACCTAGAGGCGAAGGTTCCGGGCCCGTAGGAGGGTGGAATCTCCCCGTCGAGGTGAAACCGGGTAGGATAGTGCCCCAACTTGTGAGCCAACATGGTTTGACATCACCCTATGACCTAAACAAACACAAAACAAGAGAGAGCTACGTCGGGCTACCCCTGTCAGAGGAACGTCTAGGGGGGTAGACGATCCGAGTGTGCACAGAGATCAGGGTTTCGCCGGAGGAAGACCACGAGAACATCGGAATGAGATGAAAACTTGCATGTGCCCCTAGCATATATGTGTGTGTGGGTGTGGTTAGAGGTTGGTATATATAGGTGCTTGCATGTGTCCCCCCTCGCATGCATGCGCTCTAACCTAGAGGCGAAGGTTTCGGGCCCGTATAAGGGTGGAATCTCCCCGTCGAGGTGAAACCGGGTAGGATAGTGCCCCAACTTGTGAGCCAACATGGTTTGACATCACCCTATGACCTAAACAAACACAAAACAAGAGAGAGCTACGCCGGGCTACCCCTGTCAGAGGAACGTCTAGGGGGGTAGACGATCCGAGTGTGCACAGAGATCAGGGTTTCGCCGGAGGAAGACCACGAGAACATCGGAATGAGATGAAAACTTGCATGTGCCCCTAGCATATATGTGTGTGTGTGGGTGTGGTTAGAGGTTGGTATATATAGGTGCTTGCATGTGTCCCCCCTCGCATGCATGCGCTCTAACCTAGAGGCGAAGGTTCCGGGCCCGTATAAGGGTGGAATCTCCCCGTCGAGGTGAAACCGGGTAGGATAGTGCCCCAACTTGTGAGCCAACATGGTTTGACATCACCCTATGACCTAAACAAACACAAAACAAGAGAGAGCTACGCCGGGCTACCCCTGTCAGAGGAACGTCTAGGGGGGTAGACGATCCGAGTGTGCACAGAGATCAGGGTTTCGCCGGAGGAAGACCACGAGAACATCGGAATGAGATGAAAACTTGCATGTGCCCCTAGCATATATGTGTGTGTGGGTGTGGTTAGAGGTTGGTATATATAGGTGCTTGCATGTGTCCCCCCTCGCATGCATGCGCTCTAACCTAGAGGCGAAGGTTCCGGGCCCGTATTAGGGTGGAATCTCCCCGTCGAGGTGAAAGCGGGTAGGATAGTGCCCCAACTTGTGAACCAACATGGTTTGACATCACCCTATGACCTAAACAAACACAAAACAAGAGAGAGCTACGCCGGGCTACCCCTGTCAGAGGAACGTCTAGGGGGGTAGACGATCCGAGTGTGCACAGAGATCAGGGTTTCGCCGGAGGAAGACCACGAGAACATCGGAATGAGATGAAAACTTGCATGTGCCCCTAGCATATATGTGTGTGTGTGGGTGTGGTTAGAGGTTGGTATATATAGGTGCTTGCATGTGTCCCCCCTCGCATGCATGCGCTCTAACCTAGAGGCGAAGGTTCCGGGCCCGTATAAGGGTGGAATCTCCCCGTCGAGGTGAAACCGGGTAGGATAGTGCCCCAACTTGTGAGCCAACATGGTTTGACATCACCCTATGACCTAAACAAACACAAAACAAGAGAGAGCTACGCCGGGCTACCCCTGTCAGAGGAACGTCTAGGGGGGTAGACGATCCGAGTGTGCATAGAGATCAGGGTTTCACCGGAGGAAGACCACGAGAACATCGGAATGAGATGAAAACTTGCATGTGCCCCTAGCATATATGTGTGTGTGGGTGTGGTTAGAGGTTGGTATATATAGGTGCTTGCATGTGTCCCCCCTCGCATGCATGCGCTCTAACCTAGAGGCGAAGGTTCCGGGCCCGTATAAGGGTGGAATCTCCCCGTCGAGGTGAAACCGGGTAGGATAGTGCCCCAACTTGTGAACCAACATGGTTTGACATCACCCTATGACCTAAACAAACACAAAAACAATAGAGAGCTACGCCGGGCTACCCCTGTCAGAGGAACGTCTAGGGGGGTAGACGATCCGAGTGTGCACAGAGATCAGGGTTTCGCCGGAGGAAGACCACGAGAACATCGGAATGAGATGAAAACTTGCATGTGCCCCTAGCATATATGTGTGTGGGTGGGTGTGGTTAGAGGTTGGTATATATAGGTGCTTGCATGTGTCCCCCCTCGCATGCATGCGCTCTAACCTAGAGGCGAAGGTTCCGGGCCCGTATAAGGGTGGAATCTCCCCGTCGAGGTGAAACCGGGTAGGATAGTGCCCCAACTTGTGAGCCAACATGGTTTGACATCACCCTATGACCTAAACAAACACAAAACAAGAGAGAGCTACGCCGGGCTACCCCTGTCAGAGGAACGTCTAGCGGGGTAGACGATCCGAGTGTGCACAGAGATCAGGGTTTCGCCGGAGGAAGACCACGAGAACATCGGAATGAGATGAAAACTTGCATGTGCCCCTAGCATATATGTGTGTGTGGGTGTGGTTAGAGGTTGGTATATATAGGTGCTTGCATGTGTCCCCCCTCGCATGCATGCGCTCTAACCTAGAGGCGAAGGTTCCGGGCCCGTAGGAGGGTGGAATCTCCCCGTCGAGGTGAAAGCGGGTAGGATAGTGCCCCAACTTGTGAACCAACATGGTTTGACATCACCCTATGACCTAAACAAACACAAAACAAGAGAGAGCTACGCCGGGCTACCCCTGTCAGAGGAACGTCTAGGGGGGTAGACGATCCGAGTGTGCACAGAGATCAGGGTTTCGCCGGAGGATGACCACGAGAACATCGGAATGAGATGAAAACTTGCATGTGCCCCTAGCATATATGTGTGTGGGTGTGGTTAGAGGTTGGTATATATAGGTGCTTGCATGTGTCCCCCCTCACATGCATGCGCTCTAACCTAGAGGCGAAGGTTCCGGGCCCGTATGAGGGTGGAATCTCCCCGTCGAGGTGAAACCGGGTAGGATAGTGCCCCAACTTGTGAGCCAACATGGTTTTACATCACCCTATGACCTAAACAAACACAAAACAAGAGAGAGCTACGCCGGGATACCCCTGTCAGAGGAACGTCTAGGGGGGTAGACGATCCGAGTGTGCACAGAGATCAGGGTTTCGCCGGAGGAAGACCACGAGAACATCGGAATGAGATGAAAACTTGCATGTGCCCCTAGAATATATGTGTGTGTGGGTGTGGTTAGAGGTTGGTATATATAGGTGCTTGCATGTGTCCCCCCTCGCATGCATGCGCTCTAACCTAGAGGCGAAGGTTCCGGGCCCGTATAAGGGTGGAATCTCCCCGTCGAGGTGAAACCGGGTAGGATAGTGCCCCAACTTGTGAGCCAACATGGTTTGACATCACCCTATGACCTAAACAAACACAAAACAAGAGAGAGCTACGCCGGGCTACCCCTGTCAGAGGAACGTCTAGGGGGGTAGACGATCCGAGTGTGCATAGAGATCAGGGTTTCGCCGGAGGAAGACCACGAGAACATCGAATGAGATGAAAACTTGCATGTGCCCCTAGCATATATGTGTGTGTGGGTGTGGTTAGAGGTTGGTATATATAGGTGCTTGCATGTGTCCCCCCTCGCATGCATGCGCTCTAACCTAGAGGCGAAGGTTCCGGGCCCGTAGGAGGGTGGAATCTCCCCGTCGAGGTGAAAGCGGGTAGGATAGTGCCCCAACTTGTGAACCAACATGGTTTGACATCACCCTATGACCTAAACAAACACAAAACAAGAGAGAGCTACGCCGGGCTACCCCTGTCAGAGGAACGTCTAGGGGGGTAGACGATCCGAGTGTGCACAGAGATCAGGGTTTCGCCGGAGGAAGACCACGAGAACATCGGAATGAGATGAAAACTTGCATGTGCCCCTAGCATATATGTGTGTGGGTGTGGTTAGAGGTTGGTATATATAGGTGCTTGCATGTGTCCCCCCTCGCATGCATGCGCTCTAACCTAGAGGCGAAGGTTCCGGGCCCGTAGGAGGGTGGAATCTCCCCGTCGAGGTGAAACCGGGTAGGATAGTGCCCCAACTTGTGAGCCAACATGGTTTGACATCACCCTATGACCTATACAAACACAAAACAAGAGAGAGCTACGCCGGGCTACCCCTGTCAGAGGAACGTCTAGGGGGGTAGACGATCCGAGTGTGCACAGAGATCAGGGTTTCGCCGGAGGAAGACCACGAGAACATCGGAATGAGATGAAAACTTGCATGTGCCCCTAGCATATATGTGTGTGTGGGTGTGGTTAGAGGTTGGTATATATAGGTGCTTGCATGTGTCCCCCCTCGCATGCATGCGCTCTAACCTAGAGGCGAAGGTTCCGGGCCCGTATAAGGGTGGAATCTCCCCGTCGAGGTGAAACCGGGTAGGATAGTGCCCCAACTTGTGAACCAACATGGTTTGACATCACCCTATGACCTAAACAAACACAAAACAAGAGAGAGCTATGCCGGGCTACCCCTGTCAGAGGAACGTCTAGGGGGGTAGACGATCCGAGTGTGCACAGAGATCAGGGTTTCGCCGGAGGAAGACCACGAGAACATCGGAATGAGATGAAAACTTGCATGTGCCCCTAGCATATATGTGTGTGTGTGGGTGTGGTTAGAGGTTGGTATATATAGGTGCTTGCATGTGTCCCCCCTCGCATGCATGCGCTCTAACCTAGAGGCGAAGGTTCCGGGCCCGTAGGAGGGTGGAATCTCCCCGTCGAGGTGAAACCGGGTAGGATAGTGCCCCAACTTGTGAGCCAACATGGTTTGACATCACCCTATGACCTAAACAAACACAAAACAAGAGAGAGCTACGTCGGGCTACCCCTGTCAGAGGAACGTCTAGGGGGGTAGACGATCCGAGTGTGCACAGAGATCAGGGTTTCGCCGGAGGAAGACCACGAGAACATCGGAATGAGATGAAAACTTGCATGTGCCCCTAGCATATATGTGTGTGTGGGTGTGGTTAGAGGTTGGTATATATAGGTGCTTGCATGTGTCCCCCCTCGCATGCATGCGCTCTAACCTAGAGGCGAAGGTTCCGGGCCCGTATAAGGGTGGAATCTCCCCGTCGAGGTGAAACCGGGTAGGATAGTGCCCCAACTTGTGAGCCAACATGGTTTGACATCACCCTATGACCTAAACAAACACAAAACAAGAGAGAGCTACGCCGGGCTACCCCTGTCAGAGGAACGTCTAGGGGGGTAGACGATCCGAGTGTGCACAGAGATCAGGGTTTCGCCGGAGGAAGACCACGAGAACATCGGAATGAGATGAAAACTTGCATGTGCCCCTAGCATATATGTGTGTGTGGGTGTGGTTAGAGGTTGGTATATATAGGTGCTTGCATGTGTCCCCCCTCGCATGCATGCGCTCTAACCTAGAGGCGAAGGTTCCGGGCCCGTAGGAGGGTGGAATCTCCCCGTCGAGGTGAAACCGGGTAGGATAGTGCCCCAACTTGTGAGCCAACATGGTTTGACATCACCCTATGACCTATACAAACACAAAACAAGAGAGAGCTACGCCGGGCTACCCCTGTCAGAGGAACGTCTAGGGGGGTAGACGATCCGAGTGTGCACACAGATCAGGGTTTCGCCGGAGGAAGACCACGAGAACATCGGAATGAGATGAAAACTTGCATGTGCCCCTAGCATATATGTGTGTGTGGGTGTGGTTAGAGGTTGGTATATATAGGTGCTTGCATGTGTCCCCCCTCGCATGCATGCGCTCTAACCTAGAGGCGAAGGTTCCGGGCCCGTATAAGGGTGGAATCTCCCCGTCGAGGTGAAACCGGGTAGGATAGTGCCCCAACTTGTGAACCAACATGGTTTGACATCACCCTATGACCTAAACAAACACAAAACAAGAGAGAGCTATGCCGGGCTACCCCTGTCAGAGGAACGTCTAGGGGGGTAGACGATCCGAGTGTGCACAGAGATCAGGGTTTCGCCGGAGGAAGACCACGAGAACATCGGAATGAGATGAAAACTTGCATGTGCCCCTAGCATATATGTGTGTGTGTGGGTGTGGTTAGAGGTTGGTATATATAGGTGCTTGCATGTGTCCCCCCTCGCATGCATGCGCTCTAACCTAGAGGCGAAGGTTCCGGGCCCGTATAAGGGTGGAATCTCCCCGTCGAGGTGAAACCGGGTAGGATAGTGCCCCAACTTGTGAGCCAACATGGTTTGACATCACCCTATGACCTAAACAAACACAAAACAAGAGAGAGCTACGCCGGGCTACCCCTGTCAGAGGAACGTCTAGGGGGGTAGACGATCCGAGTGTGCACAGAGATCAGGGTTTCGCCGGAGGAAGACCACGAGAACATCGGAATGAGATGAAAACTTGCATGTGCCCCTAGCATATATGTGTGTGTGGGTGTGGTTAGAGGTTGGTATATATAGGTGCTTGCATGTGTCCCCCCTCGCATGCATGCGCTCTAACCTAGAGGCGAAGGTTCCGGGCCCGTAGGAGGGTGGAATCTCCCCGTCGAGGTGAAAGCGGGTAGGATAGTGCCCCAACTTGTGAACCAACATGGTTTGACATCACCCTATGACCTAAACAAACACAAAACAAGAGAGAGCTATGCCGGGCTACCCCTGTCAGAGGAACGTCTAGGGGGGTAGACGATCCGAGTGTGCACAGAGATCAGGGTTTCGCCGGAGGAAGACCACGAGAACATCGGAATGAGATGAAAACTTGCATGTGCCCCTAGCATATATGTGTGTGTGGGTGTGGTTAGAGGTTGGTATATATAGGTGCTTGCATGTGTCCCCCCTCGCATGCATGCGCTCTAACCTAGAGGCGAAGGTTCCGGGCCCGTATAAGGGTGGAATCTCCCCGTCGAGGTGAAACCGGGTAGGATAGTGCCCCAACTTGTGAGCCAACATGGTTTGACATCACCCTATGACCTAAACAAACACAAAACAAGAGAGAGCTACGCCGGGCTACCCCTGTCAGAGGAACGTCTAGGGGGGTAGACGATCCGAGTGTGCACAGAGATCAGGGTTTCGCCGGAGGAAGACCACGAGAACATCGGAATGAGATGAAAACTTGCATGTGCCCCTAGCATATATGTGTGTGTGGGTGTGGTTAGAGGTTGGTATATATAGGTGCTTGCATGTGTCCCCCCTCGCATGCATGCGCTCTAACCTAGAGGCGAAGGTTCCGGGCCCGTATAAGGGTGGAATCTCCCCGTCGAGGTGAAACCGGGTAGGATAGTGCCCCAACTTGTGAACCAACATGGTTTGACATCACACTATGACCTAAACAAACACAAAACAAGAGAGAGCTACGCCGGGCTACCCCTGTCAGAGGAACGTCTAGGGGGGTAGACGATCCGAGTGTGCACAGAGATCAGGGTTTCGCCGGAGGAAGACCACGAGAACATCGGAATGAGATGAAAACTTGCATGTGCCCCTAGCATATATGTGTGTGGGTGTGGTTAGAGGTTGGTATATATAGGTGCTTGCATGTGTCCCCCCTCGCATGCATGCGCTCTAACCTAGAGGCGAAGGTTCCGGGCCCGTAGGAGGGTGGAATCTCCCCGTCGAGGTGAAACCGGGTAGGATAGTGCCCCAACTTGTGAGCCAACATGGTTTGACATCACCCTATGACCTAAACAAACACAAAACAAGAGAGAGCTACGCCGGGCTACCCCTGTCAGAGGAACGTCTAGGGGGGTAGACGATCCGAGTGTGCACAGAGATCAGGGTTTCGCCGGAGGAAGACCACGAGAACATCGGAATGAGATGAAAACTTGCATGTGCCCCTAGCATATATGTGTGTGTGGGTGTGGTTAGAGGTTGGTATATATAGGTGCTTGCATGTGTCCCCCCTCGCATGCATGCGCTCTAACCTAGAGGCGAAGGTTCCGGGCCCGTATAAGGGTGGAATCTCCCCGTCGAGGTGAAACCGGGTAGGATAGTGCCCCAACTTGTGAGCCAACATGGTTTGACATCACCCTATGACCTAAACAAACACAAAACAAGAGAGAGCTACGCCGGGCTACCCCTGTCAGAGGAACGTCTAGGGGGGTAGACGATCCGAGTGTGCACAGAGATCAGGGTTTCGCCGGAGGAAGACCACGAGAACATCGGAATGAGATGAAAACTTGCATGTGCCCCTAGCATATATGTGTGTGTGGGTGTGGTTAGAGGTTGGTATATATAGGTGCTTGCATGTGTCCCCCCTCGCATGCATGCGCTCTAACCTAGAGGCGAAGGTTCCGGGCCCGTATAAGGGTGGAATCTCCCCGTCGAGGTGAAACCGGGTAGGATAGTGCCCCAACTTGTGAGCCAACATGGTTTGACATCACCCTATGACCTAAACAAACACAAAACAAGAGAGAGCTACGCCGGGCTACCCCTGTCAGAGGAACGTCTAGGGGGGTAGACGATCCGAGTGTGCACAGAGATCAGGGTTTCGCCGGAGGAAGACCACGAGAACATCGAATGAGATGAAAACTTGCATGTGCCCCTAGCATATATGTGTGTGTGGGTGTGGTTAGAGGTTGGTATATATAGGTGCTTGCATGTGTCCCCCCTCGCATGCATGCGCTCTAACCTAGAGGCGAAGGTTCCGGGCCCGTAGGAGGGTGGAATCTCCCCGTCGAGGTGAAAGCGGGTAGGATAGTGCCCCAACTTGTGAACCAACATGGTTTGACATCACCCTATGACCTAAACAAACACAAAACAAGAGAGAGCTACGCCGGGCTACCCCTGTCAGAGGAACGTCTAGGGGGGTAGACGATCCGAGTGTGCACAGAGATCAGGGTTTCGCCGGAGGAAGACCACGAGAACATCGGAATGAGATGAAAACTTGCATGTGCCCCTAGCATATATGTGTGTGGGTGTGGTTAGAGGTTGGTATATATAGGTGCTTGCATGTGTCCCCCCTCGCATGCATGCGCTCTAACCTAGAGGCGAAGGTTCCGGGCCCGTAGGAGGGTGGAATCTCCCCGTCGAGGTGAAACCGGGTAGGATAGTGCCCCAACTTGTGAACCAACATGGTTTGACATCACCCTATGACCTAAACAAACACAAAACAAGAGAGAGCTATGCCGGGCTACCCCTGTCAGAGGAACGTCTAGGGGGGTAGACGATCCGAGTGTGCACAGAGATCAGGGTTTCGCCGGAGGAAGACCACGAGAACATCGGAATGAGATGAAAACTTGCATGTGCCCCTAGCATATATGTGTGTGTGTGGGTGTGGTTAGAGGTTGGTATATATAGGTGCTTGCATGTGTCCCCCCTCGCATGCATGCGCTCTAACCTAGAGGCGAAGGTTCCGGGCCCGTATAAGGGTGGAATCTCCCCGTCGAGGTGAAACCGGGTAGGATAGTGCCCCAACTTGTGAGCCAACATGGTTTGACATCACCCTATGACCTAAACAAACACAAAACAAGAGAGAGCTACGCCGGGCTACCCCTGTCAGAGGAACGTCTAGGGGGGTAGACGATCCGAGTGTGCACAGAGATCAGGGTTTCGCCGGAGGAAGACCACGAGAACATCGGAATGAGATGAAAACTTGCATGTGCCCCTAGCATATATGTGTGTGTGGGTGTGGTTAGAGGTTGGTATATATAGGTGCTTGCATGTGTCCCCCCTCGCATGCATGCGCTCTAACCTAGAGGCGAAGGTTCCGGGCCCGTAGGAGGGTGGAATCTCCCCGTCGAGGTGAAAGCGGGTAGGATAGTGCCCCAACTTGTGAACCAACATGGTTTGACATCACCCTATGACCTAAACAAACACAAAACAAGAGAGAGCTATGCCGGGCTACCCCTGTCAGAGGAACGTCTAGGGGGGTAGACGATCCGAGTGTGCACAGAGATCAGGGTTTCGCCGGAGGAAGACCACGAGAACATCGGAATGAGATGAAAACTTGCATGTGCCCCTAGCATATATGTGTGTGTGGGTGTGGTTAGAGGTTGGTATATATAGGTGCTTGCATGTGTCCCCCCTCGCATGCATGCGCTCTAACCTAGAGGCGAAGGTTCCGGGCCCGTATAAGGGTGGAATCTCCCCGTCGAGGTGAAACCGGGTAGGATAGTGCCCCAACTTGTGAGCCACCATGGTTTGACATCACCCTATGACCTAAACAAACACAAAACAAGAGAGAGCTACGTCGGGCTACCCCTGTCAGAGGAACGTCTAGGGGGGTAGACGATCCGAGTGTGCACAGAGATCAGGGTTTCGCCGGAGGAAGACCACGAGAACATCGGAATGAGATGAAAACTTGCATGTGCCCCTAGCATATATGTGTGTGTGGGTGTGGTTAGAGGTTGGTATATATAGGTGCTTGCATGTGTCCCCCCTCGCATGCATGCGCTCTAACCTAGAGGCGAAGGTTCCGGGCCCGTAGGAGGGTGGAATCTCCCCGTCGAGGTGAAAGCGGGTAGGATAGTGCCCCAACTTGTGAACCAACATGGTTTGACATCACACTATGACCTAAACAAACACAAAACAAGAGAGAGCTACGCCGGGCTACCCCTGTCAGAGGAACGTCTAGGGGGGTAGACGATCCGAGTGTGCACAGAGATCAGGGTTTCGCCGGAGGAAGACCACGAGAACATCGGAATGAGATGAAAACTTGCATGTGCCCCTAGCATATATGTGTGTGGGTGTGGTTAGAGGTTGGTATATATAGGTGCTTGCATGTGTCCCCCCTCGCATGCATGCGCTCTAACCTAGAGGCGAAGGTTCCGGGCCCGTAGGAGGGTGGAATCTCCCCGTCGAGGTGAAACCGGGTAGGATAGTGCCCCAACTTGTGAGCCAACATGGTTTGACATCACCCTATGACCTAAACAAACACAAAACAAGAGAGAGCTACGCCGGGCTACCCCTGTCAGAGGAACGTCTAGGGGGGTAGACGATCCGAGTGTGCACAGAGATCAGGGTTTCGCCGGAGGAAGACCACGAGAACATCGGAATGAGATGAAAACTTGCATGTGCCCCTAGCATATATGTGTGTGTGGGTGTGGTTAGAGGTTGGTATATATAGGTGCTTGCATGTGTCCCCCCTCGCATGCATGCGCTCTAACCTAGAGGCGAAGGTTCCGGGCCCGTATAAGGGTGGAATCTCCCCGTCGAGGTGAAACCGGGTAGGATAGTGCCCCAACTTGTGAGCCAACATGGTTTGACATCACCCTATGACCTAAACAAACACAAAACAAGAGAGAGCTACACCGGGCTACCCCTGTCAGAGGAACGTCTAGGGGGGTAGACGATCCGAGTGTGCACAGAGATCAGGGTTTCGCCGGAGGAAGACCACGAGAACATCGGAATGAGATGAAAACTTGCATGTGCCCCTAGCATATATGTGTGTGTGGGTGTGGTTAGAGGTTGGTATATATAGGTGCTTGCATGTGTCCCCCCTCGCATGCATGCGCTCTAACCTAGAGGCGAAGGTTCCGGGCCCGTATAAGGGTGGAATCTCCCCGTCGAGGTGAAACCGGGTAGGATAGTGCCCCAACTTGTGAGCCAACATGGTTTGACATCACCCTATGACCTAAACAAACACAAAACAAGAGAGAGCTACGCCGGGCTACCCCTGTCAGAGGAACGTCTAGGGGGGTAGACGATCCGAGTGTGCACAGAGATCAGGGTTTCGCCGGAGGAAGACCACGAGAACATCGAATGAGATGAAAACTTGCATGTGCCCCTAGCATATATGTGTGTGTGGGTGTGGTTAGAGGTTGGTATATATAGGTGCTTGCATGTGTCCCCCCTCGCATGCATGCGCTCTAACCTAGAGGCGAAGGTTCCGGGCCCGTAGGAGGGTGGAATCTCCCCGTCGAGGTGAAAGCGGGTAGGATAGTGCCCCAACTTGTGAACCAACATGGTTTGACATCACCCTATGACCTAAACAAACACAAAACAAGAGAGAGCTACGCCGGGCTACCCCTGTCAGAGGAACGTCTAGGGGGGTAGACGATCCGAGTGTGCACAGAGATCAGGGTTTCGCCGGAGGAAGACCACGAGAACATCGGAATGAGATGAAAACTTGCATGTGCCCCTAGCATATATGTGTGTGGGTGTGGTTAGAGGTTGGTATATATAGGTGCTTGCATGTGTCCCCCCTCGCATGCATGCGCTCTAACCTAGAGGCGAAGGTTCCGGGCCCGTAGGAGGGTGGAATCTCCCCGTCGAGGTGAAACCGGGTAGGATAGTGCCCCAACTTGTGAGCCAACATGGTTTGACATCACCCTATGACCTAAACAAACACAAAACAAGAGAGATCTACGCCGGGCTACCCCTGTCAGAGGAACGTCTAGGGGGGTAGACGATCCGAGTGTGCACAGAGATCAGGGTTTCGCCGGAGGAAGACCACGAGAACATCGGAATGAGATGAAAACTTGCATGTTCCCCTAGCATATATGTGTGTGTGGGTGTGGTTAGAGGTTTGTATATATAGGTGCTTGCATGTGTCCCCCCTCGCATGCATGCGCTCTAACCTAGAGGCGAAGGTTCCGGGCCCGTTTAAGGGTGGAATCTCCCCGTCGAGGTGAAACCGGGTAGGATAGTGCCCCAACTTGTGAGCCAACATGGTTTGACATCACCCTATGACCTATACAAACACAAAACAAGAGAGAGCTACGCCGGGCTACCCCTGTCAGAGGAACGTCTAGGGGGGTAGACGATCCGAGTGTGCACAGAGATCAGGGTTTCGCCGGAGGAAGACCACGAGAACATCGGAATGAGATGAAAACTTGCATGTGCCCCTAGCATATATGTGTGTGTGGGTGTGGTTAGAGGTTGGTATATATAGGTGCTTGCATGTGTCCCCCCTCGCATGCATGCGCTCTAACCTAGAGGCGAAGGTTCCGGGCCCGTATAAGGGTGGAATCTCCCCGTCGAGGTGAAACCGGGTAGGATAGTGCCCCAACTTGTGAGCCAACATGGTTTGACATCACCCTATGACCTAAACAAACACAAAACAAGAGAGAGCTACGCCGGGATACCCCTGTCAGAGGAACGTCTAGGGGGGTAGACGATCCGAGTGTGCACAGAGATCAGGGTTTCGCCGGAGGAAGACCACGAGAACATCGGAATGAGATGAAAACTTGCATGTGCCCCAAGCATATATGTGTGTGTGGGTGTGGTTAGAGGTTGGTATATATAGGTGCTTGCATGTGTCCCCCCTCGCATGCATGCGCTCTAACCTAGAGGCGAAGGTTCCGGGCCCGTATAAGGGTGGAATCTCCCCGTCGAGGTGAAACCGGGTAGGATAGTGCCCCAACTTGTGAGCCAACATGGTTTGACATCACCCTATGACCTAAACAAACACAAAACAAGAGAGAGCTACGCCGGGCTACCCCTGTCAGAGGAACGTCTAGGGGGGTAGACGATCCGAGTGTGCACAGAGATCAGGGTTTCGTTGGAGGAAGACCACGAGAACATCGGAATGAGATGAAAACTTGCATGTTCCCCTAGCATATATGTGTGTGTGGGTGTGGTTAGAGGTTGGTATATATAGGTGCTTGCATGTGTCCCCCCTCGCATGCATGCGCTCTAACCTAGAGGCGAAGGTTCCGGGCCCGTAGGAGGGTGGAATCTCCCCGTCGAGGTGAAAGCGGGTAGGATAGTGCCCCAACTTGTGAACCAACATGGTTTGACATCACCCTATGACCTAAAAAAACACAAAAAGGAGAGAGCTACGCCGGGCTACCCCTGTCAGAGGAACGTCTAGGGGGGTAGACGATCCGAGTGTGCACAGAGATTAGGGTTTCGCCGGAGGAAGACCACGAGAACATCGGAATGAGATGAAAACTTGCATGTGCCCCTAGCATATATGTGTGTGGGTGTGGTTAGAGGTTGGTATATATAGGTGCTTGCATGTGTCCCCCCTCGCATGCATGCGCTCTAACCTAGAGGCGAAGGTTCCGGGCCCGTAGGAGGGTGGAATCTCCCCGTCGAGGTGAAACCGGGTAGGATAGTGCCCCAACTTGTGAGCCAACATGGTTTGACATCAACCTATGACCTAAACAAACACAAAACAAGAGAGAGCTACGCCGGGCTACCCCTGTCAGAGGAACGTCTAGGGGGGTTGACGATCCGAGTGTGCACAGAGATCAGGGTTTCGCCGGAGGAAGACCACGAGAACATCGGAATGAGATGAAAACTTGCATGTGCCCCTAGCATATATGTGTGTGTGGGTGTGGTTAGAGGTTGGTATATATAGGTGCTTGCATGTGTCCCCCCTCGCATGCATGCGCTCTAACCTAGAGGCGAAGGTTCCGGGCCCGTATAAGGGTGGAATCTCCCCGTCGAGGTGAAACCGGGTAGGATAGTGCCCCAACTTGTGAACCAACATGGTTTGACATCACCCTATGACCTAAACAAACACAAAACAAGAGAGAGCTACGCCGGGCTACCCCTGTCAGAGGAACGTCTAGGGGGGTAGACGATCTGAGTGTGCACAGAGATCAGGGTTTCGCCGGAGGAAGACCACGAGAACATCGGAATGAGATGAAAACTTGCATGTGCCCCTAGCATATATGTGTGTGTGGGTGTGGTTAGAGGTTGGTATATATAGGTGCTTGCATGTGTCCCCCCTCGCATGCATGCGCTCTAACCTAGAGGCGAAGGTTCCGGGCCCGTATAAGGGTGGAATCTCCCCGTCGAGGTGAAACCGGGTAGGATAGTGCCCCAACTTGTGAACCAACATGGTTTGACATCACCCTATGACCTAAACAAACACAAAACAAGAGAGAGCTATGCCGGGCTACCCCTGTCAGAGGAACGTCTAGGGGGGTAGACGATCCGAGTGTGCACAGAGATCAGGGTTTCGCCGGAGGAAGACCACGAGAACATCGGAATGAGATGAAAACTTGCATGTGCCCCTAGCATATATGTGTGTGTGTGGGTGTGGTTAGAGGTTGGTATATATAGGTGCTTGCATGTGTCCCCCCTCGCATGCATGCGCTCTAACCTAGAGGCGAAGGTTCCGGGCCCGTATAAGGGTGGAATCTCCCCGTCGAGGTGAAACCGGGTAGGATAGTGCCCCAACTTGTGAGCCAACATGGTTTGACATCACCCTATGACCTAAACAAACACAAAACAAGAGAGAGCTACGCCGGGCTACCCCTGTCAGAGGAACGTCTAGGGGGGTAGACGATCCGAGTGTGCACAGAGATCAGGGTTTCGCCGGAGGAAGACCACGAGAACATCGGAATGAGATGAAAACTTGCATGTGCCCCTAGCATATATGTGTGTGTGGGTGTGGTTAGAGGTTGGTATATATAGGTGCTTGCATGTGTCCCCCCTCGCATGCATGCGCTCTAACCTAGAGGCGAAGGTTCCGGGCCCGTAGGAGGGTGGAATCTCCCCGTCGAGGTGAAAGCGGGTAGGATAGTGCCCCAACTTGTGAACCAACATGGTTTGACATCACCCTATGACCTAAACAAACACAAAACAAGAGAGAGCTATGCCGGGATACCCCTGTCAGAGGAACGTCTAGGGGGGTAGACGATCCGAGTGTGCACAGAGATCAGGGTTTCGCCGGAGGAAGACCACGAGAACATCGGAATGAGATGAAAACTTGCATGTGCCCCTAGCATATATGTGTGTGTGGGTGTGGTTAGAGGTTGGTATATATAGGTGCTTGCATGTGTCCCCCCTCGCATGCATGCGCTCTAACCTAGAGGCGAAGGTTCCGGGCCCGTATAAGGGTGGAATCTCCCCGTCGAGGTGAAACCGGGTAGGATAGTGCCCCAACTTGTGAGCCAACATGGTTTGACATCACCCTATGACCTAAACAAACACAAAACAAGAGAGAGCTACGCCGGGCTACCCCTGTCAGAGGAACGTCTAGGGGGGTAGACGATCCGAGTGTGCACAGAGATCAGGGTTTCGCCGGAGGAAGACCACGAGAACATCGGAATGAGATGAAAACTTGCATGTGCCCCTAGCATATATGTGTGTGTGGGTGTGGTTAGAGGTTGGTATATATAGGTGCTTGCATGTGTCCCCCCTCGCATGCATGCGCTCTAACCTAGAGGCGAAGGTTCCGGGCCCGTAGGAGGGTGGAATCTCCCCGTCGAGGTGAAAGCGGGTAGGATAGTGCCCCAACTTGTGAACCAACATGGTTTGACATCACCCTATGACCTAAACAAACACAAAACAAGAGAGAGCTACGCCGAGCTACCCCTGTCAGAGGAACGTCTAGGGGGGTAGACGATCCGAGTGTGCACAGAGATCAGGGTTTCGCCGGAGGAAGACCACGAGAACATCGGAATGAGATGAAAACTTGCATGTGCCCCTAGCATATATGTGTGTGGGTGTGGTTAGAGGTTGGTATATATAGGTGCTTGCATGTGTCCCCCCTCGCATGCATGCGCTCTAACCTAGAGGCGAAGGTTCCGGGCCCGTAGGAGGGTGGAATCTCCCCGTCGAGGTGAAACCGGGTAGGATAGTGCCCCAACTTGTGAGCCAACATGGTTTGACATCACCCTATGACCTAAACAAACACAAAACAAGAGAGAGCTACGCCGGGCTACCCCTGTCAGAGGAACGTCTAGGGGGGTAGACGATCCGAGTGTGCACAGAGATCAGGGTTTCGCCGGAGGAAGACCACGAGAACATCGGAATGAGATGAAAACTTGCATGTGCCCCTAGCATATATGTGTGTGTGGGTGTGGTTAGAGGTTGGTATATATAGGTGCTTGCATGTGTCCCCCCTCGCATGCATGCGCTCTAACCTAGAGGCGAAGGTTCCGGGCCCGTATAAGGGTGGAATCTCCCCGTCGAGGTGAAACCGGGTAGGATAGTGCCCCAACTTGTGAGCCAACATGGTTTGACATCACCCTATGACCTAAACAAACACAAAACAAGAGAGAGCTACGCCGGGCTACCCCTGTCAGAGGAACGTCTAGGGGGGTAGACGATCCGAGTGTGCACAGAGATCAGGGTTTCGCCGGAGGAAGACCACGAGAACATCGGAATGAGATGAAAACTTGCATGTGCCCCTAGCATATATGTGTGTGTGGGTGTGGTTAGAGGTTGGTATATATAGGTGCTTGCATGTGTCCCCCCTCGCATGCATGCGCTCTAACCTAGAGGCGAAGGTTTCGGGCCCGTATAAGGGTGGAATCTCCCCGTCGAGGTGAAACCGGGTAGGATAGTGCCCCAACTTGTGAGCCAACATGGTTTGACATCACCCTATGACCTAAACAAACACAAAACAAGAGAGAGCTACGCCGGGCTACCCCTGTCAGAGGAACGTCTAGGGGGGTAGACGATCCGAGTGTGCACAGAGATCAGGGTTTCGCCGGAGGAAGACCACGAGAACATCGAATGAGATGAAAACTTGCATGTGCCCCTAGCATATATGTGTGTGTGGGTGTGGTTAGAGGTTGGTATATATAGGTGCTTGCATGTGTCCCCCCTCGCATGCATGCGCTCTAACCTAGAGGCGAAGGTTCCGGGCCCGTAGGAGGGTGGAATCTCCCCGTCGAGGTGAAAGCGGGTAGGATAGTGCCCCAACTTGTGAACCAACATGGTTTGACATCACCCTATGACCTAAACAAACACAAAACAAGAGAGAGCTACGCCGGGCTACCCCTGTCAGAGGAACGTCTAGGGGGGTAGACGATCCGAGTGTGCACAGAGATCAGGGTTTCGCCGGAGGAAGACCTCGAGAACATCGGAATGAGATGAAAACTTGCATGTGCCCCTAGAATATATGTGTGTGGGTGTGGTTAGAGGTTGGTATATATAGGTGCTTGCATGTGTCCCCCCTCGCATGCATGCGCTCTAACCTAGAGGCGAAGGTTCCGGGCCCGTAGGAGGGTGGAATCTCCCCGTCGAGGTGAAACCGGGTAGGATAGTGCCCCAACTTGTGAGCCAACATGGTTTGACATCACCCTATGACCTAAACAAACACAAAACAAGAGAGAGCTACGCCGGGCTACCCCTGTCAGAGGAACGTCTAGGGGGGTAGACGATCCGAGTGTGCACAGAGATCAGGGTTTCGCCGGAGGAAGACCACGAGAACATCGGAATGAGATGAAAACTTGCATGTGCCCCTAGCATATATGTGTGTGTGGGTGTGGTTAGAGGTTTGTATATATAGGTGCTTGCATGTGTCCCCCCTCGCATGCATGCGCTCTAACCTAGAGGCGAAGGTTCCGGGCCCGTTTAAGGGTGGAATCTCCCCGTCGAGGTGAAACCGGGTAGGATAGTGCCCCAACTTGTGAGCCAACATGGTTTGACATCACCCTATGACCTATACAAACACAAAACAAGAGAGAGCTACGCCGGGCTACCCCTGTCAGAGGAACGTCTAGGGGGGTAGACGATCCGAGTGTGCACAGAGATCAGGGTTTCGCCGGAGGAAGACCACGAGAACATCGGAATGAGATGAAAACTTGCATGTGCCCCTAGCATATATGTGTGTGTGGGTGTGGTTAGAGGTTGGTATATATAGGTGCTTGCATGTGTCCCCCCTCGCATGCATGCGCTCTAACCTAGAGGCGAAGGTTCCGGGCCCGTATAAGGGTGGAATCTCCCCGTCGAGGTGAAACCGGGTAGGATAGTGCCCCAACTTGTGAGCCAACATGGTTTGACATCACCCTATGACCTAAACAAACACAAAACAAGAGAGAGCTACGCCGGGATACCCCTGTCAGAGGAACGTCTAGGGGGGTAGACGATCCGAGTGTGCACAGAGATCAGGGTTTCGCCGGAGGAAGACCACGAGAACATCGGAATGAGATGAAAACTTGCATGTGCCCCAAGCATATATGTGTGTGTGGGTGTGGTTAGAGGTTGGTATATATAGGTGCTTGCATGTGTCCCCCCTCGCATGCATGCGCTCTAACCTAGAGGCGAAGGTTCCGGGCCCGTATAAGGGTGGAATCTCCCCGTCGAGGTGAAACCGGGTAGGATAGTGCCCCAACTTGTGAGCCAACATGGTTTGACATCACCCTATGACCTAAACAAACACAAAACAAGAGAGAGCTACGCCGGGCTACCCCTGTCAGAGGAACGTCTAGGGGGGTAGACGATCCGAGTGTGCACAGAGATCAGGGTTTCGTCGGAGGAAGACCACGAGAACATCGGAATGAGATGAAAACTTGCATGTGCCCCTAGCATATATGTGTGTGTGGGTGTGGTTAGAGGTTGGTATATATAGGTGCTTGCATGTGTCCCCCCTCGCATGCATGCGCTCTAACCTAGAGGCGAAGGTTCCGGGCCCGTAGGAGGGTGGAATCTCCCCGTCGAGGTGAAAGCGGGTAGGATAGTGCCCCAACTTGTGAACCAACATGGTTTGACATCACCCTATGACCTAAAAAAACACAAAAAAGAGAGAGCTACGCCGGGCTACCCCTGTCAGAGGAACGTCTAGGGGGGTAGACGATCCGAGTGTGCACAGAGATTAGGGTTTCGCCGGAGGAAGACCACGAGAACATCGGAATGAGATGAAAACTTGCATGTGCCCCTAGCATATATGTGTGTGGGTGTGGTTAGAGGTTGGTATATATAGGTGCTTGCATGTGTCCCCCCTCGCATGCATGCGCTCTAACCTAGAGGCGAAGGTTCCGGGCCCGTAGGAGGGTGGAATCTCCCCGTCGAGGTGAAACCGGGTAGGATAGTGCCCCAACTTGTGAGCCAACATGGTTTGACATCACCCTATGACCTAAACAAACACAAAACAAGAGAGAGCTACGCCGGGCTACCCCTGTCAGAGGAACGTCTAGGGGGGTTGACGATCCGAGTGTGCACAGAGATCAGGGTTTCGCCGGAGGAAGACCACGAGAACATCGGAATGAGATGAAAACTTGCATGTGCCCCTAGCATATATGTGTGTGTGGGTGTGGTTAGAGGTTGGTATATATAGGTGCTTGCATGTGTCCCCCCTCGCATGCATGCGCTCTAACCTAGAGGCGAAGGTTCCGGGCCCGTATAAGGGTGGAATCTCCCCGTCGAGGTGAAACCGGGTAGGATAGTGCCCCAACTTGTGAACCAACATGGTTTGACATCACCCTATGACCTAAACAAACACCAAACAAGAGAGAGCTACGCCGGGCTACCCCTGTCAGAGGAACGTCTAGGGGGGTAGACGATCTGAGTGTGCACAGAGATCAGGGTTTCGCCGGAGGAAGACCACGAGAACATCGGAATGAGATGAAAACTTGCATGTGCCCCTAGCATATATGTGTGTGTGGGTGTGGTTAGAGGTTGGTATATATATAGGTGCTTGCATGTGTCCCCCCTCGCATGTATGCGCTCTAACCTAGAGGCGAAGGTTCCGGGCCCGTATTAGGGTGGAATCTCCCCGTCGAGGTGAAAGCGGGTAGGATAGTGCCCCAACTTGTGAACCAACATGGTTTGACATCACCCTATGACCTAAACAAACACAAAACAAGAGAGAGCTACGCCGGGCTACCCCTGTCAGAGGAACGTCTAGGAGGGTAGACGACCCGAGTGTGCACAGAGATCAGGGTTTCGCCGGAGGAAGACCACGAGAACATCGGAATGAGATGAAAACTTGCATGTGCCCCTAGCATATATGTGTGTGGGTGTGGTTAGAGGTTGGTATATATAGGTGCTTGCGAAGGTTCCGTACTTGTCTAGGGTTTGCTTGGAAAATGAGCACAAGACGAAATTAAAAAAGTATATATAGTAATAATATATTATAGTTTCTTCTATAATAATAGACACAAAATAATATATGACGGTGGCGTAGCCTCATCCGATAATATTATAGTTTCTTCTATAATAATAGACACAAAAATAAAAAAAATCGCCCTAGCTACGCCGACGGCTGCCCTCGGCGTATGCCTGGCCGTCGGCGTAGCCTCATCCGATTTTTTGACCCGCGGCCCACCACGGGCCACTCGTTTCCCAGCCTCTATCCCCACCCCGCGCCTCCCAACCCCCTCCCCACCCCCGACCCGCCGACACCAGCACCGCGCCGCCGCCTCCTCCCCCAACACCTCGCCGCCCCTTCCCCCAGCACCAAGCCGCCGCCTCCCACTCCCCTAGCGCCTCCTCCCCTAGCACCGCGCCGCCCCCTCCTCCCCCAGCACAGCGCCGCCCCCTCCTCCCCCTCCTCCCCAGCACAGCGCCGCCCCCTCCTCCCCAGTACCGTGCCGCCCCTTCTTCCCCAGCACCGCGCCGCCGCCTCCTCCCCCAGCACCGCGTCGGCCCGTCCCTGCCCCAGCACCCCCTCCTCCCCGCACCGTGTTGGCCCGTCCCTGCCCCAGCACCCCTTCCCCAGCACCACGTCGGCCCGTCCCTGCCCGCCCCTGCCCCTGCCCCTGCCGCTAGCTCCGGCCAGCGCACCTCTGCCCCGACCCCACCGCCACCAGCTGCTCCTCCCCCGTCCCCGGCCCCGCCCGTCCCTAGCTCCTCCACCCCGAGCTAGTGGAGGTGAGTGTAGAAGCCCGATTTTTTTTTATTTTTACTTTGTAGTTTTTTATGTGATGATAAATAGGAGTAGGAGTAGTTGTAGTATGTAGGATAAGAAGTAGGAGTAGAATGAAAACCCTAAATAGAAGTAGTTTGTAGTATGTGAGTAGAAATAGGAATGGAACTAGAATTGCTAGAAATAGGAGTAGAATTAGAAATGCTAGAAATAGTAGTAGAAATAGAATTAGAAATTGCTAAATAGATGTTGCATATTTAACCATCTTCTCATGTTTTTTGCAGTTACCGGAGGGTGAGCGGGGGAGTGTTTCGACGGCGGGGTCCCGGATCATCTTCGACGATTTGATCACGCTTCGAGGGTGAGAATCCGTTCGCCTCTCTTGTACCTAGGTTTATTTTCGTGTCTAGATCACCAAGTATGTCGCGTCACCTAGGCGTCATCCCGACCGTAAGCGTTACGCGACTTAATATGCATTAGTGGTCTCGCATATTTTGGACCGTAACGCTTATGGCTTTTATCGGGCAGTCGGCGGATTCGTAGTTGGGTTTGGTTCTCCCTGGCTCTACCTCGATTCGAGACAGGATTTCGGTGGCGCCTCCTCTTTGTTCTCCGGATGCACATCCTCTTGGCTTTTTGTCGAGACGTGTATCGGGAGAGCAGCGGGGAGGTGCTGCCGAAATTCTGCTTGGATCGGGGTAGAACCAGGGAGAACTTACCCAATCTACGGATCCGGCGGCTGGTTAGGACCCTCTTTTCCTATTGGACATGTAGGTTGATGAATGCGTAAAAATATGAAGCATTTAATCTCCTGTTTGATATAAAATGTTATATTTGTTGTTTGTCTCCCAACAAAGCAGAAGAGGATGGCTGATAATGGGTGGATGTACAGTGGCCGTATTAGTGCGACTAATAAAACAGACGATTGGGTACGGAACACTCATTTGTTAGTGAATGAGTTAGCGCGTGGTTCGAAGGCAATTGTTCGGGCACTTTGTCCCTGCGCTCATTGCACTAAGCGTCATCGTCAGGGAAAGGATGACATGTACAAACACCTTCTGCAATATGGGTACATGTCTAACTATGTCACGCAAGTCGACTTTGCTCGGTACGAACGTGATAGAGGTGAGGTGATGCGTCAGCGGCTCAATGGCAATGAGCACGATGGGATTAGAAACATGCTAGATGATCTTATCGATGCCGACCAGCCGAATTCGCCACCTTCACGGGAGGAATCACCAGAACCGGAGGAACCGCTAGAACCGGAGGAACCGGAGCCAACCGCGAAGGCCTTCCTTGATATGATGGTCGCGGCTAAGAGGCCTCTGTACGAGGGTGCAAAGATTTCTCAGCTCGATGCCATCTCTCAGTGTCTAGCCGACAAGTGCCAGTACTCCGCCACCCGTTCTCACTTTGAAGCTAATCTGAGAACATGTGGTAACATGTTGCCCGAAGGGCATTGTCTGCCCAAAACCTTTCACGAAACGAAGAAACTCATGAAGGAGCTCAACATGGATTATGAAAAGATAGATTGTTGTCCAAAAGGTTGCCTTTTGTTTTGGAAACAGTTTGAGGGTGATAAGTACTGCTCCATTTGTAAGGCCTCTAGATATGAAGAGATAAAGGGGAAGGATGGTCAGGTGAGGCAGTCGAAGGTCGCTAAGAAGATACTTCGGTATCTCCCATTCATAAAAAGAATCCAGCGGCTTTACTTGAGCGAGGAGACTGCCAAACAGATGACGTGGCACAAGAAGGGGAAAAGATACGAGGACGGGCATGGACGGAAGAAGATGGGACATCCATCTGATGGTAAGGCATGGAAGAACTTCGATGACAAATACCCCCGGTGGGCAGAAGAGGCTCGGAATGTTAGAATTGCGATAGCAACAGATGGCTTCAACCCATATGGTATGTCGACGGCCTCGTACAGCTGCTGGCCGGTGTATGTTATTCCGCTCAATCTCCCTCCCGGAGTATTAATGCAACGGAAGACCATGTTTTTGTCGCTGATAATTCCAGGACCTGAGTATCCGGGGAAGAACTTGAGTGTCTACATGCAGCCGATTGTGGATGATTTGAACCACTCTTGGATACACGGGACGTTGACATACGACCGAGCATCAAAGAGAAACTTTTTGATGAAAGTTTGGTTACAATATACTATGCATGACATGCCCGGGTACGCCCTAACGTGCGGATGGTGTACAGCTGGTAAGTGGCCATGCCCAGTGTGCAGGCACCGACTTGAGTTCCTTTGGCTAAAGTCGGGTCGCAAATATGTTGCGTTTGACACGAATCGACAGTACCTCAAAAGAAATCATTCGTTCAGAGAAGATAGAAAGAACTTCAAGAAGGGCAAAGTTGTGCATGAAGTAAAAGAGGTACCAAAGTTCGAGGGTGCAGTTGTTGATGCCGAGATACGTGCTCTCGTGCCCGCGGCGCCGGGAACTGGCCATCAATTTGCGGGATATGGTGTAACGCATAATTGGACTCACGTGGCAGCCTTAACGAATCTCGTGTATTACAAGGACCTCGAACTTCCCCATAACATCGATGTGATGCACACCGAAAAGAATGTCGGGGAGTCCCTTTTTCACACAGTCCTGAACATTCCTGGGAAGTCAAAGGATAATGTCAAGGCTAGAGTTGATGTTGAGAAGCTTTGTGATAGGAAGAGATTACACATGCAGCCTCCTACTGTCCGTCGAAAGAATTGGTTCAAGCCGCATGCCTACTACTGCCTTGATAATGTCCAAAAGAAGGAGTCATTTAGGTGGCTCAAATACGTCATGATGTTCCCTGACGGTTATTGTTCGAATATAAGTAAGGGAGTCAATCTTTTGACGGGACAAGTCAACGGGCTCAAGAGTCACGACTATCATATATGGATTGAGCGGCTGATGCCGGTGATGGTTCGAGGGTATCTCCCCGAAAAAGTATGGCGAGTGCTTGCGGAGTTGAGTCATTTCTTCCGCACCCTCTGTGCTAAGCAGATATGTCCTCTGGTGATTGAGAAGCTGCAAGTTCAGGTGCCGGAGTTGCTATGCAATTTGGAGATGATCTTTCCGCCAGGCTTCTTTACTCCGATGGCACATCTCATTGTGCACCTCGCGAACGAGGCACTATTGGGGGGGCCGGTGCAATTTCGTTGGCAATTTTGTATTGAGAGAGAGTTTAAGTATATTCGAAAGATAACTGGAAACAAAGCCAAGATTGAAGCATGCATAGCTGAAGCAACATGCCTTCGGGAGATGGCAGACGCCGCGACAACCTACTGGCCCGATGATGTTCCCACTATGCATAACCCGGTCTCTCGTTACAATGTCGACCTGCCCAAGAATGACCCCAATCTCGAACTATTCCAATTTCCCGGTGGCAAGGCCGGTAAAGGACTAAAATATAGGTTGCCGAAGGAAGAGAAGGATTGCATAATGCTCTATGTGCTTATGAACATGAAGGAAGTGGTCGATTTCATTAGGTAAAATGGTGAACACCCTATTTCTCTATGCAGCTAGTAACTCGGTCTCCGTCTAATGCTTATTTTCTCCTTCTTAGCGATTTCACGGATGAACAGTGGCCGGGACCGACTGATCCCTCTCCCATGGAGTTGGACACTCTACTGAAAGAGGGTGCTCCCGGAAATAAAAAAAACTTTGTGTCCTGGTTTATGGAAAAAGTAATTTCTAACCTGTCCCTCTTACCTTGCAATATGTGACTTGTCGCTCTTATTCCACGTAACTACTGAACGCAACAAATTCCTCTTGTACCTGTAGGGAGCTGATCCCAACGTTGAGATGTCAGATGAGCTGAAATGTGTTTCCCAAGGTTGTAACAGTGTCGTCATGAAGTATGAGAAGTATGATGTGAATGGGTTTTGCTTCCATACAGAGACGCACCAGAAAGGGCGACCGAATGCAAAAACGGTAAATACTGGGGTGTTCACCAAAGGAGCCGATTCCCTTGATTACTACGGAAGGTTAGAGAATGTATACGAGCTGACCTTCAATCGTACGAATGTTGAACTCAATCTTGTTGTGTTCAAGTGCCACTGGTTTGACCCAAGGGGTGGACTGAGAAGTACCCCTTCCATTGGGTTAGTTAAAGTTAGGCCTTCAACCACCTATAGCGGAGCCGACTTCTTTGTTGTTGCTCACCAAGCCAACCAAGTTTATTATTTGCCCTACCCATGCCAGAAAGCGGAACTCCAGGGCTGGGAAGTCGTGTTCCAGGTATCGCCACATGGTAACCTACCGATTCCCTCCGAGGACGATTACAACAATATTAACCCTTTAACGTACGAGGGAATTTTCTATCAAGAGCAAGAGGACTTCGGACACTTTGATTTAGAACCGGTTGATCTTGAGGATCTTGGGAATGATGTAGAAACTCGGGGTGAGTCAGTGGTGAATCTACATGACATAAGTATGCTCGAGAAGCTCCATACCAAGAATGACAACGATGATGAGCCTACACCCTTCGATGAGAATCCAGATTTCTACTCAAAAGATAGTGATAGTGAGAATGAGAATGAGAATGTGAATGAGAATGTGAATGAGAATGAGAATGAAAATGATAGTGAGTATTTATTTTTTAATGCATTTTATTTTGTCTTTGTGCTTAACTGTTTTCTTAATTGCATTATGCCTTTATTCTTTGTGTATACATTTTATTTTGTCTTTGTGCTTAACTATTTTCTTAATTGCATTATGCCTTTATTCTTTGTGTATACATTTTATTATGTCTTTGTGCTTAACTGTTTTCTCTTACTTAATGCAGGTGATTGAACAATATGAGCAGCGGCAAGGCAACCAGTTCGTCCTTGCTTAATGCGCTGAAGCAGCGCAAGAAAAGTGCTACACGGAGTGGGAGACAGCCAAATCCCAATCCGCGTTACCCCGATCTTGCTCCTGCTGGCGGAGGACGGGGTCGAGGCCGAGGTCGAGGAGGACGAGGACGAGGTGCCACGGGAGGAGGCGTGGACTTTGACCCACCACCCTCTGCTTCTGGCGACGTGGCTCCTGAGTTGTTCCTGACAGAGCAGCCTTTCAGGGGCGAGAGGGAGGCAGAGTCCGAGAGGGAGGCAGAGTCTGAGAGGGAGGCGAGGACCAAGAGGGAGGCGGGGACCGATACGGAGGCGGACACTAGCCGCGAGTTGGTGGGGCCGAAGAAATTGCGGAATCGTGGGGAATCGGGAGTCCCTGACGAGAAGTTTGAGCCTAGGACTCAGGAGGCGAAAGCCCTTATTATTCCAAATGGCCTTGAGTAAGTGTACTAATTTGGCAATTTAAAACATTTTATTTCATGTTGGTCATAAATAATTATTGTGTACTAACGTTTATTATTGTGCAGCAATTGGACATTTCCTCCGAGGACGAAGCCTCGCCTTCCTAACAGCCTTGTTGGAGCTCTGATTAGGAAGTTCTGGCCGGGCTATCACATTACCCACGAGGGTGACAGGAAGCTAGCTACCACTTGGGCGGACTACCAGACTACCCGTGTCCCGGGCTTTCCGACAGCTGTTGATGCTGTCATCACCAAGTTTTGGGTAAGGCATATTTCTCGAGTTATGTTCATACTTGATGACCCCACCGTGCTAACTCATGACTCTTATGCATGATTGAAGTGCTTTTACCGTGTGGCCAAGGAGGACCAGGAGAAGGCGCAGAGGACTTTGCTTGGGGCTTGTGTGAAGTTGACCCCCCAGGTGTGGTACAACCAGAAGGTCACGGCCGCTAGCCACTTCTGGGCTGACAGGGGCGTGAGGGTCAGGAAGGAAGACATTGTCAGTAGGAACCCTAATCCTGAGTACTCGATGACGCCAGAAGAGTACATGTCGGTGAGTAAAATGTCAATGAGATTCTACATTGCTTCTAAGTTGCCATTGCATTTTCTGGAGTTGAGTATTGCATTTTTAGGTTATCCCCGATTGGGCCGAGCCGCATCGACTCGCATGGGAGGAGCTGGTTAGGACGAGGTGGCTCAGAGAAGACGAGGAGTTTGCAGCCTTGTCGAGGCGGAACGCGGATAACCGAGGCGATGGTGGAACGCACTGCGCGGGAAACCGCAACTTTGACCGCTTCAAGGGGAAGGTGGTACGTATATACATGGAACGACCTGCGTGCATTTCTGCTTATGTTTGTACTTCATATGCATAATATTTTCTTTTCGCGATACAGGTGGCTGAGGCACAACCCGGGGAGGTGATTCATGACGTCGCCGTCTATGAGATGATGCGGCGAAAGAAGCCCAATTACTCGGAGCCTCAACCCTCGTTGCCCGTGTACTTCGGCACTGCCCAGAACGACTTGGGGAACTACAGCACGATGGTGAAGGCTCGTCACCCCCATGTGGATGACCCCATTCACGCGGAGATCGACGAGGAGTCGTTGGTCCTGTCGGGGCACGGATTGCAGCATGGACGCCTCAAGATTCTGAATAAGAAGGTCAAGCCTACCCTCAGCACGAGCTTCAGCCGTCTCAAGGCTACCTACCCCGCCGACGGCCCCCCTATCCCGCCTCGTGGCCAGCCTCGTCGCTCCGCCGAGGATGTAAGTTTTTCTCGTTTTCATCATCTTTATGACTTTTGTTCCTGCATGGCTAACCGCTGACGAGATTCCTTGTATCTGAAATTGTAGCCTGAGTTAGACGCGGCCTACAATGCCGCTTATGAGGAATATCAGGTGGCCTTTCGGCAGCATCAGGAGGCGAATGCGATCTACATGCAATACGTAAATGTAAGTCCGAACCTTTATTTTTTGCAAAAGATACAAGTCCCACTTCCCCCCGTTTGTTGTACTACGGCCTGACTTCTAAACTATCTTGCAGGCCATGATGGTGAATATTCAAACTGGCCAGAATAGAGATTTAGGGCCCGTGCCTCCCATGCCAGGTCCGATGCCATTTTGGCAATCGAAGGAAAGCTTCGCTAGGACCTACTACGCATCGACACCGGTAAGTTCTTTGCGAACCCACTGGTTATCGCTTTACTTTGCCTCGCAAGTTGCTAACATGTAGGCAACATGTAGGGAACGGGAGCTTCTGGGAACCGGCACTTTGGCCACGCCTCGCCGGATGGGCGTCAGATCACACCGCTTCATGACGATGGTCCATCTCCTGGCCATTCTGCAGGTGGTTCTCCCGAGCTTCACACTTCTCCTACTCCCTCGCCAGGTGGCTCTTCTGCTGCTTCTACTGGACGCAACCCTCGGCAGAGGTCGCCACTTTTCACCAGGGGAGATCTCGGGTACACCCCGTCTCCTCCAGAGTTGTAGGGATGTGTGATGATGTCGATGATCTTGTATGACTATTGTATGGATGATCTTGTATGACTGATGTTGATACATGTGTGGCTGTATGGATGATGTATGACTAATGTGTGGAATATATATTGCATGGATGTATGGATGATGTATGGCTGTATGGATGTATGCATGGATGATGTATGGATGTATGCATGGATGTTGTATGGCTGCTGTGAGGGGATTATAGCTCCTATGCGACGTCTTTACATGGAATTGGAAGGAACACGACATCGTTGAAAAGAATAGCTCGCACGCGACACTTCTGAAGCGGCAAATAGCTCCCGTGCGACACTTCCACTTAACCCCACGAGACCGTCAACGAGTTCGAATCAGCTGAGCACAGTAGGACCCACAGCCTCTCCACGTCACGGCGGAACTCACCTGATGTCCACCTCATATCGTGGGACCCACCCTGTGGTTGAAGAGAGCCGTTGGCCCCGATCCGTCCCCGCACCCGAGCACTCCCGCCACCGTTCCAGCATCTCATCCCCTTCTGTTTTCTTCTCCGGAAGTGCGGCAACGCCGGCGAGGGATGTCGAGCTCTGCTTCCTCCCACCGCTCATGGCCTCGGTATGGTGCGGTGCCGATGAGGAGGTGCCCCGATTGCCCCCGTACCGCGCCCCTGAAGCGGCTTGTCACATCCACCGACAAGAACAGCAACATTGGTCGGGAATTTGTGAAGTGTGAGAGCAAGCCCGAGCCGGGAAAGGTGAGATCTGAGTGTTCCGAGCGCCAATTTCTCGCTTTTCTTTCGAAATTTCATGCATTTCATCGAATTTGGGATTTAGGGTTCATCTCTGCGATTTCAGGAACTGCCAAAATGTGGGCATTTTGAGTGGCTTGATGAGTACATCGAGCGAATTGGGGTGGAGGTAGCATCCCGGGAGCTCGAAAACCCGTCCGTGGTGGAGCAATTGGGATGTGGCAACCCCATTTCCACTGGTACTACGGTGGATGCGGAAGTGAAGGCCGAGCTAAAGAAGATGAACAAGCAGCTAAGGCAAATCATCGAATTGAAGAAGCAGGACAATCTGATGGCCGTTTTTTTTATTTTTGTGTAATTTCTCTCGGATTAGTTTATCTCCACATCGTTAGTCATTAGACAGCGCAGTCAGTGTTCGAGTGATGCTTTGTAATGGATGTAATGGTCTATGTCTTTGGCTTGAATAAAATGCAACACAAATTCGGGCTAATTTTGAGCTGCTCTGTTTTCGAAATCAGTGTTTCTTCAGTTTCGTCAGTTTCGTCAGTGTTCCTTTTATCAGTGTGCAGGGGGCGCCCGTGTGCAGGGGAGGGGGAGGGGTTGAAAAGTAAAAAAACAATTGACGAGGATTGAAAAAGGCCAGGCCCAAATATAACTTAGCCATGCCAAAATGGACGTATCCAGGCCCAATAGTAACTATATGTTGATTGGGCAAAAAAAAATGGTACTCACGTTACAATCTAAATAGGAACGTGTGGATCTGCAGATACTCGTGCTCAGGTTGCAATCTTTTTTTTTGCAAAAATAAATATATAAATGAAGTCCAAGGACATCCATTTAACTAACATAACTTGGGCGCTCTTTTAACTTATGTAAATATGTAAATGTCTTATTTGAAAATGAACCATGTGTTGTATGAACTTGTTTTTGTGTCTTTTGTTTTATACACTTGTAAATATATAAATATTGCACGAGTATTATATGAACTTGTTTTTGTGTCTTTTGTTTTGTACACTTGTAAATATATAAATATTGCACGAGTATTATATGAACTTGTTTTTGTGTCTTTTGTTTTATACACTTGTTGTTTTGGGTGTTTTGACAAATGACAATACAATAAACACAGATTACAATGAAACAAGGGATGGAATAGGCGCAATAATATTACAATAAAACACAGATAACATTACTTATATTAGATAGGGGGGATCGATAACATTACAGTAAAAATAAAAAGGTACAATAATATAGAAGGGGCGGAATAGGCGCCCCGCCTAAACCCTGGGCTAGCCCCTAAACCCTAACCCCCTACTCCATCGGCGGTGGAGGCGGTGCCGGTGCAGCCGCATTCCGGGCCGCTTTCCACGCCGCCAGCCTCTCCCGCTGGTCCCGCTTCCGTTGCTCCTCCCAGAAGGCCCGGCCATTGGCCTCCCGTTGCTCCTCCTCCCGCTGTCTGCGCCTTTTCTTCAAGGCGCGCTGGGCCGCCTTCTCCTCCCACTTGGCCATGCGAGCCTCCTCCCTTGCCTCCTCCTTCGCCGCCTTAGCCCAGTAGGCTTCGGAGGGGAGGTCGCCGCCGCCGGGGAGGTTGGGGACGGGGTTGTGGACGATGGGGCCCTGGTCTCCCCAGGGGCAGGGCGGGGACTTCTCCTTCTTGCCACGCTTGGGGCGGGGGCGGACCGTGGGCTGCTCCCACCACTGCTGGTGGTCCGGGTGGTTGTCCTCGTCGCTGAGTTCTTCGTCGGAAGGGAGGCGGAAGGGGGAGGTCGCCATGGTCGGAGTGTTTGGGGGGCGGCTGGGAGGAGGCAAAGGGACGGGCTCGAGATTGAAGAGATGAGGGGCAAGATGAGATGAGGAGGCAAAGGCGTTTTGCCTATTTATTGAGGGCGGAGCGTGAAGGGCGGCGTGGGAATCCAGCGTCGCGTTGGCGCAGACGCCGAGACGAGACGCGTGCGCCCGCGTTGCCCCTGCATGCATGATCAATGCGAAAGAGACGGGAAGCGGGGCAGCGGGCGTGATCAATGCGAAAGAGAGAAAAAAATAGCTAGGATGCGACGCCCCCGCCCCTGCATGCATGCATGTGCATTAATGCGAAAGAGAGAAAAAACGTCAAGGTAGTTGTTCATTGGCAGTGAAAAATAAAATATTGACTTTTTGTATGGCGCATGAACCAGATGGAAGTAAATTTGACTGAAGAAAGTTGTTCGACGTACACTTATTTAATGGGGCAGCGCTGTTGCACGCAAAATAGCTAGACTGCAACGCTAGGGGCAGCTGCTGCATGCATGGTGCAGCCCGCCCAGACGCCGAGACAAGACGCGTGCGCTGCGTTGCGTGTGGGAAGCGGGCGTGATCAATGCGAAAGAGAGAAAAAAATAGCTAGGATGCGACGTACTGTAACCCCTGCACCGCCGCCCCCGACCCTGCATGCTGCATGCGGGCATGGTGCAGCCCGCCCCGCCCAGCGCCCTCGCATGCCACGCTCGGTCCAACGGTCTCGAGTGTGCCAACGCTGTACGTTATATTTATTACATATTTTAGATTTTGATATTTTTTCTGCTGGTCATAGTGACATGCATACTCCCTCTGTCCACAAATAAGTGTACGTTTGGCTTCAAAATTTGTCCACAAAAGATGTACTTCTACCTTTCCAATGCACTTGGGCATCCACTATGTAGTCCATAAGGCTATCCACAAGCCAACTTAGGTAGTAACATGCATGTACATGCAATGCCAATTAGGCAAATTGGTGACATGGCATGACAATTAATGAAAAAAAAGAGAGAGGTAGTAACTTAGCTAGTTACCATAACATCACACATACCAAGATCATATGAGTCTACAACCTAATTAATTAGCTCTTGCATGACACCATACATATGTTATCACCCACTATGAAGGTAGTAACATCAACTAGTAACATGTGCAAGTTACTAGTCTTAGTTACTTAGCACTATGACCAGCCTAAGGCTATCCACAAGCCAAAATAACATAGATGTGGTATCATGCAAAGTCTCGTTTATTACAATGAACCTGAGGGGAGTAAGTTTGATTGGAGAAAGTTGTTACACGTAAACTTATTTAATGCGACGGAGGGAGTAAATACGCTGCAGCGCTGTTGGACGTAAAATAGCTAGACTGCGACGCTAGGGGCAGCTGCATGCCCGCATGGTGCAGCCCGCCCCGCCCAGCGCCCTCGCATGCCACGCTGTTGCACGTAAAAACGATGAAGCCAATCAGATTCCAGAATCATCCATCCCACGGATCGCCAAGAGCTAGCCACGAAATCCTTTTAAGAGACGCCAACCAATCAGGTTGCAGAACAAGCCCTTCCACGGATCGCCCAGAGCCACCCGCGGAATCCTTCTAGAAGACGTGATCGGACGGTCACAGTGTCGCGCTAGGGTTAGATCTACGGTCCTCATTCGGCCTTAGGGTTAGCGGGGTTTAGGATGCAGTCAACGGGGTTTCACAAGTTTGACCAAACATTCAAATGTGCATAACTAATTCAAAAAAAATCAAAAAAATACAAAACCTTCGCATGGTGTCATGTTATGTCACATAGTTGTGAGGAAAAATATAAAACTTGGTCTATTGATCATATTTCAAAAAACCCTTCACAAAATGACCTATCTCCTCCGAGGTTTTCTGGCTTTCGGGTCAAATGACCAATGATATGGCTAGAATCAAGGCATAGTTTGTGATAATGTGCCCATATTTAGCATGCATGTCTATAATGGGATGACTAACAATGTTGTAGCACAAAGTTTTCCTTTTCGACGCACAGAAAAATCATTTTCTATTTTCTGAGTGCCGAAAGAGGGGGGGATTTGTGAAGCAACCACCAAATTGAAGTTTCAAAATGGTAACATCCTATTTTTCAAAAATACTAGACCACCTAGAATGTACAATTTCCCAACCTGAGTATCTCAAACCTTTTATTCCATCCCTGGTGAAAAAGACAAATCCTGCCGAATCGGCTGGAAGTGGGTAAGATATGAACTACAAGTACATGATTCCATGCTGATGATTTTTTGTAAAAATAATTTTTAGGTTCACAACATGCTATTTCATCAGAGATCCAATGGTAGTTTTGCGAGCCTCATCCCCTAGCTAAGAATATTTATGAAAACCCTTCAAGTTTGACCAGACATTCAAATGTGCATAACTAATTCAAAAAAAATCAAAAAAATACAAAACCTTCGCATGGTGTCATGTTATGTGACATAGTTCTGAGGAAAAATATCTAACTTGGTTTTAGAAATGGTCGAAAAAAAACTTGCTTAGAAATGGGGTGGTTTACCCTAGCTTTGGAGCCCATTTCTATCCCATTTTGGGTGAGGGTGAGTTGTACTTCACAAAAGGGATCAGGGTGAGGATGAGTTGTATTGTACATATGAGAAAAACGTTGGAAGCTCATACAAACATAGAAAAGTGACATAGCTACATATGTTGAAATTCAAATTTACCATCATATTTGAATTTTGTCCAAATTATCAACAAGTGACAAATTATTATAATAACAAATGTTTACAACAACAAGTGCCAAATTATTACAACAAGTGTCAAATGTTTACAACAATAACAAATGTTTACAACAATAACAAATGTTTACAATAACAAATGTCTATTTCTTTTGGCTCTTCTTACCCCTCGTTTTCTTCTCCTTCACAAGTTTCACACCACACAATAGGTTTATGCTCTTCTTTTTCTTACCATTACCATCTGGCCTCCCCACAGCACGTCCAAGAGTCTCCTTCACCTCCTACACCTCCTCAACAACCTCATGATCATGATGCAGAGCCTCAACAACTTGGTCAGTTTGCACCAGAGCCTCAACAACAGGCTCATTTTGCACCAGAGCCTCAACAACAGGCTCATTTTGCACCAGAGCCTCAACAACAGGCTCATTTTGCACCAGAGCCTCAACAACAGGCTCATTTTGCACTACAGCCTCAACAACAGGCTCATTTTGCCCCTCATTTTGCACCAGAGCTTCCAAATCAGAAACGATGTGCCCTAAAGCCTCAACAGTTTGCACATCATCCTCCAAAACAAGTTCAGATTGCACCTCAGCAGCACCAAACATGATCTGGCTAGTTCTCTTCTTTCTTTGGCCATTGATTCTTGCCCTTTTCACTGGCCAGCATTCGTCAACAACAAGAGGTGGGCCTTTTTCTCCACGCTTCCTCCTGAAAACAAGCAAGTTAGCTGGGGGAGAAAAATCATCAACAAGAAATGGGATAGATTTTGGATGAACATACTTTGGCTTTTCAGCAGTGTATCTGCACTTGGTAGAGCCAGCTCGGTGTCCAAGTTCTTCACAGAGTTTGCATCTATTCTTGTTACCTTTTTGGGCCCTTTTTGGCTTGGCATCTTTCTTTTCATCTTTCTTTCCCTTCTTGCTGCTCCCACCTTTCTCAAACCAAGCCTTGAATCTACTCTGCTTGGGCCTGCCAGCCTTTCTTTTCATCAAAGGAGGACACAAGGAGAACTGAATGTCCACTTCAGGCCACTGAGACTGATCTGTAAGTGCTGGAATTGGTGTTCCATATGCAGCCTTGAATTTTGCTACAGAATAATACTCATGCAAATATGGGTGCATATTTAGCTTGTGTTTGGAGGCCAAGAAAAGTATGGCATGCTCACAAGGCTTCCCAGTGTGTTGCCACTCAAGGCATGTGCATTCATGCAATTGAGTGTCAACAACATGCCTCCTGCCAGTCTTTGTATCTCTGACTTCAGCACCCCACAATGAGGATTTCTCAACACGCAAATGTGCAAGATTTCTGCTCCTGTTGACCACCTTCTGCACAACATCAGGAAGCTTATCTCCTTGAAGAACATCACCAAGCCTTCTTCTCAATTCCCACAACCTCATGATCATGATCCTGATCTGGTCAACCATGTCATGGACAGGCAAGTCTTTTAACTCCTTCACTTTGTTGTTGAAACTTTCTGCCAAATTATTGTTGATATGATCACATTTGATGGCAGTGTTAAAACCAGACCTGTACCATAAAAGAGAATGGTAGGTTTCCAACCATGTACAAAACTTGACCCTATCCTCCTTAGAGCATGCCGCCTTAATCTTCTCAAGGTGATATGAATGTGTCTGCCTGGTGTAAGATCTTGCTGCTGGCCACATGCGTCCAAAATCATCTCCTCTGAATTTTTTGATCAAATTCATCCACATATGGCCGAAGCACTCCCTCTGCTCAGCATGAGGGAAAACAATCTTCACTGCATTTTCTAAACCTTTACATGCATCTGTGTGCACTGCCAATGGAGAGACTGGCCCTATGCATCTTTTCAACTGCATCATGAACCATGTCCATGATGCCTCTGTCTCAGACTGAAACATGCCAATAGCTACAGGGAACATCCAATTGTGTCCATCTAAAGCATTGCATGCTGCTAGTTGACCATTCCACTTTCCAGTCAAGAAAGATGAGTCTATACTCAAATATGGACGGCAACCTGCTTTGAAGCCATCGATGTAAGGCTTTAAAGCCATGAAGAATTTAGAGAAGAAGACTTTCCCATCAGCTGTTACCTCAGTATCTATCTCCACAACACTGCCAGGTGACCTCTTCTCTACTTCTGCTTTGAAGTTATAAAGCATTCGAAAGGTATTTGCCCAATCACCATATAGCTCTTTCATTGCCCTTTGCTTTGCCTTCCACACTGTAGTATAATTCAGCTTAATGGGGTACTGCTTTTCCAAGTCTATTTTCAGTCTCTTTGCAGTGTTGTTTGGTGTTGTGGCTAAAATGGGCTTGATCTTTTCTGCAACCCATAATTGTGATGTCATCTTTGTAACTGTTTGAGAACTTGTAATGCAAGTATGAGGTTTTGGAATTTGATTCACTCTTATTGTCCTTCCATCAGGTTGGCGTCTAGCAGATATATACCACTTGCAAGGCTTGGCACCACCATCATAACCTATGCATTTTGCATAGAACTTCTTTTTATCAGTCCACATAGTCTTGGTAGCAAACTCACGTTTGACTGCATATGTCCTGAAACACATCCTGAATTCATCCATGCTTGGAAACAATCTCCCAACTTCAATAACTGGGTCCTCTTTGTCATAAACTGTTACTAGCTCATCATCATGTGCATCATCTACATGAACTGCAGCATTTTCCAACAACTCTAGATCTATATCTGCCTCTTCATCTCTTAAATGGTTGTCACCATCATTTGCAGCTTCATCCCTCTTCTTCTCCTTGTCTCTGTCATCTATAGGAATGCCAAAAAGCTTTGCCATTTCAATGTCATCTATTGGTGCAATGACCAAATCAGTTCGGTCATGTATCTCAACTGAATTCCAATCAACAGTTACAATCCTTTGTGCATTACCATCTGCAGCCTCCCCTTGTGCATTAGCATCATCATCCTCCACTGTTAACACTTCCAACTCAGTAAGTATAGGCATTACTTGCCTTTGTGCAGCCCAATCATCCTCGACCATCTGAGCAGCCAGCTTCGAGGCCACATATCCAACCCTCGAATCAGGTTTTAGATCAATGAGCTCTGCTAAAAACAGAACAGTTTTGCTTGTCCAACCGTTTCTCTCATCGATTTCATCAACTATATGTTCCCCTGTCTCAACCCTAACATAGTCACATTTGCAATCATCAAATCGTAACAAAGAAACTTCTTGCTCTGGCCCCCAAACCACACTATCCCCAATTTTTTCCACCATTTTCCTTACTGCCTCCTCTCCCATGTTTATTAGCTCTTGGGGATCAACATGTTCTAATTCCACCTCCCATTTAACAACCGTGTCTCTCTCAATGATCTGCGTGCTGCCATCAACTAAAACAGCCCTAGAGGGAAAGAAATTGATGCGAAATTCGAAGGTTTGGCGCGCAACATCGTCTCCCCTGTTTTTGGCGGGCACTGTGAGCTAGCGGAAGCGAACAGAGAGCTCAACCTTAGAGAAATTAAGTGCAGAGATACGGGATATACCGATTAGAAGTCCCCTCTCCATGCTCCATATCGTTCCCCCTCGCCCCGTTCAGCACACCCTCGCCTCCACAATCTAGCATCAATGGGAACGCTCAGATCTCGAATTGAGAAGAATGGGAGAGGAATTAGCTTTCAAATGGCACTCACCACCTTCGTCGTCGAACGAAAGCGTCGCCGCCTAAATTAATTGCCGTGCCGCCGCCGCCGGTGCCGAGAACGATGGGTGAGGTCCGCCGCCACCGTCGGGGAAGCTACAGTCAGTGTTACCGCGCTCTCGGTCGGAAGCGGTTGGTTTGACTGGCTGTCCCAACCAACCGGTTTGGCTTAACCCTAATATTGGAACAAAGTTAAATGTGTCCTTACGACCGATTTAAGGCCCGTGTGGCCCTGGGATATTAGTTGCCTCACATCCGTCGCATGCGAGCTATTCTTTTCAACGATGTCGCTTTCCTTCCAATTCCACGTAAAGACGTCGCATAGGAGCTATAAGCCCCTGCTGTGAGTGCTGCTGAGAAAAATTCAAAAAAAAAACTGTGTATGTGATACGTCGACGGCAATGCCCTCGGCGTAGCCCTCTGCCATGTGCCATATGGTCAGGGCTACGCCGAGGGCACTGCCGTCGGCGTAGCACCTGCTCCTACGCCGAGGGCAGGCCGTCGGCCTAGCGCCAGCCTGGAAGGCTCAGGCGGTGGACACGCGTCCACATACGCCGAGGGTTAGGCCGTCGGCGTAGCCCCCTCCTGGGGAGGCCCAGCGCGTGCCACGTGCTCCTCGTATGCCGAGGGCGAGGCCGTCGGCGTACGTGCCGCGCCGTTAGCCGGCCGTGTAACGGCGAGGATGCCGTGCGCCGATGGCTAATACGCCGACGGGCCGCCAACGGCCGTCGGCAAAGCCCTACGCCGACGGTGAGTGGATACGCCGACGGCCAGTGTTGCTCCGCCGAGGGAGACCTCCGCCGAGGGAGCTACGCCGACGGCAGCCCTCGGCGTAGCGTACGCCGACGGCGAAAGGGGCTACGCCGAGGGCTTTTTGCCGTCGGCCTAGCAGTCTGTTCCTGTAGTGATTCGTAGTAATGCATGGGCATTCAGTTAGTTCTCCTTTAATTGTGCATAGCTGATCTTATGGCTTTATTAGGCGGTCCATCTTACCTTTTCTCGTTAGCCATGAAACATATCTTTTTCTAATTAATGTGTATTGATTACCTGTGATTTTTTATTGATCGTGATCTGTCGTCACAAAAGGAAGGACGAGCGGACCCGGGCATGCATGACTAACCATGAAAACTGATCTTACGATTTGGATGTTGTGTGGTGATGCTAAGATTCAGGTGGACGGTATAGATCATTTTGATGTCAAGTGATGACCTAGGATCATCAACTCTCATTTAATAATAAAGAATTATTAGTATTACGCAGCATAAAAAAACATAATATAGGGACCAACATTTAGTGGCAAGAAATCGCTTCGCCGTGCAAAAGAAATAGACAACAATTCCAAATATTTATGAGTATTCCATATAACCTTCCACTCTCCATATATATGATGGCGATGCAGAGTTATAAATCAATCCAGCCGCACCCTAGTCGATTGGAGCCTACTATACGTACGTGCTACCTCTCTCTCCTTGAACTTCCGATCCGCCGCCGGCGCGCGAGATCAACTCAGCATGAAGACGATCTCTTGCTCCATCGTCCTTGTGCTCATGGCCACCGTCCTTGTGGCCTCAACCTTCGCCGCCGCCGCCGCTGCTGCAGCCTGCGACTTCAAGAAGGACCTCGTCATATGGCAGAGCCTCGGCGAGCCTCAGAAGGACGGCTCGGCGGAGTACAGGGTGGACGTGGTGAACCAGTGCAGCGGCGACGGGGGAACCGACAGGCCCTGTGACATCTCAAAGATCTGCCTAATGTGCGGCAACTTCCGGTCCCTCATCCCCGTCGACCCCGAGCTGCTCCGAGTCGTCGACCCCGGTGTCTGCCTCCTCAACGGCGGCCACACGATCCGGCAGAACGGCAACGTCTCCTTCGTCTACACCAGCTACGTGCGCCAAAACCTCTACGCCCTCTCGGCCATATGCCAGTGATCGAGATCTTCCTTCTCTTTGGAGCGTACGTAGGTGCATGTGTAATCTTTACATGCATGGAATAATTTTCTACAGTTTTGTTTAGGTGTCTTCGAAGAGATCGATGTTCGCTCATCTCGTTTTCAAGTTCCAGTTTTGTTAGGTGTCTACGAAGAGATGTTGCAATACTAGTACTACTTGCTTTTTTTTCATCCCTTATTCCCTAAATATTGATGGTACGTGCTCCCGTGTGGAAACTCTCTCTTAATCGATGTTGCAATACTAGTACTACTTGCTTTTTTTTCATCCCTTATTCCCTAAATATTGATGGTACGTGCTCCCGTGTGGAAACTCTCTCTTAATCAGTGGCGGACCTAGAGAAAGTTATGAGTGGGGGGAAATCAAGTGAGTGGGGGCATTCCTTGTTTAAAATTTGTAAAGTTTTCATTTTTTGGTGTCAAACATGGAAAAAAAGTATAGAAATTAACTAGGCTCTACTTGGGTCCGCCCATGGTCTTAATGATTTCGTCCCTGAGTTTATTCCGAGTGTTTTTTATGAATTATAAACCGGCCTCTCGTGTGCTTTGCATAATCTGTGTCGATGGTACTCTAGATATTTTCTCAGTATTTGCTTCTCGCCACATATACTAGGTCGTGGTCTTTATATATACTCCCTCTATTCTAAAATATACCATAAGATGTTTTAGCTTTTATGACAAGGATTGTTTTTCCGATTTTCGTTGAAGTTATGAATGTGTCTCTATGATTTAGTCCATGCCCGTCTAAAAAGTATGTGCAGGGTTTACGCTAGCACAGGGCCTCCAAATAACTAGGGCCCCCAATTTATATTTATTTAGCTAGAGTACTACTACTTGGAGAAAATAGACCTAGACTAAACTACTAGTGCACGACCCCTAATTAATTTCTCTCCAAGTTGGAGGCCCTAGATTGTTCACCTCCCCTAATTAATTAATTTCCAATTCCCAAAAGCACAGCAATAAATAGTTTTAGTACTCCCTAAGATGTTCGTCTTAGGCTAGTCATAGTGGGAGTAACTTGAGTAGTAATATAGTCCTACATATATTGCCAACTAAGCATTTAGATGACATGACATGCAATTAAATGATGAAAGAGAGGCTTGTGGTAACTAGCTATGTTACCATAACATCACAAAATGAGGCTACATTGTAATAAATAAGCCTTTGCATGACACCACACATATGTTATTTTGCACTATAGAGATAGTAACTTAGACTAGTAACATAGATATGTTACTACTCTAAATTACTCCCCACTATGACCAGCCTTACGGGGAAGATCGACAATGAATATCCGACAATGTATCTAAAGAATGTTCAGTTGTCAAATATATAAAGTTTGACTGCATTTTTGTAGTACACAGGGAGTAAGTAGTTTCAAATAATGCTTAAAGAATGTTCAGTTGTCGTCCAAAAATAAAGATATTGAGATCAAACTTCTAAGATCTTGTGTTTAGTAAGATCTATTTTTGGGATGTATTAACCATATGAAAATATAAAAATTGTTAAAATCTTCTTTTATATAGTACTATATTTGCAAACAAAAACTTATTTTATACCTAGGACCCAATTTTATTTTTGCACAGGGCCTCCAATTTATCAGGTACGGCCCTGATTCAGTCTATTGAAAAAGTGTCATAGATTTCACAAACTCGTTACGTCTATACCTCTGCATACAGCTGATATCGGTTGTCATTTACATCTATCTAACTTGTCATCCGTTTGAGATGTTTTTTTATATGTCACATCTAGCTCAGCTGTTGTGGTTGTTATCCTAAATAGTGGGCCCACCACCTCAACAGTTGACCATGTACACCCTAGGTTCGAGGATTGGAGGCCTCATTATTGTGCAACTTCTTATATTTTTTTCACTCCGCTCCAATATGCTCTGCTCCTCCCGCAGCCATATTTCATCATGCACCACAATGCACCTCTCCCGACCTCCCCTTCGGCATCTGCTCGTCGCCCTTTCCATTGTCCAATGTCCCTTGCCATCCTTCCTAGCCATTGTTCACTACCCTCGCGTCTTCACGTGGCTTGAAGCAAAAAAAGTGAGCCTCGATAGTTGGTTGCATGCTTATGACGGTGGATGTGAAGCGGATCTGGCTTAAAGATGTATCCTGCAAGGCTGGAGACCACAGAGATGTATCATATATAGCTGGAGAGCATGTGCAAGGGCGATGCAGGGGTATAGGTTGAGAGAAGCAAAGTTTTGTAGCTATGGAACCCGAGGAATCGTGGCGTTCATCCTCCCTTAATGGTAAGAATCATAATTTCTTCTCTATTTTGTTTAATTTGTTATTCAAATCCCGTGATACTCACGCGGATATGTGTTGATAACTCTAGAACGTCTTCCGCATCATGATTTCTACTAAAGATTCGGCTTAAGTGTCAAACTAAAATCTTTCTTGACGGTAGAATTGCAGTTAACGCTGATTTGATTATTGATTAATAGTAGACATGGCAGACCTAACTTTATGCGACTTGTATATGGAGGCGAGGTCAATGAAGTTCCCCTGCGGCACACGCACATCACCGCCTCCCTCGCTGCCTCAACCTTTGACCAGGCCATGTGAATTCATTCATCGCTGGCAACACCATCTCGTAGGAGGCATGCTCTGCCATCCTGGCTCGGATACTCCGCTGAATCATTGTCGGCCTTGAGCTAGAGATACTGGTGCTCGTACTCTAGCGGTGCATGCCACACGGATGGCTCCTACTTGCCTTTCTTCACGCGCGATGCGCCATTAATTTCAAAAGACAAAGTGGCGGTGTTATTTGTGTCACTGCCAGGGCAGGGCCACATGCCTCCTACTTCCATCCGGCACCCCCGCTCGCCCCCATGGGTCGGTTGTGGTCTAAGAGCAACGAACGCCGAGTTAGGCCGAGCCGGATAACAATGGCTATGGGGGGACTGGCTAGGCGCGGTTTTCGCGTCCGGTGTGTCCATAACCCGTTTGAGAGGGCTATCTGGAGATGTTCTAATGCATTCGATCTAGCTGAACTAATAGGCCGGATGGAGATGCTCTAATCCATTCCATCTTGCTAAGTCCATATTGTTGTTCTCGTGTTTTTTTCACTTAATTTTGAAAGCCTAAGCTATTTGACGATATAGTTGCTTGTTTTCCAGCATTGTATTGGTATAAGTACTCCCTTGAATAACTGACACAAGTCAATTATTTCTAGACGGAGGGAGTATATTTCTTCATGCTCTATTCTGTGTACTATCTATATCTAATAATAAAGGACGAAATATTTCTTCCGGTCCAACACTTTTTTGGATGGATTTGTCCTTCCACCAAATTACATAATACCATCAATACGACCGGTAAGTTAAAAAATACGTCTCCAAAAAAAAAAATAACAGACTCCGTAGACTTTCGTAAGTCACGCGTGCGCGTGCGAGTTCTGGAGGATTTTCGTAAGGGTACCTTGCCTGGGCCTTGGGCCGGTTCATCTGAGCCTAGCCTTGCAGGTGGACCGAGTAGGTCTGGCTGCCTCTTTTTTCTATTTTTATTTATTTCTTTTTTCAATTTATTTGTAGAAAAAATATAAATAGAAAGAGAAGGCTTAGGAACTACCATGTCAGCGTGTTGTATTATGCATGATAAATGGGTCCCTGTCCTTATAGATGCTGGTGGAATAATTAGTACATCAGATTTGAATTTTTTTTATGATGGTGTTTTCTACGCACAAACTATGCAAAGTTGTCAAACACTATATTATGCTTATGGAATCTCTACTATCTAAAAAAGAGGAACCGGTTCCGTTTTCTGCCAGCTTCCACTACGTCGCCTCCTTCGTCGCGCTTTCGCTCGTCCTTCGTTGCGCCTGCTCTGGCCCCACAACTAACCAAGCGTCAGAGCGCGTCTCTACCGTTTACCCTCTCGCGCGGTCTTCTCGCTCTCCCCTGCATCAGGCGCCCCTAACATCTCCCCCTCCGGCTCCTTCTCACACCAGCAACCGGATCAGGATGTCACAAGCTCCTCCTCGTCGTCCATCATCGCATGCACAGGGCAGATCCGGTCGTCACCGCCTCCACCTCGACTGTCCCTGTCCTCCACCGATGCCATCCCCAGATTGTGAGCAAGAGCAGCATCACAGAGGTGCGATTCGAGGCATGGAGGCCTGGATCTGGGCATAGAGGTCTGGATCCGTACACCCGCTTGATCATCCTTTATTTTGTGACTTCTTTTTAATTGTTCGTTTTACATCAAGTTTCGTTTGAATCTCTGTTGGATGCATCATGGTCAAGACGATCCGTATACTTCACCTAGCCTCTCACCGAGATATTCTGGAACATAGGATCTTTTGGATCATGTTCAGACATTAGTCTCTACCATCACGTGCTGCACGGCTCCCCATCTCATTTGATTTGTTTTCTTTTTCCATATGTTGATTCACTTTTTTTATGTTTCGGATATGCCGTGAAATTGTAGTGATGCTCAATTTGTTTCATCTTCAGTCCTCGCTTTCTGCAATTTACATGAAGTAAACTGCCAGTTCGTTCTTCAACACGATCTGAGTAGAATCTCCCATGTGTAGCATCCTCTCTTTCCCTCTAAAGTCAACAAATAGAGGGGTCATGGAAGGATAGACTAAAGATTATAAAATCAGCACGATTGATTGTTGGGGAGTAGAGTGGTTAACTGGTGGTTTCATACTTTCATACCTTGGCAGGAGCGCTGTGAGGTGCTCCGAGGGAGTCGACGCCAAAATTGTGTTGTGGCTGAGATGGAACATTCAAGAAAACAACCGGTAATGACGGTCATGCGCGTCAATAAGGATGTGGTCTCGAGGTAGTTCAGGTGACGGCGAGCGAGCACGGGGTCGGAGAAGGAGAATGGACCGATGACGAGGACCGTGCATACCGACAAGGGTGTCGCTTCCATGCCCATGCAGTCTAGGCAACAGAGAGAGACTGTGTGAAAGCTTTGTGTTTGATGGTAGGTATTTTTTGTACAATACCTCAACATCACGATCTGTTAAGAATACCAGGGAGCCTAGCATAGCAGCTCTGGAAATTACACTCACATGGCCTCCAACTCACATGGACTCCAATTCATGTAAGATGTACATACTACTTATTTCTCAGTTCACTCTATCTGATATTTTGAGGTGTACATTAGCTAATAACTTATAGTCTAGATTGTCCCCACAGCCTCCAATTCATGTAAGATCTACACATTGTGCTTCAAGATTTTTTAGGAAAATAATCAAAAGTTGCTTGCTACAAAGCTTACCATATTAAATTGAAAATCATCTCTGTAATGAGTAAACTGCATCTTTAAAGCATGTGTTTGAAATTTCTTTGCTTCCACTATGTCGCCTCTTAAATTTTTTAACACAAATATGGCCTAGAATTTTGATACTGATGCATGTGGTTGGGCTTATGAAATGGATAGGTTTGGTCCAGATTCATCTTCCTCTTCATTTGCGTTCTTCTCCCACTGGTCAACCTTGCTGGCTGAAGTGATCGGATTTATCAGAGGATCATAGTAAAATGCAGGTAAATCTCGATCTTTTGTCTTGATATACATTATAGTAAAATGCAGGTAAATCCGAATGCCTCTTGAGTCATACGTATCTTCGGAAGTATATGGACCTCAAACCCGAACATGCTAAAGAGCAATTTTGTCTAGATTATATTTTACCAATCATTTTGATATGAAAATCTTACACGATTCAAAGTTTCGAATCGACAATGTTGGATTCTTATTGAAATAACTTGATAGTGATACCCCTTATAACATGGTTGAATGGAAAATCAGTTCTTTGCAAAGCTCCCAACTTTATACCACATACTTGCTAAAACCAGTGACATGATATCTGACATGAGAGTAGAGGGTTTGTGTCCATATTTAACTCATACCACCATGAGACTATGAATCGAGCCACCCTATCAATGTATACTAATATAAATGAGATGAAAGGATATTTACCTCATGTAGTTGAGGTAATACTTCTCCATCACCAAATAATACAATAATGCCTGCAGACATGAGCTATGTACCATTAGCTAAAACATGCATCAGGTTGGGTTCAGATTATCATTGAAATGCCAGTTAATAGTATTTTAACACCAAACCAGTAAGACAGTAAAACATGCATAAGCTTTCTTTCAGATAGTGTTCATTGGCAAATCCCCTTCTACTTTAACCGAAGGAAATAGTGCATCGCCAATACAAGTAAAAGGACAATAAGAACAAATCTCACCATCCAGAAAAGTAGTATCCAATACCAAACTTCTAGCATCAGATGTGCTGCTGTGTCGGCACCCTGAAATAAGCATACAACAAGGGAATGATTCATATTTGCAAGATTCTGACTAGAAGATTACATTATCCAAATAAGGAGAGACATGCCCCTACGTTGCTTGTCTAATAAAATCATTTAATGTGCATACAAGGAATCATGATGTAATACCTCATTGAAACTGACTGCCTATTAGTTTGTCTATAATTTTTGCCTCTCTGAAACTGATTCTTTTCACCAGAAATATGGACCCTCTAAAAAAAAGAGACTATACACCTGCCGAATAAAAAACCATCCCATTAACAGGGACTGACTATACAGTTTTATAACTGAAAACTTCACGCACTACCCATAGGTCTGAAGCTCACCAGAAAACGAGGTAACCTCTGCACAAGTGCGCAACATTTTGCACATGCATCATAATATTTAGAGCATGTAAAATTCTGTCATTATCAGTAAATACGTATTCCAAGATACCTGAAACGACACCAAGCTAAACATATCTGCATCTGTTGTTTTTACCATCGACTGAATATTTTGTCGCGGGCACACAAATAAATATACTCATGTATAACTAAGGGAGAGTCGATCAAATATATTGTTACTCATTCACATACTATAGTTCTTTTTTAAACCTGTAGTAACACAAATCAAAATTTTCATTTCTACAGGAAAGTATTATATGGACTCTTCTTCTTCGTCAAACTTAAGTTATTACTTATTTACTTATGTAATTATTGTCATAAGCTGGGAAGAAACTTTTTTAGGTATTAATTTCATAAAGAGTTCCTTAAATCTGGGAAGAAAATTTCATATTACATGACAATCAATATCTATATTGCCTTGCATATTCATCTTGCAGGAAGAGTAGATGAAAGTTTGTAGTAATGAAAATAGAATTTCAACTTGGTTTGCAATCGTAACAAGGGAACACCCCCCGCCCCGTGTTGATCCCAAGGGGCGACTCGGGTGGCGAAACCCTAGCTGCCGACCCAAGCTCCCCCTCTCCCCCTCCCCCTTGGCCGCCGCCGGAGGATGCTGGGCGAAACCCTCGCCGGCGGACAGCGGTGGCTCGGCCTTCGTTTGTGCGCCGATGCGGTGGCATGGCAGGAGTGCGTGGTGGAGCGACAGGTGGTGGTAGCCTGCGCAGGGGACGTCGAGATGCAGGTGTGGTGCTCGCGGCGGTGCTGCTGAGGCGGTGGCCGGCCACTAGATGCGCATGGGGGGACGCAGTCGCCCAGATCTGGGACGCATGGGCTCGCCCCGACCCGCAATTACCCTTCCACCCCCACCAAGCCTTCTCCCTCCTTACACCCCTCCTGGCCGCTGCCGGTGGATGCTGTTGGAGGACGTGCACGGGAGCAGCGACCCTGCGGTGGCTGCTCTGTTGTGCCCCGACGGTTACTGCTGGTGGATGTTGCGGTTCAGCGCAGTGGTGGCCATGGTCGGCGGTGGCGTGGGGCAGGGGGCTGGCCTAGCCGCCAGTCCTGCTTCACGTGACCTCTTTAACTGCAAGATTCCTAGGCTTCCCCCTATGCTGCTGTCTATAACAACCTACCTCGCCACCTCCAATCTGCCACTGCATCAATGGTCTTCAGAGGTCATCATTCTTGGGTCGGGGCGAGATCCCCGCGCGGCGTTAGCCTGCGCTGTCAACAGCGACGCCTGAGGGAGCCGTTACCTTCTTGAAGGCAATAGCAAGACTCTAACTGGACTTCTTCCTCGAGCACCAGGGGAAACACTAGGTCTGGCCTACTAGACCGGGCAGCGGCGGCGTCTCAGCGCTGTTCCCTTCTTGAAGGCGCTGGCTTGGCTGCAAGTGGAGTACCTGATGCTGCAACTGGAGATGTTGGCGATGTGTTGTTCCGTTGTAGGCTGCTACATAGGGCTTAGGCCTCCGAGACACAGCGTTCGCCGGCGCCGACACTTCCTTGACGAAGCTACTCCAGTTCCAGCCGGGCCCTGCCTTTCACCCGCCGACTCTCTAGGCACATGGGGTGCAAGGTATGTTGGCCTGGGTAGTCTTGTACTGTGATCATCTCTGGAGGTGTCTGGTAATGACTGTGATGCTGCCTGCTTCGAGTCTCGACTCGCCATTCTTGGCTGGAGGCAAAGAGGAGGTCTAATGTCATTGTTTTCTGAAGTTGAGGACATCTCCTCACCTTGTTAGTGAGGACGGTCGTGCGCGTGTGTGTGTGTCCCTCCCCTGGAGGTTGTGCCCGTTGTCTTCTACCTGTTCAATAAAATGAAACGCAAACTCTTTTGCGTTTTCTCAAAAAAAAAAGTTTATAGTAATTCTCTGCCTAAATGTGAATTCTCAAAGTGCCACTACATATGTCTGCCAAAAATAAAATATTTTCGTTGATAAAGGCAGGGCCCGGAAAAGTTCAGTGGATCAAAGTCTTCAATTATTAACCAAGTGGTGATTCTATACAGTAAAATGAGATGTGCATTGATGACCTCTTGTTGACAATTATTTTGTTGTAATGGAAATCCGATTTGTTTCTTAGAGTAATATATCGTTGTGCAAATACATATTCTTAATTCAGACATTTTTTAAATGCTTATTCCAAAGGATGCACATGTGTATGTTATATGCAAGTTGCAGAGGATACAAATCGCTCACATATCAAGTGGTAAGATTTTGCATCATGCCGCTTCGATGATTTTACTAGCATACGCACCTTGAAAGATTTTATTGTCGGTGAACCTTTTTTTGAAGGCTTTCACATACAATAGTACTCTGACTTATCTACATAAATAGATTCTATATACCTCGCTGGTATATATAAGGTCTGAAGTTTTATATATGTCCAGTGTAACGTACATGCATGAACTAAAAGGTATGACATGCTGATATGTTCTGTACCAGGAACTGTCATCTAACCCATATGTAGCCAAGTTCATGTGTAATCGAGATGAGGGTGATGAATTACCAGTTGCAAACCAGCTCAAGAATACTCTATTTAAATTAGAACAGAACAGAAGCAATCTCATAGCTCGCAAAATCTGCTTACTTGTGAATCTCCTTGAGTTTGCAATGGAAGACGAGGTAAGAGACGACGTCCTCCTAGCAGGTTCTTCGTATTCGCTAGCTCCTCAGTCGGGGGGCTGGCCGCCAGGGCAAGGCGCCCCTCCTCGCCGACACGAGGAGTTCGACCACCGCTAACCCCGGTCGGCCCCTTTTCCCGCTTCCTGCACCACCTTCTGGTGAGAACACATGGGCGAGCTCCAGCCGTGATGCACAAAGGTACGCGGATGCCGGAACGGGCCAACGCCGGAGGAACAAAGGTACAGTTGTGGCTCGTCCAGGTCGAGGCTCCACTTCTCTGGTGTCGCTGGACGGCTCATCTTCCGACGCTTGAATTCTTGTTCAGCTCGAGTTTAGACAAGGAATTGGGGAAGCAAATGTGGCCGTAGGGGGAAGAGACTGGGAAAAGTCTTTCTCACCGATGTGTTTGGCTAGCCCAGCTAGCTGGTTTCGGATTTGATTCTGACTTCTTTTCACACAGACGTTTGGTTCCTTATCAAGAAAAGCAGTCACACATTTGTCTCTGGTATTGTTTTGTAGGGAAGTAATACGATGTCAACTTGAGAAAGGATGAAACTACACGATTCAACCCACGTGTGTGGAAACATGTTTTGCTAGATCTAAGTTTTGTCTCCAAGAACTGACATGATCTTCTCGTTGTGTTGATTTTGTTTCGTACAAAATCTAGATTTTATTTACAGTACCAAACACCAAGACTAGCAGAGCAAGGCTAGAATAAACCTTGCCGAGAATCCAAATGTGTCGTTGTCTTTTTTTTGCGCATGTGAGAGTTTTTTTTCCAATTTAGCTATATATGTGATGTTTTTTAAATGTAGGTACAATTGAGATCAACAATATCTATAATAATGGACCCACATCATTAATCCAGACTATGCATGTCTGCATTACAATTGAAAGATGATCGACAGTGAGAGATCTCATCGAGGAGACATTTCTCATGAATGGATCAATGTTGTACTGACAAAGAATAAAAACCAAAGTCGAGAAGGGAGAAATGATAGAGGTAGTGTTTGTAATGATGTTATATAAGAAGATTGCTTTTGTATATTTCACTTGTTTTATCCCGTTGCAACGCACGGGCATTTTACTAGTAACTACATATATGAAAGCTGGCAGGGTTAGCCATCGGTTAGGCATGCCAAATCAGTTTGTCTACTGTAGACAGCTACAGTACCGCATATCTACAGTAACTACCTTTTGTGAGCTCTCGTGCGATATTCTAATTTCTTCCAGTAGCTCACCCGTCCACTGGGTCGTGGTGGTACGTGTCCTTGCACGGGGAGCTCCTTGCACCGTCGCTGTCTCCGCAGTCAGTTGGGAGAAAAGAAAGGGAACGCTGATCAAACTGAACACGACGTCTCTTTTCCCCAATCTCGAGCCCTGGACCGCTTCTCAAATCCACCATGTCCATCTCCCATAAAGCGAGGGCTGGCCGAGGGGATCGTACGCCGGCGTGCCGGAGGTCCTCGCCGGAATTTTGACTTCTGCGTGCTTCTACGATGACAACGAGGTAGCCACGCCGCCTCTTATTCCGATCAAAGCGGTGAAGCGAGGACCAGAGAAACTCCACGCCGCCACCGCTCCGTAATGCCAAGAAAACAAAGAGCTGACTGCTCTTCTCTTCCCCCATCGCGACTGCTCTCTTAACCTAGGGTTCGCGCCTGGCTCACGCCTCCGAGGAGGATGGCTCCACCTCCGGTGCTTACCGGCGCCCGCAGCAGCGCATGACGATTTGGCCATCGCAGGACACCACTTTCCCCCGACGTGTTCGGCCGTTTCTTGTGAAGCAATGGACAGGAGCCGCTCGGGGAAGCAGTTGGGTTATGGAGACGCGCCGCGAGGAGAAAGAGAGGTCTCTTGCACCCTGCAGCTCATGGAGCCGGTTGTCCTTGGCCAGATTGGAGGCTGCAGGCATGCCGGGCAGCAGCATTCGATCCGCGCCAAGCGGGGGCCCAGGTCAGTGCCCAGGTTCTCTTCTCCTTCCCTGATTCACTTCTAGATGTTATGGTGAGGCAGTGGGCACATGATGCCGGATTATTTGGCTTCATGGTGAATCGAGCAAGACGAAGCAAACTGATACCATCGCGGCCGCCGCTACTGGATTCCATCTGTGTCCATCTCCCGTATGTACGGCATCAGACTACCCTTTTTTTGCTTTTCTTCTGACGCCTCCTATTTCCTTTTTATTTAATCGACATTTTTTCCGTTCCTTCATCATCTATATGGGTGCTCGGGTACTGCTCTACTCTAGGCTTTGCAGGGGACTAACTATGAAGAAACACCGTAGGCTCTTTGTGTTTCTGGTTGCCTGTAGCTCCTCTAATCCATCTAGACGTTGTTGCTTTTTTTCTTCTTCAGGTCGACCGTAAATAGATGCTTAGTATCTAGCACAGTACTTAATTGAATGATTTCATAGAGAATTGTTTTAGGAGTAATGTTTACAGTCCGATTCGGCTATTTTTCATGAACAATTTATAATGTCTTCTTCAGGTGGTAGTCAGCTTGGATTAATCAGAGCTGCATCTGAGCAATTAAACAAGTTACCTTTATATTACTTACTCTGCAACCGAGACAGACATTGCTCCATGATCGGTTGTTATATGTTGCACGTCCTGTCGTTCCGGTTGGGCACTTCATTTTTATTTTGGTGAATGTTTTCTTATACGCAAAGTTCCATTGTTTAGTCGTTTCATAGATTGCGTTTTCTTAAGTGGACGGCTCATCGCAGCCCTAACTGCACATGTTGTATTGTCCACACAGTTCACAGGGGGTCATTTCCTTCAGTCAGGCTATTGATCTGTCCCTTGGTTGTTATAGTTTTTTCTTCTACGATTTGCAAATGTCCTCACAAAGTACCGTGTTTTTGTAGGAATTGGCCCCTACACGTTTTGTACTGGATTGGCGACAGAAATGCCGACACCAATTCATCCTCTATAGAAAAATCAAGTTAGATTGTGTATGTGCTCTTTAGTAATTATATTGCAGGGCAATTTATTATTATTATGTTTGTGCATGGCAGCAGGTATAGATTAAACTATCGCGTCCACTGTCAGTTATATCATTGATTCTAATTCCTCTTTTGATTATGTCTGCAATTCTTGCAGACTTTGGTGGTCATTTGTTATGAGATGAGATTTTTTCAATCGTATGCACTCCACTTTCCTTCATAAAGGTATATTCTCAACTCTTATATATGATAATTCTTTTTCATAGACCAACATATGATTTTCTTCTGATCTTTTACGTTAAATTTGAGCCAGTGAAGAAAATAATCATGTCTATCTATGTTGTAGCTGTTGGCTGCTACCATTTGAATGTCTTTTTGAAAAGCAAAAGAGAACTTTCATTTAGCCGAGACAACAAATAGAATGTCGAATGATAAAAAAGTTTTAGGAACATTTATGTTGGCTAATATAGTAAAAGAAAGTGAGTTCTACTACCGACTGCATATTTACCATTGGATCTGATAGTTTTCCTTTGCAGTATAGAAGGATTTTTATCCATAACAAGTTAATTAACAAGGAGTTGATGGTGTTGTTTTCAGCTCAGGGTTTACAACTATGTCATCAGCGAGATAGCCCAGATGAGACTATCAATGCTCCATCAGGCCAGTGTTTCCTGCTCTTGAGTTCTGGGCAATGTGGCCGCCCAATCGTGGATGACAAATGAAATGTTGGGAAAATTTGAATGCCACCGCAAGAGAAGGTGAGTACTTCACGATTGATCGAGTGTTACTGTCATTTTTCTATGTACCAGCGGTCTTCAATGAGCATATACCTAGGACCTGTTATCTCAGCTGTAGATTAGGTGCTGCTAATGTCTTAGTCTCATGATCAAAGAGAACACAAATAAACAGATAGCACAACATGCAGACTCCCAAAATGTGCTTAATTGTGTCACTGTCATATAGAAATTAGTATCCACTTTACTGGCTTAGAGAAACGATTTATATTTGTAATGATTGACGGTTTGATCCCGTTGTTGTACCCTATTGCCATGGACACTAGAAACATGAGAAACTACTTTCATGTTTTCTCGATTTGGTAAGCCATCATAGTTCTGAACTTTCAGCGATGACAGTTTTCTCGCTTTCAATGAGGTAAGGCAGAGAGATGGATATTAAGGCATGGCTTGGTATAGGGCTGGTGGCAAAACATGTTCCTCAGTTTGCTAATTAGTGTTCAGAATTTTCACTCCTAAATGATATTGTTATACTACTCTAAAACATTTCAGATTTCAATGTTGATCTGGTGCATTAATGCCAATGGAAGATCCAGACACCAGGCTAGCATAGGGATGTGCTCCTCTTTGATGTGCCCATATGTTCCATATTGTGTGTTGAGTCGTCCTGGCGGGGTTGATGTTGGAGGCTCCTTCGCGTCCACTGTGCCGCGCCTTCGTTAATCTAGGCAATGCTGGAGTTCAGATATGATTGTTAGTGAAAATTCCACTTCTCGCTATATATTGCTTCATCACTTCTATTAGCGTGTTACTTCATAATGTAAAAATTGAGTTATCCCTGGCATTTGAATGAAAAGATAGTTTCATGCAGTGAAGAAAAATAAGACAGAATAGAATCAGAAACTCCCCTCTTACGTAAAGCAATGTAGTCTATATACCAATGCTGTCTGGGCAAGACCGGCGTCAATATATCTATAACTACTAATTTTCCTATATCGTGTCCATCAGCTATCATTTTAGCCGCATACACAAACTAAGTTAACACCACGGGCGCGGCATGTTGCCGCGCCAAATTTTCTAGTAGAACCTATAAGGTCAAGAATCTTGCTCTTCTGCGGCAACGCGGGCAATAATAAAGCATAAAGTGTTTCTTGCGGTCCAACATTTTTTGGACAGTTTAGCCCTCCCACCAAACCACCTATTATTGGTCTACCACCCAGCCAAGAGAAATCTTTTTCGATTTTATTTTTAAAAATTTCGTCGATCGAAATCTGTCTCTATCCTAGAAGGCTGGGCTTTCATTGATTGGCCACCGCATGCAGTTGACCGCTCCCTCTAGCAAACAAAAACCTGCTACTCTCTATGCATCGATGAGATCATGAATAGTCCCACATCGCTATTTTATACTCGATCTGACCGATTTATATATGTTCTCAAGCTGTCTGGAATCAGCAAGCCGGTCGGGAGATTGCCTCTTAAATCGAATGATAAGTAAGGAATCTATTAAATCCCTCATGGAGAGAAGAGGGCAGCAGCGGGGCTGATCCCTGACGACGGCGGCGGCATTCCTGAGAGGACAAAGGGAACCACAGAGGTGGATGGCGGGCCAGCTCGTGTCATTGGAAAGCGACCGGAGGAAGGAAGCCTGGGTGTGCGTGCGTGCTTGTTGGCGGCCGGACGGAACAGCGGCGTCGCGTGAGAGGATGAGGGGAACCACATAGTAGGTAGACGGCGGGCGGCGTCTCGTCAGAGAAGAGCGGCTAGAAGAAGACGGCTTGGATGTGTGCATGCGCTTGGCGGCTGCCGGACAGAACGAGGAGAGGGGAAGAAGAGAGAGCGAGGATGGAGGAGCTGCTGTTAGGCTAGGCATTGTAGGTCCACGTGATCTTTATTTGGTTCACACCTTTTTCTTCCCGGGATTCTTCTAATATTCGGATTTCTTTTTACAGTGATTATAGAGTTTGATAGGTGCGGAGAGAGTCTTTGTATTTTCCTATGCTGTTGTTCAATAGACATGGAGAAAAAAAAACTCCCTCCGACCCATATTAGTTGACTTGGATTTTTCTAGATTTGGATGTATCTAACACTAAAATATGTCTAGATACATTCGAATTTAGAAAAAACCAAGTCAACTAATATGAGTCGGAGGAAATAATAAAATTAATATTTGTACGGAGGGCGGAGCGACCACAAGGGAACAACAATGTTGATCCAAGATCATCAAGAGGCTGTTGACGGCACAAAAAGTAGATACGCCGAGTACGAGCTCGGCATCGTTACCTTTTCACCTTCTTGTGGCTCGTGACAAATATGTGTTTGTCCAGAGAAAAGATTTATAAAAATATTTGTTTCGCCTTCTACCGCCGCAACGCGCGGGCATTTTGCTAGTGTAAAGAAATATCAGAATGCAAAGGGTGGATCTGACTTTTGAAAAGAAAAAATGGAGTTTCCAAACAGAGGCGATCACGCTTTAGGGAAAGGGGAAATTGACATTTTCCAAACTGATCGATCTTGTTTGAGAATATCGCAAATGAAACATCATATATTTCAAGACCGAGACCGGGGCTTGTCCAAAAAAAAAAGACCGGGGCAGAATGAGATACTGCACCAAAAAGGAAAAAAGGAAAACTTCCGAAAACAAAAGGATGCTGCCAGGATCCTTGAAGGCTGGATCCTAAAAGCCAGGAGGGGAATGCACTGAAACACGCTAAAAATAGATCAGGAACTGTACATGAGGTTGCAATCAGAGGCTTCAACTCTCTCAGTAACGAGTCCATCAAACAAACCAAATGGATCTCCGAATCTTCCCAGCAGAACTACCACAAACTTAACAAACACTCCAGATTCAGAGTAACGTACAGCACACAATGAGCCTTTATTTATCAACTTCAACATATAATATGTTTATTCAGATACAAGACAACAAACAAAGCTAATTAACTATAGTAACCGACTGACTTCCAGGATTATTTGTATCTCTTATACCACAAAGAACCAAACTAAGCATTGTTTCCTTTTTTTCGCTTTCAAAACTACTCATGGAGAAGCCACCATTTTAGCCTCTCTGAAGTTCTAGACATCAAGGTACTTGCTGGCTGTGTGGACATCCTTGTCTCCTCTTCCACTGCAGTTCAGCACCACCCTAGCACCATCTGGCAGTGTCGGGCAGAGTTTCTCCAGGTAGGCGAGCGCGTGGGACGTCTCCAGGGCAGGGATGATGCCCTCCAACCGCGAAGTGCGCTTGAAAGCTGCATGCCAGAATCAACACAGGAAGATGTTAGATGCTGAAATAAGCACACATGACAGGGGGGGATGTTTAGGCTACTGAACCTGTATAGAACCGATCAGGGAAATCAAACCAATAGGCTTAAGACAGTTGCCGGTCCTAAAGCAGCATGCTAATTGGCTTACTTACAAAATCACAGTATCATGTCATTATGCATTGCAAATTTGAGCCTATTGGTAGATACTGAGTCAGCGAGAACATGAAATTTACCAAGCCCCCAAAATCTTATTTTTCTATAATTCAGGAGTGGCTTACATCCAGTTTCCAAGATTGCAGGATCAAACATGAGGTAGTAGATGTTAAAAAATTCACATGTACAACAGGTATATTGTTTAAAGTAGGTGAAAATTCAAACAGCAATGGCACGATTTTGTCTCACTCACATCAAGAAAATTCAAAACATTCGCAATGTTATTCAGAACTATAAGCATGATACTATCAGCATTCAGTAGATGAAAATCAACTACAGCCAGTATGCAGAATAATATAGCAAGTGAAGTGTGACAAAAAAAAACAGAAATGGTAGAGAAACATACCGTCCAATGCTTCCTGATCTGTCACACTATCATATTCGGCACGTCCAATATCCCTCAAGAAACTGTGCTCAGGTCCAACGCCTGGGTAATCCAGACTATTTCAAACAATGGATAATTAGTCCATATATATAAGAAAATAGAATCTTGCAATGTAAACATCAGAGTATTTACCCAGCACTGATGGAGTGGGGTTCAATAACTTGCCCATCGGCGTCCTGCAATACATAGCTCAGAGATCCATGGAGAACTCCAACTTCGCCCTTTGTCAATGTTGCAGCGTGTTTGTCAGTGTCTACACCATGACCAGCAGCCTCCACTCCAATCAGTCTTACATCTTGATCATCAACAAACTCATGGAAGAGGCCCATGGCATTTGATCCACCACCAACGCAAGCAACCAACACATCAGGCTTCCCACCCCACTTGTCCATGGCCTGTCTACGGGTCTCCTTGCCAATCACCTTATGGAACTCCCTCACCATCATTGGGTATGGGTGTGGACCAGCAACTGAACCCAAAATGTAGTGTGTAGTCTCCACATTAGTGACCCAATCACGGATTGCCTCTGAGGTAGCATCCTTCAGCGTTGCAGTCCCAGCATGTACTGGCCTTACCTGCGTGAGCGAAAAGGCAGCAGACACAATGATGAGAAACAAACGAGCATGCCTAACAAGGTTCTCCCAAAGAACAATACAAAGCATTCTGCATCTCCCAGCACATGAGTTGCAAGACAAGTAATGGTCTTGTGAATAACTGAAAGCAGAAGATACAAGTTTGTTCATACCTCTGCTCCAAGAAGCTTCATCCTGAAAACATTAAGAGCCTGTCTCTCCATATCTTGTGCACCCATGTAGATGACGCACTCCAGCCCAAACCGTGCGCACACCGTGGCAGTGGCGACTCCATGCTGTCCAGCACCAGTCTCAGCAATAATACGCTGCTTCCCGAGCCGCTTGGCAAGCAGAGCTTGCGCCACAGCGTTGTTGATCTTGTGGGCACCGGTGTGGTTCAGATCCTCCCTCTTGAGGTAAATCAGCGGGCCAGTGCCATCGGCACGCTTGTAGTGCTCCGTGAGGCGCTCGGCAAAGTATAGCGGGCTCTCGCGGCCCACGTAATCCTTGAGGATACCATCAAGTTCTTTCTGCAAATAGCAGCAATGTGGTATTGTGGTGTTAAAAAACTGTAGTGAATTTATGTCCCATATTTTTTGTAACCAACGTGGTGACCAATTAATTTATTTTGCGTGATTCTGGGGCAACAGTAATGGCTACTCAAATTACAGTAAAATTCGCCATGCTTTGACTTTGACACCATGCATAAAAAGTAGACTCTGCCGTCCCATGAGAACAATTAGTCCAAATGAAATAGACAGATACAGTATTGAAACGCTAAATTTCATAGTATGTGGAGGCGGCTGTAGGAAAGGGACTTAAACAAAACCCGAATCTCCTGGCAAATCAAAATCAAATCAAATACTAGTAGTACAGAAAAGAACCATTCCTGTTGTGCAACTAGATGTGATGTGACCTCTCCCGACTACCACAAAAGATACATGGCCAAAACAACAACGGGTATGCAAATCAGACGGTACTACCCGCAAAACCTCAAATTCTACAGTCAGGATAAGACCCCCTCCTACGAATCAACCATCAACATCTCCTATATCCCCTACGAATTTGTGGCCAAACGCTGGAATCGCGCAAAAATTTAAGGCGTTCGATCCTCGAAAACCGGATCCTGCGGGTGTTTACCTGGAAGTCCTGGTCGTCGGCGAGCGCGTGGAAGGCGGCCTCGAGCTCGGTGAGCGCGTGCATGAGCGTCTCCGGCACGTACTTGCCCCCGAACTTGCCGAACCTCCCGAGCGCGTCGGGCCTCGCGACGCCCGCGCCCGCCACCTCCGCCCCGTTCACCCTCTCCACCACCAGGGGGGACGCCTCCGCCGCTACCGCCTTCGCAGGCCGCATTGCCGCGGCCGCCACGACGCCCCTCCGGGACGGCGTGACCATCCGCAGCACCGCGCGGGAGGGCAGGGGCGCGGCGACGGCGACGGCGGCGGCTGGGCTAGGGTTTCTGGTAGCCGAGGCGGCCATTCGGGGTGGGGCGGAGTAGCAGGGAGAGGTCAAGGATGAAATCGGAAGGGGATTAATTAAAGAAGAAAGAGTGGATGCGGAACACGCGGGTGAAGGAGGCCTCCGAGGCGGGTATATTATAATCCGGTCGCCCTTGGAACACTTCCCGCGCGGTTGGTGGGTCCACGAGGTCCTCGGCTCGGAAACGTGAGCCCGTGGCACGGGAACGCGGCCGTACGGACCACGGGATGGCTCGGGCAGGCGTTGCTGGACCGCGCGCACGGAGAGCGCGGGTACCGGGCCGACCGGATCGGGCGACCGGGTCAGTACGGCGTCTCCTCTCCTCTCCTCTCGCTAGTGTGCGACCCTACTGCGTAAGGGGCACTTTGGTAAAATGAGTATGGACTGATCGTGGAAAGAGGACACTACGTGGGTCCTTCTCAGCCGACGATTCAGATTTTAAAACACTCATCGTGTGTTCAAATCACGTGTTGCATTGCATGCGGTCCGATGAACTAACTAGAGTAATCGCCGGAGATCACCAAAGTTTTTGGTGAAACTGTACTAGTACTTCACAGTGTGTGGCGGCTTGGAGTGAACGTGGAGGACTGTGCGAGGTGCAAGTGTGTCATCGGATCCACGACGATGGCACTATGTGGATCGTCCTGAGCCGACGGTTTCATTGTTAAACCGCTCAGCGTGTTGCGTTTTTTTTTTTTTTGACTTGGTGCTCAAATCACGTGTTGCATTACATGCGGTATTGACGAACTACTGCAATCAATCACCGGAGATCACGAAAGTTGTTGGTGAAACTGTACTTAACTCCTCATTCTCTTCTTTTTTGAACGGGTATGGGCTCGAAGGCCCTAGAAGCTCCATTAAACAAGCCACTTGGGGCGACAGCCGGTCATGGATCCCGCACCGTGAGGAAGATCCTTCGTAGAAGGAAGAAACACCGAGGGATCTCCGGTAAGGGATCAAAGGGATATGGAGAAATTGTACTTCACAGCTCATTATCTCTTCTTTTTGGACGGGTAAAGGATCAAAGACCCTAAAATCTCCATTAACAAGACGGTAGGCATGTAAAAAACAAGGCTGTGCATATGGAGTTACAATGAGGCCCCTAAAAGATAGAGAAAGCGGATAATGCTACAAACTTTACAATAAAAGACCCTAGGTATAACAGAAAACATGACCAGATCCCTGGTCCTCTCCACCGCATATCGACGACCTCTAGGCTCGGGTACCCGCACCGTCACCGGGGAACGAGCCACTTGTGGTGATGTCGGTCATGCATCCTGCATGCGCCGAAGTCTAGGAAGATCCTTCGTAGGAGGAATAAACATCGAGGAAGATCGATGCTTCCTAGTCGAGAGTGGCTTCAGTCGCCGTGGATAAGTCTGGCGTGAAGCTGTCGGTGTTGATGAACTCTGGTTGACTTCATAGCTTCTAGAGTGCATGTCGCCGCTTGCACTCGACCACCCTGCATTGCTCTGACCGCAAGAACCTCAAACCTCGCCGCTCCTTCACGTCTATCACCAAGAACATAGGGAGAGGGTAGAGGGGGCCACAGATCTCGAAGAATCCGATCTCGGCACTAGATCTTTATTGTAGAGGTAGAAGAGGAGTTGCAGCAGCTCGCCATCTCCGCCCACCGAAGCTCCGCAAGCCGCCACCTCACCTTCTTCGCACGCCTAAAGAAGGCGGCGAGCTTCATGCGCGATGACCTCGATGGCATATAGCCAAACTGGCACAAAGGCCACACCCTATACCTACAACTAGTATGTAAATGGAAGATTCTGCCTCCCTCTCCCAGTCACTCCGGCCGGCGAGACCACCGGAGGAGGAGGGAGAAGGGAGCCATCGGGTGAACGCGACTCTCAAGGACCTTTCGAGAAGGGGAAGATGAAAGATTCACTACTCATTCCGTACTACGCGTAGGACTAGAAAAGGTTCGACTGTTCCAAAAAAAAGGTTCAATATATGTTGTTAAAACTGGAAACAGATTTGATAATATTTGTGTGGCTTGGACCGGCGAGGCGGCAGGAATTTGTTCCCTTGGACCCGATGGTGGGAAGTGGGTGGGTTATTGTATTGCTATTTTATTTTATTTTACAGTGATTATAAAATTGTTGGTTTCATCAAGGGAGGGCTAAGTCGGGGGAGGGAGATGTGAAAACGCAAATACTTCAGACCAATGGTTATAACTTAATTTCGTAGTCGCCGTCGTCAAAGCACAAAACTATAAAAGGTCATACATATACTGCAAAGTGTATAGACAAAAGAAATGAACCAAAATCGTTGGCAAAAAAACATGAACCAAATTGAATCCACACGTTTAAGTTTCCTAGCCTCTTCCTGCTTCTTATCCAAGTGATACCGAAACTTTTACACGATTTCAGGGCTAATCGCCAGCCTTGGTCGTCTCGCCGTTTTAGACGCGATGGTGCGCATGTGTCGGTCTGTGCAGTGCAACTGTTACTGTTGGGCACGGCTGAGTTTGCTCTGAAAGCGAGAGGGTATACACCGATCGAGTACCGACACGCTTCCATCCTTCATGAAAACGTTCCCGGGCAGCAAGTGGCAGGTCGAGATCGATCCCCATAAGCAGCAGCCACAAACTCGCAATCGCGCACCTCTGTCGTCCAGGACGGAAAGAGTCCTCGATATCGATTCTTCCTGCGCTCCGGGCAAACGACGGCATCGCCACCAAAGTCAACGAATGCCACGGATACGTCGTTCGATCGGCGCCTTGCTACCGCCTCCGCTGGCCAGTGCACAAGTACGGATGCCTGCACGAGAGCTCGCCACCACGGCGTCGTCTTTTCACTTACGTACCGGTCTCTCGGCACGGAACGGAACGGAACGGAACGACGCCGTGCTGCCGACGCCCTTCCTGGTTAAAACTTTTTGATGATGCGGCTCGTTGCTGCAGGTGACCAGGTGAGGCACGCTGCTGCTCTGTGCTCCACCCCCCACCGCCACGACGCCATCTCGAAGTAGCAGCGAATCGAGACGAAAGGAAAGGAGAAGAGAGGATCTGATTGATTGGGACAGCGTCTGCATAAAAACGAAAAGGGGTATCTATCTGTTGGATGAGACGCAAAGGGCTGGATTTGCAACACCCCAGCCGCCGTCATGATATGATCTTGGAATATCTTTGCCATGGATGGGAAAAAGAAAAACATGACAGAGAAAAAAACATGATATGATCTTGGAATATCTTTGTCATGACAAACTAACTAGGCACTCTTTTTTTTTCAAACTAACGAGCGGTGGCATACAAATTACAGAAAGGGACTTTAAAAAAATTGCACGCAAGTCCCTGCAATTCCATTTCCAAAAAGAGTCGTCCTCAAAAGTAATTGTAGAAACGGAATGGAGGACTGAAGCTCCTACACCACCGCGTAGAGCGCCGTCGCAGTCACCCTCACCGTCATCGGGCCGATACCACTTGGAACTATGAGGAGGGAGTCAGCAACGACAACAGCAGCAAGCCTCCAGAACGGCATCGTGGCATGGAGGTTGAAGAAGATCCCGAGACATCGTCCCAAGCACAGCATCACCGATGCCAAAGGAGGGAGCTGCAACCCTATAGCCATAGATTCCGACATAAGGACGGCGACCGGCCGTGGAAAGGATGCCAGAGAAGAACTCCCCAAAGACAAGAGCAGTTGCCTAACAGATTCAGATGTCAACGCTGAAGGTGCCATCGAGTATTTGCTCCAAATGGGTGCAGCACCAGCGCCCCTAACCCTAGAGCTCCAGATCTGCAGAGAGCAGAGTTGCCGCTCCTCCTCTCCTCACCTCCATGGCCGGCCGGAGGAAGAGATGCACCTTTAACCTTTAAGATCTGGCAAACTCCCTACCAGAGCTCCACTTCAGAGCGAACCACGATGGTCTGCGCCCTCCCATCACCACCATGGTCGGCCGGAGGGTGCTCACTCGTGACTTCGCTCCACCACAAGAGGTGGCGACCGCTGGCTTTATTCGAACGAGCGGTTGTTCTCTCCTCCACCTCCAACTCCGACCGGAGGCGCAAGATCAAGAGGAGAAAGAACCTTAGGGCCAAGATCCACCCAGGGGGATCCCGACTCCCGCTCCTACCTACGGACAGAAGGCCCACTACCGACACTAGTCCAAGACTCCTACTTCTACTACTATACAGAGGGCAACCACCATCCCCCGTTCCCCTCCGTCCGGCCGATGGAGGGAGGCGTCAGGGACACGCGGCCGACTCCAAGAGAGAGGAGGGAACAAGAGCAGTGGGAAGGGAGGACTATGGAGATGAAGTTGCCACTAGGCACTTGAGTACAACCAAAGACTACACTTGGCGGGAAAGCATTGGCCCAAGAATACTGGTCGAAACCAAGATCGTGAATGTTAGGACAAAAGAGAATGACGATTTTTTTTAGATTCACACGGATCATCATTCTAGGTTCCATTGATCAGATCAACAAAACATGTTCGAGCCAGGTCCGAGTAGTTCTATAGGAACATTGGCATGTGTTCAGAAAAGGTAAACTAAGCAAACAGAAGGAAAACAAAAGCTAAGTACAAAGTCCGTGGTGCATCCACACCAGCTGAAATAGTGAAGAACTAGGTAAAACTAAATCGGAGAGATGAAGGTCACAGGATCTAGTGTAGAAGTTGGTGTAGCCCAGGTTTCTTGAGTTGTTGATTTCTTGGTGGCGGGGATGTATCAGGATCCTGCATAGAGTGCCTTCCAGAGATATCATGTTTGCATAGCTACTTGTCGGTTCGAGTTTTGTGTTCATGATCTGGGTGATGTGGTTGTAGAAGAGATCCACTCACACCAACATGTGATACTTGAAGATCAATCTCCAATGTTTCACTTGGTTTAGGATCATCCTCCAAATCTTATACAAATTAAGCCATGGTTGCTCATTAAAGAGCATATCATTTTTAAACTTCCAAAGGCACCACAAAGTAGTAGAACAAACCGAATTCAAAATTGCATGCTTTGTTACATAACCAAATTTTGGTAACAGGTAGTCATTCCAAATTTGGACTTTTTAAATGACCAGCCAAAGTTGTTTAGCTACTATGCACTGAAAGAATAGGTGGTGAATGGATTCATTTTTAGCGCAAAATATGCAAGATTCTGGTTTGTTAAGATGTCTCTTTCTTATGTTGTCTCTAGTCATTAACTTATTCTGAAACATGAGCCAAAGGAATATATGAACTCTGGTTATATCTTGCAGCCATACAACTGGAATGAAGATTGGCATAACCCCACCAAAGTTGATAATAGCATAAAGGGTAGTAGTTAAATATTACCCTTTATTTTTATACTACCAAATGAGATAATCGACATCCATTTCTCTATAAGATAGGAGCCAAAAAAATCTCCTCAAAGTGAGTTTGAGATTGACCCCTTCCCATACTTGTTGCATGGTTTTGTTTTGCTTATTGCAAATGATATAAAGATCAAAGAATTGTACATATAAGGGGCCTCCCATAATCTAACCTAGGCCCCATTACCAATTTTTCATCTATATCCAAACTGGATACTATTTACTGCCCACGTGACACCTTTCTAGAATTGGGAAACCTATATCTTCTTGCTATATAACATATTAGGATTTTGAGTGTCATACTTAGCATCTACTAGAGATTTCCAGATCTTGCCATCATCTTTAGTATATCTTTTAATCCATGAGCTAAGAAGTAAGAGATTAACATTTGCTAGGTCACGGATACCCAAAACCCCAAATTCTTTCTTCTTACAAACTAATTTCCAGCTAGCTGGGTGGAGCTTCTTGTGACCATCAAAATCATTCCATGGGAAATTGGCCATTGAGGTGTTGATGAGATCTAGAGGCCACTTTGGAAATATTAAGAAAGAAAGCCAATAAATGCGAATATGCTTGCTAGACCTGGTTTGATCAAAGTCAGTCTAGCAGCATAAGATAGAAGGTTTCCTTTCCAACCAGCAATTCTTTTGAGAATCTTATCTATGAGGGGATGAATATCCTCCCTTATCAATTTGTCATAATGTAAAGGAATACCTAGGTATTTTATAGGAAATGTGCCTACAGCACAACCTAGAATATTTGTTAAATATCCTCATCTTGCCGATCAAGGGGGATAAACTCACTCTTTCAGTAGTTTATCCTCATGCCTGAGACTTGTTCAAAGTAAGTGTAGCACCCTAGGTAAAATCAATACTAGAAAATCGCTTGTTTTTTACAATTTTGTGCATCATCATGATATCATGCTCATGTCATCATGCCACCTTGCATTTGAGCATCATATCAAACCTTGCAATGTTTTTATATTGCTTGTATAAATGCTATCACCATTACCCTCTCCTCTCTTTTGCCTCTCAATATTTTTGTTTTATACAAGATGGGATCTACTTGCTAGGATCCACTATTTTTATTACACATGTTTTTGTCCATTGCAAAAACCCTAAACTACATCTTGTACCAAATTTTAAATGGAACCTCTATGGGGCATCATATTTCTCCATGCTATTTCCCTCTCACCTAATTCCTTGGAAAATCCACCTCTTGTTCAAATCCCTTCAACTATTCAAAAAGGTGTTATTGTTTTGAAAATTGAAACAATTAGCAAGCAAAACAAGTAAAGAAAAAGAAAACAGAAGGAATAAGAGGAGATAGCTCACCCTGTAGCAGCCCATCAGCATTGGGTGAGCCTAGCAAGCCGCTGCGCCTGCAGCCCACACGGATCCTCTTTATTTTCTTTCTTGGGCCGGATCGGAGTTTTCCCTTGCTTCCAGTCCATACCATTTTAGGCGAGCGAAGCTGCCATAGTCTTCCCGCGCAGGAGAGAGCATCGACAGCTCTGCATGTCGCTATCCATGAGATGTGCGCCCGAGCACACCTCCCGAGGTCGATAAATAGTGTTGAGGGCCATCCCCTAGGAACCCTAGCTCCTTCCTCTCCCCTCCGCCACCAGGTAATTTACACCCCCTCTGTTTTCCCTAATGCAAGCCCACAGAGAGATAGAGCCGCCATGGCCGTTGGCCTAGCCAGCTTCGTACCGCTGTGCAGTGACCTTCGAGAGAAATTGAGGCGCGGGTCTCCTTCATCGACCTTGCTCGCATCGATATGGCAGCAAAAGAAGGAGCAGTAGGTGTTGGAGCATCGCCACGACAACGACCGCCGGAGAACCACTCAGTTCGTCACCGTCCCCGTCGCCTCCGGCCACCTCCTGCCCTGATTCTGGTGGGAATCGGTCTAGGTGAGCTTTCGCTCCGCTTCTTTCCTTCCCCTGCATCTCTGGCCTCAGTACTGACCGCTCTCTTTTTCCTTTGCCCTTTGCCGGCACCTCGTTTGTTTAAGCAGGCTTGAGATCGACGTTGTTAGCAGGGTTACCCTTCCGTCTTGGCCTTGGCAGAGTTATGGATGCCATTGGTTATTCTTTAGGGCTCTTATCCCAGTTTGCATCTTGTCCGTACTTGGATACTGTATCGTTTCCAAGGTGATTTGGATCTTTGTATTATATATTTGTATTCTTGACTCATGGAGTCGCATTGTATATATCTATTATGTGGGTTCCATCATGGAATATTGTGTAATGATATTACTTTTGATCGCAAAAAAGAGTAATGATATTACTTTGTTTTCCACCCGCATGAAAGTGCCTGGTAGGCACCTTTGAATTGTTTCTATGAGGGTTTGGCGGGAATCACTAAAACTTGCATAGGCCCGATCTTAGGATGTTATAAAGTGGTATCAGAGCCCAACAGTTGTGATACCCCACAGGTCCAACATGTAGGATAACCTAGCTAACGGACGATATAAAGTGTCAAAACTATTTTACAAAATCGGTTAGATAGATCTGATTACGCCTGTTTTTACTCCTTACCCCGCTGCTATTATTTTCTTACCTCTGCGTGTTTTGAATCTGCCCTCTTATCTTTTCTCCGAGTCCAGGAATTCTCGTGTTTGGGTTTTCGTCGTACCTTCAGGGTTTCACTTTCATTCTCTTGTAACAAGGCTTCGACATCTGGTCTTCATGATATCTGAAGAATCTTCCTCTGTGTACCTTTCAGTGGACCGAAAATTCACTATTTTTTCTTTGTATCCTCCGGTGTTTTCCGACGCGACGACATCTGAAAGTACCGACTTTGAATCGACTAGAGGGGGTGAATAGGCGACTACCAATTTTCAATTTGTTTCACACTTTTAGGCTTAACGCGAAGGAAAGTTATCTAGATGTGCAACTAGGTGAACAACCTATATGCAAGATAACTTAGAACAACCACAAGAACAGTAAAGGACAAGAAGTAAAGGAAGGGAATGAAGTAACCGTAGCGGGGACACGGAGATGTAATTACCGTAGTTCACTCCCAAAGGAGCTACGTCTATGTTGGAGAGGTGTCGGGGCCACACAAGGTCACCCGAGCGCCACAAAGTCCTCACCTTCTTCTCCGGTGAGCTCCTCCACAAAGGAGGCCTCACAATCCACTAACCGGTGACCTTGAAGGCGCCAACTGAAACCTTTACAACAAGGTTGAGGGGGAAGCTCCACAACTCAATTGGAGGCCCTCAACGACACCACGGAGCTTTACAACACAAGCCTTAGCTCCGATGATGCCCTACACCGTCTAGGGTTTCAAGAAACCCAAGAGCAACAAGATCCACAAAGGATAGGTGGGGGAAATCAAATCTTCTTTGGTGGAAGTGTAGATCTAGGTCAGCTCCCTCACCTCTCAAAAGATCAAGTGATTTGAGTGGCTAGGGAGAGAGATCTAGTGAGGTGAAGCTCAAGCATTAATGGAGGAGAGAGAAAATATTCAAGTTAGGTGGAAGGAAGAAGGAGGGCGCCTTAAATAGGCTCCCTCCACGCTGAACCGTTACAGCCCTCGCGAACTCGCCAGAACTTCCGGTGAGGGGTCGGAAGTTCCGCCCAGCAAGGCTCCAACGGTCATCAGCCCGTTGACGCCCGATCCAAAAGCTCGACCGGAAGTTTCGGTGAAACTTCCGATGCAAGTTCCGGCCCAAGTTCCGTCAAATAGACCACTTCAAATAGAAGGGTACTGACCCTTCAGCGGAACTTGGAGCGGAACTAGAGGCGAAACTTCTGGGTCGCGAAGCATGTCTAACCGGAATTTCCGGTGTCTGGGTGGAAGTTCCACTCAGGAACTTTCTGGTGGGAGCAACGGAAATTCCTCACCGGAACTTCTGGTGCAACTTCCGGTGGAAGTTTCGACAAATAGAGCATACCCAGACAGAAGGTTCTGGGATCTCACCGGAAGTTCCGGCGGAAGTTGGATCGGAACAAAGCCCCAGATCATCCCATGGAAATGTCCTGGGCGGAACTTTCAGCGCGTGGCCGGAAGTTCCGATCAGACAGAAACGGTTCCAGCTAAACAGAACCTCGCTCTCTCGCAGAAAAATAGGATGGTTGTGGCGGTGCATATGGGGTTTGTGCAATAACAAGTGATTTCCCACAGCCTTCCGAGATGGACCCCCTCTTGATAGTACGGCGACCTAAAGCAATAAAAAGAGAGAAACTAGAAAAACTAAAAGGCCGCCGTCTTCATGATATCCCAAAGATAGCATCCACAAAATCCATAGGAATAATCAAAAGCATTTTTCCTGAAACTCAAGTACACAATTAAACCACAAGTGGGATTGTCATCATCACCAAAATAGCATGGGAAAATATAGTCCTTTTCAATCTCCCCCTTTTTGGTGTTTGATGACAATCCCAAAGATTTGCATAATGATGGAAGTAATCTTTACAATGGATGGAATAATCTCCCCCTATATGTGTGCAAGGTAGAGATAATGCTCTAAGGACAAGACTAGCACACATACAAGGAGGCTCCCCCTCCAAATTGCAAAGATAACACAAATGCACGGAATAGATAGTATAGAGATCATACCGTTGCACCAACTAACTGTGGTAGAGACAATAGAGGAAATATCGAGGGAGACTAAAGATGCTCCACCACCATATACAAATGCCCATAAGCCAATAACAATAACACCAAACACTAGGCATTAACCAAGCATAACATAACATACCACATAGTCTCATACAAATAACATGGTCCACAAGCACACATAAGTTCACAAACATAAAGAGGTCCACAAGCACACAAATAAACTAGAGAGTTCGCGAGCTAGAAAAGATCAAAGGCAAGAACGAGCTCGCGACTCAACCCATGCAAATCCCGTAGGCAACCTAATAGTCAACTTTCTCCCCCTTTGGCATCGAGACACCAAAAAGGAAGAAAAGATCACTCTAATCGCCACAACCATGAAAGGGAGGAGGAGCAGGCTCAGGAACCCAAGAATCCCACGCAGGCGGCGGACCAGTGACTTCCTCCTCAGACTCATCCTCAGACCAACGACAGTTGTCGTGAATCCAATCATCCCTGGGAGCAGTGACAGAGCTAGTGACAAGAGAGCAAGGTATGTTGAGAGCAGTCATGGTTGCCTTTTGGCGCTGAACACCGTGTTGCTGATCGACATAAGACAGATACTCACGGTTCTGGAGAAAGCATAAAGTCTTCTTCACCTTTCCAAGTAGCTTCTTTTCCCAAGATGGCTGCCTCTAGAGAGAAGGACCACCAGCACTAGAGCCACCATGAGCAGAAGAGGGACCACCAGCTTCATCTCGAGCCTTCTGGAGAGCTTCTTCCTTTTCTTCTTGGGAACGAGGCTTGTTGTGTTTGCTCACATGCAGCTTATTCTCCTAATGAATGGTGATGTTGGCTTCAGAGAAACGCGTACCAGTCACCTCAAGCAACTTGTGATTGATGAGAGTCTGAATATAGGGAGCATAGATTTTAGCAAAGATTTGTTCCTGATGACAGTTGTGGAAGAGGGGATCCAAGTAGAGACGGTCACGGGGAATAAGGTAGGGATCCTTACGCCTGAATTCAGAGTAGGCCTTCTGAGTCCATTTAGAGATCTTGGCCTTGAATTTGTCAGGCCCAGCAGCAGTGGCCTTCTGAGAGGCAAGAACAGGCATCTTTCCCTCAACATCAGCAGCACGACGAGCAGCAGCAGAACTCTGATGGCTGGTCTGAGTGGATGGACGCACCACCTCAACATCATCTTCATCGATCTCAGGAGTAATATCGGAGGATGTTCGATGGAGACGCTTGCCTTTGCGGGAACCACCTTGCCCTCAAAAGAAAGCAAAAGAATAGGGAGGGGAGGTGGGGTAAGTGCACAAGTTTGGAAGAAGGTACAAAAGGAGATTGGAAAAATACAGTCAGGGAAAAATTTTACCATCGCCGGAACTTCCGGTGAAAATGGTCCACCGGAAGTTCCGGTCGTGGCTCACCGAAAGTTCCGGTGAGACCACGAACTGGCGGTTCAAACAGAAAGTTCAATAGATCTAGATCTACAAGGCACAAATACAAAATTTCCAAGAATGTATTGGACCAATCTACCCTAGCATGATTCCCTAGGCCTACCAAGATCTCCCAAAAAGTTCTAGCCAAAGAACTAGCCTAGACAAGGTGAGCCCTAACTCAAGCAATGGTGAGAGAGCTAGATCTCCATTAATGGAGGGAGTTGAGGGCAAATACTGGAGTCCATGGCAGGAGATCGAGGTGGGGAAGGTTACCACGGAGCAGATCTGAGGAGGGGTGGCCGGATACGAAGGGGCCGGAGCACCTTCGTGGATAAGTCTTCACCGGCGGCTGCTCCAAATAAAAGATGGGCCTTGGGGAAAAGAGGAAGAAGATCCCGTTTTCCCTAGGGCCCACCTTATATAGGACAGATAGCATCACCGGAAGTTCCGGTCAGGGACCAAAAGTTTCGGTGAACCGGAAGTTCCGGGTCAGGCAGAAACGTTCCAGGTCAGCAGGTGGTTCATACGAACAACTAGCTGACCGGAAGTTCCGGTGACGCCAGAAAAGCTTCTCAGGTTTGGAAGAAAACAAGGAAGAACTTGTGCAGGGAATAGAGAGGTCTTGAGGAAAGGAAAGTCTTAGGATTGAGAGCTCAAATTGTGAAGAACCAAAGACAACAAAAACTAAGAAAAACACAAAAATAACCAAACACACAAATAAAAACAAGACAAGGGACAAAAACGGGTCAGTGGCCGAGGCCACCTTATATAAGAGTAAATGGCTTGACATCGCGAATATATATCTTGGGTTCATTACCGACACTCATCATGAAGCTCAAATGGTCTCCTTTAGAGACTATAGAGTATGAAAACTTTAATGTGTGCATAATAGGGATAGTGTTTGTTCATAAGAGGAACTACAGTCCCCCTAAATCCATGCCTACATCCAAACAAGATACACATTGAGACACGGGTAGGTGTGAAAGATACGCAAGCCACATTGCTCGAATCAATAATATTTAGCTCATGCCTTAACTCTTGGAACCTTGCTTCATCAAGAGGCTTCGTGAAAAGATCCGCAAGATTTGCCTTGGTGGGAACATACTCCAAAGAAATGTCTTCTCTAGCAACATGGTCCCGAATGAAATGATGACGAATCTCAATGTGCTTAGTCCGGTTGTGTTGCACGGTATTGTGAGCAATAGCAATGGCACTCTCATTTTCACAAAGAAGAGGCACCTTGTCAAAAGATAGTATGAGATCCTTCAAAGTTTGCTTCATCCATAGCAATTGAGCACAACAACTTGCGGCGGAGATGTACTCAGCTTCGGCAGTGGACATAGACACACAGTTTTGCTTCTTCGAGGACCAACACACCAAAGATCTTCCAAGAAACTGACACGCTCCGGAGGTTGACTTTCTTCCCACTTTGTCACCAGCCCAATCCGAGTCTGTGTATCCAATAAGGTCAAAGCTGGCTCCCTTGGGGTACCACAACCCAAAGTTTGGGGTATGAACCAAATATCGAAAGATTCTCTTGACCGCCACCATGTGGCTTTCTTTTGGTGCGGCTTGGAATATTACACACATACCCACACTCAACATAATATTCGGTCGGGTTGCACAAAGATAGAGCAAATAACCAATCATAGAGCGATAGAGTTTTTGATCCACATCCTTACCCTTGGGATCGAGATCAAGATTAACCTTAGTTGGCATGGGAGTCTTGGTACCTTTGACTTGATCAAACTTGATCTTCTTGAGCATGTCTTGGATGTATTTTGCTTGGTTGATGAAAGTCCCTTTCCTCAATTGCTTGACTTCAAACCCAAGGAAAAACTTCAACTCACCCATCATGGACATCTCGAAGCAATCGGTCATGAGCTTGGCAAAATCCTCATTAAAAGTTTTGTTAATAGACCCAAAGATAATATCATCAACATAGATTTGGAATACGAATAAGTGGCCTCCAACTTTCTTAGTAAAAAGAGTGGGATCAATAAGGCCCACTTCGAAGCCACGGTCTAACAAGAGCTCCCTAAGGCAATCATACCACGCACGTGGGGATTGTTTGAGGCCATAGAGTGCCTTATTGAGCTTGTAGACATGGTTCGGGAAAAGTGGATCCTCAAAGCCCGGAGGTTGCTTGACGTATACCAACTCTTTCAAAGGCTCATTAAGAAAAACACTCTTAACATCCATTTGATGCAACTTGAAGTTATGATGAGTAGCAAAAGCAAGAAGCATATGAATGGATTCAAGGAGAGCGACGGGAGCATAAGTCTCACCATAGTCGATGCCCTCAACTTGTGAGTATCCTTGGGCAACTAACCTTGCCTTGTTGCGCACAACGATTCCATTTGCATCACACTTGTTCTTGAAAACCCATTTGGTACCGATGACGTTTTGACAATCTTTGGGCCGCTCAACCAATGTCCAAACATTGTTCCTCTTGAAGTTGTGAAGTTCTTTCATAGCGTCAAGCCAATCATCATCTTCAAGAGCCTCGAAGACTTTCTGTGGTTCCACAAGAGAGATAAAAGCATGGTGAGAGATAAAGGAGGCTAGTTGCCTCCTAGTAGTGGAACCTTTATTGAAATATCCATAAAAATTATCAAGGATATGGCTATCTCGAACGAGCTTGGCGATACGATAGGCTTGACGGCGGGCTTGTGCTTCAACGCGAGATTCTTGAGCACCCACTTGGTCATTTCCACCATTGGATCCCCCGCCTTGACTATAAGCACGAACATGAGGATCATCTTCATCAATCTCCACTTCAGGGGAGTCATCATTTGGAGTAGATCCTTGATTATCATTGGCTTGCCCTTGATCTTGACGAGCTTGAATTTGAGGAGAGCCGTGACCTTGAGGAGGAGGAGGAGCCCCATCTTGGGGAGGTTGATGTAGTTCATGAAGAGCTTGACCTTGGGAGGTGCCTTGAGGAGGATCCCCATCTTGGGGAGGTTGATTTTGTTGATGAAGAGCTTGATCTTTGGAGCTTGGATAGTGATGAGCATGAGGAGCTTCAGAAGAGCTTGAGGGAGCTTGTGCCAAAATAGTAGGTCCTTGAGAGACAAGATGGTCTTGTGAGAGTGAGGGATCCACTTGAGTAGAGCTTGGTCCTTCTTCTTCGTCCATAAGGGGATCCTCAATGCGGAGGTGGAAACCTACACCCATTCTTCTTATGGCCTTAGGAGGAATTTCATCACTTGGATCACAAACACCGTCTAGTATAATAAGAGACTCATGGTTTTCATCAAACTTCACATTGCTCTTCTCTTCAACTCTTCCATTGGCTTTGTTGTAGACTCTATAAGCATGGGACTGATTTGAGTAACCAACGAAAATTCCTTCTTGAGCCTTGGATTCAAACTTGGACAAACGAACTCCTTTCTTGAGAATGTAGAACTTGCAACCAAACACTCGAAAGTAGCTAACATTTGCCTTTTTCCCGGTGAGGAGATCATAGGGGGTCTTGTTCTTTTTCTTGCGGCGGTAGAGCCGGTCGGTTGCATGGTAAGCGGTGGAGATGGCCTCGGCCCAAAAGTTGTATGGAAACTTGAATTTAGCTAGCATAGACCGAGCCGCATCCATCAAAGTGCGATTCTTCCTTTCGGAAACTCCATTTTGTTGAGGGGTATAGGGAGTGGAGTATTGATGCTTGATTCCTTCATCACTAAGAAACTCATCCAAAGTATAGTTCTTGAACTCGGTGCCATTGTCACTACGAATTGAGAGAATGGTTGCATTGTGTTTCCGTTGAACCTCATTGGCAAAACCGATGACGGTTTGTTGAGTCTCACTCTTGTACTTGAAAAATAACACCTAAGTGTACCTTGAGAAATCATCCACAATAACCAAACAATACTTCTTGACTCCAAGGCTATCATGAGAGGGAGGACCAAAAAGCTCCATATGCAAGAGCTCCAAACATATCTCCGTGGTGATTTGATTAAGCACTTTGTGAGGAGTTTCATGCATCTTCCCTTTAATGCAAGCCCTATAAACACGATCTTTGGCAAAATAAACATTGTTAAGCCCAAGGATGTGGCCCTCGGAGTGAAGTCTTTGCAAAGTTCTCATGTTAACATGGGCTAGGCGGCGATGCCACAACCATCCCTTGTCAGCTTTAGCATAGATACATAGAGCATGAGGAGTAGTGGTCCCTGAAAAGTCTACCACATACAAGTCATGCTCTACGTACCCTACGAAAGCCACCTTGAGAGACTTTCTCCACATTAGGACCACAGAATGCACATGGAAGAAATAAGAAAGACCCACGAACTGAAAGTAGATTGTAACCAAGAGTTTTGACAAGCATGACGTCAACCAAGGATATATCCGGGGTTACCACCACTTTGCCAAAACCCAAAACCTGAGGACTTGTTTTATCACTGTAGGAGACCATGGTGTTGGCAATATTTTGCCTCATCTCCATCATGATAGACTTGCTTCCGTTCATATGACTTGTGGCACCACTATCAAGCACCCATTTTGATCCACCGAAAGCATAGTCCTACAAGAAAATCAAGATTTGGTTTTAGGTACCCATTTTGCAATGGGTCCCCTTTTGTTAGTAACAAGAGTCTTTGGCACCCAAATGGTCCAATGATAATCATGTGTGTAAGAAGTTCCAACATATCTAGCATATACATGACCATCATAGGACTTGCAAATAATATAAGAGGGATTGTTCTTTCCGGCAAAGTTGTCACTTTGCAAGATGGTTGGACCATATGAGGGTCCTTGAGCCATGCCCTTGTTCTTTTTCTTCTTCTTGTTCTTCTTCTTCTTATTCTTCTTCTTCTTAGTCTTGGCAAGTTGATCCTTCAACGCCTTGTTCTCCTCAATGAGATGCTCATGCTTGCAACAAGGGTTAGAAGTGCTAGACAAGTCTATAATTTGCACAGCGGAAGACTTAGCATGTTCACAAGTTAGTTGGGTTTGAAGTTGTTCATGGACTTCAAAAAGACTTGATAATTTTCTCTCCAAGGCTTTGTGTTCCTCTTTGAGTTTCTCATGGTCTTCTTGAGTCCTATCATGAACAACCACAAACTCAACTTTTTCTTTCTTAAGCACTTTAACCAAAGCAAAAGCATGATCACGTTCTTTACCTAGAGAGCACATGGTGTTGTTATGGTCATAAACAAGTTTAGACACACTTTCTTCAAGATTAATTCTCATATTTTGTTCATCCTCAAGACTTTGAGTGAGAGAGGCAATTTCATTGGCGGCATCTCTTTCATTTTTACTTAACAAGTCAAGCAATTCTTCCTTTTCATCTAAAGCATCTCTAGCATTGTCAAGTTGTGCAAGCAAGGACTCAAAGCAAGTTTTAGTTTCTTCATCCAAGGTGGCAACAAATTCACACATGTCAATCATCTCTTTCTTCACCTCTGGACCAACAAGATCAAGAGAACAAGGCTCACTAGAGATGGGTTGAGGAGTGGGTTTAGATGTCACCTCAGTGGCCTTGGCCATGAGACACTTTTGGTTGGAGGAGATGACGTTCTCATTAGGTGAGTCGAAGAGGGACAATCATGGAGTAGAGGTAGTGGCAATGGCATCAACTCCCACAATCTCACCATTGTCTTAACGAAATGTACTCTTCATGAACCACAATAGCTCGTTCCTTGTTGGCGACGTTCTTGACGGCGTAGTTCTTGTTCAAAGGATGAGGAGGTCTTGACTTGATCTTGCGAATGAGACGACCACCATTGTCTTAACGGTTCTCAAAGGGACACTTGGCCACGAAGTGACTCTTGTCGTTGCAATTATAGCATGACCTTGCCTTGGGAGACTTGTTGGGTGAGTTGAATCTTGAGTTGTCCCTTGACCTTGAATTGAGCCCGGCCTTGTTCCAAAAGGCCCTTGAAGCGAGAGTAAGATGTTTGTTGAAGGCACACTTGAGGTCCTCTTGAGACCACTCACTTGATGTATCATCATCATCATCAACTTCAATAGCCTTGGCCTTCAAAGCAAGATTCACTTTGGTTGACCCAATGGCCCTAGCACAGGCGGACTCCGCATTCTTCTTGGCAATGGTCATGGAAATCACTTCACTCAAGACTTCTTGGGAGGTCATTAGGTGAAAGTTGGTTCTTCCCTTGATAGAGTTGAGCTTTTGTTCTTCAAATGGAAGGAGAGCTTGAATGAACTTCCTCTTCATGAACTTGTCATCAACATAGGTGGCCCCAAGATCCCTCATAGTGCAACAAAGGACCTTGAGCCGCCTATACATGTCTTCGGGGGTCTCATCATCTTGCATAGCGAAACCATCGCACTCATTGTTGACTTCATCAAACTTGGAGCTTTGGATGCTTGCATTCCCAACAAAGAGCTCGGTGAGTTGATCCCATGCTCCCTTGGCGGTGTTGAATTGGCGAATGTGAGCAAAGTCCTTTGGAGTCAAAGCCTTTTGGATCATACCCAAAGTCGTGGCATTGAGTTTCTTGTCCACCACTTCACCTCGTGTCAACTTCTTTGGGTCATATGGAGAGAACCCATCCTCCACAATCCTCATTAACTCAATAAAAGAGCTGGAAATATGTGAGCGCATTAGATATTGCCAATTGGTGAAATTTGAAGTATCTAGAATAGGTGGTGCTCCTTGAGGAATTATGTGTGGCATGGGAATGGGTGGATCCGGAGTGTACTTTGGCGGTGGGGGTACCGCCGAGTAGTCCTTTCCTCCATTTTCCTCTTTGGAAGTTGAGTTCTTGGGATCCTCTGTGTTCTCACTTGCAACCTTGGTAGATGTTTGAGCAACAAAACCAAGTCCCAAGTGAGTGGTGACGGCCGCGGGATTCACCCCGGGGGCGGTCACCATAATGGTGGGAGGAAGCTCGGTGGTTTGGGGTGTGTCAAGAGCAACCATGGGGTTTGGCTTGAGAGACTGCAAGATAGTCATCATTTCCTCGAACTTGGACATCATGGATGTCTCCAATTTCTTGAGGTCATCCATAGTGGCCAAGCTCTTGGGGTTTTCAGTTTCACTACCCCCTTCGTCGGCCATTGTCTCTTAGGCGGTAAAGCCCAAAATAAGAGCCTTGGCTCTAATACCAATTGAAAGTACCGACTTTGAATCGACTAGAGGGGGGGTGAATAGGCGACTACCAATTTTTAATTTGTTTCACACTTTTAGGCTTAACGAGAAGGAAAGTTATCTAGATGTGCAACTAGGTGAACAACCTATATGCAAGATAACTTACAACAACCACAAGAACGGTAAAGGACAAGAAGTAAAGGAAGGGAACGAAGTAACCGGAGCGGGGACACGGAGATGTAATTCCCGTAGTTCACTCCCAAAGGAGCTACGTCTACGTTGGAGATGTGTCGGGGCCACACAAGGTCACCCGAGCCCCACAAAGGCCTCACCTTCTTATCCGATGAGCTCCCCCAACAAAGGAGGCCTCACAATCCACTAACCGGTGACCTTGAAGGCGCCAACCAAAACCTTTACAACAAGGTTGAGGGGGAAGCTCCACAACTCAATTGGAGTCCCTCAACGACACCACGAAGCTTTACAATACAAGCCTTAGCTCCGAGGATGCCCTACACCGTCTAGGGTTTCAAGAAACCCAAGAGCAACAAGATCCACAAAGGATAGGTGGGGGAAATCAAATCTTCTTTAGTGGAAGTGTAGATCTAGGTCACCTCCCTCACCTCTCAAAAGATCAAGTGATTTGAGTGGCTAGGGAGAGATATATAGTGAGGTGAAGCTCAAGCATTAATGGAGGAGAGAGAAAATATTCAAGTTAGGTGGGAAGAAGAAGGAGGGCGCCTTAAATAGGCTCCCTCCGCGTTGAACCGTTACAGCCCTCGCGACCTCACGGGAACTTCCGGTGAGGGGCCGGAAGTTCCGCCCAGCAAGGCTCCAACGGTCATCAGCCCGTTGACGCGCGCTCCAAAATCTCGACCGGAAGTTCCGTTCAAACTGATCGGAAGTTCCGATGAAACTTTAGATGCAAGTTCCAGCCCAAGTTCTGTTAAATAGACCACTTCAAACAGAAGGGTACTGACCCTTCAGCGGAACTTGGAGCGGAACTTCTGGGTCACGAAGCATGTCTGACCGGAAGTTCCGGTGTCTGGGCGGAAGTTCCGCTTAGGAACTTTCTGGTGGGAGCAACGGAAATTACTCACTGGAACTTTCGGTGCAACTTCTGGTGGAAGTTCCGGCAAATAGAGCATACCCAGACAGAAGGTTCTGGGAGCTCACCGGAAGTTCCAGCGGAAGTTGGATAGGAACAAAGCCCCAGATCATCCCACAGAAATGTACTGGGTGGAACTTCCGGCGCCTGGCCTGAAGTTCCGGTCAGACAAAAACGGCTCCAGCTGAACAGAACCTCGCTCTCTCGCAGAAAAATAGGATGGCTATGGTGGTGCATATGGGGTTTGTGCAAGAACAAGTGATTTCCCACAGCCTTCCGAGATGGACCCCCTCTTGATAGTACGGCGACCTAAAGCAATAAAAACAGAGAAACTAGAAAAACTAAAAGGCCGCCGTCTTCACGAGGTCCCAAAGAGTGCATCCACAAAATCCATAGGAATCATCAAAAGCATTTTTCCTGAAACTCAAGTACATGATTAAACCACAAGTGGGATTGTCATCATCACCAAAATAGTATGGGAAAATATAGTCCTTTCAACATCATCTACGCCAGATCCGATGAAGAACCTGCATCACTCCTTTGTTTTCGAACATCACTTGTCAAGATCTTTAGTCTAAATTCAAGAGTTAGTTGCATAGTTCTCCTATTCGTGTACAGAGTAATGCTTTGAGTGCGGGATGGAGTCGTGACCATACCACTATTCTTAAACATTCGCTTTGATACATTGAATGGTGGATCAATGCAATTTTTACTCCTTCCATGGAAGTTAGAGGTGGCCTTACCTTTTGAGACCTCTACCTTTGACTGTGTTTCGCTAGAGTGTTCTCTCGATGAATGTGAACAACAACTCTTGTTGGTGGTGTCGCCGTTTTCAAGACGGGGGAAGAATCTTTGTTGGTGGTGTCGCGAAGATCTACACGAAGCGAGAAGATTCAGACTGTCGGTCTTCTTTCCGTACCATGAGGCGGATCTCGATGGCGAGATCCATTGTTAGTGGTATCAAATTGTAGCACCCTGGGTAAAACCACTTCTATAAAATTGCTTGTTGTTTACTATTTTGTGCATCTTCATGATATCATGCTCATGTCATCATACCACCTTGCATTTGAGCATCATATCAAACCTTGCAATGTTTTTGTATTGCTTGTATAAATGCTATCACCATTACCCTCTCCTCTCTTTTGTCTCTCAATATTTTTGTTTTATACAAGATGGGATCTACTTTCTAGGATCCACTATTTTTATTTCACATGTTTTTGTCCATTGCAAAAACCCTAAACTACATCTTGTACCAAATGCTAAATGGAACATCTATGGGTCATCATCTTTCTCCATGCTATTTCCCTCTCACCTAATTCCTTAGAAAATCCACCTCTTGTTCAAATCCCTTCAACTATTCAAAAAGGTGTTATTGTTTTGAAAATTGAAAAAATTAGCAAGCAAAATTAGTAAAGAAAATGAAAACAACAAAAGAAAATAGAAGGAATAAGAGGAGAGAGCTCACCCTACAGCTGCCCATCAGCACTAGGCGAGCCCAGCAAGCCGATGTGCCCGCAGCCCACCTGGATCGTCTTTTTTTTCTTTCTTGGGCCGGATCAGAGTTTTCCCTTGCTTCTAGCCCATACGGTTTTAGGCGAGCGAAGCTGCCGTCGTCTTCCTGCGCGGGAGAGAGCATCAGCAGGTCTGCATGTTGCTGTCCATGAAATGTGTGGACGAGCGCACCTCCCGAGGTCAATAAATAGCGCTGAGGGCCATCCCCCAGGAACCCTAGATCCTCCCTCTCCCCTCCGCTGCCGCTGGGTAATTTACCCCCCTCTGTTTTCCTTGAACGCAAGCCAAGAGAGAGAGAGAGAGAGAGAGAGAGAGAGCCACTGTGGCATCCCGCAAAACCACTACTAGAAAATCGCGTTGTTTTTGTGCATTGCATCATCATGACCGCATGCTCATGTCATCATGCCACATTGCTTTTGAGCCTCGTCATCATCATGCATATTATCTTGTCTAAAAACAATTTGCGAAAGGCTATGGTTTTCTGAAACTAGCCCTCCTTCTATTTCAAATTAAACCCCGGTTGCTGCCGGATATTTTTGTTTGTCTAAAAACTATTGCAAAAGTTTACTGCAAATTAAATAAAAGTTTGAATTATTTTTAGTGGGGCAGTCGAACGGGCCGAATGACCCGAACGACCACCCCCGGAAAATAAATCGGTCCACCCCTTAATCTTTTCTACACCCAACCTATCCTACCCACACCCCCTCCACCTCATCCCAACCAACCCCCTCCTGACACCTCACCCTCTCCTCTCCCCCAACCAACCACCACCTGCCACATCAGCCTGGTCCCACCCCCACTCTCCTCACACACCCGAACCACACCTCCCCACCACACAACGCACGCACTCACACGCCACCTCTCTCACCCGCTGGTCCTTCCTCTCCATCTCTTCTCCGGCCCCACCCCGTCAGACCCGGTCCCACCTCCTGGCCACCGGCCCCGCGTGTCCCCTTCCTCTCCCCTTCCCCCACGACGCGCCGCTCACGCCTCCCTCCCTCGTCTGCCTCGCGCGCGCCCCACCCCACCTCCTCTCCCCTCCTGGCCGTCGCCGGCGACCCTCACCCTCGCGCCCGCGCCTCCGCGTCTCCCCACCGTCCCCAGACCGACGGGCCCCGCTCCTCTCTGCTCGCGTCCGACCGCGCCGGAGCGGCCCCGCGGTGCTCCCCCGCTCCTCCGGTGCCGCCTCTGCCGGCCCTCCCCTCCCCGCGCGGCCCCGAGCACGACGTCAGCCGCCGCCGGCCGCTACTCCTCCCACGAGCGCGCGCCGCCAGGGACCCCGACGCCGGTCACCCCTCCCCAGGCCCCACCGTCGCCGCGCCCAGCTCCCCTCCTCCGCGCCTCGGCTCGCCTCTCCGCCCCTCCGGCAAGCCTCCCACGCGCCGAGCCCGCCCCGCCGACCTCGGCAGCACCCCGCCTAGCCGGTCCCCTCCTGCGCCGCCCGCCGCCCAGCGCCGACCCCGGCCCCCTCCTTCTCTGCAGCGACGTCCCAGCCGAGCCGTTGACCGTCCCGAGCTCGCCGGACTCGCGCCGCCCTCGCCTGGGCCCCGTCTGCGCCGCAGCGCCTCTGCTCGCCCCGGCCGCGTGTAGCCTCCGGCCAGCCCCCTCTGCGCGTCGGCTACCTCGTCCTCCACCACACGATCGACCCCGGCGACCGTTCTTTTGGCGGCCGTGAAGTCCCTGCTTGTGCGGAGGCATGCCAAGGGGCCGTGCGTGGCTGTGCTGGTCGTGTTGTCCGTTGCCAGCCAGGTGTTCGAGAATATAACCGAACCGGACTTAATATCGCTGCAAGCCACTCGAGTCCGACAAGTTCGCCATCGACCACCATGACGCCAAGGTCGTCTACACGGACCGCAAGACCGTTCCCCGAAACCGAAGATAGATCCCGAACCCGGTGCCGCGCCAAGATCTCCTCCACAGACGCGGAACCGATGCCGTTCACGGAGTCCGGAGACCGATACCGCCGAACCCGAGCGCCAAGGTCGCCTCCCCGGACCCCCGAAGAGCGAACCGAAGCACCAGGACTCGAACCTGAAGCACGCCAAGACCGTCGGTGCCGAATTCCGAGGAAATCCAACCTGGAACATCAAGATCTACCGATGACCGAGAGCCCGGACGCCAAGATCCACGACTCAGTGATGCCAGTACACCAAGTTCATCTACCCCGAGGACCGAACGCGACAAGATCTGCGCAACGACAAGATCGGCACCGACCAGGGCGGACCCGCTACGCCCCGACGCCGAACCAAGTCCTGCTTCCGGAGCGTCAAGACCTACCTCTGTTATCCGAGAACGTTTCCGTCGAACCCTGGACCCTGTCGAACCCCGAACCCCCGGAACCCCAAGTTCGTCGAGCCCTAATGTGTGCCCCTTTCCGAAACCCTATTTCATAACATAATAGAATTGTTGCATATTAAATCATTCATCTCGCATGCACATCATGTGGTTTGGGGGCCTTATGCCGATTCACTTAATAATTAAATATGGGGCCCATAGGCGGGCAAATCTAGTCGTATATTGGCCTCATTTAAATCTGGGTAGCGAACCGGTAACTTATCTTGCCTTGTTAAACAACATTTAAATTGTGGGGTAGCTAAATAACATGAACCATCCAATTAATTAACGGGACCCCGGTTCCGCTTAATCTTGTCTAATCGCATCGCATCTCTGCCATGTCATTCATCATACATGCATCATGCCGATCTTCTGCCGAGGTATTAAATATTGCATCCGGTGTTTCTTCTAGTGTTTTGCTTCTTCGCGGATAAGACCGTTGAGTTGATGTGAGCTCCGCCCCGATCTTCGGTTGAACCCTTCGACAATGTTTTCAGGCGAGCATCTCCCCCTTTCTACCTATCTTACTTTTATAGTATTTATTCCCTCCTGTTGATCTATTGCTATCTGTGATGCGATGCTTTAGTTTCCGTACCTGTGATATACCGTGCAGCCCTATATTGCCTTGGACACATCCTATTACCTGTTGTTTGGTAGATAGTTGGACTTGCGCGTCGTAGTCGCTTGCTCAAGTGCTGTTGCGTGTCGTCAAGTGCCACAGTTGTTGATGTATTACCGCATGTTGATGTTGGATATGATCATGGCTTTACTTATCGTTCACTTTAATTCCTGTTTAACAACTAAAATTGAAGTAAGCAGAGGCATCGGTGGGTGATAGAAAATATTTGGTTTCCGAACGCCCACTTGTGTCCCGTAGGACCCCGAGTACTTGATACCTGTTCCTTGATTTATCGCGCTATCCACATCCGGGAGGTATATGGGACCCCCCTTAGCCAGAGCTTGATTCAGTCTTATTTCTTGGGGCCACAAACTAGTTTGAGGTTTTATCTGTACTTATGCCATGCTACTGCTTTATTTACGATTGTGCGAGGAGCACACTGTACTGTTTAGGTAAGCGGAATGTTTTCGCGGTATCGACAAGCCCAGCCACACTTTCGGGTTCCCAGTCGTTTACAGCCATTGACGCAAACCTTGAGTCCGTCTCGGAGCTTGCTTACTTCGTTGCGGGTCTATTCAATGGGGTGGCCCCCTGAAATAATTCTGAATCCTGTGATTGCTTTGTCGTGAAGGCCTCGTTGGGTTTTGATTTGGTTTTTCCGAGGTTGATCGAGTGTGTGTTGCTATTGGTGCACCCCGGCCGGGTAAAACTTTCTGAAAGCCGTGTCCGCGGTTATGGACGACTTGGAGCACAGTATCTCGACCATAGACAAGCATAACTAAAGTTTATTGCTATAAATTTGACTTATAATGACTAGTAATCAGCTTCACTATAATGGAATGGCTAACTAATACTGCCCACAACTGCTTGCTTTGGGTGTCGCTTGCGACCATTGTACCTGACTAGTAAGTATTGCAACTACAACGGAATGGCTGGATAAAAGTACCAACAACTGCTGGGTTTTGGGTTTATCTCACGCTATCTGTATCTGATTAGTAATTGTTGCAACTATAACGGAAATGGTTGACTAAAAGTGTCCACTGCTTATTTTATCAGGATGATTATCTATATTTGACTAGTAATTACTGCAACGATAACCGAATAAATAAAAATGCCAACTGTGTGAGTTCCTCGGTTGACTTCCTCGTTTGGTCTCGAGGGGGAAACACCAGGATGGGTATGATTGGTGTTAGCTTCAGGTTGGATCCGTATAGGTCATTCTTACCCCTCTCTGATAACCGCCAGTTGTATCGAGTCTCTATAGGTGTTTAGTGCATGCTGCCGCTGCCGCTTCAGTCCACCATACCTATGTAGGCGAGGACCGCCGAATTCTAGCCTCGCCGTGTACTGGCCTCAGTACTGACGCTCCTCTTTTTCCTTTGCCCTTTGTCGGCACCCTTTTTGTTTAAGCAGGTTTTGAGATCGACGTCGTTAGCAGGGTTACCCTTCCGGCTTGGCCTGGGCAGGGTTATGGACGCCACTGGTTATTCTTCAGGGCTCTTAGCCCCATTTGCATCTTGTCCGTAGCTGGACGCACTATCGTTTTCAAGGTGATTTGGATCTTTGTATATAATATCTGTATTCTTGACTCATTGAGTCGCTGTTATATATATCTGTTCTGTGGGTCCCATCGAGGACTGTTGTGTAATGTTATTACTTCGTTTTCCACCCGCACGAAAGTGCCTGGTGGGCACCTTTGAATCGTTTCTATGCGGGTTTGGCGGGTTTCGCTAAAACTTGCATAGGTCCGATTCTGAGGGTGTTACAGCCACCATATTTGTCGGCTTGGTCAGTTTTGTACCGCTGTTGTAGTGACCTTCGGGAGAAATTGAGGCGCAGGTCTCCTTCGTCGACCTTGCCCGCGTCGATCTGGCAGCAAAAGAAGGAGAAGTACGTGCTGGAGCATCGTCACGACAATGACCGCCGGAGATCCGCTCAGTTCGCCACCGTCACCGTCGCCTCTGACCACGTCATGCCCCGATTCCGGTGGGAATCTATTCGGGTGAGCTTCCTCTCCGCTCCTTTCCTCCCCCTGCATCCCCGGCGTTAGTACTGACTGTTCTCTTTTTCTTTGCCCTTTGACGGCACCTCTTTTGTTTAAGTAGGCTTGAGATCGACGTCGTTAGCAGGGTTACCCTTCCGGATTGGTCTGGGCAGGGTTATCAATGTCATTGGTTATTCTTCAGGGCTCTTAGCCCAATTTGCATCTTCAAGGTGATTTGGATCTTTGTATTGTATATCTGTATTCTTGACTCATGTACTCGCGTTGTATATATCTGTTATGTGGGTTCCATCGTGGACTATTGTGTAATGATATTGCTTCGTTTTCCACCCGTACGAAAGTGTCTGGTGGGCACCTTTGAATCGTTTCTATGCGGGTTTGGCGGGAATCACTAAAACTTGCATAGGGACGACCTAAGGGTGTTATAACAAGTTAGCACCCACTTGAGATTGGTAGCTAATTATGGATCATCGGAACATAACGACTCTCATAAGGTGTGTATTTGAGGCTTTAATTAACATTCTATTAAGAACATCAACTATGAGGTTAAAGAGCAAGGGAGAGAGGGAATCCCCCTACCTAAGTCCTTTGTCAGTGACAAAGAAATTGCCAATAACGTTATTTAGTTTCACTCCTATGGAGCCACCATGAGTAATGGCTTTGATCCATGCAATTGTCTTTGGACCAAAACATTCTTTTGCTAATAAATCTAAATCTACTTTATCAAAATCTTTTTTTAATCTAGTTTTAAAACTAATCTCTAAATTTTACCATGAACCATAGAATAAATGATTTCATGAGCAGTCACAACGCTTTCAAGAAAAAATCTGCCTTTAATAAATGCTGATTGATTTGAAGAAGTGATATCCATGATTAGAGAGAGAGAATAAGGAATGGGAAAGCACCGATCTTAATCTACTTATCAATTAGATTTCGATGTCATACATACAAATGTTTTTGTTTCATGGTTTCCTCTAACTAGAGGAGTAGAGGGAGACACTATGGCACGACGATTTTTTTTGGAAAGGAGCATATATTAATATCGCCAGATACCAATTACACCCAGCCTCTTCAAAAACGCATTACCCTAATGGTATTATGAATGCACACAGCCAAAAAAATAAAGAAGAATTACAGAAAAAAAAGTCCCGCTTCAACGATCTATGCCCTACAACAGCGACCAAACACCACCAAGGCAGCACCAGAAATCCATCCTCTCCAAAAGTGATGCCTCCAAGAATGGAACAATGTACTAGCGCCGTCATCGTCCTGGTCATCGATCATAGGTTTTCACCCTGGAGAAAGTCCGCGCTGACCAAACAATGCCTTCAACAAGATCATTGTCAGGCACAACCAATTAAGGCTAGACCTTGGATTTTCACCAGCTGCTTGAGCTCTGGAAGCCCCCATTTTCAATGCCACTGCTCCAAGACCTAGAACACCAAGTCAAAACCTGCGAACAGGATTCACACCACCATTACCATTATTGAGACCTCAGATTTCATGTCATTCTCCATTACTTACTTCACCATGGGACTAATAGCATGTCCTTGATGGCAACAGTCTATAAAACTTTACAACACTCCCTCTGAAATCAAACGGTCAGATAAAAACATGGTTGCGTGCGACCGAGATCCATCTAATCTGACGAACTCCGGGATGTCTTCCATTGAAGTTCAGCAGCGGAATCTTCCGAAACACAACACTCCGATCAGATCCATAAAGACATGGAGCATGTAGATCTTCGTCCTGGCGCGAGAGGGATTCTAGGACCAACCCCTTTATTCAAAGCCAGACCGAAAACCCCCACACCGCCAGTCTTCACGACGATATGACCCATGAGAACCATGTCTCGCTGGAATGATACGGAACGAATACGCATTTACGAGTCAAATGTGCGGCATCACCCGAAGGCGCCAGGAAGTATCTTCTGTCGTTTGAAACCATGCAACTCCTTGGACTTCTCAGCCACATGTGCAGGCCCCCAAAGAGTACCACAAAAGGACTTCCCGATTTATCCATCTATATCTAACTAGATAGGTCGATGATGCAGCACGCTGCTTACGGCCGAGCGAAGGGAAAAACAATAGTTTGTCTGGATACCAACAGTAGTGACGTTTTTCCCGTGGCACCAATCATGTTTAAAAAACACAAAGCTACGACATGCACACTAGTAGTACTATCAGTAGAGTTGACGAGTCATGCGCTCGAGAACTAAGTAGATCTTCATATTGATTTTCATGTACTAGTACACAAAAATAAGCATATTACACAAACGCACAGATATTTCTCTTCTTTCAAACACCTTTCGTGCCAACCTTTTCAAAATATAAGCAGCTAATTGCAGAAATCTCCTGTAACAACATTCGTCGTTTCAGAAATGTTCCAGAAGGGAGGTTGAATTGGCAGTTATTCTAGGTTAAGTTCTACATGGTTGCATTATGCTAAGTCAAATTTTACATGAATGCAAAATAAGCCTTCTCTCCACAAAGCTTGCACAATCTACTGCTACAGAAAGCTCATGTTTCAAATGAGCGTGCCTACAAAAGATACACTAGGCAACATTTGGTGCCGCTGCCAAAAGCACATGAAACCCAACAAAAAAATAAACCCTGTGTTTAACCTAACCAAAGGACCTAGTTTACAGGACCCTAAAGGCTGAGGACACATATGGTGTGCCTCTAATCTTTCTGGCACAAGGCGCAAAACAGATGACGGGGATGCCATCTGGCGAAAATGCTACGATGTTGTCTTGACGTACTTGCCAACATATGCCTGCACGCAAGACAAACAGGTTAGGGGACATGAGCAAAGGAAAAAAGTGTTGTTCAGCGGGTGTTGGGGAACAAAGAGTAACGGATGAGGAAGCTGAGTTGACCTGTACAAGTTTGCTTAGTTTTTCCTTCGAGTAGGACATGTAAATGTCAATCTTCTCTTTTGTTTGAGGAGTGTTTTCAACAGTGCTTGTAACTTTGTCGACAACCTTTTTCACAATGGTTTTGTGAACCTCTCTGGTCATCTGGCCCTCTTTCCATGTAGGCTTAAGTGTTTCCTTGACAAAGTCCGCAAGTGCGAGTTTAAACATCTTCAGTGCCTTGGACTCCTTGTTCTTCTTACTGTCACCATCTTCCAGAGCATCACCATCATTATCTCTGGCTTCTCCTTTCTTATTTTCTGAAGGCTTGGTGGTTTCATTAACTACTATTGTAGCAGCATGACCAGTCGGTACAACCGAGTGGGGTAACAGCACTGGGTTGCCATTACTAATACCAACTGCCATTGGTGCCTGAATTGTCTGAGGAACTTGCTGTTCGGATGGAATAGAGTGTGTGAGCTGCACCATTCCTGCCTGTTGCTGCCCCCAAGCCCACGGATTGGGTTGAACATCCGTGGCCGCGCCAGACGAACTGATCATCAAGTTTGGAATCAGATTAGGCTGGGGTAATTGTAGTCCAGTGGTACCAGGCTGCATTATGAGGGAATGTGCCAAGGATGTTACTGCACGGCGATAGTCTTCTTCACTTCTTGCCGCATTTTGAGGAACGGGAGCTCCAGGTGTATCAGCTGAGCTGGAGCTTGGCAATACTGATAAACCCTGCAGGGTGTGACTCTGACTTTGCATATATGGAGCAGCAGGATGGAAATTATGTGTGTTTTGTATGCTTTGAGTAGCATTATCTTGACTAGACACCCCAGACAACAACCCCTGCAAGGTTTGATTCTGAATCTGGATATTTGGAACAACAGGTTGGAAATTATGTGGATTTTTCATGCTTTGAGTACCACTGTCTTGGCTAGGATTAGACATGTCAATGGTTGGCAGACTCTGACCAGCATGCACAGACATTAGACTATTTTGTGGAACTTGACCAGAGGCACTGAAACTATGTCCATTAAATATGGAGAGATCTGGCAATGCCTGTGAAGTTTGAGTGTAGCCGTGTTGGTTCTGCCCCATATAAGGAGGTACTGCCTGATTATGCATGCCAGGACCTGAGTTGTTAGCAGTTGCCTGAGAAGCTACAAACTGATCTTGCCTGTTTGGATGTAATGAAAAGTTGCTTTCATGATGTTGGCTATTAAAAGGCAATTCGGATGTAGCATCCTGCTGGCTGGTGACTGGATGAGTTGGTGCCCCAGCAATTTGAGGAACTGCATCTTGGCTCTGTGCTATTTGGCTCAAGTTTTGCCCACCTATAAGATTAGCAGCATGCATCCCAGTTTGCATACTCAAATTGCTAGTGGTGGCAGATGCACTCTGACCATCTGTGCCAGATACCTTGTCATTATTCAGGCTATCTGCGCTTGTTTGAATAGGAGCTGAAAAATGAGGCCGTTTTGAAGCAGCTATTTCGGATTTGTTTTGCCCTTGTGGACCAAAATCCCCCTGAGGAATTATCTGGTACTGACTCCTTCCAGCATCTTCCAGTTGCCGGTTTTTGTAAACATACCCAGTATCACTTCTGTCAGTACCGTGAGAACCGGGGTTTTCCCTGTCATCTCTGGATAAAATATGAGAGCTTGCATGTGCAGCATTAGTTTGTTCGCCCCAATTTGAATAATTGCCTTCTGCTGTACGCCCATCACCGTACTTTGGAAGCTCATCAGGTGCGCCCGGTCCCATTTGACTCTGGGGAGCTTCCTCGTGGAAATATGGACAAGTTTCACCACGACGGCAGCGACCTTCAGCAAAAAATTTACAGGGCCTTTTATTCTCCCTCCGGTTCTCAGTCCTATTCCCAAAGGATGATTCAGGACCACCTCTACCATGACCAATTCCCCTTGCCTCGTCTCTCCATCCAACATGAGAAGTGGAATCATCATGAACATATCGGCAACTTGCACCTCTGCTGCACCTTCCTTTGACAAACTCATGGCATTGCTCAGTAGACCTGTAATCTCTACGGGGTTCAGATCTTTCCCAAGTACCATCATCATAATGACCTCGAGGTTGCCTGCTCCGTGGAAAGTCATTTGGTTCTCGTGGATCCATGAAATCCTTGTTCTGATGGGCATACCTTTCCCGTGAGTCTGCAGGATAATGCTCATCGAACTGCCTGCGCCCGCCATCTTCATGAGGAAACCTGCAATGCAAGCCTCTTCTGCATCTACCAGCTGTAAAATCTCTGCAGAGCAAAGAAGGTCCTCCAGACATTCTGCCTCTCTCAACCCTCCACTCAGACCCACGGTCAAAATAAGGACTTCGACTTCTGCTTCTGGCTCTACCTCGCTCTCTGCTCCTGCTCCTGCTTCTGGAGCCACTTCTATTCCTGTTAAAAGAAACAAATGTGGCAGAGAAAAGGTAAATCTACAAAACTGAATCTTTCAACAATATTTCAAATAATCATCTAAAAGTATAAGTTCTAAGAATTTCTTAAATTGAGAATATCATTTGCCAAATCAAAATGGACAATAGAGGTTCTTGGCAGGTAAAATATAAAAAATACTACTAGTCCTTTCTTCTAGTTTGTACTGCAACGAAGTTGGATGTGGTGCTTCTGTACAAGTAGAGATGATCAACCAGCAAACTTAATGAAGAAAAGTTAATCTAGCTTGTTCTATTTTGCAGTATAACCATAGATTTTATCTTGGATATTTCCTAGTCATAACAAAATTTCAAATCCAGATTAGCTCAAAAAGTTGCTTGTCAAGCAACATACGTGGAACACATAACCAAAGTACGAATACATGTGCAGTAAAATGAAAGCTGATAACACCCCTCACAAAAAAAGGAAAGTAGTTACTTGTTCACTATACCTGCGCGACCTGTTCCAAGCACCTCTTGGAGATGGACTACGAGTGCGCTGCCCCCATGCATCTGGACCAGACGACATCCTAGAAGAATGACCACGGCCAATAGCTGTGCCCCAACCATCGCCACGCCTTCTGTCATCTGCATATTTGCTAATACCTTGGTTACCAGTTGCCTTATCCAAAGGTAACTTACCCCAATCATTATTATTATGCTCCTCATCAGCCATTCGAGGAGGCTGCCATCTTTCAGATGACACTTTAGATTGTCTTTCCTTGATTTCTTTATTTAAACCATCAGCATGTTCCTGTTCGTGTCCTGCACTGCCTTGGTGCAGCCCATTATCATTAGTGACATCCTGACTAGGGAGCAAATCTCCATCTTTACGGCAGCCATCTGAATTCTTAGGAGGAGAATCATCTTCACTGATTTCAACAATATCAGAAGAAATTTCTCTTGTGTCCCACTTGGACCTCCCTTTCCTAGCAACACCACTCATTTTAGCCTATATTTTTTAGTCTGATGAAATAGTTGATGATATCCAAAGAGGGTCCCCTTCCAGCTTATCCCGAAATCTTGTACTGATTTTCTCTGAAATAGTCAAAAAATATGTACACGGTTATAATCAGCCAAAAAGCATCCTTCAACAATATAAGCTGGAGACAGCCAGTACCAGGAGTGACTGAAAGGAAGATAGGTTGAATTACAGTGCAGATAAAGCATAAATGAATGATATGCGCAAAAGATTTAATATGCAGAATAAGACCAAAAGAAACAATGACAAAGCCACGGCACTGGACTGACAGACAGTTGAAAGATCAGGCGACAGAAAAAATATTTTTGAGAAAAACGCAGAGGACCGTTGAGTTTTATTTCATTGAATAGGTAGAGAAAGTTATACATCCTCCTAAGAGGCATAGTACAGGTACTTTCGCTCAGGAGGCGCATGTACTTTCGCTCAGAGGAGCATGAGCTCCTATTATTTCTATGTTCTGAGAGTTTCTTACAGCAATGTCAAATGTACATTCCAAAATTCACACTTGATACAGGAAATTTTTACAGAAGTGCAGAAAGAGAAGATTTGTGGCATATTTTTGGGTCGTATTTGTCTTTCCTATTTTCACCCAAAAAGATGTAAGCATGCAAAATATCAAGGAATGATTTGACAAATTTACCACATAAAACTACCGAGCCAAGAACAGCCAGATGGCAGAGATAAAACACAAGGGATACCCAGAAAGGCAGAGATCTTTGTGTTTACTAATTAATTTTGAACAAGTCACAATTCAGATCCATAGACAAACAACCCACTCATGTAAAATTATCTCATTACAACAACAATTTACAGGTAAACAGGGGTCAGCACTGCTTGATTTCTACAATTACAAGACAGCTAAATCTACAAATTTAGGACTGCCTATCTAGATTGTTTCAAGCAGCAATCGCAGAATCTTGGGCATCAACAACTTGTGTGAAAGTTTCTCCTCCAATTACTCTGTTCCGGCGGCTTTGCCGAACTTGGTGGATACTTAAGGTTTAAATGTTACTGTCTCCGGTTGCAGAGACCTTGGGCGCTGATATTACTCTCCCCTCAATTGCTGCGTTCCAATGATTTCGCCAACTTGGTGGCAATTAACAATTCGTTTGTTTCTTTACATGATTGCTAGTTAGGGCCTTGATGACTAAACCAAAAGGGCAGAAACTCCAAAAGTTGGCATTTACATAATCCTGCATTTGAGAAAGATAACTATCAGCTCCCATGAATTCCTTTGTGTTTTCTCCCTACTGCAATTGTCTTCCAGTGATTTCCAGGCATACTAGAACTATAATCCTACATTTTTTAACGAACCCAAGTATCAAACGACCGCCTTTGTAGTTCTTCTAAGGTCAACCAAGTAAAGTAGGTTTTCTTGTCAGTAATAAAACTAGTCTACAGGTAGCAGATGAGGGCAATCTACACACACAAAATACAAGAAACCTTTGGTTGCAAGATTTAACATTATCACAACATTGTAAATAACTTTGGTCATCATCAACTGCATATCGACATAAAATTTTAGGAACACGGCTTTTAAAACATGGCAGCTATGTACTGCCGACAGAGTCATCATCAATGAAGGAGAAGGAAAGACCGAAAAGAACAAGCACACAAAGAAAGATTATGATGATGACTTGCATTTGTTTGGAACTTATATATCTCCAGAAAATCTACATCCATTAAAAATGGCCTACAAAGCTCCTAATGGTGGTCAACAGAATATCACACTGGTATGCAAACAATAAAAAGAGATCCATCATCCATGTGCGCTCGTTGAGAAAGGATACAGTGAGATGCGACACTAACGTACATACCTGAAACTGTACTCCAAAGGGTGACAGAGAATGGCTCCACAGCCTCTAATGTCCAAGCAGAGATCATAGAACTATGCTTAACCTATTTTCCATCTGACAAATAAAAGAAAGAACAACTTGTTAAAACCTGAAACAGCTCCTTCGATAGGTAGAAACACCGAGGGTAACAGCCACAAGCTGCAAATCGACCAACATATGAACAAGGAAAACTGCATAAACTAACTAGCTGAAGAAGCGGAATGTAAACGAACAGATCATAGTAAAATTCTTCAATGCCACCAACAACATTATGTAAACAGTAAAGGAGCAATCTTTATAGGACCCTTGTACACAGCCAACTATGTTTTACACCAAACCAGCAGCTTTCATGTCGCGTGGGCATTCCAGGGCACGCGCACGATATGGTATCAGCACCCAAACTAAACAAATTCAGGACTACACATACACGCAAACACCCGTGACACCAGTGGCAGAGCTTAGAACAGACAAAAGGGGGTCAGTATGCCCTCTCTGGTGTCTCTCAAAAGGCTGGCCACCTCTACGATTAGTGTGAAGCTCCACCGCTGCGCAATACCACACCTAATCTAGTAGTACGATTGATCACAAGTGATTTAAACTAGGCCTGAAAAAGGAAGAAAGGAGTACTTTAGCCCACCATCTAACAGCTCGCTGAACTATCACACATGAACCTGTAAACCTGGCGTCGGCGAGACCTGGCCGCAAAGATCACGACTTTGTGTGGCGGCACAGCAGCAAACCCCTCGAAATCGTCAGAAACAAGAGGGGGGCACAGGTAAACCCTACACTAGATCTCCCGGGGCGGAACTCCTAAGCAAAATTAATCGGCCACCAGAACCAATTCGCACCGAGAACCGTGCGCCGGGTCATTCCCAAGGCGGCAGAACCTAGGACTGACGACGAACCGTCAACTGGCGGCCAACGCAGCCGCGCCCGCGCATTCAAGTGGCTCGGGCGTGGGGAAGGAAAATTAAAGGTTTGAGAGACCTTGGAGCGGAGAGAGGAGGGGGACAGGAGGCTCACCACGAGGAGGCGGGGAGGCAGGAGGCCGGCGCTGGATAGGAGGAGCGCGTCACCGGCGCGCGCTGGCGAAACCCTAAATCTCGCAGCCGACGGGAGAGAGGAGGAGGCGGAGGAGGGGTTGGGGGAGCACGTTTGGAATAGCGCAAACGCGGAGAAAGGTCAGATGGAGGATTCGTCGTGATTAACGGTGGCGTGCGAGTCGTTACGGACGCCGAGTGACGCGCAGCGGTGCAATGGGCCGCCTGTTGGGCCTAAACCTCGCCCACGGGAGGAGAGATTTCGCCGGCCGTCTGCGGGAGGATTGGAACGACGGCTGAAAGAGAGCGGGAGCCGGAGAGCCAGCAGGAGGAGCGGGCGCGTCGCCGCCGGCCGCCGGACGGGGAGCTCTGTTGGTCGATGGGTTTGGGCCGGGTGACACGGAGAAAGGTCGCGTGGAGGATTCGTCGTGATTAACGGTGGAGTACCTTTTTTTTTTAGATGCCGAGTCGTATACCTAGGGACGGATTTCGGCGTGTTTTGGTCTGGCCTACCCAGGCCGAACCCAGGTTTCCGGGTACGTTTTGGGGATGCCGGACGTCGCAAAAAAGGCATGGGTCAGCTCTGTCGGCGAGACAGTCTCATTCCCACCCACTCCACTCGCCCAGTCTGCCGCGAAGAGCTCTGTCGCCATGACTTCGCCGGCGGAGCTCCCCCGCGCCGAGACATGCCCACGCCTCTAGCTACGCTCGCCGTAGTTGCCGTCCACCTCCACGCCTTCTCCGTCGCCGCTTTCGCTGACCTAGCCTCGCCATAGCTCTGCTTCGCTCCGTGTTCCCACCACCACGTCCGCCAAGTGTTCGACATTTGGCCTGATTCGGCCATGGACTCCGACAGCGACGAGATACTATCCACTGACTCTAACGAGGCCGAGATACTCGTCATGGATTCCGACGACGAGGAGTTGCTCGCCGTACTCCTGGAGGAGGAGAGCGTCGAGGTTGCCGAAGGTGAAGAGCACTTGCAGATCCTCGCATCGCTTGCCTAGCTGTACATGCAGATGGCGAAGCCGAAGCGCGGTGGTTCGGCGCCAGGTCACATGAAGTGCAAGGCGAGACAGAGGATAGAGGGCTATTGCATGTTGTACGCCGACTACTTCGCCGACCAGCCACTCCATGGAGAGGACGTGTTTCGCTGCCGTTTCAAGATGAGCCGGAAGCTCTTCCTCAAGATCGTGCATGCCATCCGGGAGTTCGACCCATATTTCTTGCAAAAAGGACTGCACTGGCTTGGTTGGGTTTTCCTCGCTTCAGAAGTGCACCGTGGCGATGAGGTTGCTTGCGTATGGAGCGTCGGCTGACAGTGTCGATGACTATCTCCACATCGCCGAGTACATCGCCCTTGATTGCTTATACAGGTTCTGCAGGGCAGTGATTGCAGTGTTCGGGTAAGAGTACTTGAGATCACCCACTGCTGAAGACACTGCTCGGATCCTCGCAGTCAATGAAGTAGAGGATTTTCTGGTATGCTTGGAAGCATAGATTGCATGCATTGGGAGTGGAAGAACTGTCCATTTGAATGGCAAGGAATGTACAAAGGCCACAAAGGAGGATGCACTGTGATACTTGAGACAGTTGCTACACATGATCTTTGGATCTGGCACTCCTTCTTTGGCATGACAGGATCGAACAACGACATCAACGTCCTCAACTCCTCAACTGTCTTTTCCAAGCTTGTTGAGGGTCATGCTCCCCCTGTGGAATTTGAGATCAGTGGGCATCACTACAACAAGGGATACTATCTAGCAGACGACATCTATCCATGATGGCAAACATTTGTGAAGACTATCTCAAGCCCAATGCTCCCCAAGCATTCTTACTTTGCCAAGGAACAGGAAGCTTGCAGGAAGGACATGGAGCGGACATTTGGTGTGCTCCAGCAGAGGTTTGTAGTTGTCCGGTTCCCTGCTATGACCTGGTCGAAAGATCAGATGTGGGAAGTGATGAACTGTTGTGTGACCTTGCACAACATGATCATTGAGGATGAGAGGAAGGATCCAATAAGTTTGCTCGAGGAGGACGAGCCATACAATAGACAGGGTCCTCTTGCCGAGCCTGATCATTAGGTGCCTCCAACATGGGCCGCATTCATCGCAATGCGTCAGGAGATTCGAGATCCGGCGATGCATCAACAGCTGCAGGATGATCTTGTCGAGCACCTATGGATACGCATGGGCAACACGACGTAGATGCTGAGCATGAACTGGCCGAACTTGGCCGAAATATGTTGTATTTTTATTGCAGGCCGAACTATGTTTACATTTACGCCGAACTCTGTTTAAAATTTCGCCGAACTTTGGTCTTAAAGTGTTCTGTATTCATCGTATGGCAAAATTTGGACGAACTTGAGCCGAATTTGAGCGGAAACGGGCGACCCGGGTACTCGGCCTGGGTAGCCGAGTGGGAAACTGGACATACCCAGGCCAAAAACTTGCGTCGTCCGGCCAAAAGTTTGGTCCGGATTTCGGCCTGGGTTCAGCCAACGAGTGGAGATGCTCTTAGTCTGTTTTGATCGTGCGAGGGGTTGTTCCTGTGGCCCGAATTGATCCCAGATCGACTGTTAGTCTGTTTCAACAACAACGAGATATCTATCTATATACTATCTATATACGTATTTTTTATCACAGAGCTTAGAAACCATTTCGGCGGCGATAATGGCTCTCGGTAGATTTTTATAGAACCATACCACTATGATCATCTACTTCTTCTGTTCAGTAATAACTGATTTGGGTTTGTCTAGATTCGGATGTATCTATATACTAAAATATGTTTAGATATATTCGAATGTAGACAACTCAAGTCAATTATTTCTGAACGGCGAAAGCATATGATTAGATTGCTTAACTAGACTTTTCTAAACAACTTATTAAGATAAGTAATAAAAGAAAATGAGCTTCTTCTCACCCTACTCTTCTTTTTTTCGATTTTACCCCTCCACCGTACTAGGAACAACCTGCATGTGCCACCTGTAAGTAAAAAAAATCGTTCACTACCAAACCCATTCGACCCCCTTGCTGTTTCATTCCCGCAAAACAGCTAGTGCCCTCCGCGCGTTGACCCCAAGGCTCATGTGGCGTCGTCGATTCCTTTATTCTCCCTGCCACCGAACGTAGCTTAAACGGGCAGTGGCGAGGATTATGGTTGTGTCAACCGGCGCCTAGATGTAGTAAGAAAGATCATAGCACATACGAAGCTTGTGGCTGCCGCTTGCGAGGATGAGCAGCGGAACAGGAGGTTGGTCATGCGATGATGTAAGGAGGGATAGAAACGTCATTCCGTTGTAACAGCTGGAAGGAGGGCATCATTAGCGCACGGTACCGGTGCCCCATCCTGGGTTGTGACGATGTCGTGCGCGCTCCGCGAGTCGTTGTCTCCTGCTACCTGCTCTTTGGCGCATCGCTAGTTCCTGACCGCCAGTGGACTCCACCGCGTCCAACGGTCGGCAGTAGTCGCTTCGAGTGTGGTTGATCCTCCTATGTATCCTCCTCGTTGGATGTATCTCTCTAATCTTTCTCATGTGTTTCCTTCCATGTTTTAAAGAATGCACGTTGTAGTCGGTTCGAGTGTGGTTGATCCTTCCATAACAAGTACATGCACATCGGAGTTTTGAAGTGGCATCCGAGAAACATGCGGCCGATGTGCTTGCCCTCGAATGCGACGAGTTTGCGTGGAAATATGTTGCATAAACATCTCCTAGTGTAGCGATAATTTATATAGATCTCGTTCCAATTTGGATTATAGATCCAACACAGCACTACATCGGCCTAGAAAAACCCCTAAAATATGTTTGTGAGATCAATGTACCAAAATGGTATCCATAGAAAAACAAAAGCCCAAATAGGATTAAGACCTGATGTGTAACTTAAATATCCACCCCCGTTGGAGGCTCCATTGTGGTGACGCCATCGATTGGATCGACACTCCCTGTCGCCGTCGGTCGTTGCTGCCTCTGCGTCCCCGCCTGATGATTCGTGGAGAGGGGTTTTGGAGTAAAGTACAACACATAAATATAAGGCACGTCGCAATGGTGGATCACGCTAGTCAGCGAGACAATCTTAACCATTATGCCGCTCGTGTTGACCACTCTCCAGCGTTGCGGCAACTTTTAATGTCGCTTAGAACAAACTGCGCATGAATTAATGCCTCTGTTGCCAAGTGTAGAACTAAAAAACGTCGCTCTTGCATGCACCTACCACAACATGATTATGTGTCAGTATCTGGTCTATCACGGCGCATGATTGTCCATCCCTAGCTAGGCGCCAAGAAACATCGTCCCGGTGGGCAAAGAATTTTTGCAGATATTTTTGGCTTGTACTGCCAAAAAGTATCAAGGCTATTTCTAGTGGATGTAAATCTACGAATAAAAATGATCCGTTCAACTTAACATGTGGTGAAACTCGTTTTATATTGTCAAACATAAATGGTTGGGGAGAATGAATGTACAATACTAACATCTGAGTTTAAATCTTCAGAGATGCAAATTTAGGTTTGTATTTATAGTTAAGTATGTTGTGGTGGTGGCACGACAGATGCCATGGGTAGGATAAAGTTGGAGCCAATATGCACTAGTAGGATCCATGGAGGGATGATGTAGTGGTTTCTACGCACGAAGAATACAATCTCGATCTTTACTTTGATCAACAATGGTTACACTTGCTCCTCGAGTTGTATCCGAGAGAGGGGGAAGAAGCTCTCTAAAAACCTCTTAAGTGTAAAATAATCGATCCCCTTACTAGGAGGCCATGAATCACCTTATAAGGGGTGGCCAAGATACATTAGACTTACGTGGATGGCATATTCCTCGAATATGCTTCTCCCAAAGAGGTAATTCGGTGCACCTCTTTCCTTGTCGCACTTCTATCAACGACAAAGACCTAGAGCCCACGACATGTGATTGTTGGACTCTCCATGACGCTTCTTCTGCCCTTTTGCCCCTCTGACCCTTGTCTGTAGCGCTTGGCACTGCGTAGATTCCCGAGGGAGAAATAGAGAGCCGTGTTGACTTCGGAGCTCGCTCTCTCCTTCTCGAGCAAGCCTCCTGAGGACTCGGCCTCGTACAAGATGACTCGGCCAAGCTCACACATGCAAATAGATAATACTGTAGATACTGAAGGGAATATGTCCGAGAGGCAATAATAAAGTGGTTATTATCGTATTCCTTATTTATGATAAATGTTTATTTTGCATGCTATAATTGTATTAATATGGAAACATTAATACATGTATGTTTAATAAACAAAAAGGAAGTTCCTAGTTATGCCTCTCTTATAAACTAGCTCGTTGATTAACAAGATGATCAAAGGTTTCCTGATCATGGACATTGGATGTTGTTAATAACGAGGTCACAACATTAGTGTAATGATATGATGAACATTCATCCGAAGTATAGCATTACGATAAAGGTCATTGTGTTTATATTGCTATAACATCATACAAAGTAATGTTAGTCCTTATACCATGAGATCATGTCAATCACTAACACCGAAAGAGTATCTTGATAACATCAAACGTCACACCGTAATAGGGTGACTATAAAGATGGGTTCAGTGCTATGAAGGTGTTATGTTGAGGCTCATGGATCAAGAGTGGAATTTTTCCATCCCGATGACGGATAGATATACTCTGGGCCCTCTCGGTGATATCACATTGGTTAGCTCGCAAGCAAGTGATTTGATCACTAGAATGTTATATCACGGGAACGAGAAAAGAATACATGTCGGTAACGAGATCAAACTAGGTATGGGGATACCGATGATCGAATCTCGGACATGTAATATATCGCGAGACAAAGGGATTGAGTTACATGCGTATAAGGTTCACACGATCACAGAAGTCATCGTTGAATATGTGGGAGTCAGTACGGATCTCCAGGTCCCGCTACTGATTATTGATCGGAGAGGGGTCTCGATCATGTATACATTATTCGCGAACCGTAGGGTGACACACTTAAGGGTACCGACACCATTTGGAGCAAATAATATGCCAGAGAAAGAAAAAGGAAAGCACAGGAATTTATTTCACTAGACACCGAAACTGTTTCGGTTGAAATTACTGAAACTGGTTCTACATGTGAAATTGAAATGTTGTAAGGGGTTTTATGTGAATGTTTGTTAATTAAAGTAATTAACAAAATTCTGAATAAATAAATAAAAGAGTTTTATTTAAATGAGAGCTTGCATTAAATTTGGTGGAAATTTAATGCATGTGAGTGGATTTTTGAGTGGAGGCTTTTTAATGGGATGGAGGCTTTTCATTTTGAGTGGGATCTCCACCCACATGAATGTGGAAGAGGTGGGGGAAGCCACCATGGCTGGCGCCATGCCCCTTGGGGTGACCCTCTCTCCCTATAAAAGGCCCCCCTTTCCTCCTCTCAAAGTACACCTAATAGGACAAAGGTGTCCGATCTTTCGATGAGATGGCGATAATCGATTTGGTGGAGTTCGGGCTTGACGATCCGACTACACGTGCGAGCACGAGCGCCAATGCAATCGCTAGGCCAATCTCCTGGAGGTTACCGATCCTGCGGGAACACGATCAGCCTGACCAGCGAGGGTCTTAATTCCTACCTGAAATCGAGAACAAGTAAGAACTAATATTGCAATCAAGATATTGCGGATTAAGAGGAAGCTTTATTGAAAAGGTGTGATCCTGAATAGGTGCGAAGTACAAGAGGCCTCTGCGACGCTCGAGCCTTGGCGAAGTTGCTATGATGGCTAACTTAATGTCTAAACAAAATCCGAGTCTAGGGTGACGGCTATGGGGAGTATTTAAGGAGGAAAAGGTGGGGTTTCAGCCAGCCTTGGAAGTGGTAGCCGAATCCAACCCTAGAAGTCCTTTTCCCCTCAAATACGGACTCTAAAAAGTGGCTATTTTTAAAATCCTGCGAAAATTACATGGGCCTGGCCCAAAATAAAGGTGTCGCATCACCATATTAAGCTATGGACGAATTCGTGAAGTATTAATCTTGAATATTTCGTCCAAGCCTTCTTTCTTCATTATGGTGGCCTCAAAGTTCTGAAATCTCCATCCTTGGCCTTCTCTTGGATCATCACATGCTTGCTGCCATCTCCATGCATGGCCATGCTCCAATGCTTGTCCCTCTCATCCATGCTTGGTCCATCATTCCTAAGAGTAAGAAATACATCTGATTTAGGCAGCATCATATTCTCATGTATGTAAGGAATAGTTCCAAGAAACGAAAGTACCTGATAGTTAAGTTGTTTGGCACGAGATCTTGCGATGGGTCCTTGTATGTGTGTAGCTGTAGGTACAACGGTTGTATCAATAGAAGGGATGTCCACATCATGCTCCCCTTCTTGAATTGAAGTCGTCCTCGATGCAATCTCATCTTCCTCACCAAAGTAAGGCTTCAAATCTGCAATGTTAAACGTAGGACTAACCGTACCAAAGTCTGCAGGCAACTCAAGTTTATATGCATTATCATTTATTTTCTCTAACACCTTAAAGGGACCAGCAGCACGCGACATTAACTTAGACTTGCGTAAATCAGGAAAACGATCCTTACGCAAATGTAACCAAACAAGATCTCCAACATCAAACACAACATGCTTTCTCCCTTTATCCCCAGCAAGTTTATACTTAGCATTCATGTGTTCAATGTTATCTTTAGTAGTCTTATGCAAGTTTAATATCATTTCAGCGCGTTGTGTAGCATCCAAATTATTTTGCACCGAAGTAGGTAAAGGCAATAAATCAATAGGTGCACGAGGAACAAAACCATACACGATCTCAAACGGGCACATCTTTGTGGTAGAATGTAGCGAACGATTATAAGCAAATTCTATATGAGGTAAGCACTCTTCCCACAATTTTAAGTTCTTCTTTAAAACAGCCCGCAACATAGTAAACAAAGTTCTATTTACTACTTCAGTTTGTCCATCAGTTTGGGGATGACATGTAGTACTAAACAGCAATTTAGTCCCCAGCTTAGCCCATAAACATCTCCAAAAGTGGCTAAGAAATTTAGTATCACGATCAGAAACAATAGTATTTGGCACACCATGCAAACGAACAATTTCACGAAAGAACAAATCAGCAATATACGCAGCATCATCCGTTTTATGACAAGGAATAAAGTGTGCCATCTTAGAAAACCGATCCACCACAACAAAAATACTATCCCTCTTCTTCTGTGTTCGTGGCAATCCCAAAACAAAGTCCATAGAAATATCCTCCCAAGGAACACTAGGAACAGGAAGAGGCATATATAAACCATGTGGATTAAGGCGAGACTTAGCTTTTTGACAAGTAGTGCAGCGTGCCACAAATCTCTCAACATCTCGACGCATACGTGGCCAAAAGAAGTGTGCAGCAAGAACATCCTCCGTCTTTTTGACACCAAAGTGTCCCATCAATCCTCCTCCATGCGCCTCCTGTAACAACAAAAGACGAACAGAACTATCTGGAATGCATAGTTTGTTAGCACGGAACACAAATCAATCATTGAAGACGAACTTGTTCCAAGTTCTACCATCTCTACAATTCTGCAACACATCTTTAAATTCAGCATCATGCACATATTGTCCCTTAATAGTTTCCAATCCAAATATTTTGAAGTCAAGTTGAGATAACAAAGCATAACGGCGCGACAAAGCATCAGCAATAATATTATCTTTACCCTTTTTGTGTTTGATAACATAAGGAAAAGACTCAATAAATTCAACCCACTTTGCATGACGACGATTTAACTTAGCTTGACTACGAATATGCTTCAAAGATTCATGATCAGAATGTATAACAAATTCTTTAGGCCATAGATAATGTTGCCAAGTTTCTAATGTCCGAACCAATGCATATAATTCTTTATCATAAGTAGAATAGTTCAGACTAGCCCCACTCCATTTCTCACTAAAATATGCAACATGTTTTCCCTCTTGTAATAACACCCCTCCCAAACCAATTCCACTAGCATCACATTCAAGCTCAAAAGTCTTAGTAAAATCAGGAAGTTGGAGTAAGGGAGCATGTGTTAGCTTATCTTTCAATATGACGAAAGCCTGTTGTTGTGCATCGCCCCAAACAAAGGGCACATCCTTCTTGGTAAGCTCATTCAGCGGCGCGGCAATTGATCCAAACTCTTTGACAAAACGCCTATAAAAACCAGCGAGGCCAAGAAAACTCCTCACTTGTGACCATCTTGGGCTGTGGCCAATTCTCAATAGCTTCAATCTTGGCTGGATCCACTTCAATACCCTGTGATGTAACAACATAGCCAAGAAACGCAACTCGATTGGTGCAAAAGGTGCACTTCTCAAGGTTACCAAACAAACGTGCATCACGTAAAGCATTGAAAACATCACGTAAATGGTCCAAATGATCCTCTAAAGATTTGCTATAAATCTGAATATCATCAAAGTAGACTACCACAAAACGTCCAATGAAAGCACGTAAAACTTCGTTCATTAATCTCATGAAAGTGCTGGATGCATTAGTTAAACCAAACGGCATCACTAACCACTCATATAAACCGAACTTAGTTTTAAATGTTGTTTTCCATTCATCTCCTAATTTCATACGAATCTGGTGGTAACCACTACGCAAATCAACTTTATAAAACATGGTAGAGCCACTCAATTCATCAAGCATGTCATCTAAACATGGAATAGGATGACGATATTGAATAGTAATATTATTGATAGCTCTACAATCAGTACACATGCGCGAAGAACCATCTTTCTTAGGTACCAAAATAATAGGAACAGCACAGGGGCTAAGGGACTCACGAATATGACCTCTATCGAGTAGTTCCTGAATTTGGCGTTGTATCTCCTTTGTCTCCTCTGGATTGGTTCTATATGGCGCGCGGTTGGGAAACGTAGCACCAGGAATTAGATCAATTTGGTGCTCAATTACTCTAATAGGAGGTAGTCCTGGTGGCAGCTCAGTGGGAAAGACGTCCTCATATTCCTGCAAAAGGTTAGCAATAGCGGGTGGCAAAGAAGGAGGCATGTCCTCAAATGAAAACAAAACCTCTTTGCAGACAATTGCATAACATTGAGTATTGTTTACATCTAGTTCAGCAATATCAATTTTATTTGCAAGCATACATGGACTCTTCAAACAAATTTTAGTAGCATGTGTAGAATCAGATTTAGTGTTCTTTGGTGGTACAAAAATCTGCAGCAACAATCTGATTCTCACTTTTATTTTTCTCCTCAGTTTTAGCTCTACTAGCTCTAGCAAGATCATCTTTTAAAATCTATTCGGGAGTCATAGGTTTTAGACCAATTTTCTTTCCATCATGCATAAGAGAATAGTGATTAGTTTTGCCATTATGAACAGATTCTCTATCAAATTGCCATGGTCTACCAAGTAACAAAGAACAAGCTTGCATAGGTACAACATCACAATCAACAAAATCAGAATATGTACCAATAGTAAAATGCACGCGTACCGTTCTTGTTACCTTGATCCTGCGAGAACTCTCAAACCATTGGATGTAATATGAATGTGTGCGTTGTCTTGTTGGAATTGCAAGCTTCTCTACCATGTCAACACTAGCCAGATTGTTACAACTCTTTCCATCAATGATGATCCGTATTGCTCTTTCCTTGACAACACCACGTGTTTGGAACAGGTTGTGGCATTGATCTTTCTCAGATTTGCTCAATTGCACACTCAACACACGTTGTGTAATTAAGCTCTTGTATTGATCAGCAGCTTCAGCTCCCATTATCTTTGTCTCGTCATCAGCATCAGAAGTGTCTCCATCACGAGCAGAAATAAGGGCTAATGTATCTTCATCAAAGTCACTCGCTGAATTGTATTGACCATCCTCCCGCACCATCATCACACGTTGTGTTGTGCACTGTCTCTCAATATGACCAAAACCCCAGCACTTGCGGCATTGTATATCCTTTGTCTTACCCGTGGAAGCCATAGAAGATGCACTACGAGCAGGAGCATTGGATGATGGTGGAGGAGCAGCTGGAAATCTTGTGGTGGCCTTGGATGTGGTAGTAGCTAGTGGCGAATCACGAGAAGGAGGCGCTGATTGTCGGGATGTCCAAGTGGATGTGCGACCTACAGAATTATTAGTCCTCCTCCATGGTGGTTGGCGATCCTGCACTTCACGTTCAGCTTTGCAAGCAAGATGAAACAAACGAGTGATAGAATTATATTCCTTATAATCTAATATATGCTGAATGTCCGTGTTTAATCCACCAAAGAAACATGCAAGCATTTGTTCATAGATTCAACAAGACCACACCGAACCATCCCCGTTTGCAATTCCTGATAATACTCTTCTACAGAATTTTTCCCTTGCTCTAAACGTGTCAGATTCTTTAGTAAATCACGTTGATAAGTGGGAGGTACAAAACGAACACGCATAGCAGTTTTTAAAGCAGTCCAAGTACTAGGAATAGTAGTAGGATTTAAACGACAATACTCAGACCACCAAAGAGAAGCAAATTTAGTGAATTCACATGTAGCAGCACTAACACGCATATTCTCAGGATATTTTAAACATGCAAAACGTTGTTCTACTTCCATCTCCCATGTAAGATATGCATCAGGATTATATTTACCCTCAAAAGATGGAATATTTAATTTAAGCTTTGCAACATGATCATCATCACGTACCGATGGTCGAGCGTTGCGGTAGTAATGTCGGGGACGGCCAGCAGGTACCTGTGGAGGTTGTTCAACCTCCTCGTCAAACAGATCGTCGTCGTCGGGGTCGTAGTAGTACCCGTCGTCTGTCCCCAATGTCGCAGCAGCAGCCACGGCGGAAGTCTGAGGTGCGTCAGCCGCAGCGGTAGCCGCCTGGGGTGCGCCGGCAGCCGAACCAGCAGTCCGACCCGTGATCGGAATGCGCCGTGCGCCAGGTATGGGTGCGGGTGCGGGCAATCTGTTCAAAATATCCTTGAACCGAGCGTCAAGCTTGGCGTTGAAAGATTTCTCGAGTCCATCGATCTTGTCCACGGCGTTGGTGAGCTTGGCGTCAAACTCCCCTAGGCATGTATCCACGTCTTCAGCGCGACTGACCAAGAGCTCTTAAAAGCACAGGTATATACTACGGAAAGATGGTGGAAGGCACGCGTAATCCGTCAAGCAATATACGAAGCTCTTACAAGTTCTTACCAAACAGCAAGAAAAGGCGATGTGCAACTGCGAGGATCAGTGGGTCCAGAGATTGAACCAAGCGATTACCAGGAGTCGAGACACCGCACGTGGAGAATATCTGTGGAGCTCTGGGAAGGCTTAGCAAAGGGGGTTAGCAATTATCAAAACAGCAATGCAAAATTTGAAAGAATGCTCAACGACGGTACTGTGCTGGTCCTAGGCTAGACCGTACTAGAGACGCGAGCCTAGATCACCAACGATGTCACGACGCGACACAACAAGCAATGTATGATGATATGGCACCCTGAAAAGCGAACCGAGAGGTGGATGAAAGGATACGGATGTCGCCTAGAGGGGGGGTGAATAGGCGATTAAAACTTTTCCTAGAGTGGCTCAACAAAGACGGAATAAAACTAGTGTTTACTTTGTTAAGCACAACCTAGAACAACTAAGGTTCACCTATGTGCACCAACAACTTATGCTAAGCAATACAGGCAACAAAGTGATAGCAAGATATATAATACTTCAAGCACGAAGGCTATCACAATGTAGAGTGCATAAGTAAAGAGCTCGGGTATAGAGATAACCGAGGCACACGGGGAGACCGATATTTTACCGAGTTCCTCCCAACATGGAGTACGTCTCGTTTGGAGAGGGGGTGGTATCAAACCACCAACGCCACAAAATGCCTCCCTTATTCTCCGGTGAATCTCACCCCAACGGGATCGATCCACGCTTCCACTATCGGTGCACTTGTCGGTGGCAACCGGAACCTCTCACAAGGTTGGGGCACTTCTCCACAACTTAATTGGAGGCTCCCAACAAACGTCACCAAGGCCACAATGCCACCAAGGCCACAAACCGTCTAGGGTTCCAAGAACCCAAGAGGGACAAGCTCCAATGAGTAACTCAAATCAAATCCTCCAAAGAGAACTCAAACCGATGCACCAAATGCAAATGACAAGAACACCACAAAGGTGCTCAAATCCCTCTCTCCCAAATTCCACCAAAGCTACAAAAGCTTATGGGGGAATAAGAGAGGAAAAACAATGGAGGAAATCCACAAAAGACTCCAAGATCTAGATCCCAATATGTTCCCCTCACTTAGAGGAGAGATTGATTGGTGGGATTGTAGATCTAGATCTCCTCTTTTAAATCCCTCAAGAATATGCAAGAATCATTGGAGGGATTGATAGAAAGCAAGCTCAATAAGGTCAACAATGGAGGGGAAAACTTGCAAGAATGGTTAGGGAACCATTGGGGAAGAAGGCCCCTTAAATAGGTTCCCCGAAAATCCAACCGTTGAAGCCAAAAAAACGCGAATCCCGGTACTACCGGACATTCCCGGTACTACCGGACATTCCCTGGGGATCCCAGGTCGCCAAACACACCTTATTCAGTACCGACCGGTACTACGGGGCGGTACTACCGGACCCTGGTCCGGTACTACCGGTCATCCCTGAACCAAAACGGCCATAACTTTTGCATCCGGACTCCGATTTTGATGATCTTGGGCTCGTTTCGAAGAGGACAACAAGCTCTAAAATATCATGCAAAGAAACATTATAGTCCAACAAGGGAGGATGGATCTAAATGACGAAAGGTTTAACCTCAATCAAAAAGATGAACCGATAAAACCTCCAACATAAAAAACGTAATAGAAAATGCATATGAAATCCGTTTTCGATGAACGAGAGCTTGTCATGGAGATTAACACAAGCTCTAAATCCTCACATGAGTAAGAACCAAATAATGGAAGGTTTTACCTATCTCTAAAATACAAACCGGTAAAACCTCCAAGATCAAAACGCAATAAGATATAAAAGGGAAATCCGTTTTTGATGGACTAGAGCTTGTTATGGAGATTACCATAAGATCTATATCCTCACATGGATAAGACCAAATAACAACCAAATATGATGATGCAAGTATGCAAAGGTTTGATCTCTCTCCGAACGATGTGACCGAGTTACTCATTCGAGAGCCCCTCTTGATAGTACGATTATCTATCCTAAACCCGGTCTCCCAACAAACATGAGACCGGCAAAAGGGAAAACCTATCAATATTATACCTTTGACTTGAGAAATCCACTTGAGCTCAATGTAGACGATCTTGTCCTTCTCAAGATGGACACCTTTCTTGATTCCTCATCATCGATCCATGATCACCGAGGATGGCAAGCATCAAACATGAGATCTTCTATAGATGGCGCATTTTGAGCTTGCACAACACATCTTCTTCTCATTTAATCTATCTTGAAGTCAACACATGCTCCAAGCAATGCCAATGGAAAATTCCTACAAGTACAACTTAATACACACATTAGTCCATAAAGATTGTCATTAATTACCAAAACCACACATGGGGGCCCAACATGTTCTTTCAATCTCCCCCATTTTGGTAATTGATGACAATCCCTTTAAGAGGGTTTATATAAGGAATATTAATGAATAAAATGGTAATACCAATATCAAATACTACAAAAGTATGTGATATTGGTACCACCACCATATATAGAGCAAACTCCCCCACAATCTATGCATGTGTGATGAACTTGAATTTCATTGCATATATTGCCAATCATTATCATTGGTGGAGTTTCCTCTATATATGCCACATGCTAAGCAACAACAAAGATGCAAGAGCATGAGAGGCAAATGCACAAGAACAAACTCAATGCATAAACCAACTTCCCTTAAACCCTCTAAAACTTCTCCCCCATTAGCATCGATTGCCGAAATGGGTGACAAGTTCTAGAAGGCAAATATAGTAATAATTCCTCCAAAGGTGTGCCTTCGCACATATCCAATGATGAATACTTGGGAGGGAGTAGAACTATATTGAGGACCCAAAGATTGCAAAAATAAAGTCAAATGATGCAAGCAACTACAAGGTCCGACAAACCAATTTGAAAACAACAAATGAGTCCAAATGGAAACAACAAGATATTATGATATGAGCAAAAGAGTGTTTTAAATAACAAAATAGAGAAGCTCCCCAAGGTTTGTGCACAATTAAAAATAAATGTATTGGAATACATAATGCACAAATATGGAATCCTTGCTCCCCCATAAGCATTTAAAACACAACAAATGTGAAAGAATGCAAATGAGTATTATTAAATGAATTAAATGAGCTCCCCAAAGAGAATGCACCAATTATGATAATTGCATTTGGGAACGAGGTGCATAGTCATGGACTCCTCACTCATCCAAATTCATTTAACAATACAAGACATGAAAGAACAAATATGAGTGTCCGAAGATGCAAACAAGAGGAACAAGCACTCATAGGAAAATAAATTTGGAAGCCACCGAAGAATCAAAAGGAATAGAAAGGTGGTCTCCAAGGATTAAAAATCAACTAAAATTATCTTCTCATATGTGTATATGTACCTAAGTGGAAAATATCACAAAGACATATTCCAAAGAAGAAAAATGCACACATCAAGAAGATTATACAAGAAGGCACATGAAAGGCAAAAATGAAGTCATAACATATATCAATAATTTTTTTGCTTCAAAGCATGGCCAAAGGCTCACATATATCTTATTGTACATAATGGACTTCAAACACAAACACACTACATATATTACAACTATCACCAAGGGAAAAGGAGAAAGTTGAAATATATGAAGAAAGGCAACAAGTATCATAAGAGAAAATAGACTAGCAAAATCTCACTATTGCATATGAGAGAAGTTGAGGAGATGATAGGCAATAAAATTGCTAGATTGATATATTTGGGATTGGAGGATCATATGCATGATTTTGTATAGTCCCAACTATATGTACTCATCTCAACTTATACACATTTACAATAGAGAGTTCTCTTAAATCCATGGCTAGAACTACAACAATTACAAATACATGAATTCATGCTAGAAGGCAACCGACAAACGGTTGGAATCAAGATATATGAGCATGAGAAAGAGATACTTGTTACCGATATATAATTGGTAGGATGTAGAGTATATGAATTCGTTGATCATCCTATAGCTTGACTCAACTTTTCATGTACGCACCACTTCTTCAAAATTGAAAGACAACCATCCAATATATCTCCAATGTACCTAAAACACAATTAAGTACAAAATGGTCCCCAAACTTATTGGGTCCAAAGTAGTTAGAGAAACTACAATACATAGGAGAGACTCCACATAATTATGTGCACATTGATATGAAATTGAATTTCATGCACAACTTAGCCGATGGGAATTGGTGGAGTTTCCCCTATATATTGGATCAAAGAAAGCAAGCATGCCATAATATAATCATATAGTAAATATGCATGCATGAAGATTTCAAGAACCAAAAAGGAGATACAATTTGAACAAAACACCAAGTAAATCGAGATTGCACACACAAGAGTGTGACATGACAAACGATGTCCAAATTGTATCAACGAACCAATTTCAACACATGAAAGATCACAAGTTCAACAAATGAACTAGGCATAATCCAAGGAGCAAAATAAAGATAGAAATAAAAATGCTTAAGGATTTATCTCATTCTAAAATGGTCAAATCAAGAAACAAGGAATGAGACAAAACCAACTCCCAAAAAGAGCAAGGTTCCAACAAGAAACCAAACTCCCCAAACTTCACATGATGGCACAAGTACCAAAATGAAAAGATTGAGGTTCCAAGCACATAAAACACGATATGGATCAAAACAAAGAAGCATAAATATGAGTGTTCTAAATAATATAGGATAGCTCCCCCATGGATAGTGCATTTTGTAGGATTTTCCTTTTAAATGCAAAATGCACACAAATGGGATCATCACTAGTACCTATAATAAGTAAAACACAAGAGGATATCAATAAAATAAGAAGATCCACAAGAAGCAAGGAAGGCTTGAGAGACAACACAAAACATTTTCTTGGCCAAAGATAGGATAAAATTAAGCAAGGGCCAAAGTGAATATGATCAATAAATTCTACCATAAGTTGGGTACTCATTGTCCAAGGACAAGAAATAGAATAATTTTCCCAAGGTAGCTTGCATGGATATCCAAGATCATAGTCACAACAAGAAGCATATAACTAAATATAAGAAACTGAGCATGATACTTCGAACAAGATTCTTGGTAGCTTCCCCAAGTCACACAATCACTAGTGAATAGAGTAACTTGAAGCAAATGGTTTCCATGAGGATATATATATCTAAATATGAGGAAACGCATACCAAGAAACACTCTCATATACAAGATCCAAAATAAGATCAATAAAGCCATTCATGCAAATTGGAACTTGTATGAGCCAATGTGTCACATATGCGCTAGATAATTATCAATATCAAGTCTAAGTGACACAACCTCAAATATTCACATTTTCTAGGATTGTAATATGCACTAAGCATAAGACTCCCCCATAATGTGATACTACCATAAATCCAACACGAGGCAAAAGGATACAAATAGAGATAATTAATGGACATTATAAAACTTAAATTTCTCATGAGAATTGTACCACATAGAGACTAGACAATAATCCAATATAAATACTAGGTGGTATTCCTCATGTACACACATTTTTAGGATTGTGGAATGCCCAAGCATAACACTCCCCCAAAATTGGATAATCCATTAATCTCTCACAAGAGCCAAGTAAGATACCAAATATAACCAAGTAAGGCTCCAATACAAGAAACACACATACATGGAGTGCCACCTAATCATACAAAAATATACTTGATATCTCAAGATAATTAAGTGGAAAGCACAACATGTACAAAAGCATGGAAGATACGAAACCAAAACATGCACAAGGGGGCGAGTAACTTTCAATGTAAAGAGTTTAGCATATGTTACCGCAAGGAGGAACATTGGAAATATAATAGGAGCAATATAATCCACATGACTTGGCTTGACAAAAATCATAATGAAGATCCCTTAAATCTTCATGATGTAGCCAAGTCTCCAATGCCCTCCAAAACACACCTATTGATCAAGTTTTTGCTTGTTGGTCCCCAACCAAGTTGGGTCCTAAGAAGTTAGTCACAATAGGCTTGGCAACCCAAATGGTTCTTTTCTTGACACCACATTGAGCACCAACAAATTTGGCAACCACATTGCCAACCTCATCCTTACGAAGTGAATAAGCATCATCAATTAAGATAGGATTGGATGAGGAGATACCAATAGTGCATGCGGAAGAAATGTTCCCCTTCTCACGGCATATGTAGCAAGTTCTACTCTTGCCATCTTTCTTCTTAGGTGAAGCCACAACTAGAGGAAGAGCTCGAGTAGTCCTCTTAGGAAGAGGCCCATTCATGACTTGAGGTGAAGCTTGAGGCCGCTTCCCTTGTTGCTTCACACTAGGAGACTTCTTCTTCAATGGGCAAGATCTAACATGATGCCCTTCTTCCTTGCACTTGAAGCAAAAAATGTTGGCCGGATTCTTGACTTGATGTTGGTCATTCTTCTTGTTGTCCTTGTGCTTCAACATGATAGTGGACTTGTTCTTGACATTGAAGTTGAATCCAAGACCACTCTTGTCATTGGGGGATTTTTGCACACTCAAGATTTTGTTGAGTGCGGCCTTCCCTTGATGACCCTTTTTCAAGTCATTCTTCAAAGAAGTGACTTGAGCCTTGAGCTCTTTGATTTCCTCTACATGGTTAGTTTCAATACAAGTGCTAGAGGAAGTAGATGCTACATTGTTAGAGCAACAAGGCATGGAATGTAATTCATCACGAGATATAGCATGGTTGTGAGAGGATGAATTACAAGGACTAGCACATGGCAATATAACATTTGGAGTAGATATAGTGCTAATGTCCACATGAGGCCCACTAGATGTTACCTTTGACATGATGGCCTCATGAGCCAACTTTAGCTTACCATGGGAGACTAGGAGATCCTCATGCGAGCTTGAGAGCTTAACATGGCTTTCTTCTAATTTCCCATAGTTGCTAGTTAGCAAAGCAAGTTGAGCCTTTAGCTCAACATTCTCCTTCAAAATAGATGCTTCACAAGAAATAGAGTTAGTAGCACAAGCATCATTATTATTAGCAAGAGGTGAGGGCAACTTGTCAAGCTCTTTTGAATATGAGGCTTTAAGTTGCTCATGTGACTCGGTGAATTTGATGAGCTCACCCTTTATGGCCCTAGAGCCATTTTTGAGGTGCTCAAAATCCTCAAGGAGTTTAGCATAAGCAACTTGAGTCTCATCATTTTTATGTTTGAGATCACTTGCCACCTCAAGATCTCTATCATGAGATTCCTTTACTCTAGATAGCTCTAAAGCAAAGGTCTCCTCAAGGGATTCCTTGGTGGTTTGTTCCTCTTCAAGATCTTTATTTAGGTTTGCAATTATATTAGCATACTCACGCTCAAGACTACACATTTTATCAACGTTGTTATCATGCACCTCAATTTGTGTTTCTAACTTATCAATATGTTCTTTGCTCTTAATAGCAAAGTCCAAGACTTCAACAAAGTTAGAACAAGCAATATCCTTTTTAACAAGGGCACGATAAACAATCTCACCCTTCTCATATAAATCATCAATATCAAGCTCTTCTTCCACATTATCCACATCCTCCTCATCACAAGAGGTAATGGGTTCCAAAGTAGGAGTTACCTTAGAATCCCTAGCCATAAGGCATAGGTGGGTACCGGAAGAAGTTGAAGATGAGATTGCATTTGTGGCTTCATTCAAAATCATGTCTTGGCCCATAGAATCTTCGGTTTCCTCTACATGGTTAGAAACACAAGCACTAGAGGATGTAGGGGTCTCAACCTAATAAGGTAGATTCCTCCTGTGTTTTACAATGCTAGTCCCTAGATCAATAGCTAGCATCCACAGTTAAGATGTAATATCAAGAAACAAAGGTCATAATATAACTTTATAACCAGGAATAATATAAGTTTATTACATCAAACATAGCTCATTTGGCTATTACATTACAATGCAGCGGAATAACTATAAGTATGGGTCCTTCATCTTCAAAGTGCCACAGGCAGATGTTGGTTGTAGACTTTGTAATCCTAATCAATCAATCTTCACTAAACAATCAAACCTGCAACATACAAGTTACAGCCACAAAGGGTCAATACATTTGAATTGTATTGGCAAGTGATACTGTGGTAATATAGTGGAGTCTATCATCTATATGCATTTGGCTAAGTGGAGTTGAGGCTTGCATTGCTCAAAATAGATTTTCCTTATCATTTGAAAATACTAAGTTTTTGTTTTGACAAAATCATTTTTCTCAACCAAAGATTGAAGATCCTTTACAAGGCATCTCTCAATCAAAGATTGAAGATTTCAAACAACCCTTGTTCAAACCACAAGTTTTAACTTAGAAATTTGAATGATGAGATCCTTGATTGCTTCCATGTCTTGATGCTCAAATTGTCCTTTACCAGGGACATGGCTAAGTACTTAGATTTTACACTCTGCAGAGGTGGTGCACTTTCCCCACAAGACTTGGTTTCCCAAGACAAGATCTTTCAGAAGCTTTCCCTTAGACCAAAATGGACACGTTCCAACCTATCAAACACTACCACCCATTGTCCATATGGCTAAGTTCTTGCAACCTATATGATCATGGCATAGCCCATATTGCCAAGTGGTTGTACTTGAAGCTTCTCAACATTTGACATCTCAAATCTCTTTGTTCCTGGGTGGCCATCCACAAGTGAGATACACAAGGTCAACCATAAACATGGGCCTTGTGAACCACTCAACCAAAAACCACCAAGCAAGCCCATTCCACCCAGGTGATTCATTAACTTAGTTGTTTTATTACACAAAAACATAAGTCCTCAGACTTAGAGATTTTTCCATAGTGTGAATATATTTTCCACCCATGTTTTCTATTAGCTAGGCTAAGCTTGATAGTAATAGGAATCTTAACTTAGGAAAATCCTACTAAGGATTCATCTACTAGGTTTTCTTATAGCAAGGTCTATACTTAGAAAAATCCATGCAAGTTTTACTTAGCAAATTCACTAATCCATAGTGAAAGTAATGGGACAAAAAGTATGAAGCATCACTTGCCTTTTTGGTAGGGAATGGTGGTTCACTCCTTGTTCTTGCTAGTCTCACACTTTGCTAATCTCACTACAATCAATCAAGCAATCATGGTATCAAGTAGCATTCCAATTAATCAATCAATCATCATTTCATACACACAAAACTATGAAGACTAAGTCATGCATGTGAGTATGCAAGAGGTGGTTCTAATTGCAATGGTGGTCTCCACTAGGCTTCTAAACTTTGTAAAGTCCAAAGTGGTCATTTACCAAAACGGCAAAGTCATTTGCAAAAAGGGTTTTGTCCATAACCATTTTTAGACTTAATCATCATTTTATGTGGTGAAAGATATTTCTATCAAGGCATAACTTTATGTTTTTCACCAAATGAGTTGCTATTGCAAAACTTGGTGTTTTTGGGTCAGTAGGTTTGGTCCAAACCATTTTCTCCAAAGTTTTTACTCAGAATCATTTTCATAAACAAATCAATAGTTTTATTTAGCTAGAAATGGACTAAACCAATAAATCCATTCTAAACTTTTCCAAATCCATTTTGCAAATCATGGGTTGGTTCCTAGGGCCAGTAAGGTCACAACAAACCACTTTGCAAAAGTTTTAACCCTAAAATCATTTTTAAACAATTTTTCTAATCTAAACAAGCTCACAAAAGAATCTACAAAAACAAGCAAACTAACAGATACTATTGGCTAAACCAAGGGCATGGTTGGCTAGGGATTGCTCTCCTGAATCCAACGACATAAAATTTATAATTTTTGGATGTGTGGTTTGAAAGTTACAAGGGTTTCAAATTGGTATTTAAATCTGATTTCAAACTCTATTCTAATTCATCCAGTGACACGCGGCACGTTCTAACTCGCTGAAAACGGTTCGCGCGGATCGACTGACAGCAGCCGTTAGATTTAAGTCATATCGCACGGTTCAGAACTAGCGTACCCTTTCAGTTAAATGGATCTATCGCACTCGTTGGATTTAAATCGAACGGCTCCTGTGCGACTGACCAGAGGAGGGCGGCGCTAGCGGCGGCAGATGGCGGCGCGGGCTCTGGCGGCGAGGTTGCTGGCGACACAGGGGGCTAGAGGGAGAGAGGGGTAGCTCACAAGGTTCTCTGCACCTTGCTGATTCTCAACGTGTTCTTTTCTGACGAAGGGGAGCACGAGGACGGGCGGGATTCCTCGCCGGAGTTGGTTCTAGCGACGGACGCACGCGGTCGAGGTCGAGGACGACGCTAGGGATCACCCGGAGACAAACAAAACACACAGTCAGGAGCGCAAGGACACGTCGAAGGTGTGTGCGTGAACGAGAGGGGTCGGGGTGGTCTGTTTACCCGAGAGGTTCCGCCGGAGTTGAGCCAGACGGTGGCGGTGCTGGGGTTGTTGTTGCCGAGGCTCAGGGGCGCCCGCGGGTGCGCTGCGGCTGCAGAAGGGTCCGCTGGGGGTTGCTGATCACAGCTGCGTGCTCGAGGAGGCAAGAGGTGGCGTGTGCTGGCCGGAATCCTCACCGGAGCATCGTCGGAGCCGTGGCAGTACAAGGCAAAATTCTGTGGACTGGGGGCGTGCTTGGGGGAGGAAACAGAGGGGAAGTAGAGAGGAGGGGCGGACGTTTAAGGGAGCGTGGTCTCTGGGAGGAATCAAAGCCTCCTTCAACGCGCAATCACCACCGGAGTAACTCACTGCAAACGGCCGGGCGACAGGGTCTCGTTGAAGACGATGAACAGAGAAGGGTGGGTCCCGGCTGTCTGCGAGAGAGGAAGTGAGGGGGAGGGTCCACTTGTCATACTCTGTGTGGGTCAGAATCTGGGTGCGAAACGTTTCTTTCGGGGTGAGGGGAAGCTGGGCTGCTGGGCCTAGTGGGCTTGGCCAGTTGGGTCAGGTCCTGAATCTATTTTTTTCTTCCTGTAATCCTTTTATTTTTCTGAATCTAATTTCTGTTTTGAATTTTCAAACAAACAAACAATGTCCAAATCAAATCAAATAATCACCAAACCTTGCACTAAGAATTTGGTTCTGTTTAGTAGCATAAACCAACTTCCAAAATAAAATAATATTTTAAATCTTTTTAGGTTCCATTTATTAATTAAGTAAAATGGTCCATGGTTTATTAATAAAATAGGGTTTGGTTTATTTAATAAAATCTTCATTTGAAATCCAAATACTTTCAAAACCAATCAGTAGTTTATTTGGAAATAAAGAATATTTGGAAAACTTGTTTAAAACAAAATAACCTTTTACTTTAGGGTCCATTAATAATTTAAATAAAATGGCCTTAGTTATTATTAAATCAAATAGAGTTTGATTTTATTAATAAAATCTTTATTTGAAACCTAAATATTTTCAAAACCAAATCAGTAGGTTTTATTTGGGAAATATAGAATACTTGGAAATTTGTTTAAAACAAAATAACCTTTTATTTTAGAGTCCATTATTAATTAAATATAATAGACTTTCATTATTAAATCAAATAGGATTTGTTTTATTGAGATATTTATTTTGAAATCTAAAATAAAGCCAAAACACTTTAGTAGGTTTTATTAGAGAATATAAAATACTTGGAAAACCTATTTAAAATATATAATTAAGTTTTAGTGTTTATTTAAAATGGGAAAAGCCTTTACTTAAAAAAAAATTGGATATTAAATCCTTATTATTTTATTTTAAATAAACCTTTGCCATTTTTATTCAAAACAAAAATGTTTTAATTCAACAGTTTGGCCAAGGTTTAATTGGGCTTATAAAATAATCTTTATTTCTGAATCCACCTTTTCTTTTGAAAACCAAATCTTTTATTAAAAGATCCAAAATAGTATTTCCAAAAGATTTTATTTTCTTTTATCCAATGTTTACTCTTTTAAATTTCTTTAGGATTTTATTTGATCCAACTGGTTTGAAGTCCCAATTGAATTCAAAAAGTTTCTTCTGGCCTTGAAAATCAACAAAGTTTTATTTTATTCATTTATTTTTCACATAACAAGATTTGGAAAATCTTGGGTTGTGACAGAGGAATTGGAAGCATTTTTATCATGGCAACAAGACAACACAAGCATATCATCATGAGATTTATTCAAGTCATTTCTACATGATATGCAAGGACTATTAACACAAGCATGTAAGGACTTTGTAGTGCTAGTAGTGTTAAAGTCCAAAGATAGATCATTGCAACTCGATAGGGATGAGGGATTACAAATAGTAAGCACACTATCCAAATTGCAATTTCTATCACCACTCACCATATCATTACCTTGTGAAAAGTCACATGTTGGTGAAGTGGTAGAGGATGAGAACTCATCTCGACCGGAAGTGGAAGCAACACAATCATCCTCAATAATGTTGGACACAACATATTTATCTTGAAGTTTTGTCCATAAATCATGGGCGCTCCAAAAAGGAATGATTGAAGAAGTAACTACATAGCTCAAAGCATTAACAAGCACATTAGAAGCTTGAGCATCGAGATATAAGTTTTTCTCATCCTCACTAGATAGATTTTTGAAATCCATTGGAGGAGAAAAACCTATATCTACAATACGCTCCAAATTTGGGTCCATGTCCCGAAAATGAATGAGCATGCGATTTTCCATACATCATAATTTGTGCCATCGAATGTGAACATGTCCTTGTGCACTAATCCTCTAACCGACATCTTTACTCTCAAGGCGGTGAAGCCAAAAATGAGAGACCGGCTCTGATACCAATTGAAAGGATACGGATGTCGCCTAGAGGGGGGGGTGAATAGGCGATTAAAACTTTTCCTAGAGTGGCTCAACAAAGGCGGAATAAAACTAGTGTTTACTTTGTTAAGCACAACCTAGAACAACTAAGGTTCACCTATGTGCACCAACAACTTATGCTAAGCAATACAAGCAACAAAGTGATAGCAAGATATATAATACTTCAAGCACGAAGGCTATCACAATGTAGAGTGCATAAGTAAAGAGCTCGGGTATAGAGATAACCGAGGCACACGGGGAGACCGATATTTTACCGAGTTCCTCCCAACATGGAGTACGTCTCGTTTGGAGAGGGGGTGGTATCAAACCACCAATGCCACAAAATGCCTCCCTTATTCTCCGGTGAATCTCACCCCAACGGGATCGATCCACGCTTCCACTATCGGTGCACTTGTCGGTGGCAACCGGAACCTCTCACAAGGTTGGGGCACTTCTCCACAACTTAATTGGAGGCTCCCAACAAACGTCACCAAGGCCACAATGCCACCAAGGCCACAAACCGTCTAGGGTTCCAAGAACCCAAGAGGGACAAGCTCCAATGAGTAACTCAAATCAAATCCTCCAAAGAGAACTCAAACCGATGCACCAAATGCAAATGGCAAGAACACCACAAAGGTGCTCAAATCCCTCTCTCCCAAATTCCACCAAAGCTACAAAAGCTTATGGGGGAATAAGAGAGGAAGAACAATGGAGGAAATCCACAAAAGACTCCAAGATCTAGATCCCAATATGTTCCCCTCACTTAGAGGAGAGATTGATTGGTGGGATTGTAGATCTAGATCTCCTCTTTCAAATCCCTCAAGAATATGCAAGAATCATTGGAGGGATTGAGAGAAAGCAAGCTCAAGAAGGTCAAAAATGGAGGGGAAAACTTGCAAGAATGGTTAGGGAACCATTGGGGAAGAAGGCCCCTTAAATAGGTTCCCCGAAAATCCAACCGTTGAAGCCAAAAAAACGCGAATCCCGGTACTACCGGGCATTCCCGGTACTACCGGACATTCCCTGGGGATCCCAGGTCGCCAAACGCACCTTATTCAGTACCGACCGGTATTACGGGGCGGTACTACCGGACCTCCGGTACTACCGGACCCTGGTCCGGTACTACCGGTTATCCTTGAACAAAAACGACCATAACTTTTGCATCCGAACTCCGATTTTGATGATCTTGGGCTCGTTTCGAAGAGGGCAACAAGCTCTAAAAGATCATGCAAAGAAACATTATAGTCCAACAAGGGAGGATAGATCCAAATGACGAAAGGTTTAACCTCAATCAAAAAGATGAACCGATAAAACCTCCAACATAAAAAACGTAATAGAAAATGCATATGAAATCCGTTTTCGATGAACGAGAGCTTGTCATGGAGATTAACACAAGTTCTAAATCCTCACATGAGTAAGAACCAAATAATGGAAGGCTTTACCTATCTCTAAAATACAAACCGGTAAAACCTCCAAGATCAAAATGCAATAAGATATAAAAGGGAAATCCGTTTTTGATGGACTAGAGCTTGTTATGGAGATTACCACAAGCTCTATATCCTCACATGGATAAGACCAAATAACAACCAAATATGATGATGCAAGTATGCAAAGGTTTTATCTCTCTCCGAACGATGTGACCGAGTTACTCATTCGAGAGCCCCTCTTGATAGTACGGTTATCTATCCTAAACCCGGTCTCCCAACAAACATGAGACCGGCAAAAGGGAAAACCTATCAATATTATACCTTTGACTTGAGCAATCCACTTGAGCTCGATGTAGACGATCTTGTCCTTCTCAAGATGGACACCTTTCTTGATTCCTCATCATCGATCCATGATCACCGAGGATGGCAAGCATCAAACATGAGATCTTCTATAGATGGCGCATTTTGAGCTTGCACAACACATCTTCTTCTCACTTCATATATCTTGAAGTCAACACATGCTCCAAGCAATGCCAATGGAAAATTCCTACAAGTACAACTTAATACACACATTAGTCCATAAAGATTGTCATTAATTACCAAAACCACACATGGGGGCCCAACATGTTCTTTCAGTGGAAAATCGCTATGATGGCGAGTGTTTAGAACTGATCTACGGGGTCTAAAAATAGGTTAGCCCCTAAATTTTTTTTTGAAATTTTTTATTTTCATCCGGAAAGCGCGTATGCGCCAAAAAAATATCGCTATAACGGCCGATGGAGAAAAGTGATCCCCAGAGCCGAAAACTAGTATAGCCAGAATTTTTTTTCGGAGGCGGTTCCAGATTTTTTTTGCTCTCCTTCTGCACTTACGACCGAACTCGGAGCTCGACTCGGACTTTAGCGTAACACGGAAACAACAAAGAAGGAAAGTAAAAAGAAATAACTAGGAAACAATAACTCAACTCGGACTCGTGCCATGATAGGAAAACTGATCGGATCCGTGTCGCGGTAGGAAGGCGGTGGCGGAGTATTAGGGTTTATGGTGGCTGAGTGTATGGCGGCGGAATATGGTGGCGGAATATGGTGGTGAAATATGGTGGCGGTGATCGGCGAGTGTGGCGGTGACTACTATGATCAGAACTTGAAATTCTAAGGGACGAGACACTAAGACCAGCAACTCGACGCGACGATGTAGACACAAATTCAACAATGCAAAAACTGAAAAGATAATGCGAGGCGTAGATTGGTTATGGCATGGATCTAAACTCTAACCGTGTTTTTGGCTTTTTCGTGGGTTATAGGTAAAAACAGATCTAATCTACGAAAACAGTAAAATCTCACCGAGCAACCTGAAATCTGATACCACTTGATAGGACAAAGGTGTCCGATCTTTCGATGAGATGGCGATAATCGATTTGGTGGAGTTCGGGCTTGACGATCCGACTACACGTGCGAGCACGAGCGCCAATGCAATCGGTAGGCCAATCTCCTGGAGGTTACCGATCCTGCGGGAACACGATCAGCTGACCAGCGAGGGTCTTAATTCCTACCTGAAATCGAGAACAAGTAAGAACTAATATTGCAATCAAGATATTGCGGATTAAGAGGAAAGCTTTATTGACAAGGTGGGATCCTGAATAGGTGCGAAGTACAAGAGGCCTCTACGACGCTCGAGCCTTGGCGAAGTTGCTATGATGGCTAACTTAATGTCTAAACAAAATCCGAGTCTAGGGTGACGGCTATGGGGAGTATTTAAGGAGGAAAAGGTGGGGTTTCGGCCAGCCTTGGAAGTGGTGGCTGAATCCAACCCTAGAAGTCCTTTTCCCCTCAAATACGGACTCTAAAAAGTGGCTATTTAAAATCCTGCGAAAATTACATGGGCCTGGCCCAAAATAAAGGTGTCGCACCACCATATTAAGCTATGGACGAATTCGTGAAGTATTAATCTTGAATATTTCGTCCAAGCCTTCTTTCTTCATTATGGTGGCCTCAAAGTTCTGAAATCTCCATCCTTGGCCTTCTCTTGGATCATCACATGCTTGATGCCATCTCCATGCATGGCCATGCTCCAATGCTTGTCCCTCTCATCCATGCTTGGTCCATCATTCCTAAGAGTAAGAAATACATCTGATTTAGGCAGCATCATATTCTCATGTATGTAAGGAATAGTTCCAAGAAACGAAAGTACCTGATAGTTAAGTTGTTTGGCACGAGATCTTGTGATGGGTCCTTGTATGTGTGTAGCTGTAGGTACAACGGTTGTATCAATAGAAGGGATGTCCACATCAACACCTCCTCGCGAAGGATCTCTCTCCCTCTTTAGAATTTCCCCATGGTCTCGGATCAGCGAGATACATGTCCCCGGTGGCTTTTTCTGGAAGGATTTGTTGCTTCCGCTGCTTCGCTGGAGTGAGGGCGCGGAGGTTGTCGGGGTACCCGGACGTGTGTGCGATCACGGATGCACCACTGCTTTGCGGTGCTGGACGTGATGGTGCTGGACCGGCTGGACCAGATGAACTTCATCACGATCTTAAGATCGGCAAGCGTTCGACTATATCATCCATGAGTACAACCTCGTTAATGCTATACGGTCTTCGAGGGTATGTATTCTATGGATGTGCATCCACCTGTTGCTTGTATCTAGTAGATAGATATTGGTACATAGTTGTTCCCATCGTAGGAATTTTTTGTTTTCTATGCTGCGAACCCTAAAGTGGTATCAGAGCCGGATCTATGCGTAGATGCTTTGCACGGGTAGTACACATATGAGTATGTGGGCGATGATGATCATTTTATTGCTTCTTAGTTGTACTTTGGATATTGGTGGCATAGTGGGATGAAGCGGCCCGGACAAACTTTACATGTCCTCGCACATGAGACCTGTTCCACGCTTGACATACAACTAGTTTTGCATAAGTGGCTAGCGGGTGTCTGTCTCTCCTACTATATCAAATACCTAATTTGCAATGAGTTGTCAACAATTTGGTTATCCTCGTTGTGGTTCATGTTCGTAGGTAAGAACGGTTCTATCTTCAAAAAGCCCTAAGCCACGTAAAACTTGCAATGGATAAATTAGAGGCATCTAGTTTAGATTAGGGATGGCACCCGCCGGGTTCGGGTCCGGGTCAAGGCCCCCCATACCCGCCCCCGCCCCATTTTCCCCGCCCCGCGACCCACCCCGATTATGCCACCGGGTCTGGAAATCCACCAGACCCGTGACCCGGGCGGGTATGGGGACCCGATGGGTACCCGCAAAATCAAAGGATAAGGGGTTGATCTGGGCAGTGCTCGAGGTCGCCGGATCCGCTACCCTCCTCGACCAGCTTCCTGGAGCGATCATCGAAGCCGCTCCCTACTTCATTCCCCCATGATCTGGACGGCAACGGAGCAATAGGGGAGGACGGGAGGCAGATAGGAGGGCGGGATCTGAGGGCTAGGCGCCTGGGCGAACTCTCCAGGCGGCGGTGTGGCGACGCAGGCGTGCAGTAGGGGAGGAGGCGGCGCAAGCGCGCAACACGGGAGGCGGCGGCACAGGTGTCATGGTCTCGTACTCTCGTGTCTCGTATCGAGCACGAGATGGATTGATGGAGCAGTGCAGGGTTTCAGCTAGGAGCCTGGTTGCCTGGGGTGGGATCTAAATGGGCCAGTTGGTGGGCTTCGGCCGGTGTAGTAGTAGTAGGCCTGGTCGACAGCCAGTTAGGCATTTCATAGCAATAAACAGGTGGGCGGGTCTGCGGGTATGGGTTTGGCACCCCCATACCCGCCCCCGCTAGACCCGACGGGTCCAGGTTTTTACCAACAAGTAGACCCGTGGGTATTTTTTCTTACCAAACCCTCCCCGTTTAAGGCGGGTACCCGTTGGGTTGTCGGGTATCGGTTACCCATTGCCATCCCTAGTTTAGATTGTTGCTGGGCTAGTGTTATGATATGGTGATGTTGTAAGTAGAAGTATGAGATGATACTCTTAGAACACACATAGCGTGTAAGTTCCATAGACCTTGGCCTTACACATAAAGGTATGATAGAGATCATACCACGGTGCACATGATGGAGATCATATGCAAGAACCATATCATTTCACTTATTAACATGAGATGTTTGTTGCATCTTATATTGCTTGTTTGGCGTTTTATTAGCATAATAAGATGATCCTTCATTTAGATATCAATATAAAAAATGTGTTCTTCCTTAAGTATGCACCGACAATGTTTCGTCGCTTCAAGACATCATGTGATGATCGGGTGTACTTGAATCCACGAGCATATCTCGGGTGTAAGACAGTTACACACGCGAATACTAAGGTTCTTACTTGGCGAGCCTAGCATGTACAGACATGGCCTCGGAACATGGAACGAAAGGTTAAGCATGAGTCATATGTTTTGATATGATGACCATATGGATGCTCGCCTTTGAAGCTACACCGACTCACGTGATGATCGGACTTGGTGTAGTGGATTTGGTTCATGTAATCACCAAAAAGGCACGAGGGATGTCGTTTTTGAGTGGGAGTTCATTTCTAATTTGGATTAGTAGAACTCAATTTATCATAAATTAAATCAAAGTGAATTTGCATAATTTGTTGTAGTCATTGGCATTCGTTCACAACTTTATGCTTAGTTGTAATTGAGATAATAGAACTATAGAATTCTAGATATTTACTTTACGAACTGGTATCATATTGTGTTGAGTGAGTTTAAAGTCCTATTGCAAACTTTCAGCAAACTCTGTTTACTCCGTGAAATTTAATAATTGGTATTAAATCGAGAGTAACAATTCCAGTGTTAGTATCTTAAGTATCATGTTTGCCTCCATGATTCTTGATTTAAATATCATGTTTATCTAGGAGCTGAAAGAATTGTTTCAGAAACCATCATGTGTAACAGATATGACGATATTTGAAACAATGTTTTGGTTGCAATATGATAGAGTATAATGTATGTTCTCATATTGGATGAGAATTTGCAAAGGTTGGAGATGCTAGACATCCTAATCATCCAAAAGGGTTTTAGAAAGTGACGTTATACTCACGATTCACCTTTATAAGCTACAGTAGCTTGATCATGAAAGTCGCATGATAAGGATGAATAGAAGATGTATGTAAAGTGTTTACTACACTAAAATATTACTAAAGAATGGATTTTGAAAGAACGCCGATCATTTGATGATGGTGATCTACTTCAAAGTGCTAGTACAAAGGTATTATTATTTGAATATACACGCTTTGGACTATGTGTCATGTAGATGGCGCCACTATTGATGTTGATAGATTCTTTTAAAAAGGAAAAAGAAAATGCTGAAAGAGAATCTATAAAATATATTTGGCAGAAAAGAAAAGATTGGAAATATCCAATTTAGGTATATAGATGATATACATGTTATGGTTGTATTCTTTGCTTGTTAAACAATGTGATTCTTGGGTATTGGATACCGAATTGGTTGGTATGAAATTTCATACAGAACGACGCAATTCATGAACCACAATGGACTAAGTAACTAGCAAGAGAATATGTGATGATGTTCATCGAAAACAAACAAACCGTTGTTTGTATTTCTCGTTGACATCAAAGCTTGACTTCAAGATTTGTTTTAATAATTGTTATTTAAATCAGGTATTATGAAAAGAAAGGTTGTTCAAATAATTACCATATTCCATTTAAGATGGATGATTTACAAATCTAGTTGGAGAAATCACATCCATAAAGCCTAATGCTAAAATGTCGCAAGACAAATGATTGGAAGATCACTTACGAAGTGGCATCGCCGTTTAAATTATATTGGAAAGAAAACATGAAGAAACTCCATTTTCATGGATTTTTGGAGTCTTTGATTTGATCAAGTGACGCTTGTGAGACTTTCCTCGGGATAATTAAAACTTCGTTCAAAGGCCAAAGAAGAACGAACGACTAAAATATTGGAATTTATACATATCGATGTATGTAGTCCATTATGTATAGTCGTAAGCAATGGATTTCAACTTAATATGCTTTCTCTGGAAATTTGAGTGAATGTTCACTTAATGAGAAAGAAGTATGAAATATTTGAAAACGTTCAAAGACTTTCAAGATGAAGTGGAGAATCATTGTAACAAGAAAATAAATGGTTTATGATTTTATCATAAGGGATTTATTTGAGTTACAAGTGTAACAAGAAAAATAAATGAATTATGATTTATCATAAAGGGATTTATTTGAGTTGCAAGTTTAGCAAAACACCTAGATTTACATATCCCGAAACACCATAGGAGTATGGAGTGTTTGAGATTTGTAATAAAACCTTGTTTGACTTGGTTGGATCAAAGGTGTTATTTATAAAACTGCCATTATGTTTTAAAAGATTAAAGCTTTAGAGACTACCGCTTTTACACTGAAAAGAGCTCCATCTTGATCCGTTGAAATAACACCATGGAAGTTATGGTTTTGGGTAAAACCCAAGTTGTCATTTCTTAAATTTTAGTATGCTAAACATAAGTAAGATGTTTACAACCGAAGTCGGATGAGCATGTCTTTGTAGGTTATTTCGAATAACAATTAGTTATTCCTCCATAATACCAAGGACAAAAGGGTTTGTCGCTTGAAACGTGAAGTTTATTGAAGAAGAAATTTTTCATAAATATTAAGTGGGAGGACAATAGAACTTTGATAAGGTGAACGAACCTTAGCTATATGTGCTGAGTTGCGCAGCACCGGAAATCGTTCCGGAGGCTGCCATAATGCTCATAGCTTATGTGTCTCAAAGGTTGTGGTCACGGAGATCTAAGTTCTTATTAAACCAAGTAGGTCGGATAAACAATTAAATGCTAAGATTTGAGAGTAAATCATTATTGTTTGACAATGATGAACCGACTACATGCAAAGAAGCGATGATGGGCCCTGACTCCGTCAAATGGCTTGAAGCCATAAAATCCGTGATAGTTCCATATACGAGAAATCATGTTTTGAACTTGGAAGAACCTCCGCAAAGGTGTAAAAACCTATCGATCGTATTTGGATCTATAAAGAAACAGACATGGATGTTTCACATCTATGAAATAGTCGACATGTCGGTAAAATATTTTACGACAATGTTCAAGGAGTTGACTATGACAAGATTTGATCTTTCATAGCGATATTTAGTCTAGACGGATTAAAGTAGCAACCACTACATATAATTTGATATATGGTAGATGAATAAACAAAACAAAGTTCTTCTAATAGAACTATTACCTAGGACATGCACATGACACGGTCCAAAGGGTTTTGTTAAATTCAAAGGATGCTAAAAAGGGCATGCAAACTTAAATGGTTGAAGTAAGCATCACGGAGTTGGAATCTTCACCATGATGAAAAAGGAGTTTTTTTATCAGGATACGATGAAGATGCTTGCATTTGCAAGAAATTAAGTGGGAGCGCTAAGACATATTTCTATTACATTATGTGGAGGACATCTTGTTGATTGGAAATGATGTACTACCTCTGATCCTAAATAAGTGTCACGGTTTTGAACTAACTCTAGTTAAAAATGGCGACACTTATTTAGGATCGGAGGGAGTATCTTTTATTGACAAAGGTTAAGAATTTCATTTTGATGAAAGACTTAGGCAAAACCAGAATATTTAGCATGAATGTCTATAGCAGATAGACTGTGACGCTAATATGGTTGTGCCAAACGTACATATATGAGATATTGAAGGAGTTTAATATAGAAACGACAAGAAACGGTTCTTGTCGCATGGAAAGGAATTGAATCAAGATTCAAGTGTAGCGACACTTGATAAGTGAAACAAGATTCAAGTGTTTTGACACTTGATGAGTAAAATCACAAGAATGATTTGATCAATCATACCATGATATGTACACATCCAGATATGTCCTATGCTCTAAGTGTTATGAGCATATACCAGAATGAATCATAAAATGATCATTGGATAATAGTAAGGAAATTCTTATGATCTTTTTGAAAGAACTAAGAATATATTTGTGTAGAGGTGACAAACAATTACAAATAGTTCATTGTAAAGCGTTACATTGATACTAGTTTTGTCACAAGATACAAATTAAGTTTATCTCAATTTAAACTATGGGTGACACAATGTAATGGAAAGGAGATTCCATGATGGATTTGGATGAAATCCATAGTTAAGACATTGTGACGAATACTACAACAAAAAAGGCTAAGTATATGACTGCTATAGTAGCAGCAAAGGAGGAAATTTGTGTGAAGTAGTTTGTTATCAAACTAAGGTGTGGTTCACAATGGGCTAACACTAAAGATATATTGTACGATAATAGTATCGACAAGTTTTAACCCCAAGGAACTATAGGTCTCACCAAAAGACCAAATTTATACAAAGCGATCTCATTAGAGAATGAATGGTGCGTGGAGACGGAAAGACATGCAAATACACACGGACCTGAAAGTGTCAGATCCGTAGATTATGTTAACCACTTGCAATTGCGTATATGGAACACCAGAAAGCCATATGTGTTCAATACGCAAAGTTTTCAAACTAGATTATTGTCTCTAGTGCAAGTGGGAGACTGAAGGGAATATGCCCGAGAGACAATAATAAAGTGGTTATTATCGTATTCCTTATTTATGATAAATGTTTATTTTGCATGCTATAATTGTATTAATATGGAAACGTTAATACATGTATGTTTAATAAACAAAAAAGAAGTTCCTAGTTATGCCTCTCTTATAAACTAGCTCGTTGATTAACAAGATGATCAAAGGTTTCCTGATCATGGATATTGGATGTTGTTAATAACGAGGTCACAACATTAGTATAATGATGTGATGAACATTCATCCAAAGTATAGCATTACGATCAAGGTCATTGTGTTTATATTGCTATAACATCATACAAAGTAATCTTAGTCCTTAGAACATGAGATCATGTCAATCACTAACACTGGAAGAGTATCTTGATAACATCAAACGTCACACCGTAACAGGGTGACTATAAAGATGGGTTCAGTGTACGAAGGTGTTATGTTGAGGCTCATGGATCAAGAGTGGAATTTGTCCACCCCGATGACAAATAGATATACTCTGGTCCCTCTCGGTGATATCACATTGGTTAGCTTGCAAGCAAGTGAATTGATCACTAGAATGTTATATCACGGGAACAAGAAAAGAGTACATGTCGGTAACGAGATCAAACTAGGTATGGAGATATCGATGATCGAATCTTGGACATGTAATATATCGCGAGAAAAAGGGATTGAGTTACATGCGTATAAGGTTCACACGATCACATAAGTCATCGTTGAATATGTGGTACGGATCTCCAGGTCCCACTGCTGATTATTGATCGGAGAGGGGTCTCGATCATGTCTACATTATTCGCGAACCGTAGGGTGACACACTTAAGGGATACTGACACCATTTGGAGCAAATAATATGCCAGAGAAAGAAAAAGGAAAGTGCAGGATTTTATTTCACTAGACACCGAAACTCTTTCGATTGAAATTGCTGAAACTGGTTCTGCATGTGAAATTGAAATGTTGTAAGGGGTTTTATGTGAATGTTTGTTAATTAAAGTAATTAACAAAATTATGAATAAATAAATAAAAGAGTTTTATTTAAATGAGAGCTTGCATTAAATTTGGTGGAAATTTAATGCATGTGAGTGGATTTTTGAGTGGAGGCTTTTTAATGGGAGTGGAGTATTTTCATTTTGAGTGGGAGCTCCACCCACATGAATCTGGAAGAGGTGGGGGCAGCCACCATGGCTGGAGCCATGCCCCTTGGGGTTCCCCCCTCTCCCTATAAAAGGCCCCCTCTCCTCGTCTCAAAGTACACCTCCTCGCGAAGGATCTCTCTTCCCCCTTTAGAATTTCCCCATGGTCTCGGATCAGCGAGATACATGTTCCCGGTGGATTTTTCTGGAAGGATTTGTTGCTTCCTCTGCTTCGCTGGAGCGAGGGCGTGGAGGTTGTCGGGGTACCCGGACATATGTGCGATCACAGATGCACCACTGCTTTGCGGTGCTGGACAGGCTGGACCAGATGGACTTCATCACGATCTTGAGATCGGCAAGCGTTCGACTACATCATCCATGAGTACAACCTCGTTAACGCTATACGGTAGTCGAGGGTATGTATTCTATGGATGTACATCCACCCGTTGCTTGTATCTAGTAGATAGAACTTGGTACATAGTTGTTCCCATCGTAGGAATTTTTTTGTTTTCTATGCTGCGAACCCTACAGATACCACGCCGACATACCCCGTATGTCGGGCGAGTCAAGCCTTAGCTATTGACTCAGGGTAATCCGGTCCTTATTCGGCCGACACTTGTTTAACTCGGCCGAGTCATTCTTTGACCCGGTCAATATCTCAGTGGGCTTTGCTCTTTTATCTTAGCTTGACCCTACCTGGGGTCATCCCCCAACATTAGTCCCCGAAGTTGGTGCGGTCTTGGTGACTTTATCCGGCAAGGCCACATCAGGTTCATGTTTATTCGGAATTTACATTTGTGTTGCCGACATATCCTTTAGTCGGCTTATTATCACATTGTATCTTAGCTGCAATATTATTGATCTCCCGACTCATCTTGGCTTCTTCCGAGAAAAATCTCGAACAACCGAGTCATTTTATTTTGTCCGAGTTATTACCTTAGCTTCCTTCATAAGCTTCATCCTACATGTCCATTATCATTGCACGTTGCCTTATTATTTGAACCGCTACATTAATTACTAACATAGGGACAGTTATCCCTGCAAGCGGTGAAGTCTTGCAGTGCCTTATCGATTACCGCAACGGTCATTGCGGGTGGATCGTTGCATGTGCCGTGTAACTGCTCGTGCCGCTCCACTCAGCGGTTGCCACCGCGAAATACACGTGTGTGCGCGGCAACCGTCGTGCCCGCATGATCCCACGACCCTTCGTGGTCTAGGCCGATAAATAAGGGAGCGGGGTGAAACCCTTGTTCACTTTCCCCCGCTCCCAGCTCTCTCAATATCCTCTTCGCGCCGCCGCTGCAGAGCTCCTCCCCTGTGACTACGCCGCCCGTTCTTTGCACCAGGCCACCACGTATCGTACCCGCATCGAGTGTTTCCTCCGCTCCAGTCGTGCACCGCCGCTAGCGACCGTGCTTCTCCGCTGATGCGATGGTCCCTGGCAGTCTCGCCCTCTCCTTGCCCAGGCGAGCAGATATTCTTCCTTTGGTTCCTCGGACGAGCTCATGGCTAGCACGCAGAGCGTCCTCGCCTTCGACGGAAACAAAGGAGCCTCCACCGCGCCCAAGGGAGCCTCATGGCAAGGGTCCAAAGCGACCCAGAAAGAGATCGATTGGCTCATTCGGACGCGATCAATCCCGTCCGGTGTCTCCTGCGGACTATCCGACAAGGAGCTTTCCCCCATCACGGAGCCGGGTGAGTTTGTAGTATTTGTATCCCACTACGCTAGAGGACGGCTTGGCCCTCAGCGATTTTTCCTAGGAATTTCTAGAAACTTCTAGTTCCAACCTCACCACTTTCCGGCTAATTTCGTAGCTTCCCTCTCCAATTTTATCTCGGCTATGGAGGGATATTTCTGGCCCTCTGTTATCCTTTAGGCCAAATTCTTCCAAATCCGGTCTAACGTAGTGACGAATAAGGATCTGCCACCTACCGAGAAATCCCTTACACAGTGCGACACTGCCTCTATAACACCTCCGAAAAGCTCAGTCTTTCCCCGAGTCACCAGCCTCGAGTCATGCAAGAAATGGCATAAATATTTCTTCTACGTGAAAAATAGCGGAGAAGAAGATAAGATCGGGTTGCTGACCTTCTCAATCGGCGTGCCCACTAGGAAGAACTGGGAACTTGACCCGAAGAGGACCAATGCCTTGGCCCAGTCATTCGAGATCCGACTCGGGGAGCTGACCCGGACCGGGTTATATGGCGACGATCTTATGGCTGCTTTCATCAGTAGCCGAGTTAGCCTGCTTCAGAAGTGCACGCATAAAATCTACTACATGAGTGACCATCTAGACCCGAACCGACTTTCCATGGTCGAGTTAAACGACGACCAAATTCGGAAACGCCACAGGGCTATCTTCAAGATGGAGATGGCCGAGGATTGAAAGCGGGGCATGAAGCCCTTCCCTCGTGACAACCCCCTCCTCAGGTAATTTTATTCCGAGTTATGTTTCACTCTGGCTTTGCCTTGCATTTAATCTCTCTATGTTCTTTTCCTTAGAAATTTCCCGAGCAATCCGCGGAGGACGGCCAGAACCTTGCCCTTACATGGATCAAGGATCGGGAAAACTTGGACGAGGGCGAGCCGAACTCTGAGGAGTTTATGCCCAAGCCTGACTCGACTCCCAGTCGGACTTCGGGTAGGTCCTACGCCCATAAGGATAAGCTTGACGATGCTGATTCGGACGATTGCGAATTCCTCGAGGTACATAATCTGGTGCCGCTCTCATTATCCTATCCGACTCCTTGAGCTCCAGCTAATCCGGCTGGCCAGGTGCACGATGTGGCTCCCGTTGTCGTGGGAGGTCAAGGACCGGTGAGGAAACATGTTGCGCCGAGTGACCCATCAGCCGAACCTCGCAAGAAAAGGTTTAAGAGGTCCACCAAGAGAGCCCCTAAACAGAAGGCAGCTCCAGGAGTTTCCTGGTAAGTTTCTTCAACCTCAATAAGCTTGTATTTCTTGTTTTTCTCTTTCTTTATATTCCTCAATTTTTCTAACTGTTTTATTTCGACAGTGCTCCGCTGGTTATCCCTCAGAGTGGATCTAGCATGGCCTCGCCTATTACTATGCCGCCGTCGCCAACAGCTCAAGACGATGTCCGGGTTACAAGCCTAGCCCGAGGTGAATCTTCTCTCTCGTGCCGACGAATAGTCCACCTTGGCGGGAGGAAGAGACTATCAATGCCAGTGGCAGTGATGTTTCTGCTGAGGTGGCTATGCCAGATCAGCCATCCAAGACCAGGAGGTTGCTGGCACCGAATCCACTACTGCAGAGGTGCCTGTTTCCTCAGCCTCTACTCAAGATGCTCCCTCTACATCACCCAAGGTTGCACCAACCTCTTCCGGGTCTTCCAAGACTCGGACGCAAGATTAGGCCCGGAAGAGCCCGCTCTCCAAGTCCCAATCTTCTTCCCCGGCTCCTTCAACCAAGCCCTCTACAACTTGGCCCACTAAATCTCAGCCTGAGGCCGAGTCAGCTGCCAAGAAGAAAAGAGGAGCTGCAGCCAAACCATCTCAGAGGAAAACTGGTGAAACTGCCTCTCAGCCCTCTAGTGCCGAGATACTCAAGAAGGGCACCTCTGCATCTGCTTTGGCTGCGAGTATGCAGATGGTTCTTCATAAGAGTTCGGCAGCTGAAGCACTGGCTAAGCAGGCCCGGGTGGACAAGGGCAAAGTGCTGATGCACACACCAAGTGGTGAGAGACTTGGTTCCTTGGCCGAATATGCCAACAACTGGAATGTTGCCGACTATATCAATGTCAGCTCTGGTAGCAATCCTGGACCGAAGATTTTTGGCCTAGCTGACATCAGCAACAGGTTTCATCTTGCCAGTCAAGTCATCGTCGAGGATGATAACATGAATGAGGTAAACACCTCGGCTTACGATCTATATTTTCGAATACCCCGAGCCTCCGGGGGAATGAGTTATCATTAGATCGGATGCTCTCCTTATTTAGTGCTTTAGTGTAGTCGGGGTGCATAGGGGAATCATTTTAACTTAGGCAAAATTTGTCTTAGGCCTTGAATATCTAGCCACCTATATCCGGATCAAGTTTTACTTGATTCGGATCTTAAGCTTTATTTCAAATATCCAGCCAACTAGATCCGGATCAAGCTTTGCTTTGCTCGGATCTTGCAGTGTTGCTTTAAATATTTAGCCTTAGCTTCGAGTATCCAGCCGCCTAGATCCGAGTTAAGCCTTGCTTGATTCGGATCTTGAGTTTTAGCTTTGAATATGTAGTCTTAGCTTTGAATATCCATCCACCTAGATCTGGATCAAGCTTTGCTTGGCTCAGATCTTGTTGTTTTGCTTTGAATATCCAGCCACCTAGATCCGGATCTAGTTTTACTTGGTTCGGATCTTGAGTTTTATTTCAAATATCCAGCCACCTAGATCCGGGACAAGCTTTGCTTGTCTTGGATCTTGCAGTGTTAGCTTTGAATATCCAGCCACCTAGATCTGGATCAAGTTTTACTTGGTTCAGATCTTTAGTCTAGCTTTGAATATCTATCCACTTAAATCTGGATCAAGTTTTACTTGGTTCAGATCTTTAGTTTTATTTAAATATCCAGCCACCTAGATCTGGGTCAAGCTTTGCTTGTCTCGGATCTTGCAGTGTTAGCTTTGAATATCCATCCATATAGATCCGGATCAAGTTTTACTTGGTTCAGATCTTTACTTTTGAATATTCTCTCTTATTAACTAACGCTTTGATTTCTTAGATTGCCCATAACCGGCGTACTATCGAGTTCTAGACGTTGTTCTTTCCCCATAGGAAACTACAAACCATGTACAAGAAAGTGGTGCCCATTCTACAGAAAACTGGTAAGTTTGTTGTCCCATTATTTCCAACATTCCCCTTTGGGTCGTCCATCTGAGCTAACTCTTGATTCGCCCTTGCACAACCAATATCGACACTAAAAACAAGGTGCTGACCGAGAAAATCGCCAAGCTAGAAGGTAACTCGGCCATTTTACTCCGGCATTTCATATGTTGCATTTTTGTTGTTGTGAAATGCCTCATGATTTTTACCTTGGCTCAGGCGAATTGAAAGGCTTTGTAGAATCTCATCAAGAGTGCATTTCTATGCTTGATATGATGCTGCATTTTCTCGAACAAGCAGGGGATCACTCGAACATGCTCAAGGAAAAATATAATGAAATAGCTCGGCTTCGTACCGAGGTTGAGGATTTGAAGAAAACTCAAAAGTCTCAGCTTGAAAAAATCGACCAAGAGTTCTCTAAAGAGAAGGACCTACTAACCCTTGATCTTGCGAAGAACAAGGAGATCCTAAGCACTACCGAGGCTACAACCAAATCTTGCTAGGACGAACTTGCCAGGCTGGACAGAAAACATACCGGTTGGATGTCTGACCTTGCCAAGATAATCAAGTTCATCCATAGTAAGATTCTTTTGCTTATCGTGGTTCTTGTCCGAATTATTCTGATCATCTTTTATTGACTTGTATTTTTACTTATTTTTAGACAACTTCCCGGAGTGCAAAGTCCGGAGTGCTGAATGCGTGGTAGCCGCTCAACTTCGCCGAGGTGAGACCAATGATCCGAAGCTTGCTTACACAATCAAGTATTATCTGGTCAGTATCGGAGATGCTACCTGATACGTCGAAAATGTATCTATAATTTTTTATGCTCCATGCTTGTTTAGTATCTACTTTGCTTTGCTTTGTCTACACTTTGAGGTGTTTTTATATCTTTTCTAGAACTAACCTATTAACAAGTTGCCATAGTGCCAGTTGCCTGTTTTCTTCTGTTTTTGGTTCCAGAAAGGCAGAAAATCAATATTCTCGGAATTGGACGGGACAAAAGCCAAAGTCAATATTTTACCGTGGGGGACACAAATCTAGAAGACGAGATGGAGATGCGAACCAGGGAGGCCAACCCCCCCAGGCGTGGCCAGGGGTGGGCCCGCGCCTGGGCAGGGTGTGGCCCCCTGGTCGCCTCCCGGCCTCGCCTCTTCGCCTATAAGAAGCCCCCGATGCAGAAACCCTAAGTACCTGATCAATATTCCATGAAACCTTTTGTAGCCGCCGCCACCATCGTCCCTAGATCGGGAGGGATCTGAAGTTCTTCCCGGCACCCTGCCAGAGGGGAGATCATCCTGGAGGCCTTCTCTCCGATATGATGCGTGAGTAGTTCCACCTTGGACTATGGGTCCATGTAGTAGTTAGATGGTTGTATCTCCTCCTTTGTGCTTTCATGTATAGATCTTGTGAGCTCCATTCATGATCAAGATCTAATCTATTTGTAATCATGCATGTTGTGTTTGCGGGGATCCGATGGATATTGAGATTATTATGTTAGTTTGGTTAATGGTTTTGTCTTTATGATTCTATCATGTCTGTGTTGTTTATGATCTTGCATGCTCTCCGTTGTTAGTAGTTGTCTTGTCCAAGTAGTTGCTAGTGACTCCAGGAGGGGGTATTTATGCTCAATAGTGGGTTCATGCCTCTAGTTTCCAAGGGAAGTGACATAAATCTCTTCGGTTGTAGATGTGATGTTGCTACTAGAGAGAAAACAACGGTCTGTTGTTCATGGAACAAGTGGATTGTTTACCTTACACACTTTGTTTAAAGCAGTTGTCTGTTGCTTGCATCTTAATACTGGAGGGGGTTCGGATGATAACCTGAAGGTGGACTTCTAGTCATAGATGCATTTGGATGGCGGTCTATGTATCTTGTTGTATTGCCCAATTGAATATCATAGGATCTTTCTGACTAGTATTGCATTGTTATGCCTTGCTCAGTTCCTGTCAATTGCCCTGCTATAATTTGTTTACCCTTCATGCCATGCTGTTTATCTAAGGAGAGCACCTCTAGTGAACTATGGACCCCGGTCCAATCTTTACCATTGATACATCTTCCACTGTTACTTGTTTACTTGCTGCAAACCATTACCTTCCACACCATACGTTTAATCCTTTGTTACAGCAAACCGGTGAGCTTGACAACCTCACTGATTTGTTGGGGGTAAAGTCTTGAGTCTGTGTTGTGCAGGTCTCCGCGTTGCTTGCAACACCTGTGTGACGTTTCCTTCCTCCTTCTGGTTCGATAACCTTGGTCTCTACTGAGCGAAGACTTGCTATTGTGCTCATCACACCTTTCTCTTGGGGTTTCCAACGAAGTGCTCCACATCAAGCACCATCACTACCAAGCCAATGAAAACATTTGGCGTGGACCGCGTGGACGTGGCTATCCAGGATCTAGATGTCCTCTGTGTTGGGCCACGCAGAGGTAAAACAAAACTTTTCCTCTAACGTGGTGATCCCAAGATCTAGATGAGGTAGAAGGCCACGAGGTTTACCACTAGACGCGCAGTTGCGGATTACTGATGAAGCGCGTCAGTTGATGCAGTGCAGTCCTCACGATCCGATCGTCCTGGTGCTGATCGCACAACACCTCTGCTGGTATCCACACGTACAAGGAAGAGCACCGGCGGCGAACTGCTAGGTTCGTATCGACGATAGTACTGCTATGGAGCTAGGGTTTCCAACACATGGAATGACCTACCAAACAACGATTAACCTTTCTAGGTTACGGTGCTCCACTATATATAGAGAGTGAACGTGGGCTCTGCTCGCGCGACCCATTCACTAAAGCCCATATAACACTAGTCACCGTGAGTCCAACTCACTAACTCAGTCCTAATTCGGTTTAGGTCCAACCCAATCAGATTACAGGTTCAGATCCAATACGAACATGCTCCCGCTCTTAAGTGTGTGACCCCGCAGGCTCATGGCTACTTGGACACGATTGGAGTCCGACTCTCAATCGATCAGTCATTAGCGGCTCCTAGCAGAACGTGCCGACTCCCAAGTACCAAAGAGTCATGACGACTTGCCTTTCCAATGCGACTTACGGCCGAGTCCCTTTTGCCTCACGATATACCTTGTCAGACTATAGGCGAATAATTGTCATCCCTTAAATAGTCCGACTCTCTTCTCGATCCAAGATAAGTGATTCACCCGACTAACTCTTAGTCGATCGCCTCGGTTAACACTTAACCGAGTCGTGCATGGCCATGCTTTCCGAATCATATCTCACGAGAGGGCCCATAGAATATCTCTCCGAATGGAGGGGCAAAATCCCATCTTGGTTATTCACATCATGTAGCTTGATTCTCAGTCGACCCGAACCCTGCCTTTATAACTGCCCAGTTACGGATCAACGTTTGGCAGAACCTAAGTCGGTGATCCTCAACTCGGACTATGCAACAACCTCAGGTCTAAGGATTACATTTGATATACAAATGACAACTTGTTCGTTGTACCTCAATATGGGCCAATCCTACTCGCTAAACTCTTTAGCCGAATCTGTGTAAGTTGGAATAGCATCTCCATGCTCATGAAAAGTGGAACCGAGTCATCAAGCCAACTTTCACATTGGTCTAAGTTGTGTGTCCAGCACAACTTCGATGACCAAGGATATTTAGTACAAACAACATGAATGCATAGTTCCACAACCGAATCACATATTCAATGATACACATCAGATGTTTATACAAGGACTACTTAATATCTTTATGAATACAATGGGAAATCTCATCATACATGATTGCCTCTAGGGCATATTCCCAACAGTCTCCCACTTGCACTAGAGTCAATCTTCTGACATCACATGTCTAAGCATCTAATTCCCATGGCTCTCAGGTGTGCCTCATGCTTCGGATGTGGTAACGGCTTTGTCAACGGATCCGCAATATTTGCATCCGTGTGTACCTTGCATAACTTGATATCACCCTGATCCACAAACTGGCGAATCAGGTGGTACCGCATGAGTATGTGCTTGTTCTTCTGGTGCTGTCTAGGTTCCTTGGCTTGTGCAATAGCACCATTGTTGTCACAATACACGTCTAATGGATTGGACGAGCCCTGAACCACACCAAGATCCATGAGGAAATTCCTCATCCAAACATCTTCCTTTGCTACCTCCGAGGCGGCAATATACTCAGCCTCTGTTGTAGACACAGACACAGTCTCTTGCTTGGAACTCTTCCAGCTCACAGCACCTCCGTTTATAATAAACACGTATCCGGATTGCGAACGAGAATCATCAGAGTCGGTAAGATAACTTGCATCCGTGTAACCCTTTACACCGAGTTCATCTTCACCACCATAAACCAAGAACATATCCTTAGTCCTTCTCAAGTACTTTAGGATATTTTTAGCCGCTGTCCAGTGGATCTCTCCAGGATCAGCCTGGTATCTGCTCAAAACACTTAGAGCATAGGAAACATCCGGCCTAGTACAAATCATGGCATACATGATGGATCCGACTGCAGAAGCATATGGAATCGCACTCATCCGACTTCGCTCATCAGTTGTCGAAGGACACTGAGTCTTGCTAAGTTTTACACCATGGGACATCGGTAAGAACCCCTTCATAGACGATTCCATGTTGAACTTCTTCAACACTTTGTACAAATAAGTACTCTGACTCAATCCAATGAGCCTCCTTGATCTATCTCTACAGATCCGGATTCCGAGGATGTATGTTGCCTCACCCAAGTCTTCCATTGAGAAACTCCTTTCCAATGATTCCTTGGTTTCTTGCAACATCTGGACATCATTTCCAATCAGTAATATGTCATCCACATATAAGATTAGAAATTTACTTTGTTCCCACTAAACTTCTTGTACAAACAAGAATCATGATCACTCTTGATGAAGCCAAACGATTTCACTACCTCATCAAAGCGAATATTCCAACTCCGAGATGCTTGCTTCAACCCATAAAAGGATTTCTGAAGTTTGCACACCTTGTCAGCATTAGCCGGATCGACAAAACCCTCGGGCTGTATCATATACACGTCCTCGGTTAAATTTCCGTTAAGGAAAGCCGTTTTGACATCCATCTGCCATATCTCATAGTCGAAATAGGCCGCTATAGCTAACATGATCCGAACTGATTTAAGCATCGCTACGGGCGAGAAAATCTCGTCGTAAACAACTCCTTGAACTTGTCGGAACCCCTTCGCGACAAGGCGTGCTTTATAGATTGAAACATTTCCATCCATATCAGTTTTCTTCTTAAAGACCCATTTGCACTCGACGGGTCTTGCATCGTCTGGCAGATGAACCAAGTTCCAAACTTGATTTTCATCCATGGACTTTATCTTGGATCTAATGGCTCCAAGCCATGACTCGGAATCAGATCCCACAATCGCTTCCGAATAATTTGCCGGATCATCACTGTCTAACAGTAACACATGATGAACACTTCGTAATCTTGCCGATCTTCGTAGTACAAGTGGTGCTGCTGGCTCAGCTGCCACGACCGCTCAACCTCCAAGGTTTTTGCCGACTCGCTACTAGCCGGTTCCTCTCGAATTTCTTTGAGTTGCACCATGCTCCCATTTACTCCCCGACTGAGAAACTCTTTCTCAAGGAAGACACCGTTCCGAGCGACAAACACTTTGCCCTCTTCTCGGTTGTAGAAGTAGTAACCCAAGGTTTCCCTCGGATACCCCACGAAAATACATTTATCCGACTTGGCCGTAAGCTTGTCCGACTGAAGTCGCTTGACAAATGCTTCACAACCCCAAATCTTAAGAAAAGAGAAACTCGGCTTTTTGCCTGTCCACATCTCATGCGGTGTCTTCTCTACCGATTTTGATGGTACTCTATTTAGTGTGAACGCCGCTGTTTCTAGACAATAACCCCAAAATGATAAAGGCAGATCTGTCCGACTCATCATTGACCGTACCATGTCCAACAAGGTCCGATTCCGCCTTTCCGAAACACCGTTCCTTTGCGGTGTTCCTGGCGGAGTAAGTTGAGGAACTATTCCACAACTTTTCAGATGGTCATTAAACTCATGGCTCATGTACTCACCTCCCCGGTTCGACTGAAGAAACTTTATTTTCCTGCCGAGTTGATTCTGTGCTTCATTCTGGAATTCTTTGAACTTTTCAAAGGCTTCCGACTTGTGTTTCATCAAGTAGATATATCCATACCTACTCAAATCATCAGTGAAGGCAATGAAGTACTCATAACCACCCCTGGCTGTCGTGCTCATTGGTCCACATACATCACTATGTACTAGTCCCAACAAGTCGGACGCCCTTTCGCAACTCTTTGCAAAAGGTGTCTTGGTCATTTTGCCGAGTAGGCAAGATTCACATGTCTCGAACGACTCCAAGTCGAACGAAGTTAGGAGTCCATCATCATGGAGCTTCTTCATGCGTTTCCAACTTATATGACCAAGCCGATAGTGCCAAAAGTAAGTCATATTCAGATCATTTGGTTTCAACCTTTTAACATTTATGTTATAAACCGACTCACCATCAAGATTCAAAATAAATAACCCGTCCTGGACGGGTGCAAAGCCGTGAAACATATCACTCAAATACAAAGAACAACCATTATTCTTGATATTCGACTCATAGCCTTGCCTCATCAAACATGAAGCAGAAATAATGTTTCGACTGAGCACTGGCACATAATAACAATTATTCAGTTCCATAATGAATCCGGAAGGTAAATGAAGTTGCATCGTGCCGACTTCCAACGCAGCAACTCTTGCTTTGTTGCCGACTCGAATATCAACCTCGCCTCTTGCTACGCTCCTAGTTCTTACAAGTCCCTGCAACGAGTTGCAGATGTGAATAACAGATCCGGTATCATATACCCAAGAACTATTAGGTGCATCAGCAAGATATATGTCTATAACATTGCAAACAAGTGTACCTGAGTCGGAAGTCATACCTATAGTCTTGGCTTTGTCGGCCAAGTACTTGCTGCAGTTCCTCTTCTAGTGGCCATCCTCCTTGCAGTAGAAGCAAGTGGATCCGGCTGAAGGAGATGGTTTAGTCGCTGAGGATGCGCTTGGGACCGGGTCCTGAGCCTGCTTTCCTCCTGACTTAGCCTTCTTCTTAGTCCAAGAACTCTTCTTGAACTTTGCCTTATTCTGCACCATCAAGACTTGACTGGCACCCTTCTTGAGATCCGCCTCTGCCTGCTTGAGCATCCCATGTAATTCAGTGAGCTTCTTATCCATACCATGCATGTGGTAGTTCGAAATGAACTGCCCATATGCACTAGGAAGAGAGTTCAGAATTATATCCGTAGCAAACTCTTCGCTAATGGGGTAGTCAAGCCTCTCCAGAGACTGCACATAACCAACCATTTTGATCACATGCGGACTCAGTGGATCACCATCCTTAAGCTTGCAACTCAGCAAAGCCTGAGAGACTTGATACCTCTCAGTCTTCTCCTGAGCCTAGAACATACTTTTGAGGCTTTCGATCATATCGTAGGCCTCAACATGATCGAACTGCTTTTGCAAGTCCGGTTCCATGTGAGCAAGCATAAGACAACTAATATCCGTGGACTCATCCTTAGCCCGACGGTAGGCATTGGTGGCAGCGACAGTCGCATTCTCATTCGGCTCATCTGGAAGTGGGTTGTCTAGGACATGGTCCTTCTTTTCTTGTTTGAGAACAATTCTCAGATTTCGATACCAGTTGGTAAAATTAGTGTCGTTCAGTTTATATTTCTCAAGAATGGTTCTCAATGCAAACCGGATATCTGAGAGTGACTGCTACTTGGTGCCATGATCTACAACAGAAAATATGCAAAACACTTAAGACATGTATTCATAAAAGAGCAAGCATATTAAACATTTTAATATTTTATGCTCCCACTAGAACCAACACCCCTCCGATGGTTGCTTAGTGATTCAGGATCCTAAATAAGCAAGTCGGCTAGTGAGCTTTAGCATCACTGCTAGCCGCCAAGTGATCTAGGTAGACAAGTCCTTGTCAATCGCATCTCATGCGACTCCTGTTGGACGGGTGGCATCACATGCCCCGGCTCCCATCCGACTTTCCCCCGAGCCCCACAACCGTTGTGATAGACCCGTCTAGCTTACCGAGTGTTTCCGCAGTAAGAGTCCGACTCGAACCCACCTAGTCGGAAAGAATTGGCCGCACCTCAATTTTATGAGCCCACTACCAAAAATGTCCGACTTATGATGGTGCAAACACTGGCGGGAAAACCGAATAGACCTTCTTTGAGGGATTAAATTTTACCGACTATCTAATAGAGGTAAAACTGAGACATAACAATAACACAAAATAAAGCATTTATAATGTGAAATGGTATGGCTCTCTTCATGGCGATCTCCATCTCCACAAAGCCTGTAATCCGACTCGTGCCAACTCTTGTCACTTGCCGTCTTACTCCATGTTGCCGACATGTACAACGCCTTGCATGCCTTCCGGGTTCTCCAAACAGCTACACTAGCTTAGTAAAGTAAATTACATAGAGAATCCGACACGCAGGTCGTTATCCAATAAAACGACAGCACCTAGGCTCCAGCCGGCTGACAAAAAACCGTGATTCGCAGATCACGTATGGATTACAACATACATCACATGCACATGAACCATACCATTCACAACTTCCTGCAAAAACAAGTTATGCATAGATACAATATCTACCGGCGTTGTGAAACTCGCAACGACATCTAAGGCGCTACGACAGGGCGAAGCCGGTGGTGCCGCTAGCCGGATAACGGGCGGGGTTCGAAGGGGCAGCGCCCGACGATTTTTCCGAAAACGTAGATCTCATCTACGATCCGAACATGGATTCCGACCATCGTTCCGATTCGATCAAACTCTTTGATCTTCGATCACCGCTTCTAGATTTACGTGTCACAGTCTACCCCGATGGCGGAAGCCGACCGGTAGGGGTATGTCGTTCCACGACCTCAACAGTATGATCACGGAAATCATATCTACCATTCCCCGAGCACAGTTGATCCAATCAACTTCGTACAAAACCGATCTATCTCATAGATCGACCACCAAATAGCACATAGATCTCATCTACATCCAACCGCATATCACATATGCGAGATCTCGAGCCTAAAACCAGAAGCTATCGCTCTGATACCACTGTTGGGCCACGCAGAGATAAAAGAAAACTTTTCCTCTAATGTGGTGATCCCAAGATCTAGCTGAGGTAGAAGGCCACGAGGTTTACCACTAGACGCGCAGTTGCGGATTACTGATGAAGCGCGTCAGTTGATATAGTGCAGTCCTCACGATTCGATCGTCCTGGTGCTAATCGCACAACACCTCTGCTGGTATCCACACGTACAAGGAGGAGCACCGGCGGCGAACTGCTAGGTTCATATCGACGATAGGACTGCTGTGGAGCTAGGGTTTCCAACACATGGAATGACCTAACCAAACAACGATTCACCTTTCTGGGTTACGGTGCTCCACTATATATAGGGAGTGAACGTGGGCTCTGCTCGCGCGATCACTAAAGCCCATATAACACTATTCACCGTGAGTCCAACTCACTAACTCAGTCCTAATCCGGTTTAGGTCCAACCCAACCAGATTACAGGTTCAGATCCAATCCGAACATGCTCCCTCTCTTAAGTGTCTGACCCCGCAGGATCATGGCTACTTGGACACGATTGGAGTCCGACTCTCAATCGATCAGTCGGTAGCGGCTCCTAGCAGAACGTGCCGACTCCCAAGTACCAAAGAGTCATGACGACTTGCCTTTCCAATGCGACTTACGTCCGAGTCCCTTTTGCCTCACGATATACCTTGTCAGACTATAGGCGAATAATTGTCATCCCTTAAATAGTCCGACTCTCTTCTCGATCCAAGATAAGTGATTCACCCGACTAACTCTTAGTCGATCGCCTCGGTTAACACTTAACCGAGTCGTGCATGTCCATGCTTTTCGAATCATATCTCACGAGAGGGCCTAGAGAATATCTCTCCGAGTGGAGGGGCAAAATCCCATCTTGGTTATTCACATCACGCAGCTTGATTCTCAGTCGACCCGAACCCTGCCTTTATAACTGCCCAGTTACGGATCAGCATTTGACAGAACCTAAGTCGTTGATCCTCAACTCGGACTATGCAACAACCTCAGGTCTAAGGATTACATTGATTGAGATATACAAATGACAACTTGTTCGTTGTACCTCAATATGGGTCAATCCGACTCGCTAAACTCTTTAGCCGAATCTGTGTAAGTTGGAATAGCATCTCCATGCTCATGACAAGTGGAACCGAGTCATCAAGCCAACTTTCACATTGGTCTAAGTTGTGTGTCCAGCACAACTTCGATGACCAAGGATATTTAGTACAAACAACATGAATGCATAGTTCCATAACCGAATCACATATTCAATGATACACATCAGATGTTTATACAAGGACTACTTAATATCTTTATGAATACAATGGGAAATCTCATCATACATGATTGCCTCTAGGGTATATTCCCAACAGTCCCCCACTTGCACTAGAGTCAATCTTCTAACATCAGATGTCTAAGCATCTAATGCCCATGGCTCTCAGGTGCGCCTCATGCTTCGGCTGTGGTAACGGCTTTGTCAACGGATCCGCAATATTTGCATCCGTGTGCATAACTTGATATAACCCTGATCCATGAACTGTCGAATCAGGTGGTACCGCATGAGTATGTGATTGTTCTTCTGGTGCTGTCTAGGTTCCTTGGCTTGTGCAATAGCACCATTGTTGTCACAATACACGTCTAACGGATTAGACGAGCCCTGAACCACACCAAGATCCATGAGGAAATTCCTCATCCAAACAGCTTCCTTTGCTGCCTCCGAGGCGGCAATATACTCAGCCTCTGTTGTAGACACAGACACAGTCTCTTGCTTGGAACTCTTCCAGCTCACAGCACCTCCATTTATAATAAACACGTATCCGGATTGCGAACGAGAATCATCAGAGTCGGTAAGATAACTCGCATCCGTGTAACCCTTTACACTGAGTTCATCTTCACCACCATAAACCAAGAACATATCCTTAGTCCTTCTCAAGTACTTTAGGATATTTTTAGCCGCTGTCCAGTGGATCTCTCCAGGATCAGCCTGGTATGTGCTCACAACACTTAGAGCATAGGAAACATCCGGCCTAGTACAAATCATGGCATACATGATGGATCCGACTGCAGAAGCATATGGAATCGCACTCATCCGACTTCGCTCATCAGTTGTCGAAGGACACCGAGTCTTGCTAAGTTTTACACCATGGGACATCGGTAAGAACCCCTTCTTAGACGATTCCATGTTGAACTTCTTCAACACTTTGTCCAAATAAGTACCCTGACTCAATCCAATGAGCCTCCTTGATCTATCTCTATAGATCCGGATTCCGAGGATGTATGTTGCCTCACCCAAGTCTTTCATTGAGAAACTCCTTTCCAATGATTCCTTGGTTTCTTGCAACATCTGGACATCATTTCCAATCAGTAATATGTCATCCACATATAAGAGTAGGAAATTTACTTTGTTCCCACTAAACTTCTTGTACAAACAAGAATCATGATCACTCTTGATGAAGCCAAACTATTTGACTACCTCATCAAAGCGAATATTCCAACTCCGAGATGCTTGCTTCAACCCATAAAAGGATTTCTGAAGTTTGCACACCTTGTCAGCATTAGCCGGATCGAAAAAACCCTCAGGCTGTATCATATACACGTCCTCGGTTAAATTTCCATTAAGGAAAGCCGTTTTGACATCCATCTGCCATATCTCGTAGTTGAAATAGGCCGCTATAGCTAACATGATCCGAACTGATTTAAGCATCGCTACGGGCGAGAAAGTCTTGTCGTAATCAACTCCTTGAACTTGTCGGAACCCCTTCGCGACAAGGCGTGCTTTTTAGATTGAAACATTTCCATCCATATCAGTTTTCTTCTTAAAGACCCATTTGCACTCGACGGGTCTTGCACCGCCTGGCAGATCAACCAAGTTCAAAACTTGATTTTCATCCATGGACTTTATCTCGGATCTCATGGCTCCAAGCCATGACTCGGAATCAGATCCCGCCATCGCTTCCAAATAATTTGCCGGCTCATCACTGTCTAACAGTAACACATCACGAACACTTCGTAATCTTGCCGATCTTCGTAGTACAGGTGCTGCTGCCGGCTCAGCTGCCACGACCGGCTCAACCTCCAAGGTTTTTGCCAACTCGCTACTAGCCGCTTCCTCTCGAATTTCTTCGAGTTGCACCATGCTCCCACTTACTCCCCGACTGAGAAACTCTTTCTCAAGGAAGACACCGTTCCGAGCGACAAACACTTTGCCCTCTTCTCGGTTGTAGAAGTAGTAACCCAAGGTTTCCCTCGGATACCCCACGGAAATACATTTATCCGACTTGGCCGTAAGCTTGTCCGACTAAAGTCGCTTGACAAATGCTTCACAACCCCAAATCTTAAGAAAAGACAAACTCGGCTTTTTGCCTATCCACATCTCATGCGGTGTCTTCTCTACCGATTTTGATGGTACTCTATTTAGTGTGAACGCCGCTGTTTCTAGACAATAACCCCAAAATGATAAAGGCAGATCTGTCCGACTCATCATTGACCGTACCATGTCCAACAAGGTCCGATTCCGCCTTTCCGAAACACCGTTCCTTTGCGGCGTTCCTGGCGGAGTAAGTTGAGGAACTATTCCACAACTTTTCAGATGGTCATTAAACTCGTGGCTCATGTACTCACCTCCTCGGTCCGACCGAAGAAACTTTATTTTCTTGCCGAGTTGATTCTGTGCTTCATTCTGGAATTCTTTGAACTTTTCAAAGGCTTCCGACTTGTGTTTCATCAAGTAGATATATCCATACCTACTCAAATCATCAGTGAAGGCAATGAAGTACTCATAACCACCCCTGGCTGTCGTGCTCATTGGTCCACATACATCACTATGTACTAGTCCCAACAAGTCGGACGCCCTTTCGCAACTCTTTGCAAAAGGTGTCTTGGTCATTTTGCCGAGTAGGCAAGATTCACATGTCTCGAACGACTCCAAGTCGAACGAAGTTAGGAGTCCATCATCATGGAGCTTCTTCATGCGTTTCCAACTTATATGACCAAGTCGACAGTGCCAAAAGTAAGTCATATTCAGATCATTTGGTTTCAACCTTTTAACATTTATGTTATAAACCGACTCACCATCAAGATTCAAAATAAATAACCTGTCCTGGACGGGTGCAAAGCCGTGAAACATATCGTTCAAATACAAAGAACAACCATTATTCTTGATATTCGACTCATAGCCTTGCCTCATCAAACATGAAGCAGAAATAATGTTTTGACTGAGCACTGGAACATAATAACAATTATTCCGTTCCATAATGAATCCGGAAGGTAAATGAAGTTGCATCGTGCCGACTTCCAACACAACAACTCTTGCTTTGTTGCCGACTCGAATATCAACCTCACCTCTTTCTACGCTCCTAGTTCTTACCAGTCCCTGCAACGAGTTGCAGAATAACTGATCCGGTATCATATACCCAAGAACTATTAGGTGCATCAGCAAGATATATGTCTATAACATTACAAACAAGTGTACCCGAGTCGGAAGTCATACCTCCACTCTTGGCTTTGTCGGCCAAGTACTTGCTGCAGTTCCTCTTCCAGTGGCCATCCGCCTTGCAGTAGAAGCAAGTGGATCCGACTGAAGGAGATGGTTTAGTCACTGAGGAAGCGTTTGGGACCGGGTCCTGAGCCTGCTTTCCCCCTGACTTAGCCTTCTTCTTAGTCCAAGAACTCTTCTTGAACTTTGCCTTATTATGCACCATCAACACTTGATTGGCGCCCTTCTTGAGATCCGCCTCTGCCTGCTTGAGCATCCCATGTAATTCAGTGAGCTTCTTATCCATACCATGCATGTGGTAGTTCAAAATGAACTTCCCATATGCACTAGGAAGAGAGTTCAGAATTATATCCGTAGCGAAATCTTCGCTAATGGGGTAGCCAAGCCTCTCCAGAGACTGCACATAACCAACCATTTTGATCACATGCGGACTCAGTGGATCACCATCCTTAAGCTTGCAACTCAGCAAAGCCTGAGAGACTTGATACCTCTCAGTCTTCGCCTGAGCCTGGAACATACTTTTGAGGCTTTCGATCATATCGTAGGCCTCAACATGCTCGAACTGCTTTTGCAAGTCCGGTTCCATGTGAGCAAGCATAAGATAGCTAATATCCGTGGACTCATCCTTAGCCCAACGATAGGCATTGGTGGCAGCGACAGTCGCATTCTCATTCGGCTCATCTGGAAGTGGGTTGTCTAGGACATGGTCCTTCTTTTCTTGTTTGAGAACAATTCTCAGATTTCGATACCAGTTGGTAAAATTAGTGTCGTTCAGTTTATCTTTCTGAAGAATGGTTCTCAACGCAAAACCGGATATCTGAGAGTGACTGCTACTTGGTGCCATGATCTACAACAGAAAATATGCAAAACACTTAAGACATGTATTCATAAAAGAGCAAGCATATTAAACATTTTAATATTTTATGCTCCCACTAGAACCAACACCCCTCCGATGGTTGCTTAGTGATTCAGGATCCTAAATAAGCAAGTCGGCTAGTGAGCTTTAGCATCACCGCTAGCCGCCAAGTGATCTAGGTAGACAAGTCCTTGTCAATCGCATCTCATGCGACTCCTGTTGGACGGGTGGCATCACATGCCCCGGCTCCCATCCGACTTTCCCCCGAGCCCCACAACCGTTGTGATAGACCCGTCTAGCTTACCGAGTGTTTCCGCAGTAAGAGTCCGACTCGAACCCACCTAGTCGGAAAGAATTGGCCGCACCTCAATTTTATGAGCCCACTACCAAAAATGTCCGACTTATGATGGTGCAAACACTGGCGGGAAAACCGAATAGACCTTCTTTGAGGGATTAAATTTTACCGACTATCTAATAGAGGTAAAACTGAGACATAACAATAACACAAAATAAAGCATTTATAATGTGAAATGGTATGGCTCTCTTCATGGCGATCTCCATCTCCACAAAGCCTGTAATCCGACTCGTGCCAACTCTTGTCACTTGCCGTCTTACTCCATGTTGCCGACATGTACAACGCCTTGCATGCCTTCCGGGTTCTCCAAACAGCTACACTAGCTTAGTAAAGTAAATTACATAGAGAATCCGACACGCAGGTCGTTATCCAATAAAACGACAGCACCTAGGCTCCAGCCGGCTGACAAAAAACCGTGATTCGCAGATCACGTATGGATTACAACATACATCACATGCACATGAACCATACCATTCACAACTTCCTGCAAAAACAAGTTATGCATAGATACAATATCTACCGGCGTTGTGAAACTCGCAACGACATCTAAGGCGCTACGACAGGGCGAAGCCGGTGGTGCCGCTAGCCGGATAACGGGCGGGGTTCGAAGGGGCAGCGCCCGACGATTTTTCCGAAAACGTAGATCTCATCTACGATCCGAACATGGATTCCGACCATCGTTCCGATTCGATCAAACTCTTTGATCTTCGATCACCGCTTCTAGATTTATGTGTCACAGTCTACCCCGATGGCGGAAGCCGACCGGTAGGGGTATGTCGTTCCACGACCTCAACGGTATGATCATGGAAATCAGATCTACCATTCCCCGAGCACAGTTGATCCAATCAACTTCGTACAAAACCAATCTATCTCATAGATCGACCACCAAACAACACATAGATCTCATCTACAGCGAACCACATATCACATATGCGAGATCTCGAGCCTAAAACCAGAAGCTATCGCTCTGATACCACTGTTGGGCCACGCAGAGATAAAACAAAACTTTTCCTCTAACGTGGTGATCCCAAGATCTAGCTGAGGTAGAAGGCCACGAGGTTTACCACTAGACGCGCAGTTGCGGATTACTGATGAAGCGCGTCAGTTGATGCAGTGCAGTCCTCATGATCCGATCGTCCTGGTGCTGATCGCACAACACCTCTGCTGGTATCCGCACGTACAAGGAGGAGCACCGGCGACAAACTGCTAGGTTCGTATCGACGATAGGAATGCTGTGGAGCTAGGGTTTCCAACACATGGAATGACCTAACCAAACAACGATTAACCTTTATGGGTTACGGTGCTCCACTATATATAGGGAGTGAACGTGGGCTCTGCTCGCGCGACCCATTCACTAAAGCCCATATAACACTAGTCACCGTGAGTCCAACTCACTAACTCAGTCCTAATCCGGTTTAGGTCCAACCCAACCAGATTACAGGTTCAGATCCAATCCAAACATGCTCCCGCTCTTAAGTGTGTGACCCCGCAGGATCATGGCTACTTGGACACGATTGGAGTCCGACTCTCAATCGATCAGTCGGTAGCGGCTCCTAGCAGAACGTGCCGAATCCCAAGTACCAAAGAGTCATGACGACTTGCCTTTCCAATGCGAATTACGTCCGAGTCCCTTTTGCCTCACGATATACCTTGTCAGACTATAGGCGAATAATTGTCATCTCTTAAATAGTCCGACTCTCTTCTCGATCCAAGATAAGTGATTCACCCGACTAACTCTTAGTCGATCGCCTTGGTTAACACTTAACCGAGTCGTGCATGGCCATGCTTTCCGAATCATATCTCCCAAGAGGGTCTAGAGAATATCTCTCCGAGTGGAGGGGCAAAATCCCATCTTGGTTATTCACATCATGCAGCTTGATTCTCAGTCGACCCGAACCCTGCCTTTATAACTGCCCAGTTACGGATCAGCGTTTGACAGAACCTAAGTCGGTGATCCTCAACTCGGACTATGCAACGCCTCAGGTCTAAGGATTACATTGATTGAGATATACAAATGACAACTTGTTCGTTGTACCTCAATATGGGTCAATCCGACTCGCTAAACTCTTTAGCCGAATCTGTGTAAGTTGGAATAGCATCTCCATGCTCATGACAAGTGGAACCGAGTCATCAAGCCAACTTTCACATTGGTCTAAGTTGTGTGTCCAGCACAACTTCGATGACCAAGGATATTTAGTACAAACAACATGAATGCATAGTTCCACAACCGAATCACATATTCAATGATACACATCAGATGTTTATACAAGGACTACTTAATATCTTTATTAATACAATGGGAAATCTCATCATACATGATTGACTCTAGGGCATATTCCCAACACTCTGGCCGAATGAGCCGAAATTGGATCGTGTGGGAGCACTCGTCGATGAACCGATGGACTGCGAGACGCAGCTCAATCTTTGGAGAGAGTCCGCAGCACGAGTCGGTGCTGATAAGGCTCTATGATGACCCACAAGTATAGGGGGTGTATCGCAGTACTTCCTATAAATAGGAGTGTCGATCCCAACAAGGAGCAGAAGGTGTTGACTAGTGGTATGGATGTTGGGGATATGCTATATGGGTATCCTCATAGCATGTCTCTTATCCGACTAACCCGGGTGGCCCATAGTCGGTAGCATGGCCTGTGGCCTGCTGGGCGGCCCAGTTAGGTGGATCCAGAAGGGAGGCCCATGCCGGATAAAGGAAGGCTACAGTGGAGTCACCAGCGTACCCGGAGCCTTGGAGTGCAAGATACACAAGACTAGTGATAGACGGTGTAGGACTCTGTAACCTGTCCGGCTAGGACTTTTCCCTGTAACCCTAGGATTCGACGACTATATAAGTCGGGCCTATGGGAGCCTTTAGGGCACGATCACAGACAATCTCATACAACCTCGCACAGCGAACCTATCTCTGTAACTCGGCGTATTGCCCTTATAGTGATTTATAGCAGGAGTAGGATTCCACCACCGTCGTGGGATCTGAACCTGGGTAAGCTGTGTTACCTCGTACCCGTCAACCGTCCGCCTTACCCCACGTATCTAAACACACACTGTGAGGACCCCTCCATGGCGTACTCGTCGGCAATAGCACGACAGTTGGCGCCCACCGTGGGGCAAGAGGCGCTTCAGGCTCTTCAGCGGGCGAGGACCAAGATCTTCGCGGGAATCGGCGAAACCGTAGCCATTGGCCGTGTTCTATTCTTTGGCAACGTTCCGACCGTCCCCCCGACGAGTTGTGGATCCCGGCGAAGACGAACCCTACACGGTGTTCGATCGTTCCTATCAGAGACATCCACCTCTTCATCGGCGAAACCGACTCGGGCACTAGTTCCCTGGGAGTCGGAGGAGCATCAAGACCTGCACGGACCGCCTACGGGCAGGATACGTTCGCGGAAGGATCGATGTTGGATCTCTCTTCGGAGTTTGCCGGCAAAGATCGGAAAGCATCAAGACCCGCACGGACTGCCTACGGGAAGGATACGTTCGCGGAAGGATCGATGTCGGATCTCTCTTCGGAGTTTGCCGGCAAAGATCGAAAAGCATCAAGACCCGCACGGACCGCCTACGGGCAGGATACGTTCGCGGAAGGATCGATATCGGATGTCTCCTCGGAGTTTGCCGGCAAAGATCGGAAAAGTTCAAGGCCCACCCAAACCGCCCGTGTGCAGGATATAAAGGTGGAAGATCACTGCAAATCCGCCGGCTTCGTCTGCGCATCTGGATAGCAGAGATCCAAGTTTGTCGGCGTGGTTACCATCTTCGATTGACGCGCTGCTTTCAGAGAGAGGGCGAAAACCCCCGCGACTACCTCGCCAGGTGGCTCTGTATACGGGCAGATCTGGCCAATTACCCCGATGATAACGCTTTGTATCACTTCGTGGAAGGACTGGACCGTTGCACGCTTCTCCGACATTCTTTACGTCGGCAGCAGGCAACAGGACGCCTTACCCTCGAAGAGATGGTGAGCACCGTCAACAGCTACGCGGCAGCCCAGATAGAGCTTACGCTCAGAGACGGAGAACCTACGGTTCAGCAGCCGCCGCCACCGCCTCCCGCCGTCATCGTCGTAGCAGCACCACCACCTCCAGTCATCATCGAGGCCATCGCACCTTCACCGCCCATCATCGAGGAAGTCCTGGCACCCTCCGACTCTGTCATTGACGCACTTTACGTTGACTTCAGTGCAGATTCAGAGGAGATAGACTTCAGTCTAGAAGAGCTAGACTCCGCTATGCAGGAGATGGAGGAGGAGTACTCGCGCGACGAGCAAGCTAACAACACCGTCATGTCTCGAGGGGTGTTCGTCACCATTGGGACAACGATGGGTGAAGATCAACCCGGGCAAGCTCCGCCTACGGCGCTGGAAAAGGGGAAGGGGCCACTTATTGCTGTCGACGATGATCGCGCAAAGGTCATGCCTCCTCCGCCTAACCCAGTGCAGCAGCCGCAGGAACTCGTCACCGGTCCGAGCAACAACAACACCGCAAACTTGCCGCCTCCAGCATCCACGTCGGCAGCAGCCCATGTTACTCCAGCTGATAGAGTGATGTACGACAATCTCCTTGTCGAGCCACTAACCGTTGATCATATCCGGAACGTGACTCAGCTTGACGAGAAGCGCCAGCAGCTGCTGGAAGAGGCGCAAGCCATCGCGGAGCAAGGCGCTAAACTAGATCAAGATTTGGTCAACGCGCAGAAGTCCATAGAGAAAGCTAGAGCAATGGAGGCCGAGTACAAGACTCTGCTGCAGCAGCAGAAGGCTAAGAAGGCTCCGGCTCACGTCATCAACGATCCTGGTGTACGGCGCAACCTAGGATGGGCTCCCTCGAAGCCGGCACAGGCCAAGCCATACATTGATAGTGAAGGCAAGCAGGTGATGCCCACCCCACTCCTTAACCTCGCCGTCGCCAAGACCCTTCTGGAGCAGGATAGATCGCCTGAGGCAGTAGAACAGGTCTATGACCTAGTGGCCAAGGCGGTAAAGCAGCAGGAAAAGGCCACCTCTCAGAGGCTTGAGTCTGACCCAGCGCTCTGCCGATCTAGCCAGTACAAACCGCCAAGGGACAGATCTCCTCAGGATGTCGGATCACAGACGGGTTCATCAGAACGAAGACGGAGGGATGCGCGCAACAGGAAGGATGCTATCCCCATATCCTCCGACCACAGAGAAAAAGTCTGAACTCGTCTCCCATCGCCACCGCCCCGATCCCCCCGACGTCAGGAAGATTACAAGGCTCACCATCGTACAGATATGCCCCCTCCAAAGCAGTGTGGCATCGTCATCCGCGACAACACGGCACAGACCCGTCATGATGAAGAGCGCCACCAAGGACACAAGAGCAGGTCACACCACGACCCTCCGCGTTTGACAAGCAACCGTGACAGGCGTGAGGCGTCGCAGGAGGGTAACAGCAAGAAGGCTAACCCACCGCCACCTCCGTCTCCGTCACCGCCAAGCAGTCACCATGACAGAAGAGGCCCGCATCATTCACGCAGCCCATCCCCTATTGACAACAAGAAGAAGAACCCGGAGCCTTATGATGCACGTTCGCGGATCGATAAGATCCACGAAGCCCGGGAAGGACCATACCTAGGACCATGTTGTTTTGGACCTGCAATACGGTCCACAGCTTACCCCAAAGGTTTCCGGATCGACAAGACCATCAAGCCCTATGACGGCACCGCCAAACCTGCCACATGGTTGCAGGACTACGACAACGCGGTGGAGATTGTCGGAGGCAACCCCAACGTCGCTGTTAAGTACCTCCCGTTAATGTTGGCGAGCACGGCCCGTCAATGGATCGACGACTTGCCGGAGAAATCTATCTACAACTGGCTGGATATGCAAGAAGCATTCACCAAGAACTTTGAGGGTACATACAAGCGTCCCTGCACTGTGGGCGATCTACAGCGGTGCGTGCAAGAGAAAGACGAGATGTCTCGCGCCTACCTCTCCCGCTGGCTGGATATGAAAAATTCCTGCGCAGGAGTGCACACTCAGACCGCCATGGCCGCCTTCATCGATGGGTTGGAAAGGGGTACTCATATCCAGAGTGATAGAGTGATGTACGACAATCTCCTCGTCGAGCCACTAACCGTTGATCATATCCGGAACGTGACTCAGCTTGACGAGAAGCGCCAGCAGCTGCTGGAAGAGGCGCAAGCCATCGCGGAGCAAGGCGCTAAACTAGATCGAGATCTGGTCAACGCGCAGAAGTCCATAGAGAAAGCTAGAGCAATGGAGGCCGAGTACAAGACTCTGCTGCAGCAGCAGAAGGCTAAGAAGGCTCCGGCTCACGTCATCAACGATCCTGGTGTACGGCGCAACCTAGGATGGGCTCCCTCGAAGCCGACACAGGCCAAGCCATACATTGATAGTGAAGGCAAGCAGGTGATGCCCACCCCACTCCTTAACCTCGCCGTCGCCAAGACCCTTCTGGAGCAGGATAGATCGCCTGAGGCAGTAGAACAGGTCTATGACCTAGTGGCCAAGGCGGTAAAGCAGCAGGAAAAGGCCACCTCTCAGAGGCTTGAGTCTGACCCAGCGCTCTGCCGATCTAGCCAGTACAAACCGCCAAGGGACATATCTCCTCAGGATGTCGGATCACAGACGGGTTCATCAGAACGAAGACAGAGGGATGCACGCAACAGGAAGGATGCTATCCCCATATCCTCCGACCACGGAGAAAAAGTCTGACCTCTTCGCCCATCGCCACCACCCCGATCCCCCCGACGTCAGGAAGATTACAAGGCTCACCATCGTACAGATATGCCCCCTCCAAAGCAGTGTGGCATCGTCATCCGCGACAACACGGCACAGACCCGTCATGATGAAGAGCGCCACCAAGGACACAAGAGCAGGTCACACCACGACCCTCCGCGTTTGACAAGAAACCGTGACAGGCGTGAGGCATCGCAGGAGGGTAACAACAAGAAGGCTAACCCACCGCCACCTCCGCCTCCGTCACCGCCAAGCAGTCACCATGGCAGAAGAGGCCCGCCTCATTCACGTAGCCCATCCCCTGTTGACAACAAGAAGAAGAACCCGGAGCCTTATGATGCACGTTCGCGGATCGATAAGATCCACGAAGCCCGGGAAGGACCATACCTAGGACCATGTTGTTTTGGACCTACAATACGGTCCACAGCTTACCCCAAAGGTTTCCGGATCGACAAGACCATCAAGCCCTATGACGGCACCGCCAAACCTGCCACATGGTTGCAGGACTACGACAACACGGTGGAGATTGCGGAGGCAACCCCAACGTCGCCGTTAAGTACCTCCCGTTAATGTTGGCGAGCACGGCCCGTCAATGGATCGACGACTTGCCGGAGAAATCTATCTACAACTGGCTGGATATGCAAGAAGCATTCACCAAGAACTTTGAGGGTACATACAAGCGTCCCTGCACTGTGGGCGATCTACAGCGGTGCGTGCAAGAGAAAGACGAGATGTCTCGTGCCTACCTCTCCCGCTGGCTGAATATGAAAAATTCCTGCGCAGGAGTGCACACTCAGACCGCCATGGCCGCCTTCATCGATGGGTTGGAAAGGGGTACGTTGCTCCGACATAAGCTAAAGCGCTTGCAGGATAATCACCAGCTTTACTTGAACCAGATGATTCAGTTAGCTAGTGAGTTCGCAGCTGCCGACGACGATGCTCGTGGCTCTTTGCCGGCAACGGCCGTTCCAACTCAAGCTCGGAGGAACAGCAGTACAAAGCGGAAAACCGCTCCAGAAGAAAAGCAATCTACCGACATGGTCGCTATGACTTTTGCAGGACGAGGAGAAGGCGGACAACATGGCCGAGGAAGAGGAGCGGGCCGCGGGCAACAGCGAGGAAGTGAAATCACCTCGGCGCCGCTCCGCGTTCCCCAAACCTACGAGGAGTACCGCGATATGCCGTGCCTCGTACACCTCGATGCCAACGGCAAGGCCAACCATACCAATCGACACTGCAAGTTCGTCAATGACCTCAAGGAAGACCCGGAGTCCGGCTACAAGCGAAGTTAGAAGAACAGACCGCGAGGCAAGGGCAAGGGGAAGAAGAAGGAGGAGGAGTCCAAGGATTCAAGTGACATGGACAAGGACGTTGACCCCAAGCACGCGCCAAGAGCGACGACAAGGGCAAGAACCCCTTCGCAAAGAAGGCCCCAGTCTACCACACTTTCCTTGGCACCCCCACCGTCCGACAACAGAAGACCTCTCTACGGATCCTGATGGCCACTCTCCCCCCAGTTCCCCAATACCTACGCTGGTCAGAAGTTCCAATAACTTGGGACAGGACGGACCGCCCAGACCTTGTGCCCACGGAGAACCAGTACGCCATGGTCATCAACCCATTGATTGACGGCGTGGAGTTCACCAAGTGCATGGTGGATAGTGGAAGCAGCATCAACATCATGTATCTGGATACACTGCAGAAGATGAACTTGACGGAGGCAAACCTAAGGCGGACCAACACCGTTTTCCATGGCATAGTTCCTGGTCGGGAGGTTTGGTCCCTTGGGTGCATTACGCTTCAGGTAGCCTTTGGCGACGTTAATAATTACCGCCAAGAGCGCATGACCTTTGAGGTGGTCCCCTTCAAGAGCGTGTACCACGTCATATTCGGCCGCGGCATATTCCACACGTTCATGGCCAAGCCATGCTTCGTCTACAACAAACTCAAGATACCCGTACCAAACGGTGTCATCACCGTATCCGGAAGCTTTACCAAGGCAAGGGACTGCGAGATCAATGAAGCAACCATTGCAGAAGCTGTCCTCTATAGCGAAGAATTCAAGGAGATCCAGAGCAAGGTCAATGACTTAGAGATGCCCGCGTCAAAGAAGCAGATCTCCGACTCCGCTCCTGCGTTCAAGGCCACCATCGAGACCAAGCCGGTGGAACTTGTGGTAGGCGATGCCTCCAAGACCGTCGCGATTGGGATGAACCTGGATCCCAAATAGGAAAGCGCAATCGTCGAGTTCCTCTGTGAGAATAGTGACATCTTTGCCTGGCAACCTGCCGACATGAAAGGTGTACCTAGGGAACTTGCCGATCACAGCTTAAACATAGATCCAAAATGTAAACCAGTGAAACAACCTCTACGACACTTCGGAGATGAGAAGAGATGCGCCATTGGCAAAGAGATAGCTAGGTTACTTAAGGCTGGGTTTATCCGAGAAGTCCTTCACACCCGATGGGTGGCCAATCCTGTACTTGTCCCCAAAAAGGGAACCAATGAATTAAGAATGTGCTATGATTACACCGGCTTGAACAAAGCATGTCCCAAAGATCTGTTTGCTTTGCCTCGCATTGACCAGGTCATTGACTCGACGGCTGGCTCGGAACTTTTGTGTTTTCTCGATGCATACTCAGGATACCACCAGATCAAGATGAGGAAGTCGGACCAATTGGCCACTTCGTTCACTACTCCATACAACACGTTTTGCTATGTCACAATGCCCTTTGGCCTGAAAAACGCAGGTGCTACCTACCAGCGGACAATGCATCGTTGCCTTCACGACCAAATTGGTCGGAACGTTTACGCCTATGTGGACGATATCGCGGTGATGTCTAAAAAGTCAAACGACTTAATATCCGACTTAAAAGAAACCTTTGATAATCTCCGGAAATACAACATGATGCTCAACCCTAAGAAGTGCGTCTTCGGGGTTCCAGCCGGCAAATTGTTGGGCTTCATCGTTTCCCAGCGCGGAATCGAGGTCAACCCGGAGAAAATCAAGGCCATCTTAAACATAAACCGTCCGACATGCCTAAAGGACATTGTAAGGTTCCCAACCTTTAATAAGGTAGAGTCCCCTGTGTTTACAATGCTAGTCCCTGGATCAATAGCTAGCATCCACAGTTAAGATGTAATATCAAGAAACAAAGGTCATAATACAACTTTATAACTAGGAATAAAATAATTTATTACATCTTTCATAGCTCATTTGGCTATTACATTACATTGCAGCAGAAAATCTATAAGCATGGGGTCCTTCATCTTCAAAGTGCCACAGGCAAACATGTTGGTTGTAGACTTGTAATCCTAATCATTAAACTTCACTAACATCAATCAAACCTGCAACATAACAAGTTACATCCACAAGGGTCAATACATTTGAATTGTATTGGCAAGTGATACTATGGTAGTATAGTGGAGTATATCATCTATATGCATTTGGCAAAGTGGAGTTGAGGCTTGCATTGCTCAAAAATATATTTTTCCTTATCATTTGAAAACACTAAGTTTTTGTCTTGACAAAAATCACCCAAGGCATCTATCAATCAAATATTGAAGATCATTTAACCCTTGTTCAACCACAAGTTTTTAACTTAGAAATTTGGATGATGAGATTCTTGATAGCTTCCATGTCTTGATGCTCAAATTTTCCTTTACCAGGGACATGGCTAAGTACTTAGATTTTACACTCTGCAGAGGTGGTGCACTTTCCCCACAAGACTTGGTTTCACCAAGACAAGATCTTTCAGAAGCCTTCCCTTAGACCAAAATGGACGCGCTCCAACCTATCAACCACTACCACCAACTGTCCATTTGGCTAAGTTGTTGCAACCTATATGATCCAGGCAGATCCCATAATGCCAAGTGGCTGCACTTGATGTAGGGGTTCGTAGCATGGAAAACAAAAATTTTCTATCGCATACAAACAAACAAGCCAAGATCTATCTACTAGATTGTAGCAACGAGTCGATGGAATAACTTACCCTCGAAGATTCCAAAGCGTTTAACGAGAGCAGATTCTCGTGTGTGATGTAGTCGTACACTTCCGATCTCAAGATCGCGTAGACGATCCTTCCGGCGCCACGTTCCGGCAGCGCTTCCGCAGTCGGTCACACGTTCGGTACTCGACGAAGACCTTCCTCTCCCTTGTTCCAGCAGGCAGCGGAGGTTGTAGCACTCTCCTCGCGATTCCGGCAGCACAACGGCGTGGTACCGGAAGTAGAGGGGAAATCCCGCAGGGCTTCGCCTTAAGCCGGAGCGAGTATGGTGGATTATGAGAGAGGGCTATTAGTGGTCTAGAGATTAGAAACACCAATTAGAAGGCTCTAAACCGCAGGCTAAAGCAATTAGAAGCTCTAAACCAAAACGGCTCTAAACCGGAGATTAGAGGTAGAAACTTGTGTGTCTCAAGGAGGAGGCCCTGCCCCTCCTTTTATAGGTGGAGGGGCTAGGCGCGCCAGGGAGGGAGGGGAGTCCCTCCCCAACTCGGCCTAGGGCTGGCCGCCAGCTTGGAGGAGAGGAACTCCTCCTCCAAGTTGGTTTCAACCTCCTCTTGCTTGTTTCCCACAGTTTCCTGTTTCCCACAGTTTCCTGTTTTAGCCGTTTGACTTTCAAACTGGCAGTTTGACTTTCAAGTTTTGGAACAGCAAGAACACTTAGTACATGATGCAATCATTCAATGACACATTCATGTACCTCCCCCCCCGGAGTGCCGGACAATCCGGAACCTTCTAGAACATTCCCGATGAAAACACCGGAATCATTCCCGAACTCCGAAACGGGACTTTCCTTATATGAATCTTATTCTCCGGACCATTCCGGATCACCTCGTGATATCCCGGATCCCATCCGAGACTCCGAACAACATTCGGTCTCTTTCTCATAATAACATAACTACTCAAACAACGTTGAATCCTTAAGTGTGTCTCCCTACGGTTCGTGAATTATGCGGACATGATCGAGACACTTCTCCGAACAATAACCAATAGAGGAATCTGGAAATTCATATGGCTCCCACATATTTCTACGATTACTTTGCGATCGAATGAACCACTTACATACGATACCAATTTCCCTTTGTCTCACGATAGTTTACTTATCCGAGGTTATGATTGTCGGTATCTCTGCATACCTAGTTCAACCTCGTTACTGATAAGTACTCTTTTCTCGTTCCCGTGATATGTGATCCCTTGTGAGCCAGTCACATGCTTGCAAGCTAATTGGATGACATTTCACCAAGAGGGCCCAGAGTATATCTATCCGTCATATGGATGGACAAATCCCACTCTTGATCCATGTGTTTCAACCAATACTTTCCGAACACTCAATGCCACCTTTATAGCCACCCAGTTACGGTGTGGTGTTTGATGTCATCAAAGCATCCATCCGGCAAAGGTGATATGCATGATCTCATGGTCGAAGGAATTAGGTTACTATGTATCAGAAAGCATATAGCAATTGAACTATTGAAATGACTTGATCTTTTATGCTACGCTTATCTATAGGAGTATGTCCATCACATCATTCTCCTAATGATATGATCCTATTGTTAATAACATCTCTATGTTCATGATCATGAAACCATGATCATATATTAACCAACAAGCTAGTTTAACAAGAGGCTTTACTAGGGACTCTTATTTTAGTTTACAAATCACACAAGTATTAATGTTTCCGGTTAATACAATTATAGCATGGTATGTAAACATTTATCATAAGTGTGAAGATATGATAATAACCACTTTATTATTGCCTCTTGGGCATATCTCCAACAGTCTCCCACTTGCACTAGAGTCAATAATCTAGTTTCAAACCTTTGTGTATTCAACACCTATGGCTTTCCGGTGTTGTATGTACACGATTGCTAGTGGTCAACTGATCTCCGGATCTGACACTTCCAGGTCCATGTGTAATTGCATGTCTTTGCGTCTCTACGCATCAGTCATTCTCTAATGAGATGGCTTTGAATAAATTTGGTCTTTCGGTGTGACCTTTAGCTCTTTGGGGTTAAAACATGTTGATAATATTGTCGCACAATATATCTTCATAGTATTATCCCACTGTGAACTACACCTAGTTTGATAACAAACTACTTGACACAAATGCCCTCTTTTGATGCTAAAATAGCAGTCATATACTTAGCCTTTTGTTGTAGTATCTGTCACAATGTCTTAACTTTGGAACTCATCCAAATCTATTATGGAACTCACTTTCCATTATATTGTGCCACCCTTAGTTTAGATTGAGATAAACTTAATTTGTACTTTGTGACAAAACTAGTATCAATGTAGTACTTTTACAATGAACTAACCATCTATTTGTCACTTCTACAAATATTATACTCTTAGTTCTTCCAAAAGATCATAAGAATATCCTTACTATTGTCCAATGATCATCTTACGAATCATTCTGGTATATGCTCACAACATTTAGAGCATAGGACATATCTGGATTTGTACATATCACAGTATGATTGATATAAATACTCTTTGTGATTTCATACATCAAGTATCAATTTATACTTGATTATTTGTTTCACTTTACCAAATGTCAATACACTTGAATATATCATCAGTATTGAACTCATTCAATCCTTTCTGTGCAACAAGAACCTTTCTTGTAGTTTCTATATTGAACTCATTCAATATCTTGTCTATGTACTTCTGGCACAACCATATTAGCATCTATTGATGCCAAATATTTAGGTTTTGCCTAAGTCTTTCATCGGGATGAAATTCTTAATATGTGTTAATAAAAGATACATTATTTCCAATCAACAATATGTCTTCCACATAATGTATTAGAAACATGTCTTAGCGCTCCCACTTAATTTCTTGCAAATGCAATCATCTTCATTGTCTCTAATGAACTTTTAAACTCCTTTAACAGTTTCATCATAGTGAAGATTCCAACTCCGCGATGCTCACTTTAACCATTGAAGTTTGCATATGCTTTTAGCATCCTTTGAATTAACAAAACCCTATGGACCGTGTTATGCACACGTCCTAGGTAACCCTTCTATTAGAAGAATATGTTTTGTTTATCCAACTATCATATAACAAAATTATATGTAGTGGTTGCTACATTAATCCGTCTAGACTAAATATCGCTATGAAAGATCAAATCTTGTCATAGTCAACCTTTGAACATTGTTGTGAACTCTTTCCCAACATGTCGACTATTTCATAGATGTAAAACATCCATGTCTATTTCTTTATAGATCCAAATACGACTGTAAGGTCTTGTACCTTCCCAGAGGGTCTTTCAAGTTCAAATCTTGATCTCTCGTATATAGAACTATCACGGATTTTATGGCTTCAAGCCATTTTACGGAGTCAGGGCTCATCATCGCTTCTTTGTACGTAGTCGGTTCATTATTCTCAAATAATGATTCAACCCTCAAATCTTGGCATTTGATTGTTCATCCGACCTACTTGTTTCAATAGGAACTTGGATCTCCGTGACCACAACCTTTGAGGTACGTGAGCCATGAGCTTTGTTGCTGCCTCCGGAACACTTTTCGGCGCTGCGCAACTCTGCACATACAGCTAAGGTTCTTTTAACCTTATCAAAGTTCTATTGTCCTCCCACTTAACTTTTCACGAAAAATTCCTTCTCAAAGAAACTTGACGTTTTAAGTGACAAACACTTTTGTCTCCGATGTTATGGAGGATTACTTAACAGTTATACAAAGATAGGTTCATCCGACTTTGGTTGCACACATCTTTCTTATGCATAGCATACCAATGTTTTAAGAAAGGACTACTTGGGTTTTATCCCAAACCATAACATATGGTGTCATTTCAACGGATTATGATGGAGCTCTTTTCAGTGGAAAAACGGTAATCTCTAAAGCTTTTAATCTTTAAAATATAATGGCAGTTTTATGAATTACACCTTCGATCTTACCATGTCAAACAAGGTTTAATTACATATCTCGAACGCTCCATACTCTTATGGTGTTTCGGGAAAATGAAAATCCACGGAACGATTCCATAAATCTTAGGTATTATGCTAAACTTTGTAACTCAAATATCTTCCTTTATGATCTTTATCATAAACTGTTTATATTCTTGTTACAATGATCTTGCACTTCATCTTGAAAGTCTTTGAACTTTTCAAATGTTTCATACTTCATCCTTATTAAGTAAATATTCATATATTCACTCAAATTTTCGGAGAAAGCATATGAAGTTGAAATCCATCGCTCTTGACTACACATAATGGATTTCGTATCACAATATGTACAAGTTCCAATAAGCTAGTCATTCGTTCCCTTTTGGCCTATGAACGAAGTTTTAATTATCTCTAGGAAAGTTTCACAAGCGTCATTTGATCAAAATCAAAAGACTCCAACATTCCATCCACATGGAGTTTCTTCATGTTTTCTTTCCAATATAATTTAAACGGCGATATCACTTCCTAAGTGATATTTCAATCAATTTGTCTTTCGACATTTTTAGCACTAGTTTTATGGATGTGATTTCTCCAACGAGATTTGTGAATCATCCATCTTTTATGGATTACGGAAATTATTTGAACAACCCTTTTGTTCTCATAATACCTGATAAAACAAATCTTGAAGGTAAGCTTTGATGTTTAACGAGCAACACAATAACCCTTTATTTGTTCTCAATGAACATCATCACATATTCTTTTGCTAGTTATTTAGGCCATTGTAGTTCATGAATTGTGTTGTTTCGTATGACGATTCACACCAACAAATTCAGTATCAAATACTTAAGAACCATATTGTTTAATAAGCAAAGAATATAGCCATAACATGTATATCATCTATATACTTAAGCTGAAAAATTCTAGTCTTTTCTTTTCTGCCACATATTTATGAGATTCTCTTTCAGTATTTCTGTTTGAAAGAATCTATCAACATCAATAGTGGAGTCATACATATGACACATAGTCCAAAACATGTATAGTTAAATACCAATGTCTTTGGACTTGCACTTTGAAGTAGGTCACCATCATCAAATGTTTGGTGTTCTTTCAAATTCCTTTATTTAGTAATCTCTTGGTGTAGTAAACATTTTACCTACATCAAATATTCATCCTTATCATGGAATCGTCCATGATCAAACTACCTTTAGCTTATAACGATGAATTACGAGTATAATGTTGCTATCCAAAACCTTTTGGAGGATTAGGACAACAAGTGTCTACAACCCTTTGCAAATTCTCATCAAAATATGAGAACATGAACTTTGCCATATTATACTCTATCATGTTGCAACCAAAACTTCGTTTCAGATATCACAATATCTTCCACACATCATGGTTTCTGAAACAATTCTTTCAGATCCTAGATAACCTTGATATTAAGACAATCCTTTGAATATCAAGAATCATGGAAACAAACATGATACTTATATACTAACATTGGAATTGTTACTCTTGATTTTAATACCAATTATTAAACTTCATGGAGTAACCGAAACTTACTGAAAGTTTGCAATAGGACTTTTAAACTTTAGATTAACACTTCAAAACAATACGATACCAGTTCGTAAAGTAACTAACCAGAATTCTATAGTTCTATTATCTCAATTATAACTAAGCGCAAGGTGGTAAACGGATGCCAATGACTACAACAACTATGCAATTTCACTTTGATTTAGTTTATGATAAATTGAGTTCTAATTAATAATTAAATTAATCTAGGTGAACTCCCACTCAAAACAATATCCCTCACATTGTTTTAGTGATCACACGAACCAAATCCACCACATCAAAACCGATCATCACGAGAGTTGATATAGCTTCAATGGCGAACAATCAACATGTTCATCATATCTACTATATGACTCATGCTTTACCTTTCGGTGATCCGTGTTCCTGAGGCCATGTCTGTACATGCTAGGCTCGTCAAGATCAAACCTTAGTTTCTGCATGAGCAAATCTGGCTTGCTCACGTTGTATACACTTGCAGAATCTAACACACCCGATCATCACGTGGTGCTTCGAAACAACAAGCTTTAGCAACGGTGCTAACTAAGGGTGAACACTTTATGACTTGATATTCATGTGCATGAGGGATCATCTTATAATGCTACCGTCGTCTACTAAGCAATACAAGATGCATAAAGGATTAACATCACATGCAATTCATAATATGTGATATGATATGGCCTTTCTTCTTTGTGCTTCCGATCTCCATCTTCCAGCACGAACATGATCTCCATCATTACCGGCATTGCATCAAGGTCAATGACGCTTCTCCATGGTTGTCGTCCACCGGCTTCAACTATTACAACTAATTTGAATAGACACGCGGGTCTTAACAGAAATTAAAGACAACCATATGGCTCCTGCCGGTTGCCGACTTACAATAAGGAACATTGCATACATCATATATAATCACAATCATGGCCATATCACATCACTGCACACCCCTGCAAAACAAAGTTAGACGCCTCTACTTTCTTTGCATGTTTTACGTGGTTTGGGGCTGTTAATAAGTGTCGTTCTAACTTACGAACATGAACCACAACATTGATACTAGTATTGTTAATCACCCGTTGTAAATTGGATCTTAACTATGCTAGGAGAAACAGGCACCCGCAAAGCCACTTATGCAATACAAGTTGCATGTCAAGCGTGGAGCAAGTCTCATGAACGATGTCATGTAAGGTTAGCCCGGGCCGCTTCATCCCAACATACCGCAAGATACAAAGTACACAAGAAGCAATCGACAATAAAAGCATCAACGCCCACAATGACCATTGTGTTCTACTCGTGCAACAGATCTACATATAGACACGGCTCTGATACCACTGTAGGGGTTCGTAGCATGGAAAACAAAAATTTTCTATCGCATACAAACAAACAAGCAAGATCTATCTACTAGATTGTAGCAACGATTCGATGGAATAACTTACCCTCGAAGATTCCAAAGCGTTTAACGAGAGCAGATTCTCGTGTGTGATGTAGTCGTACACTTCCGATCTCAAGATCGCGTAGACGATCCTTCCGGCGCCACGTTCCGGCAGCGCTTCCGCAGTCGGTCACACGTTCGGTACTCGACGAAGACCTTCCTCTCCCTTGTTCCAGCAGGCAGCGGAGGTTGTAGCACTCTCCTCGCGATTCCGGCAGCACAACGGCGTGGTACCGGAAGTAGAGGGGAAATCCCGCAGGGCTTCGCCTTAAGCCGGAGCGAGTATGGTGGATTATGAGAGAGGGCTATTAGTGGTCTAGAGATTAGACACACCAATTAGAAGGCTCTAAACCGCAGGCTAAAGCAATTAGAAGCTCTAAACCAAAACGGCTCTAAACCGGAGATTAGAGGTAGAAACTTGTGTGTCTCAAGGAGGAGGCCCTGCCCCTCCTTTTATAGGTGGAGGGGCTAGGCGCGCCAGGGAGGGAGGGGAGTCCCTCCCCAACTCGGCCTAGGGCTGGCCGCCGGCTTGGAGGAGAGGAACTCCTCCTCCAAGTTGGTTTCAACCTCCTCTTGCTTGTTTCCCACAGTTTCCTGTTTCCCACAGTTTCCTGTTTTAGCCGTTTGACTTTCAAACTGGCAGTTTGACTTTCAAGTTTTGGAACAGCAAGAACACTTAGTACATGATGCAATCATTCAATGACACATTCATGTACCTCCCCCCCCCGGAGTGCCGGACAATCCAGAACCTTCTAGAACATTCCCGATGAAAACACCGGAATCATTCCCGAACTCCGAAACGGGACTTTCCTTATATGAATCTTATTCTCCGGACCATTCCGGATCACCTCGTGATATCCCGGATCCCATACGAGACTCCTAACAACATTCGGTCTCTTTCTCATAATACCATAACTACTCAAACAACGTCGAATCCTTAAGTGTGTCTCCCTACGGTTCGTGAATTATGCGGACATGATCGAGACACTTCTCCGAACAATAACCAATAGAGGAATCTGGAAATTCATATGGCTCCCACATATTTCTACGATTACTTTGCGATCGAATGAACCACTTACATACGATACCAATTTCCCTTTGTCTCACGATAGTTTACTTATCCGAGGTTATGATCGTCGGTATCTCTGCATACCTAGTTCAACCTCGTTACTGATAAGTACTCTTTTCTCGTTCCCGTGATATGTGATCCCTTGTGAGCCAGTCACATGCTTGCAAGCTAATTGGATGACATTTCACCGAGAGGGCCCAGAGTATATCTATCCGTCATATGGATGGACAAATCCCACTCTTGATCCATGTGTTTCAACCAATACTTTCCGAACACTCAATGCCACCTTTATAGCCACCCAGTTACGGTGTGGTGTTTGATGTCATCAAAGCATCCTTTCGGTGATGGTGATTAACATGATATCATGGTCGAAGGAATTAGGTTACTATGTATCAGAAAGCATATAGCAATTGAACTATTGAAATGACTTGATCTTAATGCTACGCTTATCTATAGGAGTATGTCCATCACATCATTCTCCTAATGATATGATCCTGTTGTTAATAACATCTCTATGTTCATGATCAGGAAACCATGATCATATATTAACCAACAAGCTAGTTTAACAAGAGGCTTTACTAGGGACTCTTATTTTAGTTTACAAATCACACAAGTATTAATGTTTCCGGTTAATACAATTATAGCATGGTATGTAAACATTTATCATAAGTGTGAAGATATGATAATAACCACTTTATTATTGCCTCTTGGGCATATCTCCAACACTTGAAGCTTCTCAACATTTGACATCTCAAATCTCTTTGTTCCTGGGTGGCCATCCACAAGTGAGATACACCAGGTATAACCCCTGGGTAACCACTCAACACAAACCATTCCTTCCATTCCACCCAGGTGATTCATTCACTTAGTTGTTTTATTAACAAAACACAAGTCCTCAGACTTAGAAATTTTTCCATAGTGTGAATATATATTCCACCCTTGTTTTCTACTAGCTAATCTAAGCATGATAGTAGTAGGGATCTTAACTTAGGAAATTTCAACTAAAGTTTCATCTACTAGGATTTCCCATAGCATGGTTTATACTTTAGCAAAAATTCCATGCAAGTTTTACTTAGAAAAAATCACTAATGCATAGTGAAAGTAATGGGACAAAAGTATGAAGCATCACTTGCCTTTTTGGTAGAGGGTATAAGTTCACTCCTTGTCCTTGCTACAATCACACTCTTCAAGTCACTACAATTCAATCAAGCAAGGCACAAGTTCAATCTACCATTCTAGCAAAACATCACATAAAATGATAAAGTCAAAGTAATGCATGCAAGCATGCCAAGCTTTGTTTTATTTGAAAAAGTGGTTCCTAATGGGTCATAAACATTTGAAAACACCTAATGGTCATTTTATAAAGTGGCAAAGTCATTTGCAAAAGATTTCACTTCATAAACCATTTTCAAAACAAGGTATCATTTTATGTGGTGTAGAAATGTTTTTACTAAGGCATTAATCTATAGGGTTCACAAAATATATTTTCAAACCATAAAACTTTGTGTTTAGGGTCAGAGAGTTTAAAACAAAACATTTCCCAAAGGTTTTCTTCCAAAACTATTTTTAACAAATAAACCATATTTTTATTTGACTAGAATTGGTTTTAAATCCAAGATTCATTCTTTTGCATCACCAAATATATTTTTGAAATCACAAAGTGATTCCTAGGGTCAGTAGGTTCTAAACACACCATTTGCAAAATATTTTATCCTCAAAATCATTTTAGAATAATTTTTATAACCTAAACAAGCATACATAAGTTTCTGCAAAAACAAACATTTTAACAGAATCTTTTTGCTAAACAAAAGGCATGGTTGGCTAGGGCTTGCTTTTCTGAATCCATTGATATAAAATTTGCAAAATTTGGACGTGTAGAATTAAAGTTATAAGGTTTTCAAATTTGCATCTAAATCAGATTCTAATTCTGTTTTAAATCAAACTTCGTCCACGTGGCTGTTTCTGATTCGTCCATACCGTTTCGCTCGGATCGGCTACGGGGTGCGTTGGATCTAAGTGGGACTGGATGGTGTAGATTAGCTCGTACCTCTTCGCTTAAGTGGTTCTGTCTACGCCACAGGATGAGGATCCAACGGCCCACGTGTGTTTGACCAAAGGCTGGCGGCGCAGCGACGGTGGCTGGCGGCGGCGCGGTCAGATGGTGGCGGTGCTAGTGAAATAGGAAGCGAGAGAGGATGGGAAGATGCTCACCATGTTCGCAACGTCGTGGGGAAGCTCAAGGAGGTTGTCGTTGCTGAAGGGGCGCACCGAGCTGCTGTCGATCGCTCACCGGAGTCTGCACAGCGTCGGGCACGCTCTGGTCGACATTGGGAGCGGGGCTACAAGGCACAGGAGAGCGAGATAAGGTGTCCGTTAGACGCGCGAGGGAGAGTAGAACCTGCGTGTGTCAACGAGAGGGGAAGGGGCGGGCGGAAGCTACCTGGGGCACTCGCCAGAGTTGAAACAGACGGTGGCGGCGCTTGGAGTCGTCGTTGTCGAGGCTCAGAGGCGCGCGCGAGTGAGCTGCGGATGCAGAAAGATGCGCCAGGGCCTGGGGAACTTGCCCGTGTGCTCGGGGAGGTAAGGGGCGGCAGGGTCCGGCCAGAGTCGGCAGGGAGAGTCGTCGGAGACAGAGGTGCTCGGAGAGGAATTAGGGCGGCCTGGGGGCGTGCTAAGGTGGGGCGACAGAGGGAAAAGAGAGAGGAGGTGCTGGCGTTTATCACTGCGTGGTCACGGCGAGGGTTTAACGCGACATTAAGGCGTAATCAAGCGAGCGTTTAACGGCAGGAACGACAGCGGTGTCTGGGGAAAGAACAGGTCGCGGGTGGGAACGACGAACTGGTAGGTGGGGCCATCTGGCAGCGAGAGAGAGAGGAGTGCAGGGTCCACCTGTCTGCGTCGTTGCGGGTTTAAAACTGGGTGCGAATTGTTTTCCTTCGGGAGAGAGAGGAGCTGGGCTAACTGGGCCAGGTGGGCTTAGCTGGGCTGGGTCGTCTCTTTCATATTTTTTTTTGTACAGTAAACTTTTCTTTTTCTATTTCTTATTTCTGTTTTGAAATTCAATCAAACAATTCAAACACTAATTCAAATCAAACTCCTACCACACTTTGTATTGAGTTTAGTTCTGTTTAACAACAATAACCAAGTCCCAAAAATAAAATAATATTTTTATTTTAGGGTCCATTAATAATTAAATGAATAGACCTTAATCATTTAATTCAAATAGGATTTGTTTTATCAAAATCTTTATTTTGAAATTTTAAAATAAAACCCAAAAACACTTCAGTAGGTTTTATTTGAGAATATAAAATACTTGGAAAACTTGTTTAAAATAAGTTAACAAGTTTTTGATGTTTAATTAAAATGGTAAAACCTTTATTTTAATAAAATTGGTTTAATAAATCCTCATTATTTTATTTAAATAAACTTTTACTCTTTTAATCAAAGCAAAACCTTTTATTTCAAAAGCTTGGCCAAGGTTTAATTTGGCTCTATAAAATAATCCTTATTTATATTTCTACATTTTTCATTTGAAAACCAAATCTTTTTATTTAAAAGATCCAAAGATAGTAATTCCAAATATTTTAACTTTATTGTTTATTCATCTTTTTAAATCCCTTTAGGATTTTATTTGTTCCAAATAGGTTTTTGAAAGTTTTCAATTGGATTCAAAAAGTTTCTTCTCACCCTGAAAATCAACAAAGTTTTATTTTATTTATTTATTTTTCACATTACAAGATTTGGAAAATCTAGGGATGTGACAGACATTCAACGACTAACAGTTTGTGTTGCAGCAGTTAGTCGGTTCGTCAGCCGACTTGGAGAGAAGGCTTTGCCGCTGTACAAGTTGCTGAAGAAGGCGGACAAATTCACGTGGACAGACGAAGCAGATGCAGCATTGAAGCAGCTCAAGGAGATTCTTTCCTCAGCGCCCATCCTTGCAGCACCCGAGCCTGGAGAGCCCCTGTTAATTTACATGGCGGCAACCAACCGGGTTATTATCATCATCGTCGTGGTAGAGCGGAAGGAACCAGGCTACAAGCACGGAGTTCAACGACCAGTTTACTATGTGAGCGAGGTCTTGACGGAGTCCAAGCAACATTACCCGCACTACCAAAAGATAGCTTATGGAGTATTCCTCGCTTCTCGGAAGCTGAGGCATTACTTTCAGGAGCACCCAATCACAGTAGTGAGCAAGACTCCACTGTCCGACATTATCAATAACAGCGACGCTACAGGAAGGGTCGCCAAGTGGGGCATTGAACTTGCCGCCTTCGAGATCACCTACAAGAGGCGCGATGCTATCAAGTCACAAGCTTTGGCGGATTTTATTGCAGATTGGACGGAGATGCCAGACGCTACTCTGTTGCCAGAACCAGAGTATTGGGTGATGCACTTTGACGGATCAAAGTTGCTCAACGGCTCGGGGGCTGGTGTACTGCTACAGTCACCAAAAGGAGACAAGCTGCACTACGTTCTGCAGATTCACTTCGAGGCTACAAACAACATGGCAGAGTATGAAGCACTCATTCACGGACTACGTGTAGCCAAGGATATTGGCATCAAGCGCATAGTTTGCTGTGGAGATTCCGACTTGGTTGCCCAGCAGGTGGCTGGCACCTAGAATGCGCGGAACCCTATGATGGCGGCATATCGCGACGAAGTGGACGAGATAGCCAAGAGATTCTTGGGCTACGAAGTCAAGTATGTGCCTAGGGAGCAAAACGAGGCGGATGATCTACTGTCTAAGCTTGGATCAGGGTGCAAGAAAATTCCGCCAGGAGTTTTCCTAGAGCATCTACGCACACCGTCCGTGAAGGGCACCGACATCGACAACCCGAATAGAGCCGACTCTTTCGTCAACATGGTGACAAAGATCCCTCCGACTTGGACAAAACCGTTCATGGAGTATCTCGAACACGGAACTTTGCCCGACGACAAAGTCGAAAGACGGCAAATAGTATGACGAGCAAAGGGTTATATCATAATCAGTGGGCAACTCTATAAAAGGAGCACTACTGGTATATACTTAAAGTGCGTTTCCCAGCTAGAAGGTATGGAAATCCTGCGCGAGATCTATCTCGGAGATTGCGGGCATCACGCCGCTCCTCGATCATTTGTCGTGAAAGCCTTTCCGGCAAGGATTCTATTGGCTGATCGCGAAGGTGGACGCCGACAAGCTAGTTGAGACATGCATGGGATGCCAGTATTATGCCCGATAACCACATGTTCCTGCTGAAGAATTGCAAACAATACCAATAACTTGGCCGTTTGCAGTCTGGGGGCTAGACATGGTGGGACCGTTACAGACGGCACCGTGTGGATTTACGCATCTGCTTGTATCAGTTGACAAATTCACCAAATGGGTAGAAGCTAAACCCATTAGAAAGCTTGATGGGGCAACTGCCCTTCGGTTTGTCCGGGATCTAGTGGTGAGATTTGGTCTCCCACACAGCATCATCACCGACAACAGAAGCAACTTGTCACTCGGAGAAGTGGAGGCCTATTGCTGGGACAAAGGCATCCGACTTGACCTTGCATATGTGGCACACCCACAATCCAATGGTCAGGTTGAGCAAGCAAATGGATTAATTCTGTAGGGAATCAAGCCATGTCTTGAGGCACCGCTACATAGAGCAGCTAGAGCCTGGGCGGAAGAATTGCCATCTGTGCTGTGGAGTTTACGAACCACACCCAACAGATCCACCGGCTACACCCCTTACTTCATGGTATATGGAGCAGAAGCCATCCTACCTTCTGACATCCTCCACGACGCACCAAGAGTTGCCGCCTACGACGAAGATGACGCTGCAGAATCCAGACGCCTAGATGTGGACCTTCTCGAGGAGGAGCGCGTTTTGGCATGCCAAAGATCCGCCATCTACCAGAAGAAGCTACGCAGCTACCATAGTCGCCGCGTTCGGCATCGCTCGTTTAAAGAGGGGGACTTAGTACTCCGACTTAAGCAGAAGAAGTCACACAAATTATCCCCGCCATGGGAAGGACCGTTCATCATAAGCAAGGCGCTGCTCAATGGGCCTTACTACCTTGTCGACAATCGTGAACTCAAGGATAGACTCAATGAGGATCATAAGCGTAAGCGACGTGACCCGGATGATGACTACCCGAAGCTTGATCGGCCATGGAACATAGCACAGCTACGTCCTTTCTACACTTAGCATCTTTTATCTAATTGTGTACCTCTTATATGATCAATGAAATAAAGCTCTTTGGTTCACTCATATTGCTGATTCTTTTACCTACTTTAGTGTTCATTTTTGGATCATATAAAACCTTTATGCACAAGTCTTGCGATTGCACTTGTGAAAATTACGCCTACGGGCGTTAGCTTAAGTTTTCTGGTCTACACGTTCTTTGTTGTTTTTATGTGGATTCTGGAGTAGTGACTTTCGGCACTTATTGTTGGCAAATTTGTGCTCAGGTTATTGACGGTGCCATTGGGCATCATCACCTAAGCGCATGGTTCCGACAACGAGTCTTCCGACTCACGAAAAGTCTAGCATAAGAACCAGAGTAATGGATAAGCCAGCACTTGCTTAAAAAATATATACATACTAGGAATTAGTTCTTAAGTAGAAGGATACGACAATCATTGTTTTCCGCCTTAAGATTACATCACCAAGTTTCTTCCGTGCACACACCAAAGGTGAAACAGAAATTACAAAGTGTTTTTCATTCTTTGGGTGCAGGAGACTTGGGGGCCGCATCATCACCAGCGGGAGAATCACCCTCAACGTCGGCGCTGTGATGAGACTCGGAGGAATCTTGGTTGACGCTGTCGATGAGGTTCCTGGGCACGAAGACGTCAACGTCCACCAACTCGGCAACCCTGGTGTCGTAGACCACGAGTGATGACAGGATGGCTTCGTGATCAATCTCCTTGCCGTCATCATCCACGTTGGGGATACCAGAGGTCACCGTGTCGATGTCGGCATCTTCATAGTGTGTCTTCACCATAGACAGCGCCATCCTTGCGCCAACCCGTGCGCATGAAGCTTTACAGCTTGCGACACGCTCGGGGGCTCAGCGCAGAATCTCCGAGTACTTCGCCACGGAGTCCGAGGCCTTGATATAAATCTGGAGGGGCTTGGCAATCTCCTTGGCTTGGGCGATGGCGGTATTGATGAAGTTGCCGGCAAGAACCATGCATTCTTTGTCCGAAGGAGGCGAGCGGGTTAAACCCATAGGAGCTGCAAATTCCGACAAGGAGCGCATGAGTTCAAAAAACTCTAAGTATCCAGATTACAGAAATTCAAGGCGGAGGAAACTTACTGAAGATGCTAGCCTTGGCCTGCCAAACGATGTCCGCCAAGGATTCCTTCTCTTGTTGGAGGAGCTTAAACGCCTCGCTATGGTGAAGATTTTGCTCATCAGCAGCTTGCTTCTGATCCTTTAGGATCGCAAGCTCCTCCTTCAAGCGATTGATCTCCGCGGAGGCGGGATCCTGCAGGGCTTTCATGGAATCCTCGTGCATCTTCAGCATCTCCTTCCTCTCCTCCTTCAGGATCTTGTTCTTGCTGTCCAACTGCTGGATATGCTTGGACTGCTCGACAATGTCCTTGGCCTTGGCGACATGTTCTGCAAGTCGGAGAAAACCACGTACACAGTGAGTACTCGGAGATTATGGGCACAAAAGTAAGACGGAAATGCGCAAAAAGAAAACAGACTCTTGTTTTTGATGATCTGTTCCTTCAAGATGGCAGTTTTACCCTTTTCGGCTTCAAGATCTGCGCGCATCTTCTGATACTTGTCGTTGGCCATGCCCCTCCGAGCATTCTCGTTCTATGGAAACAAATACAAAGTTAAGTCGTTGTTTGGTCTGCTTGGAGCCCCTAGTCGGAGATTTTCCACCTAGATGCTCGGGGGCTACAGCGAGAGTTTTTAACTTATAAATATGCTTAGCTTTTCTTTAAGCATATAGTCGGAACTAATTCAGTTACAACTAGAGGCTTGGGGGCTACAGCATTGAAAATTATGAACACTGTGTATGCTACTCTTAAAGCATCTAGTCGGAATAATTCATTCCATCTAAATGCTTGGGGGCTACAGTGAGAGTTTTTTCTAATTTAGTCACTCTTAGAGCATATAGATGAAAAACCTATGGTTTTCCGTCTACATCCTTGGGGGCTACAGTGGGATACTCATATGAAATGCAAAAGGCAAAGTAAAACTTACAAGTGCAATAATCTTGAGGTTTGTAGCACTCTCGGCCAGCAGCTTGCCAAAGGAAATGCTATTTCCCCGCAAGATATCTGCTTGTCGGAGAAGTTCCTCAATACCGCACGTCGGAGATGACGACACTCCTCCAGGAACCATAGTTGTGTTACTCGGCAGGAGCGCCAGGTAAACTATCTTCGGGAACTCAATGGGTTTCTGGGGAGTAGGGGCGTCGCCTTCGGCAGAGGTACCAGCTCCCACCACCGCCTTGCCACTACCGATGGCATCCTTAGCCGGAGCTTCAGCCATTTGAAGAGCAGTGCTCTCCTGCGTCGCCTGCTCGCCGACAACAGCGAGTTTGGTAGAGGCGCCAGAATCCACTTCCATGGCGGAAGGACCTGGTGCCTCCTGGACTTGAGAGCTTGTCGGAGCAGAGGAGGGCTTGACGACAGGAGTAGCAGGGGCGATGGCGGGGGAGGAGTCGCGATGCAGCATATCTTTGATATTTCTAGAAGCCCCAAGAGTCTTGGAGGACTTCTTGAGGCTGGTTGTGGCTTTCTTCCTGAAACGTCCAAAATGCATAAGTACATGAATAAGACAGATAAATAAGACAATGTCGGAGAATGAGAGGCTTACACTAGGGGGGGCGCTTTGGCAAAAATCCCGGTGGCTTTTCTCTTTTCCGCCTACAGGGCGGCAGTACTCTTTTGGGAGGCTCCACCCTCCGTCTTCTTCTTCTTGCCTCCGTCGGCAGCGTCAGAGGTGGAGCTCTTTCGCTTTCGCGCCAACGGGACATCGTCGTCGGACATGACCGTGACTTCCTTCATCTTTGGATCATATATTTGGGTAGCCAGGTTATCCTCATCTAGATCGCTAAGCTGTTAAGTGAGAAATCATCGTGTTAGATAAGATGGCACTGGCAAGACGGGGAAACTGGAGCAATGTCATACACGGAAAATAAATACCTACCTTTGGGCACTTTCCGTCTACGTACATGTCGTAGGTGATGGTGAAGCCACACTTCTTATCCTTCACCTTGACGATGTCCTTCAGGCGGAGCTTGACGGAGTTGCTCGAGAAGTTATCCACGGAGATCCGGAGGGTATCCCTTCGATCACTGGTGTACTCGTGCATGAACTTTGCGTGGTGCTGTAGAGGTTGGATTCGCCTGATGAACCAGCACATGGCTAGGTCCAAGCCGGTCAAACCCGTCTCTACGAACCACTCGATCCGCCTTATTGCGCGTGAAGCGTCGAGGTCGGAGGGAAGAGAGGCATGTGATCTCCATGTGGAAACTTCAGCGGTGGCTCCATCCACGAAGTCCGGTACGTCACTTCTCGGCCCGCCAAAAGGAATGTCGGGGCCGTAGAAGTACGTCCGCTGCCAGTTTTTGCACGACTCGTGGCCGACGATGTCAGGGAACCGCTGGCCAGGTCGGATCTTGAAGCTTATGGTGCCGCAGTTCCTAAGCTCCTCCCTACTGTGTCCGGCTTCACGTTTGACGGTGAAGAAATACACGAACAAGTCTAACCTAGGCCTAATACCTAGGTAACCCTCACAAAGTGCTGCGAAGTTGCTAAGCACTAAGATACTATTGGGGGAGAGGTTATGGGGTTAGACCTTGAAGTGGTTCAAGACGGACAGAAAGAAGTGTGAGATGGGCAGAGAAACGCCGCGTACCAGCTGAGCCTTGAGGTACACCTTTTCTCCGGCTTGGGGAGAAGGTGTCACCTCGCCGGCCGGCGCCGCCCGCCAGGCGAGCCCCTCCGTCGCGGGGAGTTAGCCTTCGGCGACCATCTCTTGGATGTCGTGGCTGGTGATGTCCGAGCCGCGCCAGTCGCCCTTGTGCGAGTCTGGCTCTTCTTCCAGAGGCTCTAGCGCCGCCAGATTGTGGTCACCGTCGGTGGTTTCAATCACCGCTGACGCGGGGATGACCAGGCCCTCTAGGGGCACGACGATGGAGCTCGCCGGCTTTGCTGTGGCGTCGCTCGACGCCGCCATCGACGGGGAAGAGCTGCTGCTAGCCATGGAGGACTGGAAGGATGCGACTGATGCAAAGAGAGGCTAGGGTTCTTCGAGGTTTTCCGCGGAAAGCTCGAGGAGGCGTGCGGCTGGAGGAAGAAGATGATGACGCGAGAGAATGGGGTGAAAAAGTGGCAAGTGTCCCACGGTTACTATTTATCTTACTCTGCGTCAAGATTCGTGCAGCTAATCGGACGGTTGCCGCGTAGACGACGTGTTCGAGAACGTGCGCGGTAATTTCGCCACGTCTCCAACCGCCGCTGCCAACGGTTCGTATCGCTCGCGCGGGAAAATCGGATATGATTGCCTTCTCTGCGTATGTGAATTACGAGGCGTCGCTGTCCTAAAGCCTACGTCATCATAACTGACATAGTAGATAAGCCGTCGCATCGAAGATTCCGGCATGGACGGATTTAATCCGACTACGGAAGAGTACGATGGAAGATTCAGTATTTCTCCGACTTACAAATCAAAGACGGAGAAAAACCTTGCAGGGTTCTTTGGGAGGACTACAAGATATTGCTTGACAATTTGCCGACATCCATCTAGACGGAGCATTCCACGTGAAGAGGCAAGACGGTGCAAGATCTCGGAGTTCTCCGGGGGATACTGTTGGGGATATGCTATATGGGTATCCTCATAGCATGTATCTTATCCGACTAACCCGGGTGGCCCATAGTCGGTAGCATGGCCCGTGTCCTGCTGGGCGGACCAGTTAGGTGGATCCAGAAGGGAGGCCCATGCCGGATAAAGGAAGGCTACGGTGTAGTCACCAACGTACCCGGAGCCTTGGAGTGCAAGATACACAAGACTAGTGATAGACGGTGTAGGACTCTGTAACCTGTCCGGCTAGGACTTTTCCCTGTAACCCTAGGATCTGACGACTATATAAGTCGGGCCTATGGGAGCCTTTACGGCACGATCACATACAATCTCATATAACCTCGCACAGCGAACCTATCTCTGTAACTCGGCGTATTGCCCTTATAGTGATTTATAGCAGGAGTAGGATTCCGCCACCGTCGTGGGATCTGAATCTGGGTAAGCTGTGTTACCTCGTACCCGTCAACCGTCCGCCTTACCCCATGTCTCTAAACACGCACTGTGAGGACCCCTCCATGGCGTACTCGTCGGCAATACCACAACAATGGAGCAGGAACTCTCAGTAAATACCTAGCAAACAAATTTTTAGGGGTTTTCTGATAAAGCAACAAAACAAAGTGCAAGTAACAAAGACAATGAGAAAACGCAGCAAGTGTCCCAATCCTTTCTTAGCAAAGGACAAGCCAGTGAAAATACTTATAAGGAGCAAACGTTCTCGAGGACACATGGGAATTCTGTCAAGTGCTTTTGCTTCAAATAGCTGAGTACTCTTCTTTGGTGTTGTAAGTGTTGTGTGGGTGAACCTGTGCTAATGTACCGACCTTACTTGGACTAATACATACTTGTGATTAAACCCCCTGTAAGCATCCGCAACTATAGGAAAGTAATTAAGATATAAACCTAACCACAACCTTAAACTCTAAGATCCTACACTCCCTTGTGCAAAGGTGTCCTAACGGGGGTTCAAGTTTCTGTCACTCCGGCAACCCCATAATTAGTAGCCAAATACACAATGCATTCCCTTAGGCCCATAAATGGTGAAGTATCATGTAGTCAACGTTCACATGACACCACTAGAAGAATAGCACCACAACTTAAATACTAAACCATTGAATAATAACTCAACACAAATCCACTACTAACAACATGACTTCTCCCATGTCCTCAAGAACTACACAAAATACTCACGAGACATCATATGGATCAAGATCAAAGATGATATGATAATGGATAACAATCTGAACATAAACAATAATCCAATGGTTCGACTCACAAGCATCAACTACAATAATAATTAACACCGGGAAAGTTTCCCCTAATGAACTAAGCAAGTATCCAACACGATTGTTATAGCGGGATGGAGTGGTGATGATGGTTCTAGTGGAGATGATGGTGTGGATGATGATGATGATCCCGATGAAGCCTAGCTTGACGATGGTGTTGATGCCGATGATCTCCCCTCCCCGGGAAGGAATTTCCCCGGCAGAAATTTGTCTGCCAGAGAGATCTTTCTCTCTTGGTGTTTTCCGCCCCGCAGAGGCAGCGGAAATCTATCTGTGGTCGCCCCCCTAGTATTAGGGTTTCGAGAGGATGATATATGCGAGAGGACATAGTCGAGAGCCAAGCAGGTGGGCCACACCTGCCCTAGGCGCGACCTAGGGGGGACCCGCGCCTAGGGGGGTGTTGGCCCCCTGTGGCCCTTCTGCGCCTCCCCTTCTGGCTTCCTTCGTCTTCTGGGAAAATATAATTTTCCCATATTTTTCTGGTATTTTTTTGATCTTCGCAATATTGCATCAAAACACCTCTTTTTCCATCAGAATCCAGACTCCGGTAGTCCATCCTCCAAGAATCATCCAACATGCAAAAACAGAGTAAAAGACATAAGTAATACCTCATAATAAGACATATATCAATGAATAGAGGCAAATTATGATATAGAATGGTGATGCAAATTGGACGTATCACTCTGACCTGTGAACTTTCATGGTACGAGGGTATCTGCCTGGATATTTTGCAGAATCTGCGCACTGACTCGGTCTGGACTTCTGATCCAGATCATATCGCACGTCGGCAAGATCGTGCCCACCAACTCATGCAATATTCCAATGTGCATGGATGGAATGAGGGGCCAAGTTTCCTCCTAGACGACATTGAAGAGGATGCCGAGGAAGAAGATGACGATAAGGCCGAGGAAGATGTTGGCGATGAAGAAGAAGGCATGGAAGAGGAGGCGGGTAGCTCAGACAAGCATGAGGAGAACTCGGATCATGAAGCCAAGACCAAGGCCAGTACTTCTCATGGTGCCTCCGAGGATACTTCCATTGAGGTAGAGGTTCATACCTCAGAGGCCCCAGCCTCGGAATCTGCTGTTCCTCCTCCGAATGCTGGTGATTTGGCATCAACTGATTCCTGAGCTCAAAATACTTAAGCTTTATTAATTCCCCGGTATGCCGGGAGTATGATGTAAGATACAGTTCAAGTTGTTTTGCTACTATGCAGTTTGTAAATATTAAACCCTTTTGGGTGTAGTCCTAGAGTTTCATGTTTCTTGTTCTTCCGACTTTGTTAGTCGGCCCGCGTCTACCATTTTTTGGCGTTCGACTTACGGGTCCGAGATTAGCAGGTCGAATTAACAATACTTAGAAATTTGGATGATACGCTCAAAAAATAACTTCGCAAGATAAGTAAAGAAAAAAAAAACAGGGGGTAGTAAAAAACAAAACATGAGTCGGCTCGCGTATTTTTTCCTTCCTTAGTCGTTTTCGTGTGTTCGACATTCACCGACTTTTATCTTGCTTGCCATGAAGCCTATTTTCTGGACAACAGCAAGTCGAAGAGTTTGCCTTTATTGTCGACACATTACTAACCCGGCTTAAGGATTAAAAATCTAAGCCAGATGACATATAAAATGAAATACATAAAAGAAAATTTCATTAAGGCAGTCCCCGAGTTATAGCTCGAGGTGCCAAGGTTTCAGTCAATATCTCATTGCTGGCATATAATCCGACATATGAGAGATCGGGATACATACACTTTTTCCAAGTGTAAAATGGACGAAGTAGAGCTACATTCCATAGCCTCTTTGATTCTTCTCCTAGATATGTCTGCCTTATTCTTCTCCTGTGCCTGAGCATCTATGAGATAATATGCATCATTGTGTAATGCTTTGCTCACAATAAATGTACCCTCCCATGGAGGTGATAATTTATGCATGTCGGCCATGCGTTGCACAAGCCGAAGCACCAGATCACCCTCTCGGAAGACTCGGGGATTCACTTTCTTGTTGATATATGGCAGACCTGGACAATGCTAATTATCTTGCCTCTTCTAATAGATCAACATTGTGAGACCCTGGCACATGGCTCAATAGGATTGATAGGAAACACATACCAACAAGTTGCAACTTCTTTTCCGGAAGCCCATTTGAAAAGAACTCTGAGGTTAAGCATGCTTGGACTAGAGCAATTTGAGGATGGGTGACCGACCGGGAAGTGGGTACCGGGTGCGCTCGAGTGAGGACAAAGTGTGCAGAAAAGACTAGTGTTGGACTGTGGGGTTAGTCTAGAGATCCTATTGAGCTGCCAGGAGTGACAGCCGCCGGTCTGGAGTGATCGGGGGTGTTACAAGTGGTATCAAAACCGACCCTCGCGGTTACATGGGCGTGTGCGGGTCAGTGGCGGACATGTGTAGCATGGCGCGTGTGGCCCGGAGTGGACACGACATGGCAATGTGTCGGCACTGGACGCACAAACGTGTGCCAAGAGGTGACATTCCTGGCTTGTGGTTGATCGACGAGGATGTCAATCTTCTAAGGGTGAGTGTCTATGAGACCCTGGCGCATGGCTTAATAGGATTGATAGTATACCCATATCAACAAGTTGCAACTTCTTTTCCGAAAGCCCATCTAAAAAGAACTCTAAGGTTAAGTGTGATTGTCCTAGAGCAATTTTAGGATGGTTGACCGACCAGGAAGTGGGTACCTGGTGCGCACGAGTGAGGACAAAGTGCGCAGAAAAGACTAGTGTTGGTCTGTGGGGTTATCCTAGGGATCCTATTGAGCTGCCAGGAGTAACAACCGTCGGTCCGGGGAGGCCGGGGGTGTTACAAACATCATCCTGCCGGGTTATTTCATTCACTTTGGCGTCTGTGTATTGGATGACTCTAGGTGAATCATGCACTATGTCGGCTGGTAATACAACTTCTGCCCCATATAACAGAAAAATGGCGTATAACCTATTGATCGATTTGGAGTTGTCCTTAGGCTCCACAACACGGTCGGGAGCTCCTTGATCCAACACCTCGCTGATCTTTGCAGCGGCTCAATGAGCCGGGGTTTTATCCCGGATAATACCAGTACATTGGATCTTTCAACTTATGCGTTCGATGCAGGGTGTTGATGATTGCATATTTGCATCATGTTTTAGATTATTATTTTGCATTGTAGATGTAGGATCTTGGTATTTTATGGCGTTCGCATGCATTTTTTGTATTTATTTTCACCAGGATCCGATCAGATGATGGATCCAACAGACACAATTCTTGGAGCATTTGTGTTGGAGAGAAAAGTAGCCAAAAACTACGAAAATCGCTTATTGGGGAAATATTAATAATACCAGAAGAAAACCCGAAGCGAGCAAAGGAGACAGAGAGGTTAACGACCAACTATACGAGCCGCAAGCGTATAGTTGACACCGCCTCCGCCTCCTCAAATAGTTTCACCCCGTGCACTGGTTCGGAGAGACGACATACAGAACACCCAGAAATCTCTAAAACCTAACCTCCAGAAGGCATCTGGAGGGGGAACTTGCCCTAGGGATCCATCTTCGCCCTAAGTAGATCTGGGAGGCTAAGGCATCGATCTCCATCTTCATCAACCTCTGCATCTTCATCACCACCATCACCTCCATCCATCCCATCTAGTTCTTATTGTAATTCTTGCACTAGTTATGGATTTATACAAGTACTATTCATTGATGATCGTTTCCATTAGCATTTCTATGATGTTGTCTGCCTCCATGTATGAGTAGATCATTAGTTCTTGGGGAGATGGAGAAACCCTAGCATGAGATTGCAATAAGATAAAGTTTATTATGATATTCATTGTTGTGACCATGTGTTAGATTGTCTACATCTTGATGTTGGAAGAAGTCAACCTCTCCAATATTTGCCTCTTGTGGAGACTTGATGTAGGGAACTGATACGTTCAAAACGTATATACTTTTCCGAACACTTTTTCTATTGTTTCTACTCTAAACTTGTTTGATTTGGATACAACTAACATGGACTAACGCTGTTTTCAGCAGAATTACCTCGGTGTCTAGTTTTTGTGCAGAAAATCAACTATCAGGAAAAATTCCGGAAAATATGCCAAAAATCTATTTCACCAGAAGACTCACGGAGCCAGAGTACGAGACGGAGAGGAGACCTGAGGGTCCCACCCCCCGCTGTGCGGGTGGGCCCAGGCCACTCCTGGAAGGGGGTGGCTGCCCCAGGCACCCCCTCGGCCTCCCTCTTCGCCTATAAGATGCCTCTTGACCTAAAAACCGAGGGGGGGGGGGGGTCGACATTTTCCAGAAAGAGTTCCGCTGCGCTGCCACCACCAGAAACCGTGATTCGGAACCAGAAACTCTGTTCCGGCACCCTGCCGGGATGGGGAATTTGGAGAGGATCATCGCCATCGTCATCACCAACGCCTCTCCATCAACCATCCATGTTTCCCTCATCCATGGGTGAGTAATCCCCCGCTATAGGCTATGGGGATGGTAGGGATTGGATGAGTTCTATCATGTAATCGAATAAGATTATTAGGGATGGTGCCTAGTATATCTATTAGTGCTATTTGACTTTGTTGCAATTTGTTGTGCTTAATGCTTGTAACTAGGGCCCGAGTGCCATGATCTCATATCTGAACTTATTATTGAGTCATTGTGATAGTATTGTTTGTGATCTTATCTGCAAGTTGTGTACACATATCATTGTCCAGATCCAAAGGCCCCGAAGTGACAGAAATTGGGACAACCGGAGGGGATGGCTGTGATGTGAGGATCACATGTGTTCACGGAGTGTTAATGCTTTGCTATGGTGCTCTATTAAAAGGAGCACCTTAATTGCCAGTAGTTCCCTTGAGGTCCCGCTGCAACGGGCTGGCAGGACAAAAGATGTTGTGCAAGTTCTCATTACGAGCACGCATGACTATATATGGAGCACATGCCTATGATTGTTTAGTACTTGGATGCTTATTCTAATTTATATACAATTGCCCTAGATCTTGAAGTTACATGTTTAGACTTGTCCATGCAACACCCGTCCATCCATCCCTATGCCTACAGCGCTCATATCCTACTGTTTGCTACTATTGTTACTATTGCTCTTATTTTACTGCTGCTGTTGCTACTTCCAAACTGTTTCTACTGATAAACTTCTGTGAGTAAGAACTATTTCCAGGTGCAGCTGAATTGACAACTCAGTTGTTAAGGCTTGCAAGTATTCTTTAGATCCCCTTGTGTCGAATCAATAAATTGGGGTATACTACCCTCGAAGACTGTTGCGATCCCCTATACTTGTGGGTCATCAGGAACTACTTGTTGGTAGACGGAGGGATGTTAGCACTTACGGTGACTATAAAGCTGTTGGCACCCCTTACGTATCAAATTGGGAATCGAGGAAACTCACAAAACACTATCCATGACATGGGATACGTCCTGGAGGATTATGTCCCTTAATAGCGCAGTAATTCAATTGATGTTGATTGCTGTCTGCTATGGTTATGAGGATGATTTGAGCAGTGGTTGCTGTCTCTTTGTCCAAATACGGAGTTCCTCCCACACATACATAGTTGAGAATGTTCATGACAATAATCTTTATCTTAGCCCTTTATAATTCTAGTGGTGTATCCGCTAATCCCTGAGAGCACTTTCTCCCACTGAAGTTTCAAATCTCTTTTACATACGCGATACTTATTTTCTGTATTCAGTTTTGTTTACTTTTCGCATTGTTATCTTATACCAAAAAACCAAAACACCTCTTTACACAATACTGGCATTTTATCTTGTTATTTAGAACTTTATTTAGCAATTCTATTTGCAGTATTTATTTCAAGAATTCCTGGACTTCAGACTCCTACTCCACGTGGGATTGATATCTTTATTTCGAAACTAGCTATAACCGATCTGTGCACTTGCAGTCATCAGGTGTGCAACTGATGCAACATGAAGCCTTATTTGCTTTTCTTGGCAGAAATAGGAAAATGCTCCCTCGGCAAAATTTGTGCCATTATCGGTAATTATAATGTGTGGGTACCCATATCTCAAGATAATATCTTTGAGGAATTCTACCACTGTGGGCCCATCACATTTCTTTATTTAACCTCAATCGACTTTGTAAATTTATCTACCATGACCAAAATATGAGTCATGCCACCACGAGCCGGCATAAATGGGACAACCATATCTAGGCACCAAACAACAAATGGCCAAGTTATAGGTATAGTTTTTAACTCGGATGATGGCATGTGAATTTTGGTTGCATATCTTTGGCAGCCATTGCATTTTATCACTAGTTCTTATGCATTTTGCAGGGCACTGGCCAATAAAACCCATGTCAGAAAGCTTTGGCCACCAAAGCTCTAGATGAGGCATGGTGCCCGCATTCACCTTGGTGGATATCTAAGAGGATCTCTTGTCCTTATGTTGGGTCAACACATCTCTGAAGGACACTTGTGACACTTATTTTGTACAACTCTTTATTTATTATAGTGTAGGCTTTTGCCCTTCTCCCAATTTTCTTGGCGAGGACTTCATCATTCGGCGGGGTTTCATCTTTTAGAAACACAAAAATTGGTCGTGCACATTCTGGTGTTTCACGCAACGTGGTAATTACTTCATCAATTTCCATTGCTTCTACTAACGTAACCTCTGGCGAAATACTCTGACCAGTCCCTAGGTTCTGTGAGGCAGTCCCCGGGTGTGCCGAGTCAGTCCCCGGGTTACTCGGTTTATTCCTCCCATATATGTCCATTGGGATAACCTCGGACCCTGGATCGACCAGGATACGAATTGAGTCGGATTCTAGTGATGGGATAATTGATGGTTTTCTGAGGTGTTCAAGAGCTATGCCGGATGGAATAGATTGCCTGGATGAGCCAAGTTTTGACAAAGTGTCAGCCGGATCATTTTCCGCCCGAGTTATATATGGTGAAATTCACACCCCTCATAGTTTTTGTTTATTTACTTTAGTTTTGTTTTGAATTATAGGTTTCCACCAACATGATGGAGTTTGAGCATATGACTAGTGCTAACCCACTCAACTGCTTTGAGAAGCCCTATGATATTTATAAAAGAGACAACTCCAACAAGAAGACAAGGGGTTTGAAATAAATCCTCTACTACTTGGTATTTTACACAAGAAGCAATTTACTGGCAATGAAGAAGATCCCGATCCATATGATCATACTGCATGTTTCAAAGATATATGTGGCACGTTCCAATTAACGGGGTATACCGTCGATGAGGTAAGGGTTAAAATTTTTAGTCAAACTTTGACAAGTACAACTCTCTCATGGTATAGATCTCTACCCTCAGAAGACACTACTACTTGGGATAATTTAGCTTGCGAATTTCTATCTAAATATTATCCATTATCAAAAACTTTTGGAATCAGGTGTCTTACAATGACTTGGAGGAACCGTCCCGATGAAGGACTAGTAAGATCTTATATAAGATTTAAAGATTTACTTAGACAATGTCGTCATCATGATTTGACTGAATGGTATTTATTGCATATCTTTTATGGCGGTTTAATTGAACCTAATAAATTGAACTAGACTCTTGTGCGAGAGAAGATTTTATGGATTTACCTATAACTAAAGCTTGGTCTTTACTTAATAGAATTCGAGATCATAGAGTTTCATGGAATTTTGGTCTAGGAAGTGAAGAAGGCACATAAATAGATCATGAATGTATTCATGACTATAATAAAAAGGGCTATGTTAATGAATTATCTAAATAGCTTTATTTAGATTCAGATCTTGTGTTGCAAGTTGTTAAAGCTTTTATAGAACACATCGAAACTCCAAAAGAGGGTTCGGTCAAGTTTGATCCACCACCTGAACCTGAGAAGAAAAGATAAGTTAAAACAACATTGGCATCCCTAGAACCAATGTATGAGATACCTTTTCCTAACACTGCACAAAATCATATTTTGGAATATGAACAAGTCGAAGCAGTACAGGAGGTGAAAGAAGAGGAAAGTGTGCCAATAATTGAAGAACATCTAGATGAAACCAAAGATGAAGAGGTAACCAAGGAAGCAATCATGGCTATGCATGCACATTGTAACATAGTTGAACTTGATGAAGAGACTTCTATATTGGTTGAAGGTAAAATTAAGGTAAAAGATGTGGGTAAGATGATACGTCCAATCACCATTCTATACCATAATTTGCCTCTATCCATTGATATATGTCTTATTATGAGGTATTACTTATGTATTTTCCTCTGTTTTTTCATGTTGGATGATTCTTGGAGGATGGACTGCCGGAGTCTGGATTCTGATGGAAAAGGAGGTGTTTTGATGCAATTTCATGAAGATCAGAAAAATACCAGAAAAATATTGGAAAATCATATTTTCCCAGAAGACGAAGGAAGCTATAAGGGGAGGCGTAGCTGGGCCACAGGGGGCCCACACCCCCAAGGCGCGGGTCCCCCTGGGTCGTGCCTAGGGCAGGTGTGGCCCACCTGGCCAGCTCCCGACTCCTCCCTCTAGCCTATAACTTCCTCTTGGAACCCTAATATCGAGGGAGCGACCACAGATAGATTTCCGCCGCCTCTGCGGGGCAGAAAACACCGAGAGAGAAAGAGCTCTCTGGCAGACAGATTTCTGCCGGGGAAATTCCTTCCCAGAGAGGGGAGATCATCGCCATCAACACCATCATCAAGATAGAATTCATCGGGATCATCATCATCATCCACACCATCATCTCCACCAGCACCATCATCACCACTTCATCCCGATGTAACAATTGTGTTGAATACTGCATAGTTCTTAGGGGAAACTTTCCCGGTGTTGATTACTATTGTAGTTGATGCTTGTGAGTGGAACCATGGGATTATTTTTTATGTTCAAATTGATATCCATTACCATATCATCTTTGATCTTGATCCATATGATGTCTCGTGAGTAGTTCGTTTAGTTCTTGAGGACATGGGAGAAGTCATGTTGTTAGTAGTGGATTTGTGTTGAGTTATTATTCAATGGTTTAGTATTTAAGTTGTGGTGCTATTCTTCTAGTGGTGTCATGTGAACGTCGACTACATGATGCTTCACCATTTATGGGCCTAGGGGAATGCATTGTGTATTTGGATACTAATTGTGGGGTTGCCGGAGTGACAGAAACCTGAACCCCCGTTAGGACACCTTTGCACAAGTGAGTGTAGGATCTCAGAGTTTAAGGCTGTGGTTAGGTTTATATCTTAATTACTTTCCTATAGTTGCGGATGCTTGCAGGGGGTTTAATCACAAGTATGTATTAGTCCAAGTAATGTCGGTACATTAGCACAGGTTCACCCACACAACACTTACAACACCAAAGAAGAGTACTCAGCTATTTGAAGCGAAAGCACTTGACAGAATTCCCATGTGTCCTCGAGAACGTTTGGTCCTTATAAGTATTTCCACCGGCTTGTCCTTTGCTAAGAAAGGATTGGGCCACTTGCTGCGTTTGTTCGTTGTCTTTATTACTTGCACTTTGTTTTGTTGCTTTATCAGAAAACCCCTAAAAATCTGTTTGCTAAGTATTTACAGAGATTTCCTGCTCCTTACCACTAGTCAACACCTTCTACTCCTCATTGGGATCGACACTCCTATTTATTGAAAGTACTGCAATACACCCCCTATACTTGTGGGTCATCAAGACTATTTTCTAGCGCCGTTGCCGGGGAGTGAAGCGCTATTGAAGAGTGGAACTGGTAAGGGAAACTTTTACTGTGTGTATTGCCTTTTGTTTCTGTTTGTTGCTTTGTTTCCAATATGGATAACCCACTTGGTTTTCTGTTTGGTAAAACTACTACCACTGTTAGGATAGTAGATGAACCACCACTTGTTGAGATAGATCCTTTTGAGATACCTACAAGTATTGTTGATCGTGTTATGGATAATTATTATTTAGGGGATGGAACTGTCCATCCTGGTGATCATTTGCTTTTTATCCATGAATTATGCGGGTTGTTTAAGTGTGCAGGTATCACAACTGAACAGGTGAAGAAGAAGTTACTCTCCATATCCTTGAAAGGGAGAGCTGAAGAATGGTATAAGCTGCTAAAGAATGGGCAATCCATGGAATGGGAGGAGATGGCATCTATCTTTTATTCTAAATTTTATGAACTCCTATTCATGCTAGGCTTCCTCTTCATGATAAATATTTACTAGATGCTTCTTGTGCTGGATCATTCACACGCATGAAGGAAGAAGCTAAATGGGATCTCCTAGACCGTATTCAAGAGAACACTGAAGCTTGGGAGAATGACAAAGGAAGAAAGTCAGGTATAAACTATGATTATGAATGCATTAAATCCTTTATGGGAACTGATGACTTCCGTGATATTAGTAATGAGTTTGGTCTTGATTCCAAAGTATTGCCAACTGTTTTAAGGCCTTTGCTTCTTACATAGAAATCACTAAAAATAAGTGGAACAAGTACCATGCACCTTATAAAAATGTTGTTATTCATGTTCCTGTTATAAATACCAAAGTTTGTATTATTGATAATATTGTGCTTGAACCTTATGTTGAGAAAATAACTTTCCCAACTAAGGTAAAGGAGTATTCTATGATGATTAGTCCAAATAATAAAGGTACTAAGAAAACTGTGGAGCCTGATGAGCAATTGAATAATGAACGTGTGGTAGCTATTGTGAAAGACCCTGTCACTAGAAATATAGAGGATGAGCACATTGTCTTCTATGAAGACGCTTCTAATATTATCTCTCATCCTAGTAAATCTAGAAAACCTAGTGTTCCTGTGATTTCTGTTAAAATTGGTGATCATTGCTACTATGGTTTATGTGATATTGGTGCTAGTTCTAGTGCTATTCCTTATGATCTTTACAGGGAAGTTATGCATGAGATTGGTCCTTGTGAGCTTGAGGACATTGATGTGGTTATTCATCTTGCTAATAAGGAAACCATTTGCCCCATTGGTATTCTAAGAAATGTGGAGGTTCTTTGTGGTAAGATTAAGTATCCTGCTAATTTTTTAGTGCTTAATTCAGCAGCTAGCAAAATTTGTCCTATCAGTTTTGGTAGAACTTTATTGAACGCTTGTGGAGCTATTATAGATTGTAAGAAGGAATTTTTTTTGACTAAGTTTGATGGAGATTCTTATGAGTTTAACTTTTCCAAATTTTCTAAAGCTCCTTGTGAAAATAGTTTGCCTAATGAAGATTTCAGGATGGAACAACTTGCTTCTTTTGATTCAGTTTATGACCTTGGACCTCTTTTTTATGACTGTAAGTATGCTCATTCTAATGATAAAGTTGTTGCCAGTGATAGTTATATTGTCAACTTTATTCAAAGTTCTACTGAAAATTAGAGAGAGGTAAACGTGGTTTTATGCATCTAAATAATGTTAAGTTTCCCCATTTTATGCTGAAAGCTTTGAAGTTGCATTTGTTTTGTCTTCCTATGCTAGTGGATTTTTGTGGCATCCCGCAAAACCACTACTAGAAAATCGCGTTTTATTTGTGCATTGCATCGTCATCATCATGTGTTGTTTGTCTAAAACTATTTTCGCAAAGCCCGTTTTGTTTTCTAAAACGCCCCGTCTTTATTCAAACGCCAAAACCCGGGTCTTGGATTATTTTGTTTGACCGCTATCGGTTTGCAAACGGTCCATTTAAAGTAAATAAAATATTAAATTATTTTTTAGTGGGGGCAGTCGAACGGGCCGATCCGACCCGAACGACCACCCCATTTTCAAAACGGTCCACCAGACAAATCCTACAGCTACCTACACCTAATCTACCCCCCAACCAGCCACCTCACCCCAGCCTATCACCTCTCGCCACCTCACCCTCACCCTCATCCTCACCCAACCAGCCGCCGCCACTTGGCACACTCCCTCTCTCTCTCACCCCCACCACCCACTCCACACATGCAATACACGCACACAGCCCTGCCCCGCTGTCCCCTGGCCCACCCCCTGGCCACCTACCGCACAGGCCCACCCCTGCCCCCGCGTCCTCTCCCCTCTCCTGCAACCTCCCTCCTCCTCTCTCCCAGTGCTCCACCCCCGACGCCTCCTCCCGCCGGTGATCCCTTCCGCCGCCACCCTCCCGTCCCCGGCCGCGGCCGCGCGTGCCCACCGCCGGCAACCCCCTCTCCGCGCCCGCTCCTTCCTCCCTCCCTGGCTCTCCCCGACGCTCCTCGTCCCCGCCCTTCCTCCTCTCGGCTCGCAGCCACCGGCGGCCTCTGCCCCGGCACCCTCCTCTCCCCCCCGCGCGGCCCCTCCTCCGCGAGCATCTGCCGCCGCCGACGGAGACCTTCCCCCCCAACCATCCTCGCCTCGCCGCCGCCGGACGCCTCCGCCTCACCGGCCCCGCGCTCTGCCACCGCCCACCGTCTGCGCGCGACCGCGCCCGAGCCTCCCGCCTCCGCCGCGTCTGTGCGCCGGCCCGACCTCGCCTTCCTCCGCCGTCATCGACCTGGAGCCCCGCGTCCGCCTCTGTACGCTGCGCTCGTCGCCAGCGCTGGTTGTCGCATGTGCCAAGTCCACATACTGAGGTCCCACGCCCATATGTTTCCTTCTAGCAGGAGTTCTACATCATCGTGTTGGTGCGACCCAACGCAGACGGTCAAGAATTTGGAATTGGTTGTATGTGTACTCATGCGGCTGAAACCTAGACATGAACCAGGATTTTTTGTGTGCTGTCTGCATCGAGCCGAGGGACGTCGGGCGACAAGATCTTCGTCTCGGAAACCGCCTTACCCCAAGATCTCCGCCACGGAAACCCAAGGTCGTCGATGTAGGACGACACGGCCTTCTCCACGGTTTCCAAGACACCGACATCGAAATGACAAGATCATCGACAGGGAAACCGGAGGACCACCGATGAGAACTGTCACCGTGTCAAGATCTACCGAAGGTCGATCCCGCCGACGCCAAGCGCTACAACGACATCGAACCGTCAAGTCAAGTTCATCCGCGGACAAGACCGACAATTAAACATGATAACCCAAGAGCGACATGAGGCCCCGACAAGTTTTGCTCCGTTGTTCGAGGACGTTCCCGCCGAGACCGACCCGTCGAACCCTGGACCCTGAGACCGACCCCAAACCCCGGAACCCCAAGTTCGTCGAGCCCCCCTAATGTGTGAACCCTTTTCCCGAACCCTATTTGATAATATAATAACAACTTGTTGCATATTAATTGTTCATGCATGCATAATTGTCATGTGGTTTGGGGGCCTTATGCCGATTCACCTCTAATTAAATATGGGGCCCATATGCGGGCAAATCTAGTCTCATATTGGCCTCATTTAAATTGGTGTAGCGAACCGGTGCTATCTTTTGCCATGTTATAACAACAGTTAAATGGCGGGGTAGCTAAACAACATGACCCACCTAAATAATTGTCGGGACCCCGGTTCCGCTTAATATGACCTAATCACATTGCATCGCACCTTGCCATGCCATACATCATTCATGCATCATGCCGATCTTCTGCCGTTGTATTAAATAGTGCATCCGGTGTTTATTCTAGTGATTTGCTTCTTCGCGGATAAGGCCGTTGAGTTGATGTGAGCTTCGCCCCGATCTTCGGTTGAACCTTCGACAATGTTTTTCAGGCGAGCATCTCCCCCTTTCTACCTATCTTACTTTTATAGTATTTATTCCTTCCTGTTGATCTATTGCTATCTGTGTTGCGATGCTTTAGTTTCCGTACCCGTGATATACCGTGCAGCCCTATATTGCCTTGGACACATCCTAATACCTGTGTTTGGTAGATAGTTGGACTTGCGCGTCGTAGTCGCTTGCTCTAGTGCCGTTGCGTGTCGTCAATTGCCACAGTTGTTGGAGCCTTGCCGCACGTTGCTGTTGGAGATGATCATGGTTTTACTTATCGCTCACTTTAATTCCTGTTTAACAACTAAAATTGAAATAAGCAGAGGCATCGGTGGGTGATAGATAATATTTGGTTTCCGAACGCCCACTTGTGTCCCGTAGGACCCCGAGTACTTGATACCTGTTCCTTGATTTATCGCGCTATCCACATCCGCGAGGTATATGGGACCCCCCTGAGCCAGAGCTTGATTCAGTCTTATTTCTTGGGGCCACAAACTAGTTTGAGGTTTTATTACTATCCTGTACTTATGCCATGCTACTGCTTTATTTACGATTGTGCGAGGAGCACACTGTACTGTTTAGGATCGTGGCACGATTCCGCGGTGTCGACAAGCCCAGCCACACTTTCGGGTTCCCAGTCGTTCACAGCCGTCCCCACAACCTTAAGTCCGTCTCGGAGCCGGCCGGCTTCGTTGCGGGTCTACTTAATGGGGTGGCCCCCTGAAATATTTCTGAATCCTGTGATTGCTTTGTCGTGAAAGCCTCGTTGGGTTTTGTTTTGGTTTTTCCGAGGTTGATCGAGTGTGTGTTGCTATTGGTGCACCCCGGCCGGGTAAAACTTTCTGAAAGCCGTGTCCGCGGTTATGGACGACTTGGAGCACAGTATCTCGATCATAGACAAGCATAACTAAAGTTTATTGCTATAAATTTGACTTTATAATGACTAGTAATCAGCTTCACTATAATGGAATGGCTAAATAATACTGCCCACAATTGCTTGTTTGGAGTGTCGCTTGCGACCATTGTACCTGACTAGTAATTATCGCAACTACAACGGAATGGCTGAATAAAAGTACCAACAACTGCTGGGTTTTGGGGTTATCTCATGTTAATGGTATCTGACTAGTAAGTGATGCCACTACAACGGAATGGTTAACTAAAAGTGCCTACTGCTTATTTTATCAGGATGATTATCTATACTTGACTAGTAATTGCCGCAACGATAACCGAATAAGTAAAACTGCCAACGGTGTGAGTTCCTCGGTTGACTTCCTCGATTGGTCTCGAGGGGGAGACGCCAGGATGGGTTTGTTTGGTGTTAGCTTCAAGTTGGATCCGGATAGGTCATTCTTACCCCTCTCTGATAACCGCCAGTTGTATCGAGTCTCTATAGGTTGTTCAGTGCATGCTGCCGCTGCCGCTCAGTCCACCATACCTATGTAGGCGAGGACCGCCGAATTCTAGCCTCGCCGTGTACTGGCCTCAGTACTGACGCTCCTCTTTTTCCTTTGCCCTTTGTCGGCACCCCTTTTGGTTTAAGCAGGTTTTGAGATCGACGTCGTTAGCAGGGTTACCCTTCCGGCTTGGCCTGGGCAGGGTTATGGACGCCACTGGTTATTCTTCAGGGCTCTTAGCCCCATTTGCATCTTGTCCGTAGTCGGACGCTCTATCGTTTTCAAGGTGATTTGGATCTTGTATATTATATCTGTATTCTTGACTCATTGAGTCGCTGTTATATATATCTGTTCTGTGGGTCCCATCGAGGACTGTTGTGTAATGTTATTACTTCGTTTTTCACCCGCACGAAAGTGCCTGGTGGGCACCTTTGAATCGTTTCTATGCGGGTTTGGCGGGTTTCGCTAAAACTTGCATAGGTCCGATTCTGAGGGTGTTACAGAGTGGTATCAGAGCTCAGCAGTTGCGATACCCCACACGTCCAGCCTGTAGGATAACCTAGCTAACGGCCGAAGTAGAGTGTCAAAACTATTTTTGAAAAACGGTTGGATAGTTCTGATTAGGTCTGATTTTACTCCTTATCCCTCTGCTGCTCTCCTCTCACCTCTGCGTGTATTGAATCCGCTCTCTTCTTCCTCTTCGAGTCCAGGATTTCTCGTGGTTGGGTTCCGTCGTACCTTCAGGGTTTCGCTTCCTCTTTGGGTAACGGTGTTGCAACATCTGGTCTACATGCTATCCGAGGAACCCTTTGTCTGGAGGACTTCTCTTTGTGCCTTCTCGTGCCTTCCGGTGTTTTCCGACGCGACGACATCATCTATGCCAGATCCGATGCAGAGTCTGCATCACTCCTTTGTTCCGAACCTCGTTTGTCGAGATCTTCAGTCTAATTCCGAGAGTTGGTTGCATAAGCCGCTTATCCGTGTGCAGAGTAATGGTTTGGGTGCGCGATGGACTGATCACCATCCGACTACTCTTATCATTCGCTCTTGTACATCGAATCAGTGGATCCAGCAATTTTACTCCGTCCACGGAAGTTAGGGGTGGCTTATTTGTGGATACCTCTACCTTCGACCTTTTGTTCCCGGAGTGTTCCCTCGGCGATCCCGGACAACGACCTCTTGTTAGTGGTGTCGCGAGGATCTACACGAAGCGAGAAGAAGCAGATCGCCGACCTTCTTTCCGGTACCATGAGGCGGATCTCGAGGGCGAGATCCATTGTTAGTGGTATCGAATTGTGGCATCCCGCAAAACCACTACTAGAAAATCGCGTTGTATTTGTGCATTGCATCGTCATCATCATGTGTTGTTTGTCTAAAACTATTTTCGCAAAGCCCGTTTTGTTTTCTAAAACGCCCCGTCTTTATTCAAACGCCAAAACCCGGGTCTTGGATTATTTTGTTTGACCGCTATCGGTTTGCAAACGGTCCATTTAAAGTAAATAAAATATTAAATTATTTTTTAGTGGGGGCAGTCGAACGGGCCGATCCGACCCGAACGACCACCCCATTTTCAAAACGGTCCACCAGACAAATCCTACAGCTACCTACACCTAATCTACCCCCCAACCAGCCACCTCACCCCAGCCTATCACCTCTCGCCACCTCACCCTCACCCTCATCCTCACCCAACCAGCCGCCGCCACTTGGCACACTCCCTCTCTCTCTCACCCCCACCACCCACTCCACACATGCAATACACGCACACAGCCCTGCCCCGCTGTCCCCTGGCCCACCCCCTGGCCACCTACCGCATAGGCCCACCCCTGCCCCCGCGTCCTCTCCCCTCTCCCGCAACCTCCCTCCTCCTCTCTCCCAGTGCTCCACCCCCGACGCCTCCTCCCGCCGGTGATCCCTTCCGCCGCCACCCTCCCGTCCCCGGCCGCGGCCGCGCGTGCCCACCGCCGGCAACCCCCTCTCCGCGCCCGCTCCTTCCTCCCTCCCTGGCTCTCCCCGACGCTCCTCGTCCCCGCCCTTCCTCCTCTCGGCTCGCAGCCACCGGCGGCCTCTGCCCCGGCACCCTCCTCTCCCCCCCGCGCGGCCCCTCCTCCGCGAGCATCTGCCATCGCCGACGGAGACCTTCCCCCCCAACCATCCTCGCCTCGCCGCCGCCGGACGCCTCCGCCTCGCCGGCCCCGCGCTCCGCCACCGCCCACCGTCTGCGCGCGACCGCGCCCGAGCCTCCCGCCTCCGCCGCGTCTGTGCGCCGGCCCGACCTCGCCCTCCTCCGCCGTCATCGACCTGGAGCCCCGCGTCCGCCTCTGTACGCTGCGCTCGTCGCCAGCGCTGGTTGTCGCATGTGCCAAGTCCACATACTGAGGTCCCACGCCCATATGTTTCCTTCTAGCAGGAGTTCTACATCATCGTGTTGGTGCGACCCAACACAGACGGTCAAGAATTTGGAATTGGTTGTATGTGTACTCGTGCGGCTGAAACCTAGACATGAACCAGGATTTTTTGTGTGCTGTCTGCATCGAGCCAAGGGACGTCGGGCGACAAGATCTTCGTCTCGGAAACCGCCTTACCCCAAGATCTCCGCCACGGAAACCCAAGGTCATCGATGTAGGACGACAAGGCCTTCTCCACGGTTTCCAAGACACCGACATCGAAACGACAAGATCATCGACAGGGAAACCGGAGGACCACCGATGAGAACTGTCACCGTGTCAAGATCTACCGAAGGTCGATCCCGCCGACGCCAAGCGCTACAACGACATCGAACCGTCAAGTCAAGTTCATCCGCGAACAAGACCGACAATTAAACATGATAACCCAAGAGCGACATGAGGCCCCGACAAGTTTTGCTCCGTTGTTCGAGGACGTTCCCGCCGAGACCGACCCGTCGAACCCTGGACCCTGAGACCGACCCCAAACCCCGGAACCCCAAGTTCGTCGAGCCCCCCTAATGTGTGAAACCTTTTCCCGAACCGTATTTTATAATATAATAACAACTTGTTGCATATTAATTGTTCATGCATGCATAATTGTCATGTGGTTTGGGGGCCTTATGCCGATTCACCTCTAATTAAATATGGGGCCCATATGCGGGCAAATCTAGTCTCATATTGGCCTCATTTAAATTGGTGTAGCGAACCGGTGCTATCTTTTGCCATGTTATAACAACAGTTAAATGGCGGGGTAGCTAAACAACATGACCCACCTAAATAATTGTCGGGACCCCGGTTCCGCTTAATATGACCTAATCACATTGCATCGCACCTTGCCATGCCATACATCATTCATGCATCATGCCGATCTTCTGCCGTTGTATTAAATAGTGCATCCGGTGTTTATTCTAGTGATTTGCTTCTTCGCGGATAAGGCCGTTGAGTTGATGTGAGCTTCGCCCCGATCTTCGGTTGAACCTTCGACAATGTTTTTCAGGCGAGCATCTCCCCCTTTCTACCTATCTTACTTTTATAGTATTTATTCCCTCCTGTTGATCTATTGCTATATGTGTTGCGATGCTTTAGTTTCCGTACCCGTGATATACCGTGCAGCCCTATATTGCCTTGGACACATCCTAATACCTGTGTTTGGTATATAGTTGGACTTGCGCGTCGTAGTCGCTTGCTCTAGTGCCGTTGCGTGTCGTCAATTGCCACAGTTGTTGGAGCCTTGCCGCACGTTGCTGTTGGAGATGATCATGGTTTTACTTATCGCTCACTTTAATTCCTGTTTAACAACTAAAATTGAAATAAGCAGAGGCATCGGTGGGTGATAGATAATATTTGGTTTCCGAACGCCCACTTGTGTCCCGTAGGACCCCGAGTACTTGATACCTGTTCCTTGATTTATCGCGCTATCCACATCCGGGAGGTATATGGGACCCCCCTGAGCCAGAGCTTGATTCAGTCTTATTTCTTGGGGCCACAAACTAGTTTGAGGTTTTATTACTATCCTGTACTTATGCCATGCTACTGCTTTATTTACGATTGTGCGAGGAGCACACTGTACTGTTTAGGATCGTGGCACGATTCCGCGGTGTCGACAAGCCCAGCCACACTTTCGGGTTCCCAGTCGTTCACAGCCGTCCCCACAACCTTAAGTCCGTCTCGGAGCCGGCCGGCTTCGTTGCGGGTCTACTTAATGGGGTGGCCCCCTGAAATATTTCTGAATCCTGTGATTGCTTTGTCGTGAAAGCCTCGTTGGATTTTGTTTTGGTTTTTCCGAGGTTGATCGAGTGTGTGTTGCTATTGGTGCACCCCGGCCGGGTAAAACTTCTGAAAGCCGTGTCCGCGGTTATGGACGACTTGGAGCATAGTATCTCGATCATAGACAAGCATAACTAAAGTTTATTGCTATAAATTTGACTTTATAATGACTAGTAATCAGCTTCACTATAATGGAATGGCTAAATAATACTGCCCACAATTGCTTGTTTGGAGTGTCGCTTGCGACCATTGTACCTGACTAGTAATTATCGCAACTACAACGGAATGGCTGAATAAAAGTACCAACAACTACTAGGTTTTGGGGTTATCTCATGTTAATGGTATCTGACTAGTAAGTGATGCCACTACAACGGAATGGTTAACTAAAAGTGCCTACTGCTTATTTTATCAGGATGATTATCTATACTTGACTAGTAATTGCCGCAACGATAACCGAATAAGTAAAACTGCCAACGGTGTGAGTTCCTCGGTTGACTTCCTCGATTGGTCTCGAGGGGGAGACGCCAGGATGGGTTTGTTTGGTGTTAGCTTCAAGTTGGATCCGGATAGGTCATTCTTACCCCTCTCTGATAACCGCCAGTTGTATCGAGTCTCTATAGGTTGTTCAGTGCATGCTGCCACTGCCGCTCAGTCCACCATACCTATGTAGGCGAGGACCGCCGAATTCTAGCCTCGCCGTGTACTGGCCTCAGTACTGACGCTCCTCTTTTTCCTTTGCCCTTTGTCGGCACCCCTTTTGGTTTAAGCAGGTTTTGAGATCGACGTCGTTAGCAGGGTTACCCTTCCGGCTTGGCCTGGGCAGGGTTATGGACGCCACTGGTTATTCTTCAGGGCTCTTAGCCCCATTTGCATCTTGTCCGTAGTCGGACGCTCTATCGTTTTCAAGGTGATTTGGATCTTGTATATTATATCTGTATTCTTGACTCATTGAGTCACTGTTATATATATCTGTTCTGTGGGTCCCATCGAGGACTGTTGTGTAATGTTATTACTTCGTTTTCCACCCGCACGAAAGTGCCTGGTGGGCACCTTTGAATCGTTTCTATGCGGGTTTGGCGGGTTTCGCTAAAACTTGCATAGGTCCGATTCTGAGGGTGTTACAATTTTTGTTTCAACAATTCGTTTTATTATGATATCCCCATGCATAGGAAGTGGGTTAGACTCAAATGTGTTGGTTATTTGCTTCTTGATGATCTCTTTCACTTCAAATATTTATCTCCTATGTGAGCATCTTAGAAAGTTTCAAGCCTAACTTAAAGGAATTAAAGAAAAGTACTTGTTGGGAGATAACCCAAGAGTTTGGTCGAGTCTTGGAAGTTATTACCTCTGTAATAACTGCTCCTTATCCTTTTGTTTTGGTTTTTGTGTCAAGTTCAACTACTTTTGTGAAGTAGAGGAGTTGTGAAAAGTGGCTGTCCTGGGACAGATTTTTGTGCTGCATTGTAAAAAATCGTGAGGGATCTTAGTATGTCGGATGGAGCTGTATTTGTTTGTGCTTGTTCTCCAAGTTGTTTCCCAACTTTCATTAGTTCCGCACTTTTTGATTTGAGCAACAGAAGGTTGTCGAAAAATCAATCTTTACCCGTTGGTCTGTTTTGACAGATTTCTACCATCATTTGTATTTGCCTCTTATAGAAGCCTTTGTTTTGATTGATTTCACTTGAAGTGTGCACCTAAAGGTTTATTGTTTTTTCTTACACTAATGTTGCCTTGAAGTTTGTGTATTGCCTTGTGAAGAAAGGAATTTCCAGGAGAAGGAGGAAAGGAATCTGCAGAGTTCGGCTTTGAATAGGTAAAAGTGGTGAAAACAGAAGGTTTATGAAATCCCTATCTTTTTATATTTTTGATGTTTTTAATACATATGGAATATTACAAGACTGAACGGATGAGGAAACGGAGTCTGGGGTGGCCACACCAACCCCAGGCGCGGGCCCCAGCTGGCCGCGCCTGGAGGGGGTGTGAGCCCCCCCGAGCTCTATCTCTGCCTCGTTTTCATACCAATACCTTCCTTATGCTTTGAAACTTTGTAATATATAACCCCTGGGTTCCCCGAGGTTCTTGTATCGATTTCTCATCGTGTTTTTATTTAGATCTGTTTTTGTCAGGAAAATTCTCAAATTTGGAGCCACAATGTCTTCCTCTAGATCACCTATGGAGGATTCCTCTGCAGATGCCATCAACCTGTACATGTATGAGTTGAGAATTCATCCGAAGGAGTTGATTCTCAAAGATGGGAAGGTGCAGATGAAAGAAGTTCAAGGCCCTAAAGGTGAAGGCAGTCTAGAAGACATGATGGAAGCATTGGAGCAGGAAGTTTTAGGTACAAGAAGATGGCAGAACGTGAAGTGGATGTTATTCACAAGATAAGTTCAAAACTCATCACCAAGCACGAGGAGGAGGTTGATGAGCTTCGAGAAGAAATATTCTCGCTCCGTCAGACTGCCAACCAATTACAAGCACAACTCTACGACATACAAAATCAAAACTGTGAGTATGAGGCTATATTTGATCGCATAAGCTCTGCTGCTAGTTTCAGGATTGCGGAAACCCGGACGTCCTTTTTGGATGGGGAGCCTTTTCCTTGGAAGTTTTATGATGACAAGAGAACACCACCACAACCACCGAAGGAGTAATTCGTCATCAGGTTTGGCATCCCCTTGGCTTGTTGCAAACTTGGGGGGAGTGTCGCGGTATCACCACCATTATCTTTTACCTTTTTAGTGGATTCATGTCTTTGGTAGAGAAGTTATCTTATAGTTTGGTTTGCATGTGGAAGTATCTCTCCTTTAGTTGATTATCTATGTATCCCTTGGTGTGAGTGCCTTTATGAAGTATTAATGAGAAGTCTCATCTTTTACTTTTTGCACTTATTATTTTAGTTTGCAATCTCTATTATATGATGGATCTTGTTGATCAGTATTGGCATCACTTTGGGAGCATCAAGCAAATCTAAATTGGTTTTGGCAAACTGAGCTCTGGTCAGTAGCAACACTGTTTGAGGTTTGAAAGGAAATGAGAAAAAGCTTACAGGTATTTTGTATCATTTATTTTCTTTCTTGTTGTCTCATAAGCTTAGTATTCTTTATTTAAGATCTTTTCTTGCCTTCAAGGAAGATTGCATGTTTGGCTTTATCACTTGTATGTTTGCTTGTTTCTTTCAACTCTTTTGCTTGCTACCCATCCTTACTAGCCAAAAACCTGTTTTGAGAAGGCATACTTCTCATGCTTCCAATCCCTTTTAACCAAAACCTGTGCCATGTGTGTCCACCATATCTACCTACTAGCATTATTGCTATTCCAAGTAAATTCTCAAGCTTCATCTATCTTTCGAATTAAAAAGTATTTTGTTATGTGAATACTGGTTAGTAAAGCTCTCACGAACTTGATGGCACACCTTATTTTCTTGCCCCTAATAGACTTGAACCATTGTGTCATCGAAGTTGTATATGCTTGCACCTATACGCTGGAATTAGCAGAACTGTGCTGTCATGGGGAACCCTTTCAACATTGCACCTGTACGTTGTACACAGTTGATATCATGCTCTTTTGTTTGCGGTGTCGTTGGTGTGAAATAAAGAGGGAACTTGTAAGTCCATGGAGTGATGTATGTGTGTTAGAGAAACGCCTGGGCCGCTAGCCTAAGCCATGCCTAATCATGGTGGAAACTTGTAGCATCACCATAATGAGCATTCTGTAAAGTATCCTTAATAAAAAGCTATGCACATAGTAAATAAAAAGATCGCTGAGATGCTCATTGTCTGCTTGCCTTGTCATTTTGGTTATGGGATAGCTCCTGTACCATGTAAAAGGGGTACCCCGTTGGCGGTTCTTTATGATACACATGTACTTACAATGAAAAGAACTTACCGGTGACTAAAGTTGAGTAGCATGAGGAGAAGCCCTCGTACTCAAGGGAAATGAGATTGCCAACTTATGTTTCATCAAGCATATACTCCATCCTTGTTCACTTTAACCTTAACCATCTCAAGATGCCTATGATAGGGGCACTGAGGTCTGAAAGCTAGTAAGTACCATAATCTTTTGGAAGCTCTTTATGACTTGAAATCCCTGCTTCCCTCTATGAAGGGACCTTTCTCCTATTTCCAAGTTGAGTCAATAAACCTACTTCCTCTCTATCTCCAGCAAGCATTTGAGTTGTTGTGTTTCAAGAATTCATATGATGATTTATTCAATCATGTCCTTTATCTTCCTTGTTTGCATAAAACTCTGATTTATTGAGTATTACTTTGAAAGCCTTCATTGTTAAAAACCTTTTTGAGCAAAGAGTGCTCCAGTTTTGAAGACTTCTACAAAAATCTTTTTGTGAAACTGTTTGCCAGCTGTTCTTTGACCAAGAACAAAGTTTGCCAATTCCAATTATGATTTATCTTTATGCATGTCTACTTTGAATCCTGTACTTGTTGCAAGCTAAATTATATAATGGTGACTTGCTTTCTTCTATGAGTTGTGTAATGGTAAGTGTGATGCTTCTTGTCCGTATTCTTTTATCGACACTTCACTCCATAAACCCGTGGACATGCTTAATGAGCTCAGTTTTCACTTGGGGACAAGCGAAGGTCTAAGCTTGGGGGAGTTGATACGTCCAATTTGCATCACCATTCTATACCATAATTTGCCTCTATTCATTGATATATGTCTTATTATGAGGTATTACTTATGTCTTTTCCTCTGTTTTGCATGTTGGATGATTCTTGGAGGATGGACTATCGGAGTATGGATTCGGATGGAAAAGGAGGTGTTTGATGCAATTCTGTGAAGATCTGAAAAATACCAGAAAAATATTGGAAAATCATATTTTCCCAGAAGACGAAGGAAGCCAGAAGGGGAGGCGTAGCTGGGCCACAGGGGGGACCACACCCCCTAGGCGCAGGTCCCCCTGGGTCGCGCCTAGGGCAGGTCTGGCCCACCTGGCCGACTCCCGACTCCGCCCTCTCGCCTATAACTTCCTCTCGGAACCCTAATATTGAGGGAGCGACCACAGATAGATTTCCGCCGCCTCTACGGGGTGCAAAACACCGAGAGAGAAAGAGATATCCAGCAGATAGATTTCTGCCAGGGAAATTCCTTCCCGGAGAGGGGAGATCGTCGCCATCAACACCATCATCAAGCTAGGCTTCATCGGGATCATCATCATTATCCACACCATCATCTCCAGCAGCACCATCATCACCACTTCATCCCGCTGTACAATTGTATTGAATACTTGCATAGTTCTTAGGGGAAACTTTCCCGGTGTTGATTACTATTGTATCTGATGCTTGTGAGTGGAACCATTGGATTATTGTTTATGTTCAGATTGTTATCCATCACCATATCATCTTTTATCTTGATCCATATGATGTCTCGTGAGTAGTTCGTTTAGTTCTTGAGGACATGGGAGAAGTCATGTTGTTAGTAGTGGATTTGTGTCGAGTTATTATTCAATGGTTTAGTATTTAAGTTGTGGTGCTATTCTTCTATTGGTGTCATGTGAACGTCGACTACATGATACTTCACCATTTATGGGCTATGTATTTGGCTACTAATTGTGGGATTTCCGGAGTGAAAGAAACATGAACACCCGTTAGGACACCTTTGCACAAGGGAGTGTAGGATCTCAGAGTTTAAAGCTATGGTTAGGTTTATATCTTAATTACTTTCCTGTAGTTGCGGATGCTTGCAGGGGGTTTAACCACAAGTATGTATTAGTCCAAGTAAGGTCGGTACATTAGCACAGGTTCACCCACACAACACTTACAACACCAAAGAAGAGTACTCAGCTATTTGAAGCGAAAGCACTTGACAGAATTCCCATGTGTCCTTGAGAACGTTTGGTCCTTATAAGTATTTCCACCGGCTTGTCCTTTGCTAAGAAAGGATTGGGCCACTTTTTGCGTTTGTTCGTTGTATTTATTACTTGCACTTTGTTTTGTTGCTTTATCAGAAAACCCCTAAAAATCCGTTTGCTAAGTATTTACAGAGTTTTCATGCTCCTTACCACTAGTCAACACCTTCTGCTCCTCGTTGGGATCGACACTCCTATTTATCGAAAGTACTGCGATACACCCCCTATACTTGTGGGTCATCATAAGACTATTATTCTTTGCATATTTAAAGAAACCTTGCATTACTGTTTATGTGATCTTGGCACCGAAGTTAATGTTATATCCTATGACTTCTACTTATAAATAAAAGAATAAATAACACCGTCTACAATATAAAATACTGATATGACAATCATGTTAGCCAATAAAATCTTAGAATTCCAATGGAAGTTGTTGAAGATGCAATTATAACAATTAACAATGGAAATTTCCTTATTGATTTTGTAGTTGTTGATATGCCAATTGACACTCTTTGCCCAATTATATTTGGAAGAAACTTCTTGAGTGATATAGGTGCCACAGTTGACTTAAAAAAGGAGGTTGTATCCCTTAAGTTTGGGAAAGCGGAAAAAGAATTCCACTTTTCCAAATTTAAAGACAAACCTCTATTCATAAAAAATAGAAATAGAAAACTATTGAAGAAATGGCAGCTCTTTTCTCAAATAATCAAGATGAAGAAATAAATTAAGACCCAAATTGTGGAGAAATAATAATGGAGGATAGAACTTTAGAAGAACTAGAGAATGAATTTGATTCGTCTCACATTGAAGAACCTCCAACTAATGAAGCTTTTGAAGAGCCATAAAAGAGAGGGGATGAAGAATTACCACCTCCAGAGTTAAAAACTCTACCAGACAATCTTAAGTATAGATTCTTAGATGATACTAATAAATTCCCTGTTATTATTAGTGCTAAACTTTCAGGGGAAGAAGAAGAACTCATGAAGGTACTAAAGGAGCACCACAAGGCCTTTGGGTACTCAATGGATGACTTGAAGGGGATTAGTCCCATGATAGCCTCCCATCGAATATTCATGGAAGAAGGTGCTAAACCAGTTGCAGAATTTAATAGAAGACTAAAACCTGAAATGAAGGAAGTGGTAAGAAAATAAATAGTACACCTACTTGAAGCAGGTATAATTTATCCTATAAAATAAAGTGAATGGGTAAGGGTAAGTCCTGTTCATAGTGTTCCTAAGAAAGGCGGCTTTACTATTGTTCCAAATGAAAACAATGAATTAATACCTACTAGAACTGTTGTTGGACATAGGATGTGCATAGATTTCAGGAAATTGAATAAAGAGACTTTGAAAGATCACTATCCTTTACCGTTCATAGATAAAACTTTAGAGAGGTTAGCAAACCACACTCATTTTTCCTACTTGGACGGATACTCTGGTTTTTCCCAAATAGTTGTTCATCCTGAAGACCAACTTAAAACAACTTTCATTAGTCCTTATGGTTTACATGCTTACCGATGTATGCCTTTTGGTTTATGTAATGCTCCGACTACTTTTCAAAGATGCATGACTGCTATATTTGCAGATTTTATAGAACTGATAATGGAAGTATTTATGGATGATTTTTCTGTCTATGGAACTTCATTTACTAGTTGCTTGGGTAATCTCAATAGAATCTTGCAGCGTTGTGAAGCGACTAATCTTTTCTTGAACTCTGAGAAGTGACATTTTATGGTCAAAGAAGGTATAATTCTTGGACATAAAGTATCAGGTAAGGGTATTGAAATAGATAGGGCTAAAGTTGAAGTAATAGAAAGAATGCCACAACCAAGAGACGTAAAAGGTATAAGAAGTTTTCTTGGTTATGTAGGCTTTTATAGAAGGTTCATTAGGAATTTTTCTGGAATTTCTAGACCTTTGACTAATCTATTCCAAAAGGGAGTAAGATTCAATTTTGATGATAAATGCCTTATTACCTTTGATAAACTTAAGTATGCTTTGTCTCGTGCTCCCATCATTAAACCACCTATATGGGATATGACTTTTGATTTAATATGTGAGGCTAGTGATGATGCTGTAGGAGTAATTCTAGGACAACACATAGGTCGCAAATTTAATATTATACATCTTGCTAGTAGAACTCTCAATAGTGCTCAAAAGAATTATCCTAAGGAAGAAAGGGAACTCTTTGCTACATTTTCTCTTGTGATAAGTTTCTTTCTTATATTGTTGATGCAAAAGTAAGAGTTCATACGGATCATGATGGTTTAAAAGAACTCCTTGAGAGGAAGTTTCATAAGCCAAGACTGATCCGTTGGATCCTTTTACTTCAAGAATTTGAGTTGCAGATTATGCAGAGACAAAAGCAAAGGTAGTAGATGCATCATCTATACTTACCCAACAAGACATCTATCTTATTGAGAGGAGCTTTAGTCTTGATGATTTTTGTTTCCAAGAATTATTATATGAACTAAGGTCAAATCCTCCCAAGAAGAAGAAGCCCTTGTTGTTGGAGGAGCTTGTCACTCCCGACTAAATAAATGGTAAGTGGAAGGTGAGTTTTCTAACTCTAATAAGTGCTTAGTTTTCATAGTTTCTACTATTAAATATTTTGCCTTTGAATTTCTCCTGTTTTTCTGAAGTTTTTGAGGGGATTCTATAACTATACGACCGCAACTATACGACCAAAGAAAAATCTCCCGCCATATAGTTGGTCATGAAACATTCTGTATCCCCCTTGCAAAATAATTTTCGGATGCTGTAACTATTCGGGTGCAACTATACGTCCGGAGAAAAATCTCCCGCCGTATAGTTGATCATTAAACGTTCTGTATCCTTTTATGAAAAGAATTTTCGAGGTGCGGTATCTATACGATCGCAACTATACGACCGGAGAAAACTCTCCCGCCGTATAGTTGGTCGTCAAAGCTTTTGTATACCTCGACCATTTTTTGTTCTTATTGATATTCAAAAAACTCTTTGTCGGTTCCTAGTCAGTCATCTAACCGACCTGGGCTCGAGATACTTGGAATTATCTGCCTGGAACCAACTATACGGCCACAACTATACGGGTCATGGTTGTATAGTTGGTCGTTATGGCGTAGGACACCTCCAAATCAGCGATTTCTTTTTATAGTCGGTTTGGATTGTTTTCTTGGACGAAAAATATGTGTTTCCCGCGAGTTTTACCGACCTCTGACCCCTCTTATATACTGCCCTATTGTTCCTCTCTCTAATCACAAATCACCAGGAATAAATCCAGCTATGCTCTATCCTGTCCCAGGCCGTGGAAAACCTATGGGGCTCATTGACCCTAGGGACCTTTCTAGCAGCCCGTCAATGGAGGACGGCGATGAGGAGGTGGAGAGGTTTGGCCCAGGGTACAAAGAGTACATCAAGCCAAGCTTCTACAACAACGACCCTGATGAAGGGGTGAGCGACGTTTACATCTACCGCGACATCTAAGACCCCCCAGAGGTCGACTAGGCAGCGATGAAAAGAATCTGAGAAGAGAGAGAGGGCCGCAAGCCGCACGGAAAAGGACGTGTGGAGACAGTCAAGTTCACCACTATAGATCCGAGGCCACACAAGGGTAAGGAGAAACCTAACATTGATGCAGGTGCTAGCAAGGAACTGATGTTGCCCCGCTCGAGGCCTACCACTGGCGCTCGTATGAAGCTAAAGCCTCAAGAGGAGTGGAGGAGCATCTTCTACTTACCCGATGCATCAATAATGGATGAAGGAAAGGAAGTTGTCCCCAGAACAAAGGATCACGTGCAGGCACTGGAAGTATATCAGAAGCAGGAGCAACTCCATCGCATGGAAGTCCGTCACTGCCTCAAGGAGATATAGGAGAAGGGTGATCTTCTCCCGATGGTGACCAAGCTCATTGATAGGATGGATACTCTGCAATCTGATTTGCACAGGTGCTACAGCCGCATCATCTCCTTGGAGGATACCAACAAGAAGCTACGCACTGTGGTTCTACATGCAATGACGCCATAGTGACCTTCCAAAAGCACGGTATCAAATAATCACAAGGGATTATTTGATCCCGCCTGGCTTGATTCCAAGCTTGGGGAGATCTTTAAGACCTTGTAATCTATCTTACAAGTTTTTTATTTCTATTCTAGTTTTGCACTAGTTTGAGATCATAAATAAAGTTTACATCATTAGATTCCCTTCAGGAATAGTTGATCTATAGAGATCCCAACCTTTGATAAGGTAGAGATTCCTGTGTTTACAATGCTAGTCCCTGGATCAATAGCTAGAATCCACAGTTAAGATGTAATATCAAGAAACAAAGGTCATAATGTAACTTTATAACCAGGAATAACGTAATTTTATTACATCTTACATAGCTCATTTGGCTATTACGTTACACTGCAGCAGAATATCTATAAGCATGGGGTCCTTCATCTTCAAAGTGCCACAGGCAAACATGTTGGTTGTAGACTTTGTAATCCTAATCAATCAACTTCACTAATATCAAACAAAATCTGCAACATAACAAGTTACAGCCACAAGGGTCAATACATTTGAATTGTATTGGAAAGTTTCACTACTATGTTGAATATAAGTGGATCCTATCATTACATGCATATTTGGCTAAGTAGGGTTTAAGGCTCATTTGCAGAAGACAATAATTTATCCTATCTTTTCAAAATAGTTTTTATCTCTTGTCAAATCTTTCTGAACTCCTTGGTAAATCCCCAAGTGTCTTTGTCAAAATCTCTTGAGCTCCTTGGTACACCCCAAGTACTTCAAGTTTTTATCAAAATCTCTTGAGCTCCTTGGTACACCCCAAGTACTTCAAGTTTTTATCAAAATCTCTTGAGCTCCTTGGTACACCCCAAGTACTTCAAGCCTTTTGTTGTCACTTAAAAGTTTTTCTTTTAGAAATTGGAATGTCGAGATTTCCCATAGCTTCAAGCTTTAGTTGCTCAGTATTGTCCATAACCGGGGACACGGCTAAGTACTTATATTTTTATCTTCTGCAGAAGTTGTAAACTTTACCCACATGACAAAATCCCATCTTTTTGCCACCAGTGGCCGCTGGATAAGTACTCACCAAGATGGAGTACTGGCAGATTGAGAATGTGACGAAGTCTTTCCAAAGGGTCCTCCCATACACCATTGCTAGCTTGTCTTCAGGGACCAATGTAGGGTTCCTAGTTCCCTCATTTCCAGTAAACCTGAAGACAATGCATGGGTCTTCCCAATGTAGTTGACTACGCCAGAGCCATATTAGCATGTGGCTGTACACGAAAGCCACTGTTGGAGAAACATGTTCAATCTCTAAGTCCCTGGGTGGTTTTCTTTTGGTGCACAACACAAAGAGATTGCCATCGACATGGTTCCTTTTGTTGCCACCTTGTCCAAAACTTGAGTATCCTTGTCCATCCAGGTGGTTCATTGGGTACTTGTTTTATTATATAAAACACAAGTCTTTTCTCATCTTTATAAAATCTCAACATGTGTCTCTTCTCAAAATATGTTGCATGGATAAGCATTTTACAACTACAATGTTTTCACTAAGGAATGTATAAGGGTATCCTATTAGGATTTAGCATAGCATAAGTATAGAAATCCTTTTCATGCATGTTTCAAAATCCACTAAGTATAATGAAAATAGTAGGACTTTAGATGATAGTGTAACTTGCCTTTTTGGTAGGGAAAGTTGGTTCACTTCTTGATCTTTCTAATCTCACACTCTTCTAACTTCACTACAAATCAATCAAGCAAACATAGGTTCAACTAGCATTCCAAACCATAATCAAACAATACATCACACATAAAATCATAGGAACTAAGTCATGCATGTAAGCATGCAAAAGATAGTTTTATTTGCAAAAGTGGTTTCTACTAGGCTCTAAACTTTGTAAGGTTCAAAGTGGTCATTTTCCAAAGTGGCAAAACCATTTGCAAAAGGGTTTTATCTATAGATCATTTTTAAATCAAATCATCATTACATGTGATTGAAATTGTTTTTAGCAAAGCAACAATTTTACATTGTTCACCAAATAAGTTGCTAATTCACAAAACTTGGTGTTTTGGGTCAGTAGGTTTGAATCAAAACATTTTCCAAAGGTTTTGCTCAAAAATCATTTCCATAGCAAAATCAATATTTTTATTTGCCTAGAAATGAGCTAAATCAATTAACCAATCCTAATCTTCACCAAAAACATTTTTAAATCCATGAGTTGGTTCCTAAGGTCAGTAGGTTCACAACAAACCAATTTGCAAAGATTTCAACCTCAAAAACATTTTGGAATAATTTTTCTAACCTAAACAAGCATACAAATGTTTCTGCAAAAACAAACATTTTACCAGAAACTTTTTACTAAACAAATTGCATGGTTATCTAGGGCTTGTTCCACTGATTCCATTGATATAAAGTTTGTAAATTTTGGACGTGTGGATCAAAAGTTACAAGGTTTTCAAATTTGCATAAAAGTCTGATTTCAAATTCTGTTTTAAACCAAAGGTTGGCCACGCGGTGTCTTCCTATTCGCCGGTACCGTTTCGGGTGGATCGACTGATGCGATGCGTTGGATAAAAATGGATCGCGCGGCTCAGATTGCGTACCCCTTCAGCGTTTAAGTGATCTATCGCGTGCGTACGATTAAAATCCAACGACTCACAACTACTGGACATAAACCGGCGGCGCTAGCGGTGGTGAACGGCGGCGGCCCGGTCAGACGATGATGCTGCGGCGGCTACAGGAAGCAAAGGAGGAAACGAGGATGCTCACCGTGCTCGCGAGGTCGAGATGAAGCTCGAGGTGGTGCTGGTCTGGCGAGGGGCGCACTGGAGCGGGAGTAATCGCTCACCGGAGTGGAGCTGCGCCTCGGCCACGCTCTGTCGTCGTCGAGGACAGTGCTACGGGTCACGAGGAGACAAACGGAAAGCATGGTTAGACGCGCAAAGCCAAGGCGATGATGCGTGCGTGATTGAGAGGGCACGGGGTGGTCGGTTCTTACCAGAAAAACTCGCCGGAGAGAGAAGCAGACGCGGCGGCGCTCGGTCGAGGTGGTTGCCGACGCTCTGGGTCACCAGAGGAAGTGTGGCTGGGGTCAGTGGATGCGCAAAGTGATGGAGATCCAGTAAGCGTGAACTGGAGAGGAGGGGGCAGCGTGTACTCACCGGAATTGTTCGCGGAACTCGCCGGAGACAGTGGCGATGCGGGGCGAAATAGTCGCAGCCTGGAGGTAGAGGGAGAGAGCTGTCTGGGGGGAAAGAGAGGTAAGACGCGGGCGGTTAAATGGGCGTGGTCGCGGGGTGGAGTAATGGCCGCTGTTAACGCGAATTGATCGCCGGCGTTACTGGCTGCAACGGCAGGGCGGGGTCTGCGCGAGGAAGAGAGTGAGCTGGCTGCGTGGGTCCGCTTCATCAGCGAAGGAGAGACAGGGGAAGAGGGTCCACCGGTCAGCGTCTCTGTGGGTCAGTAAGTAAGTGCGAATTGTTTTCTGCGGGGAGAGAGGGAGTGGGCTGGTTGGGCCTTGTTAGGCTGGCCAGTTGGGCTGCTGTCTGATTCTATTTTTTTTGTTCTGAAACTTTTCCTTTTTCCATTTCTATTTTCCGTTTTGAAATTCAAACAAACAAATCAATCAACAAATCAATTCAAAACACTCCAACTTCCACCACACTTTGCATTTGAATTTTGTTATGTTTTAACAACACAAACCAAAGTCCAAAAACAAAATAATAATTTTATTCTTTTTAGGATCTATTTAATAATTAAATAAATAGTCCTTAGTTATTAATTCAAATAGGATTTGTTTTATTTAATAAAATCTCCATTTGAAATCTAAATATTATCAAAACCAAATCAGTAGGTTTTATTTGAAAATACAAAATACTTGGAAAACTTGTTTAAAATAATTTAACAAGTTTTGATGTTTTAAATAAAATGGTAAAAGCTTTATTTTTAATAACATAGGATATTAATAAATCCTTATTATTTTATTTAAATAAATCTTTACTCTTTTAATCAAAACAAAATATTTTATTTCAAAAACTTGGCCAAGGTTTAATTTGGCTCTATAAAATAATCCTTATTTATATTTCTACCTTTTCATTTGAAAACCAGCCTTTTTATTAAAGATCCAAAATAGTATTTCCAAATATTATTAACTTTAATAATTGTTTTATCTTTTCAAATCCTTTAGGATTTGTTTGATCAAATAGGTTTGAAGGTTTCCAATTGGATTCAAAAGTTTCTTCTCACTCTGAAAATCAACAAATTTTTATTTTATTCATTTATTTTTCACATTACAAGATTTGGAAAATCTTGGGATGTGACAGGCTACCACCCTTAAAATAAATCTCGTCCCGAGATTTGGGAAGGCTAGGGTTACAAGTAGGCTCAAAGTATCTAGGGCACTACCACCCTTAACAATTTTTCCATCTAAATTACATATTGGCCTTCTTGGGATCTTGGGGAAACTTCTCTGGGCAAACATCTGCATAGTGTCCTTTGTTTCCACACTTGACACATGTGACAAGGCTGAGATCCTTCATAGGCTTGTTCATCTTGTTCTTCATATTTTCTGGACAATTGCTTGCATAATGTCCTGGTTCTTTGCAATTGAAACACATGATAAGTTTGAGTTCTTCACGTGTCTCTTGTGGACAAGTTGTTGCATAATGGCCTAGCTCTTTGCAGTTGTTGCACCATACCTGGCCAATCTCTTTATACTTGTGTTTCTCTGGACATTCACTGGAATAGTGTCCCATTTCTTTACAATGATGACATTGCACATGGCTTTTGTCCTTCTTTTTCTTTTTGGGCTTCTCCAAAGCTAGGAGTGCATCTAGTTCATGTTGTTCATATGTTATCTGGTAGGTAGGAATGTCTACTTGTTTCTTGGACCTTCTATTGCTCCTTGGATAATTCATATGCCTCTTCTTGGGTCCTTTGAATTGGGTTGTATTGCATGGAGGTATAAGTGGAGCTTTTCCTTTGTCCTCATTCTTCCTGGTAGACTTGGATCCTTCTTGATAGTTTGCAATCATTTGTTGCACTCCATCTTGTTTCCTTTGTTCAACTATGGAATAGATGGGGCATTGGATAGGGACATGATTATTTCCTTCACATAGGTAACAAGTAGCTTGAGAGGTGGGACATTGGCCAACTGGGTGTTTCTCTTCACAGTTGGGGCATTGATCTCCATGCTCCTTGGAAGTGTGATCCTTGTCTCCACAAATATTGCAAGCTTTGGCTCCTTTTAGAATAACATCCTTGTCTCCTTTGGAAAAGTTGCTTTCCATGTTGAGCATTTGGTCTGTCACCTTATGCAAGATTTGGCTTGGTCTTCCAAAAACTTTTGAAGAGTTGGATCTTCCCCACTGGTGTTGGCTATGAATTGAGCTGTCATTTGGTTCAACTGGTTTTGGGTTGCTATGAGTTCCTCCATGTGGTCCTCTTGGTTGGTGTTGATGTCATCAACCTTGATGTTGGAGTAGTCATCTGTTTGGGTTGAATTGAGATTAGAATAGGCAAAATATTTCTAAGGAAATAATTCTAATCACACAAATCACAATTCACTCAAGCAATGTGCAAGCATTCACAAACAACTTTTCATTCAAACAACAAAGTTCAAGCACATTTTTAGGCAACAAAATATTTTGGTTACACCTCATAAGTTGATGTGTTGGACTTAACTATATATGGTGGTCCATCTATATGGTTCACTTGTGATCTTTCCATCCTTCTTGGTTGATTCCTTCTGGCATGTGATCATGGTTTCCTTGGGAAAACTCTTGGTCACAAAACTCCAAAGGTGATGAGGGTTCTTCTAAGTTGTATTTCCTTAGTCTTCAAGTCTTGGGCAAGATTTCTTATCTCACTTGTAGTCCTTAGTGATAACCATGGTTGAAGTCCTTGGTGAATATGCTGAAGATGTTGAAGTCATTAGAGTTGAAGAAGTTGAAGTCATTAGAGTTGAAGATGTTGAAGTCATTAGAGTTGAAGAAGTCCTTTGCACATGGTGAAGTCTTTGGTCATGGGGTAGGTTTTTCCATCAAGTTGAAATAGAAGAGATGTAGAGTTGAAACAAAAATGGTTAAGGGAAGAGTTTACAAGGTTGTTTTGTAAATAAGTTTTGGAACAAATACAACTCCTATTTTTCTAAGGGTTTTTGTCCAATCCTAGGTTTACAAATCCTACAGGCAACACAATGCTCTGATAGCATCTGTAGAGATCCCAACCTTTGATAAGGTAGAGATTCCTGTGTTTACAATGCTAGTCCCTGGATCAATAGCTAGCATCCACAGTTAAGATGTAATATCAAGAAACAAAGGTCATAATGTAACTTTATAACCAGGAATAACGTAATTTTATTACATCTTACATAGCTCATTTGGCTATTACGTTACACTGCAGCAGAATATCTATAAGCATGGGGTCCTTCATCTTCAAAGTGCCACAGGCAAACATGTTGGTTGTAGACTTTGTAATCCTAATCAATCAACTTCACTAATATCAAACAAAACCTGCAACATAACAAGTTACAGCCACAAGGGTCAATACATTTGAATTGTATTGGCAAGTTTCACTACTATGTTGAATATAAGTGGATCCTATCATTACATGCATATTTGGCTAAGTAGGGTTTAAGGCTCATTTGCAGAAGGCAATAATTTATCCTATCTTTTCAAAATAGTTTTGATCTCTTGTCAAATCTTTCTGAACTCCTTGGTAAATCCCCAAGTGTCTTTGTCAAAATCTCTTGAGCTCCTTGGTACACCCCAAGTACTTCAAGTTTTTATCAAAATCTCTTGAGCTCCTTGGTACACCCCAAGTACTTCAAGTTTTTATCAAAATCTCTTGAGCTCCTTGGTACACCCCAAGTACTTCAAGCCTTTTGTTGTCACTTAAAAGTTTTTCTTTTAGAAATTGGAATGTCGAGATTTCCCATAGCTTCAAGCTTTAGTTGCTCAGTATTGTCCATAACCGGGGACACGGCTAAGTACTTATATTTTTATCTTCTGTAGAAGTTGTACACTTTACCCACATGACACAATCCCATCTTGTTGCCACCAGTGGCCGCTGGATAAGTACTCACCAAGATGGAGTACTGGCAGATTGAGAATGTGACGAAGTCTTTCCAAAGGGTCCTCCCATACACCATTGCTAGCTTGTCTTCAGGCACCAATGTAGGGTTCCTAGTTCCCTCATTTCCAGTAAACCTGAAGACAATGCATGGGTCTTCCCAATGTAGTTGACTAAGCCAGAGCCATATTAGCATGTGGCTGTACACGAAAGCCACTGTTGGAGAAACATGTTCAATCTCTAAGTCCCTGGGTGGTTTTCTTTTGGTGCACAACACAAAGAGATTTCCATCGACATGGTTCCTTTTGTTGCCACCTTGTCCAAAACTTGAGTATCCTTGTCCACCCAGGTGGTTAATTGGGTACTTGTTTTATTATATAAAACACAAGTCTTTTCTCATCTTTATAAAATCTCAACATGTATCTCTTCTCAAAATATGTTGCATGGCTAAGCATTTTACAACTACAATGTTTTCACTAAGGAATGTATAAGGGTATCCTATTAGGATTTAGCATAGCATAAGTATAGAAATCCTTTTCATGCATGTTTCAAAATCCACTAAGTATAATGAAAATAGTAGGACTTTAGATGATAGTGTAACTTGCATTTTTGGTAGGGAAAGTTGGTTCACTTCTTGATCTTGCTAATCTCACACTCTTCTAACTTCACTACAAATCAATCAAGCAAACATAGGTTCAACTAGCATTCCAAACCATAATCAAACAATACATCACACATAAAATCATTGGAACTAAGTCATGCATGTAAGCATGCAAAAGATAGTTTTATTTGCAAAAGTGGTTTCTACTAGGCTCTAAACTTTGTAAGGTTCAAAGTGGTCATTTTCCAAAGTGGCAAAACCATTTGCAAAAGGGTTTTATCTATAGATCATTTTTAAATCAAATCATCATTACATGTGATTGAAATTGTTTTTAGCAAAGCAACAATTTTACATTGTTCACCAAATAAGTTGCTAATTCACAAAACTTGGTGTTTTGGGTCAGTAGGTTTGAATCAAAACATTTTCCAAAGGTTTTGCTCAAAAATCATTTCCATAGCAAAATCAATATTTTTATTTGCCTAGAAATGAGCTAAATCAATTAACCAATCCTAATCTTCACCAAAAACATTTTTAAATCCATGAGTTGGTTCCTAAGGTCAGTAGGTTCACAACAAACCAATTTGCAAAGATTTCAACCTCAAAAACATTTTGGAATAATTTTTCTAACCTAAACAAGCATACAAATGTTTCTGCAAAAACAAACATTTTACCAGAAACTTTTTACTAAAAAAATTGCATGGTTATCTAGGGCTTGTTCCACTGATTCCATTGATATAAAGTTTGTAAATTTTGGACGTGTGGATCAAAAGTTACAAGGTTTTCAAATTTGCATAAAAGTCTGATTTCAAATTCTGTTTTAAACCAAAGGTTGGCCACGCGGCGACTTCCTATTCGTCGGTACCATTTCGGGTGGATCGACTGATGCGGTGCGTTGGATAAAAATGGATCGCGCGGCTCAGATTGCATACCCCTTCAGCGTTTAAGTGATCTATCGCGTGCGTACGATTAAAATCCAACGACTCATAGCTACTGGACATAAACCGGCGGCGCTAGCGGTGGTGAACGGTGGCGGCGCGGTCAGACGATGATGCTGCGGCGGCTACAGGAAGCAAAGGAGGAAACGAGGATGCTCACCGTGCTCGCGAGGTCGAGATGAAGCTCGAGGTGGTGCTGGTCTGGCGAGGGGCGCACTGGAGCGGGAGTAATCGCTCGCCGGAGTGGAGCTGCGCCTCGGCCACGCTCTGTCGTCGTCGAGGACGGTGCTACGGGTCACGAGGAGACAAACGGAAAGCATGGTTAGACGCGCAAAGCCAAGGCGATGATGCGTGCGTGATTGAGAGGGCGCGGGGTGGTCGGTTCTTACCAGAAAAACTCGCCGGAGAGAGAAGAAGACGCGGCGGCGCTCGGTCGAGGTGGTTGCCGATGCTCTAGGTCACCAGAGGAACTGTGGCTGGGGTCAGTGGATGCGCAAAGTGATGGAGATCCAGTGAGCGTGAACTGGAGAGGAGGGGGCGGCGTGTACTCACCGGAATTGTTCGCGGAACTTGCCGGAGACAGTGGCGATGCAGGGAGAAATAGTCGCAGCCTGGAGGCAGAGGGAGAGAGCTGTCTAGGGGGGAAGAGAGGTAAGACGCGGGCGGTTAAATGGGCGTGGTCGCAGGGTGGATTAATGGCCGCTGTTAACGCGAATTGATCGCCGGCGTTACTGGCTGCAATGGCAGGGTGGGGTCTGCGCGAGGAAGAAGAGAGTGAGCTGGCTGCGTGGGTCTGCTTCGTCAGCGAAGGAGAGAGAGGGGAAGAGGGTCCACCGGTCAGCGTCTCTGTGGGTCAGTAAGTAAGTGCGAATTGTTTTCTGCGGGGAGAGAGGGAGTGGGCTGGTTGGGCCTTGTTGGGCTGCTGTCTGATTCTATTTTTTTTTGTTCTGAAACTTTTCCTTTTTCCATTTCTATTTTCTGTTTTGAAATTCAAACAAACAAATCAATTCAAAACACTCCAACTTCCACCACACTTTGCATTTGAATTTGGTTCCGTTTTAACAACACAAACCAAAGTCCAAAAACAAAATAATAATTTTATTCTTTTTAGGATCTATTTAATAATTAAATAAATAGTCCTTAGTTATTAATTCAAATAGGATTTGTTTTATTTAATAAAATCTCCATTTGAAATCTAAATATTATCAAAACCAAATCAGTAGGTTTTATTTGAAAATACAAAATACTTGGAAAACTTGTTTAAAATAATTTAACAAGTTTTGATGTTTTAAATAAAATGGTAAAACCTTTATTTTTAATAAAATTGGATATTAATAAATCCTTATTATTTTATTTAAATAAATCTTTACTCTTTTAATCAAAATAAAATATTTTATTTCAAAAACTTGGCCAAGGTTTAATTTGGCTCTATAAAATAATCCTTATTTATATTTCTACCTTTTCATTTGAAAACCAATCTTTTTATTAAAGATCCAAAATAGTATTTCCAAATATTATTAACTTTAATAATTGGTTTATCTTTTCAAATCCTTTAGGATTTGTTTGATCAAATAGGTTTGAAGGTTTCCAATTGGATTCAAAAGTTTCTTCTCACTCTGAAAATCAACAAAGTTTTATTTTATTCATTTATTTTTCACATTACAAGATTTGGAAAATCTTGGGATGTGACATGATCCCTCTTATGAAATTATGAGTTTATTATAATATATGGAGAATTATTGAGTTTGAGTTTGTCTTATTGGATATATGAATGACTTGAGAATGATTTTACTTGCACTTTATGATAGCAATATGAGTGTTCCACACCATTGGTATTAACGGAACATTTAAAAGATAATTTGATCAATATATTGTAGGTCAATGGTTTGATTTACAAAAAGGATAGATGATCTAATTAATTAAGATGAAAAAGAAAAACCTTGAAAAAAGGATAATTATAAGTGCTATCAAATAGAGTGAGAACAAGTAGAGGTACTCAAGTTATAAAGATGCTTCATATATATTTGGAATTTGGTAATTGAGATCGTTAAACTTTGAAATTCCTACATGAAGTGGAATATATGGCTAGCTTCTTTGCACAACACTTAAACAAAAGCGTGAGCATAAATATATATATAGAAAGAGAATAAAAAGAAAGATGAATAAAAAGAGCGAATGTGCAAAGAGAAAATAGGCATATTCCACTATATTGTAGTAAGACAAAGAGACGGTTGAGATTTTAAATCCCAAGTGAATATGTTAATCCTAAATACACTTGGGACTACCTCACTAACTCATTCGGTTGAACCGAATACTTTTACATCATGTTGAGAATAATATTTTATGAACTGTTAATTGCTAAGGTGTGGAAGCCTGCTAATATTATTCGTATGGTTCGATTAAGGTACTATTCATGAAATTATTTATATGTATCCTTTATGATAAATACATGCTGCAACTGCCTCATTTATTTTATCGACTCGGTTTCATAAATATGAGGATCACATCCATTAAGCTAAACTTGCTCGGGACGAGCAAGAGTCTAAGTTTGGGGAAGTTTATGAGTGCATATTTGCATCATGTTTTAGATTATTATTTTGCATTGTACATGTAGGATCTTGGTATTTTATGGAGTTGACACACACTTTTTATGTTTATTTCACCAGTATCAGATTAGATGATGGATCCAATGGACACAATTCTTGGAGCATTTGTATTGGAGAGAAAAGGATCCAAAAACTACGAAAAATCGCTTATTAGGGAAATATTAATAATACCAGAAGAAAACCCGAAGCGAGCAAAGGATACAGAGAGGTTAACGACCAACTATATGGGCCGCCAACGTATAGTTGGCGCCGCCTCCGCCTCCTCAAATAGTTTTACCCCGTGCAAATGGTTCGGATTGATGACATACAGAACACCCAGAAATCGATGAAACCTAACCTCTGGAAGGCATCTGGAGGGGGAACTTGCCCTAGGGATCCATCTTCGCCCTATGTAGATCTGGGAGGCCAAGGCATCGATCTCCATCTTCATCAACCGCTGCATCTTCATCACCACCATCACCTCCATCCATCCCATCTAGTTCTTGTTGTAATTCTTGCACTAGTTGTGGATTTATACAAGCAATATTCATTGATGATCATTTCCATTACCATTGCTATGATGCTGTCTGCCTCCATGTATGAGTAGATCATTAGTTTTTGGGGAGATGGAGAAACCCTAGCATGAGATTGCAATAAGATAAAGTTTATTATGATATTCATCATTGTGACCATGTGTTAGATTGTCTACATATTGATGTTGGGAGAAGTCGACCTCTCCAATATTTGCCTCTTGTGGGGACTTGATGTAGGGAACTACTTGTTGGTAGACGGAGGGATGTTAGCACTTACGGTGACTATAAAGCTATTGGCACCCTTACATATCAACTTGGGAATCGAGGAATATCACAAAACACTATCCATGCCATGGGATACGTCCTGCGAGATTATGTCTCTTAATAGTGCAGTAGTTCAATTGATGTTGATTGCTGTCTGCTGTGGTTATGAGGATGATTTGAGCAGTGGTTGCTATCTCTTTGTCCAAATACGGAGTTCGTCCCACACATACATAGTTGAGAATGTTCCTAATAATAATCTTTAGCTTAGCCCTTTATAATGCTAGTGGTGTATCCGCTAATCCCTGAGAACGCTTTCTCCCACTGAAGTTTCAAATCTCTTTTACATACGTGATACTTATTTTCTGTATTCGGATTTGTTTACTTTTCACATTGTTCTCTTATACCAAAAACACCTTTTTACACAATACTCGTATTTTATCTTGTTACTTAGAACTTTATTTAGCAATTCTATTTTCAGTATTTATTTCAAGAATTCCTAGACTTCATTCTCCTGCTCCCTGTGGGATCAATATCTTTTTTTCGAAACTAGCTACAAGCAATATGTGCAATTGTAGTCATCAGGTGTGGAAATTATGCAACATCAAGCCTTATTTTCTTGTCTTGGCAGAAATAGGCAAATGCCCCCTTGGCAAAATTTTGTTGGAGAAATGCCCTAGAGGCAATAATAAAAGTAGTTATTATTATATCTTGGGATTTCTATTTTCGTGCCCCTGGTTTGTTAGCTGTACTCACTTTTCCCTAGCCGCTTAGTTTTTCCCCACTTTTGTCCAGCTCCTATTATGGAACTCTCACATCGATCTAAAACTCGCTCTCCGTCGGGTCCCATTAGTGGACCCTCGCCGTTAGGTGCTGACAAGTGGGGCCACATTCAGGTGGGTCCCGTAATGGACCCTCATCATTACGTGCTGACAAGTAGGACCTACCCCCGTTATGTGATGATAGGTGGGGCCACATTCAGTCGGGTCCCGTAGTAGGACCCCCAATGGTGTGGGGCCGGCTTATTGGGAACGCGTTTTGGGGGATGTGGTGTGGGACCATGTGGGACGCGTATGATATTTACATGCGCCCTATCACCTAAATTGGAAGATTTATTTTTTGTTATTTTTATGATTGGCCTTTTTAAGAGCACCTTTTGCCCTTTATGTATCTAACAGTTGTTATTTTTGCCCAAAAAGGCACCGAATCTAGAGCAGCTTCTCTCTTCATTCATGGTTCCTTTTGGCCCTCGTATTTTCCCAATCAGGTAGCAAATCTAACCAGCACCATAAATATGTAGATGAACAGAGAAAATGTAGATAGAGCAGCTAATAAAGGATTATATAGTATGATACTTAAACTAGGTTCGACAATTAGGCTACTCAGCAACAGCCTACAAGTTCAACACAGACAATAAAACAAAATAAGCTGCTTTATAGCATCAGCATCATCAACACAAGATCAGTGGCCCCTCATGGACTCCGCTAGGAGGGCCTCCGCCTCCTCCCTGTGGCGCTTCCTCAACTTCCTGCTGCCTAGTCCCTTGACCTTGGGCGCCTTGGGCTTGATCGGGGGCATGCGACCCTCCTCTATGGCCACCTTCTGGGGGTTGCGGAGGTGAAAATCGAGCGCCTTGTGCTGGGCTCTGAAGGCGTTGGCGTTCTTTGACAGGCCGCAGGTCTTCACGTCCTCGGCATGCATCAAGAGGGAGTTGAAGTCGGTGGCAAGGCTCCTGGTGCAGAAGGGGCACCTGTAGAAGTCGCCGGCGAAGAAGCCGTTGAACTGGCCGGACTTCAGCTTCCTCAGCACCTGACGAGTCTTGGTGTCCATGGACTCGTCGCTGCTATCCACCTATTACAAAAAACAATAGCGTGCAATAAGGACATGATTGAGATACCGTGATTATCGAGATTGATTACTTGCATAAATTAACTGATTGAGATTCCCTGATTATTCCCCAGTCCCCAAATCTCAAACCAAATCGAATACTGATCCCAACTACAGATCGGTGCTAGTACTGATCCCAACTACCGATCTGTGCTAGTACTAATCCCAACTACAGATCGGTCCTAGTACTGATCCCAACTAGGGGCATTCATCGAAATACGAGATCTAACACAAGAGGATTAGCTACTGTAAAAATACCTAGCATCCACCAATTGAAAATATGAACAACCGAGCCCTAATAACACACGATCTAGCATCCAACAATGGGAATGGGGGAAGAAAAAAGGAAGGGGAGGAAACCCTAGTTACCTCCGACCATGGGTCGGCTAAGCTAGTGTCGAAGGGGTTCTCCGGCCTGATTTAATCATCTTCCCCGTAGGGATCCCAGCCGTGCGGGATCTGCAGGAGAACGGCGGGGGCCTGTACGGGGACTGGGGCCTCCTCGCCGGCGGCTACGGAGAAAGCGGGGACGGGGGTCTAGATGGGGATGGCGGCTGCCTTCAATGCCTCGACGAGGGCCTGTATGGGGACGGGGGCCTCCATCGCCGGCGTGGTTGGGGTTTGTAGAAGGTGATGGGACAGTGGAGATGGTTGCTTGAGTGAGTGAGAGAGTGAGAGTGAGGAGTTCTCTATAAAGGTGAAGGGAGGAGACATTTTGTTGCACCACTGTGCACTGCGTAACCGCGTGCGCTACTGCACCATGCACGGCCACACGCGTCCGCTACCGCCCCGTGCACCGCGACACGCGTATCGTGCGTCACGTTTCCCCCCTCGTGTCTAACCTTGGCCTCTTAGTTGTGCTCAGTTATACACTCGAGTGTAGCACTGGCAGTTTGGTTGTACTCGGTTTTGCCCTCCAGTACTAACACTGCCGTGTGCAATATACTCACTTTTACCCTCCGGTGGCTGGTCAACAGAGAGTCAACGAATGGGTTTTAGCTAGCTAATTGAGTCATTTTATGCACAACAAATTCAAAAAGATCAAAATATAGTGGCATCTACCCAGGGAGTCTTATTATGTGACCTTCCACCATAAGAAATGTATATAAATCAAGTTTTAACCTAAATCGCCTAATATATATGAAGGTTCATGGCTTTCTACTCAATCCTCTCCCCAAAACATCCCTCCCCAAAACATAATTTGTCTGAATGAGTCAATAATTGTCAAACCGATGTATATTTGAATTGCAAATAGTTTGATGTATGCCAATATGTATTTTATTATATAAAAGAATCATTTTCCATTTTTTAAATCTCTTTTTGTTTTCTATTTGAACCCCCTTGTCAGTTTTGCCCTTGTTTTTAAAGTTCTACTCAGTTTTGCCCTTGGTTTTTAAGTTCTACTCAGTTTTCCCCTCCCTCTTAGTGACAAACTCTCACACCTATGCTCATCTTGGCTGCTGCGCTCTGATTGGTTGAGACAGTTGTCACGCGGATCGTATCCACCAACCGTTGATCCTCTGATTGACCCTTTGTGATCTAGCGGACATGATAACCCCTGCATCTGTCGGGGGGCACCCTCTATCCATGCAAAATAACGAGTTTACCATCGATGCTTTAACTCCATAAATAAATGATTTTGAATATAATTTGAAGGGAAAGTGTTCAAAGGAGTATAATTTTTGCATTATATTTCACTCCATGTCCTAAGTGCGATTTCAAAGAGTTCAAAGGTGTATAATTTTTGCCATATGCAAGTTTATGAATTACATCCCTACATTCTATGAAAATGATAATCTCTCAAGATTTTCTTAGGACATCATTATCATGTATTTAGTGCGATTTCATAGTGTTCAAAGGTTTATAATTTTCGTATACGCAAGTTTAGGGATCACTTTTCACACTATAAAAATGGTAAACACCCTTTTCCTTTACATTAAGAGTTGTATAAATTTTCAATTTGAAAGTGTTCAAGAGTAGTGTCAATTATAAACACTCTTTTACGTTAAGAGTTGTATATTTTTTCAATTTGAAAGTGTTCAAGAGTAGTGTCAATTATAAACACTCTTTTACATTAAGAGTTGTATATTTTTTAATTTAAAAGTGTTCAAGAGTAGTGTAAATTATAAACACTCTTTTACATTAAGAGTTGTATAATTTTTTCAATTTGAAAGTGTTCAAGAGTAGTGTTAATTATAAACACTCTTTTACATTAAGAGTTGTATGATTTTTTCAATTTGAAAGTGTTCAAGAGTTGTGTCAACTATAAACACTCTTTTAGATTAAGAGTTGTATGATTTTTTTTAATTTGAAAGTTTTCAAGAGTTGTGTCAATTATAAACACTCTTTTACATTAAGAGTTGTATGATTTTTTTAAATTTGAAAGTGTTCAAGAGTTGTGTCAATTATAAACACTCTTTTACATTAAGAGTTGTATAATTTTTTTAGATTTGAAAGTGTTCAAGAGGTGTGTCAATTATAAACACTCTTTTACATTAAGAGTTGTATAATTTTTTTTAATTTGAAAGTGTTCAAATGTTGTGTCAATTATAAACACTATTGTACATTGAGAATTGTATAATTTTTTTATTTTGAATGAATCGCTAGCCGTGCGAGAGTTGTGTCAATTATAGTTTCAGACCGCGCGAGAGTTTCATAATTATAAACACTCTTGCAAACCAACTGAATCGCCACTGCTCCAAGGGGATTTATAATAGATTTTAGGGAGATTTTATCTATCTCTGAGAGTTATGGAGGTTGAAACCACCGCTAGGAAGTAAAATCCAGAGAGATATTGTTCACAACCACGAATTACGCCAGCACTGGATCAATCCTATTCGAAAGTCAAGGCAGTTAGTTGAGAACCAGAGATTCGCATTCAAATACCGCCAATAATCAACCCACAAAAGGGAAATGATGCTTACCCAGATGGAATCCATGTATTAGATCTCTGCGATTCCACCCAATCTTCTCTGTGCTTGACGGGGATGGATGGTGCACCAGCCAACGTTGCATACTGTTATGTGAAAGGGGTAGATCTAGCAGGGGTGGAAGCAGAGCCGGAGGTGGAGTGGGCTCCACGACTAGGGGGAGGGGGCGACTCTAGGGACGAGGACGACATAAGGTAGGAGGGCACGATGGCGGGGTAGCGGAGGGGCGGTGTGGGAGTTGTTCCAGGATCAGGGGAAACGAATGCTTTGGGTGAGCGAGAATGGTCGGTCTGACGTGTCTCCATGCGGCCCCACTCATCACCACGTATGAAAGACCCGTCCCAATGCGGCCCCACCCTTCACCACGTATGCATGACCCGTCCCAACGTGGCCCCACCGGTCAGGCATGTAACGGTTGATGCCTCGTAACATAACGCTCAACACCCGACCCGCCCCAACGCGGTCCCACTATTCAGCATGTAACGGTCAAGCCTTTGACCTGACGGAATACCTCCGTCCAAGCGCATGTGAGCGCCCACGAGGGTTTCTTAACATGGCGAGGGGAAAAGTGAGGAAAAGTTAAGAGGCTGGGGAAAAGTGAGTACAACTAATGAACCAAGGGCACGAAAATAGAAATCCCTTATATCTTTGTGTTTATGATAAATTTTTACATTAATGCTATAATTGTATTAACCAGAAACATTAATACTTGTGTGATTTGTAAACTTTTTAGAGTCCCTAGTAAAGCCTCTTTATAATACTAGCTTGTTGGTTGATAGATAATCATGGTTTCCTGATCATGAACATTGAGATGTTATTAACAACAAGATCATATCATTAGGAGAATGGTGTGATGGACATACTCCTATAGATAAGTGTAGCATAAAGATCAAGTCATTTCAATACTTTGTTTGCTATAAGCTTTCTGATACATAGTAACCTAATTCCTTCGAACATGAGATCATGCTAGTCACCATCACCGGATGGATACTTTGATGACATCAAACACCACATCTAACTGGGTAGTTATAAAGGTGGCACTGAGTATTCGGAAAGTATGTGTTGAGGCACATGGATTTTGTCCAACCATATGACGGATATATATACTCCGGGCCCTCTTGGTGGAATGTCATCCAATTAGCTTGCAAGCATGTGACTGGCTCACAAGGGATCACATATCACAGGAATGAGTAAAGAGTACTTACCGTTAACAAAGTTGAATTAGGTATGCAGAGATACCGACGATCAAACCTCAGATAAGTAAAATATCGCGAGACAAAGGGAAATTGGTTTCGTATGTAAATGGTTCATTCGATCGCAAAGTAATCATAGAAATATGTTAGAGCCATATGAATTTTCAGATTCCTCTATTGGTTATTGATCAGTGAAGAGTCTCGGTCATGTCTGCATAATTCACGAACCGTAGGGAGACACACTTAAGGATTCTATGTTGTTTAGTAGATATGGATGTAAGTAGGAAAATAGAATGTTGTTCGGAGTCGCGGTTGGGATCCGAGATATCACGAGGAGACCTGAAATGGTCTAGAGAATAAGATTCATATAAGGAAAGTCAAATTCCGGAGTTCGGGAATGATTCCGATGTTTTCACCAGAATGATCTAGAAGGGTTTAGAAGGTTCACCGGACCGGAAGGGGAAGGGTACATGAATGTTTCATGACTAAGTTAAATGATTGCATCATGTCGGTCACTTGGTTGGGCATTTGAAAGAAAGAAATTAAACTCCAAAATTGAAAGTCAAAAGGCAAGTTTGAAAAGTCAAACTGGGACAATGTTTCCTGGTGGAGGAAGGAGAGAATCCTTCTCTCCCTCCACCACGCGCCTAGAAGGAGAGGGAGTTGGGTTAGGATTCAAAATCCCCTCTCCCTAGATGCCCCTCCCTCTCATAAATAGAGGGGAGGGGTGCCCCCCAAAGACCACCACAAGCCCCACCCCACCTAGCCACCGCTGCATCGCCGCTGCCGCCCTAGTCGCCGCCGGCTCCACCTCCTCCTCTTTGGCTTCTAAACCCTAGACGCCGAGAACCCTACTACTCCACCATAACACGCTCCGGCTTAAGGCGAAGCCCTGCGGGATTTCCCCTCTAACTCCGACACCACGCCGTCGTGCTGCCGGAATCACGAGGTAAGAACTACAACCTCCGCTGCCTGCTGGAACAAGGGAGAGGAAGGTATTCATTGAGTACCAAACGTGTGACCGACTGCGGGAGCGCTGCCGGAACGCAGCCCCGAGATCGTCTACGCGATCTTGAGATTGGCAAGTGTATGACTACATCAGCCACGAGAATCTGCTCTCGTTAACCGCTTTGGAATCTTCGAGGGTGAGTACTCTAATCGACTCGTTGCTACAATCTAGTAGATAGATCTTGGCTTGTGTGTGTTCATGCGGTAGAATTTTTTTCCATGCTACGAACCCCTACAGTGGTATCAGAGCCATGTCTATATGTAGATCTGTTGCACGAGTAGAATACAATGGTCATTGTGGGCGGTGGTGCTTTTATTATCAATTGCTTTTTGTGTACTTTGCATCTTGTGGTATGATGCGATGAAGCGGCCCGGGATAACCTTACATGAAATCATTCATGAGACTTTCTCCACGCTCAACATGAACTTGTATTGCATAAGTGGCTTTGCAGGTGTCTATCTCTCCCATCATAGTAAAGATTCAATTTACAAGGGGCACTTGGTAGTTCAAGCATCAACGTTGTGGTTATTGATCGTAAGTTAGAACGGTACTTATTGAAATCCCCAAACCACGTAAAATATGCAAAAAAATTAGAGGCGTCTAACTTTGTTTTGTAGGGGTGTGCTATGATGTGATATGGCCATGATTGTGATTATATTTGATGTATGCAATGTTCCTTATTGTAAGTCGGCAACCGGCAGGCGCCTTATGGTTGTATTTTAATTTTGTTAAGACCTACGTGTATATTATTCAAAGTAGTTGTAATAGTTGATGATGGTGGACGACAACCATGGATCAGTGCCATTGACCTTGACGCCACGCCGGTGATGATGGAGATAATGTTCGTGCTTGAATATGGAGATCTAAAGCACAATAAGAAAGGCCATATCATGTCACATATTTTGATTGCATGTGATGTTAATCCTTTTATGCATCTTGTATTTCTTAGATTGCGATGGTATCATTATAAAATGATCCCTCTCACAAGATATCAAGTTAGAAAGTGTTCATCCTTAGTAGGCACCATTGCCAAGACTCGTTGTTTCGAAGCACCATGTGATGATCGGGTGTGTTAGATTCTACGAGTGTATACAATGGGAGCAAGCCAGATTTGCTCATGTTAAAACTAAGGTTTGATCTTGACAAGCCTAGCATGTACATACATGGTCTCGGAACACGGATCACCGAAAGGTAAAGCATGATTCATATAGTAGATATGATGAACATGTTGATTGTTTGCCTTCGAAGCTACATCATCTCTCGTGATGATCGGTTTTGATGTAGTGGATTTGGTTCGTGTGATCACTAAAACAATGTGAGGGATGTTGTTCTGAGTGGGAGTTCACCTAGATTAATTTAACTATTAATTAGAACTCAATTTTTCATAAACTTAGTCTAAACTATTGCAAATATGTTGTAGATCAATGGCAGCCCCTACCATCAATTTTAATGCGTTCCTAGAGAAAGAAAAGTTGAAAAAACAATTGAAGCAACTTCGCGGATTGGTTCCGCAATTTGAGGATTGTCCTCAATGCTGGTCAGTTGACCTATGTGCTGGAAGCACTGCTAGGTGACCCGCCTGCAGAAGATGCTACCGATGATGAGAAAAATGTCCGTACTCGGAAGAATCAATATTCCACGGTTCAGTGTGCTATATTGTATGGTTTGGAATCGGAGATTAAAAATAGGCTTGAGAACTTTGACCCACATGATAGTGTCCGTGAACTCAAAATGATATTTGGGGCTCATGCGGCAGTTGAGAGTTATGAAGCTTCTGAAAAGTTCTTTAACTGCAAGATGGAGGAGGACAGCTCCGTAAGTGAGCATGTGCTTAAGATGTCTGGGCACGCTAATAAGCTCCAGATCTTGGGCATAATAATTCCTAATGCGTTGGGAATTCACCGTGTCCTCCAATGCGGTGACCCAGCATACCACTGCATGATGTAGTACACTATAGTCGTTGACATAACACCAATGAAACACCGTTCACTAGTATTACATCCCTCAGAGTAGTACAATAGAAACACAGCAGGTCCAAGACATGACTATAGGTTACAACTCAACTCTTTACACAAGATCCAGAGAACACTCTACGTTAAAGAGACAGAAAGAAACTTCTTATAAAGAAGAATCAGAAATAAACAACTCATAACTATTATGCTAATAAAATTAGCATCTAACTATTTGGCTTGTATTGCTTCTATTGCAGTACTCTACAAAAATTACTTCTATGGCTAGAGATTATATTCTTATTAAATCAATAACTTCGTCTTTACTTGAGTTGATGTATATGTTGACTTTCTTGACTTAATTGAAGAACTTTAGCTTCTAATGATGATTCCTGGAGCATAACTTGATGTAGACGTCGTCTGTACTGGCTTTAGAACCTAGCAAGGGTTAAGAAGATACTTTGAGTACGAGCGTACTCAGCAAGTTCACTAGAAAAGGAGTATTTGATGCACTGTAACTACAGCCATAGACCATAGATCGTAGGCAATGCAAGTTTTCATAAACATTTCTTCAAAGGTTGCTTTTATTCTAAAAAAAACTATGTCTGTCAGGCTTCACGGGTTTACCAGAACCTTCATGGGGTTCCTTTCCCGCCGCGTTCGGAGCTCCTTCCCGGAACAAGGAGAAACAAGTTACAGTCCTTACACTCTACAGAGGTGCGTCACTTTACCCATGAGAGATCTTAGCTTTGTTGCACATCCGAATTGCAGGTTCGTTCACACTTCCTTGGTGTGAGGCCCACACTAAGATCCAAGCAAATCACTGCCTTCTCCGCGACCCCGCATGTATCCTTGGTGTACGCCAGCCCACCTATTAAATTATGGCACTGGCAGTACAGACCGTTTAGATGCCGGAACTATCGTGGGACGTTGAGGGCTCCCACCCATATGCTGCATATCCTCTACGAACTACCATATTATATGCATGCTACGAGTGATAACAGCCACAACTCGCACATCCGGCTCCATGCGAGAGGGAAAAGATACAGCTGACTTCTCCGTCCCATTCCAAATCTCATGGTCAACGCGTGATATACGGAACAAGAATCACTGTCGACATTGGTTGTTAAGTCCTAGATAATATGTTCCTTTACCATCGGAACTCTTATAGTAGGTTATTACCTCATGGTAAATAACCTATAATCACATTATTATGAAAATAGTGTTTTCTGACCTTTTTCAAATGCAGGTGATGACAACACTAGATTTGTAAAGTACTTTATAGAAAATAATCGAAGGACATGAGCAAGTGTGAACTTGCCTTTTGTGATTGCAAGATTATGCACTCACGGTCTTCAAGACAATTTAAGATCCAATAGCTGAAATCTGCATCATTGGTCCGGTAAGGACTAATGTTAAAGAAGCAAGATGCTTTTTATGCAGAAGTAATGTAATGCAAGTTGATAAACATGAATTCCGAGGTAAGGTTGTTCTAGATTTTGGATACTGGAAAGGTTTTCCTTGGAATGTGTTGCCTTTTTAGATTAAGTTTCACACATGTGCTTCTTATTAAGGCTTGTGATTGTGTGTGAAACAACATGTAAACATAATGGCATACAACAATAAGATATACTAATGAGATGTGCTACTCAAGGACTGGTTATATGTGAATTATTTTGTCTTCAAGTTTTACCTTGCAAGTGATGACATTTATAAGGAACTGAAGTGTTAACAATCCTAGGTATATAAGTAAAGCTTAATGTAATGTGATTATTATTAATTGTCATTGATGTTTGAAGTGGCAAAATTAATAACATTTGAAGAAAATCTTACTCAACTAAGCAGAAGCATTTAAGCTTTTAAGTTAACCTTATGAGGTGTTCTTTCTAGTTATTGTATTTAAGTAAGAAAGAATTACTCCATTTGAATAATGACAACATTAGTATTTGAGACTTATCTATCTTGGTTTAACTTGGTTGGTTTGGTATTAAGATACTTTATAACTTAATTATAACAGACCAAAGTTAACTATAAAGCATATCTTTTAGCATTATTTAAAGTATTATAGACTAAAGTTAACTTTAAATACATAGATGGACTTTAGGTGAAATGCTTGTTATACTTATACCTTGTTCATTATATAATGTTTCTTTAAAGTTACTTAAGAGTGGTATTATTTTTAGTTGGTAATGGTTTCTTTACATTATAACGGTATAAAGGGATTTATCTCCCTATAAGGGTGTGTTTAATGTTTGTGAATAAGTAAACAATATTATTTATTACTTATGAACTCACTTATAGTGTTTTGATTTGTTTATAAACTTGTGGGTAATATAGAGAATGGGTTTTATCTTATTACAATTATTCTTGGAGGTTTTATATTAATTAAGAATCCTTTTATAAAAAAATCTACATTAATGGTTGAGAAATAATTTAATAAAATTGTATTTAAAATGTGTTGGACCAATTTGACTTTATATTATAAATATTCAAGACTAATACTATTTATTAGACTTTAATTAGTTAATTTTAGAATTATTAACAAATTTTATTTACCTTTATATGAATTATTAATTAAGGAAATAGGTTTAAATTCAAGTTATGAAAGTGTTTAACTTTTTTATTTAACTCAAAAGAGGAATATCACATTTTTAACATGTAGGTATTATTTTTGTGATCATTTTGGTATATTATATTTATTTTTGTGATTTATAAATAATAAGATATGATTTTTAATAAGGTTTATTACTTTATAAATACTTAATAATTAACAAATATTTAATTAAGTGAAATAATAATGTATAATTATAATTTTAAAGTATAATTCTTATTTTTCTAAGATTTTTAGTATTTTTTTTAACATTTACCATTTAAAATATGAATTATCAAAGTTTTATTACTTATAAATCCTTTATTAAATAATATTTATTTAAACAATCATCATAATAATATTTAATAATAGTTTTGAGTTGTATATTTCATTTTTCTAAACATTTTCATATATTATATGTATTTTTCTAAATTTTAAAACAAAAGATATTAAATTTACAAGATTTAATCATTTTATTTCATTTCTGGAATATTGATATTTGAATTTACATTGTTTTAATTATTTCTTAAACAGACACTAAACTTTTCACACCTGAGCTAAACTTACCCAGGGTCCCTGACCAGTGGGCCAGTTGCCACATGGCATATCCCAAAGTAGTAAATGCATTTGTTACCGTTTCTATTCCTACCACTAGCCAATGACAGATGGGCCATAGCCACGTCAGATGCTACCTGGGCGAAGACTGAGTCAAAACTTTGGACCAGGTCAATGGTGACGTCACCTCATCGGAGTTTGACGTCATCACGCCAGAACACGACGGCACCGCCAAAATATGGCACGAGGATTCAATTGAAAGGGTGCGTTCGAAGCGGCTGGATGCGGTGAGTAGAATAGGGTGCTATCCCGACGCTCAGAACCATGGTGGCAACTTCGGCGAGTTGAAATACGGCGGCGCTCGTCGGCCTCACGACGAACTCTTGCTAGAGGATAAATTAGGAAACGATAATAGGGCCAGAGATGCGTGAGTGTACCCTGAGTGTAGCCGCGTGATCATTGTCGACGATGGTGACCGGAGATGAGCGCAATTCTGCGGATTCTGACGACCATCATGGAAAAGGACTCGAGAAATTCGCCTCCATCTGAGCTCCTCCTGATGCGGTGCTCTTCACAGACGATCTACGCACGCTGGCGCATCTCCTCAACCACCCCACGGACTCCGGGACAAACTCTACTGGCGATGGTGGTGGCTAGGGTTTCGGTTGCCGCAAGAATCTTGAGAGGAAGAAAGGGATAGAGGAAAGAGTGGCGTGCAGGGTTTCTCCACACGACGTTGTGACCTTCTATAGAGCCCCTTCTATAGAGCCCCTAGAGCGGCGGCGCGCATCTTGACGCTCGTCGGCACGGCGGAGCTCGACATCGAGCTGCTTCCAGCATCCGTCGATGGAGACAACGACGAATAGAAAGAGCGAAGGGGTACTGGGCCGGAATGGGCTGTTGTTCGACCGTGGCGAAATGAATAGAGGAAGAAGGGTGCAGCTACTCGGCGGTGGATAAGTAGGGAGAGAAATGGGCCTCGGCCAAGAACTAGGCTTATCTGTTTCTTTTCCTTTTCTTTTACATTTCAATATTCTGTTTTCATTTTTAGATTTGAATTAGATCATTTGATTTAAATTTCCCTTACAGGGTTTATTTGCTGAATACTTGCAACAACAAATAATATTCATTGAAATTTATTTTGTGAATCTTTATAATTTATTTTCTTTATTCCATTCATAGGAGTCAATATTTAATTAATGTTTTGTTAGGGCTTTTATTATTAAATTTTTCTTTCAATAATAAACCATGAATTTTATTATGGAATATTTCCTTATCTGTTTACAAATTTTATTTGTAATGAATTTATAGTTTGGAGGAAAATTCTATATAATGATTATTTATCATTATTTGATGCATGATATTCAAAAGAATTAATATGGTTAATATTATTCTCATAGATTTAGGAAATAGTAATATATATTTTATTACAACTAACATATGAGTTAAAGTTTGAATAGAAAATGCTTTACCATAAGTCCTTAGAAGATTTAATATTCTCATATTTATTTTATTGATGTGAATAAAGGTTAATGGCTAAACCTATTGTCTTTATGTTTGTGATTTAAATAATAGCACCATTTAAAGTAAAATAGTGGGATGGTTTTCTAGGCTAACTTATGAGAAACAATTGGTAAAGATAGTTTTAAGCACCTAGGATAATGATGGTTGAAAATAACAAGGATGCGCCTAAGTGAGTTGATATAGGAAATATTCCTATTAACCATTATGGACATAAGATGATAAATCAATCATTTGATATGGATATTAGGTTTGGTTATAGAATTAAGTTTGCATGTTTACCAAGAAGTCCTACCTTCCATATTTCATAATTCTTGACTACTACTTAAAGATTTCCTTTCCTAGATATACTACTTTTTCCTATCCATCATCATGTGTTAACATGATGAGCTTTACTTTTCAAGAATATTCTTATCCACCTTTTATTCTTGTCATTTCCATACTTGGTTATATCAACTACTTTTCTGCTGATAATCTCCAATCCAACAAGTGGTTACTTCTAACTCCATCCATATTCTTCCTTAATCATCCATCACTACATTACTCCAGTAGCTGTATATATATACTTTACTTCATCTCAAGAGTTAGTATTTCCCAAGAGGAAAATACTACTTCTCTAATTCAATGTGCTCTAGCATCATCTTAATCATACTATCATATCTCTACTTGATTCCAGTATCTAACATTCCAACCTCACATTATATTAATGTGACTTGTAATGGTTAATCTAGAATAACATATCTAGACTAGGGTTTAATCATGTTCTACCCACCAATGTCCTTATACATGATATAAGCATTCAATCTTGGTGAATAAGACATGATCATTATAATCCTTTGATCATTTATGGCTTAGGTTTCTAGTTGGCTAATCAAGGCTTCCATCCATACAACATTAAAGTTGTATTCTAATTATCTTATGTTTATCTCTATTGGATTAAGAGATATAATTCATTGACTATACCTACTTGATTCAATAGGACTACTCCTGGTAACTATCTTCAGACTTCATCCTTGTAATCTTCTTTGTTACCATATTGATTTGATTTCCTCCAATCACTCCCATCCTATAGATAACATCTAAAACTAGCATCACTATTTACCTCTTCTGACTTCTTTCTTTATAAGCCTTAAGTGAATGCTATAATAAGTACAAGAGTTGATAGGTCAAGAATTGATAGGTTAAGAATTGGTGAATCAATAGTTGATTTCTCAATATTGATGAACAACAAATATAAGGATAGGATACAATAGAGATGATAAAGATTGATATGGAAAGAAAGATATATGGTGAATGATCTTAACTTTGGTTTCTTTCCTACTCAATCTCACTAGAGAGTTAAAGTTAGGTATTTCCATGATACTCATGGTATAAGTAGATGAGATTAAGATATAGTTGTTACATTCTTATTATTTGTGTTATAATTATAATTTGGTATTCATGAGTGATTATAATGAATACTATGATATGATCACCTAAGGATCAAATATAAATCATTAAGTAATGTATTAGGTTTGAATTTTATTACATTTGATCTACCCTTAGATCAAATCATGTTTACCCAAAATAAGGTTTTAGCAAAGGTCCTATTGAAACTTATCGCAATCAACTTGATGATCTACTTCAATTCCATCAGGTTAAGAGAAGCATCAATCACTTTGACAAGTTTTTATTTAAAAGCGCGAAAATTATTCAGATTTTCTATGCATGAATGCAATGCACACATCTGTGTTCATCTTATTTCTAAGCTCTAATGCTGGGATGTTACATCCAATCACTACCACCAAGTTACAAGAACTTTGTGATGAACTACAACATTGTAAGATCCCTCCTTTGTAAAGGAAAAGGATCCCTGTGATTGCAATGCTAGTCCCTGGATCATTGCTAGCATCCACAATTTAAGATGAAGTACACAGATACAAAGGTCATTTATTACATCCATTCCAGAGATAAAACATAGTCTTTTACAACTCAGGGCCACAGGCCTAATACAAGAGTTTTGGAATAAGTAAATAAACATAAGTCTTCATCTTCATGTGCCACAGGCAAGCATGTTGAGTGTAGACTCATGACACCTAATCATCATCGGAGTAACCTGCAACATCAAGTTACAGCCACAGTGGGTCAATACTTTGGAATAGTATTGGCAAGTGATACCTTAGTAAATTTTAAGTGGACTATATTACTATATGCATTTTGGCTAAGTGTAGCTTGGCTTGCTTTGCTCAAAATAGGTTTTTCCTATAAGTTGAAATCACTAAGTTTTTCTTTGTCAAAAACTTTCCCAAGAAACCACCAATAGACATTGGGGTCCTTCACCCTTGTTCACCCACAAGTTTTACTTAGAAGTTGGAGTGATGAGATTCTTGATAGCTTCCATGTCTTGATGCTCAAGTTGTCCATTGCCATGGACTTGGCTAAGTACTTAGATTTTCCATCTGCAGAGGTTGTGCACTTTCCCCACCAGACTTGGTTTCCCAAGACAGGACCTTTCAGAAGCCTTCCCTTAGCCAAATGGACGCGTTCCAACCTATCATCCCACTACCACCAACTGTCCAAATGACTAAGTTCTAGCAACCTATATGATCAAGGCAGAGCCCATATTGCCAAGTGGCTGCACTATAAGCTTCTCAACACTTGGCCTCCAAAATCCCTTTGTGCCTAGGTGGCATACCACAAGTGAGATACACAAGGTAAACCATGTCCATGGGCCTTGTGTAACCACTCAACCAAAAACCACCATTCAAGTCCCATTCCACCCAGGAGGTTCATTGACTTAGTTGTTTTATTAAGAAAAACTTAAGTCCAAAGACTTAGAAATATTTTCATCATAGCATGTAGATACTTTACCAACCCTTGTTTGCTATTAGTTGTTTGATACTTTACAACCAAATCAGTAGGTTTTATTTGGGAATATAAAATACCTGGAAAACTTATTTTAAATAAATAAATAAGTTTTGATGTTTTGGAAATAGTAAAACCTTTATTAATAAAACTTGGATATTAAATCCTTATTCATTTATTTAAATAAACCTTTACTATTTTTATCAAAACAAAATGTTTTATTTCAAAAGCTTGGCCAAGGTTTAATTTGGCTTTGTAAAATAATCCTTATTTATAAAACTTCTATTTCTTTTGAAAACCAAATCCTTTTATTTAAAAGATCCAAAAATAGCAATTCCAAAATATTTTTATTTTCCTTTAATAAATGTTTACCTTTTTAAATCTCTTTAGGATTTTATTTGATCCAAATTGGTTTGAAGATTCCAATTGGATTCAAAAAGTTTCTTCTCACCCTGAAAATCAACAAAGTTTTCTTTATTCATTTATTTTTCACGTTACAAGATTTGGAAAATCTTGGGATGTGACATAACTTAACTTAGGAAAATTCCTAGCAATTCTACAATTCTACAACTACTTAGGATTTCCCAACATAGCATTTGGCAAAAAGTATCATGCAAGACTTAGCAAAATATTTCTAATGCTTATACAAAAATATAGGGATGAAAATAGTCATGAAGTACCACTTGCCTTGGTAATGGGGAGAGTAGCACTCTTCACAATCACAGTCACTAGCAAAATCTACACAAAAATTTGTAGCACAAAATTACACACAATTCATATACAAACAAAAATATGAATGCATGCATGCAAGAGAATTCTAAGTGATGATTTTTGAAAACTCCACCAAGCAAGTGCATGATACAGAACATAACCAAGTCAAAAACTTGCTAACTAAACTTATTTAGCACTAAAACTATTTACTAAACAAATTCTATACTCAAAATAGTCCTAAACAAGTTTCTGCATAAAAAGTCATTTTAACAGGAACATTTCACTAAACACATTGCATATTCATAAAGGGCTTGTCTCCCTGATTCCAACGGTATAAAATTTGCAAAAATCTAACGTGGGAATCAAAAGTTATAGCCATTTGAATTTTGGATCTAAATCTGATTTGAATTCTGGTTTTGAATCAAACCCTAGCCACGCGTCATGTTTCTATTAGCGCGTACCGATTCGCTCCGGATCGAGCTTGCTAGCCGTAGGATCTAACTAACGATGCACGGTTCAGATCTAGCATAACGGTTCGATTAGTGGATCTATCGCACGCGTTGGATCTAGATCCAACGGCTCTCGAGCCGTAGGACCATGTTTTGGCGGCGCGCGGCGTCAGCGAGCGGCGGAGCGTTCAGTCAGCGGCGGCGCTAGCGTTCTAGGTCATGCGCGAGAGGGGGAAGGGTCTTACCAGAACCGCGGTGGCGTGCTGAAGCTCAACGTGGCGTTGGTTTGCGAAGGGGCGCGCGGGCACGGTCTCTGGAGCTCGTCGGAGTTGCGGGCGGCGTCAGTTGCTTGCAGTCGTGGTTCTTGCCGAGGTTTGGCGTCGCCCTAGCACGAACCAGAGGGGTCATGCGATGCACAAGACGCAGGCGAACAATCTCGTATGAAAGAGGGGGCAAGGGGCGCTCGGGTTTTACCTCAATTGGTCGCCGGAGTCACGCGGCAGCGCAGGTGGTTGCGGTCGTGAACGGAAACGACGACCTGGGTCACGAGCATGCAAAAGAAAGGTGTCAGCAGGTGCACAAGATCATGCTGAGCATCATCGTCTGAACCAGAGAGAGGGAGGCGGTCGAGGCTCACCGAAATCGGTCGCCGGAGTCGTCGGTACTGCGGGGCTTCGAGGGCAAATGCGCGCAGCCTGGTGGCGGAGTGAGCGAGGAGAGTGGGGGGAAATGACCGCGGCGGGGTGTGGTTTATATAGGCTCAAGCGCGACAGGAAACGCCTGCGGCATCAAGGCTAATTACGCCGCGCCATTACCAGCATTGACAGCAGCGGCGACGTGGTCTGCGGGCGCGGTTTGGGGAAGACAAGGGTGACATGGAGAGGGCCCGCTCGTCAGCGAAACGCACGGAGAGGAGGTGGGGTCTGGTTCTCAGCGGCTGTTCGGGTGTGCTTGCGCGTGCGAGAGAGAGAGGGGAAGGACGGGTGGGCTAGTTGGGCCAGTTCTGTTGCTGGGCTAGAATCCTGGCGCCTGACCCTTTTCTTTTCTTTTGTCCTTTTCTTTTTCTGTTTTGATTTTCAGGAATGGTTTTGATATGAATTCAAACTCTTTTTGAATTCAAATCTTTCTGGGGTTTTTGCAGTGTGCAAAAGTTTCAAATATAGGCATAAAACCATGTGGTTGCTTTGCAAAAGCTTGGTCACTCTTGGAGAACAAAAATATCAGGAGCTTGGCACAAGATTTGCAAATGTTTGAAATATGGTTTTTGAACCATTTCCATTTTGTAAAACTTGGTTTAAATTTCCACACTCAATCCATTCAACAAAGGAGACAAGCAATATAGGTTTAAAAAATTCAAACTCTCAAATGGGGATGGCCATTTGATTTTAGCTTGCTCACATAAAATGATAGCACTATGTGCTTTGTTTTCCTGAAATGAGTTTTGAAATTGACCTCAATTCTATATGCATGCAAGAATGATATGCAAACTTTGAAATCATGATTTTAGGGATGTTACAAATCTAACCCCCTTAAGGTGAATCTCGCCCTCGAGATTCGGATTGGCTAGCAAATAGGTGAGGGTGGTCTTTCCGAAGATCATCTTCTCTTTCCCATGTTGCTTCCTCTTCGGAATGATGATTCCATTGCACTTTGCAAAACTTGATAGTCTTTGTCCTTGTGACTCTTTCTGCGGTCTCAAGAATCTTGATAGGCTTCTCCTCGTATGTGAGGTCACTTTCTAATTGAACCTCCTCCAAAGGTATAGTATCATTCAAAGAAGTTTCTTCCATTTCTGGGTGACATTTCTTAAGCTGACTCACATGAAACACATTATGGACAGCTGTTAGAGATGCTGGCAGTTCAATTTCATAAGCAACTTCTCCTTTGCGACTCAGAATCTTGAATGGCCCAACATATCTTGGTGCCAATTTTCCTTTGACTCCGAATCTTTTCACTCCACGGAGTGGTGATACTCTAAGATAGGCTCTATCACCAACTTCGTAGGTGACTTCTCTACGCTTAGGATCTGCGTAGCTTTTCTGTCGGGACTGTGTTATCTTTAACCTGTCCTTAACCAATTTGACCTTCTCTTCGGCTTCTTTGATAAGATCTGGCCCGAATAAACTTCTTTCTCCCACACCATTCCATAACAATGGGGTGGTACACTTTCTTCCGTAGAGAAACTCAAACGGTGCCATTTCAATGCTGGCTTGATAGCTGTTGTTATAAGAAAATTCTGCGTAAGGCAGACTCTCATCCCAACTTGCTCCATAGTCTAGGGCACATGCCCTCAACATGTCTTCTAGAATTTGATTAGTCCTTTCCGTTTGTCCATCGGTTTGAGGATGAAAAGTAGTACTGAATTCCAACCTCGTTCCCAATGACTCATGTAGCTGTCTCCAAAAATGGGAAGTGAATTGGGTTCCCCTATCAGACACAATACTCTTGGGCACACCATGTAGACATACAATTCTACTCATGTAGATTTTGGCTAACTTGGCACTTGTATAAGTTGTCTTCACGGGTATGAAATGAGCCACTTTAGTTAAGCGATCCACTACTACCCATATGGAATCATATCCTGATCTGGTCCTTGGTAATCCGGTAATGAAATCCATACCAATCTTGTCCCATTTCCAATCAGGAATTGGTAGTGGTTGAAGCAAACCTGCTGGTTTCTGATGCTCCGCTTTTACTCTACTACACACATCACACAAAGCAATATGTTCGGCGATGTCCCTCTTGAGATTATTCCACCAAAATCTTTCTTTCATGTCCATGTACATTTTGGTGTTACCCGGGTGAATAGAATACGGAGAGTTGTGTGCTTCCTGCAAAATCAGTTTCTGCAACTCTGGGTCTTGTGGAACACAGATACGTTTCCCATGCCATAAAGTACCCTGTTCATCTTCATGGAAATTTTTAGCTTTCCCTTGGCCAATCTTTTCCTTAATCTCTTCAATTTCCTTATCAGTCTTCTGAGCTTCTCAGATCTTGTCCAACAAAGTGGGTTGAACATCCAAAGACATGAGATGTCCTTCAGGCACAATCTCCAATCTGAGTTCTTTGAATTGGGTACACAAATCATCTGGCAATTCTCCTTTGGTAAGGCCATTCACAAATACCTTACGACTTAGAGCATCTGCTACAACATTTGCTTTACCGGGGTGGTATTGCAAACTTAGGTCATAATCCTTGATAAGCTCTAACCATCTTCTTTGTCTCATATTGATTTCCTTTTGGGTGAAGATATACTTCAAACTTTTGTGGTCCGTGAACACTTCACAACGCTTTCCCAAAAGGTAATGTCTCCATGTTTTGAGTGCATGGACGACAGAGGCTAACTCTAAATCATGAGTAGGATAGTTCACCTCATGAGTTTTGAGTTGTCTCGAGGCATAGGCCACAACTTTACCGTCTTGCATAAGTATGGCACCCAAACCTTGATGAGACGCATCACAATATACTTGGAAATCCTTTTCCAAATCTGGCAGACATAGAACTGGTGCTATTACAAGTCTCTTCTTCAACTCCTGAAAGCTGACTTCACAACCTTCAGACCAAGCAAACTTCTTGTCTTTCTTTAACAATTCAGTCATTGGCTTAGCAACTTTTGAGAAATTTTCAATGAACCTTCTGTAGTAACCTGCTAAGCCAAGGAAACTGCGAACTTCTTTCACATTCTTGGGAGATTCCCATTCAGTCACAGCTGAAACCTTAGCAGGATCAACTGCTACACCATCCTTTGTCATAACATGACCAAGAAAACCAACTTCTTCCAACCAGAACTCACACTTGCTAAATTTGGCATAAAGTTTATGCTCTCTCAACTTCTCGAGTATCAAACGCAAGTGTCCTTCATGCTCTTCTTTGCTCTTGGAGTAGACTAAGATGTCATCTATGAAACGGACAACAAATTTGTCAAGAAATTCCATGAACACCTTGTTCATCATATTCATGAAGTATGCTTGAGCATTGGTCAAGCCAAAAGGCATCACGGTATACTCATACAATCCATACCTTGTGGTGAATGCTGTTTTAGGTATGTCTTGCTCTCTTATCTTGAGTTGAAAATAGCCGGACCTTAGATCAATCTTTGAGAACACACAGGCTCCTTCAAGCTGATCAAACAAGTCATTGATTCTTGGCAAAGGATATTTGTTCTTGATAGTTACTTCGTTGAGTGAACGGTAATCTATGCATAACCTTTGATTTCTGTCTTTCTTCTCCACAAACAAAACTGGGGCTCCCCAAGATGAAGAACTTGGTTGAATAAATCCTTTCTGCAACTGTTCTCCTAGTTGCTTCTTGAGCTCTTTCAGTTCATCAACTGACATTTTATATGGTCTTTTTGCTATTGGTCCAGATCCTGGTACCAAATCTATCAGAAACTCCACATCTCTATCTGGTGGCATTCCTGGCAATTCTTCCGGGAACACATCTGGGTACTCACACACAATTGGCACACTGTCCATGCTAACCCCTTTAAGAGAATTAAGCATACTCCTCTTTGCTCCAAAGCTGGTCTTGAATCTGATCCTTTTATTTTCCGGAGTTGTGAGTGAGACAGTATGGCTGGCACAATCTATCACTCCTTTGTACTTAGTCATCCAGTCCATTCCCAGAATGACATCCAAACCTTGGGAGTTTAATATTATCAAGTTAACGGGAAACTTATACTTCCCAAATTCTATGACTAGGTCATGGCATCCTGAATTCACTATCATTTCTCCACCAGCAGAACTTACTTTTATAGGACACCCAATAGTTTCTACCGGTAGTTCATTTCTTTCAACAAATGCTCTTGATATGAATGAATGAGATGCACCAGTATCAAAGAGTACAAATGCTGGAATGGAATTGAGTCTGAACTTACCAGCGATAGCGTCAGGTTCCTCATAGACCTCCTCCACATTAATGTGGTTCACCTGACCTTTCTGGAAAGGATTGGGCTTGACAGGTCCTTCAATTTTCTTTTCGGGGCACTCATTTGCATAGTGTCCCATCTTCTTGCACTTGAAGCATTCAACCTGACTGATGTCCCTTTTAGCAGGCTGACTTCCACTTCCACTACCATTCCCACTATGGTGGCTCTTATGTCCACTCTTGTGGTTCTTGTACTTGTCATTGTCATGACTGCGATGATGCTTGTTGTCATGACGGTTGTGGTTGTGGTGCTTGTTGAATTTCCCATGCTTATGGGATCCTAAGCTTCCACTATCATCATGGTGAGATCGTTTGTGAGACGATCCCGAGCTGTGCTTGTCGGAGTGCTTTCTCTTTCTACTCTCGACTTGCTTCATTTTGTTCTCCAATATAGCAGCCTTGTCACATAGCGACTGATAAGTGGGAACATATGCCACAGCCAGCTGCAGATTCAGCTCATCATTCAAGCCTTCCAGAAACTTTTCCTTTCTCTTGGCATCTGTGTCAACCTCATCCGGTGCATAACGCGCCAGATTGTTGAACTCTTCAATGTATTCAGCCACGCTGCGGTGGCGTTGCTTCAGATTGTGGAACTCTTTCTTTTTCAGGCTCATTATTCCTGATGAGATATGAGCAGTGCGAAAACCATCTTCAAAGATAGCCCAAGTCACCTCATCTATAGGAGTGGTGATTTGGAAGTTGTCCCACCATGTGGCGGCTAGCCCTTCCAGCAGATGTGCTGCAAATCTGACCTTTTCAGCGTCCGTGCAACCCACGGTCACTAAGTCCTTGTTTACAGAACGTAGCCAATCATTGGCCACCATGGGATCAGTCGTCCCCGAGAACTTAGCTGGCCTCAAACGCAGAAATCTGGTGAGCATATCAAAGCCCGGAGGGTTGTTGTTGTTGTTGTTGTTGTTATTGTTGTTGTTATTATTCTGGTTCTGGATGAATGTTGTCATCATCTGCATAAGCTGTGTTTGAGCATTCATCATTTGCTGCATTTCCGGAGTTATGTTGTTGTTGTTGGGGTTGGGGTTTGCGCGACGGGGAGGCATCTGTGGTTTGTTCAAATAGAGATAAGAATGAGATACCCATAGATGTTTTCATGCACATACATCACATAAGCAAACACAAGCATGCAACAGAAGATAAAAGTTCAACAACAAGATAACAAGTTCACAAAGTAAAACACTCAAGTGGCAAGCCATCCACATGTCGGATGGTCCAATAACAAGTTCACAAATAACAAGTACGATAATAAAAGATAAACGAGTAGTCAAGTCTACTCATCAGCATCAATCTCCTCCTCGACAAAGGTAAGACCTGCGTTCACCATCGCGGTCTTGTTCTCCTCAATAGTAGTGGTCAAGGACTCAATCTTGGCCTTGAGAGCCCTCTTCTGGGAACGAAGCCTCTCAATCACCATCTGCTGCTGCTCTAGCTCGAAGTCCTTGGACTTCAGTTCTTCAGTCATGTCCCGGATCTTCTTGTTCCTATCCTGGACGCGTTTCTCCTGACTCTTGAACTTCCGGTCCTGGGTCTCGAACTTCGCCTCCATTTCCTTGACTATCTTGTCCTGCTGTGTGAAAAGCTTGTCCTTCTCGCGAAGCTGCACCTGGAGCTCGTCATTGCTGAGCATGACATTGGTCCTGTCCGTGTCCACGTGCCTAATGAGAGACTCTAAGTCCTGGAGATAGAGACGTATCGGCTCTGCTGCGTCCCTCGAGTCGTCCTCGAAGTCGATGGACTCTCCATCCTCATCACGTCTTCCGAAGACGTGGAAGTGGGTGCCTCTAACCTGTCGGGAGTGACGGCCTAGCAGACGTCCTATCAGGTCCTGCATGACTACCTCCATGCCTCTCTCCCTGTCATCGTGCATAAGCTTGAAGACGATGGCCTCCGTAGTAGGCTCTGTCTGGCGTCCGGGCTGGTTCACCTTGAAGCCCCAGAGGTCCTTCCTCTCGAACTTGGTGAGTGGATGCACCATGATGGTGGGAAGAGGGAGATTGAGCAAAGTGGTAAGCTCAACGATACGAGGACCAAAGCGGGTAACCTGGAACTCCTCAACGGTGCTGATGGTAATAGGCATCTATTTATAAGATAGAAAAGTTAGAACAACACTATTTAAGATAAAAACAAAGACAAACATCACATACATATCCTTGGAACACAATTCACACAAGTCATGCATACATGAATCCATTACATCAACCAAGGTCCAAACTTATTTAAGGTATCATTTTGGAAAAATAAGGTGATAGGTGGTGGTCCAACTAACGAAGTACGTTTACAATCCTATCTCACTGGATCTGTTGGCTAACACAATGTTCCTAGAAGCAATCAGCCTATCTTGCTCACATGATTCCATCACTAAGTCTATAATATATCCTATTAAGGTTTGGTTGGTGGCTTCCAACTCTTGGGTATGTTCCTTCTCTTTCTCCAAGTCTTTTTGGAGGTTGAGCATTCTGCACTTGACTCTAGCACTACGTTCTTTGATAGCCCTCCAAGGTTCTTCTCTTGCTGACTAAAAGAATGTGGTGTGCACCACAGTGTTGGTATACATGCAGAATCCTCTTTCTTTGTGGTTGTCTTCCTTGCTTTTGTACAAGTGAAGTTGCACCCACCAGTACTCAACTCCTTCATCCATCACTGGAAAGCCTTTGTACACAGCTGCACCATGTATTTCCATTGCCACCATGAGGTCCTTGAGAATTTTGGGAAACTCAGTTTCACACTCCAAGGTCATGGTCATGAGTGGTACTTTCTTCACGGCTTCGTTGATGGAGTTCATCTACAAATAGTGATGAGAATGAGAAGATTAGAAAAGTTTACGAGAAGAATAGACAAGTGTAGAAGTAGTTGAAAATTTTCCTTAGTGGTTTCCAATCCTAGGGTCATAATCCTACAGGCAACACAGTGCTCTGATACCATCTCTAAGATCCCTCCTTTGTAAAGGAAAAGGATCCCTGTGATTGCAATGCTAGTCCCTGGATCATTGCTAGCATCCATAGTTTAAGATGAAGTACACAGATACAAAGGTCATTTATTACATCCATTCCAGAGATAAAACATAGTCTTTTACAACTCAGGGCCACATGCCTAATACAAGAGTTTTGGAATAAGTAAATAAACATAAGTCTTCATCTTCATGTGCCACAGGCAAGCATGTTGAGTGTAGACTCATGACACCTAATCATCATCGGAGTAACCTGCAACATCACAAGTTACAGCCACAGTGGGTCAATACTTTGGAATAGTATTGGCAAGTGATACCTTAGTAAATTTTAAGTGGACTATATTACATATGCATTTTGGCTAAGTGTAGCTTGGCTTGCTTTGCTCAAAATAGGGTTTTCCTATAAGTTGAAATCACTAAGTTTTTCTTTGTCAAAAACTTTCCCAAGAAACCACCAATAGACATTGGGGTCCTTCACCCTTGTTCACCCACAAGTTTTACTTAGAAGTTGGAGTGATGAGATTCTTGATAGCTTCCATGTCTTGATGCTCAAGTTGTCCATTGCCATGGACTTGGCTAAGTACTTAGATTTTCCATCTGCAGAGGTTGTGCACTTTCCCCACCAGACTTGGTTTCCCAAGACAGGACCTTTCAGAAGCCTTCCCTTAGCCAAATGGACGCGTTCCAACCTATCATCCCACTACCACCAACTGTCCAAATGACTAAGTTCTAGCAACCTATATGATCAAGGCAGAGCCCATATTGCCAAGTGGCTGCACTATAAGCTTCTCAACACTTGGCCTCCAAAATCCCTTTGTGCCTGGGTGGCATACCACAAGTGAGATACACAAGGTAAACCATGTCCATGGGCCTTGTGTAACCACTCAACCAAAAACCACCATTCAAGTCCCATTCCACCCAGGAGGTTCATTGACTTAGTTGTTTTATTAAGAAAAACTTAAGTCCAAAGACTTAGAAATATTTTCATCATAGCATGTAGATACTTTACCAACCCTTGTTTGCTATTAGCTGTTTGATACTTTACAACCAAATCAGTAGGTTTTATTTGGGAATATAAAATACCTGGAAAACTTATTTTAAATAAATAAATAAGTTTTGATGTTTTCGAAATAGTAAAACCTTTATTAATAAAACTTGGATATTAAATCCTTATTCATTTATTTAAATAAGCCTTTACTATTTTTATCAAAACAAAATGTTTTATTTCAAAAGCTTGGCCAAGGTTTAATTTGGCTTTGTAAAATAATCCTTATTTATAAAACTTCTATTTCTTTTGAAAACCAAATCCTTTTATTTAAAAGATCCAAAAATAGCAATTCCAAAATATTTTTATTTTCCTTTAATAAATGTTTACCTTTTTAAATCTCTTTAGGATTTTATTTGATCCAAATTGGTTTGAAGATTCCAATTGGATTCAAAAAGTTTCTTCTCACCCTGAAAATCAACAAAGTTTTATTTATTCATTTATTTTTCACATTACAAGATTTGGAAAATCTTGGGATGTGACATAACTTAACTTAGGAAAATTCCTAGCAATTCTACAATTCTACAACTACTTAGGATTTCCCAACATAGCATTTGGCAAAAAGTATCATGCAAGACTTAGCAAATATTTCTAATGCTTATACAAAAATATAGGGATGAAAATAGTCATGAAGTACCACTTGCCTTGGTAATGGGGAGAGTAGCACTCTTCACAATCACAGTCACTAGCAAAATCTACACAAAAATTTGTAGCACAAAATTACACACAATTCATATACAAACAAAAATATGAATGCATGCATGCAAGAGAATGCTAAGTGATGATTTTTGAAAACTCCACCAAGCAAGTGCATGATACAGAAAAATAACCAAGTCAAAAACTTGCTAACTAAACTTATTTAGCACTAAAACTATTTACTAAACAAATTCTATACTCAAAATAGTCCTAAACAAGTTTCTGCATAAAAAGTCATTTTAACAGGAACATTTCACTAAACACATTGCAGATTCATAAAGGGCTTTTCTCCCTGATTCCAACGGTATAAAATTTGCAAAAATCTAACGTGGGAATCAAAAGTTATAGCCATTTGAATTTTGGATCTAAATCTGAATTGAATTCTGGTTTTGAATCAAACCCTAGCCACGCGTCATGTTTCTATTGGCGCGTACCGATTCGCTCCGGATCGCGCTTGCTAGCCGTAGGATCTAACTAACGATGCACGGTTCAGATCTAGCATAACGGTTCGATTAGTGGATCTATCGCACGCGTTGGATCTAGATCCAACGGCTCTCGAGCATGTGACCATGTTCTGGCGGCGCGCGGCGTCAGCGAGCGGCGGAGCGTTCAGTCAGCGGCGGCGCTAGCGTTCTAGGTCACGCGCGAGAGGGGGAAGGGTCTTACCAGAACCGCGGTGGCGTGCTGAAGCTCAACGTGGCGTTGGTTTGCGAAGGGGCGCGCGGGCACGGTCTCTGGAGCTCGTCGGAGTTGCGGGCGGCGTCAGTTGCTTGCAGTCGTGGTTCTTGCCGAGGTTTGGCGTCGCCCTAGCACGAACCAGAGGGGTCATGCGATGCACAAGACGCAGGCGAACAATCTCGTATGAAAGAGGGGGCAAGGGGCGCTCGGGTTTTACCTCAATTGGTCGCCGGAGTCAAGCGGCGGCGCAGGTGGTTGCGGTCGTGAACGGAAACGACGATCTGGGTCACGAGCAGGCAAAAGAAAGGTGTCAGCAGGTGCACAAGATGTGGTGCCCCGCAAAAACCACTACTAGAAAATCGCCGTGTTTTTGTGCATTGCATCATCATGACCGCATGCTCATGTCATCATGCCACATTGCATTTGAGCATCGTCATGTCATCATGCATTTGTTTGTCGAAACCTATTTTCTAAAATCCTAGTTTGGTTTTCTAAATATTCCTCGTCTCAATTTCAAATTAAAGCGCCGGGCTTTTCCGGGTCTTTTTATTTGTCTAAAAACTATTTACAAAAGTTTATTTTAAATTAAATAAAAATTTATATTATTTTTAGGGGCAGCCGTACCAGGCCGATTCGACCCAGTCGGCCACCCCCAGTACAAAAACCAGAGCTACCCCAAACCTTTCCCACCTAACCCTATTCTACCCATCCCCAGCCACATCACCCCAGCCAATCACCGGTCGCCACCTCACCTCTCCCTTTCCCCCATCCAATCCCAGCCCGCCACCTCAGCCGGCCGCCCCTCCCCCTGGCCAGCCTGGCCATTCCCACTCACCACTCACGCCCCGACCCTGACCTGGTCCCACTCCCCAGCCACCCCGACCGTGGCCCCGTTCCTAGCCCACCTCGACGTGTCCCCGCTCCTCTCTCCCCGCTCTCGCTCCCCTCTCCCTCGATGCTACCGAGCTCCCCATCCCGCGTCTGCCGCCGTCTCCCCCAAGCTCCTCTCGCCTCCGCGCCCGATGCCGATTCCGCGCCTTCTCTCCTCCTTGCCCCGCCGCCGCTCCTCCCCTCTGCCGGCTCGCCCCGCCTCCTTCCGCCTCCGCTCGCCCGCTCCCTCCCCTCGCCCGCCGCCAGGGACCCGTCCCCCTCGATCTCGCCCCGGCCATGGCGCCACCGCCTCGGCGCCTCTCCTCTCGCGACCCACGCCCTCACCTGGCCCCACCATGACCACCCCGGCATGCTCGTGACCTCCTCTCCGCCTCCTCTCTATCGGGTACCAGAGCCGCCCCGCGTCTGGCCGTCGCCCTCCTCCCGAGCTCCGTCACGCCTCCTCGCCGTCGACCCAGGCCGCGTCCGTGTCCGCTCCTCTGCCTCCTCGCTCCTCCTCCATCGTCCCGTGCCCCCACTTCAGGCCGCCGCCCTTCCAAGGCCACCGGTCGCCGGCCGTCTCCCCGCAGGCACCTCGCGTGGCCTCCCTGTCGCGCCTCCCTCGCCAGTCCCCGCTGCTGTCGGACCCGCGCCTCCTCATCGTTCCCTCTGCCCCGCTACCCCTCCGTGGCTCTGTTGCTTGTGGAGCCGCAGTGCCTCTGGCCGCATCGAGCCACACTCCCCGTCGTTCTGACCTTCTGGGGTTCCTGCGTGTTAGCTTGTGTGTATGCTACCGCTACCACTCTGTCTCCTGGCTCATGCACCTGTTGAAGCCTGATGCTTTCTGTTGGATGAGGGCCATCCAAATCACCTTAACCGGCGTGGTGAACTTGTTCGTGGCCAAGTTTGGCACGTCAAGGCAAGGCCGTATATCGTTGTCGAGCCCCGCTATGAGTCCTACCGGCGTGTGTGTGCCTAAGATCAAGTCGAAGCCGAGATCGTGACACCTCAGAGATGCCAGAACACCAAGTTCGTCGAGACCCTGAGGACCCGTTCCCGGAGGCGAAGTCCGGACCCGAAGACCGCCAAGATCGCCACCGGTACGACAAGCACTTCGCCGCGGAACGCCAAGTTCTGCATCCCGAACACCAAGACCGACCCGATACACGGACCCGACAAGATCTTCGCGATGGCAAGATCGACCGCTTGGACCCAAGTTCTCCGTCACGACACGACAAGTTCTCCTCATGTATCCGAACCTCGCCGATCCCGTCGAACCCTGAGACCGAACCCCGAACCCCCGGAGTCCAAGATCGTCGACCCCAATGTGTGACCCTAAGCCCATATTTTCATAAATGATATTACTTGTTGCATATAAAATTGCCATGCTTGCATACATATTGTCATGTGGGTTGGGGGCCTTATGCCGATTCACCTTATAATTAAATATGGAGTCGATATGCGGGATATCTTTGTCTTATTCCGGACTCCATTTAAATTGGCATAGCGAACCGAAGCCATGTTTTGTCTTGCTAATCCAACATTTAAATTGTGGGGTATCTAAACAACTTGAACCACTTAAATATTTGTCGGGACCCCCGGTTCTGCTTAATATGACCTAATTGCATCGCACGTTTGCCTGTCATACATCATACATGCATCATGCCCGATCTTTTGCCATCGTATTAAATAGTGCATCCGGTGTTTCTTCTAGTGTTTTGCTTCTTCGCGGATAAGACCGTTGAGTTGATGCGAGTGTCGACCCGATCTTCGGATAAATCTTCGGCAATGTTTTCAGGCGAGCATCTCCTCCTTTCTACCTATCTTACTTTTGTAGTATTTATTCCCTCCTGTTGATCTATTGCTATTTGTGTTGCGATGCTCTAGTTTTCGTACCCGGGACATCCCTTGCAGCCTTATATTGCCTTGGACACATCCTATTACCTGTTGATTGGTAGATAGTTGGACTTGCGCGTCGTAGTCGCTTGCTCAAGTGCTGTTGCGTGTCGACAAGTACCACAGTTGTTGGAGTGTTGCCGCATGTTTAATGTTGGAGATGATCATGGCTTTAATTATTGTTTAATAACTAAAATTGAAAGTAGGTAAATGCAGAGGCACCGGTGGGCAATAGATGTTATTTGGTTGTTAACCGCCCACTAGTGTCCCGTAGGACCCCGAGTTCTTGACACCTGTTCCGAGATCGAGCGCGCTAACCACAGGTGGGGTGTATGGGCACCCCCATCGATTTAGTACCTGATTCCAAGTACTGTACTGGGGCCACAATTAGTTTGGGGCTTTATTACTATTCTGTACTTATGCCATGCTTTACTGCTTTATTTAAATTGTGCGAAGTACTGCACCTGTACTGTTTAGGTAAGCGGAGTGTTTTCGCGGTATCGACAAGCCCGAGAGTTTCGGGTTCCCAGTCGTTTACATCCATTGACGCAAACCCTGAGTCCGTCTCGGAGACCGGCCAACTTCGTTGCGGGTAGCTTAGTGGGGTGGCCCCCCGTGCTTGCTTTGGGTCTGGGAAACGTCGTGTCTGAAACCCCGTCGACATACCGTTGGGTGTATGTTTTGTGATCTTGTACCTACCTGATCCGACAACAAGGGTGTAGGTGCGTGTGGAAACTTTGGTGCACCCCTGCAGGGTTAAATCTTTTCGAGAAGCCGTGTCCGCGGTTATGGACGACTTGGAGCACAGGTCTCGATCATAGACAACTATAACTAAAGTTTACTGCTATAATTTGACTTGTATCCGATATGACTAGTAATCAGCTTCACTGCAACGGAATGGCTAAATAAAAGTACCAACAACTGCTGGGTTTGGGGATATCTCATGCTAATTGTATCTGACTAGTAAGTGTTGCAACTACAATGGAATGGTTAACTAAAATTGCCCACTGCTTATTATATCAGGATGAGTATCTATACCTGACTAGTAATTACTGCAACGATAACTGAATAAATAAAACTGCCAACTGCGTGAGTTCCTCGGTTGACTTCCTCGTTTGGTCTCGAGGGGGAAACACCAGGATGGGTATGTTTGGTGGTAGTATCAGGTTGGTTCCGAATAGGTCTTTCTTACCCCTCTCTGATAGCCGCTAGTTGTATCGAGTCTCTATAGGTTGTTTAGTGCATGCTGCGCTGCCGCTTCAGTCCACCATACCTATGTAGGCGAGGACCGCCGAATTCTAGCCTCGCCGTGTACTGGCCTTAGTACTGACCGCTCTCTCTTTTTCCTTTGCCCTTTTTCGGCACCCCTTTTGTTTAAGCAGGTTTTGAGATCGACGTCGTTAGCAGGGTTACCCTTCCGGCTTGGCCTGGGCAGGGTTATGGACGCCATTGGTTATTCTTCAGGGCTCTTAGCCCCATTTGCATCTTGTCCGTAGTCGGACGCTCTATCGTTTTCAAGGTGATTTGGATCTTTGTACTGTATATCTGTATTCTTGACTCATGGAGTCGTGTTGTATATATATATCTGTTCTGTGGGTTCCATCGTGGACTATTGTGTAATGATATTACTTCGTTTTCCACCCGCACGAAAGTGCCTGGTGGGCACCTTTGAATCATTTCTATGCGGGTTTGGCGGGTTTCGCTAAAACTTGCATAGGGCCGATTCTGAGGGTGTTACAGAGTGGTATCAGAGCTCAGCAGTTGCGATACCCCACAAGTCCAGCCTGTAGGATAACCTAGCTAACGGCCGAAGTAGAGTGTCAAAACTATTTTTGCAAAATCGGTTGGATAGTTCTGATTAGGTCTGATTTTACTCCTTACCCCTCTGCTGCTCTCCTCTCACCTCTGCGTGTTTTGAATCCGCTCTCTTCTCTCTCTTCGAGTCCAGGATTTCTCGTGGTTGGGTTCCATCGTACCTTCAGGGTTTCGCTTCCTCCTTTGGTAACGGTGTTGCTACATCTGGTCTTCATGCTATCCGAGGAATCCTTCGTCTGGTGGACTTCTCTTTGTTCCTTCTCGTGCCTTCCGGTGTTTTCCGACGCGACGACATCATCTACGCCAGATCCGATGCAGAGTCTGCATCACTCCTTTGTTTCTGAATCTCGATTGTCAAGATCTTCAGTCTGATTCCGAGAATGGTTGCACGCTTTTCTACTGATTGTGCAGAGTAATAGTTTGGGTGCGTGATGGATTGGCCCCCATGCCGACTACTCACTCTATTCACTTGTGTACATTGAAGTGTATGAGAATGCATCGGTTCTCTCTTTCTATCGGAGTTAGAGGTGGCTTTATTTGTTGATACCTCTACCTTCGACCTTTGTTCCCGGAGTGTACCCTCGACGATCACAGACAACGACCTCTTGTTAGTGGTGTCGCGAGGATCTACACGATGCGAGAAGATTCAGATCGCCGCCCTTCTTCCCGGTACCATGAGGCGGATCTCGAGGGCGAGATCCATTGTTAGTGGTGTCGAATTATGGCGCCCCGCAAAAACCACTACTAGAAAATCGCCGTGTTTTTGTGCATTGCATCATCATGACCGCATGCTCATGTCATCATGCCACATTGCATTTGAGCATCGTCATGTCATCATGCATTTGTTTGTCGAAACCTATTTTCTAAAAGCCTAGTTTGGTTTTCTAAATATTCCCCGTCTCAATTTCAAATTAAAGTGCCGGGCTTTTCCGGGTCTTTTATTTGTCTAAAAACTATTTACAAAAGTTTATTTTAAATTAAATAAAAAATTTATATTATTTTTAGGGGCAGCCGTACCGGGCCGATTCGACCCAGTCGGCCACCCCCCAGTACAAAAACCAGAGCTACCCCAAACCTTTCCCACCTAACCCTATTCTACCCATCCCCAGCCACATCACCCCAGCCAATCACCGGTCGCCACCTCACCTCTCCCTTTCCCCCATCCAATCCCAGCCCGCCACCTCAGCCGGCCGCCCCTCCCCCTGGCCAGCCTGGCCATTCCCACTCACCACTCACGCCCCGACCCTGCCCTGGACCCACTCCCCAGCCACCCCGACTGTGGCCCCGTTCCTGGCCCACCTCGACGTGTCCCCGCTCCTCTCTCCCCGCTCTCGCTCCCCTCTCCCTCGATGCTACCGAGCTCCCCATCCCGCGTCTGCCGCCGTCTCCCCTAATCTCCTCTCGCCTCCGCGCCCGATGCCGATTCCGCGCCTTCTCTCCTCCTTGCCCCGCCGCCGTTCCTCCCCTCTGCCGGCTCGCCCCGCCTCCTTCCGCCTCCGCTGGCCCGCTCCCTCCCCTCGCCCGCCGCCAGGGACCCGTCCCCCTCGATCTCGCCCCGGCCATGGCGCCACCGCCTCGGCGCCTCTCCTCTCGCGACCCATGCCCTCCCCTGGCCCCACCACGACCACTCCGGCGCGCTCGTGACCTCCTCTCCGCCTCCTCTCTATCGGGTACCAGAGCCGCCCCGCGTCTGGCCGTCGTCCTCCTCCCGAGCTCCGTCACGCCTCCTCGCCGTCGACCCAGGCCGCGTCCGTGTCCGCTCCTCTGCCTCCTCGCTCCTCCTCCATCGTCCCGTGCCCCCACTTCAGGACGCCGCCCTTCCAAGGCCACCGGTCGCCGGCCGTCTCCCCGCAGGCACCTCCCGTGGCCTTCCTGTCGCGCCTCCCTCGCTAGTCCCCGCTGCTGTCGGACCCGCGCCTCCTCATCGTTCCCTCTGCCCCGCTACCCCTCCGTGGCTCTGTTTCTTGTGGAGCCGCAGTGCCTCTGGCCGCATCGAGCCACACTCCCCGTCGTTCTGACCTTCTGGGGTTCCTGCGTGTTAGCTCGTGTGTATGCTACCGCTACCACTCTGTCTCCTGGCTCATGCACCTATTGAAGCCTGATGCTTCCTGTTGGATGAGGGCCATCCAAATCACCTTAACCGGCGTGGTGAACTTGTTCGTGGCCAAGTTTGGCACGGCAAGGCAAGGCCGTATATCGTTGTCGAGCCCCGCTATGAGTCCTACCGGCGTGTGTGTGCCTAAGATCAAGTCGAAGCCGAGATCGTGACACCTCAGAGATGCCAGAACACCAAGTTCGTCGAGACCCTGAGGACCCGTTCCCGGAGGCGAAGTCCGGACCCGAAGACCGCCAAGATCGCCACCGGTACGACAAGCACTTCGCCGCGGAATGCCAAGTTCTGCATCCCGAATGCCAAGACCGACCCGATACACGGACCCGACAAGATCTTCGCGACGGCAAGATCGACCGCTTGGACCCAAGTTCTCCGTCACGACACGACAAGTTCTCCTCTTGTATCCGAACCTCGCCGATCCCGTCGAACCCTGAGACCGAACCCCGAACCCCCGGAGTCCAAGATCGTCGACCCCAATGTGTGACCCTAAGCCCATATTTTTATAAATGATATTACTTGTTGCATATAAAATTGCCATGCTTGCATACATATTGTCATGTGGGTTGGGGGCCTTATGCCAATTCACCTTATAATTAAATATGGAGTCGATATGCGGGATATCTTTGTCTTATTCCGGACTCCATTTAAATTGGCATAGCGAACCGAAGCCATGTTTTGTCTTGCTAATCCAACATTTAAATTGTGGGGTATCTAAACAACTTGAACCACTTAAATATTTGTCGGGACCCCCGGTTCTGCTTAATATGACCTAATTGCATCGCACGTTTGCCTGTCATACATCATACATGCATCATGCCCGATCTTTTGCCATCGTATTAAATAGTGCATCCGGTGTTTCTTCTAGTGTTTTGCTTCTTCGCGGATAAGACCGTTGAGTTGATGCGAGTGTCGACCCGATCTTCGGATAAATCTTCGGCAATGTTTTCAGGCGAGCATCTCCTCCTTTCTACCTATCTTACTTTTGTAGTATTTATTCCCTCCTGTTGATCTATTGCTATTTGTGTTGCGATGCTCTAGTTTTCGTACCCGGGACATCCCTTGCAGCCTTATATTGCCTTGGACACATCCTATTACCTGTTGATTGGTAGATAGTTGGACTTGCGTGTCGTAGTCGCTTGCTCAAGTGCTGTTGCGTGTCGACAAGTACCACAGTTGTTGGAGTGTTGCCGCATGTTTAATGTTGGAGATGATCATGGCTTTAATTATTGTTTAATAACTAAAATTGAAAGTAGGTAAATGCAGAGGCACCGGTGGGCAATAGATGTTATTTGGTTGTTAACCGCCCACTAGTGTCCCGTAGGACCCCGAGTTCTTGACACCTGTTCCGAGATCGAGCGCGCTAACCACAGGTGGGGTGTATGGGCACCCCCATCGATTTAGTACCTGATTCCAAGTACTGTACTGGGGCCACAATTAGTTTGGGGCTTTATTACTATTCTGTACTTATGCCATGCTTTACTGCTTTATTTAAATTGTGCGAAGTACTGCACCTGTACTGTTTAGGTAAGCGGAGTGTTTTCGCGGTATCGACAAGCCCGAGAGTTTCGGGTTCCCAGTCGTTTACATCCATTGACGCAAACCCTGAGTCCGTCTCGGAGACCGGCCAACTTCGTTGCGGGTAGCTTAGTGGGGTGGCCCCCCGTGCTTGCTTTGGGTCTAGGAAACGTCGTGTCTGAAACCCCGTCGACATACCGTTGGGTGTATGTTTTGTGATCTTGTACCTACCTGATCCGACAACAAGGGTGTAGGTGCGTGTGGAAACTTTGGTGCACCCCTGCAGGGTTAAATCTTTTCGAGAAGCCGTGTCCGCGGTTATGGACGACTTGGAGCACAGGTCTCGATCATAGACAACTATAACTAAAGTTTACTGCTATAATTTGACTTGTATCCGATATGACTAGTAATCAGCTTCACTGCAACGGAATGGCTAAATAAAAGTACCAACAACTGCTGGGTTTGGGGATATCTCATGCTAATTGTATCTGACTAGTAAGTGTTGCAACTACAACGGAATGGTTAACTAAAATTGCCCACTGCTTATTATATCAGGATGAGTATCTATACCTGACTAGTAATTACTGCAACGATAACTGAATAAATAAAACTGCCAACTGCGTGAGTTCCTCGGTTGACTTCCTCGTTTGGTCTCGAGGGGGAAACACCAGGATGGGTATGTTTGGTGGTAGTATCAGGTTGGTTCCGAATAGGTCTTTCTTACCCCTCTCTGATAGCCGCTAGTTGTATCGAGTCTCTATAGGTTGTTTAGTGCATGCTGCGCTGCCGCTTCAGTCCACCATACCTATGTAGGCGAGGACCGCCGAATTCTAGCCTCGCCGTGTACTGGCCTCAGTACTGACCGCTCTCTCTTTTTCCTTTGCCCTTTGTCGGCACCCCTTTTGTTTAAGCAGGTTTTGAGATCGACGTCGTTAGCAGGGTTACCCTTCCGGCTTGGCCTGGGCAGGGTTATGGACGCCATTGGTTATTCTTCAGGGCTCTTAGCCCCATTTGCATCTTGTCCGTAGTCGGACGCTCTATCGTTTTCAAGGTGATTTGGATCTTTGTACTGTATATCTGTATTCTTGACTCATGGAGTCGTGTTGTATATATATATATCTGTTCTGTGGGTTCCATCGTGGACTATTGTGTAATGATATTACTTCGTTTTCCACCCGCACGAAAGTGCCTGGTGGGCACCTTTGAATCGTTTCTATGCGGGTTTGGCGGGTTTCGCTAAAACTTGCATAGGGCCGATTCTGAGGGTGTTACACAAGATCATGCTGAGCATCATCGTCTGAACCAGAGAGAGGGAGGCGGTCGAGGCTCACCGGAATCGGTCGCCGGAGTCGTCGGTACTACGGGGCTTCGAGGGCAAATGCGTGCAGCCTGGTGGCGGAGTGAGCGAGGAGAGTGGGGGGAAATGACCGCGGCAGGGTGTGGTTTATATAGGCTCAAGCGCGACAGGAAACGCCTGCGGCATCAAGGCTAATTACGCCGCGCCATTACCGGCATTGACAGCAGCAGCGACGTGGTCTGTGGGCGCGGTTTGGGGAAGACGAGGGTGACATGGAGAGGGCCCGCTCGTCAGCGAAACGCGCGGAGAGGAGGTGGGGTCTGGTTGTCAGCGGCTGCTCGGGTGTGCTTGCGCGTGCGAGAGAGAGAGAGGGGAAGGCCGGGTGGGCTAGTTGGGCCAGTTCTGTTGCTGGGCTAGAATCCTGGCGCCTGGCCCTTTTCTTTTCTTTTGTCCTTTTCTTTTTCTGTTTTGATTTTCAGGAATGGTTTTGATATGAATTCAAACTCTTTTTGAATTCAAATCTTTCTGGGGTTTTTGTAGTGTGCAAAAGTTTCAAATATAGGCATAAAACCATGTGGTTGCTTTGCAAAAGCTTGGTCACTCTTGGAGAACAAAAATATCAGGAGCTTGGCACAAGATTTGCAAATGTTTGAAATATGGTTTTTGAACCATTTCCATTTTGTAAAACTTGGTTTAAATTTACACACTCAATCCATTCAACAAAGGAGACAAGCAATCTAGGTTTAAAACATTCAAACTCTCAAATGGGGATGGCCATTTGATTTTAGCTTGCTCACATAAAATGATAGCACTATGTGCTTTGTTTTCCTGAAATGAGTTTTGAAATTGACCTCAATTATATATGCATGCAAGAATGATATGCAAACTTTGAAATCATGATTTTAGGGATGTTACAAACATGCAGCGCATGGATAAGACGTTGCCAAAACTCCTCTCTATGTTGAAGTCTGTAGAAGTGGAGATCAAGAAAGAGAACCAAGTGTTGATGGTCAATAAGACCACCAATTTCAAGAAGCAAGGCATGCCTAAGAAAAAGGGAAACTTCAAGAAGGGAGGTAAGAAAGCTACCGCACCGACGAAGAAGACCAAGGCTGGGCCTAAGCCTGATAATGAGTGCTTTTACTGCAAGGAAGAAGGTCACTGGTAGCGGAATTGCCATAAGTACTTGGTGGATCTGAAGAATGGCAACATCAAGAAGAAAGGTATATCCGATATACATGTTATTGATGTGTATCTTACTAGTAGTCGTAGTAGTGCCTGGGTATTTGATACTGGTTCGGTTGCTCATATTTGTAACTCGAAGGAGGTGCTATAGAATAGATGGAAACTAGCGAAGAACGAGGTGACGATGCGTGTTGGAAATGGATCAAAGGTTGATGTGATCATGGTCAGCACGCTACCTCTTCATCTACCATCGGGATTAGTTTTATACTTAAATAATTGTTATTTCGTGCCTGCGTTGAGCATGAACATTCTATCTGGATCATGTTTATTGCGAGACAGTTACTTGTTTAAGTTAGAGAATAATGGTTACTCGATTTATATGAGTAATATGTTTTATGCACATGCGCCTTTGATATATGGTCTATTCTTGTTGAATCTCGATTGTAGTAATACACATGTTAATAACATTGAAGCTAAATGTTTGAAATTAAGCCATAACTCGACCTATATGTGGAACTGTCGTCTTGCTCACATTGGAGTGAACCGTATGAAGAAACTCCATTTCGATGGACTTCTTGAGTCACTTGATTTCGAATCACTTGAAATATACGAAGCATGTCTGATGGGTAAAATGACTAAGACTCCATTTTTTGGTATGATGGAGCAAGCTACGGACTTATTGGAAATCATACATACTGATGTGTGTGGCCCAATGAGTGTAGCATCACGAGGTGGTTATCGTTATGTTCTTACTTTCACGGATGACTTGAGTAGATATGGGTATATCTATTTCATGAAACATAAGTCCGAAACTTTCTTAAGGAATTTCAAAGTGAAGTAGAGAATTAACGTAACAAGAAGATTAAATTTCTATGATATGACCGTGGAGGTGAATACCTAAGTTACGAGTTTGGCGAGCATTTGAGGAAATGCGGAATACTTTCACAATTGACACCGCCAGGAACACCACAACGTAATGTTGTGTCCGAACATCGTAATCAAACTCTCTTAGATATGGTTCGTTCAATGATGTCACTAATAGATTTACCTTTGTCATTTTGGGGTTATGCATTAGAAATAGCCGCATTCACTTTAAGTAGGGCACCAGCTAAATCCGTTGAAACGACACCGTATGAATTATGGTTTGGGAAGAAACCTAAATTGTCGTTCCTTAAAGTTTGGGGTTTCGAAGCTTATATAAAGAAGTTACAGCCCGACAAGCTTGAACCTAAAGATGAAAATACGTCTTCATAGGATACCCGAAGGAAACTATTGGGTATACCTTCAATCAGAGATCCGAGGGCAAAATCTTTGTTGCCAAGAATGGATCCTTTCTAGAGAAGGAGTTTCTCTCGGAAGAAGTGACTGGAAGGAAAGTAGAACTTGACGAGGTTGTCGAACCTTCTCACAGATTTGAGAGTAGCGCAGCACCGGGAGAAGTTCATGTCCTGACTACACCAATAGGAGAGGAAGCTAATGATAAAGATCATGAAACTTTGGTCGAAGTCACTACGAAACCTCACAGGTCAACGAGAACTCGTACCACTCCCGATTGGTATGATCCCGTTATGAGTGTCATGTTGGTGGACAACACCGACGACCCTACGACATATGAGGAAGTGATGATGAGCTAAGATTCCAATAAATGGCAAGAATCCATGAAATCCGAGATTGGATCCATGTATGAAAACCAAGTATGGACTTTGGTGGACTTACCGGATGGCCGAAAGGCTATCGACAACAAATGGATTTTCAAGAAGAAAACAGATGCTGACGGTAATGTGACCTTCTATCAAGCTCGACTTGTCGCAAAAGGGTTTCAAAAAATTTGAGGAGTTGACTACGATGAGACTTTCTCACCGGTAGCGAAGCTAAAGTTTGTGACGATTTTGTTAGCAATCGCTGCATATTATGATTATGAGATATGGCAGATGGATGTCAAAACGGTGTTCCTCAATTGAGACATTGATGAAGAGTTGTATATGGTACAACCCAAAGGTTTTGTCGATCCTAAAAAAGCTAACAAGGTATGCAAACTTCAACGGTCCATTTATGGATTGAAGCAAGCATCCCGAAGTTGGAATTAATGTTTTGATAAGGTAATCAAAAGTTTTGGTTTTATACAAGCTTATGGAGAAGCTTGTATTTACAAGAAAGTGAGTGGGAGCTCTTTAGCATTCCTAGTACTATATGTGGATGACATATTGTTGATTGGGAATGATATAGACCTTCTTAATAGTGTCAAGGATTATTTGAATAATAGTTTTTCAATGAAGGATCTTGGCAAAGCTGCTTACATATTAGGCATAAAGATTTATAGAGATATATCGAGATGCCTAATATCATTGTCACAAAGTACATATTTGGACAAAGTTCTAAAGAGGTTTGGAATGGAAGATAGAAAGAAAGGGTTCTTGCCCATGTTGCCCAATACGACCTTGAGTAAAACTCAAAGTCCTGTTACGGCAGAAGATAGAGAAAGAATGAGTAAGACTCCCTATGCCTCAGCCATAGAATCTATCATGTATGCCATGCTATATACTAGACCCGACATTGCATATGTTGTTAGTTTAACTAGCATATATCAAAGTGATCCAGGGGTGGATCATTGGACAGCGGTAAAAAACATCCTTAAGTACTTGAGAAGAACTAAGGATATGGTTCTTTCTTATGGAGGTGATGAACATATCGTTGTTAATGGTTACACTGATGCTAGTTGGAACACCGATCCAGATGATTCTAAATCTCAATTTGGATATGTATTTACTTTGAATGGTATAGGAGTGAGCTGCAGGAGTGCAAAGAAAAGTGTTGTGGCGAGATCTTCAACTGAATCAGAATACATAACTGCTCCAGAGGCTTCACAAGAGGCGATATGGATGAAGGCGTACATTACAAAGCTCGGTGTGGTTCCCAGTGTGCTGGAACCAATGTCTATCTACTTTGATAACATGGGTTCCATAGCCAATGCGCAAGAACCAAGGTCACACAAGAAGCTAAAGCATATCAAGCTGCATTTTCACGCTATTCGAGAGCATGTCCAAGATGGTGACATAAAGATTTGCAAAGTACACACAGATCTGAATGTGGCGGATCCGTTGACTAAACCTCTCCCGAGGGAAAAACATGACCAACACCAAAACTCCATGGGTGTTCAATATATTACCATGTAATCTAGATTAGTTGACTCTAGTGCAAGTGGGAGACTATTAGAGATATGCCCTAGAGGCAATAATAAAAGTAGTTATTATTATATCTTTGTGTTTATGATATATGTTTACATTCATGATATAATTGTATTAACAGGAAACATTAATACTTTTGTGATTTGTAAACTTGTTAGTGACATGGATATGACCTACGGGTACCCAATGTTAGCCTACCTGGTCCAGCCCGACAGAAGGACCACTCGACGTCCTACCTAGGTCCATGACGCCTATGACGTTTTGGCTGCTATGAAGCCCATATGAACACGGACTCCCAAGCGCACAAGACAAGGAAACCTCAAGACTAGAGTTTGAATATAACTTGTAACCTGCTCGTATCGGTACCTGAGACCTAGCATCTCCATATATAAAGGCTAGGAGGGTCCAACGAGAAGGACACGACCTAGATCTCTCTCTCCACCACCACAAAATATCTATAGATCCTGCATCCTCTCACCGCATACACACCTCCACGCCAGATTGCATCTGTGCACCCCCTGTTCTTTTCGGTTCCGCCATAATCAAGAGCAAACAAGCAAGAGTAGGGGTTTCCCTTTAGGGGCCTGAACCTGGGTAAATATCGTGTCCCCTGGTTGCTTGTCTGTTAACCATTCCGTGATCTCCAGTACCCCCATCTTCTCCAAAACCCAAGCTCATAACAATGGGCATTGACGAGATTGAACCTCGTCAGTTAGAGTCCCTAGTAAAGCATCTTTATAATACTAGCTTGTTGGTTGATAGATAATCATGGTTTGCTGATCATGAACATTGAGATGTTATTAACAACAAGATCATATCATTAGGAGAATGGTGTGATGGACATACTCCTATAGATAAGCGTAGCATAAAGATCAAGTCATTTCAATAGTTCGTTTGCTATAAGCTTTTTGATACATAGTAACCTAATTCCTTCGACCATGAGACCATGCTAATAACCATCACCAGATGGATACTTTGATGACATCAAACACCACACCATAACTGGGTGGTTATAAAGGTGGCATTGAGTATTCGGAAAGTATGTGTTGAGGCACATGGATCAAGAGTGGGCTTTGTCCATCCATATGACGGATAGATATACTCTCGGCCCTCTCGGTGGAAATTTCATCCAATTAGCTTGCAATCATGGGATTGGCTCACAAGGGATCACATATCATAGGAACGAGTAAAGAGTACTTATCTGTAATGAGGCTGAACTAGGTATGCAGAGATACCGACGATCAAACCTCGGTTAAGTAAAATATCACGAGACAAAGGGAAATTGGTTTCGTATGTAAATGGTTCAGTCGATCACAAATTAATCATAGAAATATGTGGGAGCCATATGAATTTATAGATTCCTCTATTGGTTATTAATCGGAGAAGAGTCTCGGTCATGTCTGCATAATTCACGAACCGTAGGGAGACACACTTAAGCATTCAATGTTGTTTAGTAGATATGGAATGTAAGTAGGAAAACCGAATTTGTTCAGAGTCTCGGATGGGATCCGGGATATCACGAGGAGATCCTAAATGGTCCGGAGGATAAGATTCATATAAGGAAAGTCCAATTCCAGAGTTCGGAAATGATTTTGGTGTTTTCACTAGAATGATCTAGAAGGTTCACCGGACCGGAAGGGGAAGGGTACATGAATGTGTCATGACTAAGTGGAATGATTGCATCATGTCCTAGGTCACTTAGCTGGGCATTTGAAAGAAAGAAATTAAACTCCAAAATTGAAAGTCAAAAGGCAAGTTTGAAAAGTCAATCTGGGACAATGTTTCCTGGTGGAGGAAGGAGAGAATCCTTCTCTCCCTCCACCACACAACTAGAAGGATATGGAGTTGGGGTAGGATTTAAACTCCCCTCTCCCTATCTGCCCCTCCCTCTCTAAATAGAGGAGATGGGGTGTCCCCCAAAGACAACCACAAGACCCAGCCCACCTAGCTGCCGCCCTAGTCGCCGCCGGCTCCACCTCCTCCTCTTTGGCTTCTAAAGCCTAGACGCCGGGAACTCTACTACTCCACCATAACCCGCTCCGGCTTAAGGTGAAGCCCTGTGGGATTTCTCCTCTAACTCCGACACCACGCTGTCATGCTGCCGGAATCGCGAGGTGAGAACTACAATCTCCGCTGCCTGCTGGAACAAGGGAGAGGAAGATCTTCATCAAGTACTGAATGTGTGACTGACTACGGGAGCACTGCTGGAACGCAGCGCCGGAAAGATCGTCTACGCGATCTTGAGATCGGCAAGTGTGCGACTACATCACCCAAGAGAATCTGCTCTCGTTAACCGCTTTGGAATCTTCGAGGGTGAGTAATCTAATCGACTCGTTGCTATAATCTAGTAGATAGATCTTGGCTTGTGTGAGTTCATGCGGTAGAATTTTTTTGTTTTCCATGCTATGAACCCCTACAAATTTGTGCCATTATTAGTGATTATACTGTGTGGGTACCCATATCTTAAGATAATATCTTTGAGGAATTTTGCCATCGTGGTCCCATCATATTTCGTTATATGTTTAACCTCAATCCACTTTGTGAATTTATCTACCATGAGCAAAATATGAGTCATGCCACCATGATCCGGCTTAAATGGGCCAACCATATCTAGGCACCAAACAACAAATGGCCAAGTTATAGGTATAGTTTTTAACTCGGATTATGGCATGTGAATTTTGGTTGCATATCTTTGGCAGCCATTGCATTTTCTCACTAGTTCTTATGCATCTTGTAGGGCACTGGGCCAATAAAACCCATGTCAGAAAGCTTTGGCCACCAAAGCTCTAGATGAGGCATGGTGCCCGCATTCACCTTGGTGGATATCTAAGAGGATCTCTTGTTCTTCTATCGGGTCAACGCATCTCTGAAGGACATTTGTGACACTTATTTTGTACAGCTCTTTATTTATTATAGTGTAGTATTTTGCCCTTCTCCCAATTTGCATGGCGAGGACTTCATCATTTGGCGGGGTTTCATCTTTCAGAAACACAAAAACTGGTCGTGCTCATTCTGGTATTTCACGTGCCGGGGTAATTACTTCATCAGTTTCCATTGCCTCTATTGAAATAACCTCTGGCAGAATACTCTGACCAGTCCCCGGGTTCTGCAGGCAGTCCTCGGGTGTGCCGAGTCAGTCCTCAGGTTACTCGGTTTATTCCTCCCATCTATGTCCATTTCGATAACCTCGGACCCTGGATCGACCGGGATACAAATTGAGTTAGATTCTGGTGATGGGATAATTGATGGTTTTCTGAGGTGTTCAAGAGCTATGTCGGGTGGAATAGATTGTCTGGATGAGCCAAGTTTTGACAAAGTGTCAGCCACATCATTTTTCGCCCGAGGTATATGGTGAAATTCACACCCCTCAAAGAAACCACTTATCTTTTGCGCATGAAATCTGTATAATGCCATGTTTGCATTAAGTGCATCCCATTGGCCCAACACTTGTTGTATCACAAGGTCCGAATCACCAAAGCACTGAAATCAATGTATTCCAATGTCTTTTGCCACTTTTAAGCCATGAACAAGTGCCTCATATTCGGCCACATTGTTTGATGCAACAAAGTGTATTTGCAACACATATTTTAGCTGGTCTTTCTTAGGCGAGGTAAGTACTATCCCGACGCCTAGTCCAGTTTTTAGCTTTGATCCATCAAAGTGCGTTCTTCAATAGTTTGAATCAGGCAAGGGTGGCTCATATTGCATTTCAGCCCAATCGGCAAAAAAGTCGGCCACTGCATGAGATTTGATTGCATCTCACCTGTCAAATTGTGGATCATAAGGAGCTAGTTCAATTGACCATTTGGCTATTTAGCCACTGGCATCTTTATTTCCATTATCTCGGCTATTGGTGCCTCACATATCACTTTATGGGGTGTTCTTCAAAGTAATGTTTTAGCTTCTTTACCGACATATACACACCGTATGCCATTTTCTGGTAATGTGAGTAATTTTGCTTTGAGGCTGATAATACCTCGCTTAGGTAATAGACTAGCCTCTGCATCAACTTACCCTCTTCATCTTTTTCGACCACTATTATGACACTTACGTCTCGGTTTATCGCTGCCACATAGAGCAACATTGGCTCTTTAGATAGTGGAGAAGCTAAGACGGGTGTAGAGGCTAGCATTTTGTTTAATTCATGTAAGGCATTATCAGCCTATGGTGTCTAGATGAACTTATCCGACTTTTTCATCAATTGATACAAGGGCAGTGCTTTCTCTCCAAGACGGCTGATGAACCGACTCAACGATGCCAAGCAACCTGTAAACTTTTGGACATCGTTGAGACACTTCAGCAGCTCCATTCGCTTTACAGCTTGAATCTTAGTCGGGTTTGCTTCGATACCTCATCTTGATACAAGGAACCCGAGTAATTTTCCGGTCGGGACACCAAAGGTGCATTTTTCCGGGTTAAGCTTCATTCGTAATCTTCTGAGATTCACGAATGTCTGCCGGATATCATCTAGGAGCGTATGGCTCTCTTTGGTTTTTATCACCACATAATCCACATATACTTGGACATTTTTGCCAATTTGATCATGTTAGCATTTTTGCATGCATCTCTGATATGTTTCCCCTGCATTACGTAAGCCAAATGGCATATGCGATAGCAATAAGCCCCATACAGGGTGATAAATGTAGTCTTTATTAGATTGGCTGGGTTTAATGGTATCTAGTGGAAATCAAAATACGCTTCTACAAATGATAAAAATTCACAACCAGCGTTCGAATCAATGACCTGATCTATCCTTGATAAAAGAAATGGATCTTTTGGACACGTCTTGTTCAGGTTCGTGTAATAGATACACATACGCCACACCACAGGTACATTTGGATCATATTTTTCCTTCTCAACTAATACCGAATTAGATAGCCAATCCAGATGAAACACTTCCATGATAAACCCGGCCACAAAGAGCCGAGATATGTCATCTCTAATGATTTTTCTCCTATCCTCGGTGAAGCGGCGGAGTGGTTGCTTCACCGGCCTTGCCTCTGGCTTTACATGCAAAGAGTGCTCAGCCAGCTCCCTTGACACACCTTGAAGATCTTGAGTAGACCAAGCAAAAATGTCCCGATTCTCACGGAGGAAGCTGACGAGCTTGCTTTCCTATTTGTCATTTAAGCCGGCACCAATGGTGACGGTGCGCTCAGGGAACTGGTCATCAATATGGATTTTCTTGGTATCCTTAGTCGGCTGAAACGACACACTCCCATGCGGGTTACCAAGTGCCAGCATATTCAACTATGCCGACTGAGCCAAAGCTGCCACCTCTTGAATTCTTCTTTTTCCCTTGCAATCACCAATGACTCAGGCAGATTTGATCCAGTTGAGGCACATTCTATTTATCTTTTGTAATCTCCAACAATGGTAATCACTCAATGTGGCCCTGGCATTTTCATCTTCAGGTAGATGATGTGAGTACTAGACATGAACTTTGATATAGCTGGTCTATCGAGTAATGCATGATAGCAACTCTCTAGATCCACAACCTCAAACTCTAAGTTTTCTGCTCTGCAGTTTTCCCTCGTGCCAAATAAGACATCTATCTTGACTTTGCCAATTGGCTCGCACGACAACCCCGGCACAATGCCATGAAAGGTGGTATTGGTCTGTAGGGTTCGCAGCATAGAAAACAAAAATTTTCCTACGATGTGAACTATATACCAAGATCTATCTACTAGATACAAACAACGGGCGGATGTATATCCGTAGAGAACATACCCTTGAAGACCGACAAAGCTTAACGAGTTCAACTCATGGTTGATGTAGACGATCTCTTGCCGATCTCAAGATCGAGAGGAAGTCCTAGCGCCGCAAATCAGCAGCGCATCTGTGCTCGCACACACGTTCGAGGCACCGAGCAACCTCCGCCTCCTCGCTCCAGCGATGCAGCGGAAGCACAACTCTTTCTTGCCGAATAGCCACCGGGAACATGTATCTCGCTAGTCCGAGACCATGGGGGATAAATTCTAGAGGGGGAGAGAGATCCTTCACGAGGAGGTGTGTGAGACAAGTGAGGAGGGGGCTCCTTTTATAGGAGGAGGGGGGGAACCCCAAGGGGGTGGCCGGCGCATGGGGGCTGCCCCCTTGCCCTCCCCTCTTCATGTGGGTGGACACTCCACTCACAAATCTCCTTTAAATTCCCTCCACTCAAAAGTCCACTCAAATTCCCATTAAATTTCCACCAAATTTAATGCAAACTCTCATTAAATAAAACTCTTTTATTTTATTCAGAATTTTGTCAATTACTTTAATGACAAACATTCACAAATAACCCCTTGCTAGAATTCTATTTCACATGCATAACCACTTTATGCAATTTCACCCGAAAACCTGTTTCGGTATCTAGTGAAATAAATTCCTGCGCTTGTTCATTCTTTCGGCATGAAACATTTGCTCCAATTGGATGTCGGTGTCTCTTAAGTGTTTCACCCTACGGTTCGTGAATAATGCGGACATGATCGAGACCCCTCTCGGATCAATAATCAGAAGCGGGATCTGGAGACCCATACTGACTCCCACACATTCAACGATGACTTTCTTCTGATCATCGGAACCTTTTACGCTAGTATCTTAATCCCTTTGTTTCACGATATATTACATGTCCAAGATTCGATCATCGGTATCTCCATACCTAGTTTGATCTCGTTACCGACATGCACTCTTTTCTCGTTCCTGTGATATAACATTCTAGTGATCAAATCACTTGCTTGCAAGCTAATCAATGTGATATCACCGAGAGGGCCCAGAGTATATCTATCCGTCATCGGGATGAACAAATTCCACTCTCGATCCATGAGCCTCAACATAACACTTTATTAGTTCTGAATCCATCTTTATAATCACCCTGTTACGGTGTGACGTTTGATGTTATCAAGAAACTCTTCCGGTGTTAGTGATTGACATGATCTCATGGTCTAAGGATTAGGATCACTTCGTAAGTTGTTATAGCAATATAAACTCAATGACTTTGATCGTAATGCTATACTTCGGATGAATGTTCATCACACCATTACACTAATGTTGTGATCCCGTTATTAACAACATCCAATGTCCATGATCAGGAAACCTTGATCATCTTGTTAATCAACGAGCTAGTTTATGAGAGAGGCATAACTAGGAACTTTCTGTTTGTTTATTAAACACACATGTATTAACGTTTCCGTATTAATACAATTATAGCATGCAAAATAAACATCTATCATATACTTGGAATACACATAATAAACACTTTATTATTGCCTCTCAGGGCATATTCCCTTCAGTCTCCCACTTGCACTAAAGACAATAATCTAGTTACATAGTGATAAATCTAACACCCATTGAGTTCTGGTGTTGATCATGTTTTGCTCTAGGGAGAGTTTTAGTCAACGGATCTGCTACATTGAGATCCGTATGTACTTTACAAATCTTTATATCTCCATCCTTGACATGCTCGCAGATGGAGTGAAACCGGCGCTTAATATGCTTGGAATGCTTGTGAGACCTTGGCTCTTTGGCATTGGCAATGGCACCATTGTTGTCACAATAGATCACCATTGGGTCCAACGCATTTGCCACCACTCCTAGTTCGGATATGAACTCCTTCATCCAAACTGCTTCCTGAGCCGCTTCTGAAGCAGCAACATATTCGGCCTCCGTTGTTGATCCCGCTACCACAGGTTGTTTGGAGCTCCTCCAACTAACCGCTCCGCCATTCATGAGAAATACGTATCCGGATTGAGACTTAGAGTCATCCGGATCGGTGTCAAAGCTAGCATCGACATAACACTTAGCGACGAGCTCTTCTTCACCTCCGTATACAAGAAACATATCCTTAGTTCTTCGTAAGTACTTAAGGATATTCTTGACCGCTATCCAGTGTTCCGAACCTGGATCCGATTGGTACCTACTAGTCAAACTAATAGCATGTGCCACATCCGGTCTTGTACATAGCATGGCGTACATTATAGAGCCTATGGCTGAAGCATAGGGGACTTTGTCCATTATCTCTCTTTCTTCCGCCAAAGCCGGACTTTGAGTCTTACTCAATGTCTTGCCTTGCAACATAGGTAAGAACCCCTTCTTACTTCCGTCCATTTTAAACTTCTTTAAAATCTTATCAAGGTATGTACTTTGCGATAGCCCTATTAGGCGCCTAGATCTATCTCTATAGATCTTTATGCCTAATATGTATGACGATTCACCTAGGTCCTTCATTGAAAATTTGCTGTTTAGATAACTTTTAACACTGTTTAAAAGATCTATATCATTTCCGATCAATAATATGTCATCCACGTATAATATCAGAAATGCCACATTGCTCCCACTCACTTTCTTGTAAATACAAGCTTCTCCATAAGTTTGGACAAATCCAAACTCTTTGATCACCTCATCAAAGCGGAGATTCCAACTTCGTGATGCTTGCTTCAATCCATAGATGGATCTCTGAAGCTTGCACACCTTGTTAGCATCCTTAGGATCGAAAAAACCCTTTGGTTGTATCATATACAACTCTTCTTCAATATTACCATTGAGAAACGCGGTTTTGACATCCATCTGCCATATCTCATAATCGAAATATGCAGCAATTGCTAACATAATCCTAACTGACTTTAGCATCACTACGGGAGAGAAAGTCTCATCGTAGTCAACTCCTTGAATTTGTCGAAACCCCTTTGCGACAAGTCGAGCTTTATAGACGGTCACATTACCATCAGCATCAGTTTTCCTTTTGAAAATCCATTTGTTCTCCACGGCCTTTCGGTCGTGAGGTAATTCCACCAAGTTCCAAACTTGATTTTCATACATGGATTCCATCTCGGATTTCATGGGTTCTAACCATTTGTTGGAATCCGGGCTCATCATCGCTTCTTCATACGTCGCAGGGTCATCATTTTCATCAACCATGAAATTCATGACAGGATTTCCGTACAGCTCGGGAGCTGCACGCGTCCTGTTTGACCTGCGAGGTTTGGTAGTACTCTCTTTCGGAGTTTCATGATCATTATCATTAGTTCCCTCTTCAACAGGTGGAGCCAACTCCGGAACAACTTCCGGCGCTGCGCTACTCGCCATACTTTGAAGAGAAGGTTCCACAACCTCTTCGAGTTCTACCTTCCGACTACTCACACCTTTCGCGAGAAACTCTTTCTCTAGAAAGGATCCATTCTTGGCAACAAAAACCTTGCCCTCGGATCTGTGATAGAAGGAATACCCAATAGTTTCTTTAGGGTATCCTATGAAGACGCATTTTTCCGCTTTGGGTTCGAGTTTATCCGGTTGAAGTTTCTTCACATAAACATCGCATCCCCAAACTTTAAGAAATGACAGCTTAGGTTTGTTTCCAAACCACAATTCATACGGTGTCTTTTCAACGGATTTAGATGGTGCCCGATTTAAAGTGAATGCAGCAGTTTCTAGTGCATAACCCCAAAATGACAACGGCAAGTCCGTCAGAGACATCATAGATCGAACCATATCTAATAAAGTACGATTACGACGTTCCGACACACCATTTCGCTGTGGTGTTCCGGCAGGTGTGAGTTGTGAAACAATTCCACACTCTTTCATGTGAGTGCTAAACTCGTAACTTAGATACTCACCTCCACGGTCGGACCGTAGAAATTTGATCTTTCTATTACGATGATTTTCCACTTCATTCTGAAATTCCTTGAACTTTTCAAAGGTTTCAGACTTGTGTTTCATCAAGTATATATAACCGTATCTACTCAAATCATCCGTGAAAGTAACAAAATAACGATATCCACCTCGCGCCGACACACTCATTGGACCACATACATCAGAATGTATGATTTCCAATAAATCTGTCGCCCGTTCCATTGAACCGGAAAACAGCGTTCTAGTCATCTTGCCCATAAGGCATGGCTCACATGTATCAAATGATTCATAATCAAGTGATTCCAAAAGTCCATCCGAATGGAGCTTCTTCATGCGTTTAACGCCAATATGACCTAGACGGCAGTGCCACATATATGCGGATATATCATCATTAAGTTTAATCCTTTTAGCATCAACATTATGAATATGTGTAACATTATCATCGAGATCTAATAGAAATAAACCATTCATCATCGGTGCATGACCATAAAAGATTTCATTCATATAAATGGAACAACCATTGTTCTCGGATTTAAATGAATAACCACTTCGCATCAAACACGATCCAGATACAATGTTCATGCTCAGTGCAGGCACCAGATCACATTTATTCAAGTTTATAACTAATCCCGACGGCAAGTGGAGAGGCAGCGTTCCGACGGCGATCACATCAACGCTTGATCCATTACCGACACGCATCTTGACCTCACCCCTTGCTAGCGGTCGCTTGTTCCGCAGCCCCTGATTCGAGTTACAAATATTAGCAACTGAACCGGTATCAAATACCCAGGTGCTACTGCGAGCACTAGTCAAGTACACATCAATAACATGTATATCATATATACCTTTGTTTGCCTTGCCGGCCTTCTTGTCTGCTAGATACTTGGGGCAGTTGCGCTTCCAGTGGCCAGTCCCCTTACAATAGTAGCACTCGGAATCAGACTTAGGTCCAACTCGGGATTTCTTTTCAGGCGCGGCAACAGGCTTGCCGCCCTTACTTCCCTTCCGTTTTCCCTTCTTGTCTTTCTTGAAACCAGTGTTCCTATTGATCATCAACACTTGATGTTCCTTTTTGATCTCCACTTCTGCAGTTTTAAGCATTGACAGAAGCTCGGGGAGAGACTTCTTCATGCCTTGCATATTATAGTTCATCACGAAGCTCTTATAGCTAGGTGGCAGAGACTGCAGAACACGATGGATGCCTAAGTTAATGGGAATCTATATTCCCAAGGACAAAAGCTTATCGGCGTAACCCGACATCTTGAGTACATGCTCACTAACGGAGTTGTGCTCTTCCATCATGCAGCTAAAGAACTTTTCTGAAGCGTTGTAGCTCTCTACAGCAGCATGTGTGTCGAAAATCATTTTCAACTCACCCATTGTATCAAATGCATTGCCGTTTTCGAAACGCTTTCGAAGTTCCGGCTCTAGCCCATACAATATGCCGCAATGAACTAAGTTGTGGTCCTCCTGACGAGTCTGATAGACATTCTTCTCCTCGTCAGGGGCATCATCTAAAGGTGGGGGGCCTAACGGCGCTTCTAGCACATATTGCTTTTGTGCAGCAGAGAGGAGAATCCTCAAATTCATGGCCCATTCGGTAAAGTTGCTACCGTTCGTTGCTAGTTTCTCTTTCTCCATGAACACATTGAAATTAAAAGCAGGTGGTGCCATCTACAACAGAATTTGTAAAGTTTAGACTAAGTGTATGATAGATTGAGTTCAACTAATCTATATTACGAATGAACTCCCACTCAAAAACGACATCCCTCGTGCCTTTTTGGTGATTACATGAACCAAATCCACTACACCAAGTCCGATCATCATGTGAGTCGGTATAGCTTCAAAGGCGAGCATCAAATGGGCATCATATCAACCATATGACTCATGCTTAACCTTTCGGTCCGTGTTCCGAGGCCATGTTTGTACATGCTAGGCTCGCCAAGTTAGAACCTTAGTATTCGCGTGTGTAACTGTTTTACACCTGAAATATGGTCGTGGATCCAAGAACACCCGATCATCACGTGATGTCTTGGAGCGACGAAAACATAATCGGTGCATACTAAAGGAAGAACACATTCTTATCTTGATATTTAAATGAGGGATCATCTTATTATGCTAACAAAGCGCTAAACAAGCAATATAAGATGCTATCAAACATCATATGTTTATTAGTGAAATTATATGGTTCCCGCAGATGATCTCTATCATGTGCATCGTGGTAGGATCACTATCATACCTATATGTGTAAATCCAAGGTCTATGGATTTTACACGCTATGTGTGTTGTAAGAGTATCATCTCATACTTCTACTTACAACACTACCATATCATAACACTAGCCCAGCAACAATCTAAACTAGACGCCTCTAATTTATCCATTGCAAGTTTTACGTGGCTTGGGGCTTTCGAGATAGAACCGTTCTTACCTACGAACATGAACCACAACGAGGATAATCAAATTGTTGACAACTCGCTTGCAAAATATATATTGACTATAGTAGGAGAGACAGACACCCGCTAGACACTTATGCAAACTAGTTGCATGTCAAGCGTGGAACAGGTCTCATGTGCGAGGACATGTAAAGTTTGTCCGGGCCGCTTCATCCCACTATGCCACCAATATCCAAAATTACAACAAAGGAGCAACAACATGATCATCATCGCCCACATATTCATATGTGTACTACCCGTGTAAAGTATCTACGCATAGATCCGGCTCTGATACCACTGTAGGGTTCGCAGCATAGAAAACAAAAATTTTCCTACGATGTGAACTATATACCAAGATCTATCTACTAGATACAAACAACGGGCGGATGTATATCCGTAGAGAACATACCCTTGAAGACCGACAAAGCTTAACGAGTTCAACTCGTGGTTGATGTAGACGATCTCTTGCCGATCTCAAGATCGAGAGGAAGTCCTAGCGCCGCAAATCAGCAGCGCATCCGTGCTCGCACACACGTTCGAGGCACCGAGCAACCTCCGCCTCCTCGCTCCAGCGATGCAGCGGAAGCACAACTCTTTCTTGCCGAATAGCCACCGGGAACATGTATCTCGCTAGTCCGAGACCATGGGGGATAAATTCTAGAGGGGGAGAGAGATCCTTCACGAGGAGGTGTGTGAGACAAGTGAGGAGGGGGGCTCCTTTTATAGGAGGAGGGGGCAACCCCAAGGGGGTGGCCGGCGCATGGGGGCTGCCCCCTTGCCCTCCCCTCTTCATGTGGGTGGACACTCCACTCACAAATCTCCTTTAAATTCCCTCCACTCAAAAGTCCACTCAAATTCCCATTAAATTTCCACCAAATTTAATGCAAACTCTCATTAAATAAAACTCTTTTATTTTATTCAGAATTTTGTCAATTACTTTAATGACAAACATTCACAAATAACCCCTTGCTAGAATTCTATTTCACATGCATAACCACTTTATGCAATTTCACTCGAAAACCTGTTTCGGTATCTAGTGAAATAAATTCCTGCGCTTGTTCATTCTTTCGGCATGAAACATTTGCTCCAATTGGATGTCGGTGTCTCTTAAGTGTGTCACCCTACGGTTCGTGAATAATGCGGACATGATCGAGACCCCTCTCGGATCAATAATCAGAAGCGGGATCTGGAGACCCATACTGACTCCCACACATTCAACGATGACTTTCTTGTGATCGTCGGAACCTTTTATGCTAGTATCTTATTCCCTTTGTTTCACGATATATTACATGTCCGAGATTCGATCATCGGTATCTCCATACCTAGTTTGATCTCGTTACTGTCACATCCCAAGATTTTCCAAATCTTGTAATGTGAAAATAAATTAATAAAATAAAACCTTGTTTGATTTTCAGAGCCAGAAGAAACTTTTTGAACTTAAATGGAACCTCAAACCCATTTTGATTAAATAAAATCCTAAAAGGATTTAAAAATATAAACATTTCAAATAAAGGAAAATAAAATATTTTGAAAATAATATTTTGGATCTTTTAAAATAAAAGATTTGGTATTCAAAAGAAAAGATGGATTTATAAATAAAAGATTATTTTATAAAGCCAAATTAAAACCTTGGCCAAGCTTTTGAAATTAAAACCTTTATTTCAATAAAATAGCAAAGGTTTAAATAAAATAATAAAGGATTGTTTAAATAAAATAATAAGGATTTAATATCCAACTTTATTTAGATAAAAGGTTTTACCAATTTAAAAATTAAAATTTAAACATCAAAACTTATTAAAATATTTAAAATAAAGTTTTCCCAAATAATTGATATTTACAATTAAAACCTATTAAAGTGTTTTGTCTTTATTGTAGATTTCAAAATAAATATCTCAAATAAAATAAATCCTATTTGAGTTAATAATGAAAGTCTGTTATATTTAATTGATAATGGACTCTAAAATAAAATGTTATTTTATTTTAAACAAGTAATTCAAGTATTTTATACTTTCAAATAAAACCTACTGTTTTGGTTTTTGAAAATATTTGGATTAAATGGGGATTTTATTAATATCAAACCCTATTTTATTAATAAACCATAGCCATTTTATTTAATTAATAAATAAAACCTAAAAAGAATTTAAAATATTATTTTATTTTAGAATTTTGGTATTTGTTACTGAACAGAATCAAGTTCAAAAGTTGTGAAGTGTGATGTTGGTTTGAATTTAATTGGTTGTTTGAATCATGTGTTTGAATAATCAAATCAGAAAATAAAATAGAAAAGAATAAAGCAAAGCAGACAGAAAAAAATAAAAGAAAACCGACCCAGCCCAGGCAGCCCAATAAGCCCACCAACCAGCCCAGCTCCTCACCCCGCAAGAAAACGGTTCGCACTCAGTAAATAACCCTCAGAGAGAATGACCGGTGGACCTCTCCCTTACTCCTTTCCCCGCTGACAGGTAGGCCCCATCGCTACTGTTCTTCCTCCCCACCCGCAGACCACGCCTTCTCCCTCGCTGCCGTTGCTGCCATTCAAAGCCGCGATCAATTCGCAGTGATGCCGCGCTTTAAACCTCGCCGTGAATGCACGCTATTAAGCGCCAACGCCTCCTCCTCCTTTTCCCCCAGGCCACTTCCTCTCTCTGCCCCTAGGTTGTCGCCAATCACTCCTGCACCGCCGCCGCAGCGACGAGCTTCCTCTGTCGATTCCGGCCAAGCCACACCTTCCCGAGCCTCCCTGAGCACGCTAGCAGCTTCCCCACTCCCAGACGCTTCTCCCCGTGCCCTTCCTTCAACCGCGGGTGCCCCGGAGCATCGGCTACGACAAGCTCCGACAGCGTCGCCGTCCGTTTCAACTCCGGCGACGACTCTCAGGTGAACTAGACCACCCCGACCCCTCTCGTTCACGCACCCAGCATCGCCTTGCTCTTGCGCATCTAAATGTGCTTCTGTTTTACCTTAGGGCGATCTGCAGCGACGACTCCTACCGCCACCGTCGTCTGCCTCAACTCCGACGACGCCCACAGGTTAATTCCGACCACCCCGTACCCTCTGGATCACGCACACATCTTTGCCATGGTCCTACGCAGCTAAACCAACCCTCCGTTTGTCTTCTCGTGAACCACAGAGCCGTCTTCGACCTCGACCGAGCGCGTCCGTCGCCAGAACCAACTCCGGCGAGGAATTCTGCCCGACCCCGAGCGCCCCTTGCCTCGTCAACCGCACGTTGAGCATCGCCGTATTCTCCTGAGCCTGGTGAGCATCCTCCCCTTCTTCCTCGCGTCCTATTTCATCAGCGCCGCCGCCGACTGACCTCGCCGCCGCCAGCAACCGTCGCTGCGCCGCCCAAGTCTGGTCCGTGCAAAGACAACCGTCCGATCTAGATCGCAGCGTTACGATAGAATCACTTAACGCTGAAAGGGTATGCGTTCAGAGCCGCACGATTAGACTTAATCCAACGCACCAGAGCGTGATCCGCAGCGAACCGGTATTGCCCAATCAGAGTGTGCCGCGTGTCACCTGTCTGTTTAGAACAGATTTTGAAAACAGATTTAAATGCCATTTTCAAACCCTCATAACTTTTGATCCACACGTCCAAAAATTACAAATTTTATATCAATGAAATCAGAAGAACAAGCCCTAGCCAATCATGGCCTTAGTTTTGAAAATAGTATCTTTTAGCTTGTTTGAAATTACAGAAACATTTGTGTACTTGTTTAGAGTATAAAAATTGTTTAAAATTGATTTTAGGATTAAATATTTTGCAAAATGGATTTATGTGACCCTACTGACCCTAGGAACCAACTCATAGTGTTAAAAATGAGTTGGTGTAATTTAAGTTGAATTAGTTAACTTAGTCATTTTCTAGCCAAATAAAACTCATTGATTTTATTATGGAAAAGTTTGTGCAAGGAAAACTTTGGGAAAGTGTTATGGACAAAACTTACTGACCCAAAAACACCAAGCCTTGCCAAGAGCAACTTACTTGGTGCAAAACCTAAAGTTTTGCTTGGATAAGAATAATTTTCACCACATAAAATGATGAATGAATTTTAAAATAGTCTTAGGATAAAACCCAATTTCAAATGACTTTGCCATTTTGGTAAATGACCAATGTGGACCTTACAAAGTTTATAAACCTAGTAGAGACCAACTTTGCAATAGAACCCTCTTTTTGCAAGACTTAGGAACCATTGCTTTGTGTATGTGAATTATTGTTTGAATGGTGGAATGCTACTTGATACTATGCTTGTTTGATTGTAGTAAAATTAGCAAAGTGTGAGACTAGCAAGATCAAGAAGTGACTATCATTCCCTAAACAAAAAGACAAGTTACACTATCATACAAAAGTCCTACTATTTTCATTATATACTTAGTGGATTTTGAAAACATGCATGAAAATGATTTATACTTATGCTATGCTAAATCCTAATAGGATGCCCTTACCCTCCTTAAAGAAAATCTTGTAGTTGTACATGCTTAGCCATGCTATATGCTATAATTTGAAAAAGAGATACATGTTGAGATTTTACAAAGGTTGAGAAAAGGACTTGTGTTTTACATAATAAAACAAGGACTCAATGAACCACCTAGGTGGAGGATACTTTAAGTTTTGGAGAAGGTGGCAACAAAAGGGAACCATGTCTATGGCAATCACTTTGTGTTGTGCTCCAAAAGAAAACCACCTAGGAAACTTAGAGATCAAACATGTTTCTCCAATTGTGGCTTTCGTGTACAACCACATGCTATTATGGCTCTGGCTTAGTCAATTACATTAGGAAGACCCATACATTGTCTTTAGTTACTGGACATGGGGATCTGGAATGCTTCATGGGGGCTGAAGACAAAGCTAGCAATGATGTATGGGAGGACCTTTTGGAAAGACTTCGTCACATTCTCAATCTGCCAGTACTCCATCTTGGTGAGCACTAATCCAGTAGGCCACTGGTGGCAACAAGATGGGATTGTGTCATGTGGGTAAAGTGTACTCCTTCTGCAGAAGTAAATAAAATCTAAGTACTTAGCCGTGTCCCTGGTTATGGACAATACTGAGCAACTAAAGTTTGAACTATGGGAGATCTCGACATTCCAACTTCTAATATAAAAACTTGATGCCCTTGTGTGTCTACCAAGGAATTCAAAGAGATTTTGTAAAGCTTGTTGCACTTGGGGTTACCAAGGTGCTCAAGAGCATGAAGTACTTGGGGCTTTACCAAGGAACTCATGAGTTTTGATAAAACTTGTTGCACTTGGGGTTACCAAGGTGCTCAAGAGATTTTGACAAGGATTTGAACACTTGAGTTTCTACCAAGGAGTTCAAGGAACTTGGAAAAGAAATTTGACAAAAGACTTTAAAACCCTTTTGAAAAGATAGGATAAAATATTGCTTTCTGCAAATAAGCCTTAAACTCTACTTAGCCCAATATGCATATAATGATAGGAACCACTCTCATTATACATAAAAGTGAAGCTTGCCAATACAATTCAAAATGTATTGACCCTTGTGGCTGTAACTTGTAATGTTGCAGGTTGATTGTTTTAAAATGAAGATTGTTTGATTGACTAGGACTACAAAATCTACAACCAACATCTGCCTGTGGCACTTTGAAGATGATGGACCCATACTTATAGATATTCCGCTGCAAATGTAATGTAATAGCCATATGAGCTATGTTTGATGTAATAAACTTATGTTATTCCTGGTTATAAATTTATATTATGACCTTTGTATCTTGATATTTCATCTTAACTGTGGATGCTAGCTATTGATCCAGGGACTAGCATTGTAAAACACAGGAGGACTCTACCTTATTGGGTTGGGACCTCTACAGATGGTATCAGAGCATTGTGTTGCCTGTAGGATTTGTAAACCTAGGATTGGACAAAAACCCTTAGAAAAATAGGAGTTATATTTTGATCCAAAACTTATTTACAAAAACACTTGTAAACTCTTTCCTCAATCATTTTGGTTTCAACTCTTTCTCCTCTATTTCAACTTGATGGAAAAACCTACCCCAAGACCAAAGACTACACCATGTGCAAAGGATTTTTTTCAACTTCTTCAACTCTAATGACTTCAACATCTTCAGCATATTCACCAAGGACTTCCAACTTGGAAACCACCAAGGACTACAAGTGAAACAAGGAAATCTTACTCAAGATTTAGAGACTGAGGGAATGCAAAATAAGAAGAAGCCATCAACAACTTTGAAGTATTGTGACCAAGAGTTTTCTCAAGGAAACCAAGATCTCATACAAGAAGAATCATGAAGAAAGGAAAGATCACAAGTGAACCATATAGATGGACCACCATATTTATAGTTAAGTCAAAACCACCAACTTATGTGGTGTAACAAAAATATTTTGTTGCCTAAAAATGTGCTTGAACCTTGTTGTTTGAATGAAAATATGTTTGAGATTGCATGCACACTGTTGTGTGAATTGTGATGTGTGTTTAGAAATAATTCCTTAGAAATATCTTGCTTATTCTAAACTCCCTTCAAAACCCAAACAGATGACTACTCCAAAAGACTCCAAGGTTGATGACACCAACACCAACCAAGCTGATAGCATGAAAGAGCTCATAGCAACCCAACACCAGTTGAACCAACTAACAGCTCAGTTCCTAGTCAACAATAGTGATAAGGATCCAGCACTACAAAGGTTTTTGGAAGAGCAGTCTCAACTGATGCTTAAGGTGACTAATCAAATGATTAGCATAGAAGAAAGCTATCCACAGAGAGTTTATGATAACAGGGATGAAAAGAATATTGTTCTAGATGGAGCCCCAGCTTGCATTATTTGTGGAGACAAGGATCATACCTCCAAGGAGCATGAAGGACAATGCCCCAATTGTGAAGAAGATCATCCTGTTGGACAATGTCCTACCTCTCAAGCTACTTGCTACCTGTGTGAAGGAAGTGATCATACTCCAGGTCTATGTCCTATCTATGCCATGGTGGAACAAAGGAAACAAGAAGGATCCAAGTCTACCAAAGGAAAAGGACCACTTCTACCTCCAAACAAGACAACCCAATTCAAAGGATCAAGAAAAATCAAGAAGCCCAAGCAAGACATGAGCCTTGTGCAATGTCGTAAATGTAAGGAAATGGGACACTACTCCAGTGGATGCCCAGAGAACAAGAAGAATAAAGAGATTGACCAAGTGTGGTGCAACAACTGCAAGGAACCCGGCCACTATGTAGCAACTTGCCCACAAGAACAACGCAAAGAACTTAAGGACATTAATTGTTTCAACTGCAAGAATCCAGGACACTATGCAAGCAACTGTCCAGAAAGGATGAAAAATAAGTTGAACAAGCCTATGGAGAAACTCAACCTTGGCCCCTGAGTCAAGTGTAGAAATAAAGCAAAAGTTTGCTTAGAGAAGTTTTCCAGGACCCAAGAAGGCCAATATGTAATTTTTGTTTGAAAATTTTTAAGGGTGGTAGTACCCTAGTTGTTTTGAACTTGCTTGTAACCCCAGCCTCCCAAATCTCGGGACGAGATTTATTTTAAGGGTGGTAGCCTGTCACATCCCAAGATTTTCCAAATCTTGTAATGTGAAAATAAATTAATAAAATAAAACCTTGTTTGATTTTCAGAGCCAGAAGAAACTTTTTGAACTTAAATGGAACCTCAAACCCATTTTGATTAAATAAAATCCTAAAAGGATTTAAAAATATAAACATTTCAAATAAAGGAAAATAAAATATTTTGAAAATAATATTTTGGATCTTTTAAAATAAAAGATTTGGTATTCAAAAGAAAAGATGGATTTATAAATAAAAGATTATTTTATAAAGCCAAATTAAAACCTTGGCCAAGCTTTTGAAATTAAAACCTTTATTTAAATAAAATAGCAAAGGTTTAAATAAAATAATAAAGGATTGTTTAAATAAAATAATAAGGATTTAATATCCAACTTTATTTAGATAAAAGGTTTTACCAATTTAAAAATTAAAATTTAAACATCAAAACTTATTAAAATATTTAAAATAAAGTTTTCCCAAATAATTGATATTTACAATTAAAACCTATTAAAGTGTTTTGTCTTTATTGTAGATTTCAAAATAAATATCTCAAATAAAATAAATCCTATTTGAGTTAATAATGAAAGTCTGTTATATTTAATTGATAATGGACTCTAAAATAAAATGTTATTTTATTTTAAACAAGTAATTCAAGTATTTTATAATTTCAAATAAAACCTACTGTTTTGGTTTTTGAAAATATTTGGATTAAATGGGGATTTTATTAATATCAAACCCTATTTTATTAATAAACCATAGCCATTTTATTTAATTAATAAATAAAACCTAAAAAGAATTTAAAATATTATTTTATTTTAGAATTTTGGTATTTGTTACTGAACAGAATCAAGTTCAAAAGTTGTGAAGTGTGATGTTGGTTTGAATTTAATTGGTTGTTTGAATCATGTGTTTGAATAATCAAATCAGAAAATAAAATAGAAAAGAATAAAGCAAAGCAGACAGAAAAAATAAAAGAAAACCGACCCAGCCCAGGCAGCCCAATAAGCCCACCAACCAGCCCAGCTCCTCACCCCGCAAGAAAACGGTTTGCACTCAGTAAATAACCCTCAGAGAGAATGACCGATGGACCTCTCCCTTACTCCTTTCCCCGCTGACAGGTAGGCCCCATCGCTACTGTTCTTCCTCCCCACCCGTAGACCACGCCTTCTCCCTCGCTGCCGTTGCTGCCATTCAAAGCCGCGATCAATTCGCAGTGATGTCGCGCTTTAAACCTCGCCGTGAATGCACGCTATTAAGCGCCAACGCCTCCTCCTCCTTTTCCCCCAGGCCACTTCCTCTCTCTGCCCCTAGGCTGTCGCCAATCACTCCTGCACCGCCGCCACAGCGACGAGCTTCCTCTGTCGATTCCGGCCAAGCCACACCTTCCCGAGCCTCCCTGAGCACGCTAGCAGCTTCCCCACTCCCAGACGCTTCTCCCCGTGCCCTTCCTTCAACCGCGGGTGCCCCGGAGCATCGGCTACGACAAGCTCCGACAGCGTCGCCGTCCGTTTCAACTCCGGCGACGACTCTCAGGTGAACCAGACCGCCCCGACCCCTCTCGTTCACGCACCCAGCATCGCCTTGCTCTTGCGCATCTAAATGTGCTTATGTTTTACCTTAGGGCGATCTGCAGCGACGACTCCTACCGCCACCGTCGTCTGCCTCAACTCCGACGACGCCCACAGGTTAATTCCGACCACCCCGTACCCTCTGGATCACGCACACATCTTTGCCATGGTCCTACGCAGCTAAACCAACCCTCCGTTTGTCTTCTCGTGAACCACAGAGCCGTCTTCGACCTCGACCGAGCGCGTCCGTCGCCAGAACCAACTCCGGCGAGGAATTCTGCCCGACCCCGAGCGCCCCTTGCCTCGTCAACCGCACGTTGAGCATCACCGTATTCTCCTGAGCCTGGTGAGCATCCTCCCCTTCTTCCTCGCGTCCTATTTCATCAGCGCCGCCGCCGACTGACCTCGCCGCCGCCAGCAACCGTCGCTGCGCCGCCCAAGTCTGGTCCGTGCAAAGACAACCGTCCGATCTAGATCGCAGCGTTACGATAGAATCACTTAACGCTGAAAGGGTATGCGTTCAGAGCCGCACGATTAGACTTAATCCAACGCACCAGAGCGTGATCCGCAGCGAACCGGTATCGCCCAATCAGAGTGTGCCGCGTGTCACCTGTCTGTTTAGAACAGATTTTGAAAACAGATTTAAATGCCATTTTCAAACCCTCATAACTTTTGATCCACATGTCCAAAAATTACAAATTTTATATCAATGAAATCAGGAGAACAAGCCCTATCCAATCATGTCCTTAGTTTTGAAAATAGTATCTTTTAGCTTGTTTGAAATTACAGAAACATTTGTGTACTTGTTTAGAGTATAAAAATTGTTTAAAATTGATTTTAGGATTAAATCTTTTGCAAAATGGATTTATGTGACCCTACTGACCCTAGGAACCAACCCATAGTGTTAAAAATGAGTTGGTGTAATTTAAGTTGAATTAGTTAACTTAGTCATTTTCTAGCCAAATAAAACTCATTGATTTTATTATGGAAAAGTTTGTGCAAGGAAAACTTTGGGAAAGTGTTATGGACAAAACTTACTGACCCAAAAACACCAAGCCTTGCCAAGAGCAACTTACTTGGTGCAAAACCTAAAGTTTTGCTTGGATAAGAATAATTTTCACCACATAAAATGATGAATGAATTTTAAAATAGTCTTAGGATAAAACCCAATTTCAAATGACTTTGCCATTTTGGTAAATGACCAATGTGGACCTTACAAAGTTTATAAACCTAGTAGAGACCAACTTTGCAATAGAACCCTCTTTTTGCAAGACTTAGGAACCATTGCTTTGTGTATGTGAATTATTGTTTGAATGGTGGAATGCTACTTGATACTATGCTTGTTTGATTGTAGTAAAATTAGCAAAGTGTGAGACTAGCAAGATCAAGAAGTGACTATCATTCCCTAAACAAAAAGACAAGTTACACTATCATACAAAAGTCCTACTATTTTCATTATATACTTAGTGGATTTTGAAAACATGCATGAAAATGATTTATACTTATGCTATGCTAAATCCTAATAGGATGCCCTTACCCTCCTTAAAGAAAATCTTGTAGTTGTACATGCTTAGCCATGCTATATGCTATAATTTGAAAAAGAGATACATGTTGAGATTTTACAAAGGTTGAGAAAAGGACTTGTGTTTTACATAATAAAACAAGGACTCAATGAACCACCTAGGTGGAGGATACTTTGAGTTTTGGAGAAGGTGGCAACAAAAGGGAACCATGTCTATGGCAATCACTTTGTGTTGTGCTCCAAAAGAAAACCACCTAGGAAACTTAGAGATCAAACATGTTTCTCCAATTGTGGCTTTCATGTACAACCACATGCTATTATGGCTCTGGCTTAGTCAATTACATTAGGAAGACCCATACATTGTCTTTAGTTACTGGACATGGGGATCTGGAATGCTTCATGGGGGCTGAAGACAAAGCTAGCAATGATGTATGGGAGGACCTTTTGGAAAGACTTCGTCACATTCTCAATCTGCCAGTACTCCATCTTGGTGAGCACTAATCCAGTAGGCCACTGGTGGCAACAAGATGGGATTGTGTCATGTGGGTAAAGTGTACTCCTTCTGCAGAAGTAAATAAAATCTAAGTACTTAGCCGTGTCCCCGGTTATGGACAATACTGAGCAACTAAAGTTTGAACTATGGGAGATCTCGACATTCCAACTTCTAATATAAAAACTTGATGCCCTTGTGTGTCTACCAAGGAATTCAAAGAGATTTTGTAAAGCTTGTTGCACTTGGGGTTACCAAGGTGCTCAAGAGCATGAAGTACTTGGGGCTTTACCAAGGAACTCATGAGTTTTGATAAAACTTGTTGCACTTGGGGTTACCAAGGTGCTCAAGAGATTTTGACAAGGATTTGAACACTTGAGTTTCTACCAAGGAGTTCAAGGAACTTGGAAAAGAAATTTGACAAAAGACTTTAAAACCCTTTTGAAAAGATAGGATAAAATATTGCTTTCTGCAAATAAGCCTTAAACTCTACTTAGCCCAATATGCATATAATGATAGGAACCACTCTCATTATACATAAAAGTGAAGCTTGCCAATACAATTCAAAATGTATTGACCCTTGTGGCTGTAACTTGTAATGTTGCAGGTTGATTGTTTTAAAATGAAGATTGTTTGATTGACTAGGACTACAAAATCTACAACCAACATCTGCCTGTGGCACTTTGAAGATGATGGACCCATACTTATAGATATTCCGCTGCAAATGTAATGTAATAGCCATATGAGCTATGTTTGATGTAATAAACTTATGTTATTCCTGGTTATAAATTTATATTATGACCTTTGTATCTTGATATTTCATCTTAACTGTGGATGCTAGCTATTGATCCAGGGACTAGCATTGTAAAACACAGGAGGACTCTACCTTATTGGGTTGGGACCTCTACAGTTACCGACATGCACTCTTTTCTCGTTCCTGTGATATAACATTCTAGTGATCAAATCACTTGCTTGCAAGCTAATCAATGTGATATCACCGAGAGGGCCCAGAGTATATCTATCCGTCATCGGGATGAACAAATTCCACTCTCGATCCATGAGCCTCAACATAACACTTTATTAGTTCTGAATCCATCTTTATAATCACCCTGTTGTGTGACGTTTGATGTTATCAAGAAACTCTTCCGGTGTTAGTGATTGACATGATCTCATGGTCTAAGGATTAGGATCACTTCGTAAGTTGTTATAGCAATATAAACTCAATGACTTTGATCGTAATGCTATACTTCGGATGAATGTTCATCACACCATTACACTAATGTTGTGATCCCGTTATTAACAACATACAATGTCCATGATCAGGAAACCTTGATCATCTTGTTAATCAACGAGCTAGTTTATGAGAGAGGCATAACTAGGAACTTTCTGTTTGTTTATTAAACACACATGTATTAACGTTTCCGTATTAATACAATTATAGCATGTAAAATAAACATCTATCATATACTTGGAATACACATAATAAACACTTTATTATTGCCTCTCAGGGCATATTCCCTTCATGGTCGACTGAAGCATGTTCTTCTAGATTCCCAACTTCTGCATTGCATCCTTGTACATTATATTTATACTACTCTCATTATCAATGAGCACCTTTTAGAATTTCTTTTTATGTTTGTCCCCACAAATGTCGGGTCAAGCACTAAAGCATATGAGCCCGGGTTTGGCATGATTTTGGGGTGATCCCTAATACTCCAAGTAATCTCTTGGTCTGATCAATGCATGTATCTCGGCACTGCCGGCATAACTGCACTGACCTCCATATGTCGGCGTTGAACACTTTTCCTATCTTTTAGCTCTGTTGTGAACACACAGTATGCCTGATGGTGTTCTCTGTACTCACTATGTCCATCACTGTCGGGTTTTCCCCTGTTGCCTTTCTCTTGATTCATCACATGATGTACTGCATCTCTTCTTTCCTGATTCTCATACCTCAGCGGAGGTGGAGGTAACATCAGTTGCTAGGCATTCCCCCTGTAAGATGTGGCTGCTGAGGTGCTTGAGGCGGACCCATATTTCCCGTTCCCATCTTCATCCAAGCACACCATCGAGTTGTATGATTAGCCGGGTTAGGTGTGTGAAACTTGCAAGGCCTGTCCAACATTGATTCATATGTGTACGCTGGCCTCTCTTGCCATTGTTTTTTTGTTCATTACTCCATTGTTTTTTCCATCAGTTTTTGGTGTCCATTGTTGGCTATTATTCTTTTGTCACTGGCCACTCCCAACTCCTTGCTGATCTTGAGTTACAGCCACGACATGGTTTGAGTTATACCGATAATCTGGCCTATCATCTCTCCTTTTTCCTCGGAAATCATTCCTTCGAGATGACCTGGCTCCATCACGGGTATAATGCTCATGTTGTTCACTTTGATCTGCCGACATAAGCTCTGGCTGAGTTGGATCGCCCAGAGCATATGAGTCGGAAATCCTAATTGTCTCGGCCAACATGGTTGGCATATCTGTTTGAAGCCTTTGCCACAACACACTTGCATATCTGCACCCTTGCACGGACCAAGCAATCTCCTATGATTCAATCACTCCTTCACATGAATTCCTCAAGTTATAGCACCGAGTCAAGAACTCTCTGTCAGTCTCATTCAGCCTCTATTTACACATTGCCAATTGCCGAGGTCTATTTGGCCTCTTGTATGTATTGGTAAAGTTACTGACAAACATATCCTCAAAATCTAGCTAGCAATTGATACTTCTTGCTGGCAATTCAACCAAACTCTTTCTGGCCCTTCCAACATCTGTGGTACATATCTCACTGCCCACCTAATATTTCCTTCTGCAATTTTCACTGTTGTAGTATAGTCAATCAACCAATCTTGTGGTTTTATGCTTCCATTATATGTTTTTGTTCCTCTTGGTAACTGGAAGTTTGACACATGTGTCTCCTTCATAATCCGAGGTCCAAAACATGCTGGACCCGGAGGACCTTGCTCTTCCAATAACTCGGATATATATATTCTGTACAATTTCAATCTTGCATCATCCGGCTGCAAGTTTCCGTTTCCTACTCTTTCTTCTGTCACATGGTGATTAGGTCTAAAAAATCCGACATTCTCCATTTCCGAATAACCATCATTATATCTGTCTTGTTCTATGTTCCATGGAACTGGTCCTGTATCCCGTTCTTGCCAAGGTTCATATCTCGGTTGGCACTGATGCGGAGGGTGTTGCCCTTCTCCAGCTGAGTTACGCGGGCGGGGTTACCACGCCCGTTATTCCCTTGGCTTCCATTGCCATGCCCAAGGTTTCTATTCCCACTGTTACCTCGACTTACATTGCCTTGGTCTACATTTCCTTTCCCAGCCACTTCCGGATCATACGAAACTATTTGCTTGTTCCTCCTACCAGATGTCACTCCCCCATCTCTCCTTGGGCCTTCACCGGGTGATGATGCCGCCGTAGCTGACACTATCGGGGCACCTCCATCCAAATGAACGACTCGGGAGGCTCCAGGCCTTGCTAGGTTATTCTTGAGTATTTTCTCATTCTGTTGGTTTGCTATACGCACCAGCTCATTGACTCTTTCCAGTTGCCTCTGCCGGGCTTCGCCGGACAGAGCAGGTATCTCGGCATCAGCTGCATCTATAGCCCTTAGGTTTTTCGCTGGCGCGCTATACCTCGGCAACCCCGGATCAGCCGAGTCACCTGGTCTAGGCACATGTTCCTTGTTAATATCGCTAAGGAGATTTCCCCCTTATCCTTACACCATCCATTCTAGATGGGCTAGTGTTTAACTTATTAGCCTTTGCATACTCACGCAATGTAATGTTCAGTGACTACTGAAGTTCTGCTACTTTTTTAGCTCCAGCCAATAAATTTTGCCGAGTCTGTTCCAGCTCGGCCTGTGCCTGAGCCGGATCTACGATAGGAGCTACATGAGTAGTAAAGCTATCTATAGCTGCCTTTAGTGTGTTCTCTGGTCTTTCGAGAGGAGGAAACTTCGAGCGTGTCGCTCTAGGTGTAACATTATCCGGATCTATCGGATCTTCCACAGCCGGGTATGCTGTTGCCGGTCCTTTGCTTGTGCCCTCTCCGGCACTAGCGGTAGGCTCCATCATCATCACCTCAACGCTGCCTGCGGGGCGAGTGATACGCAGACCGCTAGCAGCGCTGAGGGGAGGCTCTCCTACGAGGACGACTCGATGAGGGTATATGCAGGATACATCAACGTCGACATAGATCTTGTGCGCGCCTAGGTTGATGAATACCCCATTGCACGAAGGAGCACGCCTGGAAAAGTGATGCGCGTTGTCGCTGACGTAGTCTAGCCAGCCAAATCATTGGACCAGCCTTGAGATGATGCGCTCTCAGGTGACGATGGGGTTTTCCGTCTAGATCTTGACTCTAGCTAGCACCGCTGCTGGCCCCACGGTGGGTGCCAACTATCGTGGTGGTGGTGATACGTTGTAAACGTATCTATAATTTCTAATGTTCATTCTTGTTTAGTATCAACTTTGCTATGCTTTGTCTACACTTTGAGGTATTTTTATACATTTTATGGGACTAACTTATTAACAAGATGCCGTAGTGCCAGTTGCATGTTTTCTGCTGTTTTTGGTTTCAGCAAGAAATATTCTCGGAATTGGACGGAACAAAAGCCAAAGTCAATATTTTACCTGACACGACACGGATCCCGAAGGAGAGACAAACGAGGACACCAGGGTGGCCACACAATACGGTGGAGTGGGCCCACCGTAGCCGCCTGACCACATGGTGTGGCCCTCCTGGCCCTCCATCGACCTTGCCCTTTCGCCTACATATATGTCTTCCCAAGACGTAAACCCTAACGCGAGCAGAAATCCACAAAAAGGTCCGCAGCACCACCGCCACCAAAGAGGATATTAGGGGGATAGAAGTCTCTATTCCGGCACCCTGCCAGGACGGGGAATTGCCCCCGGAGCCATCTCCATCGATCTCCACCACCATCTCCATCGCCGTTGCTGATTCCCATGATGAGGAGGGAGTAGTTATTCCTCAAAGCTAAGGGCTCTACCGGTAGCTATGTGTTCATCTCTCTCTATGTGTGATCTTATTGTGGTCATGAGCTTTGTAATCAAGTATATCTACTCTGCTACTCAAGTCTTTAATTGTAATTTCTGGCTATCCCCATGTGTGTGAAAGTGACAGCGTGCACACCGTGTGGCACTTAAGCTAGAGATTACATAAATACTTATCACGAGTTATATTTTGAGTTGGTTGTATCTATGAAATTGTGGTGTTTGTTGGAACCATCTAGCGCTCAAGGTGATAGTGTGGGGTTATCTGGATGGGGAATGCGAACTTTGGGGTGTGCTGTTATTGCCCTATCATGGATTAGAGTTGTCCAACCAGAGAGTAGTTTAGAGTAGTATCATGATGAGAAGATATTTATATGAGAGTGTCCACTAGTGAAAGTATGATCCCTAGGCCTTGTTTCTAAGCATTGAAACACCAATTACAACTAGACCTGGCGCTGTTGCCGGGGAGTATAGGGCCTTCAATCTCTTCCTCCCCGTCAAGCTCTTTTATGGTGCCGTTGCTTGCTACCATCTTTATTTCAGATTGCAATTACCACTTAAAATCATCCATATCAATTGTATTTCACTATCTCTTCGCCGAACTAGTGCACCTATACACCTGGCAAGTGTATTGGGTGTGTTGGGGACACAAGAGACTTATTGTATCTTGATTGCAGGGTTGCTTGAGAGGGATACCTTTGACCACTTCCTCCCTGAGTTCGATAAAACTTGAGTGATCCACTTAAGGGAAACTTGCTGCAGTTCTACAAACCTCTGCACTTGGAGGCCCAACAACTGTCTAGAAGAATAGAAGCATGCATAGACATCAAGATATTTTCTGGCACCATTGCCAGGGAGGTAAGGTAAAAGGTACTCACATCCTCTGGCTACTAAGATATTTTCTAGTACCGTTGCTGGTGTGTAAGTGCTCGAAGTTATTTCCTTTAGATTCTGCAATTATATATTTTTGTTTCTTGTTTTTATTTTCACTAGTTAGGCTTAATGGAAAACAACAAAAAAATTAGAGAGCTTTATAGTATTTATCTTGAGTTAGGACATGAAGTGTTTGAACAGAAAATTAAAAAACTATGGAACTTTATTTGCATGCTAATTGCAATGTTATTAGTATGAATGCTTTTAACACCATTATTGCTAATGCTATGGAAACGTCTAAGCTTGGGGAAGCTAGTTTTTATGTAAATGATCTTTTTAGTTCCCCAGCTTTGGAAGATAGCTATTCTATTGCTTATGATGATACCAAACCTCCAATGTATGATGATTACAATGATGAATATGATATTTTTAGTCCACCTACTATTGAGGAGAAAATTAATTATGATTACAATATGCCTCCTATATTTGATGATTATGGTGATGAGAATAATAATGATAGCTATTTTGTTGAATTTTCTCCCACTACAATTAATAAGAATAACTATGCTTATGTGGAGAGTAATAATCATTTTATGCATGTAGCTCATGATAAGAATGTTTTATGTGATAGTTATATTGTTAATTTTATTCATGATGCTACTGAAAGTTATTATGAGAGAGGGAAACATGGTTTTAAGTATTTCAACAATATTAAGTTTCCCCTCTTTATGTTGAAAATTTTGAAGTTACTCTTGTTTTATCTTCCTAAGCTTGTCACTTTGTTCTTTGTGAATTTATTTGCATACAAGCTTCCTATGCATAGGAAGTGGGTTAGAATTAAATGTGTTTTGAATTTTCTTCTTGATACTCTCTTTTACTTCAATTCATATTTCTTATGTGAGCATCATCGAAATTATCAAGCCTAACTTAAAGGCATTAAAGAAAAGTACTAATTGGGAGATAACCCAAATTTCGTTAGGTTTTTATTTTGTTGAGTATTGGAAGTTATTACTTCTGTAATAACCTCTCCTTATACATTTTGTTTGGTTTTTATGCCAAGAATAACCTCTGATGAGAGAGAAGTAAGATTTGGGGAAGTTGTTGTCCCGAAACAGATTTTTGTGCTTCACTGTAAAATTCGTGAAAAATCTCTGTATGTCGGATTGAGTTGTAATTTTCTGAGCATATGACCCAGGTTGTTATCTAAATTTAGTTAGTTCAACACTTTTCTATTTGAGCAACAGAAGGTCTTCGAAAAAATCGGTTTTACCTGCTGGTCTATTTTGATAGATTTCTGCCATTATTTGCATTTGCCTCTTATCGGTTTCTTTGAGTTCTATTTGATCACTTGAGCTTTGAAAATGAATTTCTATAGTATCTTGTGTTCTAATGTAAGTTTTACTTGTGTTGAAACTAAACCCAAAGTCTTATTATCTTTAATACACTAATGTTGCTAATGAAGATTGTGTGAAGTTTTGTATGAAGAAAATTTTCAAGTGTAGGGGAAGAATGATGTGATGAGATGAAGAATGTACAGAAGATCAAGCTTGGGGATGCCACCTGTGTCACCCCAAGAAATATTCAAGAGGTACAAGCATCAAAGCTTGGGTATTCCCAAGTCATCCCCTTCTTCATTAATAAAAATCTCAGGTTTTCTTTCAAGACACTTTATTTTTATTGCTTCATGCACTATTGTGTTGTTCTTGGAGCGTTTTTGTTTTTTAGTTTTATTTTGCTTGTTTGCTGCAATAAATTGGTTGGGTTACAACCCACTTCTTTTGGAGAGAGACACGTTCCGTTTTCATTGTTTAGAACACTCTAGTTTTCACTCTTATTGTTTTGTGAGTGTTCTCCTTTGCTAGCACTGTGTTTAGCTTTAGTTTTCTTGTGCTTTTTGCTTAGAACTTTTTAGTTCTTCTTTGTGTATGTGTGAGACAATCTCACTGATCTTTATTGATTATTATCTTTGTGAGTTGTTTCAAATAAGTCGATTGGTGTTGGAAAAGAATAGAAAGTCTCATGCTTATAGTGGTACAAAAAGAAGCTTGTCTTGACCGTGACTTAGACTTTATCATGTCATGTTAGATGTTGCTTTGACCCTATGATTAGTTATTATTGTTGTAGCATGACTTGCTCCAAACAATTGAGATTTCTTAATGTTCCTTGAAAGAATCATGCGTTGTTTTAGCATACAAAAGCATAATATTGTGGTATTCTCCTTTGATGCTTTGCTTAGGTTGACTTGGCACATGCTTAAACCATGTTAAGACTATGAACCAGTCACCTTAGCATCTATGATCATTTAGTTTTTGACTTATGATATCACTTTATGCTTTAGTTTATAATGTTTTGTTGCTTTGCATGATTATGGCCATTATTGCTCTCTTAGTTTGTCGCTCCCAGTATTTTGCTAGCCTCCACCTGTACCGAGTGAGATCTACTCGTGCATCCAAATCCCAAGAAACCAAGTTATTAGAGTCCACTATAAATTCCTATGCATGGTGTGTTACACCATTCCAAGTATATTAATGTTTTATCAATCTTCCAAATTAAGCTTATTATGTGAAAATTAGTGATTAAAGCTCTCACAAACTTGATGGCACACTTTATTTTTCGTGCCCCTAATAAACTTGAACCATTGTGTCATATATATTGTATATGCTTGCACTTATAAGTTGGGAATTAGCAGAACCGTGCTGTCACGTGGAACGCTTTCAACACCTGTACATATCTACCCAGTTGATATCATGCTCTTTTGTTTATGGATGTTGGTGGTGTGAAATAAAAGGGGAGCCGGTAAGTTCATGGAGTTATGTATGTGTGTTAGAGAAACGCCTGGGCCGCTAGCCTAAGCCATGCCTAATCATGGTGGAAACTTTCAGCATCACCATAGTGAGCAATCCATGAAGCATCTTCAGAAAAAATATAGAAATAAAAAGAGAGAAAAATATATATGCACCATTCTCATGGTAAATAAAAGGATTGCTGAGATGCTCACTATCTATTGCCTTTTCATTTTGATATGGGATATCTCCTGTGTCATGGGGCAAGGGGTACCCCGTTGGCGGTTCTCTATGATACACATATACTTACAATGACAAGAACTTTCTTGTGGCTAAAGTTGAGTAGCATGAGGAACGGCCCTCGTACTCAAGGGACATGAGATTTCCAACTTATGATTTGTCAATATCCTCCATATTTGTTTTACTTTAACCTTAATCACTTCAAGATGCTTATGATAGGGGCAATGAGAGCTGAAAGCTAATAAGTACCATAATTTTTGGAAGCTCTTTATGAAACTTGAAATCCCTGCTTCCCTCTATGAAGGGATTTTCTTCCTACTTTTATATTGAGTCTCCACCTTCTATCTTTATGGACCAATTAAGAGAGCATAGTTGTCATTCTTAGTTCAATGTGCATTGTCCCAAAACTTATTGATTGATTCATAATGTTGATATTACTTGTTCTTAAACTATTTGTATCTAGTCACCCTTATGAACTTTGAAGGTGTCATATGCATTTATGTTTTGCTACACCATGAGGGACAAGCTGAATACCACTATCCTATGTTTTCTATATGTGAAACAAACAAACGTCTTTCAATGAATTGTTATTGATGATCTTTGTTTTAACCTTTCATGTGACAACATAGTTGCTATGTCTTATTGTTAGAACTACATCTTTCATGCTCATATTTAGAGTACTTTGATCCAAGCTATCAATGCTTTACAATACCTTGATCAAGATTGTGATGGTGCATGTCACCTGAAAAATTATTCTTTTTATCACTTACCTACTCGAGGACGAGCATGAGTTAAGCTTGTGGATGCTTGATACGATGTAAACGTATCTATAATTTTTGATGTTCCATGCTTGTTTAGTATCAACTTTGCTATGCTTTGTCTATACTTTGAGGTATTTTTATACATTTTCTGGTACTAACCTATTAACAAGATGCTTTAGTGCCAGTTGCATGTTTTATGCTATTTTTGGTTTCAGAAAATCCAGAAAAGAAATATTCTCGGAATTGGACGGAACAAAAGACAAAGTCAATATTTTACCCGACACGACACGGAGCCCGAAGGAGAGACGAACGAGGACACCAGGGTGGCCACACAATACGGTGGAGTGGGCCCACCCTGGTCGCCCGGCCACATGGTGTGGGCCCCTGGCCCTCCATCGACCTTGCCCTTTCGCCTACATATATGTCTTCCCAAGACGTAAACCCTAACGCGGGCAGAAATCCATGAAAAGGTCCGTAGCGCCACCGCCACTGAAGAGGATATTTGGGGGATATAAGTCTCTATTCCAGCACCCTGCCAGGACGGGGAATTGCCCCCGGAGCCATCTCCATCGATCTCCACCACCATCTCCATCGACGGTACTGATTCCCATGATGAGGAGGGAGTAGTTATTCCTCAAGGCTAAGGGCTCTACCGGTAGCTATGTGTTTATCTCTCTCTCTATGCGTGATCTTATTATGGTCATGAGCTTTGTAATCAAGTATATCTACTCTGCTACTCAAGTGCTTTAATTGTAATTTCCGGCTATCCCCATGTGTGTGAAAGTGACAGCATGCACACCGTGTGGCACTTAAGCTAGAGATTACATAAATACTTATCATGAGTTATCTTTTGAGTTGGTTGTCTCTATGAAATTGTGGTGTTTGTTGGAACCATCTAGCGCTCAAGGTGACAGTGTGGGGTTATCTAGATGGGGAATGCAAACTTTGAGGTGTGCTGTTATAGCCCTACTGTGGATTAGAGTTGTCCAACCGGAGAGTAGTTAAGAGTAGTATCATGAAGAGAAAATATTTATATGAGAGTGTCTACTAGTGAAAGTATGATCCCTAGGCCTTGTTTCTAAGAATTGAAACACTGTTTGAACTAGACCTGGCGTCGTTGCCGGGGAGTATAGGGACTTCAAATCTCTTCCTCCCCGTCAAGCTCTTTTCTGGCGACGTTGCTTGCTACCATCTTTATTTCATATTGCAATTACCACTTATAATCATCCATATCACTTGTATTTCACTATATTTTCGCCGAACTAGTGCACCTATACACCAAAGAAGTGTATTGGGTGTGTTGGGGACACAAGAGACTTCTGGTATCTTGATTGCATGGTTGCTTGGGAGGGATATCTTTGACCACTTCCTCCCTGAGTTCGATAAACCTTGGGTGATCCACTTAAGGGAAACTTGCTGTTGTTCTACAAACCTCTACACTTGGAGGCCCAACAACTGTCTACAAGAATAGAAGCGTGCGTAGACATCAGGTGGCACAGCAGATGCCATGGGTAGGCTAAAGTTGGGGCCAATGTGCACTAGTGGGATCCAGGGAGGGATGATGTAGTGGTTTCTAAACATGAAGAATACAATCTCGAGCTTTACTTTGATCAACAATGGTTACACTTGCTGCTCGAGCTGTATCAGAGAGAGGAGGAAGAAGCTCTCCAGAAACCTCTGAGTGTAAAATGAATCGATCCCCCTACTAGGAGGCCCTGGCTCACCTTATAAGGGGTGGCCAGGATAAATTAGGGCTGACGTGGATGGCATATTCCTCGAATATGCTTCTCGCAAAGAGGTAATTCGGTGCACCTCTTTCCCTGTCGCACTTCTATCAATGGCAAAGACCCAAAGCCCACGACATGTGATCGTTGGACTCTAGGACTGTCACCTCCGTGACGCTTCTTCTGCCCTTCTGCCCCTCTAACCCTTGTTTGTAGTGCTTGGCACTACATAGATTCTTGAGGGAGAGACAGATAGTTATGTTGACTTTGGGGCTCACTCTCTCCTTCTCGAGCAAGCCTCCTCAAGACTCGGCCTCGTACAAGATGACTCGACCAAACTCACACTTACAAATAGATAATACGATAGATACCGCGCTGACATACCCCGTATGTCGGCCGAGTCAAGCCTTAGCTATTGACTCAGGGTAATCCGATCTTTATTCGGCCGACACTTGTTTAAATCGGCTGGGTCATTCTTTGACCCGGTCAATATCTCGGCGGGCTTTGACCTTTTACCTTAGCTTGACCTTACCTGGGGTCACCCCCCAACAAAGTACTAGGATATCTTGGTACTCATGAAATTTATCCCGATGATTAGGCTTGGTACTTAACCAAGTATTTTTGGTGCTTAAGCAAGATTCCAAATTCTGATACGTACACATGTTTAATGGTTGTGTGCATCTTTAGTTGGTGCAAAGGCCGGTGAAGGGATATTCTACCCCTATTTTATGAGAAAGAGTTGAGACCCTTACCCTCATGTCGTCCCCTCCGTGCGACGTGGGGGGTAACCCTAGCCGCCATCGCAAGCCCTCCCCCACCATCGCTGATCCTCCCCGCTGCTGCTGCAGGCCTCGTTCACGGTGGCGGCACCTCTGGTCTGGAAGGGGAGGGGGACCTACGGTCTTCCCTTGTGGCGACGGAGTTAGGTATCTAAGATAGTGTACACATTGGCCGCTTGGATGGCATGGTGGATAGGCCTAGAGGCTGCACATGCTACTGCCTAGCGGAAGCGGTGGGGCTAGGAGGACCAGCCGAGAGTGGTTGGCCCTCGTCTTCTAGCATGGTTGGCACCTCGCCAATATCGGGGCCTTCGTGACGTGGGTGGCATGACGCAGCGTCATTGACCATCGTCTACTTGTCTAGATCGAAGGTAGCGGTGTGGGAGGCTGATGGATTCACCCTATTAATAATGGTGGCTTGGCCCTAGCAAACTTCTTCAGCCAGGTCGTCTTTCTACCAGATGTCGACCTCTTCGATCTGGTCACCGACGAGTTCCAGTCTTCACTATCACACACACACACACACACACACACACACACATATATATATATATAAATATATATATATATATATATATATATAGATTGGCGTATGTCGCCCTGGATATGTTATTGGAAAGGATTCAATCGCACGCGCTCATGTTATCAACCAACATGGCTTCAAGATGGCGCAATGCGAAGCTTCTCTTTCTTATTGGTGTCATGGGACATGTCTAAGTCCATATTCCCATGGGACTAGTAGAGGTGGAGAAAGTCCTGGCTGCAATTGGAGGTCCGAAGCTTTGGCAAAAAGTTGTAATAGATGCGATGAAAACCGTGTGTCTGGTGTTTGGTGTCTTGCAACAGCGGTCTCATCAAGCAGAGGTGGTTGCACTAGAGGACTACATTTTTGGTGGTGCTCCACGAGTACCAAGACATGATTACTAGGATAAAACCCAAGGTCTGGCATTTATTGGTTGTACCTGACAATGACCTTGTTGAAACCATTATATTTTTGGTGAATCTAGACTTTTTATGGAGTGAAAACCCAAGATATTCAATCGGGTGATGACAACACTTATGCAATTGCTTTCTTCTTGAAGGCGCTGCTTTTGAAAAGTCTCTTTTGTAGTTCAGGTGTTATCTTTGGTGGTGGTTAAAGTGTTGATGTTGCGAGTGTCCAGCGACAGGGATTTATTTTCTATTTCTTTCTCTCTATTTTAGTTCTACTTGGTTGTGTACATCCTTGATGTCTTTGGACATCTTTTTGTTGCAGAGGCTAGGTGTAATTGTATCTTCGCGACATTAATCTATTCCCTTTATCTATTTTAATCATTTTGGTAAAAAAAGAACTCATTCATAACAACAATTGATTCATTTAGAACTCATTCAACAAACCACAAACATAATTTTTACCAATTCCTCTAAATGCAATATTAATATATCAACCACATAATCCAGACCAAAGGAAAAAAGAAAGAGAGAGAAAGTAAAGCCAACAACGGGAGATCGACGACAAAGATGACCTGCCATAGATGCGATCTCCGGAGTTGTCCCACCACGCTCCTAGTACTCCGAATCGCCACATACCAAGCAACACCTTAAATAAGGAATGCAACGACAATGATGGTGTTGCCCGGACTTATCATAGGGGTTACCCGGTAATCGATGGGGAGTGGGGAAGGGTTACTGACATAGTTATACCCTGCGGGTACACAACATTAGTATACCTGGTCCAGCCCAATGAAGGCCCACAAGAATATACGCGGCATGTGAAGATTTTTGGGTGGCCCAAGCCCATGGCGTCTTCGGATCCTTCGAGAGCAAGACTAGGGTAGATAGAATATTCAAAGGGGCAAATCCTAACTTGTAACTGACTCGATCTGTGACTGAGACCTGCCTATATCTATATAAAGGCTAGGAGGGCACGACGAGGAGGGAAACTTCTCACCGCATACACACCTCCACGCCAGATTGCATCTGCGCACCCTTGTAACTTTCGGTTCCGCCGTAATCAAGAGAAGACAAGCACGAGTTGGGTTTTCCCTCCGGGGGCTGAACCTAGGCAAATCTCGTGTCCCCTGGTTGCTTGTCTGTTAACCGTTCTGTGATCTCCAGCACCCCCATCTTCTCCAAAACCCAAGCTCATAACAATGGGCATTGACGAGTCGAAACCTCGTCAATTAGCGCAGTCTGTGGGAATCAGGGGCACCGATCGTGCGATCGTGACGGTCCCAACCAAAGCGATCTACAACTCCTCGGCGACGGAGAGCCATCTCCTCTTCGGCGCTTTTGACTTCACCGCCCACTCGCCAGCCACCATGAAGGACTTTGAGCCCGTAGGCGACGGTCTCGAGATTCTGTTCGGGAGCTTCAGCTTCCAGGTGGGACAGACCGGCACTCTCCGCCTCCCAGAATGGGTGCCACTGCCATCAATCAGGCCCGCCTCATGGGCCCCGCATCCCAGCGTGCTACGCACGTCAACGCTGACAAATGAGTCATGCAACAACAGCAGGTGCAACTTAGATCTGTGCGCCCCCCTGTTGGATGAAGGAACCTACGGTTTCCAATCCGCGGACGATACCAGTGCGCCGTGGTCATCCAAAGCGATGTGGAACAGTAACCACCAGGTTCGGGTGTGCACGTACCACCACCTAACCTGCAAGGTGGAAACGGGAGACAACCGTCCCTCCCACCCAACGAGGGCGACGCCAACGCCTATCAGAAGATCAACCTCAACAAGGATGGATGGTGCCAGGCACGCGAAGCCGTGGCGGGAAACAAGATCCTGCCTTTGAATGCTTCACGGGACCTGCTGATGGCATACCACCTCCTCCTCATCGGAGAGCACAACGAGCAGGTGAAGCTGCAGGAGGAGCTCGACAAGTGCAAACAAGCGGCCTTGGAGTCTAGCGCGCGGTCAGCTACGCTTTCCGCCACTGGCAGCTCCAGCTCACATGGCAACAATGCCAACAAACATCGCTCTCGCACAGAGCACATGGACCCTGCCACACGCCTAGAGGTCACCCGAACCCTCAACGCGTCCTTCATGGAGATGGACGTCAACGGCAACGTCATACCAAAGACGCCGCAAGCTGCGATCATGGCAGCCACCACATATCTCGCGTCCCATCCACCTCCGGTGGGGACCCGAAGAGAGCCATGCATAAGTCCGCACTAACTAGACTCGGACTCGTCGGAGCCACGCTCCACAATGAAGCTCCTGCGGAGCCGAAAAAGAAAGCTGCTTTCAGATTCAACCGCAGCAATACGCCCTCATCCAATGAGGAGGAAGACGAGCACGATCTACCTCGATGACACAATAGTCCGAGACGTCGTAGCCGCGACTATGACGCTCGAAGCGACCTCGCTCAGTGCAAGGTCGACAAGGCACGCGCCAAACGCGCGTGCTCATCCTAATCCGAAGAGGATGACGACAAAAAACTCTGCGGAGCTTAATGCTTCAGCAGATCTGTTCGGCAAACAAGGATGCCAAGAAATTTCAAACTTCCTTCGGATACTCCGAAGATCGACGGGACACAAGACCCGAAATCCTAGCTCCGCGACCACCTGTAATCCGTCAAACTGCACGGCGGTAACAAAAACACCGCCCTACAATGCCTTCAGCTGCAGCTGACAGGCGCAGCTCGAATCTGGCTTAGCAGCCTATCTTCAGGCTCCATCCGAAACTGGGAGGATCTGGCATACAGTTTCATCCGAAACTTCAAGGGAACCAGCAAAAGGCCAGCCTCGATAGAGGAGCTGTGGGCCTGCACCCAACGAACGGGTGAATCCATTCGCTCGTACATCTTGCGCTGGTACAACATCAAGAACTCCACGGCACACATATCTGAGGAGAGAACGATCAACGCCTTCAAGGACGGTGTCAAGCGCCCTGACTTCAAGGAGGAACTTGGGTGCGTCAAGCCCAAGACACTGAACCACCTCATGGACATCGCCAACAGGTGGGAAGATGGCGAGGATTCCCTCCATCGAGCACATTCAGAAGAGTAGGATGAATACGGACGCAGACAAGAACGCCGTAGCAAGCGAAGGTCGTGCGTCTATGACGACTACGACGGACCTAACATGGTTGCGGCTGGCTACGCCGACCGTCGCAATGACAACAACTGCAGCAGCGGAGGATACCGCGGAGGCAATTTCCGCGACGGAGGACGCCCGACGCAAACATGGCAACGTCGCGGTCGTGACGATGAACCCTCCGCATACGACAAATTGTCGGGTCCCTGTACCATCCACTTCTACATCGACAAGCAGGATGGTAAAAAGAAGGCCAGCCACATGCTAAAGTATTGCCGTGAGTTCCAAAAACTCAGCGAGGGTTTCACCCATATGCGACGCCAGACCCTGAACCCTGAGTTCGTACCCGCACCTGCACCAGGTTACATTGCCCACGGAGCCCCCCACCTCCACCCGTGGGACCTTCGAATCAAGCAATCGCATCGGTGCAAAACAACAGTGTAAATGGGTACCTCACGCCAAAAGGGTCCCTGATGATCCAAAAAAGGCGCCCAACGAATAGGGTGCAAAAGAAGAGCACCCGCTAGGTCAGTCTGGCTATGACCGCTCCACCCTCCATCCCTGAGTACCTCAGCGGCTCGGAGTCCTGCATCACATTCAGTCGTTTGGATCACCCCCGCCAGATCCCTCGCCCAGGTCATGCTTCCGTGGTGCTTGAGGAACAAATCAGAGGGTTCGAGATGAGCCGCATCTTCATGGACGGCGGCAACGGCATCAACCTGATGTTCGCTAGCACCCTAGCAGCAATGTGGATCCCGCTGTGTAGCCTGGAACAGTCCGACACAACGTTCCACGACATCGTCCCGGGGAAGGGAATATACCCCCTGGGAAAGATATGGCTCGATGTCATCCCCGTCAAGCCCGATAACTTCCGGGGCGAGCGGCTGGAGTTCGAAGTGGTGGACTGGCCATCACAGTACCACGCCATCCTCAGGCGTGTGGCATTCGCAAGGTGTAACACCCTCAGAATCGGCCCTATGCAAGTTTTAGCGAAACCCGCCAAACCCGCATAGAAACGATTCAAAGGTGCCCACCAGGCACTTTCGTGCGGGTGGAAAACGAAGTAATAACATTACACAACAGTCCTCGATGGGACCCATAGAACAGATATATACAACAGCGACTCAAAGAGTCAAGAATACAGATACAAAGATCCAAATCACCTTGAAAATGATAGAGCGTCCGACTACGAACAAGATGCAAATGGGGCTAAGAGCCCTGAAGAATAACCAATGGCGTCCATAACCCTGCCCAGGCCAAGCCGGAGGGGTAACCCTGCTAACGACGTCGATCTCAAAACCTGCTTAAACAAAAGGGGTGCCGACAAGGGCAAAGGAAAAAGAGAGAGCGGTCAGTACTGAGGCCAGTACACGGCGAGGCTAGAATTCGGCGGTCCTCGCCTACATAGGTATGGTGGACTGAAGCGGCAGCATGCACTAAACAACCTATAGAGACTCGATACAACTAGCGGCTATCAGAGAGGGATAAGAAAGATCTATTCGGATCCAACCTGAATCTAACACCAAACAAACCCATCCTGATATTTCCCCCTCGAGACCAAACGAGGAAGTCAACCGAGGAACTCACACAGTTGGCAGTTTTATTTATTCAGTTATCGTTGCAGCAATTACTAGTCAGGTATAGATAGTCATCCTGATATAATAAGCAGTGGGCACTTTTAGTTAACCATTCCGTTGTAGTTGCAACACTTACTAGTCAGATACAAATAGCGTGAGATATCCCCAAACCCAGCAGTTGTTGGTACTTTTGTTTAGCCATTCCGTTATAGTTGCAATACTTACTAGTCAGGTACAATGGTCGCAAGCGACAACCCAAACAAGCAATTGTTGGCAGTTTTATTTAGCCATTCCATTATAGTGAAGCTGATTACTAGTCATTATAAAGTCAAATTTATAGCACTACTTTAGTTATAGTTGTCTATGATCGAGATACTGTGCTCCAAGTCGTCCATAACCGCGGACACGGCTTTCAGAAAGTTTTACCCTGCAGGGGTGCACAAATAGCAACACACACTCGATCAACCTCGGAAAAACCAAAACAAAACCCAACGAGGCTTTCACGACAAAGCAATCACAAGATTCAGAAATATTTCAGGGGGCCACCCCATTAAGTATACCGGCAACAAAGTTAGCTGACTTCGAGACGGACTCAAGGTTTGTGGGGCCGGCTGTAAACGACTGGGAACCCGAAAGTGTGACTGGGCTTGTCGATACCGCGAAAACGGGTCACGATCCTAAACAGTACAGGTGCTCCTCGCACAATCGTAAATAAAGCAGTAAAGCATGGCATAAGTACAGGATAGTAAATAAAACCTCAAACTAGTTTGTGGCCCCAAGAAATAAGAATGAATCAAGCTCTGGCTCAGGGGGGTCCCATAATCCTCCCGGATGTGGATAGCGCGAATATTCAAGGAAGAGGTATCAAGTACTCGGGGTCCTACGGGACACAAGTGGACGGTTAACAACCAAATAACATCTATTGCCCACCTGTGCCTCTGCATTACCTACTTCAATTTTAGTTATTAAACAATAATTAAAATTATGATCATCTCCAACAATAAACACACGGCAAAACTCCAACAACTGTGGTACTTGACGACACGCAACAGCACTTGAGCAAGCGACTACGACGCGCAGGCCAAACTATCTACCAAACAACAGGTAATAGGAGGTGTCCAAGGCCATATAAGGCTGCAAGGGATATCACGGATACGAAAACTAGAGCAACGCAACACAGATAGCAATAGATCAATAGGAGGGAAATAAATACTATAAAAGTAAGATAGGTAGAAAGGGGGAGGTGCTCGCCTGAAAACATTGCCGAAGGTTCAACCGAAGATCGGGTCGACACTCGCATCAACTCAACGGCCTTATCCGCGAAGAAGCAAAACACTAGAAGAAACACCGGATGCACTATTTAATACTACGACAAAAGATCGGGCATGATGCATGTATGATGCATGGCATGGCAAAGATGCGATGCAATTAGGCAATATTAAGTGGAACCAGGGTCCCGACAATTATTCAGATGGTTCATGTTGTTTAGCTACCCTGCATTTTAAATGTTGGATTAGCAAGATAAAACATGGCTTCGGTTCGCTATGCCAATTTAAATGAAGTCCGGAATAAGACAAAGATATCCCGCATATAGACTCCATATTTAATTTAGGTGAATCGAAATAAGGTCCCCAAACACCCACAAATATGCATGCGAGTATGACAATTAAATATGCAACAGGTTTTATATAAAGCATTTATAAAATAGGGGCTCGGGAAAAGGTTCACACATCTGGGTTTGGCGAACTTGGGCTTCCGGGGTTCGGGGTTCGGTCTCAGGGTCTGGATCTGGGGTTCGGGGTGAAGAACTTGGCATCCTCGAGGAAGTACTTGTCGTATCCGTGAAGAAGATCATGTCGGTCCACGGAGTCGGGCTTCGAAGCCAGGAAGGAGTACTTGGCGTGGCCGAGCGGAAGTCTTGATGGTCCTTGGGTCCGGGAAGATCTTGTCGCACGGTGTCCGGGTAGGCGAACTTGTCGGTTCCGCGGTTTCGATTGTCGGTGTCGGACTCGGGTCTCGGCACTGGGAGATCTTGGTGTTCCGTGACGGAGAACTTGGTTTTCGGGGTAGGCGATCTTGTCGGCAGAGGCGAACTTATATCCGCACCGATGGTTCTCGGGTTGGGTCGATGGTGAACTTGGGGATTAACGCCGAGGTCGTCGAGTGGTGCCATGTACCTTCTTTGGAATCCTTGGCATCGAGCCGGTCTTGTCGGTGGGCTCCGAGTGTAACCAAATGTCGGAGATCTTGCCAGGATTCCTAGCTAAACATAATACACAACTGAAGAGGCACATGCCCGTTGCTCTGTATTATGTACAGCAACATGCAGAAACAACCGAATGGGCAGAGGCAGGACGCATGGTCGAGGAGGCCACGGTCGGCAGCTGCTGGCAGCGAAGGTGAAGGCGACCGGCGTAACTCCGGGGCACGGCCGTGGACGAGAGGGAGGCGGCCGGAGGACGAGCTCCTGGCGACGCTCGGGCGGCGGGTGGCGGGCCAGAGGTGGTTGGCGGCGCAGAGGAGGCCCAGGGCGGCGGCTAGGAGCACCGGGCGGAGGGGCAGAGGCGGGCGAGGCTGAGGCGGCTCCAGGTCGAGGGAAGGTGGAAGCCGGCGGTGCAGGCGGGTCCGCGCAGGGCCGGCCTTCGGGGCGGCGCGCTCGGGCCAGCAAGGGGAGGGTCCGGCGGCGGGGCCTAGCGAGGAAGGAGGCGACGGGGGATGGGGATCCGGAGGTCGCGGTGGCGCAGGGGTCCGTGGCGGCGGTGGAGCTCGAAGGGAGGCGGTTGGACGGGCGTGGCCAACGGCGGTGCTGCACGGCGGCGCCGGGGAGGAAGGAGGTCGGAGAGGACGGAGCGGCGACTGCGGAGGAGGACCGTGCGGCGGGGAGAGGTCGGGGAGGCAGGCGGACAGCGAGGAGGGAGGCCGGCGCGAGGGGCGGTAGCCGGACTTGGCGCAGGCAGCGGAGGAGGGTCAGCGGGCGGCCGGAGATGGGCGCCGGCGGCGGTTGTTGAGCAGAGGGACGGGTCAGGGGGAGAAGAGAGGAGCGGGGGCTGCGTTGGGGGAGACGAGGTGGGGAGTGGTGGGGCCAAGCGGGGTCGGTCGGGGCAGGTAGGACCCGCGGGTGGCGGTGGGGTGGGGCTGTGGCGTGCGTGAGTGTGAGGGAGTGGGAGTGGGGCCAGAGGTTGTTGACCAGGGGGGGTGGGGTGGAGGCTGGGATTGGTGAGGTGGAGGGGGAACGGTGAGGTGGCAAGCTGTGGTTGGTCGGGGTGAGGTGGAGGGGGCTGGGTAGACTAGGTTTAGATAGAAAAGGGTTTAGGGTTTCTTTAGATGGGCCAGGTGGTAGGTAGTCTGGTCAGGTTGGGCCTCTGGCCTGACTGATCAGACTGCCTCCCCGGACAAAATATTTTATTATTTATTTTATTTGTAAAACATTTTTGTAAATACTTTTTAGACAAATAAAAGATCTGAACAGACAGATGTTTTAATTTGAAATAAAGACGGGGGTTATTTAGAAAATAAAACTAGGCGTTTCGAAATAGTTTCAGACAAACAATGCATGATGATGACGATGCAATGCACAAAAACAACGCGATTTTCTAGTAGTGGTTTTTGCGGGATGCCACACAAGGTTCCTAACAGTACCGCACTATGCATACCTGCTACTCAAGATGCCAGGGCCTAGGGGCGTCATCACGGTCCAGGGCAGCTTCACCCGATCTGACCACCGCAACAGAGACTTCAACCCAATATACCAGTCGTTCGCATGCAGGAGGAGCTCACGAGGCTTCGAGAGGTGACAGACAATGGGGCACCCCCAGTCTCCAGGCAAAACGCACCTGACATATCATTCGACTCCAAAGTCAACATGAAGAAGGTGCAGGTCCACCCGACGGACGCCTCGAAAACGGCGCTGATCGCCAATGACCTCAACCCCGCATAGGAAAGCGCGCTCGTAAAATTCCTCCATGAGCGCTGGGAAATCTTCGCCTCGTGTCCTGCGGACATGCCAGGAGTTCCCAGGGAATTCGCCGAGCACGCACTCAACGTGTTTCCAGACGCCAAGCCCGTCAAACAATCTATCCAATGATTGTCTGAGCCATGAGCCGAAGCCGTCAAAATCAAAGTCAACAGACTGCTCGACGCCGAGTTCATCCGGGAGATCAAGGAGAGCGAATGGCTAGCCAACACTGTGTTGGTCCCTAAAAAAGACATGGACATCCTGCGGATGAGCGTGGACTTCACGTTGCTCAACAAACACTGCCTAAAGGACTACTTCCCTCTCCCTCGGATCGATCAGATCATCGATTCAACTGCAGGATGCGAGAAACTCTCCTTCCTTGATGCCTACTTGGGCTAAAATCAGATTCGGTTGAAGGTCGAAGACCAGGAGAAAACGGCGTTCATCACACCGTTCGGAGTATTCTGCTAAAACACAATACCCTTCGGGCTGAAGAACGCAGGTGCCACGTACCAACGATGCATGCAAGCGTGCCTGAAGAGCCAGATCGGCCGCAACATATAGGTCTATGTCGACGACATAGTCATCAAGACAAAAGAGGCCAAGAAGTTGATCGATGATCTCCACGAAACGTTCGACAACCTCTACCACTACAAGATCAAATTGAACCCAGAAAAGTGTACCTTCGGTGTCCCATCTGGCCAACTACTTGGCTACTTCATCTCCCAGCGAGGGATCGAGGCGAACCCGAAGAAAATCCGGGCCATACTGGCCATGGAGAAGCCAAAAAACATCAAAGGTGTCCAGCAGCTATCAAGACGCATCGCGATGCTGAGCAGATTCATCAGCCGCATGGGTGAGAAGGCCCTGCCTTTCTACCAGCTGCTACGCAAAGCAGACAAATTCGAGTGGACACCCGAAGCAGATAACACATTCGAAAATCTGAAGTGACTGCTCTCCACCTCACCTGTCTTGGTCACACCAAAGGAATGCATGCCGCGGTTGCTATACATAGCAACCACACATCAGGTAGTAAGCACCGTACTCGTGGTCGAATGACCCGAAGAAGGCAAGACCCACGGGGTCCAACGCCCAATCTACTACCTCAGCGAGGTACTGACGCCAACAAAACATAGGTACCCTCACTACCAGAAACTTGCCTACGGCGTGTTCATGACGGCTCGTCGGCTGAGCCAATACTTCCAGGAGCACCAGATAATGGTCGTCAAAGAGGCGCCACTCTCCAACATCCTGAACAACCCCGAAGCCACGGGACGCGTAGCCCTGTGGGGCATCGAGCTATCACCTCTAGACATAGTATACGAGCGACGCAAGGCGATAAAATCCTAGGTCCTCCCTGACTTCCTGGTTCACTGGATGGAGCTCCAGCTGCTAGACATTCCAGACATGACGCAGTCATGGACGATGCACTTCGACGGCTCCAAGCGCGAGGCTGGAGTAGGAGCTGGTGTCATACTGACGTCTCTGCAGGGCGATAAGATGAAATATGTCCTTCGGATGAAATTTCGTGCCTCCAACAACGAGGCTAAATATGAGGCACTCATCCACGGCATGCGGATGGCCAGGATCTACGGCGCAACGCGCCTAGTCATCTACGGTGACTCGAACCTCGTCTTCCAGCAGACGATGAATGAGTGCGACGCACATGCCACTAACATGATCGCGTATCGCGTGCTCTACAACTCACTCGAAGGAGGCTTTGACGGCTGCGAGCTTCGCCACGTTGGAAGGGAAAGCAACGAGGAGGCTGATAGACTCGCCAACATCGTCTCCACCTATGCATGGGTGCCACCAGGTGTGTTCTCGAACAAATCCGCGTGCCTTCCATCAAAAGGAAATTCCCTAAGGGATCGTCCGAAGAAGCAGAGCACTCGGGGGCTACGCTACTCGAAGGACAAGAAGGACCCGAAAAGCTCGACATGGAGGTCGCACTGGTCAACCTGATGCAGGTCATGGCAATCAAAGAAACATGGACACAGCCATACCTTCGGTACCTGATAAACAGAGAAATCCCTGATGACCCGACAGATGCCCGACGCATATCTCGCCAGTCCAAGGCCTTCACCATCATCAATGGCGAGCTATACAAGCGCAGCATTTCGGGTGCACTCCAAAGATGTGTCACCATCGGTGACGGCAAAACCATCCTCCAAGACATCCACGAGGGCATCTGCGGCCATCACACGAGCAGTCGCGCCCTCGTCGCCAAAGCTCTACGAGCTAGATTCTACTGGCCAACGACCATGAACGATGCCAAGGACATCGTCCAGAGGTGCAACGGCTGCCAGAGGTTTGCGGACAAGCCACACGCACCAGGATCGGAACTCAGGCCCATACCCTTGGCCTAGCCCTTCGCCCAATGGGGCCTCGACATGATCGGCAAGCTTCCCAAATCTTCGAAAGGAGGCCACATCTACCTCCTGGTCGCAGTAGACAAGTTCACTAATTGGATCGAGGCCATGTCTGTCACTAACCAAAAGGGCAAAACAGCCGCCAAGTTCTTCGATTCCATAGTCTACAGGTTCGGTGTACCGCACAACATCATCACAGACAACGGGTCGAACTTCATCTTTAAAGAATTTCAGGACTTCTATGAAGGCCTTGGCATCAACATATCATACGCCTCCGTGGCACACCCGCAAACCAACGGGCAAGTCGAAAAGGCCAACGGCCTTGTAGGAGGCAGCATCAAGAAACGCCTACTCAGCCCACTCGAACGGCTTGCGGGAGCCTGGGCAGAAGAGCTACCCTCCGTCCTCTGGAACTTGCGCACAACGCCAAACAGCTCAATTGGCTACACACCCTTCTTCATGGTACACGGAGTCGAAGCCGTGTTACCCGCAGAAGTACGGCATAAGGCCCCAAGGGTCGTCGCCTACAACAAAGCCGAATCAACGGCCGCACTCGAAGACGCAGTCGACACACTCGATGAGGCACGTGACATCGCCACAGCTCGCTCGGCGATCTACCAGAAGAGCCTCCGCAACTACCACAGGCATCGGTTGCGCCCAAGGTCCTTCGTCGAAGGGGACCTCGTCCTACGACTCAAGCAAGAGCGGCCGAAGAAGTTCGAGTCACCTTGGAAAGGACCCTACATCGTCACCGAAGTCATCCCAGGTGGCGCCTACCGCCTCAAGGACGTCAAGTCAGGAGTCACATACTCCAACCCATGGAACGTCGCACAACTGCGACGCTTCTACCCCTAGGTATCCCTCTTTACTTTCAATAAGGCTACTCGGCCGAAAAATGTACCTCCTCATTACGATATGAATGAAAGCTAAGTCACTAGTCCGAAAATCTTTTTCCTTACATTTACTTTCTATTACAACACTCTCGGGGGATCCGCCTCACCTCACGACTTTGTCGACTGAGAACAACGCATGAAAACCTGAGTAGCTGACCACATCAGGCTAACGAAAAGGGCATGCATACAACAAAGCACCATGTGCTAATACAAATAATATTTACAACAAAGGGCACAACAATCTCACTCGAAAATATACAAGTTTTACATCTATCTTTTTACAGGGTCTACCTATTCTGAAGGATCACGCAAGCCCGATGCTCAAAGGGATCCACAATATCTTCGTCATACTTCCTAACAGCCGCATAGTGCGGGCGCATGTCCTAGAGGCTACTGTCTGGTCTAAGAGGCGGCCCAGTCGCCACAGCCACAAGGTCGACATCCGGACGCTGCAGCCGAACAAGGGAAAGGGCAGCCTTCGCCCCTTGATGACCCACAAGTATAGGGGATCACAACAGTCTTCGCGGGTAGTATTACCCAATTTATTGATTCGACACAAGGGGAGCCAAAGAATACTTGCAAGCCTTAACAACTGAGTTGTCAATTCAGCTGCACCTAGAAATAGTTCTTGCTCACAGAAGTTTATTAGTAGCAACAGTTTGGTAGTAGAAACAGCAAAACAACAGCAATAGTGAAACAGTAGCAATAGTAACAATAACGGTAACAGTGGGATTCGAGTGCGGTAGGCATAGGGAAGGATGGATGGGTGTTGCATGGACGAGTCTAAACATGTAACTTCAAGATCTAGGTCATTGCAGATAAATAATAACAAGCATCCAAGTACTAAACAATCCTAGGCATGTGCTCCAAATATAGTCATACGTTCTCGCAATGAGAACTTGCACAACATCTTCTGTCCAGCCAGCCCGTGGCAGCAGGGCCTCTAGGGAACTGCTGGCAATTAAGGTGCTCCTTTTAATAGAGCACCGGAGCAAAGCATTAACACTCCATGAACACATGTGATCCTCACACCACAGCCATCCCCTCCGGTTGTCCCAACTATTGTCACCTTGGGGCCTTTGGATCCGGATAATGATATGTGTACACAACTTGCAGATAAGATCACAAACAATACTATCATAATGATTCAATAATAAGTTCAGATCTGAGATCATGGCACTCGGGCCCTAGTGACAAGCATTAAGCACAACAAGTTGCAACAAAGTCAAATAGCACTAGTAGAGATACTAGGCACTATGCCCTAACAATCTTATTCGATTACATGATAGAACTCATCCAATCCCTACCATCCCCAAGCCTATAGCGGGGGATTACTCACTCATGGATGAGGGAAACATCAGTGGTTGATGGAGATGCATTGGTGATAACGATGGCGATGATCCTCTCCAAATTCCCCGTCCCTGCAGGGTGCCAGAACGGAGTTTCTGGATCCGAATCTTGGTTTCTGGTGGCGGCGGCGGAGCGGAACTCTTTCTGGAAAACTATCAAACCCCCCTCGGTTTTTAGGTCGAAAGGCAACTTATAGGCGCAAAGGGAGGCCAAGGGGTGCCTGGGGTGGCTGCACCCCCTAGGCGCGGGCAGGGCCCACCCGCGCCTGGTAGGGGTGTGGGCCCCCAGGCCTCTCTGTCTCGTCTTCTGGCTCCGTGGATCTTCTGGTGAAATATATTTTTTGGCATATTTTCTGAGATTTTTCCTGATAGTTCATTTTCTGCACAAAAACAAGACACCAAGGTAATTCTACTGAAAACAACGTCAGTCTATGTTAGTTCTATCCAAATCACACAAGTTTAGAGGAGTAACAATAGCAAAAGTGTTCGGGAAATTAGATACATTTTGGACGTATCAACTCCCCCCAAGCTTAGCTTATTGCTTGTCCTCAATCAATTCAGTTGAAAACTGAGTGCGATAAAGGAACTTTCACGAACACATTTGCTTCATATGATGTAAATATTCTCAGCACATGAGTAGATGCTTAGACAATTCATAATAAAGAGTATGCAACTAAGTCTACTCAATAGTCATTGCAATCTATGAAGAGAAACCAACTCAATAATAATAAGTAGCATGAAACATAAACATAAGCAACGTTGCAATGCTCATAATAAGGTATGATAGAGTAGTATCTCGCTTGCCTTTTTTTGAAGAGCATAATATAAATGCCAAGGCACCTCTAAAGTTCAAGTGAAGAATAGAGATAAAGATTTCAGAGATACAAGCATCAAAGTCATGCCATAATTAACCAAGTTTTGGAACAAACACAAGAATGACAACTATGCTCTCAAGAAGGTGCTCATAGAATAAGTGATGACTCAACAAAGTTGTGAAAATGGTTTTGTAAAGTTTGAAAGGCTTCCAAATGCTGAAAGGAAGGTACTCATTAGCTTTGAGCTCTCATTGCCCCTATCATAGGCATCTTCATATGGTTAAGGTGAAAGTGAGGTCCACTCTGAATCATATGCTTGACAGACCATAGACTAGAAATCCCAAGTCCTTTGAGTACGAGGGTCGCTCCACATGCTACTCAACTTTGGTTACCTGAAAGTTCTTGTCATTGTAAATACATGCATATCATAGAGAACCGCCAACGGGGTACCCCTTGCACATGAAACAGGAGCGATCCCGTGATCAAAATGACAAGGCAAGTAGACAATGAGCATCTCGGCGATCTTTTTATTTACTATGTGTATAGCTTTTTTTATTGAGGATGCTTCATAAATGCTCATTATGGTGATGCTGCAAGTTTCCACCATGATTAGGCATGGCTTAGGCTAGCGGCTCAGGCGTTTCTCTAACACAATGTATAGACTCCATGAACTCACAAGATCCCATTTCATTTCACACCGTAGACATCCACAAACAAAAGAGCAAGGTATCAACTGGATGAGATATCCAAAAAGTGTTGAAAGCGTTCCCCGTGATAGCACGGTTCTGTTGACTCCCAGCATATAATTTGCTACCATATAACTTCCATGGACAGGTCACAATGGTTCGGTATTATTAAGCGCAAGGAACAAAGTGTGCCATCAAGTTTGTGAGCGCTTTACTAACTAACTTTCTCAAAACAGACAAACATTTTATTTAGAAGAAAACATGGCATATAAAATATGCACTAAAATAGCAAATGATGCTAATAGGTAGGTATGGTGAACACTGTTGGCAATATTGGTTTTGGGGAGTTGGAAGCACAAATAGAACTCATACTCAATGCAAGTGAAGGCTAGCAATAGAGAGGGAGCGACAAACGAGAGAGCAATAACTGTCATAATCATGCTTGCAACAAAACAGGACTAATTATGGCATGAAAGTGATACAAGAACTCTGAGGCAAAATAGATCATCGAGGCTCACTGACTATTGTTTATTCATATGCATGCGTGATCATGTGCCAAGTAGATTCACATGAACAGTCAGAGGAGGATACCACAATATCATACCAAAATATGAATAAAACAATACAAGCAAACATTCATATGACATGCTACAAACTATTAGCAAGCTGGAGCTGATCACAAGCAAGCAAGAACTAGTAAGCATCCATAATGACATACAGCTTACACAAACAGGCTAAGCATGCTCACAATGATGAGTATATGTACAAAAATGAAAACAAATAGAGTTCGTTACCAGCCTCTTACCACATGAAACCAAAATCCATTGAGGACGGCTGAACCCTGCAAAGAACTCACAAAACCAAAGAAGAACAACAAATATTTTTGGTGTTTTCGATTTTTTAAAGCAAGCAAACAAAGCCAAAAACAAGCAAAGCAAAAACAAAGCAAAAGAAAACAAAAAACAAAAACTAAGACGCTCCAAGAACAACACAAATGTGCATCAAACAATAAAAACGAAGTGTCTAGAAAGACCTGAGATTTTTATTGATGAAGAAGGGGATACCTTGGGCACCCCCAAGCTTTGACGCTCGTACCTTTTGAATATTTCTTGGGGTGACACAGGGTGGCTCCCCCCAAGCTTGAGCTTTTGTCCATTCTTCATCTCATTACATCATCCTCTCTCTACACCTGAATTTTTTTCCTTCTTACAAAACTTCACACAATCTTCATTAGCAACATTAGTGTATTCAAAAGATAATAGACCCTTAGGCTTAGATTTAGAACAGAAAAACTTTTCACTAAAAACACAAGCTACAGTAGAAACTCCTTCAAAAAGCTTAATTCCCCAAAAGAGAACTCAAAAAGGAATTAATAAGAAGCAAATACAAATAATGGCAGAAATCTGTCAAAACAGACCAGCAGGTAGAAACCGATTTTTTCGAAAATCTTGTATTGCTCAAATAAAAAAGTTTTGAACTAACGAAAGTTATATAACATACTGGTGGATTAATTCGTAAATTTTCAGCTTAGTCCGACTTACAGAGACTCCTCACGAATTTTTATGGTGGATGACATAAATCTATTTCAGGACAGCAACTCCCCAAATCTTACTTCCCTCTCATTAGAGGTCATTCTTGGCACAAAAAGCAAAAAAAAGGATAAGGAGAGGTCATTACTGGAGTAATAATTTCTAAGACTCAAGTAAACTCTTGGGTTATCTCCCAACAAGTACTTTTCTTTAACGACTTTAAGTTAGGCACGGCGAAGAGCAAAGATTGGAAAGGAGAAAAATAAAAGTGAGCAAGTAAAACCACAGTGAAAACATTATTTTGTTCATTAAAATCCATTTGTTAACAAGGTTGATCAAGTCTTGTTACCAAAACAATCTTATATGAAACAGAACATTGCAATCCACAAGGTGATTATGTTACCTCATACTTGATAGCAATGGTCCCAATCATAATAGTTTCAAAATTTTCTTGTGGAATGGGACAATATATTTCTCCAACCTTGATGCTCTATATATTTTCAATGGAATTCAGGCAATAGCTTTTAGTAACCTTCTTGGGGAAATAGACAGTGTGCTCTTTGTCCTTAATATTGAATGTTACTTTCCCTTGATTACAATTGATGACAGCACCTGCAGTATTAAGAAAAGGTCTCCCAAGAATAATAGACATATTATCATCTTTAGTCATTTCAAGCACAACAAATTAGTTAAAACCATGCAATTATGAGCTACTTGAACAGGAACATCCTCACATATACCAACAGGAATAGTAGTTGACTTATCAGCCATTTGCAAAGATATATCAGTTGGTATCAACTTTTCTAGCTGGAGTCTCTTATAGAGAGAAAAAGGCATAACACTAACTCCAGCTCTCAAGTCACATAAAGCAGTTCTAACATAATTATTCTTAATGGACCAAGGAATAGTTGGTATACCTGGATCACCAAGTTTCTTTGGAACCTTACCATTGAAGGAGTAATTAGTAAGTAGAGAAGAAATCTCCCCATTAGGAATCTTCCTTTTATTAGAGACAATATCCTTCACATAATTTGAATAAGGAGGCAACTTAATAGCATCAGTCAAAGGAATTTGCAAGAATAAAGGCTTCATCCACCCACAAAACTTGTTGTAGTGTTCTTCCTCCTTTGACTTGTGTTTCTTACCTCGAAAAGGCATAGGTTTCTGCACCCAAGGTTCTCTCTCTTTACCATGTTTATTATCAATAAAGTCCTCCTTTGTGTACCTAGTGTTCTTAGTATGCTTCTCAGGTTCTTCCTCACCTTCCTCCTTATCAGGAGACTCATTTTTATCATTACCACTCTTAGTTTCAGCATCAGAGACAGATATACTATTAGGATCTACAGCAGGTTCAAGTGGTTCCTCAAATATTTTGTGTTTCTTTTTATTTCTTTTACGAGGACTACCACTACTCTCACCTTGCCGAGAGTCCTTCTCAATTCTTTTAGGGTGTGATTCAGGATATAAAGGATCTTTGAGTAGCTATACCACTCCTAGTTCTAATTCCATCAGCATGTTTATCTCCTGAAGCATTAACTAGCATATCCTTTTGTACCTTAGCAAGTTGATCAAGTTGGGTTTGAAACATTTGAAAGTGTTTACAAAGCATTTTAATATCATTAGAAGTTCTTTCCACAATATCTTTCAACTCATTGATAGCACTAGAGTTTTCCAATAAATGATTCTGAACTTGTTTATTAAAATGACCTTGTTGAACAATAAAAATGTCAAGTTCCTCTAAGCATTGATCATGAGGCTTACCATAAGGAATATCACCTTAATCAAAGTGAGAGTGTACCTCAATAGTAGATGATGTTGGAGATATGCCCTAGGGGCAATAATAAATGTAGTTATTATTATATCTTTGTGTTTATGATAAATGTTTACATTCATGCTATAATAGTATTGACCAGGAAACATTAATACTTGTGTGATTTGTAAACTAAAATAGAGTCCCTAGTAAAGCCTCTTCATAATACTAGCTTGTTGGTTAATAGATGATTGTGGTTTCCCTGTCATGAACATTGAGATGTTATTAACAACAAGATCATATCATTAGGAGAATGGTATGATGGACATACTCCTATAGATAAGCGTAGCATACAGATCAAGTCATTTTAATAGTTCAATTGCTATAAGCTTTTTGATACATAGTAACCTAATTCCTTCGACCATGAGATCATGCTTATCACCATCACCAGAAGGATGCTTTGATGACATCAAACACCACACCGTAACTGGGTGGCTATAAAGGTGGCATTGAGTGTTTGGAAAGTATGGGTTGAGACACATGGATCAAGAGTGGGATTTGTCCAGCCATATGACGGATAGATATACTTTGGGCCCTCTCGGTGGAACGTCATCCAATTAGCTTGCAAGCATGTGACTGGCTCACAAGGGATCACATACCACGGGAACGAGAAAAGAGTACTTATCGGTAATGAGGTTGAACTAGGTATGCAGAGATACCGACGATCAAAACCTCGGATAAGTAAACTATCATGAGACAAAGGGAAATTGGTATCGTATGTAAGTGGTTCATTCGATCGCAAAGTAATCGTAGAAATATGTGGGATACATATGAATTTCTAGATTCCTCTATTGGTTATTGATCGGAGAAGTGTCTCGATCATGTCCGCATAATTCACGAACCGTAGGGAGACACACTTAATGATTCGATGTTGTTGAGTAGTTATGGAATGATGAGTAAGAGACGGAATGTTGTTCGTGAGTCTCAGATGGGATCCGGGATATCACGAGGAGATCCGGAATGGTCCGGAGAATAGGATTCATATAAGGAAAGTCTTGTTTCGAAGTTGAGGAATGATTCAGGTGTTTTCATCGGGTATGTTCTAGAAGGTTCCGGAAGGTCCGACACTCCGGAGGGGAAGGGTACATGAATGTGCCATGACAATGTGGAATGGTTGCATCATGTACTAAGTATCATGGCTGGGCAAAATAAAGGGAGAAATCAAATCCTAGTTTGAAAAGTCAAACGCCAATTTGAAAAGTCAAACAGCAAGTTTGCTTGGTGGAGGGAGAGTAGGAAACCTACTTGGGGAGGAGTTCCTCTCCCTCCACCCGCCGGCCAAGGAGGCCGACTTGGGGGAGGACTCCCTCCTCCCAAGCCGCGCCCTCCCACCTATAAAAGGAGGGGCAGGGCTGCCCCTTTTCCTTACACCCAACACCACCCAAACCCTAACCCTGGCCGCCGGCCTCCTGCAAGTCGCCGCCGCCCCTAGGGTTTCTCCTAGCCGCCGACTTGGGGCTTCCCCAAGCCCTAGCCGCCGGCCAAGCTCTGCCCCTTGGTGCCCTCTAAACCCTAGATCGCCAAGGCCTCTCTCATAGTCCACTATACTCGCTTTGGCTTAAGGCAAAGCCCTGCGAGATCTCCCCTCTACTTCCGGTACCACGCAGTCGTGCTGCCGGAATCGCGAGGAGAGTGCTACAACCTCCGCTGCCTACTGGAACAAGGGAGAGGACGGTCTTCATCGAGTACCGAACGTGTGACCGACTGCGGAAGCGCTTCCAGAACGCAGCGCCGGAAGGATCATCTACGCGATCTTGAGATCGGCAAGAGTACGACTACATCACCCACGAGAATCTGCTCTCGTTAACCGCTTTGGAATCTTCGAGGGTGAGTTCCTCTATCGACTCGCAAAAGGGTTTCGACAAATTCAAGGAGTTGACTACGATGAGACTTTCTCACCAGTAGCGAAGCTAAAGTCTGTGAGGATTATGTTAGCAATCGCTGCATATTATGATTATGAGATATGGCAGATGGATGTCAAAACAGCATTCCTCAATGGAGACATTGATGAAGAGTTGTATATGATGCAACCCAAAGGTTTTGTCGATCCTAAAGATGCTAACAAGGTGTGCAAACTTCAACGGTCCATATATGGATTGAAGAAAGCATCCCGAAGTTGGAATCAACGTTTTGATAAGGTAATCAAAAGCTTTGGTTTTATACAAACTTATGGAGAAGCTTGTATTTACAAGAAAGTGAGTGGGAGCTCTGTAGCATTCTTAGTACTATATGTAGATGACATATTGTTGATTGGGAATGATGTAGACCTTCTTAATAGTGTCAAGGAATATTTGAATAATAGTTTTTCAATGAAAGATCTTGGAGAAGCAGCTTACATATTAGGCATAAAGATTTATAGAGATAGATCGAGACGCCTAATATCATTGTCACAAAGTACATATTTGGACAAAGTTATAAAGAGGTTTGGAATGGAAGATAGCAAGAAAGGGTTCTTGCCCATGTTGCCCAATACGACCTTGAGTAAAACTCAAAGTCCAGAAACGACAGAAGATAGAGAAAGGATGAGTAAGACTCCCTATGCCTCAGCCATAGGATCTCTAATGTATGCCATGCTATGTACTAGACCCGACATTGCATATGATGTTAGTTTAACTAGCAGATATCAAAGTGATCCAGGAGTGGATCATTGGACAGCGGTCAAAAACATCCTTAAGTACTTGAGAAGAACTAAGGATATGGTTCTTTCTTATGGAGGTGATGAACAGCTCGTTGTTAATGGTTACACCGATGCTAGTTGGAACACCGATCCGGATGATTCTAAATCTCAATCTGGATACGTATTTACTTTGCATGGTGCAGCAGTTAGCTGGAGGAGTGCAAAGCAAAGCATTGTGGCGAGATCTTCAACTGAATCGGAATACATAGCTGCTTCGGAGGATTCACAAGAAGCGATTTGGATGAAGGAGTTCATTACAGAGCTCGGTGTGGTTCCAAGTGCGTTGAACCCAATGTCTATCTACTGCGATAACATGGGCGCCATAGCCAATGCGCAAGAAACAAGGTCACACAAGAAGCTGAAGCACATCAAGCTACATTTTCATGCTATTCGAGAACATGTCCAAGATGGTGACATAAAGATTTGCAAAGTACACACATATCTAAATGTGGCGGATCCGTTGACTAAACCTCTCCCGAGGGCAAAACATGACCAACACCAAACTGCCATGGGTGTTCGGTATATTACCATGTAATCTAGATTAGTTGACTCTAGTGCAAGTGGGAGACTGTTGGAGATATGCCCTAGAGGCAATAATAAATGTAGTTATTATTATATCTTTGTGTTTATGATAAATGTTTACATTCATGTTATAATAGTATTGACCAGGAAACATTAATACTTGTGTGATTTGTAAACTAAAATAGAGTCCCTAGTAAAGCCTCTTCATAATACTAGCTTGTTGGTTAATAGATTATTGTGGTTTCCCTATCATGAACATTGAGATGTTATTAACAACAAGATCATATCATTAGGAGAATGGTATGATGGACATACTCCTATAGATAAGCGTAGCATAAAGATCAAGTCATTTTAATACTTCAATTGCTATAAGATTTTTGATACATAGTAACCTAATTACTTTGACCATGAGATCATGCTTATCACCATCACCGGAAGGATGCTTTGATCACATCAAACACCACACCGTAACTGGGTGGCTATAAAGGTGGCATTGAGTGTTTGGAAAGTATGGGTTGAGACACATGGATCAAGAGTGAGATTTGTCCATCCATATGACGGATAGATATACTCTGGGCCCTCTCGGTGGAATGTCATCCAATTAGCTTGCAAGCATGTGTCTGGCTCACAAGGGATCACATACCACAGGAACGATAAAAGAGTACTTATCGGTAACGAGGTTGAACTAGGTATGTAGAGATACCGACGATCAAAACCTCGGATAAGTAAACTATCGTGAGACAAAGGAAAATTGGTATCGTATGTAAGTGGTTCATTAGATCACAAAGTAATCGTAGAGATATGAGGGAGCCATATGAATTTCCAGATTTATCTATTGGTTATTGATCGAAGAAGTGTCTCGATCATGTCCGCATAATTCACGAACCGTAGGGAGACACACTTAAGGATTCGATGTTGTTGAGTAGTTATGGAATGATGAGTAAGAGACGGAATGTTGTTCGGAGTCTCGGATGGGATCCGGAATATCACGAGGAGATCCGTAATGGTCAGGAGAATAAGATTCATATAAGGAAAGTCCTGTTTCGGAGTTGGGGAATGATTCCGGTGTTTACATCGGGTATGTTCTAGAAGGTTCCGAAAGGTCCGACACTCCGGAGGGGAAGGGTACATGAATGTTTCATGACAATGTGGAATGGTTGCATCATGTACTAAGTATCATGGCTGGGCAAAATAAAGGGAGAAATCAAATCCTAGTTTGAAAAGTCAAACGCCAATTTGAAAAGTCAAACGGCAAGTTTGCTTGGTGGAGGGAGAGTAGGAAACCTACTTGGGGAGGAGTTCCTCTCCCTCCACCCGCCGGCCAAGGAGGCCGACTTGGGGGAGGACTCCCTCCTCCCAATCCGCGCCCTCCCACCTATAAAAGGAGGGGCAGGGCTGCCCCTTTTCCTTACACCCAACACCACCCAAACCCTAACCCTAGCCGTCGGCCTCCTGCAAGTCGCCGCCGCCCCTAGGGTTTCTCCTAGCCGCCGACTTGGGGCTTCCCCAAGCCCTAGCCGCCGGCCAAGCTCCGCCCCTTGGTGCCCTCTAAACCCTAGATCGCCAAGGCCTCTCTCATAGTCCACCATACTCGCTCCGGCTTAAGGCGAAGCCCTGTGAGATCTCCCCTCTACTTCCGGTACCACGCCGTCGTGCTGCCAGAATCGCGAGGAGAGTGCTACAACCTCCGCTGCCTGCTGGAACAAGGGAGAGGAAGGTCTTCATCGAGTACCGAACGTGTGACCGACTGCGGAAGCGCTGCCGGAACGCAGCGCCGGAAGGATCGTCTACGCGATCTGGAGATCAGCAAGAGTACGACTACATCACCCACGAGAATCTGCTCTCGTTAACCGCTTTGGAATCTTCGAGGGTGAGTTCCTCTATCGACTTGTTGCTACAATCTAGTAGATAGATCTTAGCTTGTTTGTTTGCATGCGGTAGAAAATTTTTGTTTTCCATGCTACGAACCCCTACAGATGAGTGGGGAATTGGCTTACATAATTCTTCTATAGGAGGTAGATTCTTCACATCTTCAGCTCTAATACCTTTCTCCTTTAGACACTTCTTAGCTTCCTTCATCACTTCATCATTTAATGCAATAAGTCCTCTTTTCTTTGGTGTTGGTGTTGGTGTTGGAACTAGTTCAGGAACATCTGGTTCAGGAGTAATAGGCTGAGGTGCATTCATCTCAGTTGAAGTCCAATCATCATAATTCTTGCTTATTTTAGCCATTAATTCTTCAGCATCTGTAGGAGTACTTTTCCTGAAAACACAATCAGCAAAGCTATCTAGGTAGGTCCTAGAATCATCAGTTAGTCCATTATAATAAATATCAAGAAGCTCATTCTTAGGTAATGGACATCCAGGATGTGCATGAATCAAGGCACAAAACCTTGTCCATGACTCAGGCAATTTCTCTTCTTCTCCCTGTTTAAAATCGAAAAGTCTCTGCAAAGCAGCATGTCTAGCACTGGGAGGAAAATATTTCTGGAAGAAAGAAGCAATCAAACAATTAGGGTTACCAATTGAACTAGGAGGTAATCTATTAAACCAAGCCCTAGCTTCTCCTTTTAGTGAAAATGGAATATCTTAGTAACAAAGTACTTGCGCATCTTAAAATCATCAGAGAATAAAGCACTCATAGTAGAAGGCTCATTCATATGAGCCACATCACTCTCATTTTTAGTCCGACAGAAAGGTTATTTCTCAACAATATCTAAATAAGATAAATCAAGAGAGAAATCATAATCTTTATCTTTAATATCTATGGGAGAAGTGGCAAACTTAGGATCAGAGGACAACTTAGGCATAATAGTACGTCTAGCAAGGAGACTCTTAATAGCACTAGTACCATGTGTGTTTCGGCACTCTTCAACAAAATCATCAGTGAACTCAATGTAACCATCGTTAATATCATAACTCTCACTAGACTCAGGTGAGATAACAGGTGTAACAGTGTCTGCACTAGGATTTTTGGTATTTCCTAGACTAGCCATAGTAGCATCTAGAAAAGGACCTAATGAACCACTCGCATCAAGCACAGTAGAAGTAACATCATGAGTATCAAAAGCAGTTTTAGACTCAGCAGTAGTAGCAGTGTGTGTAGCATGTGTATGTGGTGGTGGTGTGTCAAGCTTACTTATAACAGACGGTGAATCAAGAGCAGCAGAGGTGTTTAGGACTTTACATCTTCTTGTAGTGGATGGTAAAATAGGGAACTTTCCATCACGATACTTACCCATGATGAAAGGAGTAGAAGTGAACAATAATAGATCCAAGTGAACTTACAAATAAATCTAAGCTCCCCGGCAACGGCGCCATAAAATATTCTTGATGACCCACAAGTATAGGGGATCGCAACAGTCTTCGCGGGTAGTATTACCCAATTTATTGATTCGACACAAGGGGTGCCAAATAATACTTGCAAGCCTTAACAACTGAGTTTTCAGTTTAGCTGCACCTGGAAATAGTTCTTGCTCACAGAAGTTTATCAGTAGCAACAGTTTGGTAGTAGCAACAGCAAAGCAACAGCAACAGTGAAACAGTAGCAATAGTAACAGTAACGGTAACAGTGAGATTCGAGTGTAGTAGACATAGGGGTGGATGGACGGGCGTTGCATGGACAAGTCTAAACATGTAACTTCAAGATCTAGGACATTGCAGATAAATAATAACAATCATCCAAGTACTAAACAATCCTAGGCATGTTCTCCAAATATAGTCATATGTGCTCACAATGAGAACTTGCACAACATCTTCTGTCCAGCCAGCCCGTGGCAGCGGGGCCTCTAGGGAACTACTGGCAATTAAGGTGCTCATTTTAGTAGAGCACCGGAGCAAAGCATTAACACTCCGTGAATACATGTGATCCTCACACCACAACCATCCCCTCCGGTTGTCCCAATTATTGTCACTTTGGGGCCTTTGGATCCGGACAATGATATGTGTACATAACTTGCAGATAAGATCACAAACAATACTATCATAATGATTCAATAATAAGTTCAGATCTGAGATCATGGCACTCAGGCCCTAGTGACAAGCATTAAGCACAACAAGTTGCAACAAAGTCAAATACCACTAATAGAGATACTAGGCACTATGCCCTAACAATCTTTTTCGATTACATGATAGAACTCATCCAATCCCTACCATCCCCAAGCCTACAGCGGGGGATTACTCCCTCATGGATGAGGGAAACATCGGTGGTTGATGGAGATGCGTTGGTGATGGCGATGATCCTCTCCAAATTCCTCGTCCCGGTAGGGTTCCAGAACGGAGTTTCTGGATCCGAATCTTGGTTTCTGGTGGCGGCGGAGCGGAACTCTTTTTGGAAAACTATTGAACCCCCCTCGGTTTTTAGGTTGAAAGGCAACTCATAGGCGCAGAGGGAGGCCGAGGGGGTGCCTGGGGTGGCTGCACCCCTAGGTGCGGGCAGGGCCCACCCGCGCCTGGCAGGGGTGTGGGCCCCTCGGGCCCCTTCTCCGTCTCGTTTTCTGGCTCCGTGGATCTTCTGGTAAAATATAATTTTTGGTATATTTCCCGGGATTTTTCCTGATAGTTCATTTTCTACACAAAAACTAGACACCAAGGTAATTCTGCTGAAAATAGCGTCAGTCCATGTTAGTTGTATCCAAATCAGACAAGTTTAGAGGAGAATAAATAGCAAAAGTTTTCGAGAAAGTAGATACGTTTTGGACTATCACCCCTGTAACCAGCTGGTGCCGCACCAACTCCCTGACGTGACCCACGTCTCGAAACTTCGCCAGGAAACCCCATAGAGTTGAAGGCGCCTCATCAAGGGGGACATGATGTACATAATCGATGCCTAGGAAGTCTTCACCTGCCTTTAACACCCGGGACACCTGATGAACACGATCCTGCACAGTCGCAAGGATAGTGGCCCGGTCGCGGTCCATCCAGAAAAAGCCCCCGGCTTCCATATCCTGTTGGGTCAGGCAGTTGATCTGAACTGCAACGCATTCCTTGTCCTTCCTCGGAACAAGGTTGGCACCTGCAGAAAATACAGAGTAAGATGACACGAAACAAGACGCATACGAAGATGAGCAGCAGCTCAAGACAACTTACACTACAGCTGCTCGGCAAACTACCACAGCTCCCCCATCAAATACTCCTCCCTAGCGGTAGCTCGATCCGCCTTCGACTTCTACACGTCCGCATGGCCTCAGACGCCAAGTATCTCCTTCTCAAGGCTGCGAACGCAATCACGAAGGAAAAGAAGCTGTGATGCATCATCCAAAGATGGTCGCGGCTGAGGGGCAGACGAATCATCAACGGGAGCCACACCTGAAGGACCCTAAAGGCAAGCAAGTAAAAGTATGAAGAGTACGCCTCATTGACAAAAGCTCGAATCATCATTTTACATCAAAAATCCACTGCGTGCCACAAGGAAAATGTTTGACAAATATTACAGCAAAAGAAGAAGACAACTATCCTAAACTACAACAACAGAGCCTAGGCAGCCGCATCCGGAGTGGCCTCAGAGCCAGACTGCCTACTCTTGACCTCCTCCTGCTGCTTCACCGCATACTCCGCTAGAAGGTCAGTGAGCTTCAGCCCATAGCGCTTACAGTGAGAGGCGAGGAGAGGGAAAGCTACCTCTGAGCCATCGGCAGCCGTTGGCATCTGGGAGGTGATGCGCGGAAGGTCCAGCTCCGCTCTGGATGCCATGGCCATGGCCAACCCCATCGAGGTTCCAAGGCCCTTCTGCTTGCGCTTGTAGGCGGCAGGTGCATCCTCTGACAGCGCATCCGCCAAAGAATCAACATCCTCAAGTGCAGCACCCTTGGGCATGATCTCCTTGTAGAAACGCTGGAGAACATCCTTGGCCTTAGCAAGAGTACCAGCAACAGTACCACTGTGATCTTCGATCGCTGCGGTGGCATCTTCCAGGGCGCTCCCATGCTCCAAGACACTGCGATCAAATGCAATACCTGAAGCATCTGGCGCAAGGAAGAACAGGCAGGAGCCGAATAAGAACACACAGAAAAAGCAGTCGAAAATCCAAAAAGACCAACTTTCACACAAGATACTCACCGGAAAAATCTTTGGCAGCAGCAATTAGCTTCTCAGCCACCTCCTTCTCGCGTGCAGCCGCAACCTTAGCAAGCTTCTCCTCGTGATCCGAAGCTTCCCGTTGCACGCGATCCTTGGCCTCGGCGGCAGCAGCCAACTCCTGTTGCAGGCGCTCCTTTGGCTCCACGACATCCTCAACCTTCTTCTCCGCTCGCCCAAGGCTCTTTTTGAGAGCATCAAGCTAGCGAAGGGCAGCGTTATTTTCATCTGCAAAAGCATCAAGAACATACATGAGCAACACAAGCTATAGACAAGCGAGCAGACGAAAAAGAACAAGATCAATTCGGCATGTACCTCGAAGTTGCTGCATGCTGGCCTCCAGCGCTAGATGCTGCTGCATAAGAAGGTTGGCACTGCGCACAAAAGGCAGCGAGAGGAAACAAAAGTATCACAAAAGATCTCAGGGCTGCGCCCGAGAAACGAGTAAAACATCAAACAACACGACATGAAAAAGGCTCGGGGGATCCCCCCGAGACACACAGAAAGGAAACAAGGCCATCAGGTCATCCGAAAATAGGGCCCGGGGGCTCCCCCTAAAGCAAGAGGAAAACAACTTACATTCTCAGACGGAGACTCCGAAGGTCCAGGTGCAGTCTTCTGGGCGACAATCACTCGAGCCCCCTGCGGAGAGGGGTTCGGAGCATCGCACCTAGAGGTGGCCACTGTCGGAGAGGGAGGGGCCATCGGCTTTGACTCCCCTACGGTCTCCTGGGAGTCCTCACTAAGAGAACCCTCCGAGGAGTGGCTGCAAGGAAAACAATCATCAAAATAAGAATAAAAGTGCACAAAACAAGAACGAATGGCATCCAAAGGTACTTACGAGTCGATGTCGCTCAAATCTAAGACGGGTGGCGCCCTCTTCTCTTTCTCCTCTTCCTTCTTCTTTTCCGGCGGCTGCGGCGCCACTGCTTGCAGAGGCATAGCCGGGAACGGCGCGGAAGAAGCACCGTCATCCTCACGGTAGCGCACGAGGAAGGAGGGGTCCCTAGGCATCGTCGGAGTCGAGGCATCCGAAGACTCGCTCGAGCTCCACGCTCGCTTTCGGGTCTGCCCCTCCCTTGCCTCGGGGGCATCCTGAGTTGGCGACTGCACTGGCAGAATCTCGGACTCGGAGTCCACGACTTCGTTGTCCGGCGCAATTGGAAACCTTTCAGGCAATGGAGGCACCATGCCAGCCACCTTCATCTCCTGCATAATAAAGACAGCAAAGATCAGTACAAGATAATCATAAGGAATAGCACTCGAAAAAAGGCACAAATGCACGTCGCAAATCTACACCTGCGGAACTGGTTTCATGGCACTAAAGGGGGACGTCAACGACTTCCCCGGAAGATCCTCCTCGGACTTGTACTTCAGTAGCGGCCGAATAACTCTGTCGAGGTCGCCTTGGGATAACTCCTCGGCTGAGACCCTTGTCGGGTCATTGAGGCCAGCGTAAAGAAACATCGGATGCGCCCTCGCCTGGAGTGGATGCAACCGACATTTTAGGAAGGTGCGGATTATATCCACACCATTGACCTACTTACCAGGTTCCATCTGGAGCACCTCCACCTGATGGTAGAGCTCCTCTACCTCTGCCACCTCGCCCTCCAGGATATGGTTCTTCCAGGATCTCTTCGGCAAGATCTCCTGGGTGGAGTCAAAAGGGGCAAGGCCGAAGACTTGCCCGTCCACTGTGGAGTCGCAGATATAAAACCACTTCTTCCTCCAGTATTGGACGGACTCAGACATAGAGAAAGAGAAGAAAAGAATAGTAGATCGGATAGAAATGATGCAGCCGCCAAGCGGGTAGACCCCGCCGGTGCCGGACTGCCTCTTCATGGAATAGAGCTTCCGGAAGAGGCCAAAGTGCGGCTCGATACCGAGCCAACACTCACAAAAAGTAATAAAACAAGCGATGTGGAGAAGAGAATTGGGCGAAAGATGATGGAGTTCAATGCCATAGAAAAATAACAGTCCACGAAGAAAGTCGTGGACTGGGAGAACGAAGGAGACAAACATCACCTGAAACCCTACGGGTGGGTGGGGAATTACCTCATCGCCGGGGATTTTGACGAGCTCCTTATCCTCGGGATTAAACTCGCATCACGCAGCTTGCGTAGGCTGCCCTCGCGCGTCTCCGTGCGCCGCCACCCGCCATCGGTGATGCGAGCGGCGATGGTTCTTTTCTTGTCGCCGGCAGCAGCACTTGTGCCTACTCCGGTGAAGGCCTTCTTCGACTTCACCATCATGGCGCGTCGATGGCGGCGGTGTGCGCACAATAATGAATAAGGGAAAGATCGAAGAGCGTCCAGTGCACTCAAAGATGAGCTCATGAAAATGGAGGCAGTGAAAGAAAATGGCAAAGGGTAAAAAGAAACTTCTGTTTTCCCCACAGTTATAAGGATGAAGACGATGAACAAGAACCGTTCATCCAAAAGCCCTAATGCCAGGGCCAGATCCAACCGTCCATGTGTCAAAACATCAGCGAACCGTTGTCCGCACGCCGTCCACTACGCATGGAAACTATAACATCCCAGCATTAGAGCTTAGAAATAAGCTGAACACAGATGTGTTCATTGCATTCATGCATAGAAAATCTGAATAATTTTCACGCTTTTAAATAAAAACTTGTCAAAGTGATTGAAGCTTCTATTAACCTGATGGAATTCAAGTAGATCATCAAGTTGACTACGATAAGTTTTAATAGGACCTTTGCTAAAACCTTATTTTGGGTAAACATGATTTGATCTAAGGGTAGATCAAATGTAATAAAATTCAAACCTAATACATTACTTAATGATTTATATTTGATCCTTAGGTGATCATATCATAGTATTCATTATAATCACTCATGAATACCAAATTATAATTATAACACAAATAATAAGAATGTAACAACTATATTTTAATCTCATCTACATATACCATGAGTATCATGGAAATCCCTAACTTTAACTCTCTAGTGAGATTGAGTAGGAAAGAAACTGCAGTGACCCAGCATACCACTGCATCTGTAGTAAACTATAGTCATTGACATGACATCCACAGAACACCGTTCCGTAAATATCACATCCCTCAGAGTGGTACAGCAGAAACATTGCGGGTCCATATTACAAAAGTACACACATTATTATTATTACAATACAGGAAGTTCAAGACTTCCAAAGATCCAATTTACAAACCAAAATATAAAATGTTCAGCGGAAATTTAAAAGTAATAACTCCGACTAGGAGTGGGGCTCAACAGCTTATTCTATAGAGTTCATGCTGCTCGGCTCCGATGGTTACTACTAACTAGGTACTTAGTTGGTCTCGTTCTCATCGACACCGTAGCGGATCTCGTAATCCATGCCTTCAACTCCTCCGGATAGATTAGGTTCCTCGTAGAACACATCTTCTTGGCATTCAGCTGCATACATTGGCACGTCTTCGGGATCCTTAGAGTCTAAGCAAGCGATCAAAGGAAAGAATGAGTAACAGTGTTACCCATCAAGTTCATTATATGCAAGGTGGGAAGTTTGATGCTCTAACTACCACCTCGGATTATAAATCCTTGGCACTATGCAGTTTTTGTAAATCTTTCTTCAAAGATTGATTTTATTCTGAAAAACTATGACAATCAACCTTCACAGGTTGACTAGAACTTTCATAGAGTTCCTTCCCTGCCGCGTTCGTAGCTCCTTCCCGAAACAGGGAGTAGCAAGTTACAGTTCTTACACTCTGCAGAGGTGCGTTACTTTACCCATGAGAGATCAACTCCTTGTTGCACAACCGGGCGTACTTTCCCGTCCACAATACCATGATGTGGGGCCTAGTAGTTGGTCCAAGCCAATCACTGTCCCCTTCGCGACCCCTCATGCCTCCTTGGTGTACACCATGCCCACATAATGAATTACAGCAATGGTTTGTACAAACCGTTAGATGCCAGAACTATCGTGGGATGTTGAGGGTTCCCACCCACATGCTGCATATCCTCTACGAATTACTAATTAATATGCACGCTACGAGGATAACAGCCACGACCTGCACATCCGGCTTCATGCGAGAGGAAGAAGATACAGCTGACTTCTCTGTCCCATTCCAAATCTCATGGATAACGCGTAATATACGACTTCTCTTCCCACTTAGGATGATATCTATGATTTCTTTATTTATGAAAATAATATTTTCTTTCTTTTATAGCATATATGATAACACACAATTTGCAATTACTTTGATAAAGACTCTTCAAAGGACATGAGCAAGTGCTGAACTTGCCTTGTGATGACAAGGTAGTGAAGTCTGATGCTTGCACTGGACCTTGAGATTCTAGTTCTACAAAAACATCATTATTGCCCGGTAAGGACAATAATTAAAGAAGCAAAATGATTATGCAAGTAATGTAATGCATTATTTAAATTTGTATGCATTTATCCCAAAAAGTTCCTTTTTGAGTAATAAGGGATTTATAAATATTTATTTTTAATATTTATAACATGTATTGAGTTATTTTATTTTATTTCCCTTTATTTGACTTTTATTGATTTAATAATTCCTTTAGGAATAATTAATTATACCTTAATTTTATTACTAAATATTTATTTAGTATTTTTCAAAAATACTATAATATTAATAAATAATGAAAGTGATTTTTATTTATTTTTATCACCTTTCAATAATTTTGTAAAATTACATAAGGAATATTTAAATTACAAAATTCTTATAAAAATTTGAATGTCCAAAATTTGATATCTTATTTTATTTGGATAGAGTGAATTATTGTGAATCCAAAAATATTTTATTTATAATTTTTGGACTTTTATTTTATTTTCTATAATTTTATTGAGGTCAGGGGTATTTTGGTCTTTTCCAATTGATCAAAAGTTTTATTAAATACTCTGGGCTGGTCCCTCGGGCTTATTGGGCCAGGGTGGCCCAATAGGGCAGGGTCAAATGACTACCTCGAAGGGTTTTGGCCCACCTAGCCCACTCTGCCTCCTTTCTCTCCCTCGACCTTATCTCCTCCTCCTCTGCCTCGCCCCCGTGGCCGGCGGTGCCGCCACCGTCGATTCTCGCCGTCGTCGGCCGTTCTGGCCACCGCCTGGTGCGAGTAGAGGTTGTCGACGATGCTCGTTCGTTCTATCCACTTGGATTTGACTCTGGGGCTTCCTCGTGGTCAGTTCCACCCCATTCCCGAACCCTAGGGTTCGGAAAAGATGTTGTCGCCGCCGTCGCGATCCCGCCTGCGGTGGTGTGCTGGTCTCATGTGCTGCTGCGGCCGCCGCCGTGGTAGGTGCAGGTTGCAGCGCCTTTCTGGGTGCTCCCTGTGCCATCGCAGTTCGTTGGCCACACTGCTTCCTCTTCGATTCGTCAGCGAGTACCTCGGGTAAGTGGTCTCTGTGGTCCTTGTCCATGCTATTGTCCTGATTCTCTCTATGTGTACCTAGTGGCTTCTCATGCCAAGTGATTATATGATGATTGGGTTAATCTCTAGATTAGGGTTCTTGCTCTGATTAGGGTTCATCACCCCCTGTTGATCATATCTATGATACTTTAGATCTAGTGTTGATCATATTTGATCATGGAAAAAGATTGTTTGCTGTGATTGATGATTAATAGTAGCTTTGTTGCAGCTAATTGCCTGTCAGATTAATTCTAGTGGTAATCCACCATGATCCATGCTAGTGTATCAATGAAATACTTGATTGGGTTATGTTGTTGATCTAAGAGTTTACTCTACTGTCAGATTGCTTATACTGACAGTAGTTGCTTATTGCAATTATACTATTCGCTTGTCTGAGATTATACTCACTGAATCAAATCATTGCTTGCCATGATTTCTGTGGATGTATAAATGAATTTAAGGTTGATTCCTGGCACTTGGCTTCAGGAAAATGATATGTAGTGGTTGTCCCTTTTTATCTATGGAAGCTAAGTAAAGATTGGTTTTAGCTCATTAAAAACTTGTCCTTGTGATACCACCGTATTCTGGCACACAAGTGATTGGGTTTTTATTTCTGGGCTTAGCTTGATTTTGCTTGTGATTGAAACTGATAAGATGATATGGAAGCTTTTATTATCTTATATGCCTATGATGTTGGTCTAAGGCTCTAGGATGTAATTCCTAGTTAGTTGGGCAATAGTTTGTTTGAAACTTATAGATTTAGAGGTGCTACTCTCTTTGAGAGATGTGCCCTGATCTGATAAGATCAAATGAATGATCTAAGTTGCAAAAGTAACACTAAACTCAGTGATGTTGGTCTGAGAGTTCAGTGCTTGTGGTTGAGCTTGAGTTCTTATCTTATACTTGAAATCTCTAGGATAGATTCACCCCCCCTTGGGTGCATATTGAGAGATCATTACATAAAGCAACACATGCTTTTATTTAGATATTCTGATGAAAGCATGTGATGGTTTTATGAGACTCACCACAAGATTTGATATTGGTGTAGTAGATTGATGATGATCTTGGTCTTGGTCTGGATCTTGATCTGCTTTTGCTGGGCTCCTAAGCTTGCTCTTGAGCTTGCCTGCTCCTCCTAGATCCTGGGCTTGACCTTGCTGTCCACCAGATCCATTCCCCCTCCTTATGTCACCATCCTGGTGATGTTTGGGGTTAATCTGGGTGGTTGGTTTGGCTGCTGTTCTTGGTTTGCTTGCTGTTCACCCTGGCTGTGCTGTGGTGTGGTGTGGTGATGCACTGAGGTGCTTCTCCACGGTTGTGCTGTGGTTTTGTGATCCTGGTGGTGCTTGTGTGGTCGACAGCACACCATCTGCATGCTTGTGTGTGTGCAGCCTGTGTGTCTGCTATGCACATATGGATAGGTTCAGAAAATTTGAACTTACTATTACCAATCTACTTTTACCTTGGCTAGTGAATTGGTCCCTTCTGGCTATCATTTGCCTTCTGGCTTGAATTTATGAAAGATGAAACCTTTCATATTGGTGAAACTTGCCCCTTTATAACATTTCTCAATGATGAGATTGTCAAGTGCACCTCACTGACATATCTGAGAGAAATATTTACTAACACTAATCTTGTTTTATTTCTGTTTAATCTTTGTTTTGCAGGTTCAAAGGTAAAGATGAAGATTTAGTGTAGTTTTTAGATATAGGATAGTTAGTAGATTTAATTTTCTTAGTTCTTTGTAATTTTTCTTTTATAATTCTTGTAATCTTTATTTTATTCAATTATAATAAAGATTATATTATAATTAATAAAGAATATTCTTATTCTTTATCCTGTTGTAACTAGTTTAGGTCTTTATAATATGAAAATGAATTTCATAGTTTCTATTGTTTTGAGATTTAAGTTATAATACCTATCTCTTAATTTAATTTAAGATTCAAATCTTATGTCTAGATCATTTAAATTATTATTCAAACACTTAAGTTTATAAATTCAAAACCATTTCAAAACACACATAATTCCTTTAAGATCACATCAAAGTTTATAACAATCCTCCTTTAAGTATAAACCTAATCTTAAAGTAAGAAAGAAACATTGATCACTTAAGGTTTTATTTGGCGAAAATTTTACCCACATTTGCAAAAATAGATGCATGCAACAATACATAATCCTAAATCTACCCTTCGTTAGGTCATATATGCTGGGATGTTACAGACTTCCCCCCTTAAATTAAACTTCGTCCCGAAGTTTGTGGAGATGTACCTGAATAGTTCTGGATAAGTTTTTCTTAAATCCTCTTCCTTCTCCCATGTGGCTTCCCTCTCAAGGTGATGTTCCCACTGTACCTTGCAATATTTGATTTCTCTATTCCTCAATCTTTTCCAGTTTTCTTCCAGAATCTTACAAGGCTTTTCAATATAGGTCAGGTCTGCTTGTAGTTCTATCTCTTGGTGTGTTATTGCATCCTCTAGAACTTTCAAACATTTGCAAAGTTGTGACACATGAAAAACATTATGTACTTGAGCCAATCTTGAAGGTAACTCTAAAGCATAAGCTATAGTTCTGTTTTGACTCAGTATCTTGAATGGTCCAATATATCTTGGACTCAATTTCCCTTTAACTCCGAATCTTTTTACTCCTTTCATTGGACTTACCTTCAAATAGACCATATCTCCCACTTCTGGATGCCATGATCTTCGGCTTTGATCCGCATAACTTTTCTGCCTGCTCTGGGCTATTTTCAATCTATCTCTGATCTTATCAATGATGTCTTGTCTCTCCTTGATATAATCTGGCGCAAATTCTTTGCTGCTTCCAGGTTCATACCAACATATTGGTGATCTACACTTTCTTCCATACAGAATCTCATATGGAGCTGCCTTTAGACTACTCTGATAGCTATTGTTATAAGAAAATCCTGCCAATGGTAAGTGATCTTCCCATGTTCCTCCAAAATCTAGTGCACAAGCTCTCAACATGTCTTCTAGTATTTGGTTTGTTCTTTCAGTTTGACCTCCTGCCTCAGGATGATATGTCGTGCTGAAATCTAACTTTGAACCAAGTGCTTCATGCAATTGCTTCCAAAATGCTGAAGTAAACACTGATCCCCTATCAGTTACGATCTTTTTGGGTACTCCATGCTTACTTACTATCTCTTTAACATATACTTCAACTAACTTATCGGTGTTATCCTTTTGATTCACTGGAATAAAATGTGCACTCTTCGTGAGTCGGTCCACAATTACCCATATCATATCCTTCTTTTTTGGTGTCATAGGTAATCCTATAATGAAGTCCATACCTATTTCCTCCCACTTCCATTCAGGAATTTCCAAGGATTGTAATGGTCCTGCTGGATTTTGATGCTCAGCTTTCACCCTTTGACATGTATGGCATTCAGATACATATTTAGCAATATCTCTTTTCATGTTATTCCACCAGAATAGTTCTTTCAAATCCATATACATCTTAGTACTTCCTGGATGTATAGAATATGGTGTATCATGTGCTTCTTTGAGTATGACATTTCTGATCTCAGTCACATCTGGAACACATAGACGATCTTGGAACCATAAAGATCCATAATCTCCAAGGCGAAAAACTGATTTTTGCCCTTGAGATATCCTCCGAATTTCCTCAGCAATAAAAGGATCTTCTTCTTGATGTCTAAAAATTCTTGCTTAAGATCACTGTCCTGCTCTGCAACTACCTGCATAGTAGCTAATCCTCCAAGAACCTCTGTTCTGATGAATTGAAGTTCTAATCTTTCCAAGTCCATTTGTAACTCTTTTGGTAACTCTCTGTTGCTAGGCTGAATATCTGCACTCTTTCTGCTTAAAGCATCTGCTACAACATTTGCTTTCCCTAGGGTGTAATTAATTGTTAGATCATAATCCTTGATTAATTCCAACCAACGTTTCTGTCTCATGTTCGATTCCTTTTGAGTGAACAAGTACTTGAGACTTTTATGATCAGTGCATAACTCACATCTGGCTCCATAAAGAAAATGCCTCCATCCTTTCAGTGCAAAAACTACTGCTGCTAACTCCAAATCATGAGTTGGATAGTTGACTTCATGTGGTTTCAATTGTCTTGAACCATAAGCAATTACTTTCCGATCTTTCAATAATACACAACCCAAACCTTCTTTAGATGCATCACAGTATACGGTGAAATCCTTCCCTGTTTTAGGAACTGCTAAGATTGGAGCTGTGGTTAACCTAGTTTTCAACTCTTGGAAACTTTCTTCACACTTATCATCCCACTTAAATGGTGTATTCTTCCTTAATAATTTGGTCATTGGTCCGGCTATTTTGGAGAAACATTCAATGAATCTCCGATAATAACCAGCCATTCCTAGGAAACCTCGAATTTGCTTCACATTGGTCGGCACAGTCCACTCTAGTACCGACTGAACTTTAGATGGATTCACAGCAATCCCATCTTTACCGATCACATGACCGAGGAATTCTACCTCATCTAGCCAAAATTCACACTTACTGAACTTAGCATAAAGCTTATGTTCTCTTAAAGTTTGCAATGCTATTCTCAAATGGTCAGCATGCTCTTCCTTATCCTTGGAATATATCAGAATATCATCAATAAATACGATGACAAACTTGTCCAAATATGGCATGAAGATCTTTTTCATCAGATTCATGAATATTGTCGGTGCATTGGTCAAACCAAACGGTACTACCAGATACTCATGGTGTCCATATCTTGAGACAAATGCTGTTTTTGGAACATCTTCCGGCTTGATTTTTATTTGATGGTATCCAGATCTTAAGTCGATCTTTGAAAAAACTCCGGCTCCTTTCACTTGATCAAACAAATCTTGAATTCTTGGTAAAGGATACTTATTTTTGATAGTCACATTGTTCAGATTCCGATAATCACCACACATCTGTCTTCCACCATCTCTCTTATCCACAAAGATTACTGGTGTTCCCCATGGGGATACACTTTCCTGTATAAATCCTTTTCTTTCTAACTCATCAATTTGCTCCTTGAGTTCTTTCAACTCCTTGGGTCCCATTTTATATGGTGCTTGAGCTTTTGGTGTTGTACCAGGTATTAGGTCAATTGTGAACTCTATCTCCCGGTCTGGTGGCATTCCCGGTAATTCGGTTGGAAAAACATCTTGGAATTCATTAACTATAGGAATCTCTTCTAATTTAACTTCCTTCATTGAATTCAACTGCAGATCCACCATGATATGACTGTGTTTATCTGCTTGGTAAACTATCCTTGCTCCACTTGGAGTTTTGATTGAGACAGTTCTCTCCTCACAATTAGTCTGAGCTCCGTGTTCCATCATCCAATCCATCCCCAGCACTACTACAATTCCCTTCAAAGGAATCACATAAAGGTCTGTGAAATATGTACAGCCACAAATCAAGATAACCTGATCTTGTTTTATGTGGCGTATAATCACATTCCCTCCTGCCGTAACTACGGTCATAGGACTTTCTAACATTGTCCTTCTAATCCCGAACTTATCACAAAATTCTTCAGAAATGAACGAAGTAGTTGCACCAGTATCAAATAGAACTTTGCCGGAATTGGTAAGGATATTGAGCATACCTATCACTGCATGCTCCGAATTATCCACCTCCTCGAGAGTTGCACAGTTCAGTTTTCTGGTAGGTCGGTTTCTCTTGCCATTGTTGTTCTTGCCATTGTTTCCTCCTTTATTGGGTTGTCCATTTCCTCCACTGGCTGGTCCTCCTCCCTTGGTAGGCCATCCTCCCGGTGGTTTGCTCGGACAATCTAGCTTGATATGCCCCTTCTGGCCACAACCATAACAGACCACTACAGGCTTTTTTCACTCCCTCTGGAAATGCCCTGGAATTCCACAGTTGTTACAGATAACATTCCTTCTCGGATTAGATTGATTTCCAATATTGCCCTTGTTATTGTTATTGTTGTTGTTGTTGCCATAATTCCTATTCCGAGGTTTGAAATCCAGGTTAGTTTTAGGTTTGCTTGCCTGAATTCTCTTGGTTTCCTTCTTGGCTCTCTTCCTCCGGTCCTCTTGGACATTCTTGTAATCATCTTCAAAAGTAATGGTTGCGTCCAACAACTGCTGATAAGTTTGCTTATTGGCTAACCTTAGCTGCATCTTCACAAACGGATTTAATCCACACAAGAAACGTTTCTTCCTCTTCTCTTCAGTGTTAACATCCTCCTCGGCATAACGAGACAGTTGGCTAAACTCCCAGATGTACTTCATGACACTAGTATATCCTTGTTGAAGCTCCTCAAATTCTCTCCGCTTCAACTCCATGACACTTTCTGGAACATGATATTCACGGAATCTCTGCTTGAACTCCTCCAAGGTAAACTCCCTTCCTGGTTGTTGCATGGCTAACTGATTTTCCCACCATGATGTTGCAGGTCCAGTCAGCAGATGAGTTGCATACCTCAATTTTTCCTCATCATTGCAACCTACAGTTTTCAGCTTCCTCTCTCTATCTGCTAGCCAGTCTTCTGCATCCATTGGTTCAGGAGCTGATGCAAAAGGTAACGGTCTTGCATTCTGGAAATCAGATAACCTCACTCCTCCACCTTCAGGTGCCCTCTGATTTGCTCTCCCCAGCAACTCTTCCATGAACTTGTTCTGGGTCTCTTGCATCATTTGCATACATTGCATAAAGTTCTGCTCCATTAACGGCCTCATTGGTGGTGGTGTTAATGCTCCTTGATTTGCTGCATCGACATCGGCCTTTTCCTTGGCCTCACGTTCCATCTGCTGCTGCTCGGTTTCCATTTCTACACCCATATCCATGACCCCCTAGTCCTGCAACATAAAGCGAATACTCATAATTACATCATGCACATGTGTTCTGAGCTCGACTTTATGCGCAGAACTAGTCACACAATGAAGATCCAAAAAAATCCAAATATGCATTTCACACATTATACATAATATCATAATGATACAAAGTAATTACAATATATACCGTATAGGTATATTCACACAACTACCGTATTCATCTCACTACCTTATTCCTTAGAGTACAGTACACAGTGCTTGATAGTACTAATTAGTTGTCTCCTTCTAGTAGTAACTACGCTCATCATACATGCCTGATGTCCAACCGTGATGACGTGTTGACCGTCGCACAGTTTGTGGAACAAATGGCCTTCCAGAAGGAACATACTCTGCATCTGAAGTATCAGGACTTGAGTCATTACTCAACCTGAGCGCATCGACTCCCTCCATCTCAGCTGAAAAGTCTTCAGAAACATATTCAACATTAGCTCCAGCCTACATCTCCTGAGCTGCATTCCTTGAGTTGTCAACAGAATACGCAGATCCTGCTGCTTCCCAGGTGCTCTCGTGGACAAGATAATCGAATACTGGATAATGTATATTCCCTGGGTTTTGAGAAGATGTTGATGATTCAAACACTCTCTCCTCAGGATCTTCTTCTTCATCATGATCATCTATTGACATGGTATTTCTACTTCTGTTATTAGGATTCATCCTTGCACCCATCCAACTAGATTGTCCAACATTTCTGTCAGAACCATATGTGGACATCTGGTGTTCATGAGATCCATTATATGATCCCATTCTCCATCCATCCGAGTTCTCAATAGGAAGTTCTGAGTCAGAACCGTCCTCTGAGCCCTGTGGTACTGCATATCGCATATCTATAGTAGGATCATTTGTAGGTTCAGGTCTTGGTGAATAAGGATATGGTATAAAAGATTCTGGATCTATAGGTATATCCTTGAAGATAGGTGTTGCACTACTACTTGCTTCTTTCTCTAATTGGGATGCTAACTGCTTCCTCCTTTCCGTATCAGTTAGATCCTCTAACATGTCATGTTTGTCTTCACCAATCACTTGATGAGTCTTATAAAAAGACGCAACAAGTGTCCGGTATCTATCCATAAACTTGGAAGCTAACTTAGGATGCTTCTTAACCAAATTAAGATGATCCGGTATATGCTCCGAGTCTATAGAATCATGAGGTATCACAGAAAATGTGCTACCTTCTAGCTCCTTGGTTTTCTGCTCCCGGATATTAGCTATTGCCTCCACAACAGCAACATGATAGGCTGCTAAATGACTCCTACCTTCTCCTATGGGTAGATCGTGTTATAGTCCAAGCTTCTCTGGAAGTTGGATACTCACACGATACTTGGATAACATCCGGCCATATAGATAAGTGATAGTGTTCACTAGAATTCTAGTTGGACAATTAAAAAGCTTTAAAAGTTGACGAAGTTGATATGTAAATGATCCTTGATAGTCATCAAGAGTATCCTCTTTCCTTACCAAAGTCTGTTTTGGAAACTTTGGTGCCATATTTCTGTATATCAGAAAAATAATTTTCATTAGTATCCAATGACATATTGCATCATAAAAAAGAATTATCGCACTAAAACATATAACGGAATATTCTCATTTGAATACCCATTATATTACTTTTAGAGAATTCTTTATCGTTGCCAATTCTCCTACAGGTAATACCCTTTACTAGGTTTCCAACCTAAGGTCAAAGCAATTTTCTCTGATACCAACTGTGGTGACCCAGCATACCACTGCATGTGTAGTACACTATAGTCATTGACATGACATCCACAGAACACCGTTCCGTAAATATCACATCCCTCAGAGTGGTACAACAGAAACATTGCGGGTCCATATTACAAAAGTACACACATTATTATTATTACAATACAGGAAGTTCAAGACTTCCAAAGATCCAATTTACAAACCAAAATATAAAATGTTCAGCGGAAATTTAAAAGTAACAACTCCGACTAGGAGTGGGGCTCAACAGCTTATTCTATAGAGTTCATGCTGCTCGGCTCCGATGGTTACTACTAACTAGGTACTTAGTTGGTCTCGTTCTCATCGACACCGTAGCGGATCTCGTAATCCACGCCTTCAACTCCTCCGAATAGATCAGGTTCCTCGTAGAACACATCTTCTTGGCATTCATCTGCATACATTGGCACGTCTTCGGGATCCTTAGAGTCTAAGCAAGGGATCAAAGGAAAGAATGAGTAACAGCGTTACCCAACAAGTTCATTATATGCAAGGTGGGAAGTTTGATGCTCTAACTACCACCTCGGATTATAAATCCTTGGCACTATGTAGTTTTTGTAAATCTTTCATCAAAGATTGATTTTATTCTGAAAAACTATGACAATCAGCCTTCACAGGTTGACTAGAACTTTCATGGAGTTCCTTTCCTGCCGCATTCGTAGATCCTTCCCGGAACAGGGAGTAATAAGTTACAGTTCTTACACTCTGCATAGGTGCGTTACTTTACCCATGAGAGATCAACTCCTTGTTGCACAACCGGGCGTACTTCCACCATTCCGTGATGTGGGGCCCAGTAGTTGGTCCAAACCAATCACTGCCCCCTTCGCGACCCCGCATGCCTCCTTGGTGTACACCATGCCCACATAATGAATTACGGCAATGGTTTGTACAAACCGTTAGATGCCAGAACTATCTTGGGACGTTGAGGGTTCGCACCCATATGCTGCATATCCTCTACCAATTACCAATTAATATGCACGCTACGAGGATAACAGCCACGACCTGCACATCCGGCTTCATGCGAGAGGAAGAAGATACAGCTGACTTCTCTGTCCTATTCCAAATCTCATGGCTAACGCGTAATATACGGCGCTAGAATCACTGATGTCAGGGGTTATTAAGTCCCTAATTGATCATCATTGTTGCAAGTAGAACCCTAAGTTCTATTGCTCCATTATATCACCACTTAGGATGATATCTATGATTTCTTTATTTATGAAAATAATATTTTCTTTCTTTTATAGCATATATGATAACACACAATTTGCAATTACTTTGATAAAGACTCTTCAAAGGACATGAGCAAGTGATGAACTTGCCTTGTGATGACAAGGTAGTGAAGTCTGATGCTTGCACTGGACCTTGAGCTTCTAGTTCTACAAAAACATCATTATTGCCCGGTAAGGACAATATTTAAAGAAGCAAAATGATTATGCAAGTAATGTAATGCATTATTTAAGTTTGTATGCATTTATCCCAAAAGGTTCCTTTTTGAGTAATAAGGGATTTATAAATATTTCTTTTTAATATTTATAACATGTATTGAGTTATTTTATTTTCTTTCCCTTTATTTGACTTTTATTGATTTAATAATTCCTTTAGGAATAATTAATTATACCTTAATTTTATTACTAAATATTTATTTAGTATTTTTCAAAAATACTATAATATTAATAAATAATGAAAGTGATTTTTATTTATTTTTATCACCTTTCAATAATTTTGTAAAATTACATAAGGAATATTTAAATTACAAAATTCTTATAAAAATTTGAATGTCCAAAATTTGATATCTTATTTTATTTGGATAGAGTGAATTATTGTTAATCCAAAAATATTTTATTTATAATTTTTGGACTTTTATTTTATTTTCTATAATTTTATTGAGGTCAGGGGTATTTTGGTCTTTTCCAATTGATCAAAAGTTTTATTAAATACTCTGGGCTGGTCCCTCGGGCTTATTGGGCCAGGGTGGCCCAATAGGACAGTGTCAAATGACTACCCCGAAGGGGTTTAACCTTGCTGTCCACCAGATCCATTCCCCCTCCTTATGTCACCATCCTGGTGATGTTTGGGGTTAATCTGGGTGGTTGGTTAGGCTGTTGTTCTTGGTTTGCTTGCTGTTCACCCTGGTTGTGCTGTGGGGTGGTGTGGTGATGCACTGAGGTGCTTCTCCACGACTGTGTTGTGGTTTTGTGATCCTGGTGGTGCTTGTGTGGTCGACAGCACACCATTTGAATGCTTGTGTGTGTGCAGCCTGTGTGCCTGCTATGCACATATGGATAGGTTTAGAAAATTTGAACTTACTATTACCAATCTACTTTTACCTTGGCTGGTGAATTGGTCCCTTTTGACTGTCATTTGCCTTCTGGCTTGAATTTATGAAAGATGAAACCTTTCATATTGGTGAAACTTGCCCCTTTATAACATTTCTCAATGATGAGATTGTCAAGTGCACCTCACTGACATAGCTGAGAGAAATATTGACTAACACTAATCTTGTTTTATTTCTGTTTAATCTTTGTTTTGCAGGTTCAAAGGTAAATATGAAGATTTAGTGTAGGTTTTGGATATAGGATAGTTAGTAGATGTAATTTTCTTAGTTCTTTGTAATTTTTCTTTTATAATTCTTGTAATCTTTATTTTATTCAATTGTAATAAAGATTATGTTATTATTAATAAAGAATATTCTTATTATTTATCCTGTTGTAACTAGTTTAGGTCTTTATAATATGAAAATGAATTTCATAGTTTCTATTGTTTTGAGATTTAAGTTATAACACCTATCTCTTAATTTAATTTAAGATTCAAATCTTATGTCTAAATCATTTAAATTATTATTCAAACACTTAAGTTTTTAAATTCAAACCCATTTCAAAACACACATAATTCCTTTAAGATCACATCAAAGTTTATAACAATCCTCCTTTAAGTCTAAACCTAATCTTAAAGTAAGAAAGAAACATTGATCACTTAAGGTTTTATTTGGCGAAAATTTTACCCACATTTTCACAAATAGATGCATGCAACAATACATAATCCTAAATCTACCCTTCGTTAGGTACTATATGCTGGGATGTTACAGAAACCAAAGTTAAGATCATTCACCATATATCTTTCTTTCCATATCAATCTTTATCATCTCCATTGAATCCTATCCTTATATTTGTTGTTCATCAATATTGAGAAATCAACTATTGATTCACCAATTCTTAACCTATCAATTCTTGACCTATCAACTCTTGTACTTATTATAGCATTCACTTAAGGCTTATAAAGAAAGAAGTCAGAAGAGGTAAATAGTGATGCTAGTTTTAGATGTTATCTATAGGATGGGAGTGATTGGAGGAAATCAAATCAATATGGTAACAAAGAAGATTACAAGGATGAAGTCTTAACATAGTTAACAGGAGTAGTCCTATTGGATCAAGTAGGTATATTCAATGAATTATATCTCTTAATCCAATAGAGATAAACAGAAGATAATTAGAATACAACTGTAATGTTGTATGGATGGAAGCCTTGATTAGCCAACTGGAAACCTAAGCCATAAATGATCAAAGGATTATAATGATCATGTCTTATTCACCAAGATTTAATGCGTATATCATGTATAAGGACATTGGTGGGTAGAACATGATTAAACCCTAGTATAGATATGTTATTCTAGATTAACCATTACAAGTCACATTAATGTGAGGTTGGAATGTTAGATACTGGAATCAAGTAGAGATATGATAGTATGATTAAGATGATGCTAGAGCAAATTGAATTAGAGAAGTAGTATTTTCCTCTTGGGAAATACTAACTCTTGAGATGAAGTAAAGTATATATATACAGCTACTAGAGTATGATGGATGATTAAGGAAGAATATGAATGGAGTTAGAAGTAACCACTTGTTGGATTGGAGATTATCAGCAGAAAAGTAGTTGATATAACCATGTATGTAAATGAGAAGAATAAAAGGTGGATAAGAATATTCTTGAAAAGTAAAGCTCATCATGTTAACACATGATGATGGATAGGAAAAAAGTAGTATATCTAGGAAAGGAATTATTTAAGTAGAAGTCAAGAATTATGAAATATGGAAGGTAGGACTTCTTGGTAAACATGCAAACTTAATTCTATAATCAAACCTAATATCCATACCAAATGATTGATTTATCATCTTATGTCCATAATGGTTAATAGGAATATTTCCTATATCAACTCACTTAGGCACATTTTTGTTATTTTCAACCATCATTATACTAGGTGCTTAAAAACTATCTTTACCAATTGTTTCTCATAAGTTAGCCTAGAAAACCATCCCACTATTTTACTTTAAATGGTGCTATTATTTAAATCACAAACATAAAGACAATAGGTTTAGCCATTAACCTTTATTCACATCAATAAAATAAATATGAGAATATTATATCTTCTAAGAACTTATGGTAAAGCATTTTCAATTCAAACTTTAACTCATATGTTAGTTGTAATAAAATATATATTACTATTTCCTAAATCTATGAGAATAATATTAACCATATTAATTCTTTTGAATATCATGCATCAAATAATGATAAATAATCATTATATAAAATTTTCCTCCAAACTATAAATTCATTACAAATAAAATTTGACAGATAAGGAAATATTCCTTAATAAAATTCATGGTTTATTATTGAAAGAAAAAATTAATAATAAAAGCCCTGACAAAACATTAATTAAATATTGACTCCTATGAATGGAATAAAGAAAATAAATTATAAAGATTCACAAAATAAATTTCAATGAATATTATTTGTTGTTGCAAGTATTTAGCAAATAAACCCTGTAAGGGAAATTTAAATCAAATGATCTAATTCAAATCTAAAAATGTAAACAGAATATTGAAATGTAAAAGAAAAGGAAAAGAAACAGATAAGCCCAGTTCTTGACTGAGGCCCATTTCTCTCCCTACTTATCCACTGCCCAGTAGCAGCACCCTTCTTCCTCTATTCATTTCGCCACGGTCCAACAACAGCCCATTCCGGCCCAGTACCCCTTCGCTCTTTCTATTCGTCGTCGTCTCCATCGACGGATGCTGGAAGCAGCTCCCTGTCGAGCTCCACCGCGTCGACGAGCGTCAAGATGCGCGTCGCTGCACTAGGGGCTCTATAGAAGGTCACAACGTCGCGTGGAGAAACCCTGCATGCCACTCTTTCCTCTATCCCTTTCTTCCTCTCAAGATTCTTGCGTCAACCGAAACCCTAGCCATCGCCATCGTCAGTAGAGTTCGTCCCGAAGTCCGTGGGGTGGTCGAGGAGATGCACCAGCGTCCGTAGATCGTCTGTGAGGAGCACCGCATCAGGAGGAGCTCAGATGGAGGCGAATTTCTCGAGTCCTTTTCCATGATGGTTGTCGGAATCCGCAGAATTGCTCTCATCTCCGGTCACCATCGTCGACAATGATTACGCGACTACACTCAGGGTACACTCACGCATCTTTGGCCCTATTATCGTTTCCTAATTTATCCTCTAGCAAGAGTTTGTTGTGAGGCCGACGAGCGCCACCGTATTTCAACTTGTCGGAGTTGCCACCATGGTTCTGAGCGTCGGGATAGCACCCTATTCTACTCACCGCATCCAGCCGCTTCGAACGCACCCTTTCAATTAAATCCTCGTGCCATATTTTGGCGGCGCCGTCGTGTTCTGGCGTGATGACGTCAAACTCTGACGAGGTGACGTCACCATTGACCTGGTCCAGAGTTTTGACTCAGTCTTCGCCCAGGTGGCATCTGACGTGGCTATGGCCCATCTGTCATTGGCTAGTGGTAGGAATAGAAACGGTAACAAATGCATTTACTACTTTGGGGTATGACATGTGGAAACTGGCCCACTGGTCAGGGACCCTGGGTAAGTTTAGCTCAGGTGTGAAAAGTTTAGTGTATGTTTAATAAATAATTAAAACAATGTAAATTCAAATATCAAAATTCTAGAAATGAAATAAAATGATTAAATCTTGTAAATTTAATATCTTTTGTTTTATAATTCAGAAAAATACATATAATATATGAAAATGTTTAGAAAAATGAAATCTACAACTTAAAACTATTATTAAATATTATTATGATGATTGTTTAAACAAATATTATTTAATAAAGGTTTTATAAGTAATAAATCTTTGATAATTCATATTTTAAATGGTAAATGTTAAAAAAATATAAATATAATACTAAAAATCTTAGAAAAATAAGAATTATACTTTAAAATTATAATTATACATTATTATTTCACTTAATTAAATATTTGTTAATTATTATGTATTTATAAAGTAATAAACCTTATTAAAAATCATATCTTATTATTTATAAATGACAAAAATAAATATAATATACCAAAATGATCACAAAAATAATACCTACCTGTTAAAAATGTGATATTCCACTTTTGAGTTAAATAAAAAGTTAAACACTTTCATAACTTGAATTTAAACCTATTTCCTTAATTAATAATTCATATAAAGGTAAATAAATTTTGTTAATAATTCTAAAATTAACTAATTAAAGTCTAATAAATAGTATTAGTCTTGAATATTTATAATATAAAGTCAAATTGGTCCAACACATTTTAAATACAATTTTATTAAATTATCTCTCAACCATTAATGTAGATTATTTTATAAAAGGATTCTTAATTAATATAAAACCTCCAAGAATAATTGTAATAAGATAAAACCCATTCTCTATATTACCCACAAGTTTATAAACAAATCAAAACACTATAAGTGAGTTCATAAGTAATAAATAATATTGTTTACTTATTCACAAACATTAACCACACCCTTATAGGGAGATAAATCCCTTTATACCATTATAATGTAAAGAAACCATTACCAACTAAAAATAATGCCTGTAGAGGTCCCAACCTGATAATAAGGTAGAGATCCCTATGTTTACAATGCTAGTCCCTGGATCAATAGCTAGCATCCAAAGTTAAGATGTAATATCAAGAAACAAAGGTCATAATACAGCTTTATAACCAGGAATAAAATAATTCTTTACATCTTACATAGCTCATTGGCTATCACATTACATTGCAACAGAATATCTATAAGCATGGGGTCCTTCATCTTCAAAGTGCCACAGGCAAACATGTTGGTTGTAGACTTGTAATCCTAATCAATAGAACTTCACTAACACCAAACCAACCTACAACATTACAAGTTACAGCCACAAGGGTCAATACATTTGAATTGTATTGGAAAGTTTCACTACTATGTAGAAATAAGTGGATCCTAACATTACATGCATATTTGGCTAAGTAGGGTTTTAGGCTCATTTGCAGAAAGCAGTATAATTTATCCTATCTTTTCAAAATGGTTTTCGTCTTTTGTCAAATCTTTCTGAACTCCTTGGAATCCACCAAGTGCTTCAAGTCTCTTGTTGTCACTTTCAAATTTTACTTTTAGAAATTGGAATGTCGAGATTTCCCATAGCTTCAGGCCTTAGTTGCTCAGTATTGTCCATAACCGGGGACACGGCTAAGTACTTAGAATTTGATCTTCTGCAGAAGTTGTACACTTTACGCACATGACACATTCTCATCTTGATGCCACCAGTGGCCGCTGGATAAGTACTCACCAAGATGGAGTACTGGCAGATTGAGAATGTGACGAAGTCTTTCCATAGGGTCCTCCCAATACACAATGCTAGCTTGTCTTCAGGCACCAATGTAGGGTTCCAAGTTCCCTCATTCTAGTTAACCTGAAGAGGCCAATGCATGGGTCTTCCACTATGTAGTTGACTAAGCCAGTGCCCATTTAGCATGTGGTTGTACACGGAAGCCACTGTACGAGAAACATGTTCAATCTCTAAGTCCCTAGGTGGTTTTCTTTTAGTGCACATACAAAAAGAGATTGCCATATAAACATGGTTTCTTTTGTTGCTACCTTGTCCAAAAACTTGAGTATCCTTGTCCACCCAGGTGGTTTATTGAGTACTTGTTTTATTATATAAAACATAAGTCTTTTCCCAACTTCATATAATCTCAACATGTATCTCATCTTAATATATAGCAGGGCTAAGCTTATTGCAACTACATTGTTTTCACTAAGGAATGTATAAGGGTATCCTATTAGGATTTAGCATAGCAGAATATAGTAGTCCTTATCATGCATGTTTCAAAATCCACTAAGTGTAATGAAAATAGCAGGACTTGGATGATAGTGTCACTTGCCTTTTTGGTAGAGGATGTTGGTTCAATTCTTGATCTTGCTAATATCACACTCCTCTTACTTCACTACAAATCAATCAAGCAAACATAGATTCAACTAGCATTCCAACCAATATTCAAACAATTTAACACACATAAAATAATAGAAACAAAGTCATGCATGCAAGCATGCACAAGATAGTTTTATTTTCAAAGGTGGTTTCTACTAGGCTCTAAACATTGTAAGGCTCAAAGTGGTCATTTTCTAAAGTGGCAACACCATTTGAAAAAGGGTTTTATCTATAAACCATTTTTAAATCAAATCATTATTTCATGTGGTGAAAATGCTTTTGGTAAGGCAATAATTTTATATTGTTCACCAAATAAGTTGTTAATTCTCAAAACTTGGTGTTTAGGGTCAGTAGGTTTGAATCAAAACATTTTCCAAAGATTTTTCTCAAAAATCCTTTCCATATCAAAATCAATATTTTTATTTGACTAGAAATGAATTAATTCAAGTATTTACTCCTAAACTTCACAAAATACATTTTTAAATCCATAAGTTGTTTCCTAGGGTCAATAGGTTCACAACAAACCATTTTGCAAAGATTTCATCTCAAAACATAACTAGAACAATTTTTATATTCATAACAAGCCTACACAAGTTTCTGCAAAAACAAACATTTCACCAGAAACTTTTTACTAAACAAAGCGCATGGTTGGCTAGGGCTTGTTTTTTTGAATCCATTGATATAAAGTTTGCAAAATTTGGACGTGTAGATTTTAAGTTATGAATTTTACAAGTTTGCATAACAATCTGATTTCAAATTCTGTTTTAAATCAAAGGCTGGGCCACGTGGCTGCTTGCTATTGGCTGATACCGGTTCGGTTGGATCAACCTCTCTGGTGCGTTAGATCTAAATGAAATCATGCGGCTTTGATTCAAACTTACCCCTTCGACCTAATCTAATCATAGCCACAGGATTTGGATCCGACGGGCTCAGTGTGTTTGACCACGAACTGGCGGCGCTAGCGGCGGCTGGCAGCGGCGCGCGGTCAGACGGTGGCGTCGTGGCGGTTACAGGAAGCAAGGAGAGAAGTGGAGGTGCTCACCGTGCTTGCAGGGTTGCGGTGAAGCTCGAGGCGTGGTCGGTTCGTCGAGGGGCGCACAGGAACGGAGTGGATTGCTCGCCGGAGCTGTGCTCACTATCGGGTCCATCTAGTTGTTGTCGGAGGCGAGGTTATAGGCCATGCCAAAGCAAAAGAAGGCCACTGTTAGGTGCGCGCAAAGATGCTGAACATGGGGGTTGCAAGCAGAGAGAAAGGGGTGATCTGTTCTTACGGGGAGGGGTCGCCGGAGAGGTGTCAGGCGTCGGCGGTGTTTAGAGTTCGTCCTTGCCGACGCTCTGGGGCAAGCGCGGCCAAGCTGGAACCACCAGTAGATGCGCACGGGTCTGGGGAGTAGTCTCGCGTGCACAAGGGGGCAGGGTATGGTCAGGCGTCGCTGGAATTTGTACTAGACCTCGTCAGAGCCAGTGGGGTTGCGTGGAGAAATCCGTACAACCTGGTGGTAGAGAGGAGGCGGTGTTTGGGGAGAATGGAAGAGGGGAGGGAGGCGCCTTTATCCTGTGTGATGGCTGGGCGAATTAACCTGGATTCAATGTGAATTTTAAGCCACGAATTTACACCAGAAACGGCAGAGATGAACTGGGGGCCGAGTCATCGGGTTGAAGACGATGACAGGGCAGTGTGGGGCAGCTTCGTCAGCGAGAGATGGAAGTGCGAGTGGGGTCCTGTCGTCAGTGAGGGCGTGGGTAGGTTTCGGAGTGCGAAATGTTTTCCTGCGGGGAGAGAGCTAGTTGGGCTGGACTAGGCTTGCTGGGCTGGCCAGATGGGTTGGGCTAGTTTCCATTTTTTTTTAATACTGAATATTTTTCCTTTTTCCATTTGATTTTCTGTTTTGGTTTTATTCAAACAATTCAAACACTCAAATGAATTCAAAACCTTGCTAAACTTTGTATTGATTTTAGTTCTGTTAATCAACCTAATTCAAAGTCCAAAACAAAATAATATTTTTATTCTTTTTAGGATCCATTTATTAATTAAATAAAATAATCCTTAGTTATTAAATCAAATAGGATTTGATTTATTTTAAAACTTTATTTTAAATCTAAAATAGTACCAAAATCATTTTAGTAGCTTTTATTTGAAAATATTAAACACTTGGAAAACTTACTTAAAATAAATTAATAAGTTTTAGTGTTTATTCAAAAGTGAAAAACCTTTACTTTAATAAAATTGGATATTAATAAATCCTCATTATTTTATTTAAATAACCCTTTACTCCTTTAATCAAAACAAAATATTTTACTTCAAAAACTTGGACAAGGTTTAATTTGGCTCTATAAAAATAGTCCTTGTTTATATTTCTACCTTTTCATTTGAAAACCAAATCTTTTTATTAAAAGATCCAAAAATAGTAATTTCACATATTTAATATTTTCTTTATTAATTGTTTATCTTTTCAAATCCCTTTAGGATTTGTTTGATCAAATAGGTTTGAAGGTTTCCAATTGGAAATCAAAAAGTTTCTTCTCACCCTGAAAATCAACAAAGTTTTATTTTATTCATTTATTTTTCACATAACAAGATTTGGAAAATCTTGGGATGTGACAGGCTACCACCCTTAAAATAAATCTCGTCCCGAGATTTGGGAAGGCTAGGGTTATAAGTAGGCTCAAAGCATCTAGGGTACTACCACCCTTGAAAATTTTCCAACTAGATTACATCTTGGTTTGCTTGGGATCTTGGGGAAACTTCTCTGGGCAAACATCTTCATAGTGTCCTTTGTTTCCACACTTGAAACATGTGACAAGGCTGAGATCCTTCATAGGCTTGTTTATCTTGTGCTTCATCTTTTCTGGACAGTTGCTTGCATAATGTCCTTGGTTACCACAATTGTAACATGTGATAAGTTTGAGTTCTTCACGTATCTCTTGTGGACAGGTTGCTACATAATGGCCTAGCTCTTTGCAGTTGTTGCACCATACTTGGCCAATCTCCTTATACTTATTCTTCTCTGGACATTCACTGGCATAGTGTCCCATTTCTTTACAATGATTACATTGCACATGGCTTTTGTCCTTCTTTTTCTTGGTTTTATCCAAAGCTAGGAGTGCTTCTAGTTCATGTTCTTCATATGTTATCTCATAGGTAGGAATGTCTACTGGTTTCTTTGACCTTATATTGCTCCTTGGATAATTCATATGGTTCTTCTTTGGTCCTTTAAATTGGGCCGTATTGCATGGAGGTACAAGTGGAGATTTTCCTTTGTCCTCATCCTTCTTGGTAGACTTAGCTCCCTCTTGATAGCCTGCAATCAGTTGTTGCACTCCACCTTGTTTCCTTTGTTCAACTATGGAATAGATGGGGCATTGGATGGGGACATGATTATTCCCTTCAGATAGGTAACAAGTAGCTTGAGAGGTGGGACATTGGCCAACTGGATGTTTCTCTTCACAGTTGGGGCATTGATCTCCATGCTCTTTGGAAGTGTGATCCTTGTCTCCACAAATATTGCAAGCTTTGGTTCCTTCTAGAATAACATCTTTGTCATCTTTGTTGTCACAAACTCCTTTGGAAGAGTTGCTTTCCATGTTGATCATTTGATCTGTCACTTTATGCAACAATTGGGCTTGGGTTTCAAAGAAACTTTGCATGGTTGGATCTTCCCCACTGGTGTTGGCTATGAATTGAGCTGTCACTTGGTTCAACTGGTTTTGGGTTGCTATGAGTTCTCTCATGTTGTCCTCCTGGTTGTTGTTATCATCAACCTTGATGTTGGAGTCTCTTGGAGTAGTCATCTGTTTGGGTTGAATTGAGATTAGAATAGGCAAAATATCTCTAAGGAAATAATTCTAATCACACACTTCACAATTCACACAAACAATGTGTAAGCAATCACAAACAAACACTCCTTTCAAACACAAGTTTCCAAGCATATTCTTAGGCAACCAAAAAAAATATTTTTGTTACACCACATAAGTTGGTGGGTTTGACTTAAACTAAATATGGTGGTCCATCTATATGGTTCACTTGAAATCTTTCCATCCTTCTTAGTTGATTCCTCATGAACAAGATCTTTGTATCCTTGAGAAAATTCTTGGTCACAAAACTTCAAAGTGATGATGGTTCCTTCTAAGTTGTATTCCCTTAGTCTTCAAATCTTGAGCAAGATTTCTTGTCTCACTTGTCCTTAGTGATATCCAAGGTTGAAGTTCTTGGTGAAAATGCTGAAGATGTTGAAGTCATTAGAGTTGATGGAGTCCTTTGCACATGGTGAAATCTTTGGCCACGGGGTAGGCTTTATCCATCAAGTTGAAATAGAAGAGATGTATAATCAAAACCAAAATGATTGAGGAAAGAGTTTACAAGATTGTTTGTAAATAAGTTTTGGAACAAATACAACTCCTATTTTTCTAAGGGTTTTGTCCAATCCTAGGGTTACAAATCCTACATGCAACACAATGCTCTGATACCATCTGTAGAAGTCCCAACCTGATAATAAGGTAGAGATCCCTGTGTTTATAATGCTAGTCCCTGGATCAATAGCTAGCATCCACAGTTAAGATGTAATATCAAGAAACAAAGGTCATAATACAGCTTTATAACCAGGAATAAAATAATTCTTTACATCTTACATAGCTCATTTGGCTATCACATTACATTGCAGCAGAATATCTATAAGCATGGGGTCCTTCATCTTCAAAGTGCCACAGGCAAACATGTTGGTTGTAGACTTGTAATCCTAATCAATAAAACTTCACTAACACCAAACCAACCTACAACATTACAAGTTACAGCCACAAGGGTCAATACATTTGAATTGTATTGGCAAGTTTCACTACTATGTAGAAATAAGTGGATCCTAACATTACATGCATATTTGGCTAAGTAGGGTTTTAGGCTCATTTGCAGAAAGCAGTATAATTTATCCTATCTTTTCAAAATGGTTTTGGTCTTTTGTCAAATCTTTCTGAACTCCTTGGAATCCACCAAGTGCTTCAAGTCTCTTGTTGTCACTTTCAAATTTTACTTTTAGAAATTGGAATGTCGAGATTTCCCATAGCTTCAGGACTTAGTTGCTCAGTATTGTCCATAACCGGGGACACGGCTAAGTACTTAGAATTTGATCTTTTGCAGAAGTTTTACACTTTACCCACATGACACATTCTCATCTTGATGCCACCAGTGGCCGCTGGATAAGTACTCACCAAGATGGAGTACTGGAAGATTGAGAATGTGACGAAGTATTTCCATAGGGTCCTCCCAATACACAATGCTAGCTTGTCTTCAGGCACCAATGTAGGGTTCCAAGTTCCCTCATTCTAGTTAACCTGAAGAGGCCAATGCATGGGTCTTCCACTATGTAGTTGACTAAGCCAGTGCCCATTTAGCATGTGGCTGTACACGGAAGCCACTGTACGAGAAACATGTTCAATCTCTAAGTCCCTAGGTGGTTTTCTTTTAGTGCACATACAAAAAGAGATTGCCATATAAACATGGTTTATTTTGTTGCTACCTTGTCCAAAAACTTGAGTATCCTTGTCCACCCAGGTGGTTCATTGAGTACTTGTTTTATTATATAAAACATAAGTCTTTTCCCAACTTCATATAATCTCAACATGTATCTCATCTTAATATATATAGCAGGGCTAAGCTTATTGCAACTACATTGTTTTCACTAAGGAATGTATAAGGGTATCCTATTAGGATTTAGCATAGCAGAATATAGTAGTCCTTATCATGCATGTTTCAAAATCCACTAAGTGTAATGAAAATAGCAGGACTTGGATGATAGTGTCACTTGCCTTTTTGGTAGAGGATGTTGGTTCAATTCTTGATCTTGCTAATATCACACTCCTCTTACTTCACTACAAATCAATCAAGCAAACATAGATTCAACTAGCATTCCAACCAATATTCAAACAATTTAACACACATAAGATAGTTTTATTTGCAAAGGTGGTTTCTACTAGGCTCTAAACATTGTAAGGCTCAAAGTGGTGATTTTCTAAAGTGGCAACACCATTTGAAAAAGGGTTTTATCTATAAACCATTTTTAAATCAAATCATTATTTCATGTGGTGAAAATGCTTTTGGTAAGGCAATAATTTTATATTGTTCACCAAATAAGTTGTTAATTCTCAAAACTTGGTGTTTAGGGTCAGTAGGTTTGAATCAAAACATTTTCCAAAGATTTTGCTCAAAAATCCTTTCCATATCAAAATCAATATTTTTATTTGACTAGAAATGAATTAATTCAAGTATTTACTCCTAAACTTCACAAAATACATTTTTAAATCCATAAGTTGTTTCCTAGGGTCAGTAGGTTCACAACAAACCATTTTGCAAAGATTTCATCTCAAAACATAACTAGAACAATTTTTATATTCATAACAAGCCTACACAAGTTTCTGCAAAAACAAACATTTTACCAGAAGCTTTTTACTAAACAAAGTGCATGGTTGGATAGGCCTTGTTTTTCTGAATCCATTGATATAAAGTTTGCAAAATTTGGACGTGTAGATTTTAAGTTATGAATTTTACAAGTTTGCATAACAATCTGATTTCAAATTCTGTTTTAAATCAAAGGCTGGGCCACGTGGCTGCTTTCTATTGGCCGATACCGGTTCGGTTGGATCAACCTCTCTGGTGCGTTAGATCTAAATGAAATCATGTTGCTCTGATTCAAACTTACCCCTTCGACCTAATCTAATCATAGCCACAGGATTTGGATCTGACGGGCTCAGTGTGTTTGACCACGAACTGGCGGCGCTAGCGGCGGCTGGCGGCGGCGCGCGATCAGACGGTGGCGTCGCGGCGGTTACAGGAAGCAATGAGAGAAGTGGAGGTGCTCACCGTGCTCGCAGGGTTGCGGTGAAGCTCGAGGCATGGTCGGTTCGTCGAGGGGCGCACAGGAACGGAGTGGATTGCTCGCCGGAGCTGTGCTCACTGTCGGGTCCGTCTGGTTGTTGTCCGAGGCGAGGTTATAGGCCATGCCAAAGCAAAAGAAGGCCACTGTTAGGTGCGTGCAAAGATGCTAAACATGGGGGTTGCAAGCAGAGAGAAAGGGGCGATTTGTTCTTACGGGGAGGGGTCGCCGGAGAGGTGTCAGGCGTCGGCGGTGTTCAGAGTTCGTCCTTGCCGACGCTCTGGGCAAGCGCGGCCAAGCTGGAACCACCAGTAGATGTGCATGGGTCTGGGGAGTAGTCTCGCGTGCACAAGGGGGCAGGGTATGGTCAGGCGTCGCCGGAATTTGTACTAGACCTCGTCGGAGCCAGTGGGGTTGCGTGGAGAAATCCGTGCAGCCTGGTGGCAGAGAGGAGGCGGTGTTTGGGGAGAATGGAAGAGGGGAGGGAGGCGCCTTTATCCTGCGTGATGGCTGGGCAAATTAACCTTGATTAAATGTGAATTTTAAGCAACGAATTTACACCAGAAACGGCAGAGATGAACTGGGGGCCGAGTCATCGGGTTGAAGACGATGACAGGGCAGTGTGGGGCAGCTTCGTCAGCGAGAGATGGAAGTGCGAGTGGGGTCCTGTCGTCAGTGAGGGCGTGGGTAGGTTTCGGAGTGCGAAACGTTTTCCTGCGGGGAGAGAGCTAGTTGGGCTGGACTAGGCTTGCTGGGCTGGCCAGATGGGTTAGGCTAGTTTCCATTTTTTTTTAATACTGAATCTTTTTCCTTTTCCCATTTGATTTTCTGTTTTGGTTTTATTCAAACAATTCAAACACTCAAATGAATTCAAAACCTTGCTAAACTTTGCATTGATTTCAGTTCTGTTAATCAACCTAATTCAAAGTCCAAAACAAAATAATATTTTTATTCTTTTTAGGATCCATTTATTAATTAAATAAAATAATCCTTAGTTATTAAATCAAATAGGATTTGATTTATTTTAAAACTTTATTTGAAATCTAAAATAGTACCAAAATCATTACAGTAGGTTTTATTTGAAAATATAAAACACTTGGAAAACTTACTTAAAATAAATTAATAAGTTTTAGTGTTTATTCAAAATGGAAAAACCTTTACTTTAATAAAATTGGATATTAATAAATCCTCATTATTTTATTTAAATAACCCTTTAATCCTTTAATCAAAACAAAATATTTTACTTCAAAAACTTGGCCAAGGTTTAATTTGGCTCTATAAAAATAGTCCTTATTTATATTTCTACCTTTTCATTTGAAAATCAAATCTTTTTATTAAAAGATCCAAAAATAGTAATTTCACATATTTAATATTTTCTTTATCAATTGTTTATCTTTTCAAATCCCTTTAGGATTTGTTTGATCTAATAGGTTTGAAGGTTTCCAATTGGAAATCAAAAAGTTTCTTCTCACCCTGAAAATCAACAAAGTTTTATTTTATTCATTTATTTTTCACATAAAAAGATTTGGAAAATCTTGGGATGTGACAATACCATTCTTAAGTAACTTTAAAGAAACATTATATAATGAACAAGGTATAAGTATAACAAGCATTTCACCTAAAGTCCATTTATGTATTTAAAGTTAACTTTAGTCTATAATACTTTAAATAATGCTAAAAGACTTTATTATATGCTTTATAGTTAACTTTGGTCTGTTATAATTAAGTTATAAAGTATCTTAATACCAAACCAACCAAGTTAAAAACCAAGATAGATAAGTCTCAAATACTAATATTGTCATTATTCAAATGGAGTAATTCTTTCTTACTTAAAGACAATAACTAGAAATAACACCTCATAAGGTTAACTTAAAAGCTAAAATGCTTCTGCTTAGTTGAGTAAGATTTTCTTCAAATGTTATTCTTTTTTCCACTTCAAAAATCAAATGACAATTAATAATAATCACATTACATTAAGCTTTACTTATATACCTAGGATTGTTAACACTTCAGTTCCTTATAAATGTCATCACTTGCAAGGTAAAACTTGAAGACAAGATAATTCACATATAAGCAGTACTTGAGTATCACATCTCATTAGTATATCTTATTGTTGTATGCCATTATGTTTACATGTTGTTTCACACACAACCACAAGCCTTAATAATAAGCACATGTGTGAAACTTAATCTAAAAAGGCAACACATTCCAAGGAAAACCTTTCCAGTATCCAAAACCTAGAACAACGTTACCTCAGGATTCGTGTTTATCAACTTGCATTACATTACTTATGCATAAAAGCATCTTGCTTCTTTAAACATTAGTCCTTACCGGACCAATGATGCAGATTTTAGCTATTGGATCTTAAATTGTCTTGAAGACCGTGAGTGCATAATCTTGCAATCACAAAAGGCAAGTTCACACTTGCTCATGTCCTTTGATTATTTTCTGTAAAGTATTTTACAAATCCAGTGTTGTCATCACCTGCATTTGAAAAAGGTCAGAAAACACTATTTTCATAATAATGTGATTATAGGTTATTTACCATGAGGTAATAACCTACTATAAGAGTTTCGGTGGTAAAGGAACATATTATCTAGGACTTAACAACCAATGTCGCCAGTGATTCTTGCGCCGTATATCACGCGTTGACCATGAGATTTGGAATGGGACGAAGAAGTCAGCTGTATCTTTTCCCTCTCGCATGGAGCCAAATGTGCGAGTCGTGGCTGTTATCACTCGTATCATGCATATTATATGGTAATTAGTAGAGTATATGCAGCATATGGGTGGGAGCCCTCAACGTCCCATGATAGTTCTGGCATCTGAACGGTCTGTACTGCCATTGCTGTAATTCAACAGGTGGGCTGGCGTACACCAAGGAGACATGCGGGGTCGCGGAGAAGGCAGTGATTGGCTTGGATCTTAGTCTGGGCCTCACACCAAGGAAGTGTGAACGAACCTGCAATTCGGATGTGCAACAAAGCTAAGATCTCTCATGGGTAAAGTGACGCACCTCTGCAGAGTGTAAGGACTGTAACGTGTTACTCCTTGTTCCGAGAAGGAGCTGCGAACGCGGCGGGAAAGGAACCCCATGAAGGTTCTGGTAAACCCGTGAAGGCTGATGGACATATTTTTTTCAGAATAAAAGCAACCTTTGAAGAAATGTTTATGAAAACTTGCATTGCCTACGACCTATGGTCTGTGGCTGTAGTTATAGTGCATCAAACACTCCTTTTCTAGTGAACTTGCTGAGTACGCTCGTACTCAAAGTATCTTATTAACCCTTGCTAGGTTCTAAAGCCAGTACAGACGACGTCTACATCAAGTTATGCTCCAGGAATCATCATTAGAAGCTAAAGTTCTTCAATGAAGTCAAGAAAGTCAACATATACATCAACTCAAGTAAAGACGAAGTTATTGATTAGATAAGAATATAATCTCTAGCCATAGAACCTATTTCTGTAGAGTACTGCAATAGCAGCAATACAAGCCAAATAGTTAGATGCTAATTTTATTAGCATAATAGTTATGAGTTGTTTATTTCTGATTCTTCTTTGTAAGAAGTTTTTTCTCTCTCTTTAACCTAGAGTGTTCTTTGGATCTTGTGTAAAGAGTTGAGTTGTAACCTATAGTCATGTCTTGGACCTGCTGTGTTTCTGTTGTACTACTCTGAGGGATGTAATACTAGTGAACGGTGTTTCATTGGTGTTATGTCAATGACTATAGTGTAATACATCATGCAGTGGTATGCTGGGTCACCGCAGAAACCGAGGAGATGCAGTAATTCTTGACACGTCATGCACGACCAGTCAACTTCAAGTCAGAAAGTGGGACCCACGTTCACCCAGTCATGTCACCTCTGGCGCCGCAGACGGTTGAGGTCACCAATCGTTAGCAATGACGTCATCAAAGCCACGCTATCAACGGTAAATATCTTTGGCTGATAACTAAAAGTACTCACTCGAATCTATAATTCGAGCAATTAATCGTGGGCTACTCCTATCAGGAGCGCTGGCCGCACACCTGAGGCATGATTAAGGTCCTTCACCATTGTCAATTCTTCGAGTCCTACATCGAGTCTACGGCTCCACTAAGGACTCGGGGGCTACTTGTCAACACCCGGATTTTTAATCCCAGATGCCTGTTATGCCATACATCGCAATCCCAGGATTACCATTTTTGCGAGACATAACAGAATTGGATACCACAGTACATCATCCATTACAAACCATACATAAGGTTTTACACAAATAAGGATCTCATGATCCAGTTCTTAATACAACTCAAGCAGCAGAAATACGTAAATAATAACGGTAGCGTAGGCGAAGCTCCATCTTCGGGGTCACAGGCAATGCTGACGATGGGAGATGATCCTAGTTGTCGTAACCTTCCTGGGTTCCATCCTCCAGGTACTCCTCTTCATAGTCTAGCTACGGGAATAGCCAGGGACAAAGCCATGAGTACTCTTTAACTACTCGCAAACTAATACTAACAAGTGAAGGGGGTTTTTGTAGTAGGACACTAAGCTCTAGGGTTGTTTTGCAAAAAGCCAGATTTACATCTACTAAGCTTAGAAGCAAGAAAAGATAGCTGAAATTTTACAACACCTAAGTGGGAACTTGTATTTCATATCACAACTCTGTTGTGGTCAAGTCAAAGTCTCAATTCATTTCATAAGTCATTTTGAAAACATCTGAGGGGGGAACAGTATGGCCAATCAAACTGTCCATAACCGCGGACGCGGCTATTCGAATAGTTTGACACTCTGCAGAGATTGTACACTTTCACCACAACATTTGATACATCTGTCAGGAACAAATCCTGAATTCACCATACTCAGTATGCGGATAATCAATCCTAACCTTTCAATTATACGCCCTCGTATAAGCACCTCTCCTGTGAGTTTGGCCTCCCAACCATGACCAACTGTCATCTTGGGTACTGCACAGGTGGACAATCTTCACAAGGTAGCCTCAGCTCAGACCTTGGCCGTGAGGGAACCAATACTAAGGTATATAAGATTCCAGTCAAGCCCTACCCAATTCTCGGGTATTGTGGTTGTACGGTAAAATTGGAATGGTATCGCATCCAGACAACCATCAGTTTTATAAAGGGCTAAGGCTCATGCCTCAACATTTTTATCACCATAAATCATCTGGTGTTCGGAAACACATGTCCAAAACATTTCAATAGAATGATCCATCATTCCAAGGTTTTTTTATAACCACTTTTCCACCAAGTATTCCCATCTAAGTTGATCAGGTTTCATGCTTAGCACTAGCATCTACAAGTGGGGGTAATTACTAATGAGGGGTGGTAAACTAGTGGAGTTTAACTAAGTTCAATCTCATACCTTAGGATGACATAAAGATTATCTAGCTTAGGCCAAATTTTATGCTCTTTATGCAACCTTCAATTATCTTTCTAGTATCTACAATTCACTTAAGTAAGCTCTAAGTACTAGCTTTGATAAATAAATAAAGTATAAAGCTTGTAAGTAAAACTAGGATTGGTTTATCAAGGGGTTATGATCATATATGCTTAAGGCATATAGTTGGCATGGTAACAAGCAAGTATTTGCTTGCACATTCAACTAGTGGTATTAGGCTTGCATCATTATCAGTATAAGCTTGCTAAATTGCAAGTGTTAGCTTGCCTTGTGCAGAGCAGTGGTTGAAGTTCTCCTCGGCTTCTTCTTCGTAGTATCCTCCTTCTTCCTCGTATCCTTGGTCGGTACTAGCGTCTAGTAATAAATACGAGGTACACAATCACCAAACAATACTTAAATAATTTCAATCATCACACAAAAGGGTCCTATAGATGATCTAGCGTCATCACTAACATTACAAGATTACAGCTTGGTTTAATTCCTTTTATTTTTAGAAAAGTAATTTCTACTCATTGAAAAACTACTTAAGATTTAATATTCTCCAAACCAAACATGGGATCATGTTGACACATGTCATCACCACATATTTTAGTCCATGGGAATGTGATTTAAAGTGGTGTCACAATTTAATAAGGTTTAACCCTTTTATTTTACTTAAATAAAGTGACTAGAAATGCCTATGTGGCATTATTTTATTACTTGAATAATATTTCTGTAAGTAAACCCAAATGTTTTTATATATTCTGAAAGGTATGATCAAATGTGATTTTTGAGAGTTGGAATCAACTCAAAAGCTATTATGGTTTAAATTTGAAAAATGTTTGAATGCAAAAAAGTTTCTTCCTTGTTATTTTTACCAAGGTTGATCTATAGATTCAAATGATTTAAATCCAACGGGCTTGGATTCAGCATTTCAATATTTTTCTAACAAAATTGGTTTCATTCAATTATGTGCACTGAATCGAGCTGGGTTGATTTTTGAAACTAGGTACAGAACTGTGTTTGAATTAAAATGGAAAAAGTTAAATTCAAACGACTGGGCTGCGCGGGAAACGATACTGGGCCGGCCTGCTAAGCACAGCACTTACGCGGGCTGGTTAAGTTGTTGTCCCCACGCGTCAGTGAGACAGGGGGTGCGAAGTGGTACGGGGCAACGTGAACTGTGGGATCTTGTTCTAATCTAACGGCCCTGGTTCATCGTCCACGTCGAGCTATGCCGGCAAGACAGAACCCTAACGCGACAGGTGGGGGTCGTCGGGGGCTCACCGGGGCTCAGGCGAGGGTCAGCTATGCGGGCGAACGACGAAGTCGACGACGGCGAACCTCCTGGTACGGGCAGCTTCTCCTGGGGCGGCTCCAATCGCTGGCCCCCTTCTTCTCCACAGGCGGCCTGCTCCGGCCAAATTCCGGCGATGCGCTGCTCGCCTTGCTCCGGGAACAGGGTGGAACGATCAGTGAGGAGAGGGGAGTAGAATGGTGTGAAGGGTTTGAGCTGGGGAGGCCTCTATTTATAGTCTCGACGACGAGACCGAACGGGATGGGCAGGCGACGGTGGCGACATGGCTACGGGCTGCTAGAGGCATGGCCGGTGGTGGCGATCGTTCGGTGGTCTCTTGGCGATGCTCTACGGCTTTAATGCGCATGTAGGGGCGGTGGCAAACGGTCAGGAACGCACGATGCTCTGCGAGGCAGAGGCGGCGTCTTCGACGGCGAGCGGTGGCTGTGAGGCATGGGACGGCGAACGGGGATGTCTGGCGGTCTCCTGGGACGGTGGTGATCGTGTATGCACGCGGTGAGGGCGGCGCATGGTCTGTGGGCGTGTGTCGAGGGTGGCGCTCTGGCGCACGCTCGGCATGGTTGACAGAGGCACGGGCGCGGCGTTCCTGTGTGCTCTGGTCGATGTCTTCGAGGCAGGGCTAGTCGAGAGGGGGCGGTAAGGCATGGCATGGGGCAAAGGGTAGGAGCTAGGGTTTTTCCAAGCACTGGTTGGCACTGAGGGAGACAAGGGTGGTAAATGGTGAACATTGCTTAGCCAGATTACTGCTCAAAACAGTGAAGTTAGGCCAGTTTGATTTGTTGCCTCCAAGTGTTTGATGAAATGGCCGCAAGAACTCAAGTTTTGAATTTTGAAAAGATTTTGGTGGGTGTGCTAGGTAGGTGCTGGTGAGTCTGCAGATGCTTGGGTTTTGAAAGTTGAGCTTGTTTGAGTGGTTTTTGAAAAAGTGGGATCTTCCCATATGATATAGATTCAATTTTAAACTGTCCTTTAAACCATGCATTCAAATGTTTTTGGATGATCACAAGGTGGGCCTTGATACTTTGTTATGAGTACTATCAAGGGGTGCAAAGATCCAAACAAGTTTCTGTTAAGTTCTGAAAGTTAGATACAGCCAAAGTAGGCATGGGAGTTAAATTGGTAAAAATGACCGTTCCCTTATTTTGTTTGTTTTGATTTATTTGTCTTTGGGAAAAAGTTGGGGGATTGTTTACATGATGTTTATTTCACCTAAGAATCATTTTACAAGCAAATAAACACATAAACAAGGCAATTCAAAAGAATTCAAAATGGGATGCATACACACATGAATGCTTTCTCATTTTATTTTAGAAAAGTTTTTGTTAACCCTAAATTTGATGATTAGAGTTTGATGATCCAAGCTTAGTATTTTTGGAATGTTACAAACCTTCCCCCTTAAACAAAATCTCGTCCCGAGATTTGAAAAAGGACGAAAAGATTACCTAGGATTTTAAGATATCGGGAAACTCCGTCCTGATGTGATCTTCGCGCTCCCAGGTAGCTTCCTCTTCTGTGTGATTGCTCCACTGAATCTAGAGAAACTTGATGCTTCGGGTTCTGGTGGTTCTAAAGGGAATATGCCCTGAGAGGCAATAAAAAAGTGTTTATTATGTGTATTCCAAGTATATGATAGATGTTTATTTTGCATGCTATAATTGTATTAATACGGAAACGTTAATACATGTGTGTTTAATAAACAAACAGAAAGTTCCTAGTTATGCCTCTCTCATAAACTAGCTCGTTGATTAACAAGATGATCAAGGTTTCCTGATCATGGACATTGGATGTTGTTAATAACGGGATCACAACATTAGTGTAATGGTGTGATGAACATTCATCCGAAGTATAGCATTACGATCAAAGTCATTGAGTTTATATTGCTATAACAACTTACGAAGTGATCCTAATCCTTAGACCATGAGATCATGTCAATCACTAACACCGGAAGAGTTGCTTGATAACATCAAACGTCACACCGTAACAGGGTGATTATAAAGATGGATTCAGAACTAATAAAGTGTTATGTTGAGGCTCATGGATCGAGAGTGGAATTTGTTCATCTCGATGACGGATAGATATACTCTGGGCCCTCTCGGTGATATCACATTGATTAGCTTGCAAGCAAGTGATTTGATCACTAGAATGTTATATCACAGGAACGAGAAAAGAGTGCATGTCGGTAACGAGATCAAACTAGGTATGGAGATACCGATGATCGAATCTCGGACATGTAATATATCGTGAAACAAAGGGATTAAGATACTAGCGTAAAAGGTTCCGACGATCACAAGAAAGTCATCGTTGAATGTGTGGGAGTCAGTATGGGTCTCTAGATCCCGCTTCTGATTATTGATCCGAGAGGGGTCTCGATCATGTCCGCATTATTCATGAACCGTAGGGTGACACACTTAAGAGACACCGACATCCAATTGGAGCAAATGTTTCATGCCGAAAGAATGAACAAGCGCAGGAATTTATTTCACTAGATACCGAAACAGGTTTTCGGGTGAAATTGCATAAAGTGGTTATGCATGTGAAATAGAATTCTAGCAAGGGGTTATTTGTGAATGTTTGTCATTAAAGTAATTGACAAAATTCTGAATAAAATAAAAGAGTTTTATTTAATGAGAGTTTGCATTAAATTTGGTGGAAATTTAATGGGAATTTGAGTGGACTTTTGAGTGGAGGGAATTTAAAGGAGATTTGTGAGTGGAGTGTCCACCCACATGAAGAGGGGAGGGCAAGGGGCAGCCCCCATGCGCCGGACACCCCCTTGGGGTTCCCCCCCCCCCTCTCCTCCTATAAAAGGAGCCCCCCTCCTCACTTGTCTCTCACACCTCCTCGTGAAGGATCTCTCTCCCCTCTAGCATTTATCCCCCATGGTCTCGGACTAGCGAGATACATGTTCCCGGTTGCTATTCGGCAAGAAAGAGTTGTGCTTCCGCTGCATCGCTGGAGCGAGGAGGCGGAGGTTGCTCGGTGCCTCGAACGTGTGTGCGATCACGGATGCGCTGCTGATTTGCGGCGCTAGGACTTCCTCTCGATCTTGAGATCGGCAAGAGATCGTCTACATCAACCACGAGTTGAACTCGTTAAGCTTTGTCGGTCTTCAAGGGTATGTTCTCTACGGATATACATCCGCCCGTTGTTTGTATCTAGTAGATAGATCTTGGTATATAGTTCACATCGTAGGAAAATTTTTGTTTTCTATGCTGCGAACCCTACAGTGGTATCAGAGCCGGATCTATGCGTAGATACTTTACACGGGTAGTACACATATGAGTATGTGGGCGATGATGATCATGTTGTTGCTCCTTTGTTGTAATTTTGGATATTGGTGGCATAGTGGGATGAAGCGGCCCGGACAAACTTTACATGTCCTCGCACATGAGACATGTTCCACGCTTGACATGCAACTAGTTTGCATAAGTGGCTAGCGGGTGTCTGTCTCTCCTACTATAGTCAATATCTATTTTGCAAGCGAGTTGTCAACAATTTGATTATCCTCGTTGTGGTTCATGTTCGTAGGTAAGAACGGTTCTATCTCGAAAGCCCTAAGCCACGTAAAACTTGCAATGGATAAATTAGAGGCGTCTAGTTTAGATTGTTGCTGGGCTAGTGTTATGATATGGTAGTGTTGTAAGTAGAAGTATGAGATGATACTCTTACAACACACATAGCGTGTAAAATCCATAGACCTTGGATTTACACATATAGGTATGATAGTGATCATACCACGATGCACATGATAGAGATCATCTGTGGGAACCATATCATTTCACTAATAAACATATGATGTTTGATAGCATCTTATATTGCTTGTTTAGCGCTTTGTTAGCATAATAAGATGATCCCTCATTTAAATATCAAGATAAGAATGTGTTCTTCCTTTAGTATGCACTGATTATGTTTTCGTCGCTCCAAGACATCACGTGATGATCGGGTGTTCTTGGATCCACGACCATATTTCGGGTGTAAAACAGTTACACACGCGAATACTAAGGTTCTAACTTGGCGAGCCTAGCATGTACAGACATGGCCTCGGAACACGGACCTAAAGGTTAAGCATGAGTCATATAGTTGATATGATGCCCATTTGATGCTCGCCTTTGAAGCTATACCGACTCACGTGATGATCGGACTTGGTGTAGTGGATTTGGTTCATGTAATCACCAAAAAGGCACGAGGGATGTCGTTTTTGAGTGGGAGTTCATTCGTAATATAGATTAGTTGAACTCAATCTATCATAAACTTAGTCTAAACTTTACAAATTCTATTGTAGATGGCACCACCTGCTTTTAATTTCAATGTGTTCATGGAGAAAGAGAAACTAGCAACGAACGGTAGCAACTTTACCGAATGGGCCATGAATTTGAGGATTCTCCTCTCTGCTGCATAAAAGCAATATGTGCTAGAAGCGCCGTTAGGCCCCCCACCTTTTGATGATGCCCCTGACGAGGAGAAGAATGTCTATCAGACTCGTCAGGAGGACCACAACTTAGTTCATTGCGGCATATTGTATGGGCTAGAGCCGGAACTTCGAAAGCTTTCGAAAACGGCAATGCATTTGATACAATGGGTGAGTTGAAAATGATTTTCGACACACATGCTGCTGTAGAGAGCTACAACGCTTCAGAAAAGTTCTTTAGCTGCATGATGGAAGAGCACAGCTCCGTTAGTGAGCATGTACTCAAGATGTCGGGTTATGCCGATAAGCTTGTGTCCTTGGGAATATCGATTCCCATTGACTTAGGCATCCATCGTGTTCTGCAGTCTCTGCCACCTAGCTATAAGAGCTTCGTGATGAACTATAATATGCAAGGCATGAAGAAGTCTCTCCCCGAGCTTCTGTCAATGCTTAAAACTGCAGAAGTGGAGATCAAAAAGGAACATCAAGTGTTCATGATCAATAGGAACACTGGTTTCAAGAAAGACAAGAAGGGAAAACGGAAGGGAAGTAAGGGCGGCAAGCCTGTTGCCGCGCCTGAAAAGAAACCCCGAGTTGGACCTAAGTCTGATTCCGAGTGCTACTATTGTAAGGGGACTGGCCACTGGAAGCGCAACTGCCCCAAGTATCTGGCAGACAAGAAGGCCGGCAAGGCAAACAAAGGTATATATGATATACATGTTATTGATGTGTACTTGACTAGTGCTCGCAGTAGCACCTGGGTATTTGATACCGGTTCAGTTGCTAATATTTGTAACTCGAATCAGGGGCTGCGGAACAAGTGACCGCTAGCAAGGGGTGAGGTCAAGATGCGTGTCGGCAATGGATCAAGCGTTGATGTGATCGCCGTCGGAACGCTGCCTCTCCACTTGCCGTCTGGATTAGTTATAAACTTGAATAAATGTTATCTGGTGCCTGCACTGAGCATGAACATTGTATCTGGATCGTGTTTGATGCGAAGTGGTTATTCATTTAAATCCGAGAACAATGGTTGTTCCATTTATATGAATGAAATCTTTTATGGTCATGCACCGATGATGAATGGTTTATTTCTATTAGATCTCGATGATAATGTTACACATATTCATAATGTTGATGCTAAAAGGATTAAACTTAATGATGATATATCCGCATATATGTGGCACTGCCGTCTAGGTCATATTGGCGTTAAACGCATGAAGAAGCTCCATTCAGATGTACTTTTGGAATCACTTGATTATGAATCATTTGATACATGTGAGCCATGCCTTATGGGCAAGATGACTAGAACGCCGTTTTCCGGTTCAATGGAACGGGCGACAGATTTATTGGAAATCATACATTCTGATGTATGTGGTCCAATGAGTGTGTCGGCGCGAGGTGGATATCGTTATTTTGTTACTTTCACGGATGATTTGAGTAGATACGGTTATATCTACTTGATGAAACACAAGTCTGAAACCTTTGAAAAGTTCAAGGAATTTCAGAATGAAGTGGAAAATCATCGTAATAGAAAGATCAAATTTATACGGTCCGACCGTGGAGGTGAGTATCTAAGTTACGAGTTTAGCACTCACATGAAAGAGTGTGGAATTGTTTCACAACTCACACCTGCCGGAACACCACAGCGAAATGGTGTGTCGGAACGTCGTAATCGTACTTTATTAGATATGGTTCGATCTATGATGTCTCTGACGGACTTGCCGTTGTCATTTTTGGGTTATGCACTAGAAACTGCTGCATTCACTTTAAATCGGGCACCATCTAAATCCGTTGAAAAGACACCGTATGAATTGTGGTTTGGAAACAAACCTAAGCTGTCATTTCTTAAAGTTTGGGGATGCGATGTTTATGTGAAGAAACTTCAACCGGATAAACTCGAACCCAAAGCGGAAAAATGCGTCTTCATAGGATACCCTAAAGAAACTATTGGGTATTCCTTCTATCACAGATCCGAGGGCAAGGTTTTTGTTGCCAAGAATGGATCCTTTCTAGAGAAAGAGTTTCTCGCGAAAGGTGTGAGTAGTCGGAAGGTAGAACTCGAAGAGGTTGTGGAACCTTCTCTTCAAAGTATGGCGAGTAGCGCAGCGCCGGAAGTTGTTCCGGAGTTGGCTCCACCTGTTGAAGAGGGAACTAATGATAATGATCATGAAACTCCGAAAGAGAGTACTACCGAACCTCGCAGGTCAAACAGGACGCGTGCAGCTCCCGAGCTGTACGGAAATCCTGTCATGAATTTCATGGTTGATGAAAATGATGACCCTGCGACGTATGAAGAAGCGATGATGAGCCCGGATTACAACAAATGGTTAGAAGCCATGAAATCCGAGATGGAATCCATGTATGAAAATCAAGTTTGGAACTTGGTGGAATTACCTCACGACCGAAAGGCCGTGGAGAACAAATGGATTTTCAAAAGGAAAACTGATGCTGATGGTAATGTGACCGTCTATAAAGCTCGACTTGTCGCAAAGGGGTTTCGGCAAATTCAAGGAGTTGACTACGATGAGACTTTCTCTCTCGTAGCGATGCTAAAGTCAGTTAGGATTATGTTAGCAATTGCTGCATATTTCGATTATGAGATATGGCAGATGGATGTCAAAACCGCGTTTCTCAATGGTAATATTGAAGAAGAGTTGTATATGATACAACCAAAGGGTTTTGTCGATCCTAAGGATGCTAACAAGGTGTGCAAGCTTCAGCGATCCATCTATGGATTGAAGCAAGCATCACGAAGTTGGAATCTCCGCTTTGATGAGGTGATCAAAGAGTTTGGATTTGTCCAAACTTATGGAGAAGCTTGTATTTACAAGAAGAGTGGGAGCAATGTGGCATTTCTGATATTATATGTGGATGACATATTATTGATCGGAAATGATATAGATCTTTTAAACAGTGTTAAAAGTTATCTAAACAGCAAATTTTCAATGAAGGACCTAGGTGAAGCGTCATACATCTTAGGCATAAAGATCTATAGAGATAGATCTAGGCGCCTAATAGGGCTATCGCAAAGTACATACCTTGATAAGATTTTAAAGAATTTTAAAATGGACGGAAGTAAGAAGGGGTTCTTACCTATGTTGCAAGGCAAGACATTGAGTAAGACTCAAAGTCCGGCTTCGGCGGAAGAAAGAGAGATAATGGACAAAGTCCCCTATGCTTCAGCCATAGGCTCTATAATGTACGCCATGCTATGTACAAGACCGGATGTGGCACATGCTATTAGTTTGACTAGTAGGTACCTATCGGATCCAGGTTCGGAACACTGGATAGCGGTCAAGAATATCCTTAAGTACTTACGAAGAACTAAGGATATGTTTCTTGTATACGAAGGTGAAGAAGAGCTCGTCGCTAAGTGTTATGTCGACGCTAGATTTGACACCGGTCCGGATGACTCTAAGTCTCAATCCGGATACGTATTTCTCATGAATGGCGGAGCGGTTAGTTGGAGGAGCTCCAAACAACCTGTGGTAGCGGGATCAACAACGGAGGCCGAATATGTTGCTGCTTCAGAAGCGGCTCAGGAAGCAGTTTGGATGAAGGAGTTCATATCCGAACTAGGAGTGGTGGCAAACGCGTTGGACCCAATGGTGATCTATTGTGAAAACAATGGTGCCATTGCCAATGCCAAAGAGCCAAGGTCTCACAAGCATTCCAAGCATATTAAGCGCCGGTTTCACTCCATCCGCGAGCATGTCAAGGATGGAGATATAAAGATTTGTAAAGTACATACGGATCTCAATGTAGCAGATCCGTTGACTAAAACTCTCCCTAGAGCAAAACATGATCAACACTAGAACTCAATGGGTGTTAGATTTATCACTATGTAACTAGATTATTGTCTCTAGTGCAAGTGGGCGACTGAAGGGAATATGCCCTAGGAGGCAATAATAAAGTGTTTATTATGTGTATTCCAAGTATATGATAGATGTTTATTTTGCATGCTATAATTGTATTAATACGGAAACGTTAATACATGTGTGTTTAATAAACAAACAGAAAGTTCCTAGTTATGCCTCTCTCGTAAACTAGCTCGTTGATTAACAAGATGATCAAGGTTTCCTGATCATGGACATTGGATGTTGTTAATAATGGGATCACAACATTAGTGTAATGGTGTGATGAACATTCATCCGAAGTATAGCATTACGATCAAAGTCATTGAGTTTATATTGCTATAACAACTTACGAAGTGATCCTAATCCTTAGACCATGAGATCATGTCAATCACTAACACCGGAAGAGTTTCTTGATAACATCAAACGTCACACCGTAACAGGGTGATTATAAAGATGGATTCAGAACTAATAAAGTGTTATGTTGAGGCTCATGGATCGAGAGTGGAATTTGTTCATCCCGATGACGGATAGATATACTCTGGGCCCTCTCGGTGATATCACATTGATTAGCTTGCAAGCAAGTGATTTGATCACTAGAATGTTATATCACAGGAACGAGAAAAGAGTGCATGTCGGTAACGAGATCAAACTAGGTATGGAGATACCGATGATCGATTCTCGGACATGTAATATATCGTGAAACAAAGGGATTAAGATACTAGCGTAAAAGGTTCCGACGATCACAAGAAAGTCATCGTTGAATGTGTGGGAGTCAGTATGGGTCTCCAGATCCCGCTTCTGATTATTGATCCGAGAGGGGTCTCGATCATGTCTGCATTATTCACGAACCGTAGGGTGACACACTTAAGAGACACCGACATCCAACTGGAGCAAATGTTTCATGCCGAAAGAATGAACAAGCGCAGGAATTTATTTCACTAGATACCGAAACAGGTTTTCGGGTGAAATTGCATAAAGTGGTTATGCATGTGAAATATAATTCTAGCAAGGGGTTATTTGTGAATGTTTGTCATTAAATTAATTGACAAAATTCTGAATAAAATAAAAGAGTTTTATTTAATGAGAGTTTGCATTAAATTTGGTGGAAATTTAATGGGAATTTGAGTGGACTTTTGAGTGGAGGGAATTTAAAGGAGATTTGTGAGTGGAGTGTCCACCCACATGAAGAGGGGAGGGCAAGGGGGCAGACCCCATGCGCCGGCCACCCCCTTGGGGTTCCCCCCTCCTCCTATAAAAGGAGCCCCCCTCCTCACTTGTGTCTCACACCTCCTCGTGAAGGATCTCTCTCCCCCTCTAGAATTTATCCCCCATGGTCTCGGACTAGCGAGATACATGTTCCCGGTGGCTATTCGGCAAGAAAGAGTTGTGCTTCCGCTGCATCGCTGGAGCGAGGAGGCGGAGGTTGCTCGGTGCCTCGAACGTGTGTGCGAGCACGGATGCGCTGCTGATTTGCGGCGCTAGGACTTCCTCTCGATCTTGAGATCGGCAAGAGATCGTCTACATCAACCACGAGTTGAACTCGTTAAGCTTTGTCGGTCTTCAAGGGTATGTTCTCTACGGATATACATCCGCCCGTTGTTTGTATCTAGTAGATAGATCTTGGTATATAGTTCACATCGTAGGAAAATTTTTGTTTTCTATGCTGCGAACCCTACAGGTTCGGAAAGCTTCTTCCAAAATACGGATAGGTACTTCGGGATAGGTCAGGTCATCGTTGATCTCTATGGTCCGGTGATCGATATTCTTGAACACTTCAGTCTTCTCCGGGACTTCGAGACACTTGTAAAGTAATGAGATATGGAACACATTGTGCACGGCTGACATCTCTTAGGGTTGTTCCAATTGATATGACACTTCTCCTCGACGGTTCAGAATTTTGAAAGGTCCGATATATCTGGGGGCTAACTTTCCTTTGAGTTGGAAACGCTGCATTCCCTTCAATGGCGACACTTTCAGATATACAAAATCTCCTATGTTGAAGGCGAGGTCTTGACGTCTCTTGTCGGTGTAACTCTTATGTCTGGACTGGGCTGTCTTGAGGTGCTCAAGAATCTTGTGAACCTTCTCTTCTGCTTCTCGTAGGATATCGGGTCCGAAAATCTGACTCTCTCCTACTTCCGACCAGTTCAAAGGGGTGCGACACTTCCTTCCGTACATGAATTCAAATGGGGCCATTTGCAAACTAGATTGATAACTATTGTTGTATGAAAATTCTGCGAACGGCAGACAGTCTTCCCACTTAGATCCATATTCTAACACACATGATCTCAACATATCTTCAAGTATTTGATTTGCTCGCTCCGTTTGTCCGTCGGTCTGAGGGTGATACGCGGTACTGAAATCTAGGCGGGTTCCTAAACCTTCTTGAACTTTCTTCTAGAATCTCGAGGTAAACAGAGTTCCTCGATTCGATACAATGTTCTTGGGGACTCCATGCAAACTGACGATTCTAGCGATGTATAACTCCGCTAGCTTCGAACTCTGATATGTGGTCTTGATGGGTAAGAAATGGGCGACTTACGACAATCGGTCAACTATGACCCAGATAGAGTCATTTCCCCTATTAGAAGTAGGCAATCCGGTGATAAAGTCCATTCCAACGGAATCCCATTTCCATTCCGGAATCTGCAATGGTTGCAACAATCCAGCGGGTCTTTGATGTCCTGCCTTGACTCGCTGACATATATCACACTTGGCGATATAGCTTCCGATTTCTCTCTTCATCTTATGCCACCAAAATTGCTCTTTCAAATCTTGATACATCTTGGTTCCTCCGGGGTGGATAGAATAAAGAGTATCATGAGCTTCCTTCAAAATAACTTCCTTCAACTCCGAATCTGCTGGTACACAAAGTCGTCCTTTGTACCACAAAACTCCTTCTTCGTCTTCGGTGAATCCGGGTACTTTGCCTGTACCGCTACGACGCTTGATTCCGTCAATACTAGCATTTCCTTTCTGCGCCTCTTTGATCTGGCTGATCAAAGTGGGTTGAAGTTCTATGCTAGCCAAAAATCCTTCACTCGCTAATTCCATTCGAAAATCTTCCATCTCTTTGTGCAAGCTTGGTTGCTCCTTCAAAATCATGGAGTTCAAGCGGCACGGAAATCTGCTAAGGGCATCTGCTACCATGTTGGCTTTACTAGGGTGATAGTGAATGTCCATATTGTAATCCTTGATTAACTCAATCCATCTTCTCTGCCTCATATTCAACTCCTTCTGAGTGAATATATACTTCAGGCTCTTGTGATCCGAATATATCTCACAACGGTTTCCCATCAGGTAATGCCTCCATGTCTTCAGGGCTAGAACTACGGCTGCGAGTTCAAGGTCATGGGTTGGGTAATTTTACTTGTGTGGTTTCAGTTGTCGAGATAGATAAGATATAACTTTGCCTTCTTGCATTAGCACACATCCGAGACCGATCTTGGATGCGTCACAATACACGTCAAAGGGCTTCGTGATATCCGGCATGATTAAGATTGGGGCTGAAATCAATCTCCTTTTGAGTTCTTGAAATCTCGCTTCACATTTCTCGGTCCATTCAAACTTCTTGTCCTTCTTTAGCAATTGGGTCATGGGTCTGGCGATACTCGAGAATCCTTCTACGAACTTTCGGTAGTATCCCGCTAATCCGAGAAATGCACGAACTTGGGTTTGAGTGGTTGGGGCTTGCCAATCTTCGACATCTTTCACTTTTGCAGGATCAACGGCAATTCCTCCGGCTGATACAATGTGACCGAGGAATCCTACCTCCAATAACCAGAATTCACATTTGCTAAACTTGGCATACAGCTGATTCTCTCTAAGGGTTCCAAGAATGGTCCTTAGGTGTAGCTCATGTTCTTCTTCTGATTTGGAATAAATCAGAATGTCATCGATGAAAACAACGACAAACTTATCCAGGAAGTCCATAAAAATCTTATTCATGAGATTCATGAAATAAGCGGGGGCATTGGTTAATCCAAAAGACATAATGGTATACTCGTATAATCCATATCTGGTGGTAAAGGAAGTCTTTGGAATATCCTCTGCACGAATTTTGAGTTGATGATAGCCAGTCCTAAGATCAATCTTAGAAAACACTTTGGCACTGGTCAACTGATCAAACAAATCTTCTATCTTGGGAAGCGGGTACTTGTTTTTGATGGTGACATCATTCAATTTCCGATAATCCGTACACAAACGGTTACCTCCATCTTTCTTGTCCACAAATAAGACAGGTGATCTCCATGGTGACGCACTTGGTTGAATCAATCCAATTTCTAGCATGGCATCCAGTTGCTTCTTCAGTTCTGCTAGTTCAGACGGGTTCATACTATAGGGTCTCTAGGCTATGGGTCCTGTTCCGGGGATTAGTTCGATGATAAACTCGATATCTCGATCTGGGGGCATACCGGGCAAAACATCTGGAAATACATCGGGGTATTCACAGACTATCTGGACTTGGTCAATGGTAGGTTGGGCTATACTCTTGTTGCACTTGAATTGACGAGGTAAGGTTTCAGAGATATGCTCGACTGATATTCCAGTTGTACTGGTCATGGTGATGGCTTTCTTGGCACAGTCAATCAATCCTTTATGTTTGGACATCCAATACATTCCTAGTACTACTTCCAAACCTTTAGTTCCGAGTACTATCAGGTTAGCATAAAAATCTATGCCATGGATTCGGATAGGGACGGCTTTGCAAATTTTCCTAGCCTTGGTGGTTGAACCGGGAATTTGGACGATCATAACATGCTTCAGTTTTGTTGGTTGAATCTTACTAGTGCAGGCAAATTCTTTGGTGACAAATGAATGTGATGCACCAGAATCAAACAACACTCTTGCAAGTACTGAATTAACAGAAAACATACCCAGCACGACGTCTGGCGCTTCCTGAGCTTCTTCAACATGCATGAGAAAAAGACGGCCGTAGCGGTTGAGTGAATTCCCTGGGGCAAATCTTCTTCCTGGTTGAACACGACGCTGCTGCTGAGCTAGGGCATTTGCATTGGGGGCTGCGGCATTCTTCTTGTTGGGGCACTCGTTGGAGTAGTGACCCTTATTTCCATAGTCATAACAAGTCACTTGCGACTTATCCTTTGCTGCAACAGGCATAGCATTGCTTCCAGTCCTCGGGGCAGTGTTGGTGTTTGCGGTAGCATTGTTGTTATTGAACTTAGGTGGGGCATGGTTGAAATTGATAGAGTTGCCGGGGTTGTTGTGATTTCCTCCGGGCCTAGGGTTTCCATGGCTGGATAGGTCGGACGGTTCATTGGGGGTCTGTTGGTTCTCGGGGAAAATCCTGGAGATGGGTTAGGGCGGTACTTTGGGGTCTGATGGGTTCCTGGTTGATGCATCATGCGACGCTTGCGGTTCTCATTGGCTTGGTTGATCTTTCCTTCCATCTGGATGGCAGAGTCGACAAGGAATTCAATATCATCAAAGGGGATATTGACTAACACTGTCTGCATATCATCGTGCAGACCATTTAGGATCTCTCTTTCTTCTTGGCTTCGGTGTCGATCTCATCCGGGGCATACCTAGCTAATGACAAGAATTTGTCACGGTATTCCACTACGGTCATCCTTCCTTGCTTCAGTTCTCTGAACTCATCTCTCATTCTCTTGATCAAACCTGGTGGCACATGGGTTTTGCTGAACTTGACTTTGAAATCCTCCCAGGTCATCATATGTCCTCCGGTCATTGCACGAACACTATTCCACCATGCTCAGGCATATCCGGCTAGATAATGGGTGGCGAACAGAACTTTCTTGTTGGCTTCCACTCCGGCGACTTCTAGGTTATTTTCCATGGTTTGCAGCCAATCATCGGCGTCTAAGGTCTCTTCCGACTTAGTGAAAACAGGTGGGTTGGTATTCTGGAAATTCTTGAGCTTAGATCCATGGTTGTCCTAATTTCCGTGGCCTTGATTGTTGTGGGCTAGTTGAGCTATCTGTTGAAGGGTGGCTAGGTTAGCTTGACGTTCGGCTCTTTCAGCTTCGCGGTCAAAAACCAACATTTGCAGGATCTGCAATATCGGGTCCGGGGATGAACCACTTCCTCCGCGTGGCATCTGAAGATTGAGGTAGATCATGAGAAAAGAGGGAAATTTCTAAGGTTTGGGGATTTTGAAAAGTTTTTAAAGTTTGACTAAGATCTTTCTAGCAACTTGCTTTTCATTCATTCATTCATAGCACACGATACAAACACACACCACAACAAGGTAAACAGATGGTTTTAGGAACCATTCTGGAAACTACGATACAGTGGGACCGAATACTACTCACTACACTAGTGCTCAAGTGCTACTACTCCTCGGAGTCGGTGTAGTCGTCATCCTCATCGTCGTCATTGATGAAGGCGAAATCCTCATCATCGGTGAATAAATCCATAGCCTGATCCTCCAGAAAATCATCATCATCACTGAGGTAGGAGTAGGGGTCTCCACGAAGATCCTCTCCGGCATGCTCCCTTTCTTCCAACTGCATGTCTCTCTCTTGGATGGTCTCTTCCAAAGAAGAGATACGGTGGCGAAGACGGGCAATGATGCGCTCCTTCTTGTCGAGCTGACGGCGGCAAGACTTGCGATCCTTTGCTAACATGGCGATGGTCTGATCCTTCATCTTGATAATGGCGGACTTGTGGTTGGAGTAGTGACGACAATTATCCAACTCTTGCTGACGATCGTACATCATGAAGCTAAGGTGGTCCAATTGAGTCTTCAACTCGTGGTGGTATGGGCTTCCAGTGGCTGTCCATTAGCATCACGCCTTGGGCAAAACTCAAAGCGGGTACCTTTGATCTGGTTGATACTCTGCCCACACAGACGGGCAAGAGCTTCCTGCATGGCCCTGGCAAGTCCATCGAGCCAGTTGTTCTCTCTTAAGGTAAACTGAATTCCCTCAGCAGTGGGAGGTTCAATCTTTCCTCAGAGACTTGCAACAATTAGCCACTGCAGATCTTCTCCTCCTTGATCATTGAGCTGAGCTCCGAAGAACTCAGGGTGCGGACGCTCCAGAAGTTCTGAAAGCTGGTCCAAATCCCTCTCAAAGATAAGGTCTCCTCCATTTCCCAACTGGTAAAACTTGTTGTACTTCACGTCCATCTAAAAGAATATAAGATGAGTAAGTTAGTAGAGTGATTAAGTGTGTCAAATTTTATGTAATTTGCAAGAGTTTTTGAAGAACATGAATTTTTGTAAAAGAATCAAGGTGATAAGAATGGGAATAAGTTTTTGTAAATATTTGGTTCCTTTGGTTTTGAAACTAAGTTTTTGATTCCAAACGTCCAGTCTAACTAGGGTCTCCGATGGTTAGGATGGCTCTGATACCAACTTGTCAACACCCGGATTTTTAGTCCCAGATGCCTGTTATGCCATACATCGCAATCCCAGGATTACCATTTTTGCGAGACATAACAGAATTGGATACCATAGTACATCATCCATTACAAACCATACATAAGGTTTTACAAAAATAAGGATCTCATGATCCAGTTCTTAATACAACTCAAGCAGCGGAAATACGTAAATAATAACGGTAGCGTAGGCGAAGCTCCATCTTCGGGTTCACAGGCAATGCTGACGATGGGAGATGATCCTAGTTGTCGTAACCTTCCTGGGGTCCATCCTCCAGGTACTCCTCTTCATAGTCTGGCCACGGGAATAGCCAGGGACAAAGCCATGAGTACTCTTTAAGTACTCGCAAACTAATACTAATAAGTGAAGGGGGGTTTTGTAGTAGGACACTATGCTCTAGGGTTGTTTTGCAAAAAGCCAGATTTAAATCTACTAAGCTCAGAAGCAAGAAAAGCTAGCTGAAATTTTATAACACCTAAGTGGGAACTTGTATTTCATATGACAACTCTGTTGTGGTCAAGTCAAAGTCTCAATTCATTTCATAAGTCATTTTGAAAACATCTGACGGGGGAACAGTATGGCCACTCCAACTGTCCATAACCGCGGATGCGGCTATTCGAATAGTTTGACACTCTGCAGAGATTGTACACTTTCACCACAACACTCGATACATCCGTCAGGAACAAATCCTGAATTCACCATACTCAGTATGCGGATAATCAATCCTAACCTTTCAATTACACGCCCTAGTATAAGCACCTCTCCTGTGAGTTTGGCCTCCCAACCATGACCAACTGTCATCTTGGGTACTGCACAGGTGGACAATCTTCACAAGGTAGCCTCAGCTCAGACCTTGGCCGTGAGGGAACCAATACTAAGGTATATAAGCTTCCAGTCAAGCCCTACCCAATTCTTGTGTATTGTGGTTGTACGGTAAAATTGGAATGGTATCGCATCCAGACAACCATCAGTTTTATAAAGGGCTAAGGCTCATGCCTCAACATTTTTATCACCATAAATCATCTGGTGTTCGGAAACACATGTCCAAAACATTTCAATAGAATGATCCATCATTCCAAGGTTTTTTTATAACCATTTTTCCACCAAGTATTCCCATCTAAGTTGATCAGGTTTCATGCTTAGCACTAGCATCTACAAGTGGGGGTAAGTACTAATGAGGGGTGGTAAACTAGTGGAGTTTAACTAAGTTCAATATCATGCCTTAGGATGACATAAAGATTATCTAGCTTAGGCCAAATTTTATGCTCTTTATGCAACCTTCAATTATCTTTCTAGTATCTACAATTCACTTAAGTAAGCTCTAAGTACTAGCTTTGATAAAGAAATAAAGTATAAAGCTTGTAAGCAAAACTAGGATTGGTTTATCAAGGGGTTATGATCATATATGCTTAAGGCATATAGTTGGCATGGTAACAAGCAAGTATTTGCTTGCACATTCAACTAGTGGTATTAGGCTTGCATCATTATCAGTATAAGCTTGCTAAATTTCAAGTGTTAGCTTGCCTTGTGCAGAGTAGTGGTTGAAGTTCTCCTCGGCTTCTTCTTCGTAGTATCCTCCTTCTTCCTCGTATCCTTGGTCGGTACTAGCGTCTAGAAATAAATACGAGGTACACAATCACCAAACAATACTTAAATAATTTCAATCATCACACAAAAGGGTCCTATAGATGATCTAGCATCATCACTAACATTACAAGATTACAACTTGGTTTAATTCCTTTTATTTTTAGAAAAGTAATTTCTACTCATTGAAAAACTACTTAAGATTTAATATTCTCCAAACCAAACATGGGATCATGTTGACACATGTCATCACCACATATTTTAGTCCATGGGAATGTGATTTAAAGTGGTGTCACAATTTAATAAGGTTTAACCCTTTTATTTTACTTAAATAAAGTGACTAGAAATGCCTATGTGGCATTCTTTTATTACTTGAACAATATTTCTGTAAGTAAACCCAAATGCTTTTATGTATTCTGAAAGGTATGATCAAATGTGATTTTTGAGAGTTGGAATCAACTCAAAAGCTATTATGGTTTAAATTTGAAAAATGTTTGAATGTAGAAAAGGTTATGCCTTGTTATTTTTACCAAGGTTGATCTATAGATTCAAATGATTTAAATCCAACGGTCTTGGATTCAGCATTTCAATATCTTTCTAACAAAATTGGTTTCATTCAATTTGGTGCACTGAATCAAGCTGGGTTGATTTTAAAACTAGATACAGAACTGTGTTTGAATTAAAATGGAAAACGTTAAATCGAGACAGTCATTCTTCCTTGCAGGTTAGGGGAGGCTTAGAACCTGAAGATTCAAGTTAGGAACAGGTCATTAAGGAGCCTTTTTCTCTCTATGATATATTTGTCTTTCTCCTTCAAGCTTAATTGGCCTGCCATTTAATGGATTTTGCATTGAAGAAATATTGTGGAAAAAGAGAATGTCTTCTCTTGGAAAGTATTGTGTTGTACCATAATATACCAAACATGTAAAGTTGCCCTGAGAACAACATTGATTTTCTTTTACAGTTTATAGGGCTACAATAGTTGCTAGGGATCTGAAATTGGTACACATGTGCAAAAGAATTGGTCTAAACGCCATATAGAACATAGATAAGATCTGGTTTCTTCTAGACCAGATCCCCTATAGAATTAAAATTTGAATTTCATCTCATACTTATTTTCCCAGGACCACTTCCTAAAAGATAGATACCCAAATTGTTGGCTTTTGTTCGTGAAAAGTTGTGTATCTACATTCAGAGATGAGTTCTTTAATTTTCCATGTGCTAAAGTTTTTGTCATTGTAGGACAATTGGCTCTTCAATTTAGTTTTCATTCTTCAGGCACATCCTGTCTATCACAATATGCTACCATTTTAAGATGAATCAGCTTATGTTAATGTTTCTACTGTCATTCTCATTCATCGTTTAGGAAGTGGTCCTAAAAAATAAGACATGGGATGAAACTTCCACTGCATTTCCACTTTCGTCCCACACACATGTCCTACTAACATTCAGTGGTATTTTTCAAAGTTTGTAGTGGTGTGGTTCCAATTTTCCCTCTTCTTTTCTAAGAAAATGTAAATTACAAATCAGAAGGACTGGTAACTACTAAACTGTTGGTGTTTAACTGTTTATATTTTTCTGAATTTCGTTTATTTTATTTGTATGTCTCAGTTGGAACTGCTAAGTTCCACTGGCACAACAGAAATTTGAAGCCACCATAGTGTACTGCATATGCATCTGTTCTAATTGATTTTGTTGAAGGAAGGAGCAGAGATTTATTGATTCACGTCATTTCATCCTTGGAGGGTTCTTCTCTTCTTTGCAACTTTTAAGTCATTTTCCTTTCAATTGTTACTCATTTTGCTAGTTTTGCTCTACCGTGTGCTGGTCTGATCTTAGTTACATAGTCCTAGGTAGCATGCAACAAATACTCTCGAGGAAGAAAAGACAATATGGCATGTGATATGTATGTTGGCTTGCACTCTTCGGTACAAATATTATGAGGTGGCCTTTTCTAATGTTTAGTACAGTTAATATTTCAGTAGTTTGGAAACATATCATTACAATGGGAAATTTCGGTATCTTTAAAGTAGTTTTATTATTAGTATGAACTAGAAGTAGTACTCGATCAGGAAAGTTCATGATAAGGCACATAATGTTATAATCAACTGGCATTATTGGTTAGAGTGTTGCATCTTCTATACTTATTTTGTTTAGTACATGGATCATTTGCTTGCAGATATCGTGCCTCATTCAGTAACCAGTCTGTCTCATTTGCTGACATATATCTATACTTGTGATTCAGTTTCAAAATTCTAGAAGATGCTTGTATACAATGGTTCAATCCACATGAAGGTGCAGCTTCCAAAAAATATACACATGCTGAAACAAATCATGAACTGTGGACACTGCACAACGAAGTTTGAGCACGAGCGACAGCTAATATGCGAACCGCATAGAGTGGGTCTTTGGTACTCCCTCCGTCCCAAAATAGATGTCTCAAATTTGTCAAAATTTAGATGAATCTAGACACTATTTAGTACATAGATTCATCCAAAATTTGAAAAATTTAAGACATCTATTCTTGGACGGAGGAAGTATTATAGATTTTAGAGAGATTACTAGCTGTGTATATATGATCAAAGATGAAGATTTCATAGAGATTACCAGCTGATATGTGAACCGCACAACTGCCTACTCTATTTTCATGAAGCGTGAGCTTGATCTTAGGTGGGTGCTTCTTCTTTGAGTAATGTAATGCCGGAGAGTAGACTCTCTCAAAGTCCTAGGGCCACTAGTGCACACGTACCTCTCTAACACCGGTTTGGAGGACCCTCTAACACCGGTTATAGAACCGCTATTGCGGTTTCGGTGTTAGAGAGCCCCCCCCTTAACACCGGTTCTTATACGAATCGATGTTAGGGGGGGGGGGGGCTGAGCGCTCCGCGGCAGGAAAAAGAGATAAATCTCTGTCGCGGCAGAAAAATGGTCTAAATCTCTACCGCGGCGGAGTTCTGCCCCGTTCTGGGCGTATTTTTGCGGCGCGGTGGGGACGGGGAGGGGGAGGGGGAATCGATCGGGAGCGGTATACACATACATCGTCATCGGTCCATACGAGTACATGAATAATTAAGCAACTATTATTATACACAAACATCGTCATTGTGTGGTATTCTCCGTAAACATTGAAGCATCAAGTACAAGACAAACACGTTCAAGCATATATACAACGTTCATTTTGGTGGATATCTAAAGAGTTCTCCGCCAGGCGTGACGACCTCATCAAATATGAACCCTGTCAATTCCTCTTGAATGGCTCGTATGCGGTCAAATGGTAGGAGTTGGTCCCGCATCCGTTCGATCTGAATATATATATGAAGAATAGGGTCAATATATATATAAGAATAAAACTCAACACAATTGATGGTAATAAAATAATATTGTGTACTTTGTTTACTTACTCTGAGTTGTTCTAGTGCGGCTTGGCCCGTCGCACATATCGTGCTGCGAATGAACTCGCAAACATAGTACCCACATAAGTTATTGCCGTGTCCCTGATGCGTGCACTTTACGAGAATAGAGAGTTCAATCAAAATAATAATCAATAAAGCATGATATAATGGAATTGGAAGCAGAATCAAAGAGATACGCAGACCTAGCTAGCTAGTATTACTTACATTTTGGTCTACAAATTTTAGTTCTTCTGACCATTCACCCACGGCCCTGCCCGTGAACCTTTTCCAAACCCTGTCCGGCAAAGAAAATGGATAAAGGAGTAATTTATTACTTGTTGTCACGAAAGTTGCCGATCTAGTGCGATAATATGATTGAAATTACCTCTGGAGCATCTCTCTAAAGTCTGCCCATAGCTCTTTTTCTTTTCGTAACGAGTCCATGACAAGGACTTTTCCTGAGTCAGGTTGAATGACTAGCAGAATAAAGTGGAACCTACGCACGCATAACTCATCATCAGTTAAACTTAACATCGAGTAAGCCGAAACAGAATATGTACACGAGAGGGTAACAGTACTCACGAGAAGTTATAAGGCAATAGTATTTCCCTTTTGGTTTGTTGTCTCAGTAAAGACCTTAGCAGGAAATCTTCTGTTTGCCCGGGTTTGTCTCTTACCACTTGTTCATGAACTCTATTTGGATCAACGAACCCAATGTCAAAAGGGCCTCCTTTCATGCATTCCATAACCTTTTTCCTGCATAATAGTATATATATAAATATATGGTGAGCATATATATATATATATACATGCAATTAATGAATTGAATGAGATGAGATAGAAATTAAAGAAATAGTACTTACACACAATAAAGGCTGATGGCAGCTTTGTCGAGTTCCTTCTGATTGAATAGAAAATGCAAGTCTTGAATGTTGAAGGTGATCGCGTCGTCTCCGCACAAGAAAATCTGATCTCTTATATGCGCCATGATCCATTCTTCCTTCTCGTCTTGCAGAAATCAAGGTACCACTTGTGCAATCTTCGCATCTTTGTTGGTAGATTCTTGAGCTCCTCTTTCTTGACGAGATTCTTTCCATACTTCCATGGCTGTATGAGGTTGGCATCGCCTTTGGGCAAGTTGTCTCCCATGATGTTCAAGTATGCAATGTAAGTCATCCTCATCTCATTGGCCTTTCTTTGTAGCTCTGCCTCGTAATCATTTACGGGAGGAGCGTCCCGTGTGTCGAACACTTGGAGCGGGGCGCATGATTGGTTTTCCTGCTCTCCGAGCATGGGAACTGTTTTCTGGGGTGCCGCACGACTGCTACTTTCAGTCTCCCTACAGCGCCTTGCATCCCCCTTCAAAATCTGGCGCTCGTAGTCCGGCACAAGTGGGGTTTTAGGTTTCAAAAGATTTTTGTAAAACTTCTCCACCACCGCCGGATCTATTTTCTCCTTTGGCTCGGCCCGTCTAGGTGCAAAGAATTTCTTGACCTCTTCTTCCAAGATCCTATTGGTCTCCTCGTCGCTGCGATTCCATGGTAAAACCGGCAATGGCTTGGCGGAAGGCTGCGGGACGTAGTTTTTTGAACTCTTTGGCATACGGTTTCCTGCGGATTTCTTTGTGGCAGTGCTAGTGATGCTCTTCGTGGTAGTGCTCTTCCGCTTACGCTGAGGAGATGGCTGAAGCGCCGGAGATGCCTGGCGCGCCAGAGATGGCTGGCGCGCTGGAGATGGCTGCCGCGCAGGAGATGGCTGAAGCGGCTCAGACTGCTGACGCTGCGGAGACGGCGGGGATGCCAGCGGCCTCCAATTTGGAAGCATGATGTGTTCCTTCTTCCAAAGAATGGTTGTTTTCACTGCAAATTTGATTTGAGTTTCCCCTTCACCTGTAGCATGGTCAAGCTGTGCTTCCTCATATTCCTTCACAACCTCATCCACCCCGACAATAGCATAGCCATCTGGAATCGGTCGGCAGTGGTAAGTTCCACCAGCTACAGGAGGTAAGGCATAGCCGACAGCCACCTTAATGGATAAGCCCATTAATCTCACATGCATCTCAGCGTGTTCGCTCTCCGTGATCTCATCCACGGGGTATCGAGGACCCGCCATTTCAAGCGTGGGCTGCACGTTCTCCGTGGAAGCCACGCTGCTTTTCCGCGCAGAGTCTGGGCCGCCGGCAGCTTCCAATGCAGGCTCTTCGTGCCACTGAGATGGGCCGGTAGCTTGATGGCTCTGTTGTGCATTCACTTGCGCCTGCAGCGCCACAAGTGCATGTTTTATCTGTTTCATCCGCTCTGTACGCCTCTTTTTCTTTTCTGCCGCGCCATCTGTAAGAGTCGCCCCACTCGGCAAACCCATCCTTCCACGTCATACCCCCTGTGCCTCGTGCATGTCCAGGGTGTTCTTTTTTACCGATGGCGCGTGTGAGCTGGTCATTCTCTCTGTCGGGATGGAAGGTCCTGGCGGCTGTTTCCTCGTATGCCGTGATGAGTTCAGTGACGGGTTTGGCAAGGAGGGTTGGGAAGATACACAATCCTGTTTCTGGGTCCAACCTTGCCCCGATTCCGTAGAACCAAGTCTTTGCACATAGGTCCCACCCATCTGTCTGGGGTGTGATCCCTCTAGCGGGCAGGGCCTTCTCAGCTTCCTCCCATTTAGGCCTCTGAGATATGTAGCCACCTGACCCCGTCCTCTGGTGATATTCCTTCTTCTGGGCATTTAGCGTATTGGTTTCTGACCTCTTTTTAGCTATAGCACCTTCCTTATATGCCACAAATTCAGGCCAGTGGGGTCTTATCTTTGCATAATATGCGTCTTCGAAATCTGGAGTCTCGCGAGCTTTGACAAATTTGTTCAATTTTGTCTTCCAGTTGCGGAAAGCGTCAGCCATCTTATTTAGAGTCCACTCTTTGACCTTTTCCTTTATAACCGGTTTGTTTTCATCCTCCTCTGGCGGAAGGGTGAAATTTACCAATAGCGAATTCCAAAGCGTTTCTTTGGATCTTTCATCGACAAAGGTACCGTCGCCCTTCTTTGGCTTATTCCAATATTCAATTATGATTGGGATTTGGTCCCTAACAAGAACTCCAGCCTGACGTACAAATTTTTCTGCGGCCTTCTTGGACTCCATCGGCCTGCCATCAACACGGACTACTTCGATCGTGAACTTTGCACGATCTTTCAACCGATGGCTCGCGCCTCGCTTGCTCTTTTTCGTAGAAGAAGATTGTTGTTGGCTGGTCGAGCCAGAGGGCTAAAAGAAGAAAGAAGCGTTAATTAATACATTTACATATATACAAATCAGTCGGTGCAAGTCAGCAGAGGCTTAATCCATGCATATACCTCGATACTGCTCAGGCATTCAAAAAATATTTCCTTCTCTGCTTTGGTAAGAGTGTAGCTGGCAGGAGTTAAGTGGCATCGTTTACCCTTCTCGTTCTCAGGATGCATAGGCTCTTCAGGGTCTTTCAGACGTTGCTGGTCCTGCCGTGGTTCCGGTGTATCTTTTGTCTTCCCATACACTCCTAGGAAGCCTAGCAGGTTCACACAAACATTCTTCGTCACGTGCATCACGTCAATTGAAGAGCGGACCTCTAAGACTTTCCAATAGGGTAGGTCCCAAAATATAGATTGCTTCTTCCACATGGGCACGCGTCCGGCATCGTCATTCGGAACAGATAGACTTCCAGGACCTTTTTCAAAGATTACTTCTAGGTCCTTGACCATACCAAATACCTCCTCACCGGTACGGAGGACAGGCTTCCTCCGGGGTTCTGCCAGACGTTTGAAATGCTTGCCTTTCTTTCTTACTAGATGTAGGTTCGGAAGAAATCGACGATACCCTAGGTACACAACCTTCTTACATTTATCCAAATATACACTTTCGGTCTTATCTAAACAGTGTGTGCATTAATTGTATCCCTTGTTTGTATGCCCTGAAATGTTACTAAGAGCAGGCCAATCATTGATTGTTACGAAAAGCAATGCTCGTAGGTCAAATGTCTCCCCTTTGTGCTCATCCCACATACGTACACCTGGTTTGGCCCACAGTTGTAAAAGTTCTTTAAATAATGGCCTTAGATATGTTGGAATTATGCCCTAGAGGCAATAATAAAGATGTTATTATTATAATTCTTGTTCATGATAAAGTTTATATTCCATGCTAGAATTGTATTAAGCGTAAACTTTAATACTTGTGTGGTTTGTGAACAACACCGTGTCCCTAGTATGCCTCTATGAACTAGCTCATTTATTAATGATGGTTAAGGTTTCCTAACCATAGACATGAGTTATCGATTAATAATGAGATCATATCATTGGGAGAATGATATGATGGACAGACCCAAACTAAGCGGAGAAATTAGATCGTGTCATCGTGTTCATCTTTGCGAAGCTTTTCTTATGTCAAATATTGTATTCCTTAGACCATGAGATAATACAACTCCCTAGTATCGGAAGAAAGCTTTGAGGTCATCAAACGTCATCCTATGAGAGGGTGATCATAAAGGTGTCTCTCAGGTGATGGGAAAGTACCTGTTGGGTTGTATGTATCGAGATGGGATTTGTCCCTCCCAAGTCGGAGAGATATACTTCGGGCCGACTCGTTAATCGATAACAACGCCGCTTGCAAGCATGTGGTTAAGGAGTTAATCACAAAGTGATATCGGATTACGGAACGAGTAAAGTACTTGCTGTGAACGAGATTAAACTAGGTATGACGGTATCGACGATCAAATCTCGGGCAAGTAAAATATCGCGAGACGAAGGGAATATATATATGGGATTGATTGAATCCTGGCATCGTGGTTCATCCTATATGATAATCGATGAATGTGTGGGAGTCAATATGGGTTTCCAGACCCCGCTGTTGATTATTGATATAAGATCATGTCTGCATGTTCTCGAACCCGAAGGGTCACACACTTAACGTGTCTTGACGCTAGGATAGATTGGATAATTGGTTTATGATTTTTTGTTCGGAGTCTCGGATGGGATCCGGGACATCACGAGAGGTTCCGGAATGGTCCGGAGAATAAGATTCATATAAGGCAATGCAGTTTTTGGAGTTCGGAATTGTTTCGGGTTAATCGGTATTGTACCGGAAGCTTCTAGAACCTTCCGGAGGGGGACCAACGTGGCCCCGCCTGGCGGGAGGGGGAATGGGCCTTTGAGGGAGTGCCCTGGCCACATTGGGCCAGGGGCACAAGGCCCCATAGGGCCCAGCCGGCCAGACCTAGGGCAAACCCTAGGAAAGCTTCTAGAAGGGGGGAACTTGCCCCCCACTCCTCCCTCCTTGGCCGCCGGCCTAGGGCTTGGGGGAGGGGCTAGGGCTGGCGCCCACCCCTCTATATATAGAGGGCTGGGGCGCACCCTCCCCCCACACCTCCTCCACAACCCTAGCCGCCTTGCTGCCCTCCTCTCTCTCTCTCCCTCCCGACTGCACGTAGGCGAAGCCCTGCTGCAGAAACTCTCCACCACTTGCACCGCGCCGTCGCGTTGTAGATCCAATCCGTCTCTCCACCATACTTGCTGGACCAAGGAAGGAGGAGACGTCGAGGTGCCGCACGTGTGCATCTCTCGGAGGCATCGCCACTTGCGGTGTTAGATCGGATCGGATCGCGAGGAGGAGAAGCGAGTACGACTACATCACCCACGTTCCGTCGAACGTTCCGCTGTGCGAATCTTCAAGGGTATGAAGATCTCATCTAATCCCCCTCGTTGTTTGCATCTCCTAGATTAGATCTTGGCTTTCCCGTTCGCATCCGTAGAATTTTTTTGATTTACTATGCTGCGAAAGCCATCAGTGGTATCAGAGCTAGATCTATGCGTAGATGTGTTTCACGAGTAGAACGCAACATGGTTGTTGAGGGCGTTGATGTTTTCTGTTGCAAGCCTCTTGTTTGTGTTCTTCTTATGACGCGGGATAGTGAGATTGAAGCGGTCCAGGCCAACCTTACGCGACGTCGTTCGCGAGACCGGCTCCGCACTTGACGTGTGGCTTGTTCCACACATGCGGCTGGTGGATGCCAGTTTCTCTCACTATAGTTGTCATGGGATTTACACCGGAGTTTGGCAACCATAATATCACCATTGTGGCTTTCCGTATATAAGAATCGTTCTTAGCTTGCTACTCCCATAAGCCACGTAAAACATGCAATAACAAAGTAGAGGCGTCTAACTTGTTTTTGCAGGGAGTGTTTTCTGTGATATGGTATGGCCCAAGATGTGATGTGTATGTTGTATGCAATGATCATGTTTTGTAATGTTTCACGACTTGCATGTCGATGAGTACACAACCGGAAGGAGCCATATGGTTGTCTTTATAATTGTGTATGACCTGTGTGTCAACTTCTTATACGCCATGTAATAGCTTTACTTTATCGCTAAGTAGTTAGCAATAGTTGTAGTTGCTATTCGTGGTGGAGGCAATCATGGTGGAGTGATGGAGATCATGCTGGCACGCACAAGATGGAGATCATTGCGCGAAGATTGGCTATACCATGTCACATAAAGTTATATGCATGTGATGTTTATCCTTTTATGTATCTTATTATGCTTAGATCGCGACGGTAGCATTATACGATGATTCCTCACTTAAAGATCAAGATAAAACTGTGTTCTCCCCATGTATGCACCGTTGCGAAAGTTCATCGTGTCCAAGCATCACGTGATGATCGGGTGCTATAGACTCTACGTTCACATACAACAGGTGCAAGCCAATTTTGCACACGCGGAAATACTTGGGTTTGACTTGACGAGCCTAGCATGTACAGACATGGCCTCGAAACACATGAACTGAAAGGTTAAGCATGAGTCATATGAATGATATGATCGACACTTCATTGTCCACCATGGAAGCCACATCTCTTCTCGTGAAGATCGGATTAGGTGTGGTGAATTTGGATCGTGTTCACTAAAAAACTTGAGGGATGTTGAATTTAGTGGGAGTTCATCTAGTAATTTGATTAAAAGTTGAACTAGTTATCATGAACATAGTCTAATTTGTACTTGCAAACATTGTAGATCAAATGGCTAAGTCCAACTTCAACTTCAACGTTTTTGCTGAGAAGGAAAAGCTTAGAAACAATGGGTCTAACTTCACCAACTGGTTCCGCAATCTGAGAATCATTCTCTCTAGCGGTCAAAAGGACTATGTCCTTGAAAATGCTTTAGGTGACGCCCCTGCTGTAGATGCGCCAGCTGATGAGAAAGCTGTCTATCAGTCGCGCAAAGATGATTATGGTGTGATTAAGAGCACCATGTTGTTTGCTATGGAATCGGACCTTCAAAATCGTTTTGAAGACTATCCCGGGCCCTTTGAGATTCTTCAGGATCTGAAAACCATGTTTCAGACTCAAGCCCGTTCTGAGAGATATGAGATCTCTGAGAAATTCTTTAACTGCAAGATGGAGGAAGGGAGTTTCGTTAGTGAGCACGCCATAAAGATGTCGGGCTACTTTCAACGCCTTGATCAGCTGGACTGCAAGATTCCAGAGGAGCTCAAGATTGATAGGGTTCTGCAATCACTCCCTCCCAGCTACAAAAGTTTTGTAGTGACTCATAATCAGATTGGTTCCACTGATACGATCACCGAGCTCTTCGCAAAGCTGAAGGCTGCAGAGGTGGACATCAAAAAGGATAATCATGTGTTGATGGTCAACAAGCCCCCCACCTTCAAGAAAGGTAAGGGTGCAAAGAAGCCCTTCAAGAAAGGCGGCGGAAAGCGCGTTGCCCCTGCTGAGAAGAAGCTCAAGTCTGGACCCAAGCCGGACACTGAGTGCTTCTATTGCAAGGACAAGGGTCACTGGAAGCGCAACTGTCTGAAATACTTAGCGGACAAGAAGGCTGGCACCATCAAAGGTATATTTGATATACATGTTATTGATGTTTTCCTTACTAGCCCTCGTTCTAGTGCCTGGGTATTTGATACTGGTTCAGTTGCTAATATTTGTAACTCGAAACAGGAGCTACGGAATAGACGGCGGCTTGCGAGGGATGAGGTGACGATGCGCGTTGGCAACGGATCAAGAGTTGATGTGATGGCCATCGGCACGCTCTCCTTAGTTTTACCTTCGGGATTAGTTTTAAACCTTAATAAGTGTTATTATGTGCCTGCGTTGAGCATGAACATTATTTATGGATCGTGTTTATTGCAAGACGGTTATTCATTTAAATCGGAGAATAATGGTTGTTCTATTTATATGAGTAACATCTTTTATGGTCATGCACCTGTTGTGAATGGTTTATTTCTTCTGAATCTCGAAAGGGATAAAACACACATCCATAACATTGAGGCTAAGAGATGCAAAGTAGATAGTGATAATACTACTTATTTGTGGCACTGTCGTCTAGGTCATATTGGTGTAAAGCGCATGAAGAAACTCCATTCTGATGGACTTTTGGAGTCTCTTGATTTTGAATCATTTGACACATGCGAACCATGCCTCATGGGCAAGATGATCAAAACCCCATTCTCCGGAATGATGGAGCGAGCAACAGACTTGTTGGAAATCATACATACCGATGTATGCGGACCGATGATTGTTTCGACGCGCGGTGGATATCGCTATTTTCTCACTTTTACCGATGACTTAAGTAGATATGGGTATATCTGTTTAATGAAACATAAATCTGAAACATTTGAAAAGTTCAAGGAATTTCAGAATGAAGTGGAGAACCATCGTAACAGAAATATTAAGTTTCTACGATCCGATCGTGGAGGTGAATATTTGAGTTATGATTTTCTCACACATCTTAAAGCTAGCGGAATCGTTTCGCAACTCACGCCACCCAGAACACCACAGCGCAATGGTGTGTCTGAACGCCGGAATCGAACCCTATTAGATATGGTCCGATCGATGATGTCTCTTACTGATTTGCCGTTATCATTTTGGGGTTATGCATTAGAAACCGCTGCATTCACTTTAAATAGGGAACCATCTAAATCCGTTGAGACGACACCGTATGAACTGTGGTTTGGTGCTAAACCTAAGTTGTCGTTTCTTAAAGTTTGGGGATGCGAAGCTTACGTCAAGAAGTTGATGCCGGACAAGCTCGAACCCAAAGCGGAGAAATGCGTCTTCATAGGATACCCTGAGGAAAATATTGGGTATACCTTCTATCACAGAACCGAAGGCAAAGTGTTTGTCGCAAAGAACGGTTCCTTTCTTGAGAAGGAGTTTCTCTCGAAAGAAGTGAGTGGGAGGAAAGTAGAGCTAGACGAGGTTGTTGAACCTTCTCTTGAATTGGAGAGTAGCGCAGCACCTGAAATTGTTCCAGTGCCGCCTGCACCAACAATAGAGGAAGCTAATGACAAGGATCATGAAGCTTCGGACGATGCTGCTACTGAACGTTGCAGGTCGACAAGGTCGCGTGCCCCTCCTGAGTGGTACGGCAACCCTGTCTTGACTGTCTTGCTGGTAGAAGACAGTGAACCTACGAACTATGAGGAAGCGATGATGAGCCCAGACTCTGAGAAATGGCTAGAGGCCATGAAATCCGAATTGGGATCCATGAGCGAAAACCAAGTATGGACTTTGGTGGACCCTCCTAGCGACCGAAAGGCCGTTGAGTGCAAATGGATCTTCAAGAAGAAAACGGACGCGGATGGTAATGTTACCGTCTATAAAGCACGGCTTGTCGCGAAAGGTTTTCTACAAGTTCAAGGTGTTGACTACGATGAGACTTTCTCTCCCGTAGCGATGTTTAAGTCCATTCGGATTTTATTAGCAATTGCTGCGTTTCATGATTATGAAATTTGGCAGATGTATGTCAAGACTGCGTTCCTCAATGGAAACATTGATGAAGAGTTGTATATGATGCAACCCGAAGGTTTTGTAGATCCTAAGGATGCTGATAAAGTATGCAAACTTCAGCGTTCCATTTATGGACTGAAGCAAGCATCTCGGAGTTGGAACCTTCATTTTGATCAAGTGATCAAGAGCTTTGGATTTGTTCCGAATTTCTACGAAGCTTGTATCTACAAGAAAGTGAGTGGGAGCTCGGTGACATTTCTGGTACTATATGTGGATGACATATTGATTATTGGAAATGACATTAACATGCTTAACGATGTGAAGAGTTATTTGAACAAGTGTTTTTCAATGAAAGACCTAGGTGAAGCTGCTTATATATTGGGAATCAAAATATATAGAGATAGACAAAGACGCCTGATAGCTTTAAGCCAGAGTACATACCTAGACAAAGTTCTGAAAAGGTTCAGAATGGATAAGGCAAAGAAAGGTTCAGTGCCTATGTTGTCAGGTAAGATATTGAGAAAGGCTCAGTGTCCAGCTACGGTAAATGATAGAGGAGCTATGAGCAAAGTGCCTTATGCCTCGGCCATAGGTTCTATCATGTATGCCATGCTGTGTACTAGACCGGATGTGTCCAATGTTCTTAGTTTGACGAGCAGATATCAAAGTGATCCAGGAGTGGAACACTGGACAGCCGTGAAGAACATCCTAAAGTACCTAAATAAGACTAAAGAAATGTTCTTAGTCTATGGAGGTGATGAACATCTCGTCGTAAAAGGTTACGTCGACGCTAGTTTCGACACCGACAAGGATGATTCTAAGTCTCAGACAGGATACGTTTATATTTTGAATGGAGGAGCTGTGAGCTAGAGAAGCTGCAAGCAAAGCGTGATCGCGGGATCTACAGTAGAAGCGGAATACATGGCTGCTGCAGAAGCGTCAAGTGAAGGAGTTTGGATCAGGAACTTCATCACTGAGCTTGGCGTGGTTCCAAGTGCATTGGAACCACTGGAGACATTGTGTGACAACACTGGCGCCATAGCACTCGCTAAGGAACCAAGATATCATCCAAAGACCAAGCATATCAACCGCAAGTTTCATATAATCCGAGATTATATAGCAGATGGAGATCTGAAGATTAGCAAAGTACATACAGATCTGAATGTCGCAGATCCATTGACTAAACCTCTTCCACATGTAAAACATGATCAGCACCTTAGTGCCATGGGTGTGAGATTGTTGCCAAATGTAAACTAGATTATTGACTCTAGTGCAAGTGGGAGACTGTTGGAATTATGCCCTAGAGGCATTAATAAAGATATTATTATTATAATTCTTGTTCATGATAAAGTTTATATTCCATGCTAGAATTGTATTAAGCGGAAACTTTAATACTTGTGTGGTTTGTGAACAACACTGTGTCCCTAGTATGCCTCTATGAACTAGCTCATTGATTAATGATGTTTAAGGTTTCCTAACCATAGACATGAGTTGTCGATTAATAATGAGATCATATCATTGGGAGAATGATATGATGGACAAACCCAAACTAAGCGGAGCAATTAGATCGTGTCATCGTGTTCATCTTTGCGAAGCTTTTCTTATGTCAAATATTGTATTCCTTAGACCATGAGATAATACAACTCCCTGGTATCGGAAGAAAGCTTTGAGGTCATCAAACGTCATCCTATGAGAGGGTGATCATAAAGGTGTCTCTCAGGTGATCGGAAAGTACCTGTTGGGTTGTATGTATCGAGATGGGATTTGTCCCTCCCAAGTCGGAGAGATATACTTCAGGCCCACTCGGTAATCGATATCAACACCGCTTGCAAGCATGTGGTTAAGGAGTTAATCACAAAGTGATATCGGATTACGGAACGAGTAAAGTACTTGCTGTGAACGAGATTGAACTAGGTATGATGGTACCGACGATCAAATCTCGGGCAAGTAAAATATCGCGAGACGAAGGGAATATATATATATGGGATTGATTGAATCCTGGCATCGTGGTTCATCCGATATGATCATCGATGAATGTGTGGGAGTCAATATGGGTTTCTAGACCCCGCTGTTGATTATTGATATAAGATCATGTCTGCATGTTCTCGAACCCGAAGGGTCACACACTTAACGTGTCTCGACGCTAGGATAGATTGGATAATTTGTTTATGAGTTTTTGTTCGGAGTCTCAGATGGGATCCGGGAAATCACGAGAAGTTCCGGAATGGTCCAGAGAATAAGATTCATATAAGGCAATGCAGTTTTCGGAGTTCGAAATTGTTTCGGGTTAATCGGTATTGTACTGGAAGCTTCTAGAACCTTCCGGAGGGGGACCAACGTGGCCCCGCCTGCCGGGAGGGGGCATGGGCCTATGAGGGAGTGCCCTGGCCGCATTGGGCCAGGGGCACAAGGCCCCATAGGGCCCGGCCGGCCAGACCTAGGGCAAACCCTAGGAAAGCTTCTAGAAGAGGGGAAACTTGCCCCCCACTCCTCCCTCCTTGGCCCGCCGGCCTAGGGCTTGGGGGAGGGGCTAGGGCTGGCGCCAACCCCTCTATATATAGAGGGCTGGGGCGCACCCTCCCCCCACACCTCCTCCACAACCCTAGCCGCCCTGCTGTCCTCCTCTCTCTCTCCCTCCCGACTGCACGTAGGCGAAGCCCTGCTGCAGAAACTCTCCACCACTTGCACTGCGCCGTCGCGTTGTAGATCCAATCCGTCTCTCCACCATACTTGCTGGACCAAGGAAGGAGGAGACGTCGAGGTGCCGCACGTGTGCATCTCTCGGAGGCATCGCCACTTGCGGTGTTAGATCGGATCGGATCGCGAGGAGGAGAAGCGAGTACGACTACATCACCCACGTTCCGTCGAACGTTCCACTGTGCGAATCTTCAAGGGTATAAAGATCTCATCTAATCCCCCTTGTTGTTTGCATCTCCTAGATTAGATCTTGGCTTTCCCGTTCGCATCCGTAGAATTTTTTTGATTTACTATGCTGCGAAACCCATCAAGATACACATCAATGTCGTTGCCGGGTTGCCTCGGGCCTTGGATGAGTACTGGCATCATAATGAACTTCCTCTTCATACACAACCAAGGAGGAAGGTTATAGATACATAGAGTCATAGGGCAGGTGCTGTGACTGCAGCTCTTCTCACCAAAAGGATTCATGCCATCTGTACTTAGACCAAACCTTAAGTTCCTTGCGTCACGTGCGAAGTCCAGGTACTCTCGCTCGACTTTTCTCCACTTTTCTCAACATTGCGTCTTTCTTACGGTCTTCCATGTGCCATCGCAACAACTTGGCATGCTCTTTATTTCTGAAGAGACGTTTTAACCGTGGTATTATAGGAGCATACCACATAACCTTGGCAGGAACCTTCTTCCTAGGGGCCTCGCCCTCAACATCGCCAGGATCGTCTCGTCTGATCTTATACCGCAGCGCAGTGCATACCGGGCATGCATCTAAATTCTCGTACTTCTCACCGCGGTAGAGGATGCAGTCATTAATGCAGGCATGTATCTTCTGCACGTCTAATCCTAGAGGGCAGACAACCTTCTTTGCTTGGTATGTACTGTCGGGCAACTCATTATTTCTTGGAAGAAGATTCTTCATTTTTACCAACAACTTTGAAAATGCGCTGTCAGTCACACTGTTCTCTGCCTTCCATTGCAGCAAATTCAGTGTGGTACCTAGCTTTGTGTGGCCATCTTCGCAAGTTGGGTACAACAATGTTTTGTGATCCTTTAACATCTGCTCCAGCTTCTCCTTCTCCTTTTCAGTTTCACATTCTTCCTTTGCATCAGTAATGGCCCAACCAAGATCGTCATCAGCGGGCCCATCTTCTGCCTCTTGATCTTCATTATCTACCCCCGTTGCAGTATCATCATATTCAGGATACATATTATGATAGTTGTCATCATCCTCTTCTTCTTTGTTGTCTTCCATCATAACCCCTTTTTCTCCGTGCTTGGTCCAACAATTATAGCTGGGCATGAAACCGGATCGAAGCAGGTGGACGTGAATGGTTCTGGTATTTGAGTAGTCTTTCTTGTTCTGACAGTGAACACACGGACAGCACATAAAACCATTGTGACCACGGTTTGCATTAGCCACAACGATGAAATTTTGGAGGCCCGTGATGTACTCGGAAGTGCGTCGGTCACCGTACATCCATTGTCGGTTCATCTGCATTAATATATAGTATATATCAAAAATTAATAGGGAGATGACCATTTATATATATAATACATCAATGACACATGAAAGGATAGTTGCTGACCTCGACCGAGAAGGAAAGAGCAACGAGAAAACTTATTTTGAGCTCTCGGGCATTTCACCGAACACCTCTTGTGCATACGAAAAAACACAAACTAGCACACCTCACACCCTCTTGCTAGGCTCCAAAATGAGAGAGTGAAAAAATGGAAGAGAGGGGTGTGGGCTGCGGTGTCTTATATAGCCCCCCCCCCCCCCTTTAACACCGGTTCAAGCCACGAACCGGTGTTAAAGGGGGGCTGCGCGGGCCACCGGTGCAGGGGCCTTTAACACCGGTTCGTGCCACGAACCGGTGTTAAAGGGGGGCTCCTTTTTGCTGCACGGTCCACGCTGGTACCCCCCCCCCCCTTTAACACCGGTTCGTAGAAGAACCGGTGTTAAAGCCCATTTCCAGGCTCAACCAAAGGCCTCGTTTCTACTAGTGGGCTTGTCCTAGGCATTTTTCTAAGCAATTCTCTGCTACTAATGAAAATGGCAAATATTTTGCCCTGTTTCAAAAAAATAGCTGCTTATATGTTTCTCAGTATAGCTTATTTTAGTCATGGATGCATCCATCTGTTGTAAGCTTCCTAAAATTGACCGGTTGATTAATTAATTGTTCCATATCTTCTCAAATAATTTACTGAATATTACAATATAGAATATATTTATTTCCTTTTGCATTTTGATGCATGAACTTCCATGATTCCCTCCAGATGTTGATATGTTTGATGTTGGTATAGTTGTCTGGCAAATTCATTGTTGATCAATGTTCTAAGACTAGAGATAAGGACAGGTGTGTTATTATCATGGCAGTGTCCAGTTATTGTTGAAATACTGTTTTGCTAGTTGTGTTTCTGCGTCGTTCCAGACTTCTAGTGTCCAACACAATTTTTGCTGCCTAATTTTGCTCAAGCGAGCTGCTCTTTTGCCTATATGGATGCTGCTAAGGGGTCTTGAGGAAGCTGTGGTTGCCAACACGTTGGGGTTGTATTTGCTACTGGATAGGTTCTCTGTGTTTCTGGTTCGCTTGCTGCATGCACCAGTCGAATGCATGACGGAGCTTTATTTTTGTTCTATATGTGGTAACTGAGTTGTCTGTGGATGGTATGTCTAGGGTTTCGAATGTGTCTCGTGCGTGTCAACGGACTCCTTGATGAGCTGCTGGTAACTGTTGTTATACTTGAGGTGGAGCTATTTGCCTTGTCCTTGCTCTATGTTTTTGTTCTAGGTCTTATTTTTTGAGGACCTCGGAGGCATATACACAAACCGACAGAGAAGAAAACGCCACAAAATAGGGCGCAACAACGCGGGCAGGGTCCTTCTAGTAAGAGTCCATTGCTCCAACAGTTCATGCATTGATTAAAACTCAAAGTGCGTAGAACAGAAAGAACTGGTTCGTCCGCCAACTTAATCGGCATCGACGCCAGGTTGTTTTCCAGGGGATTGAGTGTAACGACCAGGGACTCGGCATCGGGCCCGTGTTGTGATGGGCCGAGGAAACAAATAAAAGGAAGTACATGTTACAATAGTTTTGGACCGTTTTTTGATTTATCGGTGGCAGTGGTATGTAATTTTTTAACCTTCCTTCCTTTATTAGTAGGCATAGTTATAAGGATAGATAGTCAATGTATCCATACGTTGCAATGGGAAGATAAAATATACATTTAGAAGGCCTAGAAGACTTTATTGAATATTCTTTTTAACGTGACTATGGCGGGTTTATGCCAGCCTAGACATTTTTATAACTTCAAACGATTCATTACATAGAGGTTCCGGGGGGGGGGGGGGTACGGGAAGAGATTGGGAGGATCATATCTATTACACCAATGATTTAACCTACCTGAGGAGGAGGTCGTATTGCATCCGTTAGCCCCCATAATCTCATATCTTCCTCAATTGCGGATCGCTACCTGAAGAGGTTTATCTTTGTGATTGAAAACGAGGGCGTTTCTACATATAAACATAATTTAAGAGCATAGAAATAAATAGCCACATAATATCTCATAAACAATAAGATCCTACTTTATTTACTGAAATGTAATTTAATAGAAAAACTATTATTAACTTACATGTGAAGAACTCAAAAGCCGTATCTTTTCGAGATAGACGTAGCATCGTGAGGGCATGAATCCGGGATAGAAGCAAGTTCTCTCAATACCAGTATCCCACTCATCGTTGTTTCTAGAATTCCATTTGAAAACAATATAGAATTCCTTTTGCAAAAATATATAATTCTAATATAATTAGCAGTGCTATGTGTGCATCCAAGAAAAGAAATATAATCTAAAAAAGAGAGGCAAACTTAAATATGATTACTGATCCAGTTTTATATTATCCTAGTACGTTTATTTTCTCCTTCTAATTAAATGGACTAATGTAGTGCTCCTGTCCTGCGTGCATTCAACAGTGATCATATGTTGGTATTTTGAATACCAAGTGTAATCTATAGGAATTTGTTGTATGAGTTCCTATGCACCTTGTTGTAAGGAGCCGATCTTGTTCCACCTCCATCTTTTGTGATTGCCATCACACGGCGGCAACATATGCAGGCAACAACCGGCAATCTTGTTTAATTTCACAACGCCACATACAGGGTGTGGCTGACTTGTGATGCGGCTCAGATCACTGTAGAGCATCGTTGGGAGACCCCAAGAGGAGGGTATGATGAGTACAGCAGCAAGTTTTTCCCTTAGTAATAAACCAAGGTTATCGAACCAGTAGGAGGAAGGAAACGACTCAAAGGTGTTGCTAGCAACTGGAAACCTGAACAACACAAACTCAAGACTTTGCCCCAACGAAGAGTGAGGTTGTCAATCTCACCGGTTTACTGAAAACAAAAGATTAATTGTATGGTGTGGAAGGTAATGGTGGTTTGCAGAAGGTAAACAGTAACAGTGGAAGATGTATCAATGGTAAATATTGGACCGGGGTCCATAGTTCACTAGAGGTGTTCTCCTTTAGATAAACAACATGGCATGCTGGGTAACCAAATTACAGGAGGGCAATTGATAGGACAGAGCAAAGCATAACAATGCAATACTAGACATTCTTGGTCCTATGAGATTTGATTGGGCAATACAATAATATATACATAGACTGCCATCCAACTGCATCTATGACTAGTAATCCATCTTCAGGTTATCATACGGACCCCCTCCACTATTAAGTTGCAAGCAACGGATAACTGCTTTAAGCAAAGTGTGTAAGGTAAACAATCCACTTATTCCATGAACAAGAGATCGTTGTTTTCTCCCTAGTAGCAACAACACATCTACAACCTTAGAGATTTCTGTCACTTCACCAGATTAAATAGAGGCATGAACCCACTATCGAGCATAAATACTCCCTCTTGGAGTCACTGCATCTACTTGGCTAAGATAGCTACTAGAAACGGAGAGCATGCAAGATCACAAACAATACAGACATGATAGAATCAATAAAATAGAATCATTAACCAATCTGACATAGTAATCTCAATATCCATCGAATCCCCGCAAACACAACATGCATGATTACAAATATATGGTCTTGATCATGAACGGAGCTCACAAGATCTAAACATGGTAGCACAAAGGAGGATAAAACAACCATCTAGCTACTACACGGACCCGTAGTACAAGGTGGAACTACTCACGCTTCATACCGGAGGCTGGCATGGTGATGAAGAAGGCCTCCGGGATGATCTCTCCCCTCCGGCAGGGTGCCGGGAAGAGCTTTAGATCCCCCCGATCTAGGGACGATGGTGGTGGCGGCTAAGGACTATTTTGTGGAAGATTGATCAGGTCCTTAGGGTTTTGGTATCGGGAGCTTCTTATAGGCGAAGAGGGAGTCCAAGGGGGTGCTCGGGGCTGCTACACCCCCTAGGCGCGGGCCAGGCCTGTCCGCTCGGCCAGGGGGTGTGGCCCCCTCGCGGCCCTTCTCCGTCTCGTCTTCTGGCACCGTGTTCCCCACGGTAAAATATTGACTTTGGCTTTTGTCCCGTCCAATTCCGAGAATATTGATTTTCTGACTTTTCTGGAACCAAAACAACAGAAAACGGGCAACTAGCATTGTGGCATCTTTTCAATAGGTTAGTCCCAAAAAACATATAAAAATACCTCAAATATAAGACAAAGCAAAGTAGATACTAAACAAGCATGGAACATCAAAAATTATAGATACGTTTACGACGTATCAAGCATCCCGAAGCTTAACTCCTACTCGTCCTCGAGTAGGTAAGTGATAAAAAGAATAATTTTTTAGGTGACATGCACCATAAAAAACAAGATCAAACCATTTGCAAGCATTGAAAGCTGGGATCAAAGTACTCTAAACATGAGCATGAAATAAGAAGTTCTAACAATAAGACAAAGTAACTATGCCTGCAACATGAAAGGTTACAAACAAATATCATGAATAACAATGCATTGAAAGACGTTTGTTTGTTTCACATATAGAAAACATAGCATAGTGGCATTCAGCTTGTCCCTCATAGAGTAGCAATAAATGCATAGGACAACTTCAAAGTTCATAAGAGTGACTAGATACAAATAGTTCATGAGCAAGCAATATCAACAATATGCATCAATCAATAAGTTTTGGGACAATGCACATAGAACTAAGAATGTCAACTATGATCTCTTAATTGGTGCCTAAGGATAGAAGGTGGAGACTCAATATAATGGTGGAAGAAAGGCCCTTCATAAAAGGGAAGCAGGGATTTCAAGTCTCAAAAAGAGCTTCCAAAAATTATGGCACTTGTTAGCTTTCAGCTCTCATTACCCCTATCATAAGCATCTAGAAGTGATTAAGGTTAAAGTGAACAAACTATGGAATATATGCTTGACAAAGTATAAGTTGGCAATCTCATGTCCCTTGAATACGAGGGCCGCTCCTCATGCTACTCAACTTTAGTCACCGGTAAGTTCTTGTCATAGTAAGTACATGTGTATCATAGAGAACCACCAACGGGGTACCTGATACGTCGGAAACGTATCTAGCACAAAGGAGGATAAACAACCATCTAGCAACTACACGGACCCGTAGTCCAAGGTGGAACTACTCATGCTTCATATCGGAGGCTGGCATGGTGATGAAGAAGGCCTCCGGGATGATCTCTCCCCTCTGGTAGGGTGCCGGGAAGAGCTTCAGATCCCCCGAATCTAGGGACGATGGTGGCGGTGGCTACAGACTGTTTTGTGGAAGATTGATCAGGTCCTTAGGGTTTTGGTATCGGGGACTTCTTATAGGCGAAGAGGGAGGCCAAGGGGGTGCCCGAGGTGGCTACACCCCCTAGGCGCGGGCCATGCATGTCTGCTCGGCCAGGGTGTGTGGCCCTCTTGTGGCCCTTCTCCGTCTCGTCTTTTGGCTCCGTGTTCCCCACGGTAAAATATTGACTGTGGCTTTTGTCCTGTACAACTTCGAGAATATTGATTTCCTGACTTTTCTGGAACAAAAAACAGGCAACTGGCACTGTGGCATCTTGTCAATATTTAGTCCCAAAAAACATATAAAAATACCTCAAAGAGAAGACAAAGCAAAGCAAAGTAGATACTAAACAAGCATGGAACATCAAAAATTATAGATACATTTACGACGTATCAAGCATCCCCAAGTTTAACTCCTTCTCGTCCTCGAGTAGGTAAGTGATAAAAACAATAATTTTTAGGTGACATGCACCTTCAAAAACAAGATCAAACCATTTGCAAGCATTGAAAGCTGGGATCAAAGTAATCTAAACATGAGCATGAAAGAAGTTCTAACAATAAGACAAAATAAATATGCATGCAACATGAAAGGTTACAAACAAATATCATGAATAACAATGCATTGAAAGACGTTTGTTTGTTTCACATATAGAAAACATAGCATAGTGTCATTCAGCTTGTCCCTCATGGAGTAGCAATAAATGCATAGGACAACTTCAAAGTTCATAAGAGTGACTAAATACAAATAGTTCATGAGAAAGCAATATCAACAATATGCATCAATCAATAAGTTTTGGGACAATTCACATAGAACTAAGAATGGAAACTATGCTCTCTTAATTGGTGCCTAAGGATAGAAGGTGGAGACTCAATATAATGGTGGAAGAAAGGCCCATCATAAAAGGGAAGCAGGGATTTCAAGTCTCAAAAAGAGCTTCCAAAAATTATTGTACTTGTTAGCTTCCATCTCTCATTGCCCCTATCATAAGCATCTTGAAGTGATTAAGGTTAAAGTGAACAAACTATGGAGTATATGCTTGACAAAGTATAAGTTGGCAATATCATTGTAACACCCTCTGAATCGGCCCTATGCGAGTTTCAGCGCTTCCCGCCAAACCCGCATAGAAATGATTCAAAGGTGCCCACCAGGCACTTGCGTGCGGGTGGAAAACGAAGTAATATCATTACACAATAGTCCTCGATGGGACCCACAAAACATATATATACAACAGCGACTCAAAGAGTCAAGAATACGGATATACAATACAAAGATCCAAATCACCTAGAAAACGATACAGCGTCCGAGTACGGACAAGATGCAAATTGAGCTAAGAGCCCTGAAGAATAACCAATGGCGTCCATAACCCTGCCCAGGCCAAGCCGGAAGGGTAACCCTGCTAACGACGTCGATCTCAAAACCTGCTTAAACAAAAGGGGTGCCGACAAAGGGCAAAGGAAAAAGAGAGAGCGGTCAGTACTGAGGCCAGTACACGGTGAGGCTAGAATTCGGCGGTCCTCGCCTACATAGGTATGGTGGACTGAAGCGGCAGCGCGGCATGCACTAAACAACCTATAGAGACTCGATACAACTAGCGGCTATCAGAGAGGGGTAAGAAAGACCTATTCGGAACCAACCTGATACTACCACCAAACATACCCATCCTGGTGTTTCCCCCTCGAGACCAAATGAGGAAGTCAACCGAGGAACTCACACCGTTGGCAGTTTTATTTATTCAGTTATCGTTGCAGCAATTACTAGTCAGGTATAGATAGTCCTCATGATAGAATAAGCAGTGGGCAGTTTTAGTTAACCATTCCGTTGTAGTTGCAACACTTACTAGTCAGATACAATTAGCATGAGACATCCCAAAACCCAGCAGTTGTTGGTACTTTTATTTAGCCATTCCGTTGCAGTGAAGCTGATTACTAGTCATATCGGGTACAAGTCAAATTATAGCAGTAAACTTTAGTTATAGTTGTCTATGATCGAGAACTGTGCTCCAAGTCGTCCATAACCGCGGACACGGCTTCTCGAAAAGATTTAACCCTGCAGGGGTGCACCAAATTTTCCACACGCACCTACACCCTTGTTGTCAGATCAGGTAGGTACAAGATCACAAAACATACACCCAACGGTATGTCGACGGGGTTTCGGACACGACGTTTCCCAGACCCAAAGCAAGCACGGGGGGCCACCCCACTAAGCTACCCGCAACGAAGTCGGCCGGTCTCCGAGACGGACTCAGGGTTTGCGTCAATGGCTGTAAACGACGGGGAACCCGAAACTCTCGGGCTTGTCGATACCGCGAAAACACTCCGCTTACCTAAACAGTACATGTGCTCCTCGCACAATCTTAAATTAAGCAGTAAAGCATGGCATAAGTACAGGATAGTAATAAAGCCCCAAACTACTTGTGGCCCCCAGTATAGTACTTGGAATCAGGTACTAAATCGATGGGGGTGCCCATACACCCCACCTGTGGTTAGCGCGCTCGATCTCGGAACAGGTGTCAAGAACTCGGGGTCCTACGGGACACAAGTGGACGGTTAACAACCAAATAACATCTATTGCCCACCTGTGCCTCTGCATTTACCTACTATCAATTTTAGCTATTAAACAATAATTAAAGCCATGATCATCTCCAACATTAAACATGCGGCATTACTCCAACAACTGTGGTACTTGACGACACGCAACAGCACTTGAGCAAGCGACTACGACGCGCAGGTCCAACTATCTACCAAACAACAGGTAATAGGATGTGTCTAAGGCAATATGAGGCTGCAAGGGATATCACGGGTACGGAAACTAGAGCATCGAAACACAGATAGCAATAGATCAACAGGAGGGAGTAAATACTATGAAAGTAAGATAGGTAGAAAGGGGGAGATTGCTCGCCTGAAAACATTGCCGAAGGTTCATCCGAAGATCGGGTCGACACTCGCATCAACTCATCGGCCTAGTCCGTGAAGAAGCAAAACACTAGCACAAACACCGGATGCACTATTTAATACTATGACAGAAGATCGGGCATGATGCATGTATGATATATGACATGGAAAAGGTGCGATGCTATTAGGCAAGATTAAGCGGAACCGGGGTCCCGACAAATATTTAGGTGGTTCATGTTGTTTAGCTACCCTGCATTTTAAATGTTGTCTTAACATGGCAAAAGATAGCACCGGTTCGCTACACCAATTTAAATGGGACCAATATAAGACTAGATTTGCCCGCATATGGATCCCATATTTAATTTAGGTGAATCATCTAGATACCCCCAAACACCCACAATATGTATGCAAACATGTTCATTTAATATGCAATAAGATCAATAACATATATTATAAAAATATGAGGGGTCTCGGATAGGGGTCACACATCGAATGGCGATCTTGGGGTTCACCGAGGGTTCGGGTTTTGGATCGGGCTCAGGGTCTTGGCGTCTTCGGGTCCCCGAGGAGAGCTGGGTTTCCACGATGAGGTTACTAGCGGACCGTGTTGGAGATCATGTCGGTCCTTTCTTCGTTTGTGGCGAACTTGGTCGATGGCCTTCGGATCACACCAACGGAGGGTCGATCTTGTCTAGCACCCATGGAAGAGACCTTGGCAGAATGCCAAGATAACAAACACGACAAAAGGTACACATGTCAAATTGTGCCATAACCAAACAGGTAATAGCACACGATGAACAGAGGCACGAGGCAGTGCCTGGCTTGAACGACGACCAGGGCGGCGGACATGGAGCCAAAGAGGTGGGGTCGATGCTGGCCGGAGCACCGCTGCGGCGACGGCTTGGTGAGGCGCGGCCGGTGCAGGGGTCTGGAGAAGAGGCGGCTCGGCGAAGGAGAGCGGGCCGGACGCGGGCCCGGTGCTGGAGGCCGGAGGGGCAGCACAGAGAGGAGAGCGCGGTGACGCGACGGCGTCGGTGCAGAGGAGGTCGCAGTCGAGAGGAAGGGCGCAGGCCAGCAGACGGCGACGACGGGTACGAAACGGAGGAGGGGCCCGGCGGTCGGAGACGAACGCGGGAGGAAGGGGGGTCGCGGGAAGGAAGCTGCGGCCGAGGGAGAGGGGGCGCTCGGGTCGCAAGGAGCTCGACGGGCGGCTGCAGAGGGGCGCCGGCAGGCTCGGGCGATGCTCCTGCCGATGGGGAAGGGCGACAGAGGGTCGGACGGCTCTGGCTCGAGAAGCTTGAGGGGGCGGCATCCGGCGAGGAGAGGGAGGGTCGCGGTCGGCGACGAGGTCCACGCGGGACGGGACGGAGCCGGGGAGGAGAGCCGCGGAGTACCGGCGGCGGCGAGGCTGACGGAGGAGCGGCCGAAGAAGCGGGTGGAGGCGGCCGAGGTGGACTTCCGTCGGCGATGAGGCGCGCCGGGACGGCCGCGGGGCAAGGCGACAGCGACGCTGAGCTCTGCGGAAGGAGAGGGCGACAGAGGCCTGGCGGCGGCACCGATCGGAGAGGGGGAAGGAGGTGGCGTGCGGGACGGGATTAGGAGGTTAGGGACGAGGGGATCCCGTGTGGGGAGGCGTGCGTGCGGGCCAGGTGCGGGTCGGGGCACGGGAGAGAGGCTGGCGGGGTGGGGCCAGGCTGGTCGGTGCGTGGGGGATGGGGAGTGGTTGGTGGGCGGGAAGGAGTGGAGGGCAGGTGGGGGGGCTGTGTGTGAGTGCGTGTGTGGTGTGCAGGTGGTGTTGGGGTGTGGGCAGGGGGTGTGGGCTGGTGAGGTGGCAAGACAGGGTTGGTCGGGATGAGGTGGAGGGGTGCCAGGGTGGCGGCGGCTGGGAGGAAAAAGAGGGAGGAGGGGTTAGGCAGCTAGGGTTTGGTAACGGGGTGGTAGGCTGCTACTAGCTGGGCTTTTGGGCCTGGCTGGCGGCGGCCTTCCCTGATTAAATATTTATTTTATCTGTTTTAATTTTAAAGACTTTTGTAAATAGTTTTTAGACAAATAAAAGACCCGGAAAAGACCGGAGTTCTGATTTGAAATTAAGACGGAGATATTTGGAAGACAGGGATAGGCTTTTAGCAAAAATACTTTCAAACAAAAAAGATGCATGCTAATGTCAGGATGATGCTCATAGATAAAACATCGCGATTTTCTAGTAGTGGTTTTAGCGAGATGCCACAATTCGACACCACTAACAATGGATCTCGCCCTCGAGATCCGCCGCATGGTACCGGGAAGAAGGGCGGCGATCTGAATCTTCTCACATCGTGTAGATTCTCGCGACACCACTAACAAGAGGTCGTTGTCCGTGATCATCGAGGGAACACTCCGGGAACAAAAGGTCGAAGGTAGAGGTATCAACAAATAAAGCCACCTCTAACTCCGATAGAAAGAGAGAACCGATGTATTCTCATCCACTTCAATGTTCACAAGCGAATAGAGTGAGTAGTCGGCATGGGGGCCAATCCATCACGCACCCAAACTATTATTCTGCACAATCAGTAGAAAAGCGTGCAACCATTCTCGGAATCAGACTGAAGATCTCGACAATCGAGGTTCAGGAACAAAGGAGTGATGCAGACTCTGCATCGGATCTGGCGTAGATGATGTCGTCGCGTCAAAAAACACCGGAAGGCACGAGAAGGAACAAAGAGAAGTCCACCAGACGAAGGGTTCCTCGGATAGCATGAAGACCAGATGTAGCAACACCGTTACCAAAGGAGGAAGCGAAACCCTGAAGGTACGATGGAACCCAACCACGAGAAATCCTGGACTCGAAGAGAGAGAAGAGAGCGGATTCAAAACACGCAGAGGTGAGAGGAGAGCAGCAGAGGGGGTAAGGAGTAAAATCAGACCTAATCAGAACTATCCAACCGATTTTGCAAAAATAGTTTTGACACTCTACTTCGGCCGTTAGCTAGGTTATCCTACAGGCTGGACTTGTGGGGTATCGCAACAACTGAGCTCTGATACCACTCTGTAACACCCTCTGAATCGGCCCTATGCGAGTTTCAGCGCTTCCCGCCAAACCCGCATAGAAACGATTCAAAGGTTCCCACCAGGCACTTGCGTGCGGGTGGAAAACAAAGTAATATCATTACACAATAGTCCTCGATGGAACCAACAAAACATATATATACAACAGCGACTCAAAGAGTCAAGAATACGGATATACAATACAAAGATCTAAATCACCTGGAAAACGATACAGCGTCCGAGTACGGACAAGATGCAAATTGAGCTAAGAGCCCTGAAGAATAACCAATGGCGTCCATAACCCTGCCCAGGCCAAGCCGGAAGGGTAACCCTGCTAACGACGTCGATCTCAAAACCTGCTTAAACAAAAGGGGTGCCGACAAAGGGCAAAGGAAAAAGAGAGAGCGGTCAGTACTGAGGCCAGTACACGGCGAGGCTAGAATTCGGCGGTCCTCGCCTACATAGGTATGGTGGACTGAAGCGGCAGCGCGGCATGCACTAAACAACCTATAGAGACTCGATACAACTAGCGGCTATCAGAGAGGGGTAAGAAAGACCTATTCGGAACCAACCTGATACTACCACCAAACATACCCATCCTGGTGTTTCCCCCTCGAGACCAAATGAGGAAGTCAACCGAGGAACTCACACCGTTGGCAGTTTTATTTATTCAGTTATCGTTGCAGCAATTACTAGTCAGGTATAGATAGTCCTCATGATAGAATAAGCAGTGGGCGGTTTTAGTTAACCATTCCGTTGTAGTTGCAACACTTACTAGTCAGATACAATTAGCATGAGACATCCCAAAACCCAGCAGTTGTTGGTACTTTTATTTAGCCATTCCGTTGCAGTGAAGCTGATTACTAGTCATATCGGGTACAAGTCAAATTATAGCAGTAAACTTTAGTTATAGTTGTCTATGATCGAGAACTATGCTCCAAGTCGTCCATAACCGCAGACACGGCTTCTCGAAAAGATTTAACCCTGCAGGGGTGCACCAAATTTTCCACACGCACCTACACCCTTGTTGTCAGATCAGGTAGGTACAAGATCACAAAACATACACCCAACGGTATGTCGACGGGGTTTCGGACACGACGTTTCCCAGACCCAAAGCAAGCACGGGGGGCCACCCCACTAAGCTACCCGCAACGAAGTCGGCCGGTCTCCGAGACGGACTCAGGTTTTGCGTCAATGGCTGTAAACGACGGGGAACCCGAAACTCTCGGGCTTGTCGATACCGCGAAAACACTCCGCTTACCTAAACAGTACAGGTGCTCCTCGCACAATCTTAAATTAAGCAGTAAAGCATGACATAAGTACAGGATAGTAATAAAGCCCCAAACTACTTGTGGCCCCCAGTACAGTACTTGGAATCAGGTACTAAATCGATGGGGGTGCCCATACACCCCACCTGTTGTTAGCGCGCTCGATCTCGGAACAGGTGTCAAGAACTCGGGGTCCTACGGGACACAAGTGGACGGTTAACAACCAAATAACATCTATTGCCCACCTGTGCCTCTGCATTTACCTACTTTCAATTTTAGCTATTAAACAATAATTAAAGCCATGATCATCTCCAACATTAAACATGCGGCATTACTCCAACAACTGTGGTACTTGACGACACGCAACAGCACTTGAGCAAGCGACTACGACGCGCAGGTCCAACTATCTACCAAACAACAGGTAATAGGATGTGTCTAAGGCAATATGAGGCTGCAAGGGATATCACGGGTACGGAAACTAGAGCATCGAAACACAGATAGCAATAGATCAACAGGAGGGAGTAAATACTATGAAAGTAAGATAGGTAGAAAGGGGGAGATTGCTCGCCTGAAAACATTGCCGAAGGTTCATCCGAAGATCGGGTCGACACTCGCATCAACTCATCGGCCTAGTCTGTGAAGAAGCAAAACACTAGCACAAACACCGGATGCACTATTTAATACTATGACAGAAGATCGGGCATGATGCATGTATGATATATGACATGGCAAAGGTGCGATGCTATTAGGCAAGATTAAGCGGAACCGGGGTCCCGACAAATATTTAGGTGGTTCATGTTGTTTAGCTACCCTGCATTTTAAATGTTGTCTTAACATGGCAAAAGATAGCACCGGTTCGCTACACCAATTTAAATGGGACCAATATAAGACTAGATTTGCCCGCATATGGATCCCATATTTAATTTAGGTGAATCATCTAGATACCCCCAAACACCCACAATATGTATGCAAACATGTTCATTTAATATGCAATAAGATCAATAACATATATTATAAAAATATGAGGGGTCTCGGAAAGGGGTCACACATCGAATGGCGATCTTGGGGTTCACCGAGGGTTCGGGTTTTGGATCGGGCTCAGGGTCTTGGCGTCTTTGGGTCCCCGAGGAGAGCTGGGTTTCCACGATGAGGTTACTAGCGAACCGTGTTGGAGATCATGTCGATCCTTTCTTCGTTTGTGGCGAACTTGGTCGATGGCCTTCGGATCACACCAGCGGAGGGTCGATCTTGTCTAGCACCCATGGAAGAGACCTTGGCAGAATGCCAAGATAACAAACACGACAAAAGGTACACATGTCAAATTGTGCCATAACCAAACAGGTAATAGCACACGATGAACAGATGCACGAGGCAGTGCCTGGCTGAACGACGACCAGGGCGGCGGACGTGGAGCCAAAGAGGTGGGGTCGGCGCTGGCCGGAGCACCGCTGCGGCGACGCCTTGGTGAGGCGCGGCCGGTGCAGGGGTCTGGAGAAGAGGCGGCTCGGCGAAGGCGAGCGGGCCGGACGCGGGCCCGGTGCTGGAGGCCGGAGGGGCAGCACAGAGAGGAGAGCGCGGTGACGCGACGACGTCGGTGCAGAGGAGGTCGCAGTCGAGAGGAAGGGCGCAGGCCGGCGGACGGCGACGACGGGGACGAAACGGAGGAGGGGCCCGGCGGTCGGAGAAGAACGCGGGAGGAAGGGGGGTCGCGGGAAGGAAGCTGCGGCCGAGGGAGAGGGGGCGCTCGGGTCGCAAGGAGCTCGACGGGCGGCTGCAGAGGGGCGCAGGCGGGCTCGGGCGGTGCTCCTGCCGATGGGGAAGGGCGACAGAGGGTCGGCCGGCTCTGGCTCGAGAAGCTTGAGGAGGCGGCATCCGGCGAGGAGAGGGAGGGTCGCGGTCGGCGACGAGGTCCGCGCGGGACGGGACGGAGCCGGGGAGGAGATCCGCGGAGTACCGGCGGCGGTGAGGCTGACGGAGGAGCGGCCGAAGAAGCGGGTGGAGGCGGCCGAGGTGGACTTCCGTCGGCGATGAGGCGCGCCGGGACGGCCGCGGGGCAAGGCGACAGCGACGCTGAGCTCTGCGGAAGGAGAGGGCGGCAGAGGCTTAGCGGCGGCGCCGATCGGAGAGGGGGAAGGAGGTGGCATGCGGGACGGGATTAGGAGGTTGGGGACAAGGGGATCCCGTGTGGGGAGGCATGCGTGCGGTCCAGGTGCGGGTCGGGGCACGGGAGAGAGGCTGGCGGGGTGGGGCCAGGCTGGTCGGTGCGTGGGGGATGGGGAGTGGTTGGTGGGCGGGAAGGAGTGGAGGGCAGGTGGGGGGGTGTGTGTGAGTGCGTGTGTGGTGTGCCGGTGGCGTTGGGGTGTGGGCAGGGGGTGTGGGCTGGTGAGGTGGCAAGACAGGGTTGGTCGGTATGAGGTGGAGGGGTGCCAGGGTGGCGGCGGCTGGGAGGAAAAAGAGGGAGGAGGGGTTAGGCGGCTAGGGTTTGGTAACGGGGTGGTAGGCTGCTACTAGCTGGGCTTTTGGGCCTGGCTGGCGGCGGCCTTCCCTGATTAAATATTTATTTTATCTATTTTAATTTTAAAGACTTTTGTAAATAGTTTTTAGACAAATAAAAGACCCGGAAAAGACCGGAGTTCTGATTTGAAATTAAGACGGAGATATTTGGAAGACAGGGATAGGCTTTTAGCAAAAATACTTTCAAACAAAAAAGATGCATGCTAATGTCAGGATGATGCTCATAGATAAAACATCGCGATTTTCTAGTAGTGGTTTTAGCGGGATGCCACAATCATGTCCCTTGAATACGAGGGCCGCTCCTCATGCTACTCAACTTTAGTCATCGGTAAGTTCTTGTCATAGTAAATACATGTGTATCATAGAGAACCGCCAACGGGGTACCTGATACGTCGGAAACGTATCTATAAATTTTGATGTTCCATGCTTGTTTAGTATCTACTTTGCTTTGTCTACACTTTGAGGTGTTTTTATATCTTTTCTGAAACTAACCTATTAACAAGTTGCTACAGTGTCAGTTGCCTATTTTCTTCTGTTTTTGGTTCCAGAAAGGCAGAAAGCAACATTCTCGGAATTGGACGGGACAAAAGCCAAAGTCAATATTTTACCGTGGGCGACACGAAGTCCAGAGTAGATACGGAGAGGCGAACTAGCACAGCCAGACCCCCCTAGGCGTAGCCAGGGTGGGCCCGCGCTTGGGCAGGGTGTGGCCCCCTGGTTGCATCCCAGCCTCGCCTCTTCGCATATAAGAAGCCCCTGATGCAGAAACCATAGGCACCCGATCAAAACTCCACTAAATCGTCTGTAGCCGCCGCCACCATCGTCCCTAGATCGGGGGGATCTGAAGTTCTTCCCGGCACCCTGCCAGAGGGGAGATCATCCCGGAGGCCTTATTCTCCGATATGATGCGTGAGTAGTTCCACCTTGGACTATGGGTCCATGTAGTAGCTAGATGGTTGTATCTCCTCCTTGTGCTTTCATGTATAGATCGTGTGAGCTCCGTTCATGATCAAGATCTAATCTATTTATAATCATGCATGTTGTGTTTGCGGGGATCTGATGGATATTGAGATTACTATGTCAGATTGATTAATGGTTTTATCTTATGATACTATCATGTCTATGATGTTTGTGATCTTGCATGCTCTTTGTTGTTAGTATCTATCTTGGCCAAGTAGTTGCTAGTGACTCCAAGAGGGGGTATTTATGCTCGATAGTGGGTTCATGCCTCTAGTTTCCAAGGGAAGTGACAGAAATATCTTCGGTTGTAGATGTGTTGTTGCCACTAGGGAGAAAACAACGGTATCTTGTTCATAGAACAAGTGGATTTTTTACCTTACACACTTTGCTTAAAGAAGTTGTCTATTGCTTGAAACTTAATACTGGAGGAGGTTCGCATGATAACCTGAAGGTGGACTTCTAGTCATAGATGCAGTTGGATGGTGGTCTATATATATTGTTGTATTGCCCAATCGAATCTCATAGGATCTTTTTATCTGGTATTGCATTGTCATGACTTGCTCAGTTCCTGTCAGTTTCCCTGCTATAATTTGTTTACCCTTCATGCCATGTTGTTTATCTAAGGAGAGCACCTCTAGTGAACTATGGACCCCGGTACAATGTTTACCATTGATTCATCCTTCACTGTTACCTGTTTACTTGCTAAAAACCATTACCTTCCACACCATACGTTTAATCCTTTGTTAGAGCAACCGGTGAGATTGACAACCTCACTGTTAGTTGGGGCAAAGTCTTGAGTTTGTGTTGTGCAGGTCTCCGCGTTGCTTGCAACACCTGTGTGATGTTTCCTTCGTCCTACTGGTTCGATAACCTCGGTTTCTTACTGAGGGAAGACTTGCTGTTGTGCTGCTTCACACCTTGCTCTTGGGGTTCCCAACAGACTCCACATCAACTGAGCCATCAATAAGTTTTCTGGCGCCGTTGCCGGGGAGGCCAAGGACGTCTTCACAAGGAGAGTCCTCCACTTCCTTTCTCTTTACTTTGTTTTTAGTTTGCTTAGTTTCTTTTGCTTGGTTTTGTTTGCCTCATTTCAAAAACTCCAAAAAAATTAGTTTAGTTTGGTTTGCTTTCCCTATTCAAAAACACACAAAAAATAGTTCCTGCTTTAGCTGCTGTTGTTGTTTTTGGCTTGTCCACCTTTGCAAAAATGAACTCTGCCGAGAACACCATGTTGCTCCCCAAGTTTACCCTGAAAAACCTTTCAATAAGTAGTGTCTCCATAATTGGGAAAGATAATATTGAAGAATTCTTTAATTATGTTAGCAAGCATGAGGATATTGAGGATAAATCTATAGTAGAGCTTGCTCCTAATTATGAGATTGTTGCACCTTCTTTAGTGCATATGCTGGAAGCTAGGTTTGTTAGCCTTAACCCCATGATGCAAATTTTTTTCCTAAAACTGAAGAAATAAAGAATGCTGAAAAGAGAGAATTTATTCTTGAAACTTTACTAAAAGAGTTCCATGATGTTGCTAGGGAAGCCAAAAAGGTCTTTGAGCGTTTCAATATGCTAGGCTCAAGTGTAGATGTTGTGGGGGGTCATTTGGCACCCATGTATTCATTTAATTTAGTAGAAATTAAATGAATACATGGATTCATTTCATTTATATTATGATTCCAAAAACACCCACATGTTTGGGTGCCGCCGGAATTTGGAAATGACAGGTCTGATATAGGAATCAGGTTTACACATGGGGGTATTTGGATGGATTTCCCAAATGAAATGACAGCCCAATTCCATGCCGACCAAACATCACAGGGATGGAATTGCAAAATGAATTCCAGGATTCCAGGCCCAAATGATGGATACCAAACGACCTCTAAGCCTAGAGAGGAATTTAAGATACACATACCCTTTAAGCTTGTTGGAAGCCTTTGAAAAGAATTTTGATTGGATTGTTCCTAAAAATACTTTTGATGAAAGTATTAAACCAAAGAGAAATGAGAATGGATCCTCCAAGACTCATTTGGATGATATACCTCTCATAGTTGACGACTTTGCAAGTATTGATCTCAATTCTTTATTTGAAACTACTTGATTCTTCTTGCTTCTTGTGCCTAACTTAAAGGCGTTAAAGAAAAGTACTTGTTGGGAGATAACCCAAGAGTTTCCTTGAGTCTTGGAAGTTATTACTTTAGTAATGACCTATCCTTATCCTTTTTTGTTTGCTTTTTGTGCCAAGAATGACCTCTAATGAGAGGGAAGTAAGATTTGGGGAGTTGTTGTCCCGAAACAGATTTCTGTCCTCCACCATAAAATTCGTGAGGAGTCTCTGTAACTCGGATTGAGATGAAAATTTACGAATACATCCCCCAGTATGTTAGATAACATTAGTTAGTTCAACACTTTTTTATTTGAGCAACAGAAGATTTTCTAAAAAATCAGTTTCTACCTGCTAGTCTGTTTTGACAGATTTCTGCCATTATTTGCATTTGCTTCTTATTGATTCCGTTTTGAGTTATCTTTTGGGGAGTTGAGCTTTTTGAAGGAGTTGCTACAGTAGATTGTGTTATTAGTGAAAAGTTTTTCTATTCCAAAGCTTTGCCTAAAGGTCTATTATCTTTTGAATACACTAATTTTGCTAATGAAGATTGTGTGAAGTTTTGTATGAAGGAAAATTTTCAGGTGTAGAAAAAGAATGATGTAATGAGATGAAGAATGGACAAAAACTAAAGCTTGGGGATGCCACCATGGTGTCACCCTAAGAAGTATCCAAGAGGTACAAGCATCAAAGCTTGGGGTGCCCAAGGCATCCCCTTCTTCATCAATAAAAAGCTCAGGTCTGTCTAGACACTTCGTTTTTATTGTTTCATGCACAGTTGTGTTGTTCTTGGAGCGTTTTAGTTTTTGTTTGCTTTGCTTAGTTTGTTTAGTTTGCTTGAATAAAGTAGTTTGGGCCCCCGTTCTTACTGTGTTGTTTCAAATAAGTTGCTTGGTGTTGGAAAGGAATAGGAAGTTCCTGCTTGAAATTGCAAGAGGAGCTTGCATTGACTGTGACTTAGACTTTAGCATGACATGCTAGGTGTTGTTTTGACCTTATGCTTAGTTATTATTGTTGTACCATGTCTTGTTCCAAACAATTGGGATTGCTTAGTGTGCCTTGAAAAAATTATGCGTTGTTTTAGAATGCAAAAGCATAGTATTATGGTATTCTCCTTTGATGTTTTGTTTGGGTTGACTTGGCACATGCTCACACCATGTTATGACTATGACAAGTCACCATAGCCTCTATGATCATTTAGTCCTTGACTTGTAGTACCACTCTATGCTTTGATTAGTAATTTTTTGTCACTCTGCATGATTATGGCCATTATTGCTCTCTTAGTTGGTTGCTCCCAGTCTTTTGCTAGCCTCCACTTGTATGAGTAAGATCTACTCATGCTTCTAACTCCCAAGAAACCAAGTTATTCCAAAGTGTCCACTATAAATTCCTACGCATAGTGTGTTACACCATTCCAAGTATATTCTTGTTTTTAGCTATCTTCCAATTAAAAAGTATTTTATTATGTGAAAACTTAGTGATTCAAGTCCTCACAAACTTTATGGAACACTTTATATTCTTTGCCCCTAATAAACTTTAACCATTGTGTCATCTATGTTGAATATGCTTGCACTTATACGTTGGAATTAGCAGAACCATGGCGACATGGGGAACGTTTTCAACATTGCACTTGTACTTTGTAATCAGTTGATATCATGCTCTTTTGTCTATGGATGTCACCGGTGTGAAATAAAGAGGGAGCTTGTAAGTCCATGGAGTATGTATTTTGTGTTAGAGAAACGCCTGGGCCGCTAGCCTAAGCCATGTCTAATCATGGTGGAAACTTGCAGCATCACCATAGTGAGCTATCTATGAAGAATCCTCAATAAAAAGCTATGCATATAGTAAATAAAAAGATCGCTCAGATGCTCATTGTCTGCTTGCCTTGTCATTTTGGTTATGGGATAGCTCCTGTACCATGTGCAACGGGTACCCCGTTGGCGGTTCTCTATGATACGCATTTACTTACAATGAAAAGAACTTACAGGTGACTGAAGTTGAGTAGCATGAGGTGTGGCCCTCGTATTCAAGGGACTTGAGATTGCCAACTTATACTTTGTCAAGCATATACTCCATAGTTTTTTCACTTTAACCTTAACCACTTCAAGATGCTTATGATAGGGGCAATGAGGGATGAAAGCTAACAAGTACCATAATTTTTGGAAGCTCTTTTTGAAACTTGAAATCCCTGCTTCCCTTTGTGAAGGGCCTCTCTTCCACTATTATATTGAGTCTCCATCTTCTACCTTTTAGGCACCATTAAGAGAGCATAGTTGCCATTCTGTGTGCAGTGTCCCAAAACTTATTGATTGATGCATATTGTGATATTACTTGTTCTTATGCTATTTGTTTCTAGTCACCCTTGTGAACTTTGAAGGTGTCCTATGCATCTATTTGCTACTCTATGAGGGACAAGCTGATTGCCACTATGTCATGTTTTCTGTATGTGAAACAAACAAACATTTTCAATGCATGTTATTCATGATGTTTGTTTGTATCCTTTCATGTTGCATGCATAGTTACTCTGTATTATTGTTAGAACTCCATCTTTCATGCACATGTTTAGAGTTCTTTGATTCCATCTTTCAATGCTTGCAAATGGTTGATCTTTATTGTGAAGGTGCATGTCACCTAAAAAATTATTCTTTTATCACTTACCTACTCAAGGACGAGAAGGAGTTAAGCTTGGGGATGCTTGATACATCGGAAACGTATCTATAATTTTTGATGTTCCATTCTTGTTTAGTATCTACTTTGCTTTGCTTTATCTACACTTTGAGGTGTTTTTATATCTTTTCTGGAACTAACCTATTAACAAGTTGCCATAGTGCCAGTTGCCTGTCTTCTTCTGTTTTTGGTTCCATAAAGGCAAATCAATATTCTCGGAATTGGACGGGACAAAAGCCAAAGTCAATATTTTATTGTGGGCGACACGAAGTCCAAAGGAGAGAGGGAGAGGTGAACTAGGGCAGCTAGACCCCCTAGGTGCGGCCAGGGTGGGCCCGCGCCTGGGTAGGGTGTGGCCCCCCTGGTTGCCTCCCAGCCTCGCCTCTTCGCCTATAAGAAGCCCCCGATGCAGAAACCCTCGGCACCCGATCAAAACTCCACGAAACCGTCTGTAGTTGCCGCCACCATCGTCCCTAGATCGAGGGGATCTGAAGTTCTTCCCGGCATCCTGCCGGAGGGGAGATCATCCCGGAGGCCTTCTTCTCCGGTATGATGTATGAGTAGTTCCACCTTGGACTATGGGTCCATATAGTAGCTAGATGGTTGTATCTCCTTCTTATGATTTCATGTATAGATCTTGCGGGCTCCGTTCATGATCAAGATCTAATCTATTTGTGATCATGCATGTTGTGTTTGCGGGGATCCGATGGATATTGAGATTACTATGTCAGATTTATTAATGGTTTTATCTTATGATACTATCATGTCTATGTTGTTTGTGATCTTGCATGCTCTCTGTTGTTAGTAGCTATCTTGGCCAAGTAGTTGCTAGTGACTCCAAGAGGGGGTATTTATGCTCGATAGTGGGTTCATGCCTCTAGTTTCCAAGGGAAGTGACAGAAATATCTTCGGTTGTAGATGTGTTGTTGCCACTAGGGAGAAAACAACGGTATCTTGTTTATAGAACAAGTGGATTGTTTACCTTACACACTTTGCTTAAAGAAGTTGTCTGTTGCTTGCAACTTAATACTGGGGGAGGTTCGCATGATAACCTGAAGGTGGACTTCTAGTCATATATGCAGTTGGATGGCGGTCTATATATATTTTTGTATTGCCCAATCGAATCGCATAGGATCTTTTTCTCTGGTATTGCATTGTTATGCCTTGCTCAGTTCCTGTCAGTTGCCCTGCTGTAATTTGTTTACCCTTCATGCCATGTTGTTTATCTAAGAAGAGCACCTCTAGTGAACTATGGATCTCGGTCCAATGTTTACCATTGATACATCCTCCACTGTTACCTGTTTACTTGCTGCAAACCATTACCTTCCACACCATACGTTTAATCCTTTGTTACAACAACCGGTGAGATTGACAACTTCACTGTTAGTTGGGGCAAAGTCTTGAGTTTGTGTTGTGTAGGTATCCGCGTTTCTTGCAACACCTGTGTGACGTTTCCTTCCTCCTACTGGTTCAATAACCTCGGTTTCTTACTGAGGGAAGACTTGTTGTTGTGTTGCTTCACACATTGATCTTGGGGTTCCCAATAGGCTCCACATCAAGTGAGCCATCAGTACCCCTTGCAGATGATACAGGAGCTATCCATAATCAAAATGATAAGGCAAGCAGACAATGAGCATCTCAACAATCTTCTTATTTACCATGGGAAAATGGTGCTTTTTTCTCTCTTTTCTCTTTTCAACGTGTCTCTTTTTTATTAGAAGAATGCTTCATAGATTGCTCACTATGGTGGTGCTGCAAGTTTCCACTATGATTAGGCATGGCTTAGGCTAGCGGCCCAGGCATTTCTCTAACACACATACATAACTCCATGGACTTACAAGCTCCCCTTTCATTTCATACCGACGACATCCATAAACAAAAGAGTATGATATCAACTGGGTACAATGTACAAGTGCAATGTTGAAAGCATTCCCATGACAGCATGGTTGTGCTAATTCCAACGTATAAGTGCAAGCATATACAACATAGATAACACAATGGTTCAAGTTTATTTAGGGGCAAGCAAAATAAAGTGTGCCATCAAGTTTGTGAGAGCTTTAATCACTAAGTTTTCACATAACAAGTGACTTTTCAATTGGAAGGTAGATGAAACAAGAATATACTTGGAAAGGTGTAACACACCATGCATAGGAATTTGTAGTGGACACTTTGGAATAACTTGGTTTCTTGGGAGTTGGATGCATGAGTAGAGCTTACTCATACAAGTGGAGACTAGCAAAAGACTGGGAGCGACCAACTAAGAGAGCAATAATGGACATAATCCACTACTACAGAATAGGCTATCAGTGACAGGGTCAAAATGCACATTAGTGACGGACAAAGTGCCTGTCACTAATGACTAGTCACTGGTACGAGGTTACTAGTGACGGACATGTGCCTGTCACTAGTATGTTTACCAGTGACAGGCATTTACATGTGTCAGTCACTAGAATGTGTATACTAGTGACGGGCAAAAGCGATGCATGTCACTGGTTAGGGTCAAAGGATGCTTCTGAGGGTTGTTCTAGTGACAGACACATTATCCTGCATGTCACTGGTTTGTGTTTCGATAATAAATAAAATGCGATTTCCATGAATATTCCATATAGCTCAATAAGATGTTATAAGAAATTAAATGCATTTGCCACAAATATTTCGAATAGCACATAAAATGTTGTACTCCCTCCGACCCATATTAGTTGAATCAAATTTGTCTAGATACGACACTAAAACTTGATTTGTATCTAGATGAATCTAAGTGGTCAGAGGGACTACTAATAAGATATATTTTTCGGGTAGTACGAATAAGATTTAGCATGAATATCTTGAATAATAAATATGACTAGATAAAGCCATCCTTGGAAGAAAACACAAATTTAATTCTTGTAATCATTCTAATTTGAAAGCTTCCATCCAAGACTAAAGTCCATTTTCCTACACTTTGTGCCTTTATTTCCTTCATGCGATGCACAAAGCAGATTATTTTGTAGCTTTGAACAAAGAAAATTGAACTTATATTAGGCTTTGAACGAAGGAAGCTTTCTGCTACAGAACAATAGATGATTGTCGTACTATTTTACAAATAAATGCGTGAAGTGTAGTATTTAGCAATCAACACTATTTATCTAGTTCTACTTCTCCTCTTTTATATAGATTAATGATCTAGACCTATAGCGGGACAATAAGGAAAGAAAGCGTTGTGCTTATGATGGACCCCAAAGACAAACTAAAAAATTGTTGGAAAGCTGGAGAAGAACTAAAAAAGACTAGGATAAGCTAAATCTAATGTCAGCTACCTACAGGAGAAAAGCAGTGGGAACCTGGTCTGCAATTCTAAGAGACCGGAAAGGGAAAGTGATCATGTCCGCCTAGGTAATAATCCCACTTTGTAGTAAATGGTATGTACGCTGCATTTCTAAGAGGTTGTCACTTACCATAGCCTAAAAATACGTGGGATCAATTTAGCAGCTTGAGCGACCTAGTTAGGTGGAATCACATTTTTTGTATCCAGAGTTGTCCAGTACTCGAGATCTAGAAATATGACCTTGACTCATTGGCGCCATTCCTTCTAGGGGCGGTCTGCACATAATTATAATATGAACATGCAGCTCAAATAAAGTTAAAATTTAACAAAATAGTGGCTTCAATTACATATTGCGTCTGATACCTTCGAGAACACCTGGCCCATTCTTCCTTTGTACATGAGATCTACAAATTAATGTATATGAGGAGTAATCATCTTTGGACAGGCAAAACATGCCACCGTCGGATCCCGACTACCCCTGCGTTGTTGCCACCTTCCCCACATTCCAGCGCTGCCGCCAGTGGGGAGTAGCCCGGGCGGCAGTGCGGTTCTTGGTAACAACCGGAAGAAGGAGACAGGCAAGGTGGTCGAAGACGAGTGGGACATGGCTGGATCGTCGTGGCCTTGTGCCTGCAGTAACATAACTGTACACAATTAAAAAAATCAAATATAAAACCAATAGCATGAAATTAATTGACCGTATAAGATGGAACTTTTTTTGCAGATCTAGGTTGTCTATGTCACTGATTTTTGTAACTTGTTATGGTTGAAGAATTTTAAGAAGAAGCATAACAAAGTCAACAAGTTTTTTTAAATAAGTGCAAGAATAACAACTAAATAATAACAAGTGCGCAGAATGTGCAAGATTTTATGTGGTATTGAATCACATTAACCACATCTATGTTGGCATATAATAAACATATTTTCTAAGTATAATACTTGCATGTTGCACTACTAGTGGGGTTATATTTTCTACAATTTAGTGAGTTCTAAAATCAAAATGTTGTATGCTTAGACAAATATACTGGTATTCTGAAGAATCTCTATCATGTGTAGCATTCACATCAAGTGATGCATCCTGACCTGGTTGTGAACGTTGACTATTACCATGTTGTGGCACCATGGTTTGATTCCGGTATGAACTACCTTGCCTTGAATATATAATTGCTCATGTTTCTAGTTAATCTTCCGAATCTGCTAATAAAAAAGTATGTGTTAGTTCTCACCAATTTTGCAAACTTACCAATTCTGTCATTCAAATAAACTTACTACAAGTCAGAGGAATCAATATGAGATAGTACAGAATATATAAGACGTACCTAACCTGTCTAGAAAGATTTACTGGTCGGCCTTTGCAAACAAAACAACTTTGTTTTCTCACAATGATCGCAAGATTGCTGGATAATACGATGTTAGTCACAGAATATGAACACATAAAGGAGCATAATAATCACAAAATTTGAAGGAAGGCAGTGGTGTTCAACCACCAAGATGACAAAACAAAAAACCTTGGGCTAGAGACCATGATGGGGCATCCAGGTCAGTATTTTAGTCCCATGCAACACTACTCATTGTGAGAAGAGATTGATAGGATGAGGTCTGGGACAGGCATGTACACCATAGCCTGAATTCCGACAGGCTGGTGTTCCGGATAGGCATACAGTTATCCGGATCCAGACGGGAGATAGATCGACGGAGTGGTACTACGGTGACCAGAAGGCGGAGCTACAGACGGAGTTGCCGGCCGGAGAGATGCACGCCGGCAAGGCTCAGACGACCGGTTGGCTACATGCGTGCACACACGCACGAGCAAGCTAGGTGTAACATGCCAAAAATATTAAACTAGAATCATCAAACTCTAATCATCAAAATTAGGGTTAATAAAAACTTTTCTAAATAAAAATATGAAAGCATGCATGTGGGTATGCATTCCAATTTGAATTCTTTTGAATTATCTTGCTTGTGTGTTTATTTGCTTGTAAAATGATTCTTAGGTGAAATAAACATCATCTAAACTTTTCCCAAACATTTACCAAAGACAAATAAATCAAAACAAACAAATTAAGTGAATAGTCACTTTTGCCAAATTAACTCCCATGCCTACTTTGGCTATCTCTAACTTTCAGAACTTAACAGAAACTTGTTTGGATCTTTGCACCCCTTGATAGTACTCATAACAAAGATCAAGTCCCACCTTGTGATCATCCAGAAACATTCAAATGCATAGTTTAAATGACAGTTTAAAATTGAATCTATATCATATGGGAAGATCCCACTTTTTCAAAAACCACTCAAACAAGCTCAACTTTCAAAACCCAAGCATCTACAGACTCACCAGCACATGCCTAGCACACCCACCAAAAATCTTTTCAAAATTCAAAACTTGAATTCATACGGCCATTTCATCAAACACCTTGCATATTCAAATCAAACAAAATCAAAACACTATAGTGTGTAGTGTTTTGGGCCTAACTTGTTCCCTCTCTGGGCACCACTAGCCTTAGTAGATCATCTAACAACCTAAACTAATCTCTAGCACCACTGTAAGCTGGCCATTGTCATCAATGGTGAGCAGGCCGAGCCTCACCTTGACAGCCACATGTCGACAGCGAACTAGGAGAAGCACCAAGCCTAGCCAACATGTCTGGGAGCAAGCCAGCACCCCACCACCACTCCCTGTCCCAGCCGCGAGCGATGCCAGCCCCTAGACCACACGCACAGACCTTGCCAACCTTCTCTGCAACCATGCCGAGAGCACGCCTCGTGCGCCACGCTCGACAGACGCCCACAGACCGCGCGCCGCCCTCGCCGCGTGCATACGTGATCACCACCGTCCCAGCAACCCCGCAGACACGCTCGTTCGCCGCCGCATGGACCACGCACGCTGTGCGCCATAAAAACTTCCGTCGGGCACGCGCAGAGCACCGCAACGTTCCGACCAATCCACACCGCTCCACGCCTCGACACCACGTCGTTGAGCTTCGCCAGGGAGCACAACACCGCCCCTACCGTCGCCCACGCCGATAGCCCTCTGTGCTGTCGACCACGACGAGCTCAGCTTGCGCCAATCGGTCCCCTCTCGCCACTATAAATAGAGGCCACCCCCAGCCGAATTGAGCACACCATCTCACTCCCCTCTCCTCACTGAGCGTTCCACCCCGTTCCCAGAGCAAGGTGAGCAGCGCATCACCGGAATTTGGCCGGAGCCCGCCGCTGCTGGAGAAGAAGGGAGCTAGCGATTGGAGTCGTCCCAGGAGAAGCTGCAGGTACCAGGAGGTTCGCCATCATTGACTTCGTCGTTAGCCCGCCTCGTTGACCCTCGCCTGAGTCCCGGTGAGCCCCCGGCGACCCCACCTGCCACGTTAGGTTTCTGTCTCGCCGGCGCCGCCCGACGTGGACAATGAGTAGCAGCCGTTCAATTAGACTTAGATCATGCGAATGAGATTTCCCCGTACCGCTTCACGTTTAAAGAGCCACTGACTGGTGGAACCCCCCTGTCAGTTGAGCCCCGCGCCACGGAGTGACACTGGGCTGGCCCAATAACAGTTCCCGCGCAGCCCAGTCGTTTGAATTTAACTTTTTCCATTTTAATTCAAACACAGTTCTGTACCTAGTTTCAAAAATCAACCCAGATTGATCCAGTGAACCAAATTGAATGAAACCAATTTTGTTATAAATGTTTTGAAATGATTAATCCAAGCCCGTTGGATTCAAATCATTTGAATCTATAGATCAACCATGGTAAAAATAACAAGGCAGAACTTTTTCTGCATTCAAACATTTTTCAAATTTAAACCATAATAGCTTTTGAGTTGATTCCAACTCTCAAAAATCACATTTGATCATACCTTTCAGAATATATACAAATATATGGGTTTACTTACAGAAATAATGTTCAAGTAATAAAAGGATGCCACATAGGCATTTCTAGTCACTTTATTTAATTAAAATAAAAGGTTAAACCTTATTAAATTGTGACACCACTTTAAATCACATTCCCATGTACTGAAATGTGTGGTGATGACATGTGTCAACATGATCCCATGTTTGGTTTGGAGAATATTAAATCTTAAATAGTTTTTCAATGAGTAGAAATTACTTTTCTAAAAATAAAAGAAATTAAACCAAGCTTTAATCTTGTAATGTTAGTGATGATGCTAGATCATCTATAGGACCATTTTGTGTGATGATTGAAAATAGTTAAGTATTGTTTGGTGATTGTGTACCTCGTATTTATTTATAGACGCTAGTACCGACCAAGGATACGAGGAAGAAGGAGGATACTACGAAGAAGAAGCCGAGGAAAACTTTAACCACTGCTCTGCACAAGGCAAGCTAACACTTGCAAGATACTCTACTTTAGCAAGCCTTACTAATCAAGTTGAACTATGCAAGCAAATACTTGCTTGTTACCATGCCAACTATATGCATATGTGATCATACCCATTTGATAACCCCATTCCTAGTTTTACTTACAAGCTTTATACTTTATTTCTTTATCAAAGCTAGTACTTAGAGCTTACTTAAGTGAATTGTAGATTCTAGAGAGATAATTGAAGGTTGCATAAAGAGCATAAAACTTGGCCTAGGCTAGATAATCTTTATGTCATCCTAAGGCATGAGATTGAACTTAGTAAAACTCCACTATTTTACCACCCCTCGTTAGTACTTACCCCCACTTGTAGATTCTAGTGCTAAGCATAAAACTTGATCAACTTAGATGGGAATACTTGATGAAAATGGTTATGAAAACCTTGGAATGATGGATCATTCTATTGAGATGTTTTGACATGTGTTTCCGAACACCAGATGATTTTGGTGATGAAAATGTTGAGGCATGAGCCTTAGCCCTTTATAAAACTGATGGTTGTCTGGATGCGATACCATTCCAATTTTACCGTACAACCATAATACCCGAGAATTGGGTAGGGCTTGACTGGAAACTTATATACCTTAGTATTGATTCCCTCACGGCCAAGGTCTGAGCTGAGGCTACCTTGTGAAGATTGTTCACCTGTGCAGTACCCAAGATGACAGTTGGTCATGGTTGGGAGGCCAAACTCACAATAGAGGTGCTTGTACTAGGGCGTGTAATTGAAAGGTTAGGATTGATTATCCTCATACTGAGTATGGTGAATTCAGGATTTGTTTCTGACGGATGTATTGAAAGTGTACAATCTCTGCAGAGTGTCAAACTATTCGAATAGCCGCGTCCGCGGTTATGGACAATTGGAGTGGCCATACTGTTCCCCCATCAGATGTTTTCAAAATGACTTGTGAAATGAATTGAGATTTTGACTTGACCACAACAGAGTTGTGATATGAAATACAAGTTCCCACTTAGGTGTTATAAAACTTCAACTAGCTTTATTCATTTCTAAACTTAGTAGAGGTAAATCTGGCTTCTTGCAAAACAACCCTAGAGCTTAGTGTCCTACTACAAAAACCCCCTTCACTTGTTAGTATTAGTTTGCGAGTACTTAAAGAGTACTCATGGCTTTGTCCCTGGCTATTCCCATGGGCAGACTATGAAGAGGAGTATCAGGGGATGGACCCCAGGAAGGTTACGACAACTAGGATCATCTCCCATCGTCAGCATTGCCTGTGACCCCGAAGATGGAGCTTCGCCTACGCTACCGTTATTATTACGTATTTCCGCTGCTTGAGTTGTATTAAGTACTGGATCATGAGATCCTTATTTATGTAAGACCTTATGTATGGTTTGTAATGGATGATGTACTATGGTATCCAATTCTGTTATGTCTCGCAAAAATGGTAATCTTGGGATTGCGATGTATGGCATAACACGCATCTGGGATTAAATATCCGGGTGTTGACACTAGGCAAGCTAGCACTTGGATGGCTGAGAATCAAGGACTTGATTCGTGGTACCAAGATGACCTAGATTTCGCGATTGATTCTTTTTCCAAGCACCAGGGTTAGAGGAGGACATTAGATCAATATATTGTTTTAGGAGGGGATCGACACAATTGGTCGGGATTATTCGCTCTAGCAACCGAGGTGGGCGCAGTGGTGGGTGGGAGACGATGAACTGGAGAGCGCGGCCGTCGAAGACTGCGCATGCTAGAAAATATCATGCGATCTTAGATCTCTGTGTTGACGGAGTGATGAGGAAGGAAGTAGGTCAAGGAGATAAGTTTCAACCAAAATTAACTTCTGAGGTTGTTGTGGGTTTGCACAAAAAAGAACTTACGAGATAGGGTCTCGCGGTAAACTAAATTTGTTTTTTTTTGGAAATTCTCCATACTGATTGGTGAGAATAAAATATTTGGAAATATAAAGAGCAGTTTCGATGGAAATTGGTAATTATTTTCGTGAGAACATCTCGTCGATCTGGACTCCGTGTCGATAGGAGAGCGACCAATCGATCGCTGGAGACGACCAAAGGAGAGGAGTGCAGGAACGAGTGGGCTGGCTTTATTTTTTGGTTGGCAGTTGGCACCAGTCTAGATGGTACGTGCTGGAGGAAAAAAAAATAGTGATAAGCATATTGAGACTGTCACTAATCATAGGTTTAGCAGTGACCGGCACTTATAGATACATGTCACTAAGTAATTTTTTTGTTTAGACGGTCTTCACAAAAAAATACTAGTGATAGGCACTTTTATATGTCTGTCACTAGTATTTTGTACTAGTGACGGGCTTATCTTTGTCCTTTGATGGTAATACTTACTAATGACGGGCATAGTTTTGCCTGTCGCTAACCACCTGGCGCCTATAAGCCTTTCTGCAGTAGTGATCATGCATAGCGATAAAACATTACTAATCAAAGCATAAAGTGGTACTACGAGTCAAAAACTAAATGATCATAGAGACTATGGTGACTTGTTCATAGTAATAACATGGTATGAGCATGTGCCAAGTCAACCTAAACAAAACATCAAAACAGAATACCACAATATTATGCTTTTGTATGCTAAAACAGCATGATTCTTTTAATGCACATTAAGCAATCCTAATTGTTTGGAACAAATCATGCTACATCAATAATCACTAAGCATACGGTCAAAACAACATCATGACATGATAAATTCTCAGTCATAGCCAAAGCAAGAACTTTCTACTCCTCTCCAACTTTCTACTCCTAAAGCAAGAACTTTCTACTCCTCTCCAACACCAATCAACTTATTTGAGACAACACAACGAGAATGGGGGTTCAAACTGTAGGGTTCGCACCATAGAAAACAAAAAATTTCCTACGATGGGAACAACTATGTACCAAGATCTATCTACTAGATACAAACAAAGGGCGGATGTATATCCGCAGAGAACATACCCTTGAAGACCGACAAAGCTTAACGAGTCCAAACTCGTGGTTGATATAGACGATCTCTTGCCGATCTCAAGATCGAGAGGAAGTCCTAGCGCCGCAAAACAGCTGCGCATCCGTGCTCGCACACACGTTCGAGGCACCGAGCAACATCCGCCTCCTCGCTCCAGCGATGCAGCGGAAGCACAACTCTTTCTTGCCGAATAGCCACCGGGAACATGTATCTCGCTAGTCCGAGACCATGGGGGATAAATTCTAGAGGGGGAGAGAGATCCTTCACGAGGAGGTGTAAGTGAGAGAGAGGGAGGGGGCTCCTTTTATAGGGAGAGGGGGCACCCAAGGGGCCATGCGCCCAGCCATGGGGCTGCCCCCACCTCTTCCACATTCATGTGGGTGGACACTCCACTCACTCAAATGCCTTTCAATTCCCTCCACTCAAAAACCCACTCAAATTCCCATTAAATTTCCACCAAATTTAATGCAAGCTCTCATTAAAAAAACTCCTTTTATTTATTCAGAATTTTGTCAATTACTTTAATGACAAACATTCACATATAACCCCTTGCTAGTATTTCATTTCACATGCAGAAACACTTTCTGCAATTTCACCCGAAAACCCGTTTCGGTATCTAGTGAAATAAATTCCTGCACTTGTTATTCTTTTCGGCATGAAACTTTTGCTCCAAATGGATGTCGGTGTTTCTTAAGTGTGTCACCCTACGGTTCGCGAATAATGCGGACATGATCGAGACCCCTCTCGGATCAATAATCAGAAGCGGGATCTGGAGACCCATACTGACTCCCACACATTCAACGATGACTTTCTTGTGATCGTCGGAACCTTTTACGCTAGTATCTTAATCCTTTTGTTTCACGATATATTACATGTCCGAGATTCGATCATCGGTATCTCCATACCTAGTTTGATCTCGTTACTGACATGTACTCTTTTCTCGTTCCCGTGATATAACATTCTAGTGATCAAATCACTTGCTTGCAAGCTAATCAATGTGATATCACCGAGAGGGCCTAGAGCATATCTATCCGTCATCGGGATGAACAAATTCCACTCTCGTTCCATGGGCCTCAACATAACACTTTAGTAGTTCTGAACCCATCTTTATAATCACCCTGTTACGGTGTGACGTTTGATGTTATCAAGAAACTCTTCCGGTGTTAGTGATTGACATGATCTCATGGTCTAAGGATTAGGATCACTTCGTAAGTTGTTATAGCAATATAAACTCAATGACTTTGATCGTAATGCTATACTTCGGATGAATGTTCATCACATCATTACACTAATGTTGTGACCTCGTTATTAACAACATCCAATATCCATGATCAGGAAACTTTGATCATCTTGTTAATCAACGAGCTAGTTTATAAGAGAGGCATAACTAGGAACTTCCTTTTTGTTTATTAAACACACATGTATTAACGTTTCCGTATTAATACAATTATAGCATGTAAAATAAACATTTATCATAAACAAGGAATACGATAATAACCACTTTATTATTGCCTCTCGAGCATATTCCCTTCAGTCTCCCACTTGCACTAGAGACAATAATCTAGTTTGAAAAATTTGCGTATTGAACACTTATGGCTTTCCGGTGTTCCATATACGCAATTGCAAGTGGTTAACATAATCTACGGATCTGACGCTTTCAGGTCCGTGTGTCTTTGCATGTCTTTGCGTCTTCACGCATCACTCATTCTCTAATGAGATGGCATTGTATAAATTTGGTCTTTTGGTGAGACCTTTAGTTCCTTGGGGTTAAAACATGTCGATACTATTGTCATACAATATATCTTTAGTGTTAGGTCGTTGCGAACCACACCTTAGTTTGATAACAAACTACTTGACACAAATTCCCTCCTTTGCTGCTACTATAGCAGTCATATACTTAGCCTTTTGTTGTAGTATCCGTCACAATGTCTTAACTTTGGATTTCATCCAAATCCATCATGGAATCTTCTTTCCATTACATTGTGCCACCCATAGTTTAAATTGAGATAAACTTAATTTGTATCTTGTGACAAAACTAGTATCAATGTAACGCTTTACAATGAACTATTTGTAATTGTTTGTCACCTCTACACAAATATATTCTTAGTTCTTCCAAAAGATCATAAGAATATCCTCACTATCGTCCAATGATCATTTTATGATTCATTCTGGTATATGCTCATAACACTTAGAGCATAGGACATATCTGGATGTGTACATATCATGGTATGATTGATCAAAACATCCTTGTGATTTCACTCATCAAGTGTCAAAGCACTTGAATCTTGTTTCACTTATCAAGTGTCAATACACTTGAATCTTGATTCAATTTCTTTCCATGCGACAAGAACCGTTTCTTGTTGTTTCTATATTGAACTCCTTCAATATCTCATATATGTACGTTTGGCACAACCATATTAGCGTCACAGTCTATCCACTATAGACATTCATGCTAAATATTTGGGTTTTGCCTAAGTATTTCATCGAAATGAAATTCCTAACCTTTGTTAATAAAAGATGCATAATTTCTAATCAACAAAATGTCCTCCACATAATGTATTAGAAATATATCTTAGCGCTCCCACTTAATTTCTTGCAAATGCAAGCATCTTCATCGTCTCCTGATGAAAACTCTTTTTCATCACGGTGAAGATTCCAACTCCGCGATGCTTACTTCAACCATTGAAGTTTGCATGCCCTTTTTAGCATCCTTTGAATTAACAAAACTCTTTGGATGGTGTCACGTATACATCCTAGGTAACCATTCTATTAGAAGAACTTTGTTTTGTTTATTCATCTACCATATACCAAATTATATGTAGTGGTTGCTACTTTAATCCGTCCAGATTAAATATCGCTATGAAAGATCAAATCTTGTCATAGTCAACTCCTTGAACATTGTCGTAAAATACTTCACGACATGTCGACTATTTCATAGATGTGAAACATCCATGTCTGTTTCTTTATAGATCCAAATACGACCGATAGGTTTTTACACCTTTCCGAAGGGTCTTCCAAGTTCAAAACTTGATTTCTCGTGTATGGAACTATCACGGATTTTATGGCTTCAAGCCATTTGACGGAGTCAGGGCCCATCATTGCTTCTTTGCATGTAGTCGGTTCATCATTGTCAAACAATAATGATTTACTCTCAAATCTTAGTATTTGATTGTTTATCCGACCGACTTGGTTCAATAAGAATTTAGACCTCCGTGACCACAACATTTGAGGCACGTGAGCCATGAGCATTCTGGCTGCCTCCGGAACATTTTCCGACGCTGCGCAACTCAGCACATATAGCTAAGGTTCGTTAACCTTATCAAAGTTCTATTGTCCTCCCACTTAACATTTATGAAAAATTCCTTCTTCAAGAAACTTCACGTTTCAAGCGACAAACCCTTTTGTCCTTGGTGTTATGGAGGAATAACCAATTGTTATTCGAAATAACCTACAAAGACATGCTCATCCGACTTCGGTTGTAAACATCTTACTTATGTTTAGCATAACAAAATTTAAGAAATGACAACTTAGGTTTTACCCCAAACCATAAATTCCATGGTGTCATTTCAACGGATCAAGATGGAGCTCTTTTCAGTGTAAAAGCGGAAGTCTCTAAAGCTTTAATCTTTTAAAACATAATGGCAGTTTTATAAATAACACCTTTGATCCAACCATGTCAAACAAGGTTTCATTACAAATCTCAAACATTCCATATTCCTATGGTGTTTCGGGAGATGTAAATCTAGGTGTTTTGCTAAACATTCAACTCAAATAAATCCCTTTATGATAAAATCATAATTCATTTATTTTCTTGTTACACTTGTAACTCAAACAAATCCCTTATGATAAAATCATAAACCATTTATTTTCTTGTTACAATGATTTTGCACTTCATCTTGAAAGTCTTTGAAACATTTTCAAATATTTCATACTTCTTTCTCATTAAGTGAACATTCACTCAAATTTCCGGAGAAAGCATATGATGTTAAAATCCATCGCTTACGACTATACATAATGGACTACATACATCGATATGTATAAATTCCAATAATTTAGTCGTTCGTTCTTCTTTGGCCTTTGAACAAAGTTTTAATTATCACGTGGAAAGTCTCACAAGCGTCACTTGATCAAATCAAAGACTCCAAAAATCCATGAATATGGAGATTCTTCATGTTTTCTTTCCAATATAATTTAAATAGCGATGTCACTTCGTAAGTGATCTTTCAATCATTTGTCTTGCGACATTTTAGCATTAGGTTTTATGCATGTGATTTCTCCAACTAGATTTGTAAATCATCCATCTTATATGGAATACGGTAATTATTTGAACAACCTTTGTTCTCATAATACCTGATTTAAATAACAATTATTAAAACAAATCTTGAAGTCAAGCTTTGATGTCAACGAGAAATACAAACAACGGTTTGTTTGTTTTTGATGAACATCATCACATATTCTCTTGCTAGTTACTTAAGCCATTGTGGTTCATGAATTGTGTCGTTCCGTATGAAATTTCATACCAACCAATTTGGTATCCAATACCCAAGAACCACATTCTTTAACAAGCAAAGAATACAACCACAACATGTATATGATCCATATACCTAAATTGGATATTTCCAATCTTTTCTTTCCCACCAAGTACATTTTATAGATTCCCTTTCAGCATTTCCTTTTCCTTTTTAAAAGAATCTACCAACATCAAAAGTAGTGCCATATACATGACACATAGTCCAAAACGTGTATATTCAAATAATAATACCTTTGGACTTGCACTTTGAAGTAGATCACCATCATCAAAATAATCGGTATTCTTTCAAAATCCATTCTTTAGTAATCTTTTAGTGTAGTAAACACTTTACATACATCTTCTATTCATCCTTATCATGACGACTTCATGATCAAGCTATTGTAGCTTATAAAGGTGAATCGTGAGTATAATATTACTTTCCAAAACCCTTTTGGATGATTAGGATGTCTAGCATCTCCAACCTTCGTAAATTCTCATCCAATATGAGAACATATATTATACTCTATCATATTGCAACCAAAACATTGTTTGAGATATCGTTATATCTGCCACACATGATGGTTTCTGAAACAATTCTTTCAGCTCCTAGATAAACTTGATATTAAAACAATCAAGAATCATGGAGGCAAACATGATGCTTAAGATACCAATTCCGAATTGTTACTCTCGATTTAATACCAACTATTAAATTTCACGGAGTAAATAGAGTTTACTGAAAGTTTGCAATAGGACTTTAAACTTTAGATTGACACTCAACACAATACGATACCAGTTCGTAAAGTATATATCCAGAATTCTATAGTTCTATTATCTCAATTATAACTATGCATAAGGTGGTGAACGAATGCCAATGACTACAACAAATTATGCAAATTCACTTTGATTTAATTTATGATAAATTGAGTTCTACTAATCCAAATTAGAAATGAACTCCCACTCAAAAATGACATCCCTCATGTCTTTTGGTGATTACATGAACCAAATCCACTACACCAAGTCCGATCATCACGTGAGTCGGTGTAGCTTCAAAGGCGAGCATCCATATGGTCATCATATCAAAAACATATGACTCATGCTTAACCTTTCGGTCCGTGTTCCGAGGCCATGTCTGTACATGCTAGGCTCGCCAAGTAAGAACCTTAGTATTCGCGTGTGTAACTGTCTTACACCCGAGATATGCTCGTGGATTCAAGTACACCCGATCATCACGTGATGTCTTGAAGCGACGAAACATTGTCGATGCATACTTAAGGAAGAACACATTTTTATCTTGATATCTAAATGAGGGATCATCTTATTATGCTAATAAAACGCCAAACAAGCAATATAAGATGCAATCAAAACATCGCATGTTTATAAGTGAAATGATATGGTTCCCGCATATGATCTCCATCATGTGCACCGTGGAATGATCTCTATCATACCTTTATGTGTAAGGCCAAGGTCTATGGAACTTACACACTATGTGTGTTGTAGGAGTATCATCTCATACTTCTACTTACAACATCACCATATCATAACACTAGCCCAGCAACAATCTAAACTAGACGCCTCTAATTTATCCATTGCAAGTTTTACGTGGTTTAGGGCTTTCGAAGATAGAACCGTTCTTACCTACGAACATGAACCACAACGAGGATAACAAAATTGTTGACAACTCGTTGCAAATTAGATATTGACTATAGTAGGAGAGGTAGACACCCGCTAGCCACTTATGCAAAACTAGTTGCATGTCAAGCATGGAACAGGTCTCATGTGCGAGGACATGTAAAGTTTGTCCGGGCCGCTTCATCCCACTATGCCACCAATATCCAAAGTACAACTAAGAAGCAATAAAATGATCATCATCGCCCACATACTCATATGTGTACTACCCGTGCAAAGTATCTATGCATAGATCCGGCTCTGATACCACTGTAGGGTTCGCAGCATAGAAAACAAAAAAATTCCTACGATGGGAACAACTATGTACCAAGATCTATCTACTAGATACAAACAAAGGGCGGATGTATATCCGTAGAGAACATACCCTTGAAGACCGACAAATCTTAACGAGTCCAAACTCGTGGTTGATGTAGACGATCTCTTGCCGATCTCAAGATCGAGAGAAGTCCTAGCGCCGCAAAACAGCAGCGCATCCGTGCTCGCACACACGTTCGAGGCACCGAGCAACCTCCGCCTCCTCGCTCCAGCGATGCAGCGGAAGCACAACTATTTCTTTCCAAATAGCCACCGGGAACATGTATCTCGCTAGTCCGAGACCATGGGGGATAAATTCTAGAGGGGGAGAGAGATCCTTCACGAGGAGGTGTAAGTGAGAGAGAGGGAGGGGCTCCTTTTATAGGGAGAGGGGGGCACCCAAGGGGCCATGCGCCCAGCCATGGGGCTGCCCCCACCTCTTCCACATTCATGTGGGTGGACACTCCACTCACTCAAATGCCTTTCAATTCCCTCCACTCAAAAACCCACTCAAATTCCCATTAAATTTCCACCAAATTTAATGCAAGCTCTCATTAAATAAAACTCCTTTTATTTATTCAGAATTTTGTCAATTACTTTAATGACAAACATTCACATATAACCCCTTGCTAGTATTTCATTTCACATGGAGAAACACTTTCTGTAATTTCACCCGAAAACCTGTTTCGGTATCTAGTGAAATAAATTCCTACGCTTGTTATTCTTTTCGGCATGAAACTTTTGCTCCAAATGGATGTCGGTGTTTCTTAAGTGTGTCACCCTACGGTTCGCGAATAATGCGGACATGATCGAGACCCCTCTCGGATCAATAATCAGAAGCGGGATCTGGAGACCCATACTGACTCCCACACATTCAACGATGACTTTCTTGTGATCGTCGGAACCTTTTACGCTAGTATCTTAATCCTTTTGTTTCATGATATATTACATGTCCAAGATTCGATCATCGGTATCTCCATACCTAGTTTGATCTCGTTACTGACATGTACTCTTTTCTCGTTCCCGTGATATAACATTCTAGTGATCAAATCACTTGCTTGCAAGCTAATCAATGTGATATCACCGAGAGGGCCCAGAGCATATCTATCCGTCATCGGGATGAACAAATTCCACTCTCGATCCATGGGCCTCAACATAACACTTTAGTAGTTCTGAACCCATCTTTATAATCACCTTGTTACGGTGTGACGTTTGATGTTATCAAGAAACTCTTCCGGTGTTAGTGATTGACATGATCTCATGGTCTAAGGATTAGGATCACTTCGTAAGTTGTTATAGCAATATAAACTCAATGACTTTGATCGTAATGCTATACTTCGGATGAATGTTCATCACATCATTACACTAATGTTGTGACCTCGTTATTAACAACATCCAATATCCATGATCAGGAAACTTTGATCATCTTGTTAATCAACGAGATAGTTTATAAGAGAGGCATAACTAGGAACTTCCTTTTTGTTTATTAAACACACATGTATTAACGTTTCCGTATTAATACAATTATAGCATGTAAAATAAACATTTATCATAAACAAGGAATACGATAATAACCACTTTATTATTGCCTCTCGGGCATATTCCCTTCACAAACTACTTTATTCAAGCAAACTAAGCAAACAAAAATCAAAAACGAAAACTAAGACGCTCCAAGAACAACACAACAGTGCATGAAACAAAAAAAACGAAGTGTCTAAAAAGACCTGAGGTTTTTATTGATGAAGAAGGGGATGCCTTGGGCATCCCCAAGCTTTGACGTTTATACCTCTTGAATATTTCTTGGGTGACACGGGGTGGCATCCCCATTCTTGAGCTTTTGTCCATTCTTCATCTCATTACATCATTCTTCCTCTACACCTGCAAATTTTCCTTCATACAAAACTTCACACAATCTTCATTAGCAACATTAGTGTATTCAAAAGATAATAGACCTTGGGGTTTAGTTTTAGAACAACAAAACTTTCACTAAAGACATAGGATATTGTAGCAATTTCCTCAAAAAGCTCAATTTTCAAAAAGAACCAAAAAAGGAATCAATAAGAACAAATGCAAATAATGGCAGAAATCTGTTAAAACAGACCAGCAGGTAGAAACCGATTTTTTCGAAGTCCTTATGTTGCTCAAATAAAAAAGTGTTAAACTAATGAAAGTTAGATAACAACCTGGGGGATTTATGCATAAAATTACAGCTCAATCCGACTTATAGAGATTTTACATAAATTTTTACGGTGGAACACAAAAATCTGTTTTGGGACAACAACTCCCCAAATCTTACTTCCCTCCAATTAGAGGTTATTCTTGGCACAAAAATAAAATAAAAAGGATAAGGATAGGTTATTATAAGTAATAACTTCTAAGACTCAAGAAAACTATTGGGTTATCTCCCAAAAAGTACTTTTCTTTAACGCCATTAAGTTATGCATAAGAAGCAAGAATCAAGTATTTTCAAATGAAGAAGCATTAACATCAACTTTCTTGCTTCTACCTTTCTTACCTTTCTTCTTATCTTTAGGGAATGTATGATTGATCATTGGAGAAGCAAAATGCATAATGCATTTTCCCACATCTATTATTGCTCCAAGGTGTTTCAGCAGGGATCTTCCAAGTGTAATTTGTCCTTTTCCTACACATTCAATAACAAGATAATCAGTAGACACCACTTTTCCTGAGATCTTTGTAAACACACATTCAGCTATTCCAATGGGTAATAAAGTTGCATTATTGGTAAGAGATATTTCTTCTCCTCCTTCAGAAAGTCCCCAAAGATTCAAAGACTCATAGATATCTTTAGGCATAAGACAAAATTCAGACATGATATCACAACAAGCATCACAAGTTTCACTGTTTATAGGAACTTTTATTGTAGGAAACCATTTTAAAGGCTTAGAATTTATTGAAACATAATCATGATGCTCTCTAAGCATGTTATAGCAATCTTTCAAAGCAACTGTACGGGTCTCAAGAGTGTTCAACCTAGCATAGATGTTTATAAAGGAAGAATCAAACTTGCTAGGCATATTATAAATTATAATCAACTTCTTTATAGCATCCAAAGCTTCATTCTCATTACATCGAAAAATATTTTTTCCCAACTACAACATCCAAACCATATCTATAAAAAAGGGCAAGACCATGGTAGAAACTATTAATAACCAGGCTTAGACACATCTTAGGCTCAGTTTTTCCTTGTAAATCAGAGATTCTAGACCAAGCTTCTTTGAAACTCTCTTCACTTTCTTGTTTGAAACTAAAGATCCTTTCTATAGGTGACACGGTGATTGGACCAAAACCAGGCATGGTAACAACTAAAGTAGGAACTATTTTTTGTGTTTTTGATAAAAGAAAGCAAACCAAACAAAATTATTTTTTTGGAGTTTTTGATAAAAAGAGGCAAACAAAATAAGGCAAAAGAAACTAAGCAAAACAAAAACAAAGTAAAGAGAAAGTTTGTGAAGGACTCCCCTTGTGAAGTCGTCCTTAGCCTCCCCGGTAACGGCGCCAGAAAAAGGCTTGATGCGGCTCAGATCACTGTAGAGCTTCGTTGGGAGATCCCAAAAGGAATGTATGATGAGTACAACAGCAAGTTTTTCCCTCAGTAAGAAACCAAGGTTATCGAACCAGTAGGAGGAAGGAAACGACTCAAAGGTGTTGCTAGCAACTGTAAACCCGCACAACAAAAACTCAAGACTTTTCCCCAAATAACAGTGAGGTTGTCAATCTCACCGGTTTGCTGAAAACAAAGGATTAATTGTATGGTGTGGAAGATAATGGTGGTTTGCAGAAAGTAAACAGTAACAGTGGAAGATGTATCAATGGTAAAGATTGGACCGGGGTCCATAGTTCACTAGAGGTGTTCTCCTTTAGATAAACAACATGTCATACTGGGTAAACAAATTACAGCAGGGAAATTGACAGAACAGAGCAAGGCATAACAATGCAATACTAGACATTCATGATCCTATGAGATTTGATTGAGCAATACAACAATATACATAGACTGCCATCCAACTGCATCTATGACTAGTAATCCACCTTCAGGTTATCATACGGACCCCCTCAGTATTAAGTTGCAAGCAACGGATAACTGCTTTAAGAAAAGTGTGTAAGGTAAACAATTCAGTTATTCCATAAACAAGAGATCGTTGTTTTCTCCTTAGTAGCAACAACACACCTACAACCTTTGAGATTTCTGTCACTTCCCTAGATTAAATACTCCCTCTTGGAGTCACTAGCATCTACTTGGCCAAGATAGCTACTAGAAATGGAGAGCGTGCAAGATGACAAATAACACAGACATGATAGAATCAATAAGATAGAATCATTAACCAATCTGACATAGCAATCTCAATATCCATCGGATCCCCGCAAACACAACATGCATGATTACAAATAGATGATCTTGATCATGAACAGAGCTCACAAGATCTAAACATGGTAGCACAAAGGAGGAGAAACAACCATCTAGCTACTACATGGACCCGTAGTCTAAGGTGGAACTACTCACGCTTCATACTTGTAGGCTGGCATGGTGATGAAGAAGGCCTCCGGAATGATCTCTCCCCTCTGGCAGGGTGCCGGGAAGAGCTTCAGATCCCCCCCCCCCCCCCCCCCGATCTAGGGACGATGGTGGCGATGGCTACGGACTGTTTCGTGGAAGATTGATCGGGTCCTTAGGGTTTTGGTATCGGGGGCTTTTTAGAGCGAAAAGGGAGGCCGAGGGGGTGCCCGAGGCGGCTGCACCCCCCAGGCGTGGGCCAGGCCTGGCCGCGCGGCCAGGGGGTGTGGCCCCCTCGCGGCCCTTCTCCGTCTCGTCTTCTGGCCCCGTGTTCCCCACGGTAAAATATTGACTTTGGCTTTTGTCCCGTCCAATTTCAAGAATATTGATTTTCTGACTTTTCTGGAACTAGAAACAACAGAAAACAGGCAACTGATAGTGTGGCATCTTGTTAATAGGTTAGTCCCAGAAAACATATAAAAATACCTCAAAGAGAAGACAAAGTAAAGAAAAATAGATACTAAACAAGTATAAAATACCAAAAATTATAGATATATTTACGATGTATCAACTTGCACGTCAGAGATTCCGTTAGCTCACAACATCCAGGGTGTAGCTTTCTCTCACGTTTTTCCAAGGCGGCGTAGTAGCACATGGGGAATTTAATTTAATTTCGATCATTAGATTTTAGGCCAAACAATCACCGCTGCTTGTTAATTTCCAACGGGATGAGATGTGCACCCTACTTTTCTCTTCGCTCATGAGGGTGACATAGTCTGGACTCTGGATGCCGCTCGCTACTCTCACCATGTGGAGGCCCATCGGGCTGTCGTGCATGCCAATGGTCCGTGAGGCCGGCCGCTCGGGAGAGATGGGGACGAACATGGCGACGGTTAGTGAATGTGCGGCAACTCTGCAGCTGGCCTTCGGTGGCGAAAACAACGGCAGGGGTTGGCGGCGTTGGCGTGTTGCTGTGACGATGGAAGAAACGCTATGGGTAGGGAGGAGGGCGGCGGGCGGCTTTGTGGAAGAAGATAGAGGGGTGGGTAGGATAGAGAAGCACGATGAGAAAAGTATAATTGTTTTGTGGCAAAAGATTTAGTATGTAGTCTTGTGGAAGTGCAAAATCGTCCAGAAAAAGCGGAAACCGTAAGAAATACTTCGTCCTTTATTATTAGGTACTAGCAAAAGTGTCCGTGTTTTGCATCAGGTTTATAAATAATAATTAGTACATTGAAGAATTAAAATAAAAATTTGTTCTCAATCAACATGATAATCAGATTTTGATTGCTTTATTGCAGAATGTAATAAGATTAGGGGCTCAAGTGACAGATATAGGATCTTTTATGTAATACTCCCTCCGTCCCAAAATAGATGTCTTAGATTTGTCAAAATTTGGATGAACCAATATACTAATAGTGTCTAGATTCATCCAAATTTTGACAAATTTGAGACATCTATTTTGTGACGGAGGGAGTATAATAAGTGACTAAAGACGAAGAGATAAGGTTCTCCCCAACCAGGAACCCCACTCGACACGCACACAACCGCACGCGACGCAACAACACAAGACACGCGCACGCACTCCCCCATCTCCTTCGATCCTCTTCCTCTCGTTGACCCTGCATCTCCGCCGCCACCCTCTTCCTGGCCCGCGCAGCGCCGCCTCCCTCTCCGGCCGCCACCAGCCAGCCGTCTCCGAGCACTGTCCTCCCCCTTGCAGCGCCGCCGCCCCTAAGCCCTTCTTCGCCACCAGGTGCCCCGCCGCTGTCGCCGCTGTGCGTCTCGCCTCCGACCGCCACCACTCCCTCCGCCGCGCTGTTCGATTCAGCGTCGACCTCTTTTATAGGAGTATATTTACTTCTCTAAAGTTTACTTCTCCGTTTACTCCTCTAACCGATCAGAGGTGGTGAGATCGTTTTTTCCTCACTAAGCTCCCTAATTTTAGGTACCTCCAATATTTTACTTACCAATTACATTCCACAACAAAAGAATAATGGAAAAACTCGAACGAATTCACCGGCTTTACTATGAATCAAAGTCATGATAATCGGAGTAACTAATAAAACCAATTCAATGAAAGAATCAAATTTCGTACAAAAAAAAATGAAAGAATCAATGAAACTACGGACTAATTCGCCGTGATCATTCCAGCCTTATGATCTTGTTTGGCCGGGCTGCGGCCGCGGTTTTTGCCGTCTCGATCTCCTGCAGCTTGCGGACCACGGCGGTTCTAAGCTCGAGCAGCCGCGCCTCGTGCGCCTTGGCCTCCTCCAGCCCCATCGCGGCCACGTCCTTCCCCAGCAGCCGCCTTATCGCCGCCGACTGCTGACCCCCTGGGCGGCCGGTCGCACCGGGGAACTTGTCACAGGTTCCGTGGGTGCCGCGAGCAACGGCGTAGACGCACACATCCACGCCGAACTCTGCCGCAACGCCGGCCGCCTCCGCGCAGAGCTCCGCGTGCTTCCGCTTGAACGTCACCGAAAGCGCGGTTCCTCGCCTCGCGCCGGCGTCGCGGGAAGACGTGGCGGCGGCGGCAGTCTGCTTCATCTGGCCCGCGCGATCACGGACCACCTCGTGCTCCCGTGCGACCATCGTCGGTGGTACTTGCCTCGGAGCGACGAAGGCGGGTGAGGCGGCGGCGGCCTGTCGCTTCACGTCAGGGCCGGGAGCCGCCGGGCGGGGCGCGCCGTGCCTCTGGACGTGGCCGGCGGACAGCACGCCGATGACTTGCCTCGCGGCCGCGGCGGCGGACGAGTTGATGATCAGCTGCCTCTCGCCGTCCATGGGTTCGAACCGTAGATCGTCCGCCAAGCGCTCGATCTTGCACGCGCACAGGGCACGCACAGATCGATTGTGTGTGAGACTTCGAAGGACGTACAGGTTATTAGGGCTTGGGCATGCATTATATGACCCTGACAAATTACGTTTACGAGAGGGATTAGGATTAGGATTAGGATTAGGACCCGAAAGAAGAAGAATAGAATCATTAAACTCCTTCTGAGGGTATGAAAATCATACGTACTAGTATCCTCGTTGTGGCGTCGATGCGTCCTTGTTCGACCCGGAGTCGGCCAGACTGCGACAGTACACATGCTAACCACGGTTGCATGTTTGCTGGGCTCGATTTTAGTGAGTTTTTCAATAATACGATTTTGGTTTATTAATGGGTTTTATCGGTAATTGTATACATAATAATAATTTTATACGTGTACATTCTTTTACAACAGGTTTTTAATAATGTTTTGCCATAGCATCTCTTGGATACATCACGGAGTTACTAAAGGCTAGCACAATACGTCGCAACGAGTCAACAAATGATAAACCTTCTCGTGAAAATAAAATATTCAGTTGAAATCAGATTTTTCATGTTCAGGTCACGTCGGTTTTCAGTTTTCTTGAGAATCAGTAGCATGTCGTAGCGCTGCAGTTGGACTTTATTTTATCTCGTCCAATGAAGTCGTTCTGATCCTCGATCGACCAACCCAATTCATACAACGAAAAGTGATCCGATTTGCACATACGATATATGGAGCTGGGCCCCAAGGTCGAAATTATATTTTACAGCCCATATTCCACACGGAAGTGCCATTGCGTTGCACTAGTTGTAAAATAATTTTAGGGCACAGTAGGGCAAGATAGGGAAGCCTTGATTTTCTGGCAAAAAGTTTTAGACGCGCATGTTTCTGTAGTCTAGTTTTAAACCAATTCTTTCTTTTTGCAAAAGCTAATTATCAATCTAATAAACTCAATGTCCTAGATGAGGTATCTAAGGAGGACCTGGTACTACTTTGGCTACCTTATGGCGTGTGACCAAAACAAACTTAACTATATAACGGTTTATGTTTCTACTTTTGCTTATATATACTATTAATTTAAATTCTAATTGATATGCTTGCTCAATTGGAGAACTGATGGTTTAGAGCCCTCCTGAAAGATTTGAATTCATATAAAAAATGATACCACAATCCTAAGCATGGACGAAATGGTAACAAAATAAATGAATAGTCATTAAAAGCAAAAAAAAAAAACATGGTCACTATTGATTATTTCGGAGTGTGGACACCTATTTTTCTATAGAGTGTATTACAACGTATTTTGACCATCGCTTTGGTGAGTTCTCGTTAGAGTTGCTTCAGAACTTTTTGTCTTAACTCAAGTGACTCCTTGTATAGATTCAATGTGATTAAGATTTCTCGGCTTTTAGAGATTTATTATGGGATTTATCTTATTATGAGCATGAGCCTATATATTTTTCTTCATAAACGGATAATTAAAGAATTTAGGGATTATCTTAATATTTGAATAATACATCATGACTAGACGGTTTCGCGCGCTTCGCCGCGCCGTTCTACTGTGTGTTGTGCCATGGCATTGTTATTCTGTTCATCTGTAAAACACAAACATTCTTTCACCAAAAGATAACACAACATGATACACAAGTCCACATGTTCTAATTCCTAAAATTAAGACGGCAACGCAGGAAGAACCCTTCAAGCAGAAAGGTTAAACCACACATACAAACCGCCTATGACTACAGTACAAAGAAGCAGGGCAGCCATCCTCACTCCCCAAAACACACTAATGTCCTCCGGTAGCACATCAGCAACCACAACCACTCCGCAAACACAACAAAATAACATGCCGCCTGCATAACAGCACAGATGATCTATCCACTATATGCAACCACACATGGCCTAAGCTGCGACAACCGCTATAACCGCACCTAGAACCATAAGACGACGTAGTCAAAAACAGCTAACCTAGTGCCTTCAGAGGAAAAAACTAAATGAAAAATGAACATAAGCCGATCATTCTCTTTACCACTTAGTCGACGTCATCCAAACTCGACACAAAGCTTGGATTTATATTCCTCAAAGAAACTGTCAGGAGTTTCTCCAGTTTCTCTAGCTTAGTAGCATCTCAATCGTCAACATTGTTTTGAAGAAACCTCGGTTCTGTACATAATCAGAAGGTGTAAACTGCAAATAGCATACTGGAACAAATCGTGAAAAATCTGATGGCTACCATGAAGTAATTTCTCTAAGCCTTTACTTCAAGGATTTTCATCCTGGTTTAGAACCAAATGCCTTGTTAGAGATATATGAACATATATACGGCCATGCAGTTTGTCCATCATTAGAGACAAAATGATGAACCTACAACCTAGCCTTAGACTTAGATGCCTCATTCAGATAAGTTAGTACAAAATTATTGAAAATATCATTTTTGCATCCATTTTACTTATAAATACTCGAAGACAAACACTTCAACATGCATAGTGCGTGTATCCATTGGAACTTCAGTAGTAATATATAATGATATAATTCACCAAATGATTGATGATTTCTAGATGAATGTTCCACGTGTAAAAAGGAAATCACTAATCGATGTAATGAGAAAAGCTAGAGAGAATAATTTACATTGTCGCTACCTGCATATCCCCTTCATTGAGGTTTCTTCCGATTCCTGCAAATTGTTGATAGCAGTCATATATGCCTTCCATGCTGAAAATAGAGGTGTGTCATTAGCATTTGGAAATAAATACACTACTTTTAAAGTTTTTTAGGGTTTTTTCTACAATTTTACATAAAATTTTAAGCAATGAAAACTTATAAAATTGTGTGAATACATGTATATAGTTCATTTATTTCTATCAGTATAGAAATTATCTACCTTGTGTAATTTTGTATGCTTCTATATAACCTCTTATGTTCTAATACCAGGTGCTTTGTGACAGAAGTGTACTTTTTACAACAACATAAGTTGGCGCTAAGCACCTATGCAATCAACTGAATCTTGGTTATATTTGGGATATAATGGCGAGAATGTTAACTGAGAAAATATATTTTCGAACTATTGTTCGGATTATTAAGTCTTCATTTGGAATATAATGAACCAAATGCACTTTAACCAAAATATCCCTTTTCTAGAAATCATCAGGTTTTACTACTGAAGAGAAGAAAGAATCAGGAACTCTGAAAAAAATGCCATGCACAAAGTTATAATATATAAGTGGGAGGGTTGGCATCATATGGAAGAGGAGAGTATAAATATGCATAAGTGGGAAGGTTGAGTATTCCTACTGTATGCAAGAAGGAAAAGTTTAAAAGAATCATACCATGCAATTAACTGGTAGCAGCACACCAGTCGTACATGGTGTTTATGGAGGTGCTTGCCACCAGAGCCGAGGTGTACAGACAAGAGCGAAGCGGCAAGCGGAGGCAATGGTCAAGAAACAATAAATAGCCTAATAATGTTATAATTACATAGTCTTAAGCCCTCAGCACAATATAAGAACTAAAGGGAATTAGAAGCGAGGTAGAACATCTAAAAATCAAGTATATTATAGAGAGTTACTGAATTTAGAAGCAAGGTAAAACATCTAAGAATCAAGTATATATCAAGTATATATTAATGTTTTATCTTGTCGCTTTGCTTCTAAATTTAGAAGCAAAATTAGAAGCGAGGTACTAAATGGGTATGCACACACAAAAATTCTTATAGCTACCTGGAAGACCATGGCAGGCCAATTAAAAGGGGGAATGGGGAAATGTAGAGCTAAGAAACATGACAAGATTTATCAGGAAGCCCAATATTATAAACCGAGTATTAGGAGGCAAGATCTAAGGGATTTAACAAAAAAAATTGTAATGGACTTGAAACCTCCTAGGAGGCGTGTATCGAACCCTATCTTTTCAATGAAATAAAATGCAAAGACTCCTTTGCATTTTTCTCAACAAAAAAAGGGATTTAACAAAACTGGGAGCTCAAAAAAGATTATAATATACCATTACATCAAGATTTTTATTAATGCTGCAAGATCTGATATTATAAGAGCACAACTAATAACAATACTAACTGGTCCTATGCTAGTGTTTTTTTCATTACTTTATATAACATCTACATCACGTCTCTTATTAATTCATACATTAGGCTGATACAGACCGCTACTTTGGCCATCAATCACACAATCTTAATCAAATACATGAGTTGTATTAAGGCGTATTAAGGCAAGCTAGCAATGATGTTGCAATGGACAATTAACATTTATCAACACATGAGCTTGGATCCCAGACGTAGAAGGGAAAATAAATTGAGAATCAAATTGATCAAATGGACATTCCTTACTTTAATCTTAAATAGAATCCTAAAGGTGTCGGGACCAGCAAAGTGATTTAAGAAAAAGAGCACACAATAAAATCCTCGCTTCTTGGCTCAACATATCCTATTAATCAGAAGCAAGATAAATATACTCATTATGTCTGCAATGCAAAAATACCAAATAATATTGCCATACCTCATCCATTGGCACGGTCTAGCCGGTCAGAACCTGGCTGCAAAATCTACCATGCCAAAACACATAGAGGGAAATTATTGAGAGTAGATGCAATTTTTATGCAAATACAGAGACAACAAAAAGGTAAAATAAAATGAAATATGGTGAGATGACTCGTGAGAGAGTAGGCCAAAAAGGAACCTCCTTGCAGGAAACTCAGGCATGGAGGAGCTCTTAATCGGAGAGAAGCTCCAGTGATCCTCTGCTTTACAACTTGAAAATCTACAGTTGTTGTTCCTTTAAAAAATCAGCAAAGCAAAGTAAACCACGAACACTTTCAAAAGCATATCATTCACATGCCCACAAATCATCATATTCCAAGAACCAAGGTACCTCTCCAGCATTTCGTCGAACATCTCCAGACCTGCGCCTAGACCTAGACAACCCTCGTGGCCGTACTGCCCAGGCTCGCGCCCTCCTCCTCGGCGCCCGCTGCGAGGCACGTCGCTCCTCCATGGCGGACACCCTCTATCCCACCCGCCGGGGGGCCTCCAGTCCCGCTCGCCGCACGTTTTGCTTGACCGCCTATCTCAATATAGACCCAATTTTTCTGCCTCTAGTGTGCTCAACCTCCCTGCTCCACAACTCGGGCAGGGATCTGGCCAGGAGAACAGGGGCATAGAGGCAGTGGTCGTGGGCAAAGAGTGGCTTCACTGACCCACAAGGAGCGACCCAAACACCGAGGGGCCCAATAGCAGCGGCGGCATGCATGACAGACATGCTCAATGTGCACGACAGATGGCCTAAGAGCCCTCGCTTTTGCTCACACTTAAGCTATAGAGTAATAAGTATTTAAGAACAAGTTGGAGACAAAACCCCATTGTCGAGTAACTTCACAAGCAGGCAGACTTACATTTTTTATGTAGTTGTCAGACCTCATAGCTGAAGTCACAGGTCAGGTCAGCGAGCTGGTCATCCTCATTTTCAGGGTACACTCTGGCGAGCCGATCATCCTACAACATGTCCTACAAGAACACCAGGAGAGGAACAACAAATATGAACCGAAGTGAAAACAATATTTGCTGGAAAACTTCAAATTAACTTAATTAACTTTTAGCGACACTGCATACTATATGATTTTTCATAATTGGCAGTTGCTATTTGGTAAGTACATAAACCTTCTTGCCCAACTGAACCAAGGGTCTAAAAATAGACGACAAATTAAAAAAAACGAAGTTCTACCCCATAACTATTCCTTACACAGGAATATAAAACATATAGCATTATCATGTCAGTAATAAAACACCGCTTCAGATATGTGTAACTGACAACTAACATACATTTAAAAGTTCTGCAACTGCACCGAGAGTCTCAACATTATTGTTTCATGCATAAAAACGATTCTACTCCCTCTGACCCATATTAATTGAATTAGATTTGTCTAGATACGAATGTATCTAGTAAGTTTAGTAATAGATACATCCGTATCTAGACAAATTTAAGTCAAATAATATGGATCGGAGCCTCGGAGGGAGTAGTAAATTAAGTATCCTGTGTATTCCTTGGTAAATCCTAATTTGTCTAAGCATGCTCAATGCAATTAACTTTAATTCACCTACGAACAATGAGAATAGTACTGTAGAGCTTACTTCTAGCACAAGCTAGAAACAAAAAATCAGTCAAACCCCAATCCCAAATCCAGACCAAACATCGGCAACGCGGATGGCTAAGAAAGCTGCACAGGTGAGTCAAAGAGGCTTGGATCCACGCCAAGAGAGGCAGCACAGTAATGGTGGAAGCAAAGGGATCACTTAAGTTGCTCGGCCGGTTGAGGAGGTCGGAAGTTGCTCATCACCCGGCACTGCCTTCACAGACTTTCTGCTGCTGCACCATCATGTCTTCGCCGCCCTCACTGAACGTCGGATGCTACGGCCCCCGGACTCCTCGTCCTCCTAGTTCTACGGGGTAGATGGGGCAACAGCTAGATCTCCGCTCCTCCTCCTGGTTCTGTACGGCCCCGCCTCGGTATGGGGGAAGTGGTCTTTCGGGGGATGGGGTGGGGGGAGAAGGACGCTGGGAGGACTTGGGAGGCATCAGCGAGGAGGAGTGGGTTGGGCGGTGCGGCGGCGGAATCGTTGGGCGCGCGAGAGCCGTGAGGCTTGCCAAAAAGAAAGGGAATTGTTGTAGTTGCCGCCTTGCCGGTGATTGGAGGCGCCGGCGGGTCTGATGCGGAAGAGGAAGAGGAGAGAGAGCGGAATGGGGCGGCGGCGAAGATAGACTTGATTCCTGGCACCGAGCCGTGAAGAAGTCGACCTATATCTTCTCGACAGCTGTGGCGGCAAGAGCCGCTTCGGCGCATCGACCCTTCCTGCTTCTCTCATGGTCATGGATGGGAGGACAGGGATGGGGCGGATTTGGCGGAGGACCAGAGCTAGGCCGGTGGCGGCCGAAATCCCTAGGACGCCGAGAGATGAGAAGGGAGGAGAGAACTAACATCGACACGAGGGGCACACGGTCGCCCTATGGCGCACAAGCAGCGTAACGGAAGCTTGTGCGCAGATCGGCAGCTCACCACACTTTAATTAACTAATAAAATGACAAGGCGCACGGCCGAATGGCTGAGAGGGCTCCCTGCATTTCACGCTTAAATAATTAAGTAATTCATATTGTTTATCGTCTTATTGAGTTGCCGGTGGCAATAACAGTTGAAAGGTTTTTTCGACGGCAAAGATCATCAAGATCGAGGTGTTAGTTACTTTTCTTTAGAGTTTGCCCTATCTCAGACTTTTTTGTCCTCCGCCACTGAATAATTTAATATATGCTCATGAACCTTGAAACAAATATGATATAGTTCCTAGCTCTCCAAATATCATGTATCGCACTTTAATTTTTGGTTTGTATCATTTGAAATATTTTAGGTTTTTCCTTGATTCATGGTACATCAGTTCTCTTGAAATAGAACTAAAACTCAGCACCGAATTTGTAATCTTCTTTATGTCCATCATGTTTTTCTAAAATTACAAAATATCATGTATATCATGCAGAAAATTAAAGGTAAGCCATAGATCTTGTTGGTCTCCACTTGTATTTGTATAAGGAAAAATAAAAAAAAATAGGGGGTCCGTAAAGAAACTGGTAGGCTATAGTAGCGCAAAGTAAAATGTTCTACAACATAAACCAAGATCAATGCAGTCACATATCACAAAATTACCACTAGACACGTTATCGATGAACTCAGTGAAGCACGTCAAGACAATGTATATTATCTAATTTCTTGTCCTCGTCATGTCGTCCCACGAACAACTCCTCTTGTGCGGCTCATCCAAGTGCTACAGATGCATCACCTCCAAGTTATCCGAACATACAGAGTGGATGTGTCACACACTTGACCGCTAGATCCACGCGTACAACTGAGCGTGAGAGGTGTGATGGCTGGATGGAGTGATCTACCCTAATCGGCTCGCCCCACCCTCTCTTATATAGACGTCCCTGATGGTGTTCTACATTGGAGACCCTTTAATACTCCTAAACCTAGTCTAATTCAGATTAAGTCCGAATAAGGCATCTAGCCTCTTAAGTGTGTGATCCCATAGGTTCACACACGTATAGACATAACACGAGTATTTCTACTAAGCTAATAGTTGGTAGCGGCCTCTAGTAATACATGCCAACTCCTTAATGCATATAAAGATCATATCGGCCAAACCATCACAATGTTACGTACGTGTCATTCCTTCTGCCTCATGGTATTTGGTCGAGCTCCAAACTAACCTATCTTTATATATCTATGATTCGAAATCCTTATTAGGTTAACTCTTAACCTTAAGTAGCATGACCATGCATTTGTGAATCCAATCAGTCGACAGCCCTAGAGATATATATCTCATGTAGAGAGGGGGAAATCCTATCTTGACTGACCATGCCTCCAATTATGCTTCTTGAAAATGGAAGTTACCTTTATAACTACCATGTTTTGATGTAGCATTTGATAGACCCTAAGTAGGTCGATTCATATCTTGAGTTCACGTGAGACTGTTAGTTCTAAGGAAAAAAGCGCACACATCGTATGTAGAGAAAACTATAAGTGGTTTTGCTATGTCTCGTGTTGGGTTAGTCCAACCCCATATTCATAATACATGTGTCCACATTATTGGTTTCATATCTTCATGACCATAACTTGTGAAACATAGTCATCGACTAATCCACATGCTAGTCTAATGTACAAGTGTGTCCTCACATAAACTCTGACTAAGGACAGCTTTAGAAAAACCATACAAGTATAGAGTTCTACAAACAATTCACCATAATTACCAATCAATACAAGTTTCTGTTATGGATATTGAACAAACATATATAATAAATCATGAATACAAGGAAATATAATAATCTCTATAATTGCCTCTAGGACATATTTATAACAAAGACCTTCAACGAGGACCAGCCAACCAAGAGGCCCAGCCAAGCTAGCCCAACAGAAGCCTATCCTTCCCTATATCCAACCCAAACCCTAACGTGCACAATGCACTTGAACGCACCTAGCTATCGTTGCTTCCGTCCACCCACCGACTCTCATATCGATCCCCAATCCTCTCGCTCGTCCTCATGCCTTCACGCGTGCATGTGTAGCACCTGCCTCCCTTTCCCAACTGCTCGACCCCGACGCCAGCCCCACGCCTCCACCTTCCTCGTGACATCATCACCTCCCTCACCCACATGTGACACGCTCCTCCACATCCCTCTTGCACTCCTCTCGCTGGACCTCTTCCCCCTTCTCCACTAGCGGCGTCTTCTTGTCTCACCAGGGCAACCCCGCCTCATGTTGCACCTGCCCTACCATTGCTCCAGCTAACAGTGCGCCTCCCAGCGCTGGCCACCATCCCAGCGCTGATAGATCCTATTTTGATCACTTCTTACCGAGTCTTTTTGTTGGAGATATGCCCAAGAGGCAATAATAAAGTGGTTATTATCATATCTTCACACTTATGATAAATGTTTACATACCATGCTATAATTGTATTAACCGGAAACATTAATACTTGTGTGATTTGTAAACTAAAATAAGAGTCCCTAGTAAAGCCTCTTGTTAAACTAGCTTGTTGGTTAATATATGATCATTGTTTCCTGATCATGAACATAGAGATGTTATTAACAACAGGATCATATCATTAGGAGAATGATGTGATGGACATACTCCTATAGATAAGCGTAGCATAAAGATCAAGTCATTTCATTAGTTCAATTGCTATATGCTTTCTGATACATAGTAACCTAATTCCTTCGACCATGAGATCATGCATATCACCTTTACCGGATGGATGCTTTGATGTCATCAAACACCACACCGTAACAGGGTGGCTATAAAGGTGGCATTGAGTGTTCAGAAAGTATTGGTTGAAACACATGGATCAAGAGTGGGATTTGTCCATCCATATGACGGATAGATATACTCTGGGCCCTCTCGGTGAAATGTCATCCAATTAGCTTGCAAGCATGTGACTGGCTCACAAGGGATCACATATCACGGGAACGAGAAAAGAGTACTTATCAGTAACGAGGTTGAACTAGGTATGCAGAGATACCGACGATCATAACCTCGGATAAGTAAACTATCGTGAGACAAAGGGAAATTGGTATCGTATGTAAGTGGTTCATTCAATCGCAAAGTAATCGTAGAAATATGTGGAAGCCATATGAATTTCCAGATTCCTCTATTGGTTATTGTTCAGAGAAGTGTCTCGATCATGTCCGCATAATTCACGAACCGTAGGGAGACACACTTAAGGATTCGACGTTGTTTTGAGTAGTTATGGTATTATGAGAAAGAGATCGAATGTTGTTCGGAGTCTCAGATGGGATCCGGGATATCACGAGGTGATCCGGAATGGTCCGGAGAATAAGATTCATATAAGGAAAGTCCCGTTTCGGAGTTCGGGAATGATTCCGGTGTTTTTCATCGGGAATGTTCTAGAAGGTTCTGGATTGTCCGGCACTCCGAAGGGGGAGGGTACATGAATGTGTCATTGCATATTGGAATGATTGCATCATGTACTAAGTGTTCTTGCTGTTCCAAATAAAGGATTAAATTGAATCCCAAACAGAAAAGTCAAACGGCCAGTTTGAAAGTCAAACGGCTAAAACAGGAAACTGTGGGAAACAAGCAAGAGGTGGTTGGAACCGACTTGGGGGAGGAGTCCCTCCAAGCCGGCGCGCCAACCATGGCCGACTTGGGGAGGGACTCCCCTCCCCTTGGCCGCCCTCCCACCCATAAGAGGAGGGGCAGGGCCTCCTCCTCTAGACACACAAGTTTCTACCTCGAATCTCCGGTTTAGAGCCGTTTTGGTTTAGAGCTTCTAATTGCTTTAGCCTGCGGTTTAGAGCCTTCTAATTGGTGTGTATAAACCCTAGACCACTAATAGCTCTCTCTCATACTCCACCATACTCGCTCCGGCTTAAGGCGAAGCCCTGCGGGATCTCCCCTCTACTTCCGGTACCACGCCGTTGTGCTGCCGGAATCGCGAGGAGAGTGCTACAACCTCCGCTGCCTGCTGGAACAAGGGAGAGGAAGGTCTTTGTTGAGTACCGAACGTGTGACCGACTGCGGGAGCGCTGCCGGAACGCAGCGCCGGAAGGATCGTCTACGCGATCTTGAGATCGGAAAGAGTACGACTACATCACCCACGAGAATCTGCTCTCGTTAACCGCTTTGGAATCTTCGAGGGTAAGTTATTCCATCGACTCGTTGCTACAATCTAGTAGATAGATCTTGGCTTGTTTGTTTGTATGCGATAGAAAATTTTTGTTTTCCATGCTACGAACCCCTACACTTTTCTATCAGTTTCTATTCGTTTTCGATGGTTTTCACTCTTCAACTAACGCTAAAGTTGCTAAAATAAAAAAAAACTTGTTATCTACCATGACTTTTAGGTGATATACACTTTTGGAAGGTTTTGGAAGCCATTTATGTGTTAAATGAAGAAATAAAACAAGTCATCAATTGGGAAGATTTGCATTGGAGGCTTCAGACATTTTAACGGGCAGCAGTATGGGCAGGAGCCATCGGTATGGCCAGCCCGTACCAAGTACAACTGCCTCTACCTCGTTAATAGAACAACTTTCATGAAGGACCGAGAGCGAAAACGGAACAAAACATACACCATTCATTCCAGAAGAGGGAAAGAAGATATTTTGAGGAGAAGAAGAACCCCTTTGATCTACTTCAAGATCTTCAACCTCTAGATCATCCATTCTACCATCATGCGCCTTACATAAGAGAGAGTGAGAGAAAGATTCGAACTTGTTATATTAGGGTTTGAGACTCTATTCATACTTGTATTTGTATTTGATTTGATCTTCCTTCTTATTGTGGCTTGCTACAGTAGTATCAAGATGAAATCTATTTACTTTATGATGATACCATTGTGTTATTCTCCTATCATGTGCGAGTAAAAACCCATAGGCGTGGAAGATGTAGGAGATTGGTGAGATGTGGTGACGAGGTTTCGACTCATCAATGCCCATTGTCATGGGTTTGGGTTTTGGAGAAGAGGGGGACGCTGGAGATCGCGGAATAGCTAACAAACAAGCAACACGTGACACGAGATTTACCCAGGTTCGCCCTATGGAGGGAAACCTTACTTCCGCTTGTTTGTTCCTGATTGATGGCAAAGCCGAAAGTTAGGGGATGCGCAGATGAGATCTAGCGGTGTGTATGCTAGGGTTGTGGATCATCCTCCTCGCCGTGTCCTCCTAGCCTTTATATGGGGAGTCCAGGTATCGGGGGTAGGTCAAGTCAGTTACAGGTTAGGGGTTTTTCCTTAAAATTTCTATCTAAAGCTAGTCGTATTCTTCAAGGAGTCGCATCCTTCTTGGGCCTGGGACACCCGAAATCCTCCTAGGCTTCGCCATCAGGGGTACATCATCACATGGGCCTCTGTTGGGCTGGACCGGTAGGCCAATGTTAGGCACCCGTAGGGCATACCCATGTCAGTAGCCCCCGAGTGTTCAATCGAATCGTAGAAAGTTGCCTCTGGGTTTGGCCTAACAAGAAAGTTGCCTTTATAAATCTTAACTTAAATATTTATTTAGAATATATTAATTCTTAATTAACATATAATAAATGCATATTTAAATTTCCATTTACCTGAAACTCTTTTCAGTCCTTTTCCTTCTTTCTTTCTTTCTTCGAACAACTTCGGATCTCTCCAGAACAATTCTGGTTTCTCTCTCTTCTGGGATTCCTTCTTACATGTAGATCTCTAAGCATCGTAATGCCCTTAAGCGTGTGTCCCTATGGTTCGAGAATGTCATAGACATGATATCTATCAATGATCAACAACGGGACCGAGATTCCCATGATGACCCCTATGCACTCCATGAGTCTCCATCGTGTCGAACCTTAAACAATGTGTCATATTCCTTTTGTCTCTGCGATACTTGCATTGTCCGATATTTGGTCATCGACATCACCATGTCGGGTTCAACCTCATTACCAATAAATGCTACTTTACTCGTACCAATAAGTGATACCCCCGTGACCTAGTCACATGTTGCGCAACATATTAGATATAACTTATCCAAGTGGGTCCAGAGTATCTTCCATTACATAGATGTACAAATCCCGCTCTTGACTCATACGCCTCAACCTGCCCCTTTGAGTACTTGATCACACATTTATAATCACTATTTTATGGAGTGATGTTTGATGCTCTCTAAGCACTCTCGGGTGACAGTGATTAAATATGGTCTCACAGTCTGAGGAACAAGTCACTATGTTTCTGACAATTACAACTGTAAACTTTGTAATATGATCATGTTGCAACAATCATCTATGGAACTGTCCACCATCTCATTCTCCAATAAGATGGCTCCATTGTCAATAGGAGCCTAAGCACCAACATGATCAGGAAACTTTGATCATCTGTTGACCAATGAACTAGTTAAATAGAGGCTACTAGGGACCAGGGTTTGTTTACATATCACACCTATATCAATGTTTCGTATTGATATAGTTGTAGCATGATATAAAACTATTATGAACTAATGAAACGTGTTAAATAGACTCCTTTATTATTTGCCTCTAGGGCACATTTCCTTCACCGTACTGCATACCTATCTCCTCATAAACCCCATCTCCACATTCTAGGTCACCGTGTCCAAACATACCACAGACTTCGCAAAATTTTGGGGTTTTTTCGTATAAGACCAAGAAGGACATCCTCTCATGTGATCCTACCACTCGTGTGAGCGGCTTGTTGATGTCAAGCTTCACCCGCATCCGTGTGAGCGGCTTGTTGATGTCAAGCTTCACCCGCACCCGAACAAAACTTGTGTCGCTTGCTTCCAGGGCATACAAATCAACACCGAGCACCTCCCCGATGCGCGCCGCCATATCTCTCACAATTCCTTCCTTCCGAAACAATGGGGGGAATTCCCCTTACCTTCACCTAGGCATGTATTCTGTTGAGAGTGACCATTTTGGATCAACTATTCCATCGTAAGGTTCTAGCATCACTCCCTGCTGCCTAAAGATCCAGGGCCCATCTTGCATGGCCCTGTTCCAATCGCCGAGATAGGAAACTTGGAGGATAAATAGGTTTTCCTCCACCGGGCGAATCGACCACCTCTTCGCAAAAATCCAAGACACATCCATCTTCTGATAGAAAGGCTGGTTCCCAAAGTGCTTTGTTGTGTGAACTTTCACCAGTGTCATCCAACGTGTGCTCTCGCGGAGATTCACAACCTCCTCTCGAGGGAGAACCGAGTCATCCAGATCCTCATCTTTGAGTACCAAGTTTTTCAGCAGCTCATGTAGATCCGGCGAGGGTTTCAGGCTCGATGAGCCACCCTCACGCAGAAACTTGGCCGCCATCTCTAGGGTTTTGAACGACGGGACAACAGAACCAATCTAGCCCCCACCAGCCTTCTCAAAGCCTCGCCAAAGCTGAGTAAAAGTGCAAGACTTCCCCTTAGTCAGCCCAAGCAGAGAGTAGATCGGAGGGACACAGCGAAAGATGGTCAGAGTTGGAGATCGCCTTCCGCCACCGTGATCGCGAGCACAAATTAAAAATCCTAAAAAACCAAACAGCTAGCCAAGTTGACAAACAATCAAACTCAGATTTCTCTGCATAGCCAGCCATAGTCCAAACAAACGGACACTTAGACATCGAAGCTTTAGGAGATGGGCTCGTGCGTAGCCCAGCCCAAATAACGGTGAGCTCTGTCTTCGTCCTGCTTCCTGAATCCCCGAAGAAACAGAAGAAAACAGGGGAGGGGGAAAAGGGATCCGCAGCCATGGACATCATCTCGCAGCTGCAGGAGCAGCTCAACGAGATGGCCATGGTGGCCGTCAACACGTTCGGCACGCTCCAGCGGGACGCCCCTCCCGTCCGCCTCTCCAGCAGCTACCCGGACCCACTCAACCCGAACCCTAACCCAGCCGACCCCGCCTCCCAGCCCCAGGCCCCGCCCGCGCCTGGTGCTGCTGCTGCTGCTGCGGCGGCGGCGGCGGCGGCGCCTCCACCGCAAGTGCCGCCCCAGCCCGCGCTCGACCTCGCCGAGCAGCCCAAGGCCATGAGCCACGCGCTCGTCCTCGCCGCAAAGAAGGTGCGCATCCGGTGGCCTCTCGCAGTTTCCCCTTGTTCTCTGCTCGCCACCTGCTCGAGGAATTGCTACAAGTTCTTTAGAAAATGGAGGAATTTAGAGATGCCTGCATAGTTTGTTTTTCCGTATGCTTTCCATCTTCCTGTGCGATTAACAGAACAATGACGGTTATATTTCCTGATATCAACGGATTGGGTCTGGCAGACCTAGCTGTTAGATGATCAGTGCTCCTGTTTCTTTTACCGCTCTTCTGTATTATGAGTAATGCTTACAAGACCATTGCTTGTAGAGTGAAGATTTGTCTGTTTTGTCATTTCTGTAGTAGAGCTAGATCACTTTCTACAGCAGCGTGTCCCTGTCTTAAATGGACATTCTTATCAGCATACTCCCTCTGTCCTGAAATACCCTGCATTCTGGGTTTAGTCAAAGTCAAACTTTATAAAGTTTGGTAGAATATATAAAAAAAGCTATAAACTTCTATAGTACCGAATGTATATATTATGAAAATATATTTTATGACGATTCTAATGATATTTATGTTGTATCATAGGTGTACATAAATTTTTCAATATGTTTGATCAAACTTTACAAAGTTTGACCTTGACTAAACCTAGAATACAGAGTATTTTAGGACAGAGGGAGTACTTAGTGTTGTGCTAACGGTACCCTCCTTCTATGCTTCTGTCTGTAGCTGAAAATCAGGCACCTTCAGCAACTGTGTATATTTTAGGTTAATCATTGTTATAACATGTGAGAATGTCATACCGTTCTCCATCTGTAGTACACAAACAGGAAGCGCAATTTTGGTAATCTCGGAAGAGACCGGAATTATTTAAAATGTGCCCCAAGTCACTACTTCCATTTTGTTCTCACGTTGGAAGAAATATTGTCCCTTCCATGCAGTTTGATGCTCTTGTCGCGGCATTGCCATTATCATCAGAAGAGGATCAGTTGAAAAGAATTCAAGAACTTCAGGTGTGTATCATCATAGTATAAGTATCAAATCAGTTTAGTTTAGTTCACCCAGAAGTGTGTTATGATCAGTGAAATAGGCTAACTTACCAAAATAGCTACACAAGGAATTATGCACCTGCAATTCTGAACCAAAGGGTACTGGCACCGTTTCCATTCCTTTATTTCAATACAAAAACTAGGAAATTAGACCATCTGGTACACATTTAAGTTCACATACTACTAATACAAGAGAAGCTAAAGAGGGGATGTGGCAGCACCACGCCAACAGCAGAAGTATTCGTAGCCATGGCAACATGCATTTTTCCAACTACTTCTGTCTCTTCAAGAAAACACAAAAGCTTGCATTTCATTTCATTATATTTTCCAACTATGCATCTGCTATGTTTACCCTAATCTAGATGTAGTTTTTGGATCTGACACACACTTTAACCTGTTTTAGTATATTATACTATCTTTCTACATGTTATCTTTCCTCCTGTATGTTCTTCTTCTGCATCATGTCTCATGTTAGACCTGTCCTGAAACATTGTTCTTTGAAGGCAGATGCTTGGTATTGTAACCTCTCATGGCACTTGTATTTAGGGGAAAATCGCTCTTTCTGATATGCTCCAGCAAATGACCACCATTTTGCAGTACCCATCAGCAAATTGTCGAACTTTCCGCTTGTCTTGGCAAATGCCAACCAGTGCATTGTCTAAGAGTCACATTTTTTTTGTTTTTATCTTGCAAGTTAATCACATAAACTTGAAATATGCAGGCAGAGAACGAAGTTGTGGGATTGGAGCTTCAGAAACAACTGGAAGCTGCTGGTAACACAGTTTACAATATTTTTGGACTTGCATTTACATCAAGATCTTATCAACTGAATAAAACCGTAACTTGTGTGCATCTTTTTCTTTAACAGAACTGGAACTGCAACAGGTTGAAGTGTTGTTTAATGAAGCTACAGACAACTGTATAAACTTGAAGAAGCCAGATTAGAAATTTTGCAAGTAAGTTTAGATGGCACCCTTCCTCAAATATATCAATAAACCGTCAGCCAGCATTGTTTGTATGGATGGTTTTGTGGCAACAGAATGAACACTGCGCAGTGCAATATTTTACAGTACTATTCTTTGATATTGTGGTCGGGGTTTACTCCAATACATAATATATATACACTACATGGATGGTAGACGAATTCTTATTGGTGTCTCTCTTCTTTGAGTTCACTAGGTAGTATTGCGATGATATAGCGGTAAACCTTATTTGTCTCGAATAATAAATAAGCATGGTACCATGTGTTGTTATCGTACCAAATTTTTTAGAAGGGAGCAAACAGTTTACAAGAACCCATACTGCCTCTGCGAACAGAGTTACACCTAGGAAATCCTGCTGGGATATTGGGCGCTTAACATTATGAACGTCTTATTGTTGAAACCTGCTGTATATCAGAAACTCTGGAACACTAAAAAAAGAAATCTCATATCCTGAATATTTAGGTAGGCCTTTTGTTTACGCGTTTCAATTTTCTGCCATTTCAGGTAACTGAAGCTGTGTTGGCGGGGGCATGAATTCCAACATTCTGGTGTCAGTCTCTTGTAGTTCCTAATGCATTTTCAGCTAGATTTGTAGACAATGTCTTGTTTTAACCTGTGTTTTTCGAAAGGGAAACTGTTAGGGGTGTCCCCAGCAGTATTGATTTAACTTATTGGGTCGGACGAGGAATTAAAGTTCAGTGCTGTAACATCTTTCCCCTGAATTAGTTTTAAAGAATGGGTTCAATTTATTGCATACGTTTTCGTTGCTGATGCTGAAACAATACACTAGCCTTTAAACTCCTTTTCGAATAGTTTGAAGAACCTATCGAATGGAATGAAAAGAGTATCACTGAAAACAAAAAACATACGATCCACATTTCTAAAAATCATTCAAACATTGAAGATAGATCTGATTCGAATCTCTAGCAGTTCTGATGCTGAAAACAAAAAAACTACACCTTCTAGGGGGCACTTGCACAGACAAATACATATCCTAGAAACTTCTTTATTTTCTCAGCTCCAGTGATCCCTCTGAACTCATGCATACTTGCAAGTGCCTAGACCTGCAAAGAACGAAGCACAGAAAGAAGCAGTCAGCACCACTCGAAAGATTTGAGGAAGAAGAAAACGCCGGCATGTGACCATGTGATGCCTGGCTTGGCTGGCTGCTTACTGGGGTCGGTGATGGTGATGAGGCCGGTGCCGTTGAAGAAGCAGTTCCACGAGTTCCTCCCCATGGCCTGGTAGTAGGCGTTCATGGCCACCGACGCCCGCGACAGCAGCACGCCGCCGTAGCGGACGGAGCAGCCCCCCGTGCCCAGGATGGCGCTGCAGTCGCTCTCGGAGCAGGCGAAGTCCAGGTTGGCCCTCAGCCTAGCATCGTCCGCCGAAGGGTTGGCGACGCACCATGTCTTGGCCGACTACAAACAGGTAACGGTGAACAAGACGGTAATAACCGAACAATATAAGCAGGATGCCGATGGTGGTCAGGAGGACAACGCTTTACCTGTCTCTGCTGAAAGATTGGTGGCGCTGCCGCTGACAGATCACAGAACAAACTGGTGTAAACAAGAATAGACCGGAGATCTTCGAGAGAAGAAAAAGGAGTTCGAAATTCGGAAGATCTTGAAGAAGTTGAGGCCCTAGATGAGAGAGGGAGACGTACCGTGAGTGCAGTGCAGTAGCAGCATGAGGGCAGAGGCCAAGGCGAGGAATCTGACAGCCATCTCTTTCTTGTGAGCAAGAAAACCTGTGTTAAGATGCAGCGGAAGAGAAGAGAAACGCAGAGGTTTGAGCTGCAGTCTAGTCTTGTGGGAGATTGTTTTGTGGATTAGTACATCCAAGAAACGCCCACGGCGTGGCACCGTGTATATATATACAGCCGAAGAAGAAGGAGAGGAAGAAGTCGAAGCAGAAAGGGCGTGTTGCGGAAGCGGTTCGCGAGCAAGAGATAAAAACATTGACGATTAAATGGCGTCATTAATAACTACCATAATGGCGGCGGCTATATGTGCGTTGCTGGCCTGCAGTATTGCCGCATTTTGCTTCGCTAAAACGGCTCAGTTACTTCCTTCTCCTTTTGGGTAACGGCTAGTTAACATGGGTGCTCAACTTCTGCATACCATACACCATGCACACAGAGTTTATAAAAAGAAAACAAGGATGTATGTTCCACCTTAGCATAGACAAGTACTCCCTCTGTCCGGAAATAAGTGACTTGACTTTATCTAGATTCACATGTAACTATATATGATGAGAAATTTCTCTGTCACATTTTGTGTGTGTCGAAATGCCACATTTTAGTAGAAAAAAAATATACTGCCATTGTGAAAACATGCCCTATTTCCTTCTTCCGCCAAGAAAACGTCGTTTTCGCTATTGACAAAATTTAACCACCAACACACATCCCGTACATTGTTTTACATGTACATGTTGGTGCACATATATTACCTTAGCGATTCAAATATTCATTGAACATACTAGTAATCACAGTCACAAGGTCTTGGCTTCTTTGTCAGGATGCCTTGTATTTACATACAGAGGATAATGCCGCTGAAGTTAAATTGAGGTTCTAAGTTAACTCTAACAATAAAGTGCGAGGAAAATAAGGTTATTAGTTGTCTCGGTTATAAGGCTTAGATTAATTAGCGTTCAATTAGAACTGTCAAAGTTAACAAAAAGATGTTTTCTTTGGACCAAAAGGATATATGCTTGTCACGATTTACTCGTTTGCCCGTGCCGACAATTTGGTAAAACAACTATAGCATGCGTACTTACAAAGAAAATATGCATCAAATGACTGCTAATGGAATTTACAAAGCTACCACCTTGTATGTATATGGTCATTGTACTTGTCATTTATAATTATATTTTCATTATATAGTCATTAATGCACATATTATGTGTAGTTTTTTTATTCAAATGTATTTAACATTATTGTCTTAGGACACCAGTAGATCTTAGATTTAAGATCAACTCTAGTGTTGCGGCAGATCGCTTTGAAAGACAAACTAGAGCACATAAGACCGGTTGATGACATCTCGACTATCAAACTCAAAGGGATCTTCCCTTGAACAGAAACAATTATTCAACCATTTCAAAAAAAAATAGCTTCTAACCATGCGAATAGAGAAAAGGGAAGAGGAATGATAACATATGATGTTACTTAGTGGTAAATTGTTTGTGTTCTATTAATTGACTGTGCAGACCACAACGGACATTGATTATTCTAGAAAACTTGCAACTGAACTCAAGAACCTAGTGATAGCATTTTCCTTGCATAAATCTAGATGTGATGGCATTAGTTTGTGAATTCTGAAGATCATAGATATATATTTACTCGGATAGTCACACCCTCATAGCTAATGTTGATAACGCTAAGGCCTAAGAGTTCAAATAGTGATTTTTTAGTGTTAATATCCCTCTAATATTATTATTGTAGATACTTTTTTATCTCTTTTGTATTATTCACAATGTATTGTGTTAGTATTTCTCTTCTAATCTTATTATTCTATAATCTTAGTACATCTCTTCTAATCTCGTTATTTATCTGTGAGCTAATTTTTCATCATGATACTTCCCCTTAACAGTTAACACTTGTAAGTACATTTAACACCAAAAACACTTTATTAATTCGGTGTGGGAAGATACGAGACCACATGCAAGATCTGACAGTGGATGGTTTTTCTCTTAAGTAAAAGGTATGTAAATTACTGACTCATGTTGGCTTGTGCATTCTAACACTTAACTTGCCATCATATATGTCCATTTTATAAGTATAGGAAGAAAATAATTCAAACTACAAATACTTTGAGATATCGTTGAAAGTATTGTGCAAGTCTCATATGTATCCTTTTTATAAGTATATAGGAAGAAACTATCTCAAATTGCAGACACTTTAAGATATTTATGAAAATATTGTTCAAGGTCTTAAGGTTTAAATTACTTGGTATAGGATTGTACTAGAATATAACTACCAACGAACAATCAAAGATAGGTCTAATTTGGCCCCGACTATCTTAAACAAGCTAATTACCCTTGACATAAAATAAGAGAATAAAATTTGGTTTATGTACATTACATACTAGTTTTCCAATTGAACCACTATCAGGGCTCAAATGCCAAAAAAAATAAAAAAATGCATGTTAGAGTCTAGGGTCATTCACCTTTAAGTTGTTATGATTCATTTGAGCAAAGATTTAGTATGTAGTTTACAATGGATTTGGATTGATTGATAGTCTAGTCGATTGATCGTTTCTTTATTCGCATACGTTATACACAACTTTTAACAAATATAAGTTCAAATTTGCTCCGTAAGGATAAGCTAGATGTTAAGTTTGAATATCCTCCTCCACCCAAGTGAGCTAGGCTTTACTTCCTTCAAAATTCATAGGATAGGAAAAGTATAGGAATAGGAAAAACATAGGATTGAGATGTCATGCCAACTTGAATCCTATGAAAAGAGGAATTCTGTTTGATGTAGCAAAGGAACTTTTTCATGAGGTCTGATCTAATGTTTCTTTCCTATAGGATTCCACTACAAGATTCCTATAGGTTTAGTTTCTATATGATGTGTTCCTATGAATCAAATAATAACATAGGAAAAAATTCCATAGGATTTAAATCCTACATAATTCCTATGCAATTCCTATGAATCAAACAAGCCTCACTTCCTTAAAAAAAACGCTCAACATGCTCTCTCACACTTTCCTCCCCTTCTCTCTGTTCATATATATGTCCCTGCCACAACTTGCATGATTCAACGAGTGCGTGTGAGGTTGGGGTGGGTGGAGGTACAACATACTCCCCTCATTCATTTCATTTCTTCCACTAGTATATGTACTCCGTAGTGTCTATGATACTATACACAAGAAACTAGACAAAAGAAAATATTACACGCATGATGGTTATGGAGCTTCCCATACCTCACACTTATTAAAAAAATAAAAATAAACAAGGTGAGCATTTCGTTTGAAAATGCTTCAAATTTGAAACAAATAAACATGTATTTGGTTGAAACTAAATCAGCCTGAGTACAGCCTCAGCTTGGACCGTATTGTCTCTCGACATATTGGGCACCTGGTAAGGTCCTCTCCACACTCCCTGCAGCACTGTCGTTTGTATAGAAACGAGAAAATATGTAAATACATACATTTCCACATACTGACATGTTTTCATAGAAAAAGAAACTACTCCCTCTGTCCCAAAATAGATGTCCTAGATTTGTAAAATTTGAATGAACCTATATACTAAATAGTGTCTAGATTCATCTTAATTTTTACAAATCTAAGACATCTATTTTGGGAAGGAGGGAGTAGTATATCTGAATATTTGTTGTAATTGCAGGCTTCTCTAGAAATGAACCAGTTCTGATACCATATCTTACCATGTGGCCACAGCCAAATGCTAGATCCTTGGCATTGGTCAAGCAGATCGGGCACACCTGCAAGCACATTACACATTAGATGCATTGCAGTGTAAATCAGTTTGTTCAACAAAAGTGACATGTGGCCTGCGTGCAATGTGCATGATCATTATAAGACGAAACAACATTTGCCGCGGTCAGTTAATTTGCTGAACCTGATCCTCTCGTGGCTCCGCCGCCGCAGGAACGGCGTTCACGCCGCTACCTTCCCGTCTCAACGACGAAGGCTGCCTCTGCGAAGATGCCGGCAGCGGTGGCGGAGACGGCAGGACCCTCTTGGCCTTCCCCGTGGACCGGCCGAGGATGCCGAGCTCCATGGTGGCCTTGTACTGGATGGGCACCTCCATGAGCGCAGCGAGCGCGAAGGCGGACTCCTTCTGCTGCAGCGTCACGTTCCTCGACATGATGGAGGTGAAGTTCACGAACTGTGCAGCACATGCATGTGAGTTGGCATTGTACTAGTAGTGGATCGATTTCAGTGGCGACGACGTATGATCGACCTGGAAGTTGTCGAAGGCGCGCGCGGGGAGCTTGTCGTCGAACTTCTGCATGTCCTCCCATGGGCCGTCCCCAACTCCGACCAGAACAATAGACAACGGGTAGGAACTAAGGTCAATTAGCAGAGTCAAAATTTTGCGTTAGGTGGTCCATTGGCAAATCGTAAACCCAACAGCGTGGAGTGCGTGTAAAAGATGCACGCAATGTAAAAGATGGATCACCTAGCCATGACAATGGAGTCCACTGTTCTTCTCTCCTGGGGGCTCAGATCACCATCACCTGTATCAATACTTCTAGTGACCTGCGATGTAGCAGACAGAGTACAGAGACAAATCAGCATGAATTTAATTTGTTGGTGCATAGGTTTTTTGAGTTTCAAGTTCAGGCACCTGGCCGTCGGCGACGATGACGAGGACGTGGTACTGCCCTCCGGTCCTGTCCACGATGTCCACGGCGGCCTCCACGATCGGCGCGAAGGACGTCGGCCCTGACAGCCTGAGGTGCGGCACGACGTTCCGGTAGCAGGCCAGCACCTCCTCGAAGCCGTGGCACGGCGAGTTGTCCGGGTGGAAGCTGAAGACGCTGTAGTCGTGCGTCGTCGCTGCAAGCATGCAGGAACACCACGACTCGTGAATAGAATCCTTAGCTGTGTGTCGATCAACGAGGATCAGGACTGACCGTCGCCGAAGCCGAAGCAGGGGATGAGGTTGTCCTCGTCGAAGGGGGCGAGGGTCTTGCCGATGATGCCGATGGCCGTCTCGTAAGGGTTGGGCGCGTCGCCCAGCTTGTGCAGGCTCTGCCCGTTGAACGACCGCTTCCCTGAACGAACAAAATCGAGCCTGTGATCATCAGATGCACGCAAGAACAAGAACAAACAGAGTAGTATCGCAGTTAGTTGATCTCACTCGCCTGTCCATTCGTTGCTCTTGGTGAAGTCGATCCCGAGTATCAGGTTCGAAGACTCGAGCCCTTGATCGCGCAGCGCCGCCGCCACCTGAGAATGAATCAGACTGAAGATGAAACAGCTGGAACGAGAATCCTCAACAAATGGTACCCATGAGAGCTGAGACGATCGCGCCACCTGCTCCAGAGAGGTGTAGGTGTCGGGTATGTACGAGTACTTCTTGGACAGCATCGCCCTCCTCCGCTGCTCGCCGCCGCCACCGCCACCGGGGTAGCCCGACGGCACACGGCTCCTCATCCTCTCCGCCCCGGCCGGTCCCCGCCGGTGTCCGCCGCCCAACAGCGCGCTAAACACGCCGCCCATATTCACGCACGTAGCAGCGATCGACAGGGGAGAGCCCTGCAGCGCCCTGTATACCGTGCGAACGAGGAAGACCAGACCTCCTTCCTCGTCTTCCCTTTCTTTCTCGGAAGTTGCAGCAAAGATCATGGGAACAAGCAAGGCACAGCCATGGATGGAACCGGATTAAGGATTAGGATTGACGAGGAATCCTTCGCGGAAGAAAGATGCGTGCGTGCGTCGTCACGGAAGAAAAGATTTTCGGCAGCGAAGCTTCTTGCGACTTTCGTCGATCAAAAGCTCTTTATTCCATCCATCCGTGTCAGAAACTGCCCACCGTGATCGTTAAGAAACTTCTCATGGAGTGGACCGATCAGTTTCCCGTAATTGCTGCTGCTTTGCGAGCGCTAAAGTAGCGGATTCCTGCGTGTGTGCGTCTTTCTGTGATGTCTTGGGAGAAAGGAAGGCAATTTGGTAGACGGGGAATATTTCTTGCTCCCGATATAGTGCACACAACGCATCGTCACCTTGAAGATGTGTTTGGATCATGTCCGCGCTTTGTGTTGCTCAAGTACAGTATATTGGTCTGGATTTTCTTGTTTCTTTCTTGTAAACTGAGGCGAAAATACATGTGTGTCTTCTTTTAAGCCGGAAGTCCTATAAAATTGAGGTTTTGCTAATTCTCAGCTAGGCGAGAATTAGATTTGCATCGTGATGTGTGCTAAGATTGTGAGTTGCAATCGGGGGAAAAAATATTCGAAACAAATAATGTTCACACCGTAAACAAATGTTCTTTTATTTTTAAAACGAGGTAAAAGTATTGCCTTTTCATTGATATAATAGAAAAGAAATGAACAGTTTATAAGGAAAACTGGCTAAAAACCGATACAACTCGACACAACACGCTGGTCCCAAGGCCACGCTCTATACTGGTCGACGACCAAGATGCCCAAGCGAACAAGATCAACACCTAAACACATACACCTCAACGCAACAAGACGGAGGCAAAGACCGGAGCCGCCGCTCCAACATCCACGCCGACCCCGGGGCCATGCTCCTTTTAGCCAAAGACGAAGACGCCAACCACCAACACACTCCACAGGTCCCTCCGGCCGGAGAAACATCCAAAGCGAGGCCTCAAGAGGTAAAACGACGCAAGAGCGCCGCACTCGCCCGAACCCGCAAGGGATCGAGGGTTTCCCCTGGAGAACCCGGACGGAGGAGCGAACACACCGCTTCGACGAAGACTTCAAGAAATACGCGGCGCCCAAGGGCGTCGCCGACGTCGGTCCTAGCCAACCGCCAGGACAAGGCTTTCGCCTAGCAATAGTCGCCACCCACACACCCGCCACACAAGGACCGGCCGAACCACCACACCGAACCACATCATGGCGTCCGCCGTCGAAGCCTCTGGAAGGGGCAGCCAGACCCAACATCCCACACGCCGCCACGCCTAGGCTCCCCGTCGCCACGACCAAAGCCATTCGGGTCATCACCGCTGCTCGGGAGAAAGAAGAGAACCCGGACAACTGCCATCGGGAGCGGGATCGAAGACCACAGCCACCGCCATGCTCCGCACATCACCATCCTCTGCCTTGCCACAACTCCGATGTCAGGAAGGATGCAACACACGTCGCCATCCTCCTCACAACACCATAAACGAATGTTCATGTAGTACAAAAAAATATTAATGCAGTAAAATAATTCACTTAGTACAAATTGTGTGATGATGCCACTTAAGTTAATTATGTTGACTTAGCTAGACTCACTTTCGTAGCCATCGGATAAGAAAGAACAACTTTGTATGCAGTTATAATTGACTATGGTGGTGCCTTTGTATATGCCATTAAAAGGATAGAGATGTCGCCTAGAGGGGGTGAATAGGCAATTTCAAAACTATTATGGTTTTGGCTTGATAGAATGCGGAATTAAACTAACGTTTATTTTACAAGTACAAAACCTAAATACACTAGGCTCAACTAAGTGCACCAACAACAAATTAAGCTAAGCAAGGTAGCACAAGATAAATATAGCACAAGTGATAAGCAAGATATAAGTACTTCAAGCTCGATGGCTATCACAAGGAAAGTAAGCTCGCATATAGAGATAACCGAGGAACGCGGAGACGAAGATGTATTCTCGTGTTCACCACCTTTGGAAAGGGGGCTACGTCACGTTGGAGAGGTGTGAGGTTCCACGAAGGATTCCTCATGCGCCACAAAGGCTCACCTTCTTCTCCGAGTCTATCCCATGAAGGAATAGGCCTTTTTCTTATGGCTAGCTTTTCCTCCACTCCGGAGATGGCAAGCTCCACAACCACTTCACAAGCTCCATGAAGGAGAATCCCGGGTCTCTTCACAATCTTCCACGAAGAGTACACCGCGGTACCAACCGCCAAGCCAACTAGGAGGTCACCCTCTAAGAGTAACAAGCTCACGGTCTCTCACTCGAACAAATCGTAATGGAGAGATCAACACTTATGCAAGAATGCAAAGCAAGAACACCAAGGGTGCTCAAATCCTTCGCTCTCAAATCCCACCAAAGCAACAAGTTCTAGGGAGGAATTAGAGAGGAAGAACAATGGTGGAAACCAACAAATGACTCCAAGATCTAGATTCAATGGGTTCCCCTCACTTAGAGGAGGAATTGATTGGTGGGGATTGTAGATCTAGATCTCCTCTTCCAAAGCCCTCAAAAAGATGCAAGAATCATAGGAGGGAAGAGAGAGGAAGAAAGCTCAAAGGGGTCAACAATGCAGGTCAAAAACGTGCTAAAGAGCCTTAGAACTTTGGGAAAGAAGCCCCCCTTTTATACCCCTTCAAGGGGGATGACCGTTGGAAGCAAGATGCGCTGGGCGAACACGTTCCGACGACGAAACTGGCGCCGCCGGATCAGCCACCGGAATTTCCGGTCAAAACCGAAAGTTCCGGTACAAACCGAAACAGCATACAGAACAGTTTTTTGGCGGTTTGCCGGAAATTTCCGGCGGTCGCCGGAAATTCCGGCCACAGACTCGGTCCGCCGGAATTCCGCTGGAACCAAACAGAGCACACGAAAATGGCGATAACTTTTGCGTCCGGTCTCCGATTTCGATGATCTTGGGCTTATTTTGACGAGGACAACAAGGCGTAAAAGATGGTGCAAAGAAACATCATAGTACAATAGAGGAGGATAGAACCAAATGAATAAAGGTAAGAAGCCTCCCTATAAGAAAAACCGATAAAACCTTCAAACTCGAAAACGCCATGGAAGATGCATACGAATTCCATTTTCGATAAACTTGGGCTTGTTGAAGAGCTAGCAACAAGCTCAAGAACCTCACATGGAGAAACACAAAGAAGCAACAAAATAGGAAGATGCAAATAATGCAAAGGATTGAGCTCCCTATGACGATGTGATCAAGTTACCCATCGAAAGCCCCTCTTAATAGTGCGGCTATGTATCCTATAACCCGGTCTCCCAACAACCAACTTGAGACCGGTAAAAGGAAAACCTAGCAAGGCCTTACCTTTGCCTTGCGTATCCTGCTTGATCTTGATGACAACACTGTTGGAGATATGCCCTAGAGGCAATAATAAATGTAGTTATTATTATATCTTTGTGTTTATGATAAATGTTTACATTCATGCTATAACAGTATTGACCAGAAACATTAATACTTGTGTGGTTTGTAAACTAAATTAGAGTCCCTGGTAAAGCCTCTTTATAATACTAGCTTGTTGATTAATAGATGATCATAGTTTCTTGATCATGAACATTTGAGATGTTGTTAATAACAAGGTCATATCATTAGGAGAATGGTATGATGGACATACTCCTATAGATAAGCGTAGCATAAAGATCAAGTCATTTTAATAGTTCAATTCTTATAAGCTTTCTGATACATAGTAACCTAATTCCTTCGACCATGAGATCATGCTTATCACCATCACTGGAAGAATACTTTGATGACATCAAACACCACACCGTAACTGAGTGACTATAAAGGTGGCATTGAGTGTTCGGAAAGTAAGGGTTGAGACACATGGATCAAGAGTGGGATTTGTCCATCCATATGACGGATAGATATACTCTGGGCCCTCTCGGTGGAATGTCATCCAATTAGCTTGCAAGCATGTGACTGGCTCACAAGGGATCACATACCACGGGAATGAGAAAAGAGTACTTATCAGTAATGAGGTTGAACTAGGTATGCAGAGATACCGACGATCAAAACCTCGGATAAGTAAACTATCGTGAGACAAAGGGAAATTGGTATCGTATGTAAGTGGTTCATTCGATCGCAAAGGAATCGTAGAAATATGTGGGAGCCATATGAATTTCCAGATTCCTCTATTGGTTATTTATCGGAGAAGTGTCTCGATCATGTCCGCATAATTCACGAACCGTAGGGAGACACACTTAAGGATTCGATGTTGTTCAGTAGTTATGGAATGATGAGTAAGAGACTGAATGTTGTTCGGAGTATCGGATGGGATCCGGGATATCAAAAGGAGATCCGGAATGGTCCGGAGAATAAGATTCATATAAGGAAAGTCATGTTTTGGAGTTGGGGAATGATTCCGGTGTTTTCATCGAGAATGTTCTAGAAGGGTCCGAAAGGTCCGGCACTCCGGAGGGGAAGGGTACATTAATGTGTCATGACAATGTGGAATGGTTGCATCATGTACTAGGTAACATGTCTGGGCAAAATAAAGGGAGAAATCAAATCCTAGTTTGAAAGTCAAACGCCAATTTGAAAAAGTCAAACGACAAGTTTGCTTGGTGGAGGGAGAGTAGGAAACCTACTTGGGGAGGAGTTCCTCTCCCTCCACCCGCCGGCCAAGGAGGCCGACTTGGGGGAGGACTCCCTCCTCCCAAGCCGCGCCCTCCCACCTATATAAGGAGGGGCAGGGCTGCACCTCTTCCCTACACCTCTCACACCCCAAACCCTAACCCTAAGCCGCCGGCGCCACCACCCCTGCTGTTGCCGCCGCCTAGGGCACCACCAACTCGCTGAGTTGGGGTGATCCCAAAGCCTAGCCGCCGGCTACACTCTCCCCTTGGTGCCTTCTATACCCTAGATTGCCAAGGCCCCTCTCATAGTCCACCATACTCGCTCTGGCTTAAGGCGAAGCCCTGCGAGATCTCCACTCTACTTCCGGTACCACGCCGTCGTGCTGTCGGAATTGCGAGGAGAGTGCTACAACCTCCGCTGCCTGCTGGAACAAGGGAGAGGAAGGACTTCATCGAGTAGCGAACGTGTGACCGACTGCGGAAGCGCTGCCGGAACGCAGCGCCGAAAGGATCGTCTACACGATCTTGAGATCGGCAAGAGTACGACTACATCACCCACGAGGATCTGCACTCGTTAACCGCTTTGGAATCTTCGAGGGTGAGTTCCTCTATCGACTCGTTGCTACAATCTAGTAGATAGATCTTGGCTTGTTTGTTTGCATGCGGTAGAATTTTTTTGTTTTCCATGCTATGAACCCCTACAAACACTTCAATCTCCATCCAAGCCGGAATGCATCACTTGATCATTGTTGCTTCGTGAAGACTCCTAATTTGCTCCCCCATACACCACTATTGAATAGCTTCATTAATACATGTCTTCACATGTCCATTATCACCAATATGGACGACAAGCTTCAAGCAAATGATCTTCTCGAGATGCTTATCTTGAACTTGCCCTTCTCAACCTTGATGACGATCACCACTTGATGTCATCCTCTCATGGGCTATATAAGATCTTCACTTTTGAAGCATGCCCATGGAAAGATATCTATCCCATATAGAAAACGCAAAGGCACATATATAATGGGTTAGTTCATGATGCATAATTGACAAGGCTTACCATACCACAAGATCCATGTGGTACATTCTTTATGCTTCATGTGTTGACCAACTTGAAATCACTCTTCACTCTTTGTATAGGTCAACCATCTATCTTCTCATGCTCCATATCAATATCTTGAGGTACATAAAGAACTCTTAATTTGATTACATGCTCTAAATCTAAGTCAATCATAGCTCAACTAATGAGGCTATCATGACACCGTCTTAGAGCCATATCTTGAATTCTTCTATTGAGATCACACTCTCAAGATCTTGATCATATCATATTCTTCTCTTCAACTCGATGATCTTGATGCCAATACTCAAGGTATATCTTTATCTTCATGGCATCCATACTTGAATCCAACACATAGACTACAAGCATGACCTATGGAATATTCCTTCATATAAAACTCAGTGAAAACATTAGTCCATAGGGATTGTCATTAATCGCCAAAACCACACATAGGGGCAATTACCCTTTCAATATCCCCCATTTTGGTAATTGATGACAATCACAACAAGAGGGTTTATATAATGAATATTAGAAACAAGTACGCAGCTTATCCGAGAATAAGTTGTGTACAAGAGGTTGCATTTGATATGGTCAAGTAACACAAAGCTACTAGCACATATGAAAACTGATTCTACTTACACAAACTACAACTAATGCAAGAGATGTGAGTAGAACCAACATATATAGAGCAAACTCCCCCACAATATATGCATGCGTGATGAACTTGAATTTCATTGCATACATTGTCAATAATAAACTTTGGAAGAGTTTACACTATATATACAACCATGCAAAACATAATAAGGATGAAATGCATGAAAGGCAAACACTTAATAACAAACCAATCTTAAGTATAAAACCATTTCCCTTAAACCCTGTAAACTTCTCCCCCATTGACAACAAGTGCCAAAATGGATGACACAGATAGAAGGCCAATATAGTATGAGTTCCTCCCCAAGGTGTGCATTTCTAATATTTTTAGTGAAATCAAATGCACATATCCAATGACAAATATTTGGAGGAAATCAAGCTATATTGAGGATCAAAGATTGCTACAATGATAAAACGGTGAAGAAACTTCAACGGATGAAGCAAGCAATCCAATGATCCAAAAAATCAAATGGACAAATAGTGCTCTAAATGAAATAAGGAAGCTCCCCAAGGTTCGTGCATAAATTTTAATTATTGTATTTGAATACAATATCCACAAACATGGAATCCTCACTCCCTCTATATTATTTAGAACACAAACAAGATACAAGGAGTAGATATAAATAAATACACTTGTTAAGACAAGCTTAAGTCCAAAAGAAACCAAATATGAGATATGAGTGCGTGAAGATGCAATAAAAGTAAACCAAGCACTCATACATCAAGACCTTAACAATACCATTAAAAACCAAGAGGATAAGAGATATGGTCGACAAAGAGCAATGATAAGGCGAGAGATTAACACTCTCGTGTATATAAGTTTATAAGTGGACAAAACATGAGAATAATCCACAAATAAACAACCATACATAAGAGGTTAATAAAATAAGAAAACATGATATCCAAGAGGAAGCCATAAGATATACCAAACATGATATTTTTTTTCTTAAGTGCATATATAGCCCATGGCTCTACTTTCACTTATGGTATATCAATGAACTTCACCAAATAAAAAATAAAAACCTCAAAAAGATCACAACTAGCATTAAGGGAACAAATGCTAGTTGGGATACTTTGAGAAAGGCAATAAGTAGCAAAAGGAAGGATTCAAAGCAATTTCAACAATATTGCACATGAGATTACCTTAAGGAATTGATATGCAATAAATTGCTAGAAGGCATATTTGGAATTGGTGAATCATGAACATGATTTTATATACTCCCCATTGCATCATCTGAAATTACTCACATAAGCAATAAGGATAAAGAAGTCTTTCAAAGATCCTTGCAAGAACCGCAACATTTACAAACGGATAAATTCATGCCAAGATGCAACCTACAAGAGATTGGATGAAAGAATAGTATGCATGAATAAGGTACTTGTTACCGAGATAGCAATGGTATGATGTAGTAGATAAGAATTTTTTGATCATCCTAGCTTGGCTCCAATTATCATGTGGTGACAACATTTTCCTTATAGACGAGACAAGCATCCATTGCATCTCCAATGTACCTAAAACAACATTCAAGTACATCTTTGTCCCCAAACTTATTGGGTCCAAAGTGGTTAGGCTAACCACAACACATAGGACACACTCCATAAAAATATGTACATATTTAGAGATGAAATTTGAATTTCATGCACATCTTAACCGTTTAAGGATTTGATGGAGTATACCCTATATATTGGATCAAAGAAAGCAAACACATGGAAACTTTCAATATCCAAAGAAGATATAATTTGGAAAAACACCAAAATATTCAAGAAGGCATACAAGGTGTGACAAAACACATTTGTTGCCCAAACTATATCAAAGAATCAAATCAACACAAGATTTGTTCAATGAAGTTCAAGCAATGAACTAAGCAAAAACTATTGAGCAAAAAGATGAAATAAAAACAAAAAAATACTCAAACATTTATCTCATTCAAGCAAATAAAATATAGAAGAAAGAATGAGATAACAAACTCCCAAAAGAGCAAGGTTTCAACAAATAAACCAAACCCTTAACACTTTTCACAATGGCACAAGGTTCCAAGGAAAAAAGGTTTGGGTTCCACTAAAGCATAATTTATAATAATCAAAAACATCATCAAAGAGGTGTTCAAAAGCCAAGGAAGACAATGGGAGCCACAACAATTTTTTTGAAAAGAAAATAAGGCAATAAGATGTGAAATCCAAGGTGAAGATGATCCACAAATGTACTACACATAAGTATATCAATTGTCAAATACAACGAGTGTATTGGAATTAATTTCCGATGGTATATTGCACGGTATTAAAGATAAATCTTTACAATAAAAAATCATAGGAAAAGAATAAAAATATTAAGAACTATGCAAAGATAGAGATTCTTGATAGCTTCAATCTAGTCACACAATCGTGCAAAGCAATGATTATAATAACTTGAAGCAAATGGTCTCCCAAATAAGATATAGAGATATGTATTTGAGGAAGATCGCATCAAGAATTTCTTACTCAAACAAAGACCAAAAAGACGAGCAATAAAAGATTCTAACAAAAATAGGACCTTGTTTGAGCCAACATGCCACCTAGAAACAAGATAATCAACAATTTTTGCTCTGTTTGAGTAAACATGCCACCTAGAAACAAGATAATCAACAATATCAACTCTAAGTGGCACTACCTCATATGTTCACATTTCCTAGGATTGTGGTATGCAAAAGAAGCATATTACTCCCCCATAATGTGATATTCAATTTTTCTTAATAAGAGGCAAAGCAACCTCAACTAGAGAGAATTAATGGACATTTAGAATTTGAATTTCTCATGAGTATGACACACCACATAGTGACTAGATAAGCTTGCAATATCAATACTAAGTGGTAGTACTCACATACACACATTTTAAGGTTTGAGAGATGCGCAAGGCATATTACTCCCCCAAAATGGCATGTTCCATTAACCACTCAAAAAGAGCCAAATAAGATATCATCAAGGTGCATTAGAGGCTCAAAACGAGACACACGGGTAAATTTTGTGACAAACACCTAGACATACTTGAATACACAAAATAAGCAAGCATGAGGAACACCAAATACAAACACATACTTGGTACAAAACCAAAACATGTAAAGGGGCAAGTAACTTACAATATAAATGAGTTAAGTACAAGTTATCGCAAAGAGGCCATTGGATATAAGATACGAATAAGATAATCCTAATGACTTGGCTGGATCAAATATAATATATGAAGATCCCTTAATTCTTCATGAGTTAGCCAAGTCTCCAATGCCCTCCATAAACACCTATTGATCAAGTTTGAGCTTGTTGGTCCCCAACCAAGTTGGGTCCAAGGAGGTTAGTCAAAATAGGCTTGTCAACCCAATTGGTTCTTTTCTTGACGCCACTTTGAGTTCCAACAAACTTGGAAAACACATTGCCATCATTATCCTTCCTAAGAGAATAATCATCATCAACGATGATAGGGTTAGATAAGGTACCATTTGAACATGACGAGGTAAAGTGCCCCTTCACACGACATATGTAGCAACAAGTGCTCCCCTTTCTCTTCTTCATTGATTTCTTGGCTTGGGGAGCATTATCTTGATTCTTCTTCGGAAGTGGCCTAACTTCAACTTGGGCTTTACCTTGTACTTGTGGCCGCTTCCCTTGTTGCTTCTCACTCAAGTGCTTTTTCTTCAATGGACAAGATCTTACATGATGTCCTTCAACCTTGCACTTGAAGCAAATAATCTTGGCCAAATTCTTGACTTGGTTTTGGCCCTTCTTCTTGTTTCTCTTGGACTTGTTATTGTTATTGGAGTTGAATCCAAGTCCACTTTTATCATTAGGAGATTTTTGCACACTCAAAATATTATCGAGTGTGGATTTCCCTTCATGACTCTTTTCCAAGTCATTCCTCAAGGAAGTGACTTGGGCCTTGAGCTCTTTGATTTCCTCTACATGGTTAGTAGAAATACAAGTAAGAGGAAGTAGAAGCTTCATTGTTAGAGCAACTAGGAAAAGCAAGTAATCCAACACAAGGTTTATCAATAGTATGGCTAGAGGGATTACTAGGACTAGCACACGGCAAAATAGCATTTTGAGTAGAAGTTGTGCTAATGTCCAAACGAGGCTCACAAGATGTTACTGTTGGAGATATGCCCTAGAGGCAATAATAAATGTAGTTATTATTATATCTTTGTGTTTATGATAAATGTATACATTCATGCTAGAACCGTATTAACAAGGAAACATTAATACTTGTGTGATTTGTAAACTAAATTAGAGTCCCTAGTAAAGCCTCTTTAGAATACTAGCTTGTTGGTTAATAGATGATTGTGGTTTCCCTATCATGAACATTGAGATGTTATTAACAACAAGATCATATCATTAGGAGAATGGTATGATGGACATACTCCTATAGATAAGCATAGCATAAAGATCAAGTCATTTTAATAGTTCAATTGCTATAAGCTTTCTAATACATAGTAACCTAATTCCTTCGACCATGAGATCATGCTTATCACCATCACCGGAAGGATGCTTTTATGACATCAAACACCACACCGTAACTGGGTGGCTATAAAGGTGGCATTGAGTGTTCAGAAAGTATGGGTTGAGACACATGGATCAAGAGTGGGATTTGTCCATCCATATGACGGATAGATATTACTCTGGGCCCTCTCGGTGGAATGTCATCCAATTATCTTGCAAGCATGTGACTGTCTCAAAATGGATCACATACCACGGGAACGAGAAAAGAGTACTTATCGGTAACGAGGTTGAACTAGGTATGCAGAGATACCGACGATCAAAACCTCGGATAAGTAAACTATCATGAGACAAAGGGAAATTGGTATCGTATGTAAGTGGTTCATTCGATCGCAAAGTAATCGTAGAAATATGTGGGAGCCATATGAATTTCAAGATTCCTCTATTGGTTGTTGTTCGGAGAAGTGTCTCGATCATGTCCGCATAATTCACGAACCGTAGGGAGACACACTTAAGGATTCAATGTTCTTGAGTAGTTATGGAATGATGAGTAAGAGACCGAATGTTGTTCGGAGTCTTGGATGGGATCCAAAATATCACGAGGAGATCTGGAATGGTCCGGAGAATAAGATTCATATAAGGAAAGTCCTGTTTCGGAGTTGGGGAATGATTCCGGTGTTTTCATCGGGAATGTTCTAGAAGGTTCCAGAAGGTCCGGCACTCCGGAGGAGAAGTGTACATGAATGTGTCATGACAATGTGGAATGGTTGCATCATGTACTAGGTATCATGGCTGAGCAAAATAAAGGGAAAAATCAAATCCTAGTTTGAAAAGTCAAACGCCAATTTGAAAAGTCAAACGGCAAGTTTGCTTGGTGGAGGGAGAGTAGGAAACCTACTTGGGGAGGAAGTCCTCCTCCCTCCACCGCCGGCCAAGGATGCCGACTTGGGGGAGGACTCCCTCCCCCCTTGGCCGCGCCCTCCCACCTATAAAAGGAGGGGCAGGGGTGACCATCTAGACCTACACCTCTCACACCCAAAACCCTAACCCTAGCCGTCGGCCACCAAGTCGCCGCTGCCGCCCTAGGGTTTGCCCTAGCCGCCGAGTTGGGGACCTTCCCAAGCCCTAGCCGCCGTCCTAGCTCTCTCCCCTTGGTGCGTCTAAACCCTAGATCGCCAAGGCCTATCTCATAGTCCACCATACTCGCTCCGGCTTAAGGCGAAGCCCTGCGAGATCTTCCCTCTACTTCCGGTACCACGCCGTCGTGCTGCTGGAATCGCGAGGAGAGTGCTACAACCTCCTGTTGGAGATATGCCCTAGAGGCAATAATAAATGTGGTTATTATTATATCTTTGTGTTTATGATAAATGTTTACATTCATGCTATAATAGTATTAACAAGGAAACATTGATACTTGTGCGATTTGTAAACTTAATTCGAAGTCCCTAGTATAGCCTCTATACATCACTAGCTTGTTGGTTGATAAATGATTGTGGTTTCCCTATCATGAACATTGAGATGTTATCAACAACAAGATCATATCGTTAGGAGAATGATATGATGGACATACTTCTATAGATAAGCGTAGCATAAAGATCAAGTCATTTCAATAGTTCAATTGCTATATGCTTTCTGATACATAGTAACCTAATTCCTTCGACCATGAGATCATGCATATCACCTTTACCGGATGGATGCTTTGATGACATCAAACACCACACCGTAACTGGGTGGCTATAAAGGTGGCATTGAGTGTTCGGAAAGTATTGGTTGAGACACATGGATCAAGAGTGGGATTTGTCCATCCATATGACGTATAGATATACTCTGGGCCCTCTCGGTGGAATGTCATCCAATTAGCTTACAAGCATGTGACTGGCTCACAAGGGATCACATATCACGGGAACGAGAAAAGAGTACTTATTGGTAACGAGGTTGAACTAGGTATGCAGAGATACCGACGATCATAACCTCGGATAAGTAAAGTATCGTGGAACAAAGGGAAATTGGTATCGTATGTAAGTGGTTCATTCGATCGCAAAGTAATCGTAGAAATATGTGGGAGCCATATGAATTTCCAGATTCCTCTATTGGTTATTGATCGGAGAAGTGTCTCGATCATGTCCGCATAATTCACGAACCGTAGGGAGACACACTTAAGGATTCGACGTTGTTTGAGTAGTTATGGTATTGTGAGAAAGAGACCGAATGTTGTTCGGAGTCTCGGATAGGATCCGGGATATCACGAGGAGATCCAGAATGGTCCAGAGAATAAGATTCATATAAGGAAAGTCCCGTTTCGGAGTTCGGGAATGATTCCGGTGTTTTCATCGGGAATGTTCTAGAAGGTTCCGGAATGTCCGACACTCCGGAGGGGAAGGGGTACATGAATGTGTCATTACAAGTTGGAATGATTGCATCATGTACCAAGTGTCATCGCTGTTCCAAATAAAGGATTAATTCAAATCCTAGTTTGAAAAGTCAAATAGCTAAATTGAAAAGTCAAACGGCTAAATTTGGAAAGAGGAAAAGAGGAGGAAGAGGGAAACCGAGTTGGGGAGGGAATCCCTCCTCCAACCGGCGGTGCCCCACCCAAGCCGAGTTGGGGAGGGACTCCCCTCCCTCCCCTTGGCCGCCGGTCCCTCCACCTATATAAGGAGGGGCAGGGCTCCCTCCTAGACACACAAGTACCTCTCCTCAAACCCTAGCTTGGCGCCTACCACCATAGCCGCCGCCGCCCCTCTAGGGTTTTGCCCTAGCCGCCGACTTGGGGGTCCCCGGAACCCTAGCCGCCGGCTCTAGCCTCTCCTCCTTGGTGTGTCTAAACCCTAGATCGCCGAGGAGCTCTCTCATACTCCACCATACTCGCTCCGGCTTAAGGCGAAGCCCTGCGAGATCTCCCCTCTACTTCCGGTACCACGCCGTTGTGCTGCCGGAATCACGAGGAGAGTGCTACAACCTCCGCTGCCTGCTGGAACAAGGGAGAGGAAGGTCTTCGTCGAGTACCGAACGTGTGACCGACTGCGGGAGCGCTGCCGGAACGCAGCGCCGGAAGGATCGTCTACGCGATCTTGAGATCGGGAAGAGTACGACTACATCACCCACGAGAATCCGCTCTCGTTAAACACTTTGGAATCTTCGAGGGTAAGTTATTCCATCGACTCGTTGCTACAATCTAGTAGATAGATCTTGGCTTGTTTGTTTTTACGCGGTAGAAATTTTTTGTTTTCCATGCTACGAAACCCTACAGTGGTATCAGAGCCGTGTCTATATGTAGATCTGTTGCACGAGTAGAACACAATGGTCATTGTGGGCGTTGATGCTTTTATTGTCGATTGCTTCTTGTGTACTTTGCATCTTGCGGTATGTTGGGATGAAGCGGCCCGGGCTAACCTTACATGACATCGTTCATGAGACTTGCTCCACGCTTGACATGCAACTTGTATTGCATAAGTGGCTTTGCGGGTGCCTGTTTCTCCTAGCATAGTTAAGATCCAATTTACAACGGGTGATCAACAATACTAGTATCAATGTTGTGGTTCTTGTTCGTAAGTTAGAACGACACTTATTTGAAAGCCCCAAACCACGTAAAACATGCAAAGAAAGTAGAGGCGTCTAACTTTGTTTTGCAGGGGTGTGCAGTGATGTGATATGGCCATGATTGTGATTATATTTGATGTATGCAATGTTCCTTATTGTAAGTTGGCAACCGGCAGGAGCCATATGGTTGTCTTTAATTTATGTTAAGACCCGCGTGTCTATTCAAAGTAGTTGTAATAGTTGAAGCCGGTGGACGACAACCATGGAGAAGCGTCATTGACCTTGATGCAATGCCGATGATGATGGAGATTATGTTCGTGCTTGAAGATGGAGATCGGAAGCACAAAGAACAAAGGCCATATCATATCACATATTTTGAATTGCATGTGATGTTAATCCTTTATGCATCTTGTATTGCTTAGTAGACGACGGTAGCATTATAAGATGATCCCTCATGCACATGAATTTCAAGTCATAAAGTGTTCACCCTTAGTTAGCACCGTTGCTAAAGCTTGTTGTTTCGAAGCACCACGTGATGATCGGGTGTGTTAGATTCTGCAAGTGTATACAACATGAGCAAGCCAGATTTGCTCATGCGGAAACTAAGGTTTGATCTTGACGAGCCTAGCATGTACAGACATGGTCTCGGAACACGGATCACCGAAAGGTAAAGCATGAATCATATAGTAGATATGATGAACATGTCGATTGTTCGCCATTGAAACTATGTCAACTCTCGTGATGATCGGTGTTGATGTAGTGGATTTGGTTCGTGTGATCACTAAAACAATGTGAGGGATATTGTTTTGAGTGGGAGTTCACCTAGGTTAACTTTATTATTAATTTGAACTCAATTTGTCATAAACTTAGTCTAAACTATTGCAAATATGTTGTAGATCAATGGCAGCCCCTACCATCAATTTTAATGCGTTCCTAGAGAAAGAAAAGTTGAAAAACAATGGAAGCAACTTCGCGGATTGGTTCCGCAATTTGAGGATTGTCCTCACAGCTGGTAATTTGACCTATGTGCTGGATGCACCGCTGGGTGACCCACCTGCAGCTGATGCTTCTGATGAAGTAAAGAATGTTTACCTCGCTCGGAAGAATCAGTACTCCATAGTTCAGTGTGCTATCTTGTATGGTTTGGAATCGGAGCTTCAGAAAAGGTTTGAGAATTCAGACCCATATGATATTGTCGAGGATCTCAAATTTATTTTTGAGACTCATGCGGCAATTGAAAGCTATGAGGCTTCTGAAAAGTTCTTTAACTGCAAGATGGAAGAGGGCAGCTCAGTCAGTGAGCATGTGCTTAAGATGTCTAGGCACGCAAACAAACTTCAAAGCTTGGGTATAGTGATTCCTAATGCTTTGGGGATTTACCGTGTCCTCCAATCACTACCACCAAGTTACAAGAACTTTGTGATGAACTACAACATGTAGAACATGAACAAGCAGTTGCCAGAACTGTTTGCTATGTTAAAGTCTGCAGAAGTGGAGATCAAGAAAGAGCACCAAGTGTTGTTGGTCAATAAGACCACCAAATTCAAGAAAGGCAAGTCTAAGCAGAAGGGACACTTCAAGAAGGGTGGTAAGAAAGTTACCGCACCGGCGAAGAAGACCAAGGCTGGACCTAAGCCTGATACTAAGTGCTTTTACTGCAAGGGAGAAGGTCACTGGAAGCGGAATTGCCCAAAGTACTTGGCGGATTTGAAGAACGGCAACATCAAGAAGAAAGGTATATCTGATATACATGTTATTGATGTGTATCTCACTAGTACTCGTAGTAGTGCCTGGGTATTTGATACTGGTTCGGTTGCTCACATTTGTAACTCGAAACAGGTGCTGCAGAATAAACGGAAGCTAGCGAAGAACGAGGTGACGATGCGCGTGGGAAACGGATCAAAGGTTGATGTGATCGCGGTCGGCACGCTACCCCTTCATCTACCATCGGGATTAGTTTTATACTTAAATAATTGTTATTTGGTGCCTGCGTTGAGCATGAACATTATATCGGGATCTTGTTTATTGCGAGACGGTTACTTGTTTAAGTCCGAGAATAAAGGTTGTTCGATTTATATGAGTAATATGTTTTATGCACATGCACCTTTGATAGATGTTCTATTCTTATTGAATCTCGATAGTGGAAATACACATATCAACAACATTGAGGCTAAACGTTTGAAATCGAGCGATAACTCGACCTATATGTGGCACTGTCGTCTTGGTCACATTGGAGTGAAGCGTATGAAGAAACTCCATTCCGATGGACTTCTTGAATCACTTGATTTCGAATCACTTGAAAGATGCGAAGCATGTCTGATGGGAAAAATGACTAAGACTCCATTTTCTGGTATGATGGAGCGAGCTACGGACTTATTGGAAATCATACATACCGATGTGTGTGGTCCAATGAGTGTAGCATCGCGCGGTGGTTATCGTTATGTTCTTACCTTCACGAATGACTTGAGTAGATATGGGTATATCTATTTCATGAAACATAAGTCCGAAACTTTCGAGAAGTTTAAGGAGTTTCAAAGTGAGGTAGAGAATCAACGTAACAAGAAGATTAAATTTCTACATTCTGGTTGTGGAGGTGAATATCTAAGTTACGAGTTTGGCGAGCATTTGAAGAAATGCGGGATACTTTCACAATTGAAACCACCGGGAACACCACAACGTATGGTGTGTCCAAACGTCGTAATCGAACTCTCTTAGATATGGTTCGTTCTATGATGTCACTTACAGATTTACCGCTATCATTTTGGGGTTATGCATTAGAATCAGCCGCATTCACTTTAAATAGGGCACCATCTAAATCCGTTGAAACGACACCGTATGAATTATGGTTTGGGAAGAAACCTAAATTGTCGTTCCTTAAAGTTTGGGGTTGCGAAGCCTATGTAAAGAAGTTACAACCGGACAAGCTTGAACCCAAAGCGGAAAAATGCGTCTTCATAGGATACCCAAAGGAAACTATTGGGTATACCTTCTATCATAGATCCGAGGGCAAAATCTTCGTTGCCAAGAATGGATCCTTTCTAGAGAAGGAATTTCTCTCGAAAGAAGTGACTGGAAGGAAAGTAAAACTTGACGAGGTTGTTGAACCTTCTCTCGAACTTGCGAGTAGCGCAGCACCGGAAGTAGTTCCTGTGGCGCCTACACCAATTAGAGAGGAAGCTAATGATGATGATCATGAAACTTTGGTTGAAGTTGCTACAGAGCCTCGCAGGTCAACGAGAACTCGTACCACTCCTGATTGGTATGATCCCGTTATGAGTGTCATGTTGGTGGACAACACCGATGACCCTGCGACATATGAGGAAGCGATGATGAGCCCAGATTCCAATAAATGGCAAGATGCCATGAAATCCTAAATTGGATCCATGTACGAAAACCAAGTATGGACTTTGGTGGACTTACCGGATGGCCGAAAGGCTGTCGAGAACAAATGGATTTTCAAGAAGAAAACAGATGCTGATGGTAATGTTACTGTCTATAAAGCTCGACTTGTCGCGAAAGGGTTTCGACAAATTCAAGGAGTTGACTACGATGAGACTTTCTCACCGGTAGCGAAGCTAAAATCTGTGAGGATTATGTTAGCAATCGCTGCATATTATGATTATGAGATATGGCAGATGGATGTCAAAACAACGTTCCTCAATGGAGACATTGATGAAGAGTTGTATATGATGCAACCCAAAGGTTTTGTTGATCCTAAAGACGCTAACAAGGTATGCAAACTTCAACGGTCCATATATGGGTTGAAGCAAGCATCCCGAAGTTGGAATCAACGTTTTGATAAGGTAATCAAAAGTTTGGTTTTATACAAACTTATGGAGAAGCTTGTATTTACAAGAAAGTGAGTGGGAGCTCTGTAGCATTCTTAATACTATATGTAGATGACATATTTTTGATTGGGAATGATGTAGACCTTCTTAATAGTGTCAAGGAATATTTGAATAATAGTTTTTCAATGAAAGATCTTGGCGAAGCAGCTTACATATTAGGCATAAAGATTTATAGAGATAGATCGAGACACCTAATATCATTGTCACAAAGTACATATTTGGACAAAGTTCTAAAGAGGTTTGGAATGGAAGATAGCAAGAAAGGGTTCTTGCCCATCTTGCCCAATACGACCTTGAGTAAAACTCAAAGTCCAGCAACGGCAGAAGATAGAGAAAGGATGAGTAAGACTCCCTATGCCTCAGCCATAGGATCTCTAATGTATGCCATGCTATGTACTAGACCCGACATTGCATATGCTGTTAGTTTAACTAGCAGATATCAAAGTGATCCAGGAGTGGATCATTGGACAGCGGTCAAAAACATCCTTAAGTACTTGAGAAGAACTAAGGATATGGTTCTTTCTTATGGAGGTGATGAACAACTCGTTGTTAATGGTTACACCGATGCTAGTTGGAACACCGATCCGGATAACATACCACGGGAACGAGAAAAGAGTACTTATCGGTAACGAGGTTGAACTAGGTATGCAGAGATACCGACGATCAAAACCTCGGATAAGTAAACTGTCATGAGACAAAGGGAAATTGGTATCGTATGTAAGTGGTTCATTCGATCGCAAAGTAATCGTAGAAATATGTGGGAGCAATATGAATTTCCAGATTCCTCTATTGGTTATTGTTCGGAGAAGTGTCTCGATCATGTCCGCATGATTCACGAACCGTAGGGAGACACACTTAAGGATTCGATGTTGTTGAGTAGTTATGGAATGATGAGTAAGAGACCGAATGTTGTTCGGAGTCTCGGATGGGATCCGGGATATCACGAGGAGATCCGGAGAATAAGATTCATATAAGGAAAGTCCTGTTTCGGAGTTGGGGAATGATTCCGGTGTTTTCATCGGGAATGTTCTAGAAGGTTCCGGAAGGTCCGACACTCCGGAAGAGAAGGGTACATGAATGTGTCATGACAATGTGGAATGGTTGCATCATGTACTAGGTATCATGGTTGAGCAGAATAAAGGGAAAAATCAAATCCTAGTTTGAAAAGTCAAACGCCAATTTGAAAAGTCAAACGGCAAGTTTGCTTGGTGGAGGGAGAGTAGGAAACCTACTTGGGGAGGATGTCCTCCTCCCTCCACCGCCGGCCAAGGAGGCCGACTTGGGGGAGGACTCCCTCCCCCTTGGCCACGCCCTCCCACCTATAAAAGGAGGGGCAGGGGTGCCCCTCTAGACCTACACCTCTCACACCCAAAACCCTAACCCTAGCCGCCGGCCACCAAGTCGCCGCCTCCGCCCTAGGGTTTGCCCTAGCCGCCAAGTTGGGGCCCTCCCCAAGCCCTAGCCGCCGGCCTAGCTATCTCCCCTTGGTGCCTCTAAACCCTAGATCGCCAAGGCCTCTCTCATAGTCCACCATACTCGCTCCGGCTTAAGGCGAAGCCCTGCGAGATCTCCCCTCTACTTCCGGTACCACGCCATCGTGCTGCCGGAATCACGAGGAGAGTGCTACAACCTCCGCTGCCTACTGGAACAAGGGAGAGGAAGGTCTTCATCGAGTACCGAACGTGTGACCGACTGCGGAAGCGCTGCCAGAACGCAGCGCCGAAAGGATCGTCTACACGATCTTGAGATCGGCAAGAGTACGACTACATCACCCACGAGAATCCTCTCTCGTTAACCGCTTTGGAATCTTCAAGGGTGAGTTCCTCTATCGACTCGTTGCTACAATCTAGTATATAGATCTTGGCTTGTTTGTTTGCATGCGGTAGAATTTTTTTGTTTTCCATGCTACGAACCCCATCAGTTACCTTGGTAATACTTGCCTCATGAGCTAACATTATCCCATCATGGGAGATTAGAAGATCATTATTAGAGCCCGAGAGCTTTTCATGACTTTCTTCCAATTTCCTATACTTGCTAGTTAGCAACTCAAGTTGAGCACTTAGCTCAACGTTCTCCTTTAGGGTAGATGCTTCACAAGAAGTAGAGTTAGTATCACAAGCATCATTAATGGAATTTTCCTTTTTAAGCTCATAAGATTCAATTTTTTGTGTGAGGAGACAATTAGTGTGCTTCTCCTCGGCAAGCTCTTGCTTAAGGAGATTAAATCTCCGACTCCCATCATCAAGTTGGAAATCCAACTCCTCTATGGTTCCCATTTGTTTAGTTATGGTGTCCATAACATGTTTGATACAAGTAACAGCCTTATTATTACCACGAAGAGAGGTACACAAAAAAGTCAACTCAAGCAAGAGATCAATAGTATCCTCATCAATGTCATCATCACTATCATTGCTATTATCTTTAGAAGATATATTGGGATCCAAAGTAGGAGATACCTTTGATCCTCTTGCCATAAGGCACATGTGAGAACGGGAGGTTGAAGACGAGGATATTATTGAATCTTCATTCATGATCATGTCTTGCTCCATAGAATGTTTGATTTCCTCTACATTGTTAGATAAACAACTAGAGGAAATAGAAGCATTTTGTTCATGGGAACAAGGCAAATAAAGCATATCATGTACACTAGTATTCAAATAATTTCTAGATGATATACAAGGACTAGCAACAAAAGGGGACATAACATTATTGGTGCAAGAAGTTCTTAAGTCCAAAGAAGAAACATTGCAATGGGATAGAGATGAAGGATCATCATTAGCGAGCATAATATAAACATTGCAATTCCCAACACCACTCACCGTATATTTACCTTGTGTCTTGCCACACGTTGGTGAAGTGGATGAGGATGAGAACTCATCGCGGCCGGAGGTGGAAGCAACTTGGAGATCTTCATGATGTGAAGGAAAAGAGATCTCCACGAAGAAACAACCGACAATATTAGAGATGGAACCACCAAATATTTCTTTAAGCTTGGTCCACTTCTCATGAGATGACTTGCGCTTTACAATCTTCAAGAACAAATTAACTATGGGGCTCAAAGAGAAAATAATCTCATTAGATACTTGAGCTTCGAGATGTAAATTTTTCTCATCCGCTAAAGATAGATTACGAGGATCCATCAGAGGAGAAAAACCTACATCTAGAAATCGCTCAATATTTGGACACAAGGTCCTAAGATTACAAAGCAAGCAATTTCTCCACAAAGCATAATTTGTGCCATCAAAGATAATTGTGTCATTGTGCACTATACTCCTAGCCGACATCTTTACACTCTAGGCGGTGACGCCTAAACAAGGAGAGACCTTGCTCTGATACCAATTGAAAGTATAGAGATGTCTCCTAGAGGGGGGTGAATAGACAATTTCAAAACTATTACGGTTTTATCTTGATAGAATGCGGAATTAAACTAAAGTTTATTTTACAAGCACAAAACCTAAATACACTAGGCTCAACTAAGTGCACCAACAACAAATTAAGCTAAGCAAGATAGCACAAGATAAATATACCACAAGTGATAAGCAAGATATAAGTACTTCAAGCTCGATGGCTATCACAAGGAAAGTAAGCTCGCATATAGAGATAACCGAGGCACGCGGAGACGACGATGTATTGCCGTTTTCACCACCTTTGGGAAGGGGGCTACGTCACGTTGGAGAGGTGTGGGGTTCCATGAAGGATTCCTCATGAGCCACAAAGGCTCACCTTCTTCTCCGAGTCTATCCCACGAAGGAATAGGCCCTTTTCTTATGGCTAGCTTTTCCTCCACTCCGGAGATGGCAAGCTCCACAACCACTTCACAAGCTCCACGAAGGAGAAGCCCGGGTCTCTTCACAATCTTCCACGAAGAGGACACCGCGGTACCAACCGCCAAGCCAACTAGGAGGTCACCCTCCAAGAGTAACAAGCTCACGGTCTCTCACTCGAACAAATCGTAATGGAGAGCTCAACACTTATGCAAGAATGCAAAGCAAGAACACCAAGGGTGCTCAAATACTTCACTCTCAAATCCCACCAAAGCAACAAGTTCTAGGGAGGAATTAGAGAGGAAGAACAATGGTGGAAACCAACAAATGACTCCAAGATCTAGATCCAATGAGTTCCCCTCACTTAGAGGAGGAATTGATTGGTGGGGATTATAGATCTAGATCTCCTCTTCCAAAGCCCTCAAAAGATGCAAGAATCATAGGAGGGAAGGGAGAGGAAGAAAGCTCAAAGGGCTCAATAATGGAGGTAAAAACATGCTAAAGAGCCTTAGAACTTTGGGAAATAAGCCCCCTTTTATACCCCTTCAAGGGGGATGACCGTTGGAAGCAAGATGCGTTGGGAGAACACGTTCCGGCGATGAAACCGGCGCCGCCGGATCAGCCGTCGGAATTTCCGGGCAAAACCGAAAGTTCCGATACAAACCAAAACAGCATACAGAACAGTTTTTCGGCGGTTTACCGGAAATTTCCGGCGGTCGCCGGAAATTCCGGCCACAGACTTGGGCCGCTGGAATTCCCGCCGGAATTCCGCTGGAACCAAACAGGACACACGAAAACGACGATAACTTTTGCATCTGGACTCCGATTTCGATGATCTTGGGCTTGTTTTAACGAGGACAACAAGCCATACAAGATGGTGCAGAGAAACATCATATTCCAATAGAGGAGGATAGAACCAAATGAAGAAAGGTAAGAAGCCTCCCTATAAGAAGAACCGATAAAACCTTCAAACTCGAAAACGCCATGGAAGATGCATACGAATTCCGTTGTCGATGAACTTGGGCTTGTTGAAGAGCTAGAAACAAGCTCAAGAACCTCACATGGAGAAACACCAAGAATCAATAAAATAGAAAGATGCAAATAATCCAAATGATTGTGCTCCCTATGACGATGTGATCAAGTTACCCAACCGAAAGCCCCTCTTAATAGTGCGTCTATGTATCCTATAACCCGGTCTCCCAACAAACAACTTGATACCGGTAAAATGAAAACCTATCAAGGCCATACCTTTGCCTTGCGCATCCCGCTTGATCTTGATGACAACACTTCAATCTCCATCCAAGACGGAATGCATCACCTGATCATTGTTGCTTCGTGAAGACTCCTAATTTGCTCCCCATACACCACTATTGGATAGCTTCATTAATACATGTCTTCACATGTCCATTATCACCAATATGGACGACAAGATTCAAGCAAATGATCTTCTCGAGATGCTTATCTTGAACTTGCCCTTCTCAACCTTGATGACAATCACCACTTGATGTCATCATCTCATGGGCTATATAAGATCTTCACTTTTGAAGCATGCCCATGGAAATATACCTATCCCATATAGAAAACGCAAAGGCACATATACAATGGGTTAGTTCATGATGCATAATTGACAAGGCCTACCATACCACAAGATCCATGTGGTACATTCTTTATGCTTCATGTGTTGACCAACTTGAAATCACTCTTCACTCTTTGTCTAGGTCAACCATCTATCTTATCATGCTCCATCTCAATATCTTGAGGTACATAAAGAACTCTTAATTTGATTACATGCTCTAAATCTAAGTCAATCATAGCTCAACTAATGAGGCTATCATGACACCGTCTTAGAGCCATATCTTGAATTCTTCTATTGACATCACACTCTCAAGATCTTGATCATATCATATTCTTATCTTCAACTCGATGATCTTGACGCCAATACTCAAGGTATATCGTTATCTTCATGGCATCCATACTTGAATCCAACACATAGACTACAAGCATGACCTATGGAATATTCCTTCATATAAAACTCAGTGAAAACATTAGTCCATAAGGATTGTCATTAATCACCAAAACCACACATAGAGGCAATTACCCTTTCAGCCATCTACCACCGAGAGTGGCCAAACGGACTGTGAGATCCATAGAGCTTGTTTTCTTTTCAAAATTTTAAAAAAATATTTTCAATTTTTAAAATATTTGAAAAAATTCTAAATGTAGAGAACATTGTATTTTACCGAGGTGTGAAATCTCAACTTTGAATACCTTAGGTTACACAAAAATGACAAAATTTAACGAATTTGGAAGGTTTGAATTTTTGCTTATTCGCTACTTTAGAATCCAGATTTTGTCTTTATGGGTAACCGCAAAATAAGGTATTTTGAGTTAAAATTTGCACGTTGGTAAAGCACAACATTATCTACATCCAGCTATTTGCTTAAGATTTTTTTTTTCAAATTGTTGCTTTTGAATATTTCAAAATCGGGCTCCATGGAGCGTGAGCTCTATTTTGAGTTTCCAACCACTAAGATATATTCCATCTTGGAGACAACAACATAACATCAAACCTAAGGTCTGATCTACTCACTCCTCGCCAAAATGTAGTGCATGCAAGAGTCAAATATGTAAAGTTTTGACCAAGTATGTAGAAAAAAATATCAACATCAAGAATACCAAATTAATCATTATATTCATCATGATGTATATTTTTAATGATATACAAAATTGGTAAAATTTAATGAAGTTTGACTTAAAAAATGTATGCATTATATTATTGCGAGGGAGTATAATAGTGATACTACAATCATCTGCATTAACCACTTAAACTAAGGCTTGAATCTTGATACATATTGTCTTTCAAAGTGTATGTTTGTAAGGCTTGTTTTGTGGTTGCTAAATTGTGATGTCCTCAACCCATTTTATATTTATTTTTAGAAATAGCCACAACAAACAAACTTTGGTTATCAATAAAAAACTACTTGAAAAAGCTGAAATATTATAATCCAACTCAATTCCAAGTGCAACCTAAAGTCACCCCAAAATACTTATTTTCCCTAGTCGATGATCTCGACGGTTGATCCTTCATGCAACATAAATTGGGAACCTAAACATTTCTAGCTTTTGTACAACTTTAGTGCCAAAATTGTCCACATTGATTTGACTTAGAAACAACTATTTATCATAGCATTAAAATACAAAGGCATTTTCTTGTAATTATTCGTAGGAGAGTATGTAGTATACACATATCAACTAGAAGCTAAATTGGACGAAGTTAGTTTATTTCCTCGTTAACCTCCCTTAACACCATCCACGGGTGTTAAAATTACTACAACAATTTTAAATATGTGTTAACTTAGTATTTTGTACTAATATTAAGGGTAGTGCTAAGTCTTTTAAAGTTAATATCTGCCTAGGCCTAGGTGGACATTAAGCTAGCTCGTAACTTGTCGTTAGGTCAACTCGTTTAAGCTTGGCTCGTTAACAACCATGGTTCATTTCGCTTTTAGCTTGCTGTGCTTAATTGGTAGAAGCCTAACCATCCTAGACCATCTACTTACGTTCCATGACATTAGCTCATATATATCCATGTTTAACCTCAATGCTTCAAAATTTCTTCTTTTCTTCGTACATTGCTAAGAAAAAATAGAGATACCATGAGATTTAGGGCAAGCACTCATGACCTTTTGACAAACCAATCAATCTCAAGTTTTAGCTCATTAAGGATTACGAGCTTAACAAACCGAGCCCCGATGAGTCAAGTTTTTAACAAACCGATCCATAACAGCGAGATGCTCGTTAGTCCACCCCTACATCTACCCTCGCAACCCTTAAACACTCACATGCTGGTCGGTTTGTATCACCATTTGTCTTCATTGAAGATTTGAATGCAACACCCATTGTCATCACTTAGGAAGAGAGCCTATGGTGATGAGGCGGTTCCACTTACTCGATGCTTGCTACTCCCTCCGTTTAGAAATATAAGATGTTTTAGATTACCGAAGGTAGTGTATCTAGACATCTTTTAGTGTGTAGATTCAAATGAATCTGCACACTAAAAAATATCTAGATACATTTACTTCACAAATCTAAAACATCTTATATTTTTAAACGAGAGAGTACGTGTCATTTCCAAGGGACCTCGTGGAAGACAAGTTTTTTTTTTACAGTGAGACGAAAGTTGATGTCTTGCTTTTTGATGGATTCTTGTCAAAATTTTGAATAGGATCTAGGCACCAAATTTCTAAATTACATTGTGATGGATGCTTGCAGAAACTTTGAAAAACATCTAGACACCAAATGTGTAAATCTCTGCCGAACAATTTCCCCCGTTTTTTTCTGGCAAGCATTTCCCCCGATTGAGTTACAATTTTTCTCCCGCATGATTAGAGCAGGGCCTTCCACTCAGTTTTACCCTTCGAGAAGCCCGCAAAGCCTCAGCGATCCACGTGAGCTCATCTTGAAGTCAGGGCCTGTAAAGCCCAAACCTTAGGCCCACCCTCACTCAACTCGTCTTCCCCAATCGCTCTGCCCCGACCTCCCCTACTTCCGCCGCGCCGTCCACCGCCGCCGTGCGCCGCCCACACCGCGTACCTGCTGCTCCGTACGATCTTTCCCCACCAAGACGTCATCCTCCACGACTACCCCCGCGAGGGGCGGGCGGAGGTCTGATGACGCAGGCCTCGGCCGCAGCGGCGCTCCGCCGCCTGAGGCGTCCCCGTGATCCCTTCGCGACGTTGCTCTCCTCGCGCCTAAATTCTTGCTTCCTATCTTCCACCTCCACGTCCTCTCCGGGGGCGCCGCACCTGCCGAAGCCGCCCAAGGGTGACGGTGCTTCCACCACCACCACCAGCAGCAGCAGCACGTGCAGTTGGTTCGACTCCCACCGGTGGCAGCATGCCGCGGCTACGACTGCGACTACGAAGAGGCCGCTGCACCACGCGCTGAGGTAGGGATGCTCGCGTCACGCGCCTCTCTGGTTTTGTCTTGGCTATTGACAAAGCCGCCCTTCCGTCTCACAGCTCTGTGGCTACCGCCTCAAGTGAGAGTACACCCGCCTCGCAGTCTCAGCTATTACATTTCATCAGATCGACATTTGGGACTCTCGAAGGTAATATTCTTTCATGTGCCCGCTGTGACTTTTGATAAAGTGCTTATTTCGATCACGAGGCGTAGCTTAGTGCCATTTCACAGCCATGCCATTTTGTGGAACTTAATAGTTCTGGGTGCTCTTGTCATTGTGTCTGTATAAGCATCTTTGTTGGTTACGATGGATAAGTATTGCTCTTCTTAATTTTAATCTGCCGATAATTCACAAATTGACAAAGGGGATGAATGTTTTCACCGTTGCACTATGTCTTGTGGCATTTCATCATTTGTTCACAGCGTTTAAGAAAGGGGAAACCACAAGAAGTACTATGCACAGTTAGAAATATTTTCCAAAGATATGATTGCACTGAATTTTTAACTTCATCTGACAGATAATATGGACTTCATGTGATACAAAGTACACAAAAAGGATAATGTTAATATGTAATTCACCTATCCTTTTTTTCAGGGGTTATTGCTGTTTTCTAATTATTTCTTAACTTTATGATTAGGAGAAAATCATTGTTGGTTGAATGCCATGAATGGCAGTTGGAAGACCTTTAATCAAGAAGGAATATATTTTGTTCTTTTGTATGAATCATGTGAAGCATTAGATAGCCAGAACAAACATTCAGCTGCTTTTGGAAGATTGAAATATCTTCAACAGAGGTATTTGTGTAAAATCCGGCCTTGTTCTGATTTAGTAAAATCTTGATTTTTTTAATTTATGATTATCTGTCCATTGTAGGTACCCACACCTGAATGTGTTTGCTATGCAATACGGTTGTGATATTAGTTCCTTAGCTGCCCAAAGCCAGGCAGCTCGTACACTAATGAAAGAATACATTACATTTCCTATCTTGTTGTCGGGCAAAGACTTTACCAGCGTGAGGCAACTACCCTTGCAGTTTTCATGGCACTAGAGAAGTTTAGATATTTTTTGTGATCATTGGTCATGCAGTTCATTTATACGATGCATATGCTATGTTATATTATGTCTTCCACTGGGAGAATCCAAGTTATCCAGTAAAGGTTTTTGAGTCGCGACTAAAAAAATGAGTCGCTGAGCCTGCGACAGTGAATAGTCTACGGAAGTCTCTGTATAGTCGCCATGATTTTGAGAAAACGACTCGGCGACTATACAGCGAGTCAGCGACTCAAAAACCGTGCCAGTATGACACATATTGCTATGGATGCATTGATATCAATTTTGATACCATTAGGCATGTTTTAGAATATAACTATTGAAGAGTGTAATGCGATGCATAATAAAATGTCTCCGATAAATTTAGTAGATCTGCATGGATTATATTAATGTATGTTTACTCTTTATCCGCAGTCTATGGCCCAGTTCTTTTCGGCTTCGGCTTGTGCATAAGCTATCCTAGCTTAAGCTGTCCAGAGAAACAGCAGTAGGAATAAGCTCACAAGAAACTGTTGTCCAGTTCTTTCCGGCTTTCACTGTCCTAGCTTATTGTATGAGTTATATATTGAAAAGTCTATAATGTCCTTGGGATAAATTTATTATCATGCAAACTGATTTTGAATTATTCCGTACTATATATATGTTCATTTTCTAACATCATTAAGGGCTTTATACGCTCAATTAAAATAGAACGTCAGGTTGATACAACTCAAATAAAAGGAAGGGTGAACAGACATCTCTGTCCGTGTTCAGTGGAGAGAAAAGGATGGATTCCTTTTCATCGTTTCTCCCACTTACAAGGACATGGCCCAAGGATTACAACAGCTCAAGCATATTATCACAAAACACGCCAGCCATTTTCATTCGTTTCTCCCGCTTAAAAAAATGTTTGCCTTTCACTCGACCACAAGCTAAGCTAATCTCTGTTTGCTTCCTGTTCGGCCTGCACATGTACAACGTCGGCATCATAAAGTACAAAATATCAGAAATAACTGCAAGGCAGCAGCGGTCAGGCTTGAGGAGGACGGGAGCGCCGGTGGACTGCCGCTGTAGATCGAGCGCCGGCTAGCGAGCTCGATTTTGGCTCGATCCGGGACGACGAGCTACAGCTAGGAGCTTGAGCAAATGAGCAGGGGACGCTTACGAAGGCCGGCAACTGGGGGCTATTCCATGGAATCGAACCGGAGCGGCACGGGGATTTTTTTTCACGGTGGCGCTGGAGGCGGGCTGGCGGCCGGCAACGCGGGGTGGGCTCCGGCGGCGGTGGCGGAAGGCGAGGAACCCTAGCTCGAGAGGAGAAAGAGAAAGGAGAAAACTGTTCGCTAGGTGTGTCTCGTTCAGGATACCGTTCGGGTTGGCTCACGCACAGCTGCGCAGTGGCAATCAAAGGTAAATAGCTCGGTAACTAGGGGTAGCACCACGTACCGTTTCGGTGGGTTGCGGGAAGCTGGGGTCGTCCGGCTTCTCCCCACTACAAAGAAACGACGGAAAGCGGCTGCCCATAAAAACGGCTTAAAATCGAGTTCTTTGTGGCTTAGGCTTATTTTCACCTCTAAGCTGTTTAGAAGCTTCAAAAGAACTGGGCCTATATGTATTAGATGAATGTGTGCTTCTCTTTAACGGCTTATTTCAATAAAAGCAAGCCATTGAAGTTGGTTAATTTTTGTATTGTTAACCTTTATAATCTGTTTCCAATGATATTTTTGTTTTGAATATCTGTATTCCATTTATTTGTGTCTTGTAGTGATTGTATAAAATACTTCATTAAAACATGAACTGTCCTTTTGATGAGTATTCAGATGACAAATGGTGCTTGCTACTTGCTGTTTGAAGGTTCTAAAGATCATGCACTGATCACAAAATTGGATGGGGAGCCTGAGCTCATGATCAGGGGTAAACTCTAGACAAAGTTAGCTATGTATTTTATGCTATTATTGTTAGCTTGTTTGTGCACATCTGTTGATCATTTAAGCTTCTCTTGTATGTTGCTTAGCAAGTTGGACGTAACTTTCTAAACCTACAGTTTGTTATTAAATGCAGGCACGGAAGGATTTAGTGCATTGAGTGCAGAGCCTTCTGAAAATGTTCTAGAATCGGGAGTTCCTTGGCAGAAAGAAGAGGTTATCAAAGAGCCATATGTAGGTTCTTTCAGAAACATGTTACTTTATCATCCAGGTACTTAGTTGCAGCTTTTTCCCTTGTGTAACTTATTCTACTACACATCAAGTTTGCAAGCCAATTACAAAATGTCCCATTGAAACTAGTTACAAGGTTCAACTTTTGCAATACAGAAGTGATAGTGTTATACAATTTAACTGCTGCAGGATGCGTATCAGTTGATGAAGATGGAGATCGCATTTTTATCTCCGACAGTAACCACCATAGGATCATCATTAGCAACAGTGATGGGATGATTTTAGACTCTGTAATCATGAGTTGCTGTTTCCCTTGGGTTTTATGTTTATCCATATGTTATGAAGATCTGCAGAAGTCAGGACGATAAATTTACATTTACTTGCAGATTGGATCCTCCCCAGGCTTTGAGGATGGTGAATTTGAATCTGCCAAGTTGTTGCACCCTGCTGCATCGTTTTACCATGCTGCTGAAGATTGTCTATATATTGTGGATTCTGAGGTAATTATCCACAATTGCTTGCCTTTGTTTACTCTATTTGACAAGTATGTGGTATGCCCTTTTCACTGGCAAACTTAATTCCATTCAAGTAGTATGCTAGAATAACCCACAAGGTGGTCATGAGAAGTTTTAGGTATTAATTACTGTTTTGCTGTTATTCCAATATCTTGTACTATCAAATATTTATGACTGACCACAACAATCATGAATCATCAATGATGTATCAAAGAGTTCTGACTAGCTTCTCTGATTCTTTTGCAGAATCATGCAGTTAGAAAAGCAGATTTTGGAAGAAGGTTTCTGGAGACAGTTTATCCTGTCTTTAATAAAAAAGGCAGTGGCATCTGGAGTTGGATTGTTGATAAGCTTGGTTTGACAAATGAAGACACTTCAAAGAGAGAAGATGCTTTAAACATTCAAGATATCCATGCAGACTCGGTAGTTTTTCCCTGGCATTTACTCCAAATTTCAGAGGATGACTTGTTAGTAGCAGATCGTAAGTATGTGCCTCTTTTCTTCCCTCCATTATGTCATCTTCCAGTATCATTTCGATTTAGTGGTAGATTTCCACATGATGCTTCAGCTAGCTTGTTTCATCATCTGAAATTTTGCTCATCTCATGTATTGTTATGTACAGTTCCTTTGTTGCGCCTGTCATTCATTTTTGGGCCTGACATGTAAATATGCACAGCTCAACCTGATTCTAAGGTTCAACTGTAGCAGGCTCTAGTTTGAGAAAGTACTGCGTAACTAGTTATTACAGTCCTTTGATCTTATACCGTTGCTGCTTTCCAGCTTTGAAACAGCATGGGTCCTGAGGATGTCAACTGGTGAAAAACAGGATATTGTTAGAGGTTAGTACAAATTCCTTTGGTACACTCGTTGGACTCATTTATTAATAGCTCATTGAGTTAAAGTGATATGAAGGTAGAGCTGGAGCAATGGAGTTATGTCAGCAAATGATTAATGAGAGGCGTGCTCTCCTTAAGGATATGCACATGAATGGATCATCAGGTGATAAAGAACATTCTAATCTGTTGGAGAAGATCCCCTGCAATGAACTTGTATCGTCAATCTCAAGATTTCACAAGTGCATTTTCTTCTGCGATACAGGTTGATCTATAAGCTGCTATTGTATTACTATTTGGGTTTTCATTTAGATTCGAATAGTACCATAAATAATTTGAATCCCTTTTCTTTTCCTTGAAGACGGTCAAAGGGTTCTGAAGCATGACTTGGATACCAAGAACACCTCGAATGTTCATTTTACGAATCTTGGAGTCCTTGGGTTACCGTATTGGTTTGTTTGCCCTCTTGAGAGAGTATCTACCTGGTGAGCTTATGGTTCTCCATTCTTATCTTTATCAAGTTTGCAGTAAGCATAAAGGTTTATTTTCTGCTGATAAAAGTCTGCGTGTCATCCTTTCTCACTGTCTTGTACTGATTTGGCAGGGGACATCCAGTCGGACAATTTCAAGAGCATAATCGTAAAGTAAATGTGCTCCCTGGTAATTGATATATTTAACAGGAACTGCTTTTTCGCGATAGTACCTTTTGCGTTTGTACCATATGACCGTGTGTGTTTTCCCTGCTATAAACTAGCCTGCAATTTTGAAGTCTTTAAGTGAAAGCTATGATTTAGCTTGATGCATTGCTACCTTCACCTTATTATTCTTTTTAGCAACCTTTCCCTCTATTGTTGGCACAGTAACTTTATGATTGTGTGGTCTTTAAGTTGGCAGCAAATAAAGCTTATTACCGCAGAGAAAGGACATACTTTTTTATATTCATTACCTCGGCTTTCTGAATTTGTTACTAGCCATGCTCTCAATTTCAAATGATCTTGAGTTGACAAGACAAGTTAAAAGTCTAGTCCTGTAGTGCACAACTGCATAGTACATAGGTAGCATGGCTCAAAATTGAATCTAACCTTGCAGTTCAGATAATAAACTGAGATTACTAAAGTTACTCAGTTGCATAAATTTAAGAGGTGCTCTACTTAATGTTTTTTCTGAATTGGTAGTACACTGCACTGGTATGCCATATCCATTTTAAGATAGCTGTGTAACTGGTGGTATTCAACTTAACAGGAAGATGCAACATCAAGGTCTCTGTAGACATCCCAATTGATACTGAGCTTGCCACACCTTTGGTTGAGAGCTGTATTTGGCGCCAAGTGAGGGGATCTGGTGCTGAGATTCCTGACTCTGACGGACAAGACACAACCTCTGAGAAGGTAATGTACTTATGTCCTCCATATGCTTTGTTATTTTTTAGTAGTGAAGTTACTTCAAACCTAGTTGGCGATACACTAATCCTTCATGCTGATGCACGTGCTATCAGGTTGGTATAGCACAGCAATGGTATGATGAGATAGACAACCTAGCGTTTTCTGAAGCTGCCGAGGAACCTGCTATGCATAAAGGTGATGATAAATCTGCAGATGAAAGTCACCAAGACCAGAAAATCGTGCATTTCACTTGTGCAATTAATGTCAGCCCTGGGACATGCGAGGTGTGAATCTTCTGTCTCTTAAAACAGTTTTCCTGTTCGATGGAGCAAAATCGCTTGAAAAAAAGATCGATTTTTACACTGTATTATCGTTCTTGCAGCTGGTGGCCTCTGCAGCGTTGTACCTGAAGATCGATCGAACAAAAACTGACCACAGGGATCAGAAAGCGGCGATCAAGAGGATCCTCCAGTGCCATGGCCGTGAGGAGCACGCAGGCGTCAAGCTCCTGATGGAGAATCATGGGGATGCAAGGGATCTGGTCATTATGAAACCAGTTCATCTCAGGCTGAGGATGGAGTGCGCAGATCACCCTGCTGGAACCACCAACAAGGAGACCATCAGCACCGAGTCCAGCCTCAATATCAGCATCTCTTTAGAGTAGCCATTTTCATTCCATTGATTACTCGTTTGTTCACGGTACATGCTAGAGTGTCAGGGTAGAATGATTTGTTCCCCAACAGACCAGTTCCTGGGATTTTTGCTCTAGATATAGCTGCCCAACCCACTTGTGGTAGTTTTATAGTTACCCTATGATTTTGCCGATACGATATGATCGCGTAACATATGACTTGAGATTAACACATCTTCAGGAATACTGGGTATTAATGAAGCAAGTGCTCATCTCTTAGTGAATTTCGCAGGGTTTGATCCCTAGGAATTTTTGAAGATGTGGGTTGTTTGATTCATAGCAATTTCAATCCATTTTTTTCGGTTACTTGTCCAACGTCTCTCCAGATGAATTATTTGCAATACTGTTTATTTTTATTATTTCCCCGCTGTGCTTTTTGCCTGTTCATACCTGGTTATTCTTAGAGAAGCCGAAGATGGATGCAAGTGTTTCATCACTTTCATGGAACTTCCGCTGGTTACATTGTCCTTAAACCTGCACGTGCAATGCAGTACTCCCTCCTCCCTCCGATCCATATTATTTGTCGTTGAAATGGATGTATCTAGTACTAAAACATGTCTAAATACGTCCATTTCAGTGACAAGTAATATGGATCGGAGGGAGTACTTAATCTGTCAGTTTTCCTTGTGATTTCTCGGACAAGTGCACTGACAGCTCTTGTTACTGGAGTTGTGAGGGATTGGAGTGTGGTGCTGCTATCTTTGCTGATGCAAAACTTCACCTTCTTATACTTTCCATAGAACTTGACTCATACCTGTTTTTTTTGGAATGGAGATAGTAGATTCAAAGACGACACATGCGGTTAGTTAACAGTAACTTTTTAAAACGAATAGGAGTATAAAAAGGTAAAGATGAGCTAAACATAAATGCATGAGCTGGTAAAGTGATTTGCTAGTTGAACATGTAACCATGTAGGTTGGTCTCAGATACATAGCCCGGGCAACTTTGGAAATTCGATTTTGATCTCAACTTAGCTTATCTCGGATATTCCCTCCAAAAAGAAAGGGTCCGTCTAAGTCACAGCTGGTAATATACTTCAAAAGATGACGCGTCGGGCCAGCTAGTAGAAAAAACAATCTTACTTGAAAAACTTCTACTCCAACCTCTTAATCACTCTGTTCAAAATTAGTCAGAATTAACTTTCTATATGATTTAGACGTATTTTACATGCCGAACTAGACAAAATTGAATCAGCTAATTTGGAAAAACAATAATTACAAGATATTTTGGTAGGCTAAAATAGCCAACCAAAAACATTATACATTAGAAACAAATAACTTAGTTGCAATGGAACTAAAAACTACAGCTCAGTCGCAACCTCATTTTAACCGAAAAAACAACTCAGTTACAACCTTATTTGACTAATAAACAACTCAGCTGGAACCCCATCACAAAATAGTTGCGGCTCACTTGCAACCGAAAAAACAAATCAGGTAAACACCACTTATAATGGAAAAAACACAGTTGCAACCTCGAAAAACGTAGTTGCGAGACTTCACTTGCAACCTCGAAAAACTCACTTATAGCCTCACTTGGAAAAGATGGTCAATTACAACCACACTTGTAACAAGAAAATCTCAATTGCAACTCCACTTGCAACTGGTTGACTGATTCCCTAGAATAAAACAAAAAAGAAATCAAATTTAGTTACAGTTTCTTACGACCCAATCGCAATTTTCTTTGTCTTTTTTGGTCGAAAAATACCAATTTGTTTTTTTAGCAGCTCACTTTTACATGCGGTAGCCTAGAAAACTTGCAACATGAGAGCTGACACGTACCCGAGCACCATAAGCTTGGGTTGCGGTCCAACTGATCGTATGCCTGTACAAAGTAAGCAACTAGAAAAAAGGTAAGTGGCTAGAGACACGGAACTATGTCCTATGTTAAAATTAGCAATTTCCAAAAATATTTCAGTTAGAACCCCGGTTGCTGTTGAAAAATATCCCAGTTGCAATTTAACTTGCAACTAAAACAATATCTAAGTTGCAACTAGAAAAATCATAATTGCAACCCTATTTATAACTTTAAAAAATCACAGTTGCAACCCCGTTTGGAACTAAAAATAATCATATTTACAACAGCACTTGCAACTAGAAAAATTATAATTAAAACTCCACTTGCAACTAGAATAAATCACAGTTGCAACTCGAAGAATCAAAGAAAAAATAACAGTTGCGACAGTTACAATCCCACTTGCAACTGACATTACAACCCACTAAGACCCACAAAATTAGAAAAATTCTTCAAATAAATATATATAGAAAATATATAAAAAACACATACACAAAGAACACAAGAACAAAAGTCAACTCACATGGGTACATAAAAGAAACACGTACAGAAAAGTTAGCTAGCTTCTACTAGTACTTGCAACTATAGAAAATCTCAATTACTGCCCCAGTCGCATCTTTAAAAAAAACTCAGTTTCAATCCTAGTTGCAGCTAAATAATATCTCAATTGCAGCTTTACTAGCAACTAGAAAAATCACAATTGCAATTGGGAAAATCCACAGTTACAATCTCACTTGCAACTGAAAAAAATCACTTTGTAACTTCACTTATAACTAAAAAAATCACAATTACAATCTGACTTGTAACTAGAAAAAATCATACTTGATTACTTATCGATCCCACTTACAATTAAAAAATCGTAGTTACAATGCCACTTGTAACTAACAAAAAATCTCGTTGCAACCCACTAAGACCTATACAAAATAGTTTTAAATGTATATACAAAAAATCACGAAATAAATCCACACACAAAAACCCACAAGTACAAAAGTCAACCCACCTCGGTACAAAAAAATTAACACAAACACATAGTATAAAAAAGTTAGCTAGCTTGTACCGTACATAGTAGCAGTGCGACGATAAAAAGCAAGCTACTAGTGAGCCAACGGACATGCATGCATGCAACTAGTAAGAATTAGCCAGCCGCGTTAATTTTAGCATATTCTGACGGTTATAAATTTGACTATGTTCTAAGCTAAGTTACAGCTAGCTGTGATTTAGCAAATTCTAAAAAGAAAAGCTTATCTTGAATATCCTATACATAATTGCAGGGTTCTCTGTTCAAAGCTCGGATATTTCGATCCAGGCGTATATCGGTCATCCGTATCATAGTTATAAAAAATCATGTATCCTATCATGCCTTATGTTTTGGAGTCGAGATCGAACGCGAATTGTACCGAATACAAATTTCTCTACATCATATATGCTCTGCAAGCTTTCAAGCGGACGAAATTCACGATCACCAGGAATGTTGGGCTCGGCGGGCGGCCGAAGCAAGGCCAAACCCTAGCCCCTTCCCCGCCCCACCCTCGTCCCCCTCCCGTCGTCGTCGGGCAAAGCTCGGGCAGTGCCGGCGGCGGCGGGTTCTCCCTTACCCGGCGCGTGGGATCCGATGTAGGGCGGAGGAAACCTCGACGTGCGGTGCGACTAGGCAGAGGTCGACGGGGCCCGGCGTGACGGCGGCCGGCGCGCCTCGTCGGGGGCGGCTTTCCTGCAGCTCGAGGCGGCAGCGGGTGGTAGGGCGCTCGGCTGCTCTGTTCCGGTGGCGGCAGGGCCCAAACTGGCGGATCTCTGACGGCGGCGGCGTTTGACGCCACACCAGGGCTCTTCCTTCGACCGGAGGTTGTCGGGGCGGATCGGAACGCGGCCGGGATGGAACCTGGCGGAGCTGGCCTCCGAAGGTGGATCCCTTGCCCTTGGCCCATATTGGGCCCGTACGGGCCTGATTCGGGCTAGGTGGGCCCTGCTGTCTGGATGGTTCCAGGGGCGCCCGGGAGGACTGGGAGCCTACCCCTCAGCCAGGTGACTGAGGTGCTGGATTAGGGCCAGTGGGCCTAGATCCGGTTGAAAGAACATGTGGGCTCCAATGTGTGGTTTTGGTAATTGATGACAATCTTTATGGACTAATGTGTGTGTATTAAGTTGCACTTGTAGGATTTGTCCATTGTCATCGCTTGGAGCATGTGTTGGCTTCAAGATAGATGAAGAGAGAAGAAGATGTGTTGTGCAAGCTCAAAATGCGCCATCTATAGAAGATCTCATGTTTGATGCTTTCCATCCTCGGTGATCATGGATCGATGAGGATCGATGATGAGGAATTAAGAAAGGCGTTCCATGTTGAGAAGGGCAAGATCGTCTACATCAAGCTCAAGTGGAATGCTCAAGGCAAAGGTATAATTTTGATAGGGTTTTCCCTTTTGCCGGTCTCATATTGCTAGTGGGAGACCGGGTTTAGGATAGATAGCCGTACTATCAAGAGGGGCTCTCGAATGACTAACTCGATCACATCATTCGGAGAGAGCTCAAACCTTTGCATACTTGCATCATCGTATTTGGTTGTTATTTGGTCTTATCCATGTGAGGATATAGAGCTTGTGGTAATATCCATAACAAGCTCGTGTTCATCAAAATCGGATCTTCCCTTTATATCTTGCTGCGATTTTGATGTTGGCGGTTTTCCGGTGTCTCACCAAGTGAGGTATCTCACATTATATTACTTGATACATTCTCACTGGGTGATAACCAATATTTCCACCTTTTATTGGGAAGCTCTTGTTGTCCTCTTTCCAACGCAATTGGTATCGGGTCAATCGGAGTCTCCTAGCCAAAGTTATTTGAAGGTTGCTTTATTTAATTTGAAAAAGGAAAAATATAGTTTCTAGGCTGTCCGGTACTACCGGGCCTAGTACCGGACAGGCCAGTAGCAGCCGCGCTGCTCTCTGTCTCGTCCAGTAGTTTTTCCCGGTAGTACCGGCCAGTCCAATAGTACTGCCCGGGTGGGCGGTAGTACCGGCCGACCCAGGAAAATATCTCCCTGGTGCGCCAGCCCAGCTCCCCGCTTGCTATCAATCTGCTGCCGCGCGCCTCGCTCGCTCAGCCTCGCGTCTGCGGGGCCTGCTAGCTCCTGCGCGTTGACCCGCACGCTCGCTCCTGCAGCTGTCGCGCACCAGCGCCTGCATCGCTCGCGTGCGCTGGGCCCCGCTCGCTAGGCGTCGCTTCGCTCGCCCGCTCGCCTCGCGCTAGCCCCACCCCGCGCGCTCGCTCGCACAGCAGCCACTGGCCCCACTCGCGCGCTGGCCCCACAGCCCCGCTGATCCCGCGTGCGCCTGCCGCATAGCATGCCGCCGCCCGCATGGGCCCTGCCCCGCGCCGCCAATCCCACGTACGCTCGTTGTGGATCGCCTTCTCGCATGGCCCCGTGCGTTGACCTGTCGCATGTGCCGCTCGCTCGCGCGTGCTGCCCGCCTGTGGCCCTGCTTGCACTGTTGCTGCTTCGATGCACCGGCTCTGCTGCTGGCCCCACACCGTGCGCACTGCGCAAAAATCACTGTTTTGACCTAATTAACGTTTGATCTCACAAATTGACCTACTTTTTCAAAGATATCCTGATCTGACCTGTTTTCATGGCGCTTTACCAGAAGGCGCCACGGTCAGTAGTACGACGCCCTCCCCAAAAGCGCCATGCCACCATGACGCTCCCTAAGAAAGCGCCATGGCCCCGTCCGACGTGGCGGCCGCCGTGACACAGGCGGGCCCGTTTTAATGTTTGGCGCTTTCTGCGGGGGCGCCATGCTACTAGGCATGACGTTTTTGCGGAAAGCGCCATGGTCCTATACCTAGAAAACGGCTCGGGCGCCCTCCCAGGCCATACCTCTTCATTTCTCCCAGCTCTCCTCTCTCTCTCTCGCCCCAAGTTCTTCCCCTACTCAAATCCCTTCGAATCGGTTGCTTTTTTCCGTGGATTTGGACTTCCCCTTGCTTCAAGAGGTAATCTCCCCCTAACCCCTTGGTTTTGTCCAAATAGATTTGTGAAATTTGGTTCTATGTTGGTAAAGAATGTAGAACCCTAACCCTAACCCTAACCCTAGCTATATCTTGGCTTGATGTTGTTGCTTCTAGTTATTAGATTGGTAGTTTATGGCTAGGATTTGTATAAGTGGCATGACTTGTTTTAGTTGGTAGCTACGGTTGGTGGTGGTAATATAGTTGTCTTCGATGCGTAATGGTTGGTGTCATTGTTTTTTAGATGGCAAGAATCGTTAATGTTCATCATGTGGACAAGGCCGCATTCTTGAAAGGCAATACCGAGTGTGACCCGGAGGAGGTAGTCATGGTGTTTGGCACAAGTCCTACATATGCCGAGGTTGTGGAAAGAGTGAGGAATGATTTGAAATGGATGGAACCTAGTGATGTGTATGAGTTGGTTGGAAGGTATAACGCCGGGTTTGGCCATCACAATAGATTGAAGATAATGCCTATCAACTCCGAGTTGAATTGGAGTGCGTATAAGGAGATGGTGGCGGAATCTGAAGATAAGTCCCTCGAAATATTTGCCACAAGAAAGGTTGCGGCTCGGTTGCACATTGACTTGAACCGGCATGTTTCCATGAGCCCGGCTCGAGGTGAGCCACATGTTTATGACACAACAATGAGCCAACCTCCATTGATCCCGGTTCGCATAGAGCCAACCTACGATGATACAACAACGAGGCAACCTTCCATGAGCCCTTTTCGCAATGACAACTATGAAGCACCTCAAATGGAGGATGATGACTTTGAGGGTGATGAGGTTGAGTATGGGCTTCGTGACAATGAAGTAGGAGATGTGGAGGCAAATTGCCATGAGGAGGACATGGACCATGATCTCCCTTATTTGAGGTGTCATGCATCGGACTCTGAGGATGAAGGACCGGATGAAGATGTGGATGAGGATGGTCTAACGGTTAAATTCGCCGAAGCTCACAAAAAAGTAGTAGGTCGAGATCATCGACCTTCATTGTTCCGTGATGTTAGTCTTGCGGATGAGGCCCAAGTGGACGGTGGAATTAGTCGAGTGCTCGAGGCACGAGCACCTTCTAAAAAGGACCTGAAGCCGAAAAAATACGGGATAAATCCCGGGGTGAAGTTTGATAGCTTGTTGGAATTTCAGATGTGGATCAAGGACTACGCGGTGAAGTACCACCGACCGTACAAGGTGGCTCACTCGGACACTAAGGTGCGTTACACAGTCAAGTGTGAGAAGCAAGGATGTCCATGGGTTGTTCGCGTACGACCACTGAGGGGCGGGCCACAATGGATCATTGTAAGTTGTCAGTCCATTCATATGTGTGATGACAAGTTTATCAAGGATGCCAAAGTTGTGAAGGAGGACCATCGGCAGCTGACCTCCGATTTCATCGCGTATAGAGTTGCAAATAACATAAGGTCTCTCCCAACATATACTATTAAGGGTGTCATAGATTTGGTTAAAGAAGTATTCGGTTATAAAGTGAAGTATGGTAAGGCGTGGAAGGCCAAACAAGCCGCATTTAAGATGTTGTATGGTGATTGGGAAGAAGCATACAACCGCCTCCCTAGGTTGTTGGGAGCAATGGCCGCAAGGAACCCAGGAATGTATTATGTGGTGGAGCCTCTTGGGTCGGTGACTAGGTTGTACAATGGTGCCACTGTCCGGGTATTTGGCCGTGCATTTTGGACATTTGGACCATGCACCAGGGGATTCAAACATTGTCGGCCTGTTATGTCCGTGGATGGCACCTTTTTGACCGGCAAGTTCAAGGGCACACTATTAACTGCCATATGCCACGACGCAAACAACCGGGTTTTACCTTTGGCTTTTGCCTTGGTTTCGATGGAGAACAACGACAACTGGGAGTGGTTTTTCCATATATTGAGGACCAAGGTTATAGAACCTGATAGAGAGGTTTGCATCATCTCGGATCGCCATCAAGGAATACTAAATGCAGTCGAGAAGGACATTTCTGGGTGTGCTCGTATCCACCATCGATGGTGCATGAGGCATTTTGTGTCCAACTTCTATAGAGCTTATGGCAACAAGGAACGTGCCGACGATCTACAAGATTGTTGTCTTTCCTTCACCGCTCGGCATTTTCAAAAACTATATGATAGATTGTATTGTCTCACGGATGATGGTGGGAAAGAGTTTCTCAGAAGGCATCTTAATGAACGGACAAAGTGGGCAAGGGCTTATGATTATGGCGGCAAGAGATACGGTGATTCCACCAGTAACATGGCTGAATGCTTCAATAAAGTATTTAAAGGTGTACGTCAATTGCCTGTGACTGCTATAGCGGAGTACACATTTCAGAAGTTGAATGAATACTTTCTAAAGTATAGTGATGAAACGGATAAGCAAATCGCTGGGGATAACAAGAAAAAAAAGAAGTATGAGTACCCACCATTGGTTGATAATTGGCTGGAATATCAATCAAAGAAAGGGGATACACAAACGGTTGAATGTTTCGACAACCAAGAACTGATTTACCAAGTGAATGAGCATGGAGGCAGCACAAGGGAAGGTGTGCAACATGGGGGACTATCCTATAAGGTGTGGCTACGCAATGGTTATTGCTCCTGCGAGAGGCCGACATTGTACCATCTCCCTTGCTCACACGTGATGAAGGCGGCATCTGAACGAATGGTGGGTCTTAATCACCCGGATACGGTTAGGTTGGATGAGCATTCCATCCAAGCGGTGAAGAACACATGGGCGGGTAGATTTCAGCCTTACCTTGACCAATCTCAGTGGCCAGAATATCATGGTGTCCAACTTTGGCCTGATCCGTCAACGAAGGTTGTTGGTCGGGGAAGAAGACAAACCAAACGTTTCCGAGGTGACATGGACGATTGGGCTGGTGGATACCGACGGGAATGGGGGAGCGAGTATTTCGCGGAGCCTCGTGACAAAACCCGTTGTGGAGAATGCAATGCTGAGGGCCATAATAAAACATCATGTAGCAAAAGGAGAAAATCAAAGGAGGCCAACACCCCTATTGGCAGCACAAGCCAAGGAGGTGTTGATGGTGGTATAAACACAAGCCAAGGAGGTGGTGATGGTGGTAGAGGTCGTGGTGGTAGAGGTCGTGGCGGCGGTAGAGGTCATGGCGGCGGTAGAGGTCGTGGCGGTAGTATGTTTACGTATCTTCGAGGAGAATTTCCGTATGTGTTTTCTTGATGATTTTAATAATGTTTATTGTGCATTTAAGTGTATTTCTATTTACTAAATATTAGGTTGCATTCTTGTTATAGGTATGTCGACCCAACCAACCAAGGAGAACAATGATGGGAACGGTATGAGCTACTCCAAAGTGTGGGCGGAGGCTTTGAGGAGGGTGAAGGAGAGGGAAGATGAAGTAGCTCAGTTGATCAAGAAAAGGGAAGAGGAAAGGAGGGAGGCTGAAGAAGAACGTCGGTGGGAAGAAGATTTCAACAGGAGATTGCGTGAGGCAAGCATCAAGAAAGCAAAGAAAGAACGTGAGAGGAAGGAAAAAGAAGCAAAACATGAAAGAGACATGTACTTGAAGAGCTTGAGGAATCATCGTCGGTTTGAGTTGGTGTCTGAAGAGGCTAGCCTCATAATGGAGGAAGAGGAGATCAAGAAGAAAGAGGAGAGTAGACGCCAATTCGAGGCGCAGTTCAACTCTGTTGTCCAACTAGCCCGCGACTTGAGGGAAAAGGAAGAGGCAGAGGAAGAGAGGAAAAGGAAGGCGAAGGGGAAGGAACCTAGCGCGACACAGTAGAGTTGTCACCATGCTATGATCTATGTTATGGACTCCACTATGTGGAATTTATCTTGAACATTGTCATGCCGGATTTGTCGTATGTAAAACCCCTTAAGGGCGCAACGCCATGTATTTCGTAAACATTCACTGCACTTGCCTATAATGTTTCTTGTGTACTGTAAAATTTCTGGAATGTTGCCACTAGCATAGAAACTAGCTCCAACTTATGTGAATGCAGGCGCATGGCGCCCTCGCCAAAAGCGCCATCCTAGGAAGCATGGCGTTTTCCTGGAGGGCGCCATGCTACCATGGCGTTTTCCTGGAGGGCGCCATGCTACCATGGCGCTTTGAGCAAGCTCTGGCGCCCTGGGACACAGTGACCACGCGCGCTCGAAGAAAAACTGGACCAGAAAAACGGCTAAGTCAGGAGCATGGCGCCCTAGCCAAAAGCGCCATCCTAGGAAGCATGGCGTTTTCCCGGAGGGCGCCATGCTACCATGGCGCTTTGAGCAAGCTCTGGCGCCCTGGGACACAGTGACCGCGCACCCGTGAAGAGCTATGCTAGTGTCCTTGTATGGCGGCGGGGTCTCCTGAAATAATCCAAATTGCCTCATAACCCGTTGTGGAAGGTGGAACTCAACAGCGTAGACACAAATCAACGGGGCACGAATCCTCCAAAGATGTGCTTCTTGCATACATTTGCGATTCAAGTCCGCCTGGAACCAAACACCCGTACCCACATTCCCTCTAGTTCCGTATGGCTCCCATTCCACCTGAGCGAGGAACACAATATTAGCATGTCGACTCGAAGTATATATGGTGGAAAAGATGAGTTCTGGAGAACAATCAAATTATTACCTTCTCCGGGGTTAGCAAGTCGATTTGGTTAGTGTAACGCAAGTAGCATTCCTCGGATTCACCGTGGAATACTTCGGTATTATCCCACAAGTATGCCCATGTAGGAGCGCGGAGACGGCTATTGCCATGATCATCCCACGGTTTTTCCTTCATCGGAATGGGTCGACCAACTGGTATGCGCAACCAGGACCATATGGTCAGTAGCACCATAGGTCCACCAATACTTGCTCCTTTTCCAGTTCTACAACACGCCTCGTCCAGCTGCACATACAACAAGCATACATAAGTATCCGGTCGATCAAGCATATATACTACTACCATGCAATATATATGGTTTATTACCTGTAGATACAAGTAAGCAAGTGCCGCCGAACCCCAGCTGTGCATATAGCCCCATTCCGCAAATAGAGTGAGACACATGAATGAAGCATTCCTTCCAGTGCCATCTGATAAAAGTGTCCTACTAACGGCATACCATAAGTATGCACGGGCATACATCTGGATCACCTCCTCATCGGCGTCCTCGGGGCACTTGCTGAAATTTTGTTGTATCCATTTGTAAGTAGCACCGACAGACATCTTCTCTTGCGTTGGCGCCTTACCAATTAAGCCAATCATCACTTCACGCCACTTACCCGAATCTGAGCTCATACACACGGGCTGTCCTTTGATGGGAAGCGCAAAAATCATGGAGACGTCCTGCAGAGTGACCGTGATCTCACCACAAGGGAGTTGGAAACTGTGTGTCTCCGGTCTCCATCTATCAACAAGCGCTGTGATCAAACAAGGGTTCATATGCGGCGTCGAACGCGAGACAAGCTGGATGAAAGGGAGAAGTCCAGTCCGCTCAACATATGGAGTGTAGCGCTCATCATATGGCATCTTCTTGCTATGCACCTCCTTGGACCTTAGGTGCAACCACTTGAAGACATGCTTATTCTCCGCGATGTACCGCCCACGGTGCCGTTGATAAATAATGCCCATGCAAAATAGATTGTCCTTCCATCCTACAAGTGGTTGCAAAAATCCAAGTGAATACACCATACACCACAATATGCACATATGAATACATATATGAGTACATTCATGACATATACTGTCAACACCCGGATTTTTCAATCCTAGATACCTGTTATGCAATACATCGCAATCCCAGGATTACCATTTTTGCGAGACATAACAGAATTGGATACCATAGTACTTCATCCATTACAAACGATACATAAGTTCTTACACAAATGGGGATCTCATGATCCAGTTCTTAAAACAACATCAAGCAGCGGAATACGTAATAATAACGGTAGCGTAGGCGAAGCTCCATCTTCGGGGTCACAGGCAATGCTGACGCTGGGAGATGATCCTAGTTGTCGTAAACTTCCTGGGGTCCATCCTCCAGGTACTCCTCTTCATAGTCTGGCCATGGGAATAGCCAGGGACAAAGCCATGAGTACTCTTTAAGTACTCGCAAACTAATACTAACAGGTAAAGGGGTTTTTGGATAATAGGACACTAGGCTCTAGGGTTGTTTTGCAAAAAGCCAGGTTTATCTCTACTAAGTTCCAAAGCTAGTCACAATTTTATAACTCCTAAGTGGGATCTTGTAATTCAGGTCACAACTCTGTTGTGTTCAAGTCAAAGTCTCAACTCATTTCACTAGTCATTTTAAAAGTCTGACGGGGGAACAGTATGGCCACTCCAACTGTCCATAACCGCGGACGCGGCTATTCGGATAGTTTGACACTCTGCAGAGATTGTACACTTTCACCACAACATTTGATACATCCGTCAGGAACAAATCCTGAATTCACCATACTCAGTATGCGGATAATCAATCCTAACCTTTCAATTACACTCCCTAGTATCAGCACCTCTCCTGTGAGTTTGGCCTCCCAACCATGACCACTGTCATCTTGGGTACTGCACAGGTGGACAATCTTCACAAGGTAGCCTCAGCTCAGACCTTGGCCGTGAGGGAACTAATACTAAGGTATATAAGTTTCCAGTCAAGCCCTACCCAATATTCGGGTATTGTCGTTGTACGCTAAAATTGGAATGGTATCGCATCCAGACAACCATCAGTTTTATAAAGGGCTAAGGCTCATGCCTCAATATTTTCATCACCAAAATCATCAAGTGTTTGGAAACACATGTCCAAAACATTTCAATAGAATGATCCATCATTCCAAGGTTTTCATAACCATTTTTCCACCAAGTATTCCCATCTAAAGTTGATCAAGTTTTATGCTTAGCACTAGCATCTACAGGTGGGGGTAGTAATAATGAGGGGTGGTAACTGGTGGAGTTTCACTAAGTCCAACCTTATATCTTAGGCTGATATCAAGGTTTCTAGCTTAGGCCAAATTTTATGCTCTTTAAGCAACCTTCAGCACAACTGTCTAGTATCTACCAAACTCTTAGGTAGACTCTAAGTAAGCTTTGATAAAGAAATAAAGTAAGAAGCTTGCCATAAAACTAGGATTGGTTTAGCAAGTGGATATGGTCACATATGCTTAAGGCATATAATGGTCATATCACAAGTATGGGTTTGTGGCATCAGTAAGGTATTCTTGCAAGTGTTAACTTGCATTGGTATAATATCAGCTTGCATCAATATCAGTATAATCTTGCTAAATTGCAAGTGTTAGCTTGCAAGGTTAATAGCTTGCCTTGAGCAGAGCAATGGTTGAAGTTCTCCTCGGCTTCCTCTTCGTAGTATCCTCCTTCCTCCTCGTAGTATCCTTGGTCTGTACTAGCATCTAGGAATAAATACAAGGTACACAATCACCAAACAATACTTAACTACTTGCAATCATCACACACAAGGGTCCTATAGATAATCTAGCATCATCTCTAACATTACAAGGCTAAAGCTTGGTTTAAAACTTCTTATTTTTAGAAAAGTAATTTCTACTCATTAAAAAACTACTTAAGATTTAATATTCTCCAAACTAAACATGGGATCATTTTGACACATGTCATCACCACATATTGTAGTCCATGGAAATGTGATTTAAAGTGGTGTCACAATTTAATAAGGTTTTACCCTTTTATTTTAATTAATTAAAGTGGCTAGAAATGCTTATGAAGCATTCTTTTATTACTTGAACATTATTTCTGCAAGTAAACCTATATATTTTTATATATTATGAAAGGTATGGTTAAATGTGATTTTTGAGAGTTGGAATCAACTCAAAAGCTTTTATGTTTTAAATTTGAAAAATGTTTGAATGCAGAAAAGCTTCTGCCTTGTTATTTTTACTATGGGTGATCTACAGATCCAAATGACTTGAATCCAACGGGCTTGGATTAAGCATTCACAGACCTTTCCAACGAAATTGGTTTCATTCAATTTGGTGTACTAAATCGATCTGGGTTGATTTTTGAAGTTGGGTACAGAAGTGTGTTTGAATTAAAAAGAAAAAGGTTTAATTTGAATTGCTGGGCTGCGCGGGAAATTCTAACGGGCCGGCCTGCTAATCGCAGTGCTCCCGCAGGCTGCTTAAGTGGGTGTCCCCACTCGTCAGTGACACGGGGCTGGGCGAAGCGGTATGGGGCAACGTGGATCGTTCGATCTAGTTCTAATCCAACGACTGGGAGTCATCGTCGACGCGAGACAACTCCGGCGAGAACGAAACCTAGCGCGGCCAGTGAGGGGTGTTGGGGGCTCACCGTGTTACGGGCGAGGGTCGGCGAGGCGGGCGAACGACGAAGTCGACGACGGCGAACCTCCTAGTACCGGTGGCTTCTCCTGGGGCGGCTCCAATCGCTGGCTCCCTTCTTCTCCGGCAGCGGCAGGCTCCAGTGAAATTCCGGCGAGGTGGTGCTCTGCTTGCTCTGAGGATGGTGTGGCACGGTCAGTGGGGAGAGGGGAGTGAGATGGTGTGAAGAAATCGTGCGGGGGTGGCCTCTATTTATAGTCGAGCTAGGCGACCGTCGGGGCGCACGGTGAGCTCGTCGGGGGCGACATTACAGGCGGCTATAGGCATGGGTAAGGGTAGGGGACGGTGCTGTGTCTCCTGGCGATGCTCAACGACATGATCGCGAGGCATGGGGAGGTGCGGTTTGGTCTGGAACGGGCGGCGCTCTGCGCGGCAGAGGCGACGTCTTCGACGGCGGGCGGTGGCTGTATGGCACGGGGCGGCAAACGGGGGTATCTGGCGGTCTCCTGGGTCGGTGGTGATCGTGTATGCACGCGGTGAGGGCGGCGCGCGGTCTATGGGTGATGGTCGAGGGTGGCGCTCTGGCGCACGCTCGGCTTGGTCTGGGCGTGTCTCGTGCGCGTGGTCCAGGGCTTGGCAACGCTCGCGGCTGGGACATGGAGTGGCGGTGGACGGTGGGCTGCCTCCCAGACATGCTGGCTAGGCTTGCTGCTGCTCCTAGCTTGCTGTCCACAATGGGGTGACATGGGGGTGCTCGGCTGTTCACCATTAATGACAATGGCAAGCTCACAGGGGTGCTAGTGTTGGGCTAATCTTTCTAGATGATCTACTGGGTTGTGTGTGAGCTAACTAGGGAACAACTTAGGCTCAAAACACTGCACACTATAGTGTTTGATGTTTTGTTTGATTTGTGTCTGCAACCTGTTTGATGAAATGGTCGCATGAAATCAAGTTTTGAATTTTGAAATGAATTTTGGTGGGTTTGCTAGATTGGTTCTGGAGAGTCTGCAGATGCTGGGGTTTTGAAAGTTGAGCTTGTTTGAGTGGGTTTTGAAAAAGTGGGATCTTCCCATATGAAGAAGATTCAATTTTTAATTGTCATTTAAACTATGCATTTGAAAGTTTCTGGATGATCACAAAGTGGGCCTTGATACTTTGTTATGAGTACATGCAAGGGGTGCAAAGATCCAGAAAAGTTTCTGTTAGGTTTTGAAAGTTTGAGACAACCAAAGTAGGCATGGGAGTTAAATTGGTCAAAATGACCATTCACTTAATATATTTGTTTTGATTTACTTGTCTTTAGGAAAAGTGTGGGAAATGTTTTAGATGATGTTCTTTGCACCTAAGAAACATTTTGCAAGCAACGGATCACACAAACAAGGTGGTTTTCAAAGAATTTCAAAATCCATGTATACACATATACATGCATTCATGAATTCATTTAGAAAAGTTTTTGTTAACCCTAATCTTGATGATTAGTGTTTTGATGATCTAAGTTTGATATTTTTGGGATGTTACAAACCTTCCCCCCTTAAACAAAATCTCGTCCCGAGATTTGAAAAAGGACGAAAAGATTACCTAGGATTTGAAGAGATCTGGAAACTCCGTTCTGATGTGATCTTCGCGTTCCCAGGTAGCTTCCTCTTCTGTGTGATTGCTCCACTGAATCTTGAGAAACTTGATGCTTCGGGTTCTGGTAGTTCGAAAGGATTCTTCCAATATACAGATGGGTACTTCGGGATAGGTCAGATCATCGTTGATCTCGATGGTCCGGTGATCGATATTCTTGAACACTTCGGTCTTCTCGGGGACTTCGAGACATTTGCGAAGTAACGAGATATGGAACACATTTGCACCGCTGACATCTCTTCAGGTAGTTCTAGTTGATACGATACTTCTCCTCGACGGTTCAAAATTTTGAAAGGTCCGATATATCTGGGGGCTAACTTTCCTTTGAGTTGGAAACGTTGCATTCCCTTCAATGGCGACACTTTCAGATAAACAAAATCTCCGATGTTGAAGGCGAGATCTGAACGTCTCTTGTCGGCGTAACTCTTCTGTCGGGATTGTGCTGTCTTGAGGTGTTCACGAATCTTGTGAACCTTCTCTTCTGCTTCTCGTAGGATGTCGGGTCCAAAAATTTGACTCTCTCCTACTTCTGACCAGTTCAAAGGGGTGCGGCACTTTCTTCCGTACATAAATTCAAATGGGGCCATTTGCAAACTGGCTTGGTAACTATTGTTGTATGAAAATTCTGCAAACGGCAGACAGTCTTCCCACTTGGATCCATATTCTAGCACACATGCTCTAAGCATATATTCGAGTATTTGGTTTACTCGCTCCGTTTGTCCATCGGTCTGAGGGTGATACGTGGTACTGAAATCTAGGCGGGTTCTTAAACCTTCTTGGACTTTCTTCCAGAATCTCGAGGTAAACTGAGTTCCTCGATCCGATACTATATTCTTGGGGACTCCATGCAAACTAATGATTCTAGCGATGTACAACTCTGCTAGCTTCGAACTCTGATAGGTGGTTTTGACGGGCAAGAAATGGGCGACTTTGGACAATCTGTCCACTATGACCCAAATAGAGTCATTTCCCCTACTAGAAGTAGGTAGTCCAGTGATAAAGTCCATTCCTACAGAATCCCATTTCCATTCCGGAATTTGCAAAGGTTGCAACAATCCAGCGGGTCATTGATGTCCTGCCTTGACTCGCTGACATATATCACACTTGGCGATATAGCTTCCGATTTCTCTCTTCATATTATGCCACCAAAATTGCTCTTTCAAATCTTGATACATCTTAGTTCCTCCGGGATGGATAGAATAAAGAGTATCGTGAGCCTCCTTCAAGATAACTTCTTTCAACTCCGAATCTGCTGGTACACAAAGGCGTCCTTTGTACCACAGAACTCCTTCTTCGTCCTCGGTGAATCCGGGTACTTTGCCTGTACCGATACGACGCTTGATTCCGTCGATACTGGCATTTCCCTTCCGCGCCTCTTTAATCTGACTGATCAAAGTGGGCTGAAGTTCTATGCTAGCCAAAAATCCTTCACTTACTAATTCCACTCGAAAATCTTCCATCTCTTTGTGCAAACTTGGTTGCTCCTTCAAAATCATGGAGTTCAAGCGGCACGGCAATCTGCTAAGGGCATCGGTTACCACATTGGCTTTACCAGGGTGATAGTGAATGTCCAGGTCGTAATCCTTGATTAGCTCAATCCATCTTCTCTGCCTCATATTCAGCTCCTTCTGAGTGAATATATACTTTAGGCTCTTCTGATCCGAATAAATCTCACAACGGTTTCCCATCAGGTAATGTCTCCATGTCTTTAGGGCTAGAACTACGGCTGCGAGTTCGAGGTCATGGGTTGGGTAATTTTGTTCATGCTGCTTCAATTGTCGCGATAGATAAGATATAACTTTGCCTTCTTGCATTAGCACACATCCGAGACCAATCTTGGATGCGTCACAATACACATCGAAGGGCTTCGTGATATCCGGCATGATCAAGATTGGGGCTGAAATCAATCTCCTCTTGAGTTCTTGAAAACTCGCTTCACATTTGTCGGTCCATTCAAACTTCTTGTCCTTGTTCAGCAATTGGGTCATGGGTCGGGCGATACTCGAGAATCCTTCTACGAATTTGCGGTAATATCCCGCCAATCCGAGAAAAGCACGAACTTGGGTTTGAGTGGTTGGGGCTTGCCAATCTTCTACATCTTTCACTTTGGCAGGGTCAACGGCAATTCCTCCGGCTGATACAATGTGACCGAGGAATCCTACTTCCTTTAACCAGAATTCACATTTGCTAAACTTTGCATACAGCTGATTCTCTCTAAGGGTTCCAAGAATGGTCCTTAGGTGTAGCTCATGTTCTTCTTCTGATTTGGAATAAATCAGAATGTCATCAATGAAAACAAGGACAAACTTATCCAGGAAGTCCATAAAAATCTTGTTCATGAGGTTCATGAAATAAGCGGGGGCGTTGGTTAATCCAAAAGACATGACTGTATACTCGTACAATCCATATCTAGTGGTAAATGCAGTCTTTGGAATATCCTCTGCACGAATCTTGAGTTGATGATAGCCAGTTCTAAGATCAATCTTAGAAAACACCTGGGCACCGGTCAACTGATCAAACAAATCTTCTATCTTAGGCAAGGGGTACTTGTTCTTGATGGTGACATCATTCAACTTTCGATAATCCGTACACAAACGGTTACCTCCATCCTTCTTGTCTACAAACAAGACATGTGATCTCCATGGGGACGCACTCGGTTGAATCAATCCGATTTCTAGCATGGAATCCAGTTGCTTCTTCAGTTCTTCTAGTTCTGATGGGTTCATACTATAGGGCCTCTAGGCTATGGGTCCTGTTCCGGGGATTAGTTCGATGATAAACTCGATATCCCGATTTGGGGGCATACCGGGCAAAACATCTGGAAATACATCGGGGTATTCGCAGACTATCCGAACTTGGTCAATGGTAGGTTGGGCTATACTCTTGTTACACTTGAATTGACGAGGCAAGGTTTCAGATATATGCTCGACTGATATTCCGGTGGTACTGGTCATGGTAATGGCTTTCTTGGCACAGTCAATCAATCCTTTATGTTTGGACATCCAATCCATTCCTAGTACTACTTCCAAACCTTTAGTTCCGAGTACTATTAGATTAGCATAAAAATCTATGCCATGGATTCGGATAGGGACGGCTTTGCAAATTTGCCTAGCCTTGGTGGTTGATCCGGGAATTTGTACAGTCATCACATGCTTCAATTTGGTTGGTTGAATTTTACTAGTGCAAGCAAATTCTTCGGTGACAAATGAATGCGATGCACCAGAATCAAACAACACTCTTGCAAGTACTGAATTAACAGAAAACATACCCAGCACGACGTCTGGCGCTTCCTGAGCTTCTTCATCATGCATGAGAAAAAGACGGCTATTGCGGTTGAGTGAATTCCCTGGGGCAAATCTTCTCCCTGGCTGGACACGACGCTGCTGCTGAGCTGGGACATTGGCGTTGGGGGCTGTAGCATTCTTCTTGTTGGGGCACTCGTTGGAATAGTGGCCTTTATTTCCACAGTCATGACAGGTCACTTGTGACTTGTCCTTGGCTGCGACAGGCAAAGCATTGCTTCCAGTCCTCGGGGCAGTGTTGGGGTTGGTGGTAGTATTGTTGGTGTTGAATTTGGGTGGGGCACGGGTGAAATTGCTAGAGTTGCCGGGGTTGTTGTGATTTCCTCCAGGTCTAGGGTTGCCACAGTTGGGGTAGGTCGGACGGGTCATAGGGGGTCTGTTGGTTCTTGGGGCAAATCCTGGAGATGGGTTGGGGCGATACTTTGGGGTCTGATGGGTTCCTGGTTGATGCATCATGTGACGCTTGCGGTTCTCATTGGCCTGGTTGATCTTTCCTTCCATCTGGATAGCAGAGTCTACAAGGGCTTCAATATCAACAAAGGGGATATTGACTAACACCGTCTGCATCTCGTCATGCAGACCATTCAGGAATCTTTCTTTCTTCTTGGCTTCGGTGTCTATCTTGTTCGGGGCATACCAAGCTAATGACAAAAATTTGTCACGGTATTCCACTACAGTCATCCTTCCTTGGTTCAACTCTCTGAACTCGTCTCTCATTCTCTTGATTAAACCTGGTGGCACATGGGTTCTGCTAAACTTGACCTTGAATTCCTCCCAGGTCATCATCTGGCCTCCGGTCATCGCACGAACATTGTTCCACCATGCCCTGGCATCTCCGGCTAGATAATGGGTGGCGAACAAGACTTTCTCGTTGGCTTCCACTCCGGCTACTTCTAAGTTATTTTCCATGGTTTGCAGCCAATCATCGGCGTCTAGGGGTTCTTCCGACTTGGTGAAAACGGGTGGGTTGGTATTCTGGAAATTCTTGAGCTTAGATCCGTGGTTATCCTGATTTCCATGGCCTTGGTTGTTGTGGGCTAGCTGGGCTATCTGTTGCAGAGTAGCTAGGTTGGCTTGACGTTCGGCTCTTTCAACTTCGCGGTCAGAAGTCAACATTTGCAGGATCTGCAACATCGGGTCCGGGGCTGAACCACTTCCTCCACGTGGCATCTGAAGATTGATATAGATCATGAGAAAAGAGGGAAATTGCTAAGGTTTTGGGTTTTTGAAAAGTTTTTGGAGTTTGACTCAAGTTTTCTAGCAACTTGCTTTTTCATTCATTCACTCATAGCACCCAATACAACACACACCACAACAAAGAAAACAGATGGTTTTAAGAACCATTCTGGAATCTACGATATAGTGGGACCGACTACTACTCACTACGCTTGTGCTCAGTGCTACTACTGCTCGGAGTCGGTGGCTTCATCATCTTCCGCATCATCGATGAAGGCGAAATCATCCTCATCGGTGAAGAAGTCCATGGCCTGATCCTCCAGAAAATCATCGTCATCGCTGAGATAGGAGTAAGGGTCTCCACGAAGATCCTCTCCGGCATTCTCCCTTTCCTCTAACTGCATGTCTCTCTCGTGGATGGTCTCTTCCAGAGATGAGATGCGATGGCGAAGACGGGCAATAATGCTCTCCTTCTTGTCGAGCTGACGGCGGCGAGACTTGCGATCCTTTGCTAGCATGGCGATGGTCTGATCCTTCGCTTTGATGATGGCAGACTTGTGGTTGCAATAGTCACGACAGTTGTCCAATTCTTGTTGACGATCATACATCATGAAGCTAAGGTGGTCCAATTGAGTCTTCAGCTCGGGGTGGTATGGGGCTTCCAGTGGTTGTCCATTTGCATCACGCCTTGGGAAAAACTCAAAGCGAGTACACTTGATCTGATTGATGCTCTGCCCACACAGACGGGAAAGAGCTTCCTGCATTGCTCTGGCAAGTCCATCGAGCCAGTTGTTTTCCCTCAAGGTAAACTGAATTCCCTCTGCAGTGGGAGGTTCAATCTTTCCTCAGAGACTTGCAACAATTAGCCACTGCAGATCTTCTCCTCCTTGATCATTGAGCTGAGCTCCGAAGAACTCGGGATGCGGACGCTCCAGAAGTTCCGAAAGCTGATCCAGATCCCTCTCAAAGATAAGGTCCCCTCCATTTCCGAGTTGATAAAACTTGCTGTACTTCACGTCCATCTATAAAAATAGAGGATGAGTAGATTAGCAGAGTGATCAAGTGTATCAAAATTTTATCTATTTTGCAAGAGTTTTTGAGGAACATGAAGTTTTATTAAAGAATTAAAGAGGTAAGAATGAGAATAAGTTTTCGTAAATATTTTTGTTCTTTGGTTTTGAAACTAAGTTTTTGGTTCAACGTCCAATCTAACTAGGGTCTCCTATGGTCAGGATGGCTCTGATACCAACTTGTCAACACCCGGATTTTTCAGTCCTAGATGCCTGTTATGCCATACATCACAATCCCAGGATTACCATTTTTGCGAGACATAACAGAATTGGATACCATAGTACTTCATCCTTTACAAACGATACATAAGTTCTTACACAAATGGGGATCTCATGATCCAGTTCTTAAAACAACATCAAGCAGCGGAATACGTAATAATAACGGTAGCGTAGGCGAAGCTCCATCTTCGGGGTCACAGGCAATGCTGACGCTGGGAGATGATCCTAGTTGTCGTAAACTTCCTGGGGTCCATCCTCCAGGTACTCCTCTTCATAGTCTGGCCATGGGAATAGCCAGGGACAAAGCCATGAGTACTCTTTAAGTACTCGCAAACTAATACTAACAGGTAAAGGGGCTTTTGGATAATAGGACACTAGGCTCTAGGGTTGTTTTGCAAAAAGCCAGGTTTATCTCTACTAAGTTCCAAAGCTAGTCACAACTTTATAACTCCTAAGTGGGATCTTGTAATTCAGGTCATAACTCTGTTGTGTTCAAGTCAAAGTCTCAACTCATTTCACTAGTCATTTTAAAAGTCTGACGGGGGAACAGTATGGCCACTCCAACTATCCATAACCGCGGACGCGGCTATTCGAATAGTTTGACACTCTGCAGAGATTGTACACTTTCACCACAACATTTGATACATCCGTCAGGAACAAATCCTGAATTCACCATACTCAGTATGCGGATAATCAATCCTAACCTTTCAATTACACTCCCTAGTATAAGCACCTCTCTTGTGAGTTTGGCCTCCCAACCATGACCACTGTCATCTTGGGTACTGCACAGGTGGACAATCTTCACAAGGTAGCCTCAGCTCAGACCTTGGCCGTGAGGGAACTAATACTAAGGTATATAAGTTTCCAGTCAAGCCCTACCCAATATTCGGGTATTGTGGTTGTACGCTAAAATTGGAATGGTATCGCATCCAGACAACCATCAGTTTTATAAAGGGCTAAGGCTCATGCCTCAACATTTTCATCACCAAAATCATCAAGTGTTTGGAAACACATGTCCAAAACATTTCAATAGAATGATCCATCATTCCAAGGTTTTCATAACCATTTTTCCACCAAGTATTCCCATCTAAAGTTGATCAAGTTTTATGCTTAGCACTATCATCTACAGGTGGGGGTAGTAATAATGAGGGGTGGTAACTGGTGGAGTTTCACTAAGTCCAACCTTATATCTTAGGCTGATATCAAGGTTTCTAGCTTAGGCCAAATTTTATGCTCTTTAAGCAACCTTCAGCACAATTGTCTAGTATCTACCAAACTCTTAGGTAGACTCTAAGTAAGCTTTGATAAAGAAATAAAGTAAGAAGCTTGCCATAAAACTAGGATTGGTTTAGCAAGTGGATATGGTCACATATGCTTAAGGCATATAATGGTCATATCACAAGTATGGGTTTGTGGCATCAGTAAGGTATTCTTGCAAGTGTTAACTTGCATTGGTATAATATCAGCTTGCATCAATATCAGTATAAGCTTGCTAAATTGCAAGTGTTAGCTTGCAAGGTTAATAGCTTGCCTTGAGCAGAGCAGTGGTTGAAGTTCTCCTCGGCTTCCTCTTCGTAGTATCCTCCTTCCTCCTTGTAGTATCCTTGGTCGGTACTAGCGTCTAGGAATAAATACGAGGTACACAATCACCAAACAATACTTAAATACTTGCAATCATCACACACAAGGGTCCTATAGATAATCTAGCATCATCTCTAACATTACAAGGTTAAAGCTTGGTTTAAAACTTCTTATTTTTAGAAAAGTAATTTCTACTCATTAAAAAACTACTTAAGATTTAATATTCTCCAAACTAAACATGGGATCATTTTGACACATGTCATCACCACATATTGTAGTCCATGGGAATGTGATTTAAAGTGGTGTCACAATTTAATAAGGTTTTACCCTTTTATTTTAATTAATTAAAGTGGCTAGAAATGCTTATGAAGCATTCTTTTATTACTTGAACATTATTTCTGCAAGTAAACCTATATATTTTTATATATTCTGAAAGGTATGGTTAAATGTGATTTTTGAGAGTTGGAATCAACTCAAAAGCTTTTATGGTTTAAATTTGAAAAATGTTTGAATGCAGAAAAGCTTCTGCCTTGTTATTTTTACTATGGGTGATCTACAGATCCAAATGACTTGAATCCAACGGGCTTGGATTAAGCATTCACAGACCTTTCCAACAAAATTGGTTTCATTCAATTTGGTGTACTGAATCGATCTAGGTTGATTTTTGAAGTTGGGTACAGAAGTGTGTTTGAATTAAAAAGAAAAAGGTTTAATTTGAATTTCTGGGCTGCGCGGGAAATTCTAACGGGCCGGCCTGCTAAGCGTAGTGCTCCCGCGGGCTGCTTAAGTGGGTGTCCCCACTCGTTAGTGACACGGGGCTGGGCGAAGCGGTATGGGGCAACGTGGATCTTTCGATCTAGTTCTAATCCAACGACTGGGAGTCATCGTCGACGCGAGACAACTCCGGCGAGAACGAAACCTAGCGCGGCCAGTGAGGGGTGCTGGGGGCTCACCGGGGTACGGGCGAGGGTCGGCGAGGCGGGCGAACGACAAAGTCGACGACGGCGAACCTCCTGGTACCGGTGGCTTCTCCTGGGGCGGCTCCAATCGCTGGCTCCCTTCTTCTCCGGCAGCGGCAGGCTCCAGTGAAATTCCGGCGAGGTGGTGCTCGGCTTGATCTGAGGATGGTGTGGCACGGTCAGTGGGGAGAGGGGAGTGAGATGGTGTGAAGAAATCGTGCGGGGGTGGACTCTATTTATAGTCGAGCTAGGCGACCGTCGGGGCGCACAGTGAGCTCGTCGGGGGCGACGTTACAGGCGGCTATATGCATGGGTAAGGGTAGGGGACGGTGCTGTGTCTCCTGGCGATGCTCAACTTCATGATCGCGAGGCATGGGGCGGTGCGGTTTGGTCTGGAACGGGCGGCGCTCTGCGCGGCAGAGGCGGCGTCTTCGACGGCGGGCGGTGGCTGTATGGCACGGGGCGGCAAACGGGGGTGTCTGGCGGTCTCTTGTGTCGGTGGTGATCGTGTATGCACGCGGTGAGGGCGGCGCGCGGTCTGTGGGTGATGTTCGAGGGTGGCGCTCTGGCGCACGCTCGGCTTGGTCTGGGTGTGTCTCGTGCGCGTGGTCCAGGGCTTGGCAACGCTCACGGCTGGGACAGGGAGTGGCGGTGGACGGTGGGCTGCCTCCCAGACATGCTGGCTAGGCTTGCTGCTGCTCCTAGCTTGCTGTCCACAATGGGGTGACATGGGGGTGCTCGGCTGTTCACCATTAATGACAATGGCAAGCTCACAGGGGTTCTAGTGTTGGGCTAATCTTTCTAGATGATCTACTGGGTTGTGTGTGAGCTAACTAGGGAACAAGTTAGGCTCAAAACACTGCACACTATAGTGTTTGATGTTTTGTTTGATTTGTGTCTGCAACCTGTTTGATGAAATGGCCGCATGAAATCAAGTTTTGAATTTTGAAATGAATTTTGGTGGGTTTGCTAGATTGGTTCTGGTGAGTCTGCAGATGCTGGGGTTTTGAAAGTTGAGCTTGTTTGAGTGGGTTTTGAAAAAGTGGGATCTTCCCATATGAAGAAGATTCAATTTTGAATTGTCATTTAAACTATGCATTTGAAAGTTTCTGGATGATCACAAAGTGGGCCTTGATACTTTGTTATGAGTACATTCAAGGGGTGCAAAGATCCAGAAAAGTTTCTGTTAGGTTTTGAAAGTTTGAGACAGCCAAAGTAGGCATGGGAGTTAAATTGGTCAAAATGACCATTCACTTAATATATTTGTTTTGATTTACTTGTCTTTAGGAAAAGTGTGGGAAATGTTTTAGATGATGTTCTTTTCAGCTAAGAAACATTTTACAAGCAATGGATCACACAAACAAGGTGGTTTTCAAAGAATTTCAAAATCCATGTATACACATACACATGCATTCATGAATTCATTTAGAAAAGTTTTTGTTAACCCTAATCTTGATGATTAGTGTTTTGATGATCTAAGTTTGATATTTTTGGGATGTTACATATACCATGCATTCCATATCAACAATAGCCCAACAATTTCCATATATTCCAACAATAGTCCATATATTAATACATTCATTCCATATCATCTACAGAAATCACAATATTAAAACACCATTCAACTAAGCTACTAACCCTAACTAAGCATTTCATATCATCTACACACCTTTCCATATGTTTGTATTCATATGCCCATATGTACATGTCAAATATAAACTACTAACCCTAACTAAGCAATTTCAATGATTTACTAACTAACTTTAACAAACTATCATTCTACCACACTAGTTTCTTCAAACAAATTACACATTGCACAAAATACATGCATCATTTCACAAGAACTAGGGTTAGGAGGAAGAGGACCATGTGATGATTTCAACCAATAAAACAAGCAAAATTGAAGGGGAATACCTAAAGTGGGGGGAGAGGAAGAAATTCCACAAGAAATCAGTTCAGATAAGAGGGGGGGCATGTGGATTTGAGGGGGATTAGGGGGAGGAGCCGCCGCCGTCTGTCTGCTGGGAGGGTTTGGCGCAGGGGGGTATGGCGCTGGGAGGGGTGGGGGAAGGGCGCCCGAGCCGTTTTCTATGTATAGGACCATGTCGCTTTCCGCAAAAGCGTCATGCCTAGTAGCATGGCGCCCCCGCGGAAAGCGCCAAACATTAAAACGGCCCCGCCTGTGCCACGGCGGCCGCCACGTCGGACGGGGCCATGGCGCTTTCTTAGGGAGCGTCATGGTGGCATGGAGCTTTTGGGGAGGGCGCCGTGCTACTGACCATGGCGCCTTCTGGTAAAGCGCCATGAAAACAGGTCAGATCAGGATATCTTCGAAAAAGTAGGTCAATTTGTGAGATCAAACGTTAATTAGGTCAAAACAGTGATTTTTGCCGCGCACTGCCTCGCTTGCCCTGTGCTCGCCCACGTTGACCCGACTTGGTTTGATTTGTTCGATTTGCTGGGACAGGTGCTGTAGTACCCGTTTGGTATGGTACTACCGGACCATTCAGAAAAATGTTCCAATGGGCAGATTTTGTCTAACCTTTTAAATATGCTTTGTCCATTTTTAGTTTAGGGAGCTTCTTTCTCCTCCTTTTGTCTAAGCTTTGTCCACACTTGCTCTAGATTTTGAAGCTTGATAAATCTCTTCCTCTCCGATGATTCTTGCCCATATGTGAGTGAAAGAGAGAGGAAATCTAGATCCACATTTTGACCTAACCAATTCATCTCTTTATGAGTGTATCTTTGGGGATCTAGATTTTGGGGGATTTTGTGTCCCTTTTTGATTCCACCTCTCTTGTTTCCTCAATAGCTTTAGTAGCTTTGTTGTAACTTGAGAGTGAGGGATTAGAGCATCTTTGTGATGTTCTTGCCATTTGCATTCGGTGCATCAGTTTGTGTTCTCCTCGTAGGATTTGGTTTGAGTTACTCATTGGAGCTTGTCCCTCTTGGGTTCTTGGAACCCTAGACGGTTTTGTGGCCTTGGTGGCGTTTGTTGGGAGCCTCCAATTAAGTTGTGGAGAAGTGCCCCAACCTTGTGAGAAGTTCCGGTTGCCACCGACAAGTGCACCGATAGTGGAAGCGTGGATCGATCCCGTTGGGGTGAGATTCACCGGAGAATAAGGGAGGCCTTTTGTGGCATTGGTGGTTTGATACCACCCCCTCTCCAAACGAGACATACTCCATGTTCGGAGGAACTCAGTAAAATATCGCTGTCCCCGCGTGCCTCGGTTATATCTATACCCGAGCTCTTACTTATACACTTTACTTTGTGATAGCCTTCGTGCTTGAAGTAATATATATCTTGCTATCACATTGTTTCTTGTATTGCTTAGCATAAGTTGTTGGTGCACATAGGTGAACCTTAGTTGTTCTAGGTTGTGCTTTACAAAGTAAACGCTAGTTTTATTCCGCCGTTGTTGAGCCACTCTAGGAAAAGTTTTAATCGCCTATTCACCCCTCCCCCTCTAGGCGACATATGTATCCTTTCAATTTGTATCAGAGCCCGGTCTCTCATTTTAGGCTTCGCTGCCTTGAGAGTAAAGATGTCGGCTAGAGGATTAGTGCACAATGACATGTTCATATTCGATGGCACAAATTATGATATATGGAAAACTCTTATGCTTATTCATTTTCGGGACATGGACCCAAATTTGGAGCGTATTGTAGATATAGGTTTTTCTCCTCCTATGGATTTCAAAAATCTATCTTGTGAGGATGAGAAAAACTTATATCTCGATGCTCAAGCTTCTAATGTGCTTGTTAATGCTTTGAGCTATGTATTTAAATCTTCAATCATTCCTTTTTGGAGTGCTCATGAGTTATGGACAAAACTTCAAGATAAATATGTTGTGTCCAACATTATTGATGATGATTGTGTTGCTTCCACTTCCGGTCGAGATGAGTTCTCATCCTCTACCACTTCACCAACATGTGACTTTTCACAAGGTAATGATATGGTGAATGGTGATAGAAATTGCAATTTGGATAGTGTGCTTACTACTTATAATCCCTCATCTCTATCTAGTTGCAATGATCTATCTTTGGACTTTAACACTTCTAGCACTAAAAACTTCTTACATGCTTGTGTTAATAATCCTTGCATATCATGTAGAAATTACTTGAATAAATCTCATGATGATATGCTTGTGTTGTCTTCTTGCCATGAGAAAAATGCTTCCATTTCCTCTAGTGCTTATGTTGCTAACCATGTATAGGAAACCGAAGATTCTATGGGCCAATACATGGTTTTGAATGAAGCCACAAATGCAATCTCATCTTCACCTTCTTCCGGTACCCACCTATGCCTTATGGCTAAGGGAACAAAGGTAGCCTCTTTGGATCCCATTGTATCTCATGATGATGATGATGAGGATGAGAATGATAATTATGATGATCATCTAGTTGATTATGATATTTCCTCTATTCTAGATATGGGAGAGATGGTCTTTTCCGCTCTTCATATAAATAAAGTTGCTTCCTCCAAATTCGTTGAAATCTTGACTTGTGCTGTTGAAGGCAAGAAACTTATTGAGAAGCAAGAAAATATAATTGATGAAAAGTTTGCACTTGAGCGTGAGTATGCTAATGAAATTGCTCAACTAAAGGACTTCCTTGAAGAAGAACAAACCACCAAATAATCTCTTGAGGAGACTTTTACTCTAGAATTAACTAGAGTAAAGGAATACCATGATAGCAACTTAAAGCTTCATATTCAAAAGAGCTTACCAAGTTTCCCTCACCTCTTGCTAATAATGATGATGCTTGTGCTACTAACTCTATTTCTTGTGAAGCATCTATTTTGAAGGAGAATGTTGAGCTAAAGGCTCAACTTGCTTTGCTAACTAGCAACTATGGGAAATTATAAGAAAGTCATGTTAAGCTCTCAAGCTCGCACGAGGATCTTCTAGTCTACCATGGTAGGCTAAAGTTGGCTCATGAGGCCATCATGTCGAAGGTAACATCTAGTGGGCCTCATGTGGACATTAGCACTATATCTACTCCAAATGTTATATTGACATGTGCTAGTCCTTGTAATTCATCCTCTCACAACCATGCTATATCTCGTGATGAATTACATTCCGTGCCTTGTTGATCGAACAATGTAGCATCTACTTCCTCTAGTACTTTTGTTGAAACTAACCATGTAGAGGAAATCAAAGAGCTCAAGGCTCAAGTCACTTCTTTGAAGAATGACTTGAAAAGGGGTAATCAAGGGAAGGCCGCACTCAATAAAATCTTGAGTGTGCAAAAATCCCGCAATGACAAGAGTGGGATTGGATTCAACTCCAATGTCAAGAACAAGTCCACTATTGAAGCACAAGGACAACAAGAAGAATGGCCAAGATCAAGTCAAGAATCCGGCCAACATTGTTTGCTTCAAGTGCAAGGAAGAAGGGAACCATGTTAGATCTTGCCCATTGAAGAAAAAACCTCTTAGTGTGAAGCATCAAGGTAAGAAGTCATTTATGGACCTCTTCCTAAGAGGACTACTCGATCTCTTCCTCGAGTTGTGGCTTCACCTAAGAAGAAATATGGCAAGAGTAGAACTTGCTACATATGCTATGAGAAGGGGCACATTTCTTCCGCATGCACTATTGGTAACTCCTCATCCCATCCTATCTTGATTGATGATTATTATTCTCTTTGTAAGGATGAGGTTGGCAATGTGTTTGCCAAATTTGTTGGTGCTCAATGTGGTATCAAGAAAATAACCATTTGGGTTGCCAAGCCTATTGTGACTAACCTCTTAGGACCCAACTTGGTTGGGGACCAACAAGCCAAAACTTGATCAATAGGTGTGTTGGAGGGCATTGGAGTCTTGGCTACATTATGAAGAATTGAGGGATCTTCATCAACTATTATTGTCAAGCCAAGCCTTTTGGATTATCATGCTTATATTATATACCCAATGTTTCTCCTTGCGGTAACATTTGTTAAACTCTTTACATTGAAAGTTACTCACCCCTTATGCATATGTTGGTTTTGTACTTTCTATGCTTTTGTACATGTTGTGCTTTCCACTTAATTATCTTGAGGTATCAAGTATATTTGTATATGATTAGGTGGCACACCATGTATGTGTGTTTCTTGTATTGGAGCCTTAATTGATTATATTTGATATCTTATTTGGCTCTTGTGAGATATTAATGGATTATCCCATTTTGGGGAGTGTTATGCTTAGGCATTCCACAATCCTAAAATTGTGTGTACATGAGGAATACCACCTAGTATTTATATTGGATTATTGTCTAGTCTCTATGTGGTAGAATTCTCATGAGAAATTTAAGTTTTATAATGTCCATTAATTATCTCTATTTGTATCCTTTTGCCTCGTGTTGGTTTTATGGTAGTATCAAATTATGGGGGAGTCATATGCTTAGTGCATATTACAAATCCTAGAAAATGTGAATATTCGAGGTTGTGTCACTTAGAATTGGTATTGACAATTATCTAGCACCTATGTGACACATTCGCTCATACAATTTCCAATTTGCTTGAATGGTTTTATTGATCTTATTTTGGATCTTGTATATGAGAGTGTTTCTTGGTATGTGTTTCCTCATATTTAGATATATATATCCTCATGGAAACCATTTGCTTCAAGTTACTCTAATCACTAGTGATTGTGTGACTATTGGAAGCTACCAAGAATCTTGTTCGAAGTATCATGCTTAATTCTTATATTTTGTTATATGATTCTTGTTGTGACTATGATCTTGGATATCCATGCTAGCTACCTTGGGAAAATTATTCCCAATATTTCTTGTCCTTGGACAATGAGTACTCAATTTAAGATAGAATTTATTAATCATATTCATTTTGGCCTTTGTTTAGTTTTATCCTATCTTTGGCCAATAAAATGTTTTGTGTTGTCTCCCAAGCCTTCCTTGCTTCGTGTGGATCTTCTTATTTTATTGACATCCTCTTGTGTTTTACTTATTGTAGGTACTAGTGATGATCCCATTTGTGTGCATTTTGCATTTAAAAAGAAAATCCTACATAATGCACTATCCATGGGGAGCTCTCCTATATTATTTAGAACACTCATATTTATGCTTCTTTGTTTGATCCATATTGGGTTTTATGTGCTTGGAACCTCAATATTTTTGTTTTGGTATTTTGTGCCATCATGAGAAGTTTGGGGAATTTGGTTTCTTGTTGGAACCTTGCTCTTCTTGGGAGTTGGTTTTGTCTCATTCCTTGTTTCATGATTTGACCATTTTAGAATGAGATAAATCCTTGAGAATTTTTATTTCTATCTATCTTTTGCTCTTTTGGTCTTAGCCTAGTTCATTTGTTGAACTTGTGATCTTTCATGTGTTGAATTGGTTCTTTGATACAATTTGGACATCGTTTGTCATGTCACACTCTTGTGTGTGCAATCTCGATTTACTTGGTGTTTTTGTTCAAATTGTATCTTCTTTTTGGTTCTTGAAAGCTTTATGCATGCATATTTAATCTATGTTTATATTATGTCATGCTTGCTTTCTTTGAGCCCATATATAGGGGAAACTCCACCAAATCCCATCGGCTAAATTGTGCATGAAATTCAATTTCATATCAATATGCATATATTTATGTGAAGTCTCTCCTATGTATTGTAGTTGCACTAACTACTTTGGACCCAATAAGTTTTGGGACCATTTTGTACTTAAATGTGTTTTAGGTACATTCGAGATATATTGGATGCTTGTCTCTCAATCTCGAAGAAGTTGTTCGTTAATGAAAATTGGAGGCAAGCTATAGGATGATCAATGAATTCATATCCTCTACATCCTACCAATTATATCTCGGTCCTCCAATCCCAAATATGTTAATCTAGCGATTTTATTGTCTATCCTTTCCTCAGCTTATCTAATGTGCAATAGTGAGATTTTGCTAGTTTATTTTTTCTCGTGATACTTGTTACCTTTCTCCATATATGCCAACTTTCTCTTTTTTCCCTTGGCGATAGTTGTAATATATGTAGTGTGTTGGTGTTTGAAGTTCATTAATATACAATAAGATATATTTGAGCCCTTGGCCATGCTTTGAAGCAAAAATCTAATTGGTATATGTTATGACTTCATTATACTCTTCATATGCCTTCTTGTATATCTTTTTTATGTGTGCATATTTCTTTGTTGGCATATGTATTTGTGATGTTTTCCACTTAGAGACATATACACATATGAGAAGATAATTTTAGTTAATTTTTAATCCTTGGAGACCAGCTTTCTATTCCTTTTTGATACTTCGATGGATCCCAAATTTATTTGCCTATGAGTGCTTGTTCCTTTTGGTTGCTTCTTTGGACACTCATATTTGTTCTCTCATGCCTTGTATTGTTAAATGAACTTGAATGAGTGAGGATTCCATGATTATGCACTTTTTTCCCAAATGCAATTATCATAATTGGTGCATCATCCTTGGGGAGCTCATTTAATTCATTTAATATTGATCATTTATCTTCTTTCTCATTTATTATGCCTTAAATGTTTATGGAGGAGTTAGGATTCCATATTTGTGCATTTTTGTATTGAAATACAACGATTCTAAAGTGTGCACAAATCTTGGGGAACTTCTCTATTTTATTTAAGCATTTATTTGATCTTTCATTTGTTGTGTTTTAAATGCTTATGGGGGAGCAAGGATTTCATATTTGTGTATTATGTATTCCAATGCATTTATTTTAAAATTGTGCACAAATCTTAGGGAGCTTCTCCATTTGTTATTTAAAACACTCTTTTTGCTCATATCATAATATCTTGTAGTTTCCATTTGGACTCATTTGTTGTTTCCAAATTGGTTTGTCGGACCTTGTAATTTCTTGCATCATTTGACTTTATTTTGGAAATCTTCGGGTCCTCGATATAGTTCTACTCCCTCCCAAGTATTCATCATTGGATATGTGCGAAGGCACACCTTTGGAGGAATTATTACTATATTTGCCTTCTAGAACTTGTCACCCATTTCGGCAATCGATGCCAATGGGGGAGAAGTTTTAGAGGGTTTAAGGGAAGTTGGTTTATGCATTGAGTTTGTTCTTATGCATTTGCCTTTCATGCTCTTGCATCTTTGTTGTTGCTTAGCATGTGGTATATAGAGAGGAAACTCCACCAATGATAATGAATGGCAATATATGCAATGAAATTCAAGTTCATCACACATGCATAGATTGTGGGGGAGTTTGCTCTATATATGGTGGTGGTACCAATATCACATACTTATGTAGTATTTGATATTGGTGTTACCATTTTATTCATTAATATTCCTTATATAAACCCTCTTAAAGGGTTTGTCATCAATTACCAAAATGGGGGAGATTGAAAGAACATGTGGGCCCCCATGTGTGGTTTTGGTAATTAATGACAATCTTTATGGACTAATGTGTGTATTAAGTTGCACTTGTAGGATTTATCCATTGGCATCGCTTGGAGCATGTGTTGGCTTCAAGGTAGATGAAGAGAGAAGAAGATGTGTTGTGCAAGCTCAAAATGCGCCATCTATAGAAGATCTCATGTTTGATGCTTGCCATCCTCGGTGATCATGGATCGATGAGGATCGATGATGAGGAATTAAGAAAGGCGTTCCATCTTGAGAAGGGCAAGATCGTCTACATCAAGATCAAGTGGAATGCTCAAGGCAAAGGTATAATCTTGATAGGGTTTTCCCTTTTGCCGGTCTCATATTGCTAGTGGGAGACCGGGTTTAGGATAGATAGCCATACTATCAAGAGGGGATCTCGAATGACTAGCTTGATCACATCATTCGGAGAGAGCTCAAACCTTTGCATACTTGCATCATCGTATTTGGTTGTTATTTGGTCTTATCCATGTGAGGATATAGAGCTTGTGGTAATATCCATAAAAAGCTCGTGTTCATCAAAATCGAATCTTCCGTTTATATCTTGCTACAATTTTGATGTTGGCGGTTTTCCGGTGTCTCACCAAGTGAGGTATCTCATATTATATTACTTGATACATTCTTACTGGGTGATAACCAATATTTCCAACTTTTATTGGGAAGCTCTTGTCGTCCTCTTTCCAACGCAATTGGAATCAGGTCAGTCGGAGTCTCCTAGCCAAAGTTATGAATATTTAAAGGTTGCTTTATTTAATTTGAAAAAGGAAAAAGATAGTTTCTAGGCTGTCCGGTACTACCGGGCCTAGTACCGGACATGCCAGTACCAGCCGCGCTGCTCTCTGTCTCGCCCAGTAGTTTTTCCCGGTAGTATCGACTGGCCCAGTAGTACCGCCCGGGTGGGCCGGTACTACCGGCTAGCCCAGGAACATCTCTCCCTGGTGCGCCAGCCCAGCTCCCCGCTTGCTATCAATCTGCTGCCGCACGCCTCGCTCGCTGAGCCTCGCGTCTGCTAGGTCCGCTAGCTCCTGCGCGTTGACCCGCACGCTCGCTCCTGCAGCTGTCGCGCGCCAGCGCCTGCATCGCTCGCGTGCGCTGGGCCCCGCTCGCTAGGCGTCGCTTCGCTCGCCCGCTCCTGCGCGTGTTGACCCTCCGCTGCGCCTGGCCCCTCGTCGCGCTGCCTCCCCTGGCGCCCGCTCGATTCCCGCGCTGGCCTCCGCTTGCTCGCCTCGCGCTAGCCCCATCCCGCGCGCTCGCTCGCACAGCAGCCGCTAGGCCCACTCGCGCGCTGGCCCCGCAGCTCCCGCGTGCGCCTGCCGCATCGCACGCCGCCGCCCGCATGGGCCCTGCCCCGCGCCGCCGATCCCGTGTACGCTCGCTGTGGCTCGCCTGCTCGCCTGGCCCCGCGCGTGCTGCCCGCGTGTGGCCCCGCTTGCACTGCTGCTGCTTCGCTGCACCGGCTCTGCTGCTGGCCCCACACCGTGCGTGCTGCCTCGCTTGCCCTGTGCTCGCCCATGTTGACCCGACTTGGTTTGATTTGTTCGATTTGCTGGGACAGGTGCGGTAGTACCGGTTTGGTCTGGTACTACCGGACCGTTCAGAAAAAATGCCCCAACAGGCAGATTTTGTCTAGCCCTTTAAATATGCTTTGTCTGTTTTTAGTTTGAGGAGCTTCTTTCTCCTCCTATTATCTAAACTTTGTCCACACTTGCTCTAGATTTTGAAGCTTGATAAATCTCTTCCCCTCCGATGATTCTTGCCCATATTTGAGTGGAAGAGAGAGGAGATCTAGATCCACGTTTTGACCTAACCGATTCATATCTTTGTGAGTGTATCTTTGGGGATCCAGATTTTGGGAGATTTTGTGTCTCTTTTTGATTCCTCCTCTCTCATTTCCCCAATAGCTTTAGTAGTTTTATTGGAACTTAAGAGTAAGGGATTGGAGCATCTTTGTGGTGTTCTTGCCATTTGCATTCGGTGCATCGGTTTGTGTTCTCCTCGGAGGATTTGGTTTGAGTTACTCATTGGAGCTTGTCCCTCTTGGGTTCTTGGAACCCTAGACGGTTTTGTGGCCTTGGTGGTGTTGTGGCGTTGTGGCTTTGGTGGTGTTTGTTGTGAGCCTCCAATTAAGTTGTGGAGAAGTGTCCCAACCTTGTGAGAGGTTTCGGTTGCCACCGACAAGTGCACGGATAGTGGAAGCATGGATCGATCCCGTTGGGGTGAGATTCACCGAAGAATAAGGAAGGACTTTTGTGGCGTTGGTGGTTTGATACCACCCCCTCTCCAAACGATACGTACTCCATGTTGGGAGGAACTCGATAAAATATCGTCGTCCCCGTGTGCCTCAGTTATCTCTATACCCGAGCTCTTATTTATGCACTTTACTTTGTGATAACCTTCGTGCTTGAAGTAATATATATCTTGCTATCACATTGTTGCTTGTATTGCTTAGCATAAGTTGTTGGTGCACATAGGTGAACCTTAGTTGTTCTAGGTTGTGCTTGATAAAGTAAACGCTAGTTTTATTCCGCCGTTGTTGAGCCACTCTAGGAAAAATTTTAATCGCCTATTCACCCCTCCTCTAGGCGACATCTGTATCCTTTCACCGGTGACCGCCCGACAGCTCCGAAGAGGAGCTGCGAAGTTGACTTGCGTGGCTCGTCACTCTGATCTGTCCATGTCATGTTTGGCTGGACTGCCCTCGCACATCCGCTCTCAGGAAGGTGTCATGGTGGTATCTTCCACGCTTGTTGTGCGGGATCTCGGATGCCGGGGCGGTGGCGCCGGGAGGTGGACTGCACGGACGTCTCTTTAGCGAGCGACGTGGCGGTGGTGGTGGTTCCTATCCTCGGTCATGTGGGTGGCGAGGAGACGACATTGGGAGGCTTTGGTGTTGGCGACGCTTCGGCCTCGGCAGCTCCCAGATCGTGTTCCAGAGGCCTATCTTGGGGACATCGGGCGTGGCGAAAGACGGGAAGCGGTGCGAAGGTTTTTGCGGGCGAAAGCTCAGTGCTTCGACACCATCTGTGACGATGCCTGTGGGTACTGTTACCCTCTTGGGGGCGCCGGTGCGGCTACCTTCCTCGCGCCAGGGCTCCGGGTGAAAACCCTTGACCGTTGGTCTCGGCGACGGCGGCGCGGTGTGTCGTTACCCTCTTGGGGGCGTCGTCGTGGAGCCCCGGATCATCCCGATCTCGGCTCTTTGTCTTCAGTGGCAAGTCTAGTTTCTCTGTGGTTTTCTTGTTTATTTTGATCTGCTTTGTAAAAGGGGTCTTCCTTTCATCTTGTATCTGTCCGGCCGATGTGGCTTTATTTTATAAAGCGGGGTGAAAGACTATTTCGAGCTTTCAGGCGTACGTAATCTTGACATGCTGTCCAATTGTGATTTCGTGACCGTCAGATCTGAAACGTAAGGTCGAGATCAACCAAGTTCTACACCGTACCCGGGGAGTCTTGTGCCCCCACTCCAGTTCCCGGCGACATTGCCGCCGCCGCCGCCACTTCTGTGCGCCCTCGCTGGCGGCTGCTGGAGCCGACGAGGAATCCAGGTTCTCTGGACTGATGGATTCTCCAGAAATTCCGCCTTCTGATCGCACGGAAGAGCAGCCGCCGGCGTCCCTGCCGCTACCGGCCACCTTTCTCGAGTTCCTCGGCGAGAATGGCCTGGACCCCACGCTGTACTCCATGGCGGACACCATCCCGCGCTACATCAGGTGAGGCAGCCTTGGTCACTCTCGCTACTCTTACCACTCGTGCCTCCATCCGCGAGCAGTTTCGTCACATGAAGGTTGCAAAGTGGAGTTGCTTGATTTGTTTCTGGAATCCCTAGGTTAAAACCAGGCACGGGGTCCAGGATGGTGACAGAGATCGAAAGCGAGCTCAAGTGCGATCTCAGAAAGGTCTCGTGGCTGCCGGATTTCTACGCGATTCCGCCTGAAATCCAGATTGCTGGATCCAAGGCTTATCAGCAAGGGAAGGTGAGGTGAATTTTTTGTTACTACCATTATCCTGATGAAGCTTCCGTGTTCCTAAGCATGCTGGGTTGCGCGCTTCCAGTTATATGCTCTATGATGAGTTTTTTCTCGAGTGTATCATGTGATTATTTGTCCTAGATAGCACTTGAATGTCATTACACATTAGTTTTATAAGAGACCAATTGCCTCAAATCGATAACTATGGTTGATTCCATGAGGGTACAAGTTAAGATGAAGCTGTTCAATCTGATGGTACTTTGGCTGGCACCTGATTCAAAAGGGATTCCACTCATACAGCCTAAGAAACATAATTATTCTGAAGTGTAGCAGAAGCCCTTATGCTTATCAAGCACTCTTCTGTTTGTGCCACTTCACTTCACTTAATCATCTTTTAAACACATTGCAGATCTATGGAATTGATGCAGCTTCCGGAGCTGCTATCTTAGCACTTGATGTTCAACAAGGAGACCATGTTCTCGACCTCTGTGCTGCCCCAGGTAATTAATTTTAAGTAATCATACCAGTGTTTTCTTAGTGCCAAATGTCTGCTGTACAATTATAAACGAGCACCTTTACCCGATTTTTCTGTGGGCTGCACATGTATTCACCAATATGGCAAGACCTAGTTTTCTCCATGGCATAAAAACACGGAAAGCCTTTCCTGACTGGTTGATCTTTGGATATGATACAGGCATACAGTTTCAAGTACGATAAGTATGTTGTGTCTAGGAGACCGAGGTGTTACAGTCCTTGTGTTTGGTTGACTCGTTGGGTCTTAAGTTTGATTGATATGTCAGATTTTATTCTCCTATAGGTCGTATATAGTAGTGTTAGTCCAACACATGTTTTCCCATCCTCACAATATTGATTGTTTAAAATCGAACAGTCCTTTTAGTTTTCTATGGGATTGTTTTGCTATGGATCATGTAGCTTGTGTTAGACTCTGTTATTTGTGTGGTTTTTATTCAGAGATGTATTAACTCACACCTATATGGCATGCAAGGTGCAAAGCTTTGCATGCTTGCAGATATGCTTGGCAGCACAGGTTCTTTGACTGGTGTTGATGTTGCAAAGCACCGTCTTGCAGCCTGCTGTACGATGTTGCAGAAGTATTCTATTGGAGATCGTAGTCGACTCTTTGTTGCCGATGGGACTTCATTTTCCATATTGCCTGCGAAGTCCAATCTGGGGACCATGGAAGGTATTTTCTTCAGAAGAATCCATTCCCTTTTTATTTTTATTTTTTCTGTACGCCTGTATGGCTTAACTTCTCTGGAGTTGATGCTCTTTGTGACAGGTTATACTGGAACGGAGAACAATGAAAGCATGTTCTCAGAGTGGACTTCAAAGAGATCATGGAAAGATAGACAGAAGTCTAAAAAGCCAAAAGCAGCTGGTTTACCATCAACTTCCGAACCTGAACTGATATACTATGGCAAAGATTCAGGATTAGTTGGATTGCAAAAACATTATGTTCTTAGTCCGTCAACTGATGACGCTGCCTGTACCTCTGGGTATGACAAGGTATTTCCTTTGCTTGTGTGTGTTATCAATACTAACTACAGAAGTACTCTGTGACTTTGATCAGTGTACTTGGATGGTTTTAATTGGAAATATGCATGATCTAGTTTGGCAGCACTGAATTCTTTAAGTCATCGCATCCAACTCCACATGTAGTTTGAATCAGGCCCTCAGTTTGCTCTAATAACTGTACTTTTCACTATTTCTGTCGAGGGAGCATTTAATCACCTTCTGGATGAGTACTGAATGCCTCGTATATAGAATTCGATGGCATTGGTCAGAATATTATACTGCAACTTGTTCTGCAACTTATATCATCTCTTCTTTGTTTCGTAATTCGGATGAAATGCGTGCAGGTCTTAGTGGATGCAGAGTGTACTCATGATGGATCGATAAAACATATTCAGAAGTTTGAGTTCTGGGGATGGAAAACGTTAGATCGCCGTGTACTTGATGCAGAAAGAACTGGCAACCTGCTCTATCTTCAGGTACTACTTCCGTTCTTGATATTAGCTTGAAGGTTTGGCACCTGATCCAGCAATCTATATCCTAAATCTAATTCTACAGTTATCAACATGAGAAGCTTATGTTTCATATTATTGAACTTTGACGAGCTTCCTTTGGTATGCAGTTAGGGCTTCTCACAAATGGTTTTAAATTATTGAAAACAGGTGGATCACTTGTCTACAGTACTTGTAGGTGCGTGATCTCTTCACATGTCAATCTAATCTTCAATTGCTTCCCATCAGTCCACTCTTCTAGTGATTGCAGTTTCAGTACAATTTACAGTTCATACCATCGTATTACTAACGGTTTGTCTTCGAACAGTTTGACTGTCGCACAAAACGAGAATGTGGTTCAGCAATTCCTTTCACGATATCCTTCAGCAGGTACAGACTTCCTGATGTCTTGTTTTACGTATTGTATGCTGTCTCTACTTCTATAATGACTCTTTCATGTTCGGTCTGTCCTGCAGAGCTGATAAAGATCGATTCGGCCGATAGTTGGCCCTGCAGAAGCGGCAGCATTGAGAAAACCTTGCGATTCGATCCTCTGACTTCTCAAACTAGTGGACTTTTCGTCGCCAAGTTTGTTAAGTTACCATCTTCGAGTATATCCTGAAGTTCTTTATGAGATGAACACTAGGAAGAAAATTTTGGGTAATCTGATCATGAGTAAATGTTGCTAGGTTTTAGTTATCTTAGCAAACAGTTAGAGCAGAGTTTTCACATGACTGGATTGAGTCCTTCGTCTTCCCCTTCAACCAGAATTGATGTACCAGGCCCGGCTCCTCGCCCTGGTGGGTGGCCACGGACTTCATCGGTGCCGCTTCATAGCAGGGACATCGTGAACAATGTCACCCTTGGGTTTGGGTGCACCGAGCTGGCGCGCAGACGGGTACTCTGTATGATCAGCGCTAGCTAGGTTGAACTGTGCTAGTGGTTGCTAGCATTTCGGACAAGTTTTTTTTTTTAACAATCTTGGGACTCTGTTACTCGCTGTATTTTTTTTTGAAACTTTCCGTTGCTCTCTGGTTGGTTACACTATCTGAGTCTGGTAAATATAGAAACAAGATTTTTTTTCGGTGAAAGTTGAAACATAAACGGAACAATGTTTTTCGGTGGAACTGGCCCGAAAACAGAATTCCGTTTCATGGCTGTTCTGCGTGGCCAATCTAGCAGACTCAGCATGTGATCTTGTCAAACCGAACTGCCCATGCAATCCAACACTAATTCCCATCACACTGAGCAATCATGTTACGGTTAGGGAACAAGTTCATCGATTTGCGATTTTTTGCATCATTCAAGTGGTCTCTTTCTAACAATCATCCTTTTTCGTCTGTATCTGTACTGTATTCGATCGATATCCGTTTCCGATAGTAACTGCTTTTGTATTTGTAACCGCGTTGTTGTATTTGTTTCCACTTCTGTAAAGAAAATATGAATAGCACCAGTCAATTTTTTGTCTGTTTTCACTATGTTTTTATTCAATTCTCAGCACGAGTGCAAAATAAAACATGCATGGTATCACGCACTAGAATGGCCGCCTTCGAATGGGCCGTCGTACAGTTCAATTGGGTCCTGCAGCAACAACAGTACTACCTCCATTCCCCAAAATAAGACTTAAATTTAAACCATGTTAAGTTTGACTGAACATATGGAAAAATCTACCGAGAAATATGATACTGTATAGATATAAGCAAAATATTTCTCCGTTTCATATTACTCCACACGTTAGCTTTGGTCATTAACAATTATAATATCAAATCAATACCAATAGAGAAAAGGTGAAATACACTATCACATTATATATATTTGATGTTATAAATATTAATATTTTATCATATATACTTGATCAAATGTTATGAAGTTTGATTTTTACTATTTTCAACGTATGGAGAAATATGAAACGGAGGGAGTATCCAAGAACCATGGAAAATAGCTATGCACCCAAAACTGGCCATCATATCAGCCTATATAAGATAATAATTCCAACTGTAGGTCTATTTGACAAGGGGAGCACTAAGCATCCCCGGGACAATCGAACGCTTCCATCATTCTGGTTCAGGAGACGACGTGTCCACATGGACACTTCACACACAGGAAAATAAAAAGAAAACACCCTTCCATACCCCATGTCCTCGTTCGTGGCTGGTCTCGTCGCTAGAGAATATGTCAGCTCACAGCAACGCCGGTGGTCGGCAGCGGCCTCGCAGCAACGCCGTTGCCCTATGTAGCAGCGACACATCATCCTTGTAGCAGCAGCGGTGCCCGCATGTAGCAACGCCACCTCGTCCGTGTAGTAGCTCTGCCTCGTCTGTAGCAACAACGACGGCTGCTTGCAGCGGCGGCGCCGCCTCACCCGTGTAGCAGCTCTGCATCGTCTGTAGCAATGGCGACGGTTGCTTGCAGCGACGACACCTCGAACTTGCAGCGGCAACACCTCGACCTTATAGCAACGGCGGAGCCCGCATGTAGCGGCGCCTTCTCGCCCATGTAGCAAGACATGGTGCCACGTGTAGAAACGCCTCCCGCTACCGGTAGCAAGGCTGTCCGCCTGTTGTAGAAAAAGCCCAGCCGCTCTTGTAGTAGCAAACATAGACGCACCAACACCACCACCGACATGGGCCGTGCCACCGTCGCGCGGGCAGCACCACCACCGCCACGGGTAGCGCCACCATCGCACGCCGATGGGACCTTGGGCGGCATCGATCTTGGAGGCTGGGTGGCGGAGACGTGATTGGAGTACTTGCGCGAGGATGCAAAGTTAGTCAACCTTTGAGGCTGGCGACAGAGATCTGGAGAGTTTAGTGGAGTTTGGATTTTCCGTCGGGTCGGGTCGGGTGGATCATAGGAGAGAGAGACCATGGGGAAAAGAAGAAGAGGAAGTGATAAGGTAGGGGACGGTGGGAGTGGGACCTTAACACGACGCTGTGCGTGCGATCCGGACGATGAAAGATTATCCGGGGCATCTTATCGTTTTCCATTTGACAATATCCCCTCGCCTCGCCGTTACCATCCACTTTTTCCCGTGGTTTAATTTCCTTTTCTAGAGGGAGGGAGTATTTCATAATCCAATTTCATTTGACTTGTTTCATGGTACCGAGAGAGGAGTGAGGATTTACCCCTCCTAGGTTTGGCCCCCGGCACCATCGTAGCCGGAGATTTGTTGGAGATTCGTGTAAAGTCTGTGTGGTCAAAGCCTAGTGTACTTTTGCATTTTAATTCTTGAAAAATGTTGGATTTAAAACATAATCCACGCAGAGAGGATAAACTCTCGGGCTCCCAACCGTACGTAGACCACCCGTCGCTCTTATCCTCCACCTACCCCCAAACACGCTCCCCTCCATCGCTTTTGGACACGGATCTAAGTTCCTCTATTATTTTTGGGGAAGGCGCCATGGAGCAGCAACGTTGCCTACAAGCGTGGAGGATTGCCGGCTCCAGCCAGATCTGGAGGATTGGAGGCCCCTTCTTTTCCTTTATTTGTTCTTTTATTTTTGCTCCTTTTTCTTTCTTTTTTCTTCATGCTTTTGTATTTTTTTGTTTGGATCCAGTTCTAGTTCATGCGATTTTGTATGAATCTGTGATGGATCTTTCTTTTTTTTTCTTCATGCTTTTGGACACGGATCTAAGTTTCTCTATTATTTTTTACCATTGTGAATCTTGTATGACACCAGTGTGAATCTTGTATATATTATCAAATTTTTGTGTGGCACGAATCTGGACGATGAGAGTACGATTTTTTACATGTATGGTTCTTGTGTGAATCTTGTTTCACTTGAAAAAATGCTAAGAATCTGTAATGAAACTTGTTGGATCTAATACAAATCTGTATGATGGTACATACAAAATTGTTAATTATTCTTGAAATTTTGCGAGTAAAAATGAGGTGAAAAAGAAACAGGCATTATGCATGTATTCTGTAAAAAAATATATATGAATATCTCTTAGCAGAAACAAGTTTGTAAAACGTGTGAATCTTGTATGAAACTTCTGAATCTAGGATGAAACAAAGTAAGAGTGTCTAAATATTGTTAAATAAAAAGTAGAATTTTTTTTATCAAAAGAGATTGTTGAAAAAAATAAATTATGCATGTTTCATTTTCAGAATTAAAAATGTACATAAAAAATTATTGAATATTTCTAAGATTTTACGAGAAAAAATGAGGTAAAAAAGAAACATAAACGTATAGAAGACTATCGATTGTGAGGAGACAAACAAGCGACAAAAAAATTAAAATATCTAAAAACGTTGTGGGTTGAATAGAAAAACTACAACAAACCTAAGAGATGAGGTGGAAGGATTATTTTGTAAAACGCGTAGTATGAATCTTTAACAAATGGATAGCAAGATGGTGCCAGTACCCCTCCTAGAAGGGGATTGCATTGTCCCCGAGAGAGTAGCAACTAGCAAACCCACTTTATCTACTGCATGGCAGGGATTGAGATTGGATTCGAACGCGACGCTTCCACGGCTGCACCTCGCCAACGATGTCCGAGTCCGTACTTGCGCCAGCTACAGTGGGGTCAGTCCACACGAAAAACATATTCTAATCTGGACCCCAGCTCTACTCGGATTAAACTCGTGTTAATCAAACGTAACCACCAATATTATCCCTAACCCTACCCGGCCCCGTTCTGCCTCCCCGGCGTGTATATAAAGCACAACACCTTCGGCCCTGTACGTACTACATACTTTTCATCGCTCGCGGAATACTAGCAAATCAATCTGCGACATCGATCGCAACCGAGAACTTGGCATGGCGGCGGCCGGCGAAGAGATCCGCGGCAGCGGCGACAGCCATGAGCAGGTTGCCGGTGGCAAGTCCCCCTCGCCCTCGGTGGAGAGCGGCACCGGCGCGGGCACCGCGTCCGCGCACTCCGGCGAGACGTGCTCCAGCACCGACGCTAGCCCGGCGCAGAAGCTTATGGATGCGCTGAAGAAGAGCAAAGAGGAGATCCCGAACATGGACAAGGCGGAGGTGCTCGCGTTCGAGGAGCACCTGCGGGCTCTCAGGCGTAGCCTGCTCCAGCGGATCAAGGAGGAGGAGGACAAGGCGGCGGCGGCGGCGCCGGAGCCACGCCGTGCTGGTTGATTGAATCTAGGTCTACGCTGGATTCTTTATTATGGTTGTCAGTCTTTAATTCTTTTGATCGTTCCCGAGTCCCGACGGATGTGTTCATCATGTATGGTATTGTGTCGAACAGTGGATATGTAATATTTCTCCGCTTATTTAGTTTCGCGAACAAGATATATATTGAAAAATGATACATTCGATCCCCTTGGTGTACTGTTCCACCTTCAGCCTTATTTTTTCCAGGGTGCTTCTCTTCTGCTCATCTTTCTCCTCTCTCTCGTCTCTCGCAACAAGTCAGGTGCCATGACACCGCACCTTGCCTCCTGCTGATTTCGTTGTTGCTCCTACCTATGTATGACACTACTCTGCTACATATGATGAGTACTGCCATGAACCTCCTGCTGGGCTGCTGCAAGGTGCTACTTTGCTACATACGGCGAGTGTTGTTGCTATATGCGGCGAGAGACGTCGCTATCTACGGCAAGCAGGCGTTGCTAAGTGCGATCAAGTTCTCTAGCGAGGCCTCTTGCAAAGTCGGATTTGCTAAACTAGCAAATTTTTGTTACAATATTTTATTGGTTTTGCTATAATAGCGTATAGTTTTTTCTACGGGTCCTTTTGCTACGGGTCTCGGGCGATGTCTCCGGCGAAGTCATTTTTTTTGCTACAGATGCTGAACTTTTTTGCTACAATTGTTCTCAGGTTTTGCTACATTAGCATAATTCTTTTGCTACATAATTTTCGGCGAGGTCTCCGACGAAAGCCTCCGACGAGTCTTCGGCGAGGTCGGATATACTATATTAGCATATTTGTTTTGCTACCTAGTCACCAGCGAGGTCTCCGGCAAAATCTTCGGCGAGGTGCAGTCTATTTTTCTATTTTCAAGGCCGAACCGTTTTTTGCTACATATAGCAAAAGCAGGTTATTTTGTAGCAAAATCAATTGCTTTGTAACAAAAGCGGGTTTAAACCAAAAAAATAATGGACATGTGGTTGGCTGGGGACCCGGGGAATGAAAACGATCGATCCCCGTGGGACATGTAGGGGTGTCCATATATATTTGGCTGATAAGAATAAGTTGATGTTGCAATATATATAATTATACGGTGCCGGTTGTAATTAACATTCAGTTGATATCATCTAGTACTAAAAAAACATTCAATTGATGTCTCCTTCATATAAACGATCAATTGATTTTAGATCAAATTCAATTTCTAATCAACATGTCGTGTTTTGGCAACGAATTTCATCCTTTTCACCGAATCAAATCATTCCACGCTACCTTCTCTTGCTCGATCGCACAAGCTTCTCGAGCAGTATTATCCTTTATCCTACGGTTTCTTTGTAGTTGGTGAAACTCGGCAGGCTTCTGTCAACCGTCGGATCGGATGCATGCAATACAGATTGATGAGGGCAACATACACGGTTTTAAAGCTCACGCATCTGCGTGTTTTCATCTTATCCGCGATGCGGGAAGGTGTTCACCACAGTGTCTGATGGCATCTTAGATCACTATAGATCTTCGTTGGGAGTCTCCAAGAGGAAGGTGTGATAAGCACAGCAGCAAATCTTCCCTCAGTAAGAAACCAAGGTTATCTATAACATCCCAAAATATTGATCCATATTATCAAGTTCCAATCACCAAAATTTAGGGTTAACAAAAACTTTTGTTAATAAAAATCATATGAATGCATGTGTGTATGTGATGATTGTATAAATACATGAATGGACATGTGTGATTGTTGTGAATAGCAAGGAATGGTTTAAAGATGAAAACCACATCATCTAAATCAATTTCAAGCAGAAACAAATCAAGAAAAATTCAAAAAACAAACAAAATAAGCAAATGGTCATTTTTGCCAATCTTGCTTACTAGGCCACTTTGAGTGTTTCTAGTCCAAGATTTCAAACAGAAATAATTCCAATTCTTTTCACCCCTTGCTAGACCAAGTAAAAGTGAACCCAAGCCCACCTTTCAAATTCACATAAACATTTGACAACTTGATTCAAATGACAATTCAAAATTGAATCTATATCATATGGGAAGATCACCCATTTTCAAAAACCAACCAAACCAGTGCACCTTGAAAAAACCAACTAACCAGAGACTACCTAGTATGTGACTAGTACACTCACCAATTTTCATTCAAAAATTCAAATTCAAATCTCTTTCGGCCATTTCATCAAACACCTTGCAAACACAAATCAAACAAAACATCAAACACTATAGTGAGTAGTGTTTGTGCCTAACTTGTCTCCCCTCTAGCTCACAGCACACTCTCAGTAGCTGATCAAACTGAATTAACTAGCCCTAGCTCACTGTAAGCTTGACATTGCCATCAATGGTGAGCATGCCGAGCCCCAAATGGCCACCCCATTGTCGACAACAAGCTAGGAGCAGCTCTAGCCTCACCAACCTTGTCTGGGACACTGACCAATCCACCGCCACCCCCTGTCCAACGCCAAAGCACTGCCAGCCCCTGGACCACCCTAGAACCGCCGCACCCTATGCCTCTATGCCATGCCGAGAGCGCGCCAGAGCGCCGCACTCGACACGCGAGCACAGACCGCGCGCCGCCGTCGCCGCTTGCGTGCGTGATCACCACCGCCCCAGGAACCGCCAGGACATGCCCGTTCGTCGCCGCGCGACTAGGACAGCCCGTGCGCCATTAAAACCTCCGTCGGGCCCACCCCGAGCACCGCAACGTTCCGACCAGTTCGCACCACCCCACGACTCGTGACCATGCCGTTGAGCTTCGCCAGGAGCCAGAGCACCGCCCATACCGTCGCCCATGCCATTAGCTTACTGTGACGACGACCACGACGAGCTCTACCCGTGCCCTTCGGTCCCCTCACTACACTATAAATAGAGGCCACCCCCGTTCGATTTCAGCACACCATCACACTCCCCTCTCTCTCAGAACCACCCCACCTCATCCCCGGAGCAAGGCGAGCAGCAGGTCGCCGGAATTTCGCTGGAGTCTGCCACGGAGAAGGAGAATAGGAGCCAACAATTGGAGCCGCCTTAGCTGCCGGTACCAGGAGGATCACCGTCGTCGACTTCGTCGTTCGCCCCCATCGCCGACCCTCGCCTGAGACCCGGTGAGCCTCACACGACCCCCACTGGCTGTGCTAGGGTTCAGTCTCGTCGGCGTTGCCCGACAGAGACGACAAGCCCTAGCCGTTGGATTAGATGTTGATCATATGGTCTAGATTGCCCCGTACCCCTTTGCACCCCCTGTCTCACTGACTGGTGGGGACATTCACTTAAACCCACCCAAGCGCGCTGTGGGTTGTGGGCTGACCCAGTTAACTTCCCGCGTGACCCAGTAATTCAAATTTAGGTTTATCTATTTAAACTCAAACTTAGTTCTGACAGTAACTTTAAAAATCATTTCAGAGCAATTCACTAAACCTAATTGCGTGAAACTAATTTTTCTAGAAAGGTACTGAAATTCTTAATCCAATCCCGTTGGATTTAAATCATTTAGATTTGTAGATCACCTATAGTAAAAATAACAAGGCAGGGGATTTTCTGCATTCAAACATTTTTCAAAATTCAACCACAAATGCTTTTGAGTTGATTCCAACTCTCAAAAATCACATTTGACAAGACCTTTCTGAATATATAAAAATATCTAGGTTTACTTGCAGAAATAATGGACAAGTAATAAAAGAATGCCTCATAGGCAATTCTAGTCACTTTATTTAATTAAAATAAAAGGGTTAAACCTTATTAAATTGTGACACCACTTTAAATCACATTACCAAGTACTGAAATATGTGGTGATGACATGTGTCAACATGATCCCATGTTTTAGTTGGAGAATATTAAATCTTAAGTAGTTTTTCAATGAGTAGAAATTACTTTTCTAAAATAAAATAAATAAGACAAGTGCTTTAATCCTTGTGATAATAGTGATGATGCTAGATCATCTAGTGTGAACCTTTGTGTGCTAAATAAAGTATTTAAGAATTTTTTGGTGATTGTGTACCTCGTATTTAATTATAGACGCTAGTATCGACCAAGGATACAGGGAGGAAGGATAATACAACGAGGAAGAAGCAGAGGAGAACTTCAACCACTGCACTGCGCTGGGCAAGCTACCACTTGCATGTTACCTATGCAAGCTAACATTTGCAACTGTGAAAACTATATGATCTATGCAATGCATTGTGCATGCCTTGGTTATACCCCTTGATGACACATAATCCTAGTTTTACCTGCAAGCTTAGATATTTTATTTCTTTATCAAAGCTCCTTAGCTTGTTTATTTAGTGACTTGTAGATTTTAGAAAGATGTTTAAAGGTAGCATAAAGAGCATAAAACTTGGCCTAAGTTAGATAATCTTGATGTCATCCTGAGGCATGATATTGAACTTAGATCTTTCACACTTGTTTACCACCCCACATTAGTGTTTACCCCCACTTGTAGATGCTAGTGCTAAGCATAAAACTTGATCACTTTAGATGGGAGTACTTGGTGAAAATGGTTATGAAAACTTTAGAATGATGAGTCATTCTACTGAAATGTTTTGACATGTGTTCTTAAACACCAGATGATTTTTATGATGAAAATGTTGAGGCATGAGCCTTACCCCTTTATAAAACTGATGGTTGTATGGATGCGATACCATTCCAATACAACCACAATACCCGAAATTTGGGTAGGGCTTGACTGGAAGTTTATATACCTTAGTATGGGTTCCCTGGCGGCCAAGGTTTGAGCTGAGGCTACCTTGTGAAGATTGTCCACCTATGTAGTTCCCAAGATGACAGATGGTCATGGTTGGGAGGCCAAACTCATAGAAGAGGTGCCTATACTAGGGCGTGTAATTGAAAGGTTATGATTGATTATCCGCATACTGAGTATGTTGAATTCAGGATTGTTCCTGATGGATGTATCGAATATTGTGGTGAAAGTGTACCACCTCTGCAGAGTGTCAAACTATTCGAATAGCCACGTCCGTGGTTATGGACAGTTGGAGTGGCCATACTGTTCCGTCGTCAGATGTTTTCAAAATGACTTGTGAAATGAATCATGCCTTTGACTTGACCACAACAGGGTTGTGATATGAAAATTCAAGTTCCCACTTAGGTGTTATAAAACTTTCAACTAGATTTCTTTGCTTCTAAACTAAGTTAAGGTAAATCTGTCTTTTTGCAAAACAACGCCTAGTACTTCCTACTCAAAACCACTTCACTTGTTAGTATTACTATTAGTTTGCGAGTACTTAAAGAGTACTCATGGCTTTATCCCTGGCTATTCCCATGGCCAGACTATGAAGAGGACTATCAGGAGGATGGACCGCAAGAAGGTTACGACAACTAGGATCATCTCCCATCGTCAACATTTCCTGTGACCATGAAGATGGAGCTTCGCCCACCCTACCGTTATTATTACGTTATTCCGCTGCTATGATTATATTAAGACTAGATCATGAGGTCCTTTATTTGTTATAAGAACTTATGTATGGTTTGTAATGGATGATGTACTGTGATATCCAATTTTTTATGTCTCGCAAAAATGGTAATCTTGGGATTGTGATGTATGGCATAACAGGCATCTGGGATTGAGAATCCGGGTGTTGACAAGTTGGTATCAGAGCCATCCTGACCATAGGACACCCTAGTTTAGAATGGACGTTTGAATCCAAAAACCTAGTTTCAAAACAAAGGAAGTGAGTATTTATGAAAACTTATTCTCATTCTTACCACTTAGATTCTTTCATGAAAATTCATGTTACTCGAAAATTCTTTCAAACTTACATAAAATTTGACACACGTGATCACTCTACTAACTTACTCATCCTATATTCTTATAGATGGACGTGAAGTATAGCAAGTTCTATCAGTTGGGAATGAAGGAGATCTCATCTTTGAGCGTGACTTGGACCAGCTTTTGGAACTTCTGGAGCGTCCGCACCCCGAGTTCTTCGGAGCTCAGCTCAACGATCATGAAGGAGAGGAATTGCAATGGCTGATTGTTGCAAGTCTCCGAGGAAATATTGAAGCCCCCACCTCAGAGGAATTCAGTTCACCATTAGAGAGAACAACTGGCTAGATGGACTTGCCAGGGCCATGCAGGAAGCGCTTTCCCGTCTGTGTGGGCAGAGTATTAATCAGATCAAGGGTACCCGCTTTGAGTTCTGCCCAAGGCGTGATGTTATGGGACAGCCACTGGAGGCACCATATCACCCTGAGCTGAAGAACCAAGTGGACCACCTCAGCTTCATGATGTATGACAGGCAGAAGGAGTTAGAAAATGCCCGCTCCTACGCCAACCACAAGTATACCATCGCTGTTCATAAGGATCAGACCATCGCCATGCTGGTGAAGGATTGCTAGTCTTGCCGCCGTCAGATTGACAAGGAGCGGATCATTACCCGCCTTCGTCACAGGATCACAGAGTTAAAGGATACCGTCCACGAGAGGGACATGCAGCTTGAGGAGAGGGAGAATGCAGGGGAGGACATCCACGGAGACCCCTACTCTTACCTCAGTGATGATGATGACTTTCTGGAGGATCAAGCCATGGACTTCTTCACCGATGAGAATGACTTCTCCTTCATTGATGATGATGAGGACACCGATTCCGAGGAGTAGTAGCACTTGAGCACTATCGTTAGTGAGTTGTATCTGGTCCCACTGTATCATAGTTCACAGAATGGTTCTTAAAACCATATGTTTTTCCTTATTGTGGTGTGTGTTTGTATCGTGTGCTATGAATGAATGAATGAAAAGCAAATTGCTAGAAAAATCTGAGTGAAACTTCAATTTTTTTTCCAAAATAAACCCCCTGGACCTTAGAAATTTCCCTCTTATATCATGATCTATCTCAACCTTCAGATGCCTCGCGAAGGAAGCACTTCGTCCCCGGACCCGATGTTGCAAATCTTGGTTTGTGACTGCGAAGCTGAAAGAGCCGAACGTCAAGCCAACTTAGTCACCCTTCAACACATAGCTCAGATGGACAACAACAACCAAGGCCATGGAAATCAGGACAACCATGGATCCAAGATCAAGAATTTCCAAAACACCAATCCACCCATTTTCACTAAGTCTGAAGAGCCCCTAGATGCCGATGATTGGCTGCAAACCATGAAGAACAGCTTAGAAGTTACATGAGTGGAAGCCAATGAGAAAGTACTGTTTTCCACCCACTATCTAGTCGGAGATGCAAGAGCTTGGTGGAACAGCGTTCGCGCCATGACTGGAGGACAAATGATGACTTGGGAGGAATTCAAAATCAAGTTCAGCAGAACCCATGTGCCACCGGGTTTGATCAAGAGGATGAGAGATGAATTCATGGAACTAAAGCAAGGAAGGATGACAGTAGTTGAGTACCGTAACAAATTTTTGTCATTGTCCAGGTATGCACCTGATGAGATTGACACTGAAGCTAAGAAGAAGGAGAGATTCCTGAATGGTCTGCATGATGAGATGCAGTCAGTTTTAGTCAACATCCCATTTGCGGACATTGAAGCCCTAGTGGATTCTGCCATTCAGATGGAAGGCAAGATCAACCAAGCCAATGAGAATCACAAGCGTAGAATGATGCATCAACCAGGAAACCACCATACCCCAAAGTATCGTCCCAACCCATCTCCCGGATTTTCCCCAAGAACCAATAGACCCTCGAGGAACCGTCCGACCTATCCCAACCGTGGAGGAGGAAACCCAAGGCCCGGAGGAAACCACAACAACCATGGCAACTCCAGCAATTTCAATCGTGCACCACCCAAGTTCAACAACAACAATGCCGCCACCAACACCAATACTGCCCCAAGAACTTGAAGCAATGCTCTGCCTGTTGTAGCAAAGGACAAGTCCCAAGTGACTTGTTATGAATGTGGAACCATGTTGGGAATATTCCCTAGAGGCAATCATGTATGATGAGTTTTCCCATTGTATTCATAAAGATATTAAGTAGTCCTTGTATAAACATCTGATGTGTATCATTGAATATGTGATTCGGTTGTGGAACTATACATTCATGTTGTTTGTACTAAATATCCTTGGTCATTGAGGTTGTGCTGGACACACAACTTAGACCAATGTGAAAGTTGGCTTGATGACTCGGTTCCACTTGTAATGGGCATGGAGATGCTATTCCAACTTACACAGATTCGGCTAAAGAGTTTAGCGAGTCGGATTGACCCATATTGAGGTACAACGAACAAGTTGTCATTTGTATATCTCAATCAATGTAATCCTTAGAACTAAGGTTATTGCATAATCCGAGTTGAGTATCATCGACTTAGGTTCTGTCAAACTTCTAATCCGTAACTGGGTAATTATAAAGACAGAGTTCGGGTCGACTGAGAATCAAGCTGCGTGATGTGAATAATCAAGATGGGATTTTGCCCCTCCACTTGAAGAGATATTCTCTGGGCCCTCTCGGATGATATGATTCAGAAAGCATGGCCATGCACGACTCGGTTAAGTGTTAACCGAGGCGATCGACTAAGAGTTAGTCGGGTGAATCACTTATCTCGGATCAAGAAGAGAGTCGGACTATTTACGGGATGATAAATATTCGCCTATAGTCTAACAAGGTATATCGTGAGGCAAAAGGGACTCGGACACAAGTCGCATTGGATAGGCAAGTCGTCATGACTCTTTGGTACTTGGGAGTCGGCACGTTTTGCTAGGAGCCGCTACCGACTGATCGATTGAGAGTCGGACTCTAATCGTGTCCAAGTAGCCATGAGCCTGCGGGGTCACACACTTAAGAGCGGGAGCAAGTTCGGATTGGATCTGAACTGGAAATCTGGTTGGGTTGGACCCGAGCCTGATTTGGACTAAGTCAGTGAGTCGGACTCACATGGACTAATATTATATGGGCTTTAGTGAATGGGCCGCGCGAGCAGAGCCCACTGTAACATCCCTAAAATCATGTTTCAAAAACTCATGCATATCATCCATGTATCCATGATCATGTAGGATTTCATTTCAAAATCATTTCAAAACAGGAGCATATGTGCTCATTATTTTATGTATGAATGCTCTAGCCTTTGTGCTATTTGCTATTGAGAAAGGTACTAATATTCACTTAATATTGTTTAGAATCCTACCTTAAGTGATTCCAAAGGCTTGAGCCAAGTTTCAAAACAAGTATGAAATAAAACCAAAGTTTATGCCTTTTGTTATATCTTCCAAAGGCTTGATTTTCAAATGACCCAAGTAGGTTTGAGTGAACAGATGTGTTTGACACATATTTGAGTACAAAGTTCACTGTACAAAAGACCAGAGAAGGTTTGAAATCAAACTGATTTGAAATGAGGTTCGAAAATCATTTCAAAAAATCAAAGAAGAAATGGAAAATGAATTAAGAAAAGGAAAAAGGCTGGCGCCAGGATTTTGGCCCAACAAGCGAATCAAGCCCAACAGCCAGCCCACCCGGGATTTCCCTCTCCTCCTGTTTTTCTCACTGCACCCGCGCTACCTAAGGAGTCACTGACCGGTGGACCCTCGCCAGCTCACCACCGTCTTCCCCAAATCACGCCCACGACCACGTCGCCGGCTGTTTCCTCCGCCATTCACTGCCGTGTTTTAAAACCGAGTTATTGCCGGCGTTTCCTCGCGTGATCCTCGCCCCCGCTCTGGCTATAAGACCCCCTCCCCTCGCCGCTCATTTCCCCTCACCTAGCACAGACGCCATGCCACCAGGCTGCCCATAATTCGCCGAACTCTGCCGCGGTACCAACGAACTCCGGCAGCAAATTCCGGTGAGCTCCCCGCACCCTTTGACTTCTAACCTTGCCAGTACAATCACTGCAACCTTGCGCATCTCCTAACCCTTCTGGTGCATGCTAGGATCATCCAGAGCCTCGTCAACATCGACGACAACACGAGTCCGACGAAACCATCAACTCCGGCAAGCTTTCCTGGTTAGTTCCGACCGCGCCTTGCCCTCTCCTTGATACTCGCATGACCAGCACCACTTTGCGCATCTGACGCACCGCTTATTTTGCCCTGGCATGATCTGTGCCTTCGCCAACGTCAACGAGCAGCCGTACCCGACGCCTTCGCGAACTCCGACGAGGAATCCCTGACGGTTCCGAGCGCCCCGCCGTCAACAAAGACCACCTTGAGCATCAGCATCGTCACGCGATCTCGGTGAGCCACCCCACGATCTCTCTCGCCTCCTGTATTGGCCAGAACCCTATCGCCTGAATGCGCCGCCGCCACTCGCCGCCGCCAGCGCCGCCAGTTAGTGGTCGATAGACCAACGGCCGTTAGATCTTGATCCATCGGCTAGGATAGAATCACTTAAATGAAGGGGTATGCTAGATCTGGGCCGCACGATCCTCTTTAGATCCAACGCTCCACGTAGCGCGATCTACGCGAACCGGTACGCACCAATCAGAACATGACGCGTGGCCTGGGTTTTATTTAAAAAGATAGAAACTTTTCTATTTTAAGTTCAAACTTGCAAAATTCATAACTTTTGATTCCCACTTCCAAATTTGACAAATTTTATATCAATGGAATCAGGAGAGAAAGCCCTTTCTATATATGCAATGTGTTTAAGGTTTTGTTTCTATTAAAATGACTATTTTTACAGAAACATGTGTAGGCCTATTTTATGTATAACAAATATTTGACAAATGTTTAATGTTCAAATAAAATTTGTTTGGCAAGTTTTGAACTTGTGCATGATTCAGTACTGTGCACTTGTATTGTTTTGTGTAGAAAATCATCACATGTCATATTGCATGCAGACATATATTTTTGCTTGTATTTATTTTGTATGTGATTTGGTGTTATCATTTTATGTGTATATTTTGGTGCAAATAGTGATTGTGATTGTGAGGATTGTAGCTACTCTCCAAAATACCAAGGCAAGTGGTGCTTCATGATTTTATCCCTATGTTTTTCAACTATGCATTAGAAATATTTTGCTAGTCTTGCATGGTTATATTTTGCTTATATGCTATGCTTGGGAAACCCTAGTAGTTGTAGAATTGCTAGAAATTTCTAAGTTAAGATGATTATCTATGCCATGCTTAGCCTAGCTAGTAGCAACCAAGGGTGGCTATATGTTCATGCTATGAATAAATATTTCTAAGTCCTTGGACTATGTTTTTACTTAATAAAACAACTAAGTGAATGAATCACCTGGGTGGAATGGTTGTGAATGGGTTATGTTGAGTGGTTACACAAGGCCCATTTCTATGGTTTACCTTGTGTATCTCACTTGTGGAAAGCCACCCAGGAACAAAGGGATTTGAGAGGCCAAATGTTAAGAAGCTTCTAGTGCAGCCATTTGGCAATATGGGCTCTGCCTAGATCACATAGGTTGCAATAACTTAGCCATTTGGACAGTTGGTGGTAGTGGGATGATAGGTTGGAACGCGTCCATTTGGTCTAAGGGAAGGCTTCTGAAAGGTCCTGTCTTGGTGAAAATCAAGTCTTGTGGGGAAAGTGCACAACCTCTGCAGATGGAAGAATCTAAGTACTTAGCCATGTCCCTGGTATTGGACAATTTGAGCATCAAGACACCTATCAAGAATCTCATCATCCCAATTTCTAAGTAAAACTTGTGGTTGAACAAGGGTGAAGGACCCCAATGTCTATTGGTGGTTCCTTGGGAAAAGTTTTTGACAAAGAAAAACTTAGTGTTTTCAACTAATAGGCAAAACCTATTTTGAGCAAAGCAAGCCTAAGCTAAACTTAGACAAAATGCATATAGTATATAGTCCACCAATATTATACTAAGGTATCACTTGCCAATACTATTCCAATGTATTGACCCACTGTGGCTGTAACTTGTGATGTTGCAGGATATTCTGATGATGATTAGGAGTCATGAGTCTACACTCAACATGCTTGCCTGTGGCACATGAAGATGAAGACTTATTTACCTTATTATATATTGAACTCTTGTATTAGGCCTGTGGCCATGGAGTTGTAAAAGACTATGTTTGTCTCTGGAATGACTGTAATAATGACCTTTGTTTCTGTGTACTTCATCTTAAACTGTGGATGCTAGCATTGATCCAGGGACTAGCATTGCAATCACAGGGATCCTTTTCCTTTATAAAGGAGGGATCTTACACCCACATTCACTTCCTATATATAGTGGAGCACCGTAACCCAGAAAGGTTAATCGTTGATCGGTTAGGTCATTCCATGTGTTGGAAATCCTAGCTCCACAACAGTCCTGCCGTCGTAACGAACCTAGCAGTTCGCCACCGGTGCTCCTCCTTGTACGTGTGGATACCAGCAAAGGTGCTGTACGATCAGCACCAGGACGATCGGATTGTAAGGACTGCACTGCATCAACTGACGCGCTTCATCAGTAATCCGCAATTGCGCGTCTAGTGGTAAACCTCGTGGACTTCTACCTCAGCTAGTTCTTGGGATCACCATGTTAGAGGGGAAAAAGTTTTGTTTTATCTCCACGTGGCCCAACAGTGGTATTAGAGCGATAACTTCTGGTTTTAGGCTCGAGATCTCGTATATGTGATATGCGGTTGGCTATAGATGAGATCTATGTGCTGTTTGGTTGTCGATCTATGAGATAGATCAGTTTTGTACGAGGTTGATTGGATCAACTGTACTCGGCGAATGGTAGATCCGATTTCCGTGATCATACTGCTAAGTTCGTGGAACGACATACCCCTACCGGTCGGCTTCCGCCATCGGGGTAGACTGTGACACGTAAATCCAGAGGCGATGATCGAAGATCAAAAAGTTTGATCGAATCAGAACAATGGTCGGAATCCATGTCCGGATCGTAGATGAGATCTACGTTTTCGGAAAAATTGCTGGCTTCGCCCTGTCGTAGCACCTTAGATGTCGTTGCGAGTTTCACAACACCGGTAGATATTGTATATATGCATAAATTGTTTTTGCAGGAAGTTGTGAATGGTATGGTTCATGTGCATGTGATGTATGTGTGTAATCCATACGTGATCTACGAATCATGGTTTTTGTCAGCCGGCTGGAGCCTAGGTGCTGTCATTTTATTGTATAACGACCAGCTTGTCGGATTCTCTATGTAATTTACTTTACTAAGCTAGTGTAGCTGTTTGGAGAATCCAGATGACATGTAAGGCGATGTACACGTCGGTGACATGGAGTAAGACGGCAAGTGACAAGAGTTGGCACGAGTCGGATTACAGGCTTTGTGGAGATGGAGATCGCCATGAAGGGATCCATACCATTTCACATTATAATTGCTTTATTTTGTGTTATTGTTATGTCTCTGTTTTACCTTTATTAGATAGTCGGTAAAATTTAATCCCTCAAAGAAGGTCTAGTCGGTTTCCCCCGCCAGTGTTTGCACCATCACAAGTCGGACATTTTTGGTAGTGGGCTCATAAAATTGAGGTGCTGCCAATTCTTTTCGACTAGGTGGGTTCGAGTTGGACTCTTACTGCAGAAACACTCGGTAAGCTAGACGGGTTTATCACAACGGTTGTGGGGCTCGGGGAAAAGTCTGATGGGAGCCGGGGCATGCGTTGCCACCCATCCAACATGAGTCGTATGAGATGTGATTGACAAGGAGTTGTCTACCTAGATCACTTGGCGTCTAGCGGTGATGCTAAAGCTCACTAGCCGACTTTCTTAGTTAGGATCCTGAATCACTATGCAACCATCGGAGGGGTGTTGGTTCTAGTGGGAGCATAAAATATTAAAATGTTTAATATGCTTGCTCTTTTATTAATACATGTCTTAAGTGTTTTGCATATTTCTGTTGTAGATCATGGCACCAAGTAACAGTCACTCTCAGATATCCGGTTTTGCGTTGAGAAACATTCTTGAGAAAGATAAACTGAATGACACTATTTTACCAACTAGTATCGAAATCTGAGAATTGTCCTCAAACAAGAAAAGAAGGACCATGTCCTAGACAACCCACTTCTAGATGAGCCGAATGAGAATGCGACTGTCGCTGCCACCAATGCCTACCGTCAGGCTAAGGATGAGTCCATGGATATTAGCTGTCTTATGCTTGCTCACATGGAACCGGACTTGCAAAAGCAGTTCGAGCATGTTGAGGCCTACGATATGATCGAAAGCCTCAAAAGTATGTTCCATGCTCAGGCGAAGACTGAGAGATATAAAGTCTCCCAGGCTTTGCTGAGTTGCAATCTTAAGGATGGTGATCCACTGAGTCCCCATGTGATCAAAATGGTTGGTTACGTGCAGTCTCTGGAGAGGCTTGGCTACCACATTAGCGAAGATTTCACTATGGATATAATTCTGAACTCTCTTCCTAGTGCATATGGGCAGTTCATTTCGAACTACCACATGCATGGTATGGATAAGAAGCTCACTGAATTGCATGGAATGCTAGCAGGCAGAGGCGGATCTCAAGAAGGGCGCCAGTCAAGTGTTGATGGTGCAGAATAAGGCTAATTTCAAGAAGAGTTCTTGGACTAAGAAGAAGGCTAAGTAAGGAGGAAAGCAGGCTCAGGACCCGGTCCCAAGCGCTTCCTCAGGGACTAAGCCATCTCCTTAAGCCGGATCCACTTGCTTCTACTGCAAGGCGGATGGCCACTGGAAGAGGAACTGCAACAAGTATTTGGCCGACAAGGCCAAGAGTGGAGGTATGACTTCTGACTCAGGTACACTTGTTTGCAATGTTATAGACACATATCTTGCTGATGCACCTAATAGTTCTTGGGTATATGATACCGGATCAGTTATTCACATCTCCAACTCGTTGCAGGGACTGGTAAGAACTAGGAGCGTAGCAAGGGGCGAGGTTGATATTTGAGTCGGCAACAAAGCAAGAGTTGCCGCGTTGGAAGTCGGCACGATGCAGCTTCATTTACCTTCTGGATTCATTATGGAACTAAATAATTGTTATTATGTTCCAGTGCTCAGTCGAAACATTATTTTTGCTTCATGTTTGATGAGGCAAGGCTATGAGTCGAATATCAAGAATAATGGTTGTTCTTTGTATTTGAATGATATGTTTCACGGCTTTGCACCCGTCCAGGACAGGTTATTTATTTTGAATCTTGATGGTGAGTCGGTTTATAACATAAATGTTAAAAGGTTGAAACCAAATGATCTGAATATGACTTACTTTTGGCACTGCCGGCTTGGTCATATAAGTTCGAAACGCATGAAGAAGCTCCATGATGATGGACTCCTAACTTCGTTCGACTTGGAGTCGTTCGAGACATGCGAATCTTGCCTACTCGGCAAAATGACCAAGACACCTTTTGCAAAGAGTTGTGAAAGGGCGTCCGACTTGTTGGGACTAGTACATAGTGATGTATGTGGACCAATGAGCACGACAGCCAGAGGTGGTTATGAGTACTTCATTACCTTCACTGATGATTTGAGTAGGTATGGATATATCTACTTGATGAAACATAAGTCGGAAGCCTTTGAAAAGTTCAAAGAAGTCCAGAATGAAGCACAAAATCAACTCGGCAAGAAAATAAAGTTTCTTCGGTCGGTCCGAGGAGGAGAATACATGAACCATGAGTTTGATGACCATCTGAAAAGTTGTGGAATAGTTCCTCAACTTACTCCTCCAGGAACGCCGCAAAGGAACGGTGTTTCAGAAAGGCGGAATCGTACCTTGTTGGACATGGTATGATCAATGATGAGTCAGACAGATCTGCCTTTATCATTTTGGGGTTATTGTCTAGAAACAGTGGCGTTCACACTAAACAGAGTACCATCAAAGTCGGTAGAGAAGACACCGCATGATATGTGGACAGGCAAAAAGCCGAGTTTGTCTTTTCTTAAGATTTGGGGTTGTGAAGCATTTGTCAAGCGACTTCAGTCGGACAAGCTCACGACCAAGTCAGATAAGTGTATTTTCGTGGGGTATCTGAGGGAAACCTTGGGTTATTACTTCTACAACCGAGAAGAGGGCAAAGTGTTTGTCGCTCGGAACAGCTTCCTTGAGAAAGAGTTTCTCAGTCAGGGAGTAAGTGGGAGCACAGTGCAGCTCGAAGAAATTCGAGTGGAACCGGCTAGTAGCGAGTCGGCAAAAACCTTGGAGGTTGAGCTGGTCGTGGTAGCTGAGCCGGAAGCAACACCTGTACTACAAAGATCGACAAGATTACGAAGTGTTCATGATGTATTACTGTTAGAATGTGATGAGCCGGCAAATTATTCAGAAGCGATGGTGGGATATGATTCCGAGTCATGGCTTGGAGCCATGAGATCCGAGTTAAATTCCATGGATGAAAATCAAGTTTGGAACTTGGTTGATCTGCCAGACGGTGCAAGACCCGTCGAGTGGAAATAGGTCTTTAAGAAGAAAACTGATATGGATGGAAATGTTTCCGTCTATAAAGCACGCCTTGTCGCGAAGGGGTTCTGACAAGTTCAAGGAGTTGATTACGACGAGACTTTCTCGCCCGTAGCGATGCTTAAATCAGTTCGGATCATGTTAGCTATAGAAGCCTATTTCGACTATGAGATATGGAAGATGGATGTCAAAACGGCTTTCCTTAACGGAAATTTAACCGAGGACGTGTATATGATACAGCCTGAGGTTTTTTTGATCCGGATAATGCTGACAAGGTGTGCAAACTTCAGAAATCCATTTATGGGTTGAAGCAAGCATCTCGGAGTTGGAATATTCGCTTTGATGAGGTAGTCAAATTGTTTGGCTTCATCAAGACTGATCATGATTCTTGTTTGTACAAGAAGTTTAGTGGGAACAAAGTAAACTTTCTAATCTTATATGTGGATGACATATTATTGATTGGAAATGATGTCCAGATGTTGAAAGAAACCAAGGAATCATTGGAAAGGAGTTTCTCAATGAAAGACTTGGGTGAGGCAACATACATCCCCGGAATCCGGATCTATAGATATAGATCAAGGAGGCTCATTGGATTGAGTCAGAGTACTTATTTTGACAAAGTGTTGAAGAAGTTCAACATGGAATCGTCTAAGAAGGGGTTCTTACCGATGTCCCATGGTGTAAAACTTAGCAAGACTCAGTGTCCTTCGACAACTGATGAGCGAAGTCGGATGAGTGCGATTCCGTATGCTTCTGCAGTCGGATCCATCATGTACGCCATGATTTGTACTAGGCCGGATGTTTCATATGCTCTAAGTGTTGTGAGCAGATACCAGGATGATCTTGGAGAAATCCACTAGACAACGGCTAAAAATATCCTAAAGTACTTGAGAAGGACTAAGGATATGTTTTTGGTTTATGGTGGTGAAGATGAACTCAGTGTAAAGGGTTACACGGATGCGAGTTATCTTACCGACTCTGATGATTCTCGTTCGCAATCCGGATACGTGTTTATTATAAACGGAGGTGCTGTGAGCTGGAAGAGTTCCAAGCAAGAGACTGTGTCTGCATCTACAACAGAGGCTGAGTATATTGCCGCCTCGGAGGCAGAAAAGGAAGCTGTTTGGATGAGGAATTTACTCATGGATCTTGGTGTGGTTCAGGGCTCGTCCAATCCGTTAGACGTGTATTGTGACAACAATGGTGCTATTTCACAAGCCAAGGAACCTAGACAACACCAGAAGAACAAGCACATACTCATGCGGTACCACCTGATTTGCCAGTTCGTGGATCATGGTGATATCAAGTTATGCAAGGTACACACGAATGCAAATATTGCGGATCCGTTGACAAAACCGTTACCACAGCTGAAGCATGAGGCGCACCTGAGAGCTATGGGCATTAGATGCTTAGACATGTGATGTCGGAAGATTGACTCTAGTGCAAGTGGGAGACTGTTGGGAATATGCCCTAGAGGCAATCATGTATGATGAGTTTTCCCATTGTATTCATAAAGATATTAAGTAGTCCTTGTATAAATATCTGATGTGTATCATTGAATATGTGATTCGGTTGTGGAACTATACATTCATGTTGTTTGTACTAAATATCCTTGGTCATTGAGGTTGTGCTAGACACACAACTTAGACCAATGTGAAAGTTGGCTTGATGACTCGGTTCCACTTGTCATGGGCATGGAGATGCTATTCCAACTTACACAGATTCGGCTAAAGAGTTTAGCGAGTCGGATTGACCCATATTGAGGTACAACGAACAAGTTGTCATTTGTATATCTCAATCAATGTAATGCTTAGACCTGAAGTTATTGCATAATCCGAGTTGAGTATCACCGACTTAGGTTCTGTCAAACGCTGATCCATAACGGGGCAGTTATAAAGGCAGAGTTCGGGTCGACTGAGAATCAAGTTGCGTGATGTGAATAATCAAGATGGGATTTTGCCCCTCCACTCGGAGAGATATTCTCTGGGCCCTCTCTGATGATATGATTCAGAAAGCATGGCCATGCACGACTCGGTTAAGTGTTAACCGAGGCGATCGACTAAGAGTTAGTCGGGTGAAACTTATCTCGAATCGAGAAGAGAGTCGGACTATTTAAGAGATGACAAATATTTGCCTATAGTCTGATAAGGTATATCGTGAGGCAAAAGGGACTCAGACGCAAGTCGCATTGGATAGGCAGGTCGTCATGACCCTTTGGTACTTGGGAGTCGACACGTTCTGCTAGGAGCCGCTACCGACTGATCGATTGAGAGTCGGACTCTAATCGTGTCCAAGTATCCGTGAGCCTGCGGGGTCACACACTTAAGAGCGGGAGCAAGTTCGGATTGGATCTGAACTGGAAATCTGGTTGGGTTGGACCCGAGCCTAATTTGGACTGAGTTAGTGAGTCGGACTCACAGGGACTAATATTATATGGGCTTTAGTGAGTGGGCCGCGCGAGCAGAGCCCATGTTCACTTCCTATATATAGTGGAGCACTGTAACCCAGAAAGGTTAATCGTTGATCGGTTAGGTCATTCCATGTGTTGGAAACCCTAGCTCCACAATAGTCCTGCCGTCGTAACGAACCTAGCAGTTTGCCGCCGGTGCTCCTCCTTGTACGTGTGGATACCAGAAAAGGTGCTATACGATCAGCACTAGGACGATCGGATCATGAGGACTGCACTGCATCAATTGACGCGCTTCATCAGTAATCCGCAACTGCGCGTCTAGTGGTAAACCTCGTGGCCTTCTACCTCAGCTAGTTCTTGGGATCACCACGTTAGAGGGGAAAAAGTTTTGTTTTATCTCCGCGTGGCCCAACAAACCAAGGGTCACTATTCCATTTAGTGCCCCAAGAAGATTGCCGTAGGCCCCAATGCAAATGCCCCAGCTCAGCAGTAACGTCGTGTTCAGCCCGGAAGAAGGTTTGCCCCAGGGAACTCGCTCAACCGCAACGGCCATCTGTTTCTCATGCATGCTAAAGAATCCCAAGAAGCGCCAGATGTCGTGTTGGGTATGTTTTCTGTTAACTCAGTACTTGCAAGAGTGTTGTTTGATTCTGGAGCATCACACTTGTTTATTACAAAAGAATTTGCATGCACTAGTAAGATTCAACCAACAAAATTGAAGCATGTTATGATGGTTCAAATACCTGGTTCAACCACCAAAGCTAGACAAATTTGCAAGGCCGTACCTATCCGAATCCATGACATAGATTTTTATGCTAATCTATTAGTACTTGGAATTAAATGTTTGGAAGTAGTACTAGGAATGGATTGGATGTCGAAACATAAAGGATTAATCGACTGTGCTAAGAAAGCCATAACCATGACCAGTACAGCTGGAATATCAGTAGAGCACGTATCTGAAACCTTGCCCCGTCAATTCAAGTGCAACAAGAGTCTAGCCCAACCAACCATGGACCAAGTCAGAGTAGTCTGTGAATACCCCGATGTATTTCCAGATGTTTTGCCCAGTATGCCCCCAGATCGGGATATTGAGTTTATCATTGGACTAATCCCTGGAACCGGACCCATAGCCCAGAGACCATATAGTATGAACCCATCTGAACTAGTGGAGCTGAAGAAACAACTGGATGCTATGTTGGAGATATGACTGATTCAACCAAGTGCGTCGCCATGGAGATCACCTGTCTTGTTTGTGGACAAGAAAGATGGAGGTAATCGTTTGTGTAAGGATTATCGGAAGTTGAACGATGTCACCATCAAGAACAAGTACCCATTGCCAAAGATAGAAGACCTGTTTGACCAGTTGACTGGTGCCAAAGTGTTTTCTAAGATTGATCTTAGAACTGGTTATCATCAACTCAAGATTTGTGCAGAGGATATTCCAAAGACTGCCTTTACCACCAGATATGGATTGTATGAGTACACTATCATGTCTTTTGGATTAACCAATGCCCCCGCTTATTTCATGAACCTCATGAATAAGATTTTTATGGACTACCTGGATAAGTTTGTCGTTGTTTTCATCGATGACATTCTGATCTATTCCAAATCAGAAGAAGAACATGTGCTACACCCGAGGACCATCCTTGGAACCCTTAGGGAGTATCAGTTGTATGCTAAGTTTAGCAAATGTGAATTCTGGTTACAGGAGGTAGGATTCCTCGGACATATTGTATCAGTCGGATGAATTGCCGTTGACCCTGCAAAGTTGAAAGGTGTTGAAGATTGGCAAGCCCCAACCACTCAAACCCAAGTTCGTGCATTTCTCGGATTAGCGGGATATTACTGCAAGTTCATAGAAGGATTTTCGAGTATCGCAAGACCCATGACACAATTGTTGAAGAAGGATAAGAAGTTTGAATGGACGGACAAATGTTAAGCGAGTTTTCAAGAAGTCAATAAGAGATTGATATCATCCCCAATCTTGATCATGCCGGATATCAAGAAGCCTTTTGATGTGTATTGTGACGCATCCAAGATCGGTCTCGGATGTGTGCTAATGCAAGAAGGAAAAGTTATATCTTACCTATCCCGACAACTGAAGCAGCATGAGCAGAATTATCCTACCCATGACCTTGAACTAGCAGCTATAGTTCTAGCCCTGAAGACATGGAGGCATTACCTTATGGGAAACCGTTGTGAGTACATTTTCACTCAGAAGGAGCTGAATATGAGGCAAAGGAGATGGATAGAGCTAATCAAGGACTATGATCTGGACATCCACTATCACCCCGGTAAAGCCAATGTGGTAGCAGATGCCCTTAGTACATTGCCGTGCCGCTTGAACTCCATGATCTGAAGGAGCAACCAAGTTTGCACAAGGAGATGGAATATCTTAGAATGGAATTAGTAAGTGAAGGATTTTTGGCTAGCATAGAACTTCAACCCACTTTGATCAGCCAGATCAAGGAGGCGCAGAAAGGAAATGCTAGTATCGACATAATCAAATGTCGCATCGGTACATGCAAAGTACCAGGATTCACCGAAGATGAAGAAGGAGTTTTGTGGTACAAGGGACGTCTCTGTGTGCCAGCAGATTCCGAATTGAAGCAAGCTATTTTGAAAGAGGCCCATGATACTCTTTGTTCTATCCACCCCGGAGGAACGAAGATGTATCAGGATTTAAAGGAGCAGCTTTGGTGGCATAAGATGAAGAGAGAAATTGAAAGCTACATAGCCAAGTGTGATATTTGTCAGAGAGTTAAGGCGGGACATCAGAGACGCGCGGGACTGTTGCAACCATTGCAGATTCCAGAATGGAAGTGGGATTCTGTTGGAATGGACTTTATCACCGGATTTCCTACATCCAGTAGGGGAAATGACTCTATTTGGGTCATAGTTGATAGATTGTCCAAAGTCGCTCATTTCTTATGAGTCAAGACCACCTACCAGAGTTCGAAGCTAGCAGAGTTGTATATCGCTAGAATCGTCAGTTTGCATGGAGTCCCCAAGAACATTGTGTCGGATCGAGGAACTCAATTTACCTCAAGATTTTGGAAGAAAGTCCAAGAAGGATTAGGAACCCGACTGGATTTCAGCACAGCGTATCACCCTCAGACCGATGGACAAACAGAGCGAGTAAATCAAATACTCGAATATATGTTGAGAGCCTGTGTGCTAGAGTATGGATCAAAATGGGAAGATTCTCTGCGTTTCGCAGAATTTTTGTACAACAATAGTTATCAAGCTAGTTTGCAAATGTCCCTATTTGAATTCATGTATGGAAGGAAGTGGCGTACCCCTTTGAATTGGTCGGAAGTAGGAGAGAGTCAGATTTTCGGACCCGATATCCTACGAGAAGCAGAAGAGAAAGTTCACAAGATCCGTGAGCACCTCAAGACCGCCCAATACAGACAGAATATTTATGCCGACAAGAGACGTGGAGACCTCACCTTCAATATCAGAGATTTTGTGTATCTCAACGTGTCTCCTTTGAAGGGAATGCAACGTTTCTAGATCAAAGGAAAGTTAGCCCCCAGATATATCGGACCTTTCAAGATTCTAAATCGTCGAGGAGAAGTATCGTATCAACTGGAACGGCCAGAAGAGATGTCAGTCATGCATAATGTGTTCTATATATTGTTAGTTCGCAAATGCCTAGAAGTCCCAGAGAAGACTGAAGTTTTCAAGAACATTGATCATCGAACCATAGAGATCAACGATGACCTGACATATACCGAAGTACCCATCCGTATTTTGGAGGAATCTTTCAGAACCATCAGGACCCGAAGCATCAAGTTTTTAAATATTCAGTGGAGAAACCACACTGAAGAAGAAGCTACCTGGGCGCGAGAAGATTACATCAAGACGGAGTTTCCCAATCTCTTTAAATACTAGTTTTCTTTTTCTTCTTTCTCAAATATCAGGACGAGATTTTGTTTAAGGAGGGAAGGTTGATGGCTTCACATATTATGTGGAGCCTGTTGGGAACCCCAAGAGAAGGGCGTGAAGCAGCACAGCAGCAAGTTTTCCCTCAGTAAGAAACCGAGGTTATCGAACTAGTAGGAGGAAGGAAACGTCACACAGGTGTTGCAAGCAACACGGAGACCTGCACAACACAAACTCAAGACTTTGCCCCAACGAATCAGTGAGGTTGTCAAGCTCACCGGTTTGCTGTAACAAAGGATTAAACATATGGTGTGGAAGGTAATGGTTTGCAACAAGTAAACAAGTAACAGTGGAAGATGTATCAATGGTAAAGATTGGACCGGGGTCCATAGTTCACTAGAGGTGCTCTCCTTAGATAAACAACATGGCACAAAGGGTAAACAAATTACAACAATGCAATTGACAGGAACTGAGCAAGGCATAACAATGCAATTACTAGTCAGAAAAATCCTATGAGATTCGATTGGGCAATACAACAAGATACATAGACCACCATCCAACTGCATCTATGACTAGAAGTCCACCTTCAGGTTATCATCCGAACCGCCTCCAGTATTAAGTTGCAAGCAACAGACAACTTCTTTAAGCAAAGTGTGTAAGGTAAACATTCCACATGTTCCATGAACAAGAGACCGTTGTTTTCTCCCTAGTAGCAATATCACATCTACAATCGAATAGATTATTGTGACTTCCCTTGGAAACTAGAGGTATGAACCCACTATCGAGCATAAATACCCCCTCTTGGAGTCACTAGCAACTACTTGGCCAAGATAGCTACTAACAACGGAGAGCATGCAAGATCACAAACAACACATACATGATAGAATCATAAATACAAAACCATTAATCAAACCAACATAATAATCTCAATATCCATCGGATCCCCGCAAACAAAACATGCATGATTACAAATAGATTAGATCTTGATCATGAACGGAGCTCACAAGATCTATACATGAAAGCACAAAGGAGGAGATACAACCATCTAGCTACTACATGGACCCATAGTCCAAGGTGGAACTACTCACGCATCATACCGGAGAGAAGGCCTTCAGGATGATCTCCCCTCCGGCAGGGTGCCAGGAAGAACTTCAGATCCCCCCAATCTAGGGACGATGATTGCGGCAGATACAAACGGTTTTGTGGAGATTTGATCGGGTGCTTAGAGTTTCCGCATCAGGGGCTTCTTATAGGCGAAGGGGGAGGCCGAGGCGATGGCCAGAGGGGGCAAACCCTACCCAGGAACAGGGTAGGGCCCACTCGCGCCTAGAAGGGGTTTAGCCGCCCTGTCACGCCTCCTCGTCTCCCCTCTGGACTTCTTGTTCCCCACGGAAAGTAATTGACTTTGACGTTTGTCCCGTCCAATTCCGAGAATATTTATTTACTAACTTTTTTGAAACCAAAAACAACAGAAAACAGGCATCTGGCACTGTTGCAACTTGTTAGTAGGTTAGTACCAGAAAACATGTAAAAAGCGCCTCAAAGTGTAGACAAATAAAGCAAAGTAGATACTAAACAAGCATGGAGCATCAAAAATTGTAGATACGTTTCCAACGTATCAACATCCCCAAGCTTAACTCCTGCTCGTCCTCGAGTAGTTAAGTGATAAACAGAATAATTTTTGAGGTGACATGCACCCTCACATAAGGATGGCGATGGAGCGGGTTTGGACGGATATACCAAAACCAAATCCAAATTCAAATCCATGAACCTCACTCTAGCCAACCCACAAAGATATCCATGGATATGGATGTTGCCCCAGATCCAAATCCGCTGGATATCCATGTATCCATGGATATCCATTGGTTTACACACTATATACATAATCATAACAAGATTTAGCATAACTGCAATATTATAGAAAATTTCGATAGCATTTTAGCAAATATTTTATGTATAATACATAGGAATATAATAGCAGAAATATTCATTAAGAAGTACTTAAAATATATAGATCGTTAGGCCTTTTAATGAGTAATATGGAACATGTAAAAAAACAATGTCTCACTCACATGTGAGTCTCACGTGTCAGCTGGGTATCCGTTGGATATCCATGGAGAAAAACAACTATCTATGCCCACCCCATGAATTAGCGGATATCCGCCCCATGAAATCCGTGGATGTAATTAATCCTCTAGACCCTTACCCACCGGGTCGGATATCCGTGGATACCCGGATCCGTGGATAAAATTGCCATCCTTACCCTCACAATAAAGATCCAACCATTTGCAAGCATTGAAAGATGGGATCAAAGAACTCTAAACATGTGCATGAAAGATGGAGTTCTAACAATAGGACATAGTAACTATGCATGCAACATGAAAGGCTACAAACAAAGATCATGAATAACATGCATTGAAAAATGTTTGTTTGTTTCACATACATAAAAAATAGCATAGTGGAAATTAGCTTGTTCCTCATAGAGTAGCAATATAAATGCATATGACACCTTCAAATTTCACAAGGGTGACTAGAAACAAATAGCACAAGAACAAGTAATAACACAATATGCATCAATTAATAAGCTTTGGAACACTGCACACAGAATGACAACTATGCTCTCCTAATGGTGCCTAAAGGTAGAAGGTGGAGACTCAATAATGGCGGAAGAAAGGCCTTTTTGTAAAGGAAGCAGGGATTACAAGTTTCAAAAAGAGCTTCCAAAAATTATGGTAATTGTTAGCTTTAAGCCCTCATTGCCCTATCATAAGCATCTTGAAGTGGTTAAGGTTAAAGTGGCAAAGGTGGAGTATATGTTTGATGAAGTATAAGTTGGCAATCTCAAGTCCCTTGAATACGAGGGCCACACATCATGCATACTCAACTTTGGGTCCAAGTAAGTTCTTGTGATTGTAAGTATTTGCATATCACTGAGAACCGCCAACGGGGTACCCCTTGCACATGGTACAGGAGCTTTCCCATAACAAAAATGACAAGGCAAGCAGACAATGAGCATCTCAGCAATCTTCTTATGTACCATGGGAATATGGTGCTTTTTTCTCTCTTTCCTCTTTTCTCAATGTGTATCTTTTTTTATAAGAAGAATGCTTCATAGATGTCACTATGGTGATGCTGCAAGTTTCCACCATGATTAGGCATGGCTTAGGCTAGCGGCCCAGGAGTTTCTCTAACACAGGATACAAACTCCATGGACTTACAAGTTTCCTCTTTATTTCACACCGGTGACATGCATAGACAAAAGAACATGATATCAACTGAGTACAAAGTACAAGTGCAATGTTGAAAACGTTCCCCGTGATAGCATGGTTCTGCTAATTCCAACTTATAAGTGCAAGCATATACACCAAAGTTGTCACAATGGTTAAAGTTTATTAGGGGCAAAGAATATAAAGTGTGCCATCAAGTTCGTGAGGGCTTTAATCACTAAGTTTTCACATAACAAAATAGTTTTTAATTTGAAGATAGTTGAAAACAAGAATATACTTGGAATGGTGTAACACACCATGCATAGGAGTTTATAGTGGACACTTTGGAATAACTTGGTTTCTTGGGAGTTTGAGGCATGAGTAGAACTTACTCATACAAGTGGAGGCTATCAAAAGACTGGGAGCAACCAACTAAGAGAGCATAATGGCCATAATCATGCAGTGCAACAAAGCATACTAATCAAATCAAAGAGTGGTACTTACAAGTCAAGGACTAAATGATCATAGAGGCTAATGGTGACTTGTGAGAGTCATAACATGGTGTGAGCATGTGCCAAGTCAACCCAAGCAAAACATCAAAGGAGAATACCACAATACTATGCTTTTGCATGCTAAAACAACGCATAATTTCATCAAGGCACACTAAGCAATCCTAATTGTTTGGAACAAGGCATGCTACAACAATAATCACTAAGCATAATTCTAAAACAACACCTAGTATGTCATGCTAAAGTCTAAGTCACAGTCAATGCAAGCTCCTCTTGCACTTCAAGCAAGAACTTACTACTCCTTTCCAACACCAAGCAAATTATTTGTAAAACAACACAGCGAGATCGGGGGTCCAAACTACTTTATTCAAGCAAACTAAACAACCTAAGAAAAACAAACGAAAACTAAGACGCTCCAAGAACAACACAACTGTGCAAGAAACAATAAAAACAAAGTGTCTAGACAGACCTGAGCTTTTTATTGATGAAGAAGGGGGTGCCTTGGGCATCCCCAAGCTTTGACGCTTATACCTCTTGGATATTTCTTGGGGTGACACCATAGTGGCATCCCCAAGCTTGAGCTTTTGTCCATTCTTCATCTCATTGCATCATTCTCTCTCTACACCTGAAATTTTTTCCTTCATATAAAACTTCACACAATCTTCATTAGCAACATTAGTGTATTCAAAAGAGATTAGACCTCTGGCAAAGCTTTGGAAAAGCAAGGCTTTTCACTAAAAACACAAGCTACTGTAGTAACTCCTTAAAAAAGCTCAATTCACCTAAATAGAACTCAAAAAGGAATCCATAAGAAGCAAATGCAAATAATGGCAGAAATCTGTCAAAACAGACCACCAGGTAGAAACCAATTTTTTCGAACATCTTCTGTTCCTCAAATCAAAAAGTGTTGAACTAACTAAAGTTAGCTAACATACTGGGGGATTTATTCATAAATTTTGAGCTAAATCCGAGTTACAAAGACTCCTCACGATTTTTTTGGTGGAGGACGGAAATCTGTTTCAGGACAGCAACTCCCCAAATCTTACTTCCCTCTCATTAGAGGTCATTCTTGGCACAAAAAGTGTAACATCCCAAAAATACCAAACTTAGATCATCAAAACACTAAGCATCAAGATTAGGGTTAACAAAAACTTTTCTAAGTAAACCCATGAATGCATGTATATGTGTATGCATGGATTTTGAATTTCTTTAAAAACCACCTTGTTTGTGTGATACATTGCTTGTAAAATGTTTCTTAGGTGAAATAAACATCATATAAAACATTCCCCACACTTTTCCTAAAGACAAGTAAATCAAAACAAATATATTAAGTGAATGGTCATTTTGACCAATTTAACTCCCATGCCTACTTTGGCTGTCTCAAACTTTCAAAACCTAACAGAAACTTTTCTGGATCTTTGCACCCCTTGAATGTACTCATAACAAAGTATCAAGGCCCACTTTGTGATCATCCAGAAACTTTCAAATGCATAGTTTAAATGACAATTCAAAATTGAATCGTCTTCATATGGGAAGATCCCACTTTTTCAAAACCTACTCAAACAAGCTCAACTTTCAAAACCCAAGCATCTGCAGACTCACCAGCACCAATCTAGCAAACCCACCAAAATTCATTTCAAAATTCAAAACTTGATCTCATGCGGCCATTTCATCAAACAGGTTGCAGACACAAATCAAACAAAACATCAAACACTATAGTGTGCAGTGTTTTGAGCCTAACTTGTTCCCTAGTTAGCTCACACACAACTCAGTAGATCATCTAGAAAGATTAGCCCAACACTAGCACCCCTGTGAGCTTGCCATTGTCATTAATGGTGAACAACCGAGCACCCCCATGTCACCCCATTGTGGACAGCAAGCTAGGAGCAGCAGCAAGCCTAGCCAGCATGTCTGGGAGGCAGCCCACCGTCCATCGCCACTGCCTGTCCCAGCTGCGAGCGTTGCCAAGCCCTGGACCACGCGCACAAGGCACGCCCAGACCATGCCGAGCGTGCGCCAGAGCGCCACCCTCGACCATCACCCACAGACCGCGCGCCGCCCTCACCGCGTGCACACACGATCACCACCGACCCAGGAGACCGCCAGACATCCCCGTTTGCCGCCCCGTGCCATACAGCCACCGCCCGCCGTCGAAGACGCCGCCTCTGCCGCGCAGAGCACCGCCCGTTCCAGACCAAACCACACCGCCCCATGCCTCGCGACCATGTCGTTGAGCATCGCCAGGAGACACAACACCGTCCCCTACCCTTGCCCATGCCATTAGCCGCCTGTAACGTCGCCCCCGACGAGCTCACCGTGCGTCCCGACGGTCCCCTCGCTTGACTATAAATAGAGGCCACCCCCGCACGATTTCTTCACACCATATCACTCCCCTCTCCCCACTGACCGTGCCACACCATTCTTAGAGCAAGCCGAGCACCACCTCGCCGGAATTTCACTAGAGCCTGCCGCTGCCGGAGAAGAAGGGAGCCAGCAATTGGAGCCGCCCCAGGAGAAGCCACCGGTACCAGGAGGTTCGCCGTCGTCGACTTCGTCGTTCGCCCGCCTCGCCGACCCTCGCCCGTACCCCGGTGAGCCCCCAGCACCCCTCACTGGCCGCGCTAGGTTTCGTTCTCGCCGGAGTTGTCGCGCGTCGACGATGACCCTCAGCCGTTGGATTAGAACTGGATCGAACGATCCACATTGCCCCATACCGCTTCGCCCAGCCCCGTGTCACTGACGAGTGGGGACACCCACTTAAGCAGCCCGCGGGAGTACTGCGCTTAGCAGGCCGGCCCGTTAGAATTTCCCGCGCAGCCCAACAATTCAAATTAAAACTTTCCTATTTCAATTTAGAAACACTTCAGCACCCAACTTCAAAAATCAACCCAGATCGATTCAGTGCACCAAATTGGATGAAACCAATTTTGTTGGAAAGGTCTATGAATGCTTAATCCAAGCCCGTTGGATTCAAGTCATTTGGATCTGTAGATCACCCATAGCAAAAATAACAAGGCAGAAGCTTTTCTGCATTCAAACATTTTTTAAATTTAAACCATAAAAGCTTTTGAGTTGATTCCAACTCTCAAAAATCACATTTAACCATAATTTTCAGAATATATAAAAATATATATAGGTTTACTTGCAGAAATATTGTTCAAGTAATAAAAGAATGCTTCATAAGCATTTCTAGCCACCTTAATTAATTAAAATAAAAGGGTAAAACCTTATTAAATTGTGACACCACTTTAAATCACATTCCCATGGACTACAATATGTGGTGATGACATGTGTCAACATGATCTCATGTTTAGTTTGGAGAATATTAAATCTTAAGTAGTTCTTCAATGAGTAGAAATTACTTTTCTAAAAATAAAAGAAATTTAAAGCCAAGCTTTAACCTTGTAATTCTAGAGATGATGCTAGATCATCTATAGGACCCTTGTGTGTGATGATTGCAAGTAGTTAAGTATTGTTTGGTGATTGTGTACCTCGTATTTATTCATAGACGCTAGTACCGACCAAGGATACGAGGAGGAAGGAGGATACTACGAAGAGGAAGCCGAGGAGAACTTCAACCACTGCTCTGCACAAGGCAAGCTGATACTATAACAATGCAAGATAAAACTTGCAAGACACTCTACTTTAGCAAGCCTAATGCAAGCTTATATTGACATGGATGCAAGCTAACACTTGCAAGATACCTTACTGATGCCACAAACCCATACATGTGACCCTACTTGCTTGTTAAAAACCAATGCTAGTTTTATGTGCAAGCATCTTACTTTATTTCTTTATCAAAGCTTACTTAGAGTCTACCTAAGAGTTTGGTAGATACTAGACAGTTGTGCTGAAGGTTGCATAAAGAGCATAAAATTTGTCCTAAGCTAGAAACCTTGATATCAGCCTAAGATATAAGGTTGGACTTAGTGAAACTCCACTAGTTAACACCCCTCATTAGTACTACCCCCACCTGTAGATGCTAGTGCTAAGCATAAAACTTGATCAACTTTAGATGGGAATACTTGATGGAAAAATGGTTATGAAAACCTTGGAATGATGGATCATTCTATTGAAATGTTTTGTACATGTGTTTCCAAACACTTGATGATTTTGGTGATGAAAATGTTGAGGCATGAGCCTTAGCCCTTTATAAAACTGATGGTTGTCTGGATGCGATACCATTCCAATTTTAGCGTACAACCACAATACCCGAATATTGGGTAGGGCTTGACTGGAAACTTATATACCTTAGTATTAGTTCCCTCACGGCCAAGGTCTGAGCTGAGGCTACCTTGTGAAGATTGTCCACCTGTGCAGTACCCAAGATGACAGTGGTCATGGTTGGGAGGCCAAACTCACAAGAGAGGTGCTTATACTAGGGAGTGTAATTGAAAGGTTAGGATTGATTATCCGCATACTGAGTATGGTGAATTCAGGATTTGTTCCTGACGGATGTATCGAATGTTGTGGTGAAAGTGTACAATCTCTGTAGAGTGTCAAACTATTCGAATAGCCGCGTCCGCGGTTATGGACAGTTGGAGTGGCCATACTGTTCCCCCGTCAGACCTTTTAAAATGACTTGTGAAATGAATTGCGACTTTGACTTGACCACAACAGAGTTGTGACCTGGATTACAAGATCCCATTTAGGAGTTATAAAATTGTGACTAGCTTTGGAACTTAGTAAAGATAAACCTGGCTTTTTGCAAAACAACCCTAGAGCCTAGTGTCCTATTATCCAAAAAACCCCTTTACTTGTTAGTATTAGTTTGCGAGTACTTAAAGAGTACTCATGGCTTTGTCCCTGGCTATTCCCATGGCCAGACTATGAAGAGGAGTACCTGGAGGATGGACCCCAGGAAGGTTACGACAACTAGGATCATCTCCCATCGTCAGCATTGCCTGTGACACCGAAGATGGAGCTTCGCCTACGCTACCGTTATTATTACGTATTCCGCAGCTTGATGTTGTATTAAGAACTGGATCATGAGATCCCTATTTGTGTAAGAACTTATGTATCGTTTGTAATGGATGAAGTACTATGGTATCCAATTCTGTTATGTCTCGCAAAAATGGTAATCCTGGGATTGCGATGTATGGCATAACAGGCATCTAGGATTGAAAAATCCGGGTGTTGACAAGTTAGTATCAGAGCCATCCTGACCATAGGAGACCCTAGTTAGATTGGACGTTGAACCAAAAACTTAGTTTCAAAACCAAAGAACAAAAATATTTATGAAAACTTATTCTCATTCTTATCTCCTTAATTCTTTCATAAAACTTCATGTTCCTAAAAAAAAAACTCTTGCAAAATAGATAAAATTTTGACACACTTGATCACTTTGCTAATCTACCCATCCTCTATTTTTATAGATGGACGTGAAGTATAGCAAGTTTTACCAACTCGGGAATGGAGGAGACCTTATCTTTGAGAGGGATCTGGATCAGCTTTCGGAATTTCTGGAGCGTCCGCATCCCGAGTTCTTCGGAGCTCAGCTCAATGATCAAGGGGGAGAAGATCTGTAGTGGCTAATTGTTGCAAGTCTCCGAGGAAAGATTGAAGCTCCCACTGTGGAGGGAATTTAGTTTACCTTGAGGGAAAACAACTGGCTCGATGGACTTTCCAGAGCAATGCAGGAAGCTCTTTCCCGTCTATGTGGGCAGAGCATCAATCATATCAAGGGTACTCGCTTTGAGTTTGCCCAAGGCGTGATGCAAATGGCCAACCCCTGGAAGCCCCATACCACCCCGAGCTGAAGACTCAATTGTACCACCTTAGCTTCATGATGTATGATCGTCAGCAGGAACTGGACAACTGCCGTGACTATTGCAACCACAAGTCTGCCATCATCAAGACGAAGGATCAGACCATCGCCATGCTAGCAAAGGATCGCAAGTTTCGCCGCCGTCAACTCGACAAGAAGGAGCGCATTATTGCCCGTCTTCGCCATCGCATCTCATCTCTGGAAGAGACCATCCACGAGAGAGACATGCAGTTAGAGGAAAGGGAGAATGCCGGAGAGGATCTTCGTGGAGACCCTTACTCCTATCTCAGCGATGACGATGATTTTCTGGAGGATCAGGCCATGGACTTCTTCACCGATGAAGATTATTTCGCCTTCATCGATGATGCGGAAGATGATGAAGCCACAGACTCCGAGCAGTAGTAGCACTGAGCACTAGCGTAGTGAGTAGTAGTCGGTCCCACTGTATCGTAGTTTCCAGAATGGTTCTTAAAACCATCTGTTTTTCTTTGTTGTGGTGTGTGTTGTACTGTGTGCTATGAGTGAATGAATGAAAAAGCAAGTTTCTAGAAAAACCTAAGTCAAACTCTAAAAACTTTTCAAAGACCCAAAACCTTAGAAATTTCCCTCTTTTCTCATGATCTATATCAATCTTCAGATGCCACGTGGAGGAAGTGGTTCAGCCTCGGACCCGATGTTGCAGATCCTGCAAATGTTGACTTCGGACCGCGAAGCTGAAAGAGCGGAACGTCAATCCAACCTAGCCACTCTGCAACAGATAGCCCAGCTAGCCCACAACAACCAAGGCCATGGAAATCAGGACAACGACGGATCTAAGCTCAAGAATTTCCAGAATACCAACCCACCCGTTTTCACCAAGTCGGAAGAACCCCTAGACGCCGATGATTGGCTGCAAACCATGGAAAATAACTTAGGAGTAGCCGGAGTAGAAGCCAACGAGAAAGTCTTGTTCGCCACTCATTATCTAGCCGGAGATGCCAGGGCATGGTGGAACAGTGTTCGTGCAATGACCGGAGGCCAAATGATGACCTGGGAGGAATTCAAGGTCAAGTTTAGCAGAACCCATGTGCCACCAGGCTTGATCAAGAGAATGAGAGACGAGTTCAGGGAGTTGAAGCAAGGAAGGATGACTGTAGTGCAATACCGTGACAAAATTTTGTCATTAGCTAGGTATGCCCCGGACGAGATAGACACCGAAGCCAAGAAGAAAGAAAGATTCCTGAATGGTCTGCATGACAAGATGCATACAGTGTTAGTCAATATCCCCTTTGTTGATATTGAAGCCCTTGTCGACTCTGCTATCTAGATGGAAGGAAAGATCAACCAGGCCAATGAGAACCGCAAGTGTCTCATGATGCATCAACCAGGAACCCATCAGACCCCAAACTATCGCCCCAACCCATCTCCAGGATTTGCCCCAAGAACCAACAGACCCCCTATGACCCGTCCGACCTATCCCAACCGTGGAAACCGTAGACCCGGAGGAAATCACAACAACCCCGGCAACTCTAGCAATTTCACCCGTGCCCCACCCAAGTTGAACACCAACAATGCTACCGCCAACCCCAACACTGCCCCAAGGACTGGAAGCAATGTTGTGCCTGTCGCAGCCAAGGACAAGTCACAAGTGACCTGTTATGACTGTGGAAATAAAGGCCACTATTCCAACGAGTGCCCCAACAAGAAGAATGCTACAGCCCCTAATACCAATGTCCCAGCTCAGCAACAGCGTCATGTCCAGCCAGGGAGAAGATTTGCCCCAGGGAATTCACTCAACCGCAATGGCCGTCTTTTTCTCATGCATGCTGAAGAAGCTCAGGAAGCGCCAGACGTCGTGCTGGGTATGTTTTCTGTTAATTCAGTACTTGCAAGAGTGTTGTTTGATTCTGGTGCATCGCATTCATTTGTCACCGAAGAATTTGCTTGCACTAGTAAAATTCAACCAACCAAATTGAAGCATGTGATGATTGTACAAATTCCCGGATCAACCACCAAGGCTAGGCAAATTTGCAAGGCCGTCCCTATCCGAATCCATGGCATAGATTTTTATGCTAATCTAATAGTACTCGGAACTAAAGGTTTGGAAGTAGTACTAGGAATGGATTGGATGTCCAAACATAAAGGATTGATTGACTGTGCCAAGAAAGCCATTACCATGACCAGTACCACCGGAATATCAGTCGAGCATATATATGAAACCTTACCTCGCCAATTCAAGTGTAACAAGAGTCTAGCCCAACCTACCATTGACCAAGTTCGGATAGTCTGCGAATACCCCGATGTATTTCCAGATGTTTTGCCCGGTATGCCCCCAGATCGGGATATCGAGTTTATCATCGAACTAATCCCCGGAACAGGACCCATAGCCCAGAGACCCTATAGTATGAACCCGTCATAACTAGAAGAACTAAAGAAGCAACTGGATCCATGTTAGAAATCGGATTGATTCAACCAAGTGCGTCCCCATGGAGGTCACCTGTCTTGTTTGTGGACAAGAAAGATGGAGGTAACCGTTTGTGTACGGATTATCGGAAGTTGAATGATGTCACCATCAAGAACAAGTACCCCTTGCCTAAGATAGAAGATTTGTTTGATCAGTTGACCGGTGCCCGGGTGTTTTCTAAGATTGATCTTAGGACTGGCTATCATCAACTCAAAATTCGTGCAGAGGATATTCCAAAGACTGCCTTTACCACCAGATATGGATTGTACGAGTATATAGTCATGTCCTTTGGATTAACCAATGCCCCCGCTTATTTCATGAACCTCATGAATAAGATTTTTATGGACTTCCTGGATAAGTTTGTCGTTGTTTTCATCGATGACATTCTGATTTATTTCAAATCAGAAGAAGAACATGAGCTACACCTAAGGACCATTCTTGGAACCCTTAGAGAGCATCAGCTGTATGCAAAGTTTAGCAAATGTGAATTCTGGTTACAGGAAGTAGGATTCCTCGATCACATTGTATCAGCCGGAGGAATTGCCGTAGACCCTGCCAAAGTGAAAGATGTAGAAGATTGGCAAGCCCCAACCACTCAAACCCAAGTTCGTGCTTTTCTCGGATTGGCGGGATATTACCGCAAATTTGTAGAAGGATTCTCTCGTATCGCCCGACCCATGACCCAATTGCTGAAGAAGGACAAGAAGTTTGACTGGACAGACAAGTGTGAAGCGAGTTTTCAAGAACTCAAAAGGAGATTGATTTCAGCCCCAATCTTGATCATGCCGGATATCACGAAGCCCTTCGATGTGTATTGTGACGCATCCAAGATTGGTCTCGGATGTGTGCTAATGCAAGAAGGCAAAGTTATATCTTATCTATCGCGACTTGAAGCAACATGAAAAAAATTACCCAACCCATGACCTCGAACTCGCAGCCGTAGTTCTAGCCCTGAAGACATGGAGACATTACCTGATGGGAAACCGTTGTGAGATTTATTCGAATCACAAGAGCCTAAAGTATATATTCACTCAGAAGGAGCTGAATATGAGGCAGAGAAGATGGATTGAGCTAATCAAGGATTACGACCTGGACATTCACTATCACCCTGGTAAAGCCAATGTGGTAGCCGATGCCCTTAGCAGATTGCCGTGCCGCTTGAACTCCATGATTTTGAAGGAGCAACCAAGTTTGCACAAAGAGATGGAAGATTTTCGAGTGGAATTAGTAAGTGAAGGATTTTTGGCTAGCATAGAAATTCAGCCCACTTTGATCAGTCAGATTAAAGAGGCGCAGAAGGGAAATTCTAGTATCGACGGAATCAAACGTCGTATCGGTACAGGCAAAGTACCCAGATTCACCGAGGACGAAGAAGGAGTTTTGTGGTACAAAGGACGCCTTTGTGTACCAGCAGATTCTGAGTTAAAAGAAGTTATCTTGAAGGAGGCTCATGATACTCTTTATTCTATCCATCCCGGAGGAACTAAGATGTATCAAGATTTGAAAGAGCAATTTTGGTGGCATAAGATGAAGAGAGAAATCGGAAGCTATATCGCCAAGTGTGATATATGTCAGCGAGTCAAGGCAGGACATCAAAGACCCGCTGGATTGTTGCAACCCTTGCAAATTCCGGAATGGAAATGGGATTCTGTAGGAATGGACTTTATCACTGGACTACCTACTTCTAGTAGGGGAAATGACTCTATTTGGGTCATAGTGGACAGATTGTCCAAAGTCGCCCATTTCTTGCCCGTTAAAACTACCTATCAGAGTTCGAAGCTAGCAGAGTTGTACATCGCTAGAATCGTTAGTTTGCACGGAGTCCCCAAGAATATCGTATCGGATCGAGGAACTCAGTTTACCTCGAGATTCTGGAAGAAAGTCCAAGAAGGTTTAGGAACCCGCCTAGATTTCAGTACCACGTATCACCCTCAGACCGATGGACAAACAGAGCGAGTAAACCCAATACTCGAAGATATGCTCAGAGCATGTGTGCTAGAATATGGATCCAAGTGGGAAGACTGTCTGCCGTTTGCAGAATTTTCCTACAACAACAGTTACCAAGCCAGTTTGCAAATGGCCCCATTTGAATTCATGTACGGAAGAAAGTGCCTCACCCCTTTGAACTGGTCGGAAGTAGGAGAGAGTCAGATTTTCGGACCCGACATCCTACGAGAAGCAGAAGAGAAGGTTCACAAGATTCGTGAGCACCTCAAGACAGCCCAATCCCGACAAAAGAGTTACGCCGACAAGAGACGTCGAGACCTCGCCTTCAACATTGGAGATTTTGTTTATCTGAAAGTGTCACCATTGAAGGGAATGCAGCGTTTCCAACTCAAAGGAAAGTTAGCCCCCAGATATATCGGACCTTTCAAAATTCTGAACCGTTAAGGAGAAGTATCGTATCAACTGGAGCTACCAGAAGAGATGTCAGCTGTGCACAATGTGTTCCATATCTCGTTACTTCGTAAATGTCTCGAAGTACCCAAGAAGACCGAAGTGTTCAAAAATATCGATCACCGGACCATAGAGATCAACGATGACCTGACCTATCCTGAAGTACCCATCCGTATATTGGAAGAAGCCTTTCGAACTACCAGAACCCGAAGCATCAAGTTTCTCAAGATTCAGTGGAGCAACCACACAGAAGAGGAAGCTACCTGGGAGCGCGAAGAACTCAAAAAGGAATCCATAAGAAGCAAATGCAAATAATGGCAGAAATCTGTCAAAACAGACCACCATGTAGAAACCAATTTTTTCGAACATCTTCTGTCTCTCAAATCAAAAAGTGTTGAAGTAACTAAAGTTAGCTAACATACTGGGAGATTTATTCATAAATTTTGAGCTCAATCCGAGTTACAGAGACTCCTCACGATTTTTTTGGTGGAGGACGAAAATCTGTTTCGGGACAGCAACTCCCCAAATCTTACTTCCCTCTCATTAGAGGTCATTCTTGGCACAAAAAGTGTAACATCCCAAAACTACCAAACTTAGATCATCAAAACACTAAGCATCAAGATTAGGGTTAACAAAAACTTTTCTAAGTAAACCCATGAATGCATGTATATGTGTATGCATGGATTTTGAATTTCTTTAAAAACCACCTTGTTTGTGTGATCCATTGCTTGTAAAATGTTTCTTAGGTGAAATAAACATCATCTAAAACATTCCCCACACTTTTCCTAAAGACAAGTAAATCAAAACAAATATATTAAGTGAATGGTCATTTTGACCAATTTAACTCCCATGCCTACTTTGGCTGTCTCAAACTTTCAAAACCTAACAGAAACTTTTCTGGATCTTTGCACCCCTTGAATGTACTCATAACAAAGTATCAAGGCCCACTTTGTGATCATCCAGAAACTTTCAAATGCATAGTTTAAATGACAATTCAAAATTGAATCTTCTTCATATGGGAAGATCCCACTTTTTCAAAACCTACTCAAACAAGCTCAACTTTCAAAACCCAAGCATCTGCAGACTCACCAACACCAATCTAGCAAACCCACCAAAATTCATTTCAAAATTCAAAACTTGATCTCATGCGGCCATTTCATCAAATAGGTTGCAGACACAAATCAAACAAAACATCAAACACTATAGTGTGCAGTGTTTTGAGCCTAACTTGTTCCCTAGTTAGCTCACACACAACTCAGTGGATCATCTAGAAAGATTAGCCCAACACTAGCACCCCTGTGAGCTTGCCATTATCATTAATGGTGAACAGCCGAGCACCCCCATGTCATCCCATTGTGGACAGCAAGCTAGGAGCAGCAGCAAGCCTAGCCAACATGTCTGGGAGGCAGCCCACCGTCCACCGCCACTGCCTGTCCCAGCTACGAGCGTTGCCAAGCCCTGGACCACGCGCACAAGACACGCCCAGACCATGCCGAGCGTGCGCCAGAGGGCCACCCTCGACCATCACCCACAGACCGCGTGCCGCCCTCACCGCGTGCACACACGATCACCACCGACCCAGGAGACCGCCAGACATCCCCGTTTGCCGCCCCGTGCCAGACAGCCACCGCCCGCCGTCGAAGACGCCGCCTCTGCCGCGCAGAGCACCGTCTGTTCCAGACCAAACCACACTGCCCCATGCCTCGCGACCATGTCGTTGAGCATCGCCAGGAGACACAACACCGTCCCCTACCCTTGCCCATGCCATTAGCCGCCTGTAACGTCGCCCCCGACGAGCTCACCGTGTGCCCCGACGGTCCCCTCGCTCGACTATAAATAGAGGCCACCCCCGCACGATTTCTTCACACCATCTCACTCCCCTCTCCCCACTAACCGTGCCACACCATTCTTAGAGCAAGTCGAGCACCACCTCGCCGGAATTTCACTGGAGCCTGCCGCTGTCGGAGAAGAAGGGAGCCAGCGATTGGAGCCGCCCCAGGAGAAGCCACCGGTACCAGAAGGTTTGCCGTCGTCGACTTCGTCGTTCGCCCGTCTCGCCGACCCTCGACCGTACCCCGGTGAGCCCCCAGCACCCCTCACTGGCCGCGCTAGGTTTCGTTCTCGCCGGAGTTGTCTCGCGTCGAGGATGACCCTTAGCCGTTGGATTAGAACTAGACCGAACGATCCACATTGCCCCATACCGCTTCGCCCAGCCCCGTGTCACTGACGAGTGGGGACATCCACTTAAGCAGCCCGCGGGAGCATTGCGCTTAGCAGGCCGGCCCGTTAGAATTTCCCGCGCAGCCCAACAATTCAAATTAAAACTTTTCTATTTCAATTTAAAAACACTTCAGCACCCAAATTCAAGAATCAACCCAGATCGATTCAGTGCACCAAATTGTATGAAACAAATTTTGTTGGAAAGGTCTGTGAATGCTTAATCCAAGCCCGTTGGATTCACGTCATTTGGATCTGTAGATCACCCATAGCAAAAATAACAAGGCAGAAGATTTTCTGCATTCAAACATTTTTTAAATTTAAACCATAAAAGCTTTTGAGTTGATTCCAACTCTCAAAAATCACATTTAACCATACCTTTCAGAATATATAAAAATATATATAGGTTTACTTGCAGAAATATTGTTCAAGTAATAAAAGAATGCTTCATAGGCATTTCTAGCCACCTTAATTAATTAAAATAAAAGGGTAAAACCTTATTAAATTGTGACACCACTTTAAATCACATTCCCATGGACTAAAATATGTGGTGATGACATGTGTCAACATGATCCCATGTTTAGTTTGGAGAATATTAAATCTTAAGTAGTTCTTCAATGAGTAGAAATTACTTTTCTAAAAATAAAAGAAATTTAAAACCAAGCTTTAACCTTGTAATGCTAGAGATGATGCTAGATCATCTATAGGACCCTTGTGTGTGATGATTGCAAGTAGTTAAGTATTGTTTGGTGATTGTGTACCTCGTATTTATTCATAGACGCTAGTACCGACCAAGGATACGAGGAGGAAGGAGGATACTACGAAGAGGAAGCCGAGGAGAACTTCAACCACTGCTCTGCACAAGGCAAGCTGATACTATACCAATGCAAGCTAAAACTTGCAAGACACTCTACTTTAGCAAGCCTAATGCAAGCTTATATTGACATGGATGCAAGCTAACACTTGCAAGATACCTTACTGATGCCACAAACCCATACATGTGACCCTACTTGCTTGTTAAAAACCAATCCTAGTTTTATGTGCAAGCATCTTACTTTATTTCTTTATCAAAGCTTACATAGAGTCTACCTAAGAGTTTGGTAGATACTAGACAGTTGTGCTGAAGGTTGCATAAAGAGCATAAAATTTGGCCTAAGCTAGAAACCTTGATATCAGCCTAAGATATAAGGTTGGACTTAGTGAAACTCCACTAGTTACCACCCCTCATTAGTACTACCCCCACCTGTAGATGCTAGTGCTAAGCATAAAACTTGATCAACTTTAGATGGGAATACTTGATGGAAAAATGGTTATGAAAACCTTGGAATGATGGATCATTCTATTGAAATGTTTTGGACATGTGTTTCCAAACACCTGATGATTTTGGTGATGAAAATGTTGAGGCATGAGCCTTAGCCCTTTATAAAACTGATGGTTGTCTGGATGCGATACCATTCCAATTTTAGCATACAACCACAATACCCGAATATTGGGTAGGGCTTGACTGGAAACTTATATACCTTAGTATTAGTTCCCTCACGGCCAAGGTCTGAGATGAGGCTACCTTGTGAAGATTGTCCACCTGTGCAGTACCCAAGATGACAGTGGTCATGGTTGGGAGGCCAAACTCACAGGAGAGGTGCTTATACTAGGGAGTGTAACTGAAAGGTTAGGATTGATTATCCGCATACTGAGTATGGTGAATTTAGGATTTGTTCCTGACGGATGTATCGAATGTTGTGGTGAAAGTGTACAATCTCTGTAGAGTGTCAAACTATTCAAATAGCCGCGTCCGCGGTTATGGACAGTTGGAGTGGCCATACTGTTCCCCCGTCAGACCTTTTAAAATGACTTGTGAAATGAATTGCGACTTTGACTTGACCACAACAAATTTGTGACCTGGATTAGAAGATCCCATTTAGGATTTATAAAATTGTGACTATCTTTGGAACTTAGTAAAGATAAACCTAGCTTTTTGCAAAACAACCCTAGATCCTAGTGTCCTATTATCCAAAAACCCCCTTTACTTGTTAGTATTAGTTTGCGAGTACTTAAAGAGTACTCATGGCTTTGTCCCTGGCTATTCCCATGGCCAGACTATGAAGAGGAGTACCTGGAGGATGGACCCCAGGAAGGTTACGACAACTAGGATCATCTCCCATCGTCAGCATTGCCTGTGACACCGAAGATGGAGCTTCGCCTACGCTACCGTTATTATTACGTATTCCGTTGCTTGATGTTGTATTAAGAACTGGATCATGAGATCCCTATTTGTGTAAGAACTTATGTATCATTTGTAATGGATGAAGTACTATGGTATCCAATTCTGTTATGTCTCGCAAAAATGGTAATCCTGGGATTGCGATGTATGGCATAACAGGCATCTAGGATTGAAAAATCCGGGTGTTGACAAAAAGCAAACCAAAAGGATAAGGAAAGGTCATTACAGAAGTAATAACTTCCAAGACTCAAGGAAACTCTTGGGTTATCTCCCAACAAGTACTTTTCTTTAACGCCTTTAAGTTAGGCACAAGAAGCAAGAAGAATCAAGTGTTTTCAAATGAGGAAGCATTAACATCAAACCTTGCTTTCAAAGGGGGAGCAAAGAGAAACTTCTCTCTTGTCATTGGGAAGTGTTCAATACCTTTCTTGAATGGAAAATTATATTTAATGGTGCATTCTTTCATATCAATGATGGCACCAACTGTTCTAAGAAAATGTCTTCCCAAAGTAATAGGACAAGAAGCATTGGATGCAACATAAAAAACATAGAAATCCACAGGGACATAAGCATTATTAACCATAATGAGAACATCATTAATACTTCCCATGAGTTTCTTCTTAGCATTATCATTGAGTGGGACATCTAAATAACAATCCTCGAATGGTGGCAAATGCAGCATTTCATAAATCTTCCTAGGCATAATAGAGACACTAGAACCAAGATCACATGAAGCTTTAACGTCAAAGTCATTCACTTGCATATTAATAATGGGTTCCCAACTATCTTTTACTTTCCTAGGAATAGAAGCTTTGTGTTTTAGCTTCTCTTCCATAATCTTAACAAGAGAATCTGTAATGTGTTTGGTAAAGGCAACATGCATATCACTAGCATCAGGACTTCTATCAAGATTTTGCAAGAACATAATCACTTCAGAAATATTGCAACCATCAATATCAAAGTCAAACTTGGCATTACTAGTAGTAGGCTCAATAGGCTTAGGCATAGTAGGAGGAGGAATAGGGACTACTTGTGGTTTAGTGGTGATGGTGCACACACTATTGTTTCTATCAATTTCAGCTTCCCTTTCCCACTTAGCATGAAGTTGAGCTAACAGCCTAACATTTTCATCAATAGTAACTTGTATGGCATGAGCAGTAGAAAAGGTATTTTCCATAGCTTCAGGTTTAGCAGCCATTTTATTAATCAAAGAGGACTGAGCTTCAGACAAAGAGGATATATTTTTCTCAACAGTTAAAAGCTTTTCCTCTATAGTATTATTGAAAGTGGTTTGTTTACTAATAAAGTCTTTGAGCATGACTTCAAGTTCAGAGGGGGCACTTCTAGCATTATTGTAAGAGCTTCCATAGAAATTGCCATTATTGGGAGGATAAGGCCTATAATTGTTGTTGCTACCAAAATTATTCCTATAGGCATTGTTGTTGAAATTGTTGTGTCTAATGAAGTTCACATCAACTTTCTCTTCTTGAGAAACCAAAGAGGCTAAGGGAACACTATTAGGATCTAAAGGACCTTTCCCATTAACAAGCATAGCCATAATAACATCAATCTTTTCACTCAAAGAGGAAGTTTCCTCAACAAAATTTACCTTCTTACCATGTGGAGCTCTCTCAACATGCCATTCAGAGTAGTTAACCGTCATATTATCAAGGAGCCTTGTTGCAGCACCCAAAGTGAGGCCCATAAAGGTACCTCTAGCAGCTGAATCCAACATATTTCTTGAGGAGAAGTTCAAACCTGCATAAAAAGTCTGGATAATCATCCAAGCAGTGAGTCCATGAGTAGGGAAATTTTTAACCAAAGATTTCATTCTTTCCCAAGCTGGAGCAACATGTTCACTATCAAGTTGTTTAAATTTCATAATATCACTTCTCATAGATATAATCTTAGCAGGAGGATAGTACTTTCCAATAAAAGCATCTTTGCAGTTAGTCCAAGAATCAATACTATTTTTAGGCAAAGAAAGCAACCATTCTTTAGCTTTTCCTCTCAAGGAGAAAGGAAAAAGCTTGAGCTTAATAATATCTCCATCTACATCCTTATACTTTTGCATCTCACAAAGTTCAACAAAGCTACTGAGATGGGCATCAGGATCATCAGAACCAGCACCATAAAATTGCTCTCTCATCACAAGATTCAACAAGGTAGGCTTAATTTTATAAAAGGTAGCATTAGGAGTAGGTGGAGTAATAGGTGTGCTAAGGAAATCATTGTTGTTGGTGCTAGTGAAGTCACACAACTTGGTGTTCTCAGCAGAGTTCATTTTGGCAAAGGTGGGCAAGCCAAAAATAGTAGCAACAGCTAGAGCAGGAGCTATTTTTTGTGTTTTCTGAAAAGAGGCAAACAAAACCAAGCAAAAGATACAAAGAAAACAAAAAACAAAGTAAATAGAAAGGAAGTGAAGGAATCCCCTTGTGAAGACGTCCTTAGCCTCCCCGACAATGGCGCCATAAAAGCTTGATGGCTGCATATCTTATGTGGAGCCTGTTGGGAACCCCAAGAGCAGGGTGTGAAGCAGCACAGCAGCAAGTTTTCCCTCAGTAAGAAACCGAGGTTATCGAACCAGTAGGAGGAAGGAAACGTCACACAGGTGTTGCAAGCAACGCGGATACTTGCACAACACAAACTCAAGACTTTGCCCCAACGAATCAGTGAGGTTGTCAAGCTCACCGGTTTGCTGTAACAAAGGATTAAACATATGGTGTGGAAGGTAATGGTTTGCAGCAAGTAAACAAGTAACAGTGGAAGATGTATCAATGGTAAATATTGGACCGGGGTCCATAGTTCACTAGAGGTGCTCTCCTTAGATAAACAACATGGCATGAAGGGTAAACAAATTACAGCAGGGTAATTGACAGGAACTGAGCAAGGAATAACAATGCAATTACTAGTCAGAAAGATCCTATGAGATTTGATTAGGCAATACAACAACATAAATAGACCGCCATCCATCTGCATCTATGACTAGAAGTCCACCTTCAGGTTATCATCCGAACCCCCTCCAGTATTAATTTGCAAGCAACACACTACTGCTTTAAGCAAAGTGTGTAAGGTAAACAGTCCACATGTTCCATGAACAAGAGACCGTTGTTTTCTCCATAGTAGCAACAACACATCTACAACCGAAGAGATTATTGCCACTTCCCTTGGAAACTAGAGGCATGAACCCACTATCGAGCATAAATACCCCCTCTTGGAGTCACTAGCAACTACTTGGGCAAGATAGCTACTAACAACAGAGAGCATGCAAGATCACAAACAACACAGACATGATAGAATCATAAACACAAAACCATTAATCAAACCAACATAATAATCTCAATATCCATCGGATCCCCGCAAACACAACATGCATGATTACAAATAGGTTAGATCTTGATCATGAACGAAGCTCACAAGATCTATACATGAAATCACAAAGGAGGAGATATAACCATCTAGCTACTACATGGACCCATAGTCCAAGGTGGAACTACTCACGCATCATACAGGAGAGAAGGCCTCCGAGATGATCTCCCCTCCGGCAGGGTGACGGGAAGAACTTCAGATCCCCTCGATCAAGGGACGATGGTGGCGGCGGCTACAAACGGTTTCATGGAGATTTGATCGGGTGCTTAGGGTTTATGCATCGGGGGCTTCTTATAGGCGAAGGGGGAGGCCGAGGAAGCGGCCAGAGGGGGCAAACCCTACCCAGGCGCGAGGTAGGGCCCACCCGCGCCTAGGGGGGGGGGGTTAGCCGCCCTGGCATGCCTCCTCGTCTCCCCTCTGGACTTTTTGTTCCCCACGGAAAGTAATTGACTTTGACGTTTGTCCCATCCAATTCCGAGAATATTTCTTTACTAACTTTTCTGAAACCAAAAACAGCAGAAAACAGGCATGTGGCACTATTGCAACTTGTTAGTAGGTTAGTACCAGAAAACATGTTAAAAGCACCTCAAAGTGTAGACAAGTAAAGAAAAGTAGATACTAAACAAGCATGGAGCATGAAAAATTATAGATACGTTTCCAACATATCAAAGGTTTGTAACATCCCAAAAATATTGATCAAGATTATCAAGTTCCAATCACCAAAATTTAGGGTTAACAAAAATCATATGAATGCACGTGTGTATGTGATGATTGTATGAATGCATGAATGGACATGTGTGATTGTTGTGAATAGCAAGGAATGGTTTAAATATGAAAACCACATCATCTAAATCAATTCCAAGCAGAAACAAATCAAGAGAAATTCAAAAACAAACAAAATAAGGAAATGGTCATTTTTGCCAATCTTGCTCACTAGGCCACTTTGAGTGTTTCTAGTCCAAGATTTCAAACAGAAACAATTCCAATTATTTTCACCCCTTGCTAGACCAAGTAAAAGTGAACCCGATCCCACCTTTCAAACTCACAGAAACATTTGGCAACTTGATTCAAATGGCAATTCAAAATTGAATCTATATCATATGGGAAGATCACCCATTTTTAAAAACCAACCAAACCAGTGCACCTTGACAAAACCAACTAACCAGAGACTACCTAGTATGTGACTAGTACACTCACCAATTTTCATTCAAAAATTCAAATTCAAATCTATTTTGGCCATTTCATCAAACACCTTGCAAACATAAATCAAACAAAACAACAAACACTATAGTGAGCAGTGTTTGTGCCTAACTTGTATCCCCTCTAGCTCACAACACACTATCAGTAGATGATCAAACTTAATTAACGAGCCCTATCTCACTGTAAGCTTGATATTTCCATCAATGGTGAGCATGCCGAGCCCCAAATGGCCATCCCATTGTCGACACCAAGCTAGGAGCAGCTCTAGCCTCGCTAACCTTGTCTGGGACACTGACCACCGTCCACCGACACCCCCTGTCCAACGCCAACGCACTGCCAGCCCCTAGACCACCCTATAACCGCTGCACCCTATGCCTCTGTGACATGCCGAGAGCGCGCCAGAGCACCGCACTCAACACGCGAGCACAGACCGCGCGCCGCCCTCGCCGCTTGCGTGCGTGATCACCACCGCCCTAGGAACTGCTAGGACATGCCCGTTCGTCGCCGCGCGACCAGGACAGCTCGTGCGCCATTAAAACCTCCGTCGAACCCGCCCCGAGCACCACAACATTCCGACCAGTTCGCCCTGCCCCACGCCTCGCGATCATGCCGTTGAGCTTCGCCAGGAGGTAAAGCACCGCCCTACCGTCGCCCATGCAATTAGCTCACTATGACAATGACCACGACGATCTCCACCCGCGCCCTTCGGTCCCCACGCTGCACTATAAATAGAGGCCACCCCTGTTCGATTTCAGCACACCATCACACTCCCCACTCTCTCAGAACCACCCCACCTCATCCCCAGAGCAAGGCGAGCAGCAGGTCGCCAGAATTTCGCCCGAGTCTGCCGCGGAGGAGGATAAGAGGAGCCAGCGATTGGAGCCGCCTCAGCTGCCGGTACCAGGAGGATCACCGTCGTCGACTTCGTCGTTCGCCCCCATCGCCGACCCTCGCCTAAGCCCCGGTGAGAGTCACATGACCCCCAGTGGCCGCACTAGGGTTCAGTTTCGCTGGCGTTGCCCGATGGAGACGACAAGCCCCAGCTGTTGGATTAGATATTGATCGTATGGTCTAGATTTCCCCATACCCCTTCGCACCCCCTGTCTCACTGACTGGTGGGGACATTCACTTAAACCCACCCGCGCGCACTGTGCATCGTGGGCCGGCCCAGTTAACTTCCCGCGTGACCCAGTAATTCAAATTTAGGTTTATCTATTTAAACTCAAACTTAGTTCTGGCAGTAACTTTAAAAATCATTTCAAAGAGATTCACTAAACCAAATTGCATGAAACTAATTTTTCTAGAAAGGTACTGAAATTCTTAATCCAAGCCCATTGGATTCAAATCATTTAGATTTGTAGATCATCTATAGTAAAAATAACAAGGCAGCGGCTTTTCTGCATTCAAACATTTTTCAAAATTCAACCACAAAAGCTTTTGAGTTGATTCCAACTCTCAAAAATCACATTTGACAAGACCTTTCTGAATATTTAAAAATATCTAGGTTTACTTGCAGAAATAATGGAAAACTAATAAAAGAATGCCTCATAGGCAATTCTAGTCACTTTATTTAATTAAAATAAAGGGTTAAACCTTATTAAATTGTGACACCACTTTAAATCACATTCCCAAGTACTGAAATTTGTGGTGATGACATGTGTTAACATGATCCCATGTTTTAGTTGGAGAATATTAAATCTTAAGTAGTTTTTCAATGAGTAGAAATTACTTTTCTAAAATAAAATAAATAAGACAAGTGCTTTAATCCTTGTGATAATAGTGATGATGCTAGATCATCTAGTTTGAATCTTTGTGTGCTAAATAAAGTAGTTAAGAATTGTTTGGTGATTGTGTACCTCGTATTTAATTATAGATGCTAGTACCGACCAAGGATATGAGGAGGAAGGAGAATACTACGAGGAAGAAGAAGAGGAGAACCTCAACCACTGCACTGCACAAGGCAAGCTACCACTTGCATGTTACCTATGCAAGCTAACATTTGTAACTGTGAAAACTATGTGATCTATGCAATGCATTGGGCATGCCTTGGTTATACCCCTTGATGATACATAATCCCAGTTTTACCTACAAGCTTAGATATTTTATTTCTTTATCAAAGCTCCTTAGCTTGTTTATTTAGTGACTTGTAGATTTTAGAAAGATGTTTAAAGGTAGCATAAAGAGCATAAACCTTGGCATAAGTTAGATAATCTTGATGTCATCCTGAGGCATGAGATTGAACTTAGATCTTTCACACTTGTTTACCACCCCTCATTAGTGTTTACCCCCACTTGTAGATGCTAGTGCTAAGCATAAAACTTGATCACTTTAGATGGGAGTACTTGGTGAAAATGGTTATGAAAACTTTAGAATGATGATGCATTCTACTGAAATGTTTTGACATGTGTTCTTGAACACCAGATGGTTTTGATGATGAAAATGTTGAGGCATGAGCCCAACCCCTTTATAAAACTGATGGTTGTCTAGATGCGATACCATTCCAATTTTACCGTACAACCACAATACCCGAAATTTGGGTAGGGTTTGACTGGAAGTTTATATACCTTAGTATGGGTTCCCTTGCGACCAAGGTTTGAGCTGAGGCTACCTTGTGAAGATTGTCCACCTATGTACTTCCCAAGATGATAGATGGTTATGGTTGGGAGGCCAAACTCATAGGAGAGGTGCCTATACTAGGGCGTGTAATTGAAAGGTTAGGATTGATTATCCGCATACTGAGTATGGTGAATTCAGGATTGTTCGTAACGGATCTATCGAATATTGTGGTGAAAGTGTACCAACTCTGTAGAGTGTCAAACTATTCGAATAGCTGCGTCCACGGTTATGGACAGTTGGAGTGGCCATACTGTTCCGTCGTCATATGTTTTCAAAATGACTTTTTGAAATGACGTGACTTTGACTTGACCACAACAAGGTTGTGATATGAAAATTCAAGTTCCCACTTAGGTGTTATAAAACTTTCTTTGCTTCTGAACTCAGTTAAGGTAAATCTGGGTTTTTGCAAAACAACCTAGAGCCTAGTAATTTCTACTCAAAACCACTTCACTTGTTAGTATTAGTTTGCGAGTACTTAAAGAGTACTCATGGCTTTGTCCCTGGCTATTCCCATGGCCAGACTATGTAGAGGACTATCAGGAGGACGAGCTGTAGGAAGGTTACAACAACTAGGATCATCTCCCATCGTCAGCATTGCATGTGACCATGAAGATGGAGCTTCGCCCATGCTACCGTTATTATTACGTTATTCCACTTCTATGATTGTATTAAGACTGGATCATGAGGTCCTTTATTTGTTGTAAGAACTTATGTATGGTTTGTAATGGATGATGTACTGTGATATCCAATTTGTTATGTCTCGCAAAAATGGTAATCCTGGGATTGTGATGTATGGCATAACATGCATCTGGGATTGAGAATCCGGGTGTTGACAAGTTGGTATCAGAGCCATCCTGACCATAGGATAGCCTAGTTTAGAATGGACGTTTGAATCCAAAAACCTAGTTTCAAAACAAAGGAAGTGAGTATTTATGAAAACTTATTCTCATTCTTACCACTTAGATTCTTTCATGAAAATTCATGTTACTCGAAACTTCTTTCAAACTTACATAAAATTTGACACACGTGATCACTCTACTAACTTACTCATCCTATATTCTTATAGATGGGCGTGAAGTATAACAAGTTCTATCAGTTGGGGAATGGAGGAGATCTCATCTTTGAGCGTGACTTGGACCAGCTTTCGGAACTTTTGGAGCGTCCGCTGACATGGTTATACCCTACGGGTACGTTACTTCAGCATACCTGGTCCAGCCCAAGGAAGGCCCACAACAGACATACGCTGGCCCATGAAGATTTTCGGGTGGCCAAGGCCCATGACGCCTTCGGATCCTTGGAGAGCAAGACTAGCATAGATAGGAAATTTAAAGGGGTAAAACCCTAGAACCTGTAACCGACTAGGACTATGCCCGGGACCTGCCTAAGTCTATATAAAGGCCAGGAGGGCACGTCCTAGATCTCTCGACTCATACTTTCGCACACGCACCTCCACGCCAGATCGAATCTGCGCACCCTGTAACCTTCGGTTCCGCCGTAATCAAGAGCAGACAAGCAGGAGTAGGGTTTTCCCTCCGGGGGCCTGAACCTGGGTAAATCTCGTGTCCCCTGGTTGCTTGTCAGTTAACCGTTCCGCGATCTCCAGCATCCCCATCTTCTCCAAAACCCAAGTCCATAACAATGGGCATTGATGAGATTAAACCTCGTCAATTGGCGCCGTCTGTGGGAATCGGGGCTGCTGATTGTGTGATCGTGACCGTCTCGACCCGATCAATCTACAACTCCGCGGCGACAGAGAATCACCTCCTCTTCGGCGCTTTCGACTTCACCGCCCACTCGCCGGCCACCATGAAGGATTTTGATCCCGTAGGCGACGGACTCGAAATTTTGTTCGGGAGCTTCTACTTCCAGGTGGGACAAACTGGCACCCTCCGCCTTCCCGAGCGGGTGCCCATGCCATCAATCAGGCCCGCATCATGGGCTCCACACCCCGTGCTGCGCACATCACCATCGACAGATGAGTTCTACGACAACAACAGCTGCAACTCCGATCTGTGCGATCCACCTTCGGATGAAGGGACCTACGGTTCCGGATCCGAAAGCTGCGGCAGCAGCGGACCGATCTACGAGCGCTACCAATGCGCCGCAGTCATCCAGGAGCAGCAAACGCCTAATCCGCCGCCCAACACGAACCCCAACCCGCAGGACAGAAACGACGAAAACGGCGGGAACAGAAGAATCCAGTACCCCCACCCAACGGGGAAAACAACGGCCACCTCATCCAACTCAGCAAGGAAGGATGGGTCCAGGCACGCCGTGCCATAGCAGGCGACATAGTCCTGCCTGTGGACTCCCCACGTGACCTACTGATGGCATACCACTACCTCCTCATCGAGGAGCACAAGAAGCAAGTCAAGATGCAGGAGACGCTCGACAAACGCAAGCAAGCAGCCTCTGAGTCCAGCGCGCGACGAGCTGCGCTCTCCGCCATGGCACCCGGATCTAGCACAAACGGAAACTAGGGAAACAAACACCGCTCTCGGGTGGAGAACATGGATCCTAGGGAACGCCGTGATGTCACCCGAACTCTCCACACATCGTTCATGGATATGGATGCCGACGGCAACATCATCCCGTAGACACCGCAAGCCGCGATCATGGCAGCCACTGCGTATCTCGCGGCCCACCCACCTCCGGAGGGGGACCCAAAAAGAGCCATGCATAAGTCCGCACTCACCGGACTTAGACTCGTCGGAGCTGCGCTCCACGAAGACACTCCTGCGGAGCCGAAGAAGAAAGCTCCGGCCAGGCGCGACCGGAGCCCCACCCCTTCATCCGAAGAGGAAGAGGAACACGACCTTCCTCGAAGGAAGAAGAGCTCGCATCACCATAAACGCGACTACGACGCCAGAGACGCGCTTACACAGCGCAAAATCGACAAAGCACGAGCCAAACGTGCATGCTCGTCTGAATCCGAGATGGACGAAGACGAAGGAGAACTCTGCGGAGCTCGATGCTTTAGCAGATCTGTTCGGCGAACGCAGATGCCACGCAATTTCAAGCTTCCTTCGGATACTTCGAAGTTCAACGGCACGCAAGATCCAAAATCCTGGCTCAGTGACCATCTGTCATCCGTCAAGCTTCACGGCGGTAACAAAGAAACCGCCATGCAATGCCTCCAGCTGCAGCTGACAGGCGCGGCGCGGGTATGGCTCAGCAGCCTATCATCAGGATCCATCCGAAGTTGGGAGGAGCTAGCTTATAGCTTCATCCGAAATTTCAAGGGCACCAGCAAGAGGCCCGCCTCAATCGAAGAGTTGCGAGCCTGCACTCAGATAACGGGCGAATCTATTCGCTCGTACATATTACGCTGGTCTACCACCAAGAACTCCATAGCACATATCTCCGAAGAGAGGGCCATCGACGCCTTCAGAGACGGCGTCAAACGCCAAGATTTCAAGGAGGAACTTGGACGCGTCAGGCCAAAGACACTCGACCACCTCATGGACATCTCCAACAGGTGGGCGGACGGTGAAGATTGCATTCACCGAGCACAATCAGATGAAGAGGACGACTACGGCCGAAGGCGAGAACGCCGCAGCAAGAGGAGATCGCGCGTCTACGAGGACCGCGACGGACCCGACATGGTCGCGGCTGGCTACGCCGACCGCCACAACGACAACAGCCGCAACAGCGGAGGATACCGCGGCGGAAACTTCCGCGACAACGGACGCCCAGCACAGTCGTGGCGACGCCGCGACCGCGACAACAGACCCTCAGCATTCGACAAACTTTCGGGTCCATGCACCATCCACTTCTACATCGACAAACAAGATGGCAAAAAGAAAGCCAGCCACATGCTCAAGGACTGCCGCGAGTTCCAGAAACTCACCGAAAGCATGGTGCAGATGAGGCAACAAGCCCCAATCCCTGCGTTCGGAAGCGCACATGCGCAAGGCGAAATAGCACATGGAGCTCCTCCACCGCCACCTATTGGAGGCCCAAACCAACCAGTCGCACTAGCGCAATACAACGCCGGGATCGGGTACCCCCCACCAAAAGGAGCACTAAATATGATCCAGAAGGGACGCCCCACAAATAGGGTGCAGAAGAAAATCACCCGACAAATCAACTTGGCCATGGCAACTCCGCCTGCAATCCCTGAGTACCTCAGCGGATCGGAGTCCTGCATCACATTCACTCGCGCAGATCACCCTTGCCAGATCCCTCGCCCAGGTCATGCTGCCCTGGTGCTGGAGGCGCAGATCGGAGGCTTCGAGATGAGTCGCGTCTTCATGGACGGCGGCAGCGGCATCAACCTAATGTTCGCAAGCACTCTAGCAGCAATGCGGATCCCGCAATGCAGCCTGGAACAATCAGACACAACGTTCCACGGCATTGTCCCAGGGAAGGGCATATTCCCCCTGGGCAAAATAGGGCTCGACGTCATCTTCGGGAAGCCGGACAACTTCCGGCAGGAGCGACTCGAATTTGAAGTAGTGGACTGGCCATCGCAATACCACGCCATCCTAGGGCGTGTAGCATTCGCAAGGTTCCTGGCTGTCCCACACTACGCATATCTACTACTCAAGATGCCAGGACCAAGGGGCGTCATCACAGTCCATGGGAGCTTCACTCGATCGGACCAATGCGACAGGGATTTCAACAAAATCTCCCAGTCTTTCGGCATGCAAGACGAGCTTGTAGGCTCCGCGAGGTGACGGACAATGGGGCACCCCCAGTCACAAGGCAGAACGCACCTGACATGTCCTTCGACTCCACCGTCAACACCAAGAAAGTACAGGTCCATCCGACGGATGCCTCCAAGACGGCCTTGATCACCAACGACCTCAGCTCCGCATAGGAAAGCGCGCTCATCGAATTCCTCTGTGAGCGCTAGGAAATCTTCGCCTGGTGTCCTGCAGACATGCCAGGAGTTCCCAGGGAATTCGCCGAGCATGCACTCAATGTCTTTCCAGACACCAAGCCAGTCAAACAGTCCATCCGGAGACTGTCGGAGCCACGAGCCGAAGCTATCGGCAAGGAAATCAATAGACTACTCGCTGCAGACTTTACCAGGGAAATCAAGGAAAGCGAGTGGCTTGCAAACACAGTGATGGTCCCAAAGAAGGACACGGACATCCTGCGGATGTGCGTGGACTTCACGTCACTAAACAAGCATTTCCCAAAGGACCACTTCCCTCTTCCTCGGATCGATCAGATCATCAATTCGACTGCAGGATGTGAGAAACTCTCCTTCCTCGACGCCTACTTAGGCTATAACCAGATTCGACTCAAGGTCGAAGATCAGGAAAAAACGGCGTTCATCACACCGTTCGAAGTATTCTGCTACAACACAATGCCCTTCGGGCTAAAGAACGCAGGTGCCACGTACCAGCGATGCATGCAGGCCTGCCTCAAGGACCAGATCGGTCGCAACGTCCAAGTCTACGTCGACGACATAGTCATAAAAACCAGGGAGGCAACGACACTTATCGACGATCTCCGCGAGACGTTCGACAACCTTGATCGCTACAGGATCAAGCTCAACCCGGAAAAGTGCGCCTTCGGCATCCCATCGGGTCAACTACTTGGGTACTTCATCTCTCAGCGAGGGATCGAGGCGAACCCGAAGAAAATCAGAGCCATCATGGCAATGGAGAAGCCAAAAAACCTCAAAGGCGTCCAGCAGCTCGCAGGGCGAATAGCGGCGCTAAGCAGGTTCATCAGCCGCATGGGCGAGAAGGCCCTGCCATTCTACCAACTGCTGCGCAAGGCAGAGAAGTTTGAGTGGACACCAGAAGCCAATGACGCATTCGAAAGCCTCAAGCGTCTCCTCTCCACCTCGCCCGTCTTGGTCACGCCAAAGGAGCGCGAGCCTCTTCTGCTGTACATAGCAGCCACACACCAAGTGGTCAGCACCGTGCTCGTGGTCGAACGACCCGAAGAAGGCAAGACCCACGGGGTCCAGCGCCCAATCTACTACCTCAGCGAGGTACTGACACCAACAAAGCAGAGGTACCCTCACTACCAGAAGCTCGCCTACGGCGTGTTCATGACGGCTCGACGGCTGAGGCACTATTTCCAGGAGCACCAGGTGATGGTCGTCAACAAGGCACCCCTGAACAACATCCTGAATAATCCAGAGGCCACAGGATGCGTGGCCCTATGGGGCATCGAGCTGTCACCCTTGGACATCGTCTACGAGAAACGACTCGCAATCAAATCTCAAGTCCTTCCGGACTTCCTGGTACATTGGATGGAACTGCAGCTGCCAGACACCCCAGATATGTCACAGTCATGGACAATGCACTTCGACGGCTCCAAGCGCGAAGCCGGAGCAGGAGCGGGGGTCATACTGACCTCCCCGCAAGGCGACACGATGAAGTACGTCCTTCGGATGAAATTCCGAGCTTCTAACAATGAGGCAGAATACGAAGCCCTCATCCACGGCATGAGGATGGCAAAGATATGCGGCGCAACGCGCCTGGTCATCTACGGTGACTCCAACCTCGTCGTCCAGCAGACGATGAATGAGTGCGACGCACACGCCGAAAACATGATCGTGTATCGCGCGCTCTACAACACACTCGAAGGAGAATTCGACGGCTGCGAGCTTCAGCACGTTGGACAAGAAAGCAACGAGGAAGCCGACAGACTCGCCAATATCGGCTCCACTTGCGCAAAGGTGCCACCAGGTGTGTTCCTCGAACAGATCTGCGTGCTATCCATAAAGCGGAAATTCCCCAAGGGATCACCAGAAGAAGCAGAACACTCGGGAGCTACGCTACCCGAAGGACACGAAGGACCCGAAAAACTGGACACAGAGGTAGCCATGGTCAACCTAATGCAGGTCATGGCAGTCGAAGAAACATGGACGCGCCCATACCTCCAGTTCTTGTTAAATGGAGAACCGCCTGACAGCCCGACAGACGCCCGGCGCATATCTCGTCGGTCAAAAGCCTTCACCATCATCAACGGCGAGCTGTACAAGCGCAGTATTACCGGTACTACAAAGGTGCGTCACCATCGGTGACGGGAAAGCCATCCTCCAAGACATCCACGAGGGCATCTGCGGCCATCATGCAGGCAGCCGCTCCCTTGTCGCCAAAGATCTACGAGCAGGATTCTACTGGCCAACGGCCATGAGCGACGCAAAGGACATCGTCCGAAGATGCAACGGATGCCAACGGTTCGCCGACAAACCGCACGCACCTGGGTCCGAGCTCAGACCTATACCCATAGCTTGGCCTTTTGCTCAATGGGGCCTCGACATGATTGGTAAACTGCCAAAGTCCTCGAAAGGGGGACACGTTTACCTCCTGGTCGCAGTCGACAAGTTCACCAAGTGGATCGAGGCCATGCCGGTTACCAACCAGAAAGGCAAAACGGCCGTCAAGTTTTTCGAGTCCATTGTCTACAGGTTCGGCGTACCGCATAGCATTATCACCGATAATGGATCGAACTTTATCTCCAAGGAATTCCAGGACTTCTGCGAAGGCCTCGGGATCAACATCACGTACGCCTCAGTGGCACACCCGCAAACGAACGGGCAAGTGGAAAAGGCCAACGGCCTAATCGGCGCGGGCATCAAGAAGCGCCTCATGAGTCCACTCGAACGGAAAGCAGGAGCCTGGACTAAAGAGCTACCATCCGTCCTATGTAGCTTACGGACCACGCCGAACAGCTCCACAGGCTACACACCGTTCTTCATGGTACACGGAGCCGAAGCCGTGCTGCCAGACGAAGTACGCCACCAGGCCCCTCGGGTCGTCGCATACAGTGAAGCCGAATCCACGGCTGCACTCGAAGATGCCGTCGATACACTTGACGAAGCAAGAGACATAGCAGCAGCTCGATCAACGGTGTACCAGCAGAGTCTCCGCAACTACCACAGCCGCCGGCTTCGCCCCAGGTCCTTCGTCGAAGGAGACCTCGTCTTGCGACTCAAGCAAGAGCGACCGACAAAATTCGAGTCGCCATGGGAAGGACCATACGTCATCACCGAACTCATCCCAGGTGGCGCCTATCGCCTCAAGCACGTGGAGTCTGGAGTCGCATACTCCAACCCATGGAATATCTCGCACCTGCGACGATTCTATCCGTAGCAACCTACCCCCTTTACTTTCAATAAGGCTTTCAGCCAAGGCTATTCAGCCGAACAATGTACCTCCTCCATTACGATATAAATAAAGCTAAGTGTCTCGCCCCACAACCTCAGTCCGCTATTTTGCAACTTTACTACATGAGACATACGCACTCGGGGGCTCCCCCACCTCACGATTTCATCGACTGAGGATCAAACGTGTACACCTGAGTAGCTGACAACGTCAGGCAAACGAAAAGGACACGTACTCAATCAAAGCACTGCGTGCTCACAACAAACAAACCTTTACAACAAAGGGCACAACACGCCCAGCCGAAATATACAAATTTTACATCTATCTCTTTTTACATGTACTACCTATGTTGAAGAATAACCTGGGCACGCTGCTCAAACAAATCTATGACCTGTTCGGCATACTGCCTTACAGCCGCGTAATGTGGCCGCATGTCCCACTCACCACCATCCGGCCGAAGAGGCGGCCCGGCTGCCACAACAGCCAAATCTACATCAGGCCGGTGCAGCCTCACAAGAGACAACGCAGCCTTGACTCCAGCGACGAGATGTTGCCGCACCAACTCCTTGACATTGCTCACGCTTCGAAACTTCGACAGATGACCCGCAAGGCTCGTCGGTACGGCATCCAAAGGAAACATGACGTGCAGCACCGAGGAAAGCGATGTCTGCACTTGGCGGAGCACCCGCGAAACTTGATGAACACGATCCTGCACCGTCGCCAGAGCCATGGCGCGATCACGATCCATCCAGAAGAAGCCGCCAGCCTCCATGTCCTGTTGAGTCAAGCAATTGACCCGAACAGCGACACGCTCCTTTTCTTCCCTCGGAGCAAGGTTTGCACCTACAACAATCGCACAAAATAAGAGTAAGGCCAGCAGGCCCATCCGAAGAACTGAGCTACAGCTCGAACCAAAGAACAACTTACATTGCAGCTGCTCGGACAGCCGAACCAGTTCCGCCATCAAGTACTCCTCTCTGGCTGCACCACGATCTGCCTTGGACTTCCAAACATCGGCATGACCGCGTAACCCGAGCAACTCCCTCTCCAGACTACGCACACGATCCCGAAGAAAAGTGAGTTGCGAGGAATCATCCAAAGATGTCGCAGTGGCATTGCGGACGGAGTGTCAACAGGGTCAGCACCCGAAGGAACCTAGAGCAGCAGAAAAAGAAAGGGACAAACACATTCAGAGAATGATAGAGCACAACTCAGAAGAATTCATTAAACATATAAGGCCACTACGTGGCACAAGGATGGTGTTCTTCAAGATATTTACAGCAAAAGTAGACTACAAACTACCCTACGTCTACAACGCCTAAGACGCGGCACCCTGAGTCGCCTCGGAGCCAGACTGCCTAGCTTTGGCCCACCCTGCTGCCGCAGTGCATACTCAGACAGCAAATCAATGAGCTTGGGCCCATATCGCTTGCAGCGAGCAGAGTAGGCAGCAAAGGCTACCTCGGATCCATCTGCAGTCGTCGGCATCCGGGAGGTGATCTCGGGCAGATCCAGCTCCGCTCCAGCCGCCAAGGCCATCGCCAGCCCGACGGACGCGCCGATGCCCTTCTGCTTGCGCTTGTACGCCGCAGGCGCTTCGGCTGACAGAGCCTCCGCCAGAGCATCCACATCATTGAGGGCCACGCCCTTAGGGACAAGCTCCTTGTAGAAGCGGCCAAGGACCTCCTTTGCCTTGGCAAGGGAGCTGACGACGGTGCTGCAGCGGTCTTCGACCGCCACAGTAGCATCATCTAGAGCACTCCCGTGGTCTAGAGCACCGCGGTCAAACTCAATTCCTGCGGCATCTGAGACAAAAAATAAGAAGGAAGACATGAAGAAAAGCAGCACAGAAGAAGACACGAGGCATGAAGAAACAAGCACAAATCTAGCACTCACCCGAAATAGCCTTGGCAGCAGCCATGAGCTTCGCTGCCACCTCTCTTTCACGAGCAGCCGCAACGGTGGCCAGCTGCTCCTCACGATCCGCGGCCTCCTGCTGCAGACGCTCTTTCGCTTCGGCTGCCTTAGTCAGCTCTAGCTCGAGGCGTTCTTTCACGCCAACGGCAGCCTCGGCTTTCTGCTCCGATTGACCAAGGCTCTTCTTGAGAGCGTCGACCTCACGGAGAGAAGTATTGTGCTCCTCTGCATTCAAAACAAGCAAACGTCAGCAAGAAGGACCAGAATAAACGAAAAAAGCACCAAACAGCAAGTAGGTACCTTGAAGCTTCCGAAGGCTAGCCTCCAGCGCTAGGCGCTCCTCCACCAGTCGCTTGGCTTCCTGAACAAAAGGCTATAGAAAAAAAGAAACACAAGTAAGGAAAAAGGACTTGGGGGCTGCGCCCAATACAGAAGAATAAAGGTAAAACTCGCACACGAAGAAACTCGGGGGCTCCCCTGAAGATCCGAAAGAAGAAGAAGACAAGAAATTTTCATACACCTGGGGGCTCCCCCCGTGACATGAATCAGAGAAACTTACATGCTCTGATGGCGACTCCGAAGGCCCGCCTGCAAAATTCTGAGGCGCAACCACCTGCACCTCCTGCAACGGAGGATCCGGAGCCGCGCCACCCGAATTCGCCACCGTCTGAGGAGGAGGAGACGCAATTTTTGACTCCCCCATCATCTCCCGCGCACCATCCCTGGAGGAATCGTGGGAGGAATGCCTGCATACGAACCAATCAGCACACGTGCAAAAATCATGAAGGAAAAAGGACAATAGTACAACAAGAAACTTACGAGCCCAGTGAGCTCAGGTCGAAGACAGGAGGAGTCCTTCGGGCTCTCTTCTCCTCCTTCTTCTCTTCCTTCTTCTCCTCCTTCTTTTCTTCCTTCTTCCGCTTTGCTGGCGGGTGCGGCGCTACAGCCCGCACAGGAATGGCAGGAAGGGGAGAGGAAGAACCTCCATGACCGTCACTATGACGCTCAAGGCCCAGAGGGTTTCTGGGAGTCGGAGGAGTCGAGGCATCCGAAGACTCGCTGGAGCTCCGTGATCGTTTGCGCGTATGGTCCTCACTCGACTCGTCGACATCCTCCTCCGGAGATCGCGCCGACGGCAGCTCGAACACGGACTCAACCACTTCATTATCCGGGGCATTCAGATACTTTTTGGGCAATGGCGGTACCATGCCCGGCACTTTGAAGCTCTGCAAAATCAGAAGGAACTTTGTTAGCAAACAAAGGAAATAAATACACAGCCGACAAAAAGCACTACGTGCACAAATCTACAGCTGTGGCACAAACAACGTCGAAGAAAATGGAGGAGTTAGCGACTTCCTCAGGATTTCTTCTCCGGCCTTGAACTTCAGCAGCGCGCGAAGGGCCCTGTCAAGATCCCCCTCGGAGATTTTCTCAGCCGAAACCCTCGTCGGATCACGGCGCCCAGAATAAAGAAACATCCGGTGCGCCCTCGCTTGGAGAGGCTGCACCCGACGCTCAAGAAACGTCCGGATGATGTCCACGCCGTTCACCTCCTTCTCCGGAATCAGCTGGAGATCCTCCACCCGACGGTAAAGGGCCTCTATGTCCGCCACCTCACCGTCCAAGATTTGGTTTTTCCAAGACCTTTCCCGCTCAATCATTTTGGAGGGGTCAAAGGGAACAAGACCAAAATCTTGCCCGGGTACTACGGAGTCGCGGATATAAAACCATCGCCTCCGCCAGTACTGGACAGATTCGGACATGGAAAAAGAAAAGAAGAGAAGATTGGAACTAAGGGAGATGATGCAACCCCCAATGGGATACACACCATCCGAACCAGATTGCCTCTTCACGGAATAGAGCTTCCGGAAGAGGCCAAAGTGCGGCTCAATGTCAAGCCAGCACTCGCAAAAAGTGATAAAACACGCAATATGGAGAAGAGAATTGGGAGACAGATGATGAAGTTGAATCCCATAGAAGAAGAGCAGTCCACGGAGGAAGTTGTGGACTGGAAAAGAAAACCCACGCATAATGAAGGCGAGAAACATAACCCGATACCCAGATGGGGGACGGGGGATTACCTCATTGCCGGGGAGTTTGACGGCCTCCCTATCTTGCGGGATCAGGCCCCGCTCGCGAAGCTTGCGGAGATCGCTCTCCCGCGTCTCTGATCGCCGCCAGCCACCATCGGTGACACGGGTAGCGGTGGTGCCTTTCTTTCCTCCGGCGGCGCTGGTCCCAACTGCAGATGACGATTTCTTTGGTTTCCCCATTGCGCTACGACGGCGCCGGCGGTGAAAACACAGAAACGACGACGGAAATGTGGAAGGAAATCCCAGCGTGCAGCATGAATCGCTAGAGCACAAGGAGGCAGTGAAAACAAGAACTGATGCGGTGAAAACAAACCGCGGCTTTCCCCAATGATTATAACAGCGAAGACGATGCACGACAGCCGTCCATCCAGAAGACCTAACGCCAACGGCATATCTGACCGTACACGTGTCAACATCACAACGAACCGTCGTTACCACGCCGTCCACTACGCGCGGAAATCGAGGAGACGCCGTAATTATCTCCACGCCGCGCGTGACTGGTCAATTCAAAGTCAGCAAGTGGGACCCACGTTCGTCCAGTCAAGTCATCTCTGGCGTAGCAGACGCCTGAGGTCATTGATCGTCAGCACTGATGTCATCAAAAGCTATACTAGCACCAACTACAATTCCCCGGCTCCACAGCTAAGAGTACTCACTCGAATCTTTGATTCGACTAAATACTCCGGGGCTACTCCTATCAGGAGCGCTGGCCGCGCACCCGGAAGATGAATAAAGACAAAGTATTTCTTCGAGTCCTACGTCGAGTCTACGACTCCACTACGGACTCGGGGGCTACTCCCATAGGGAGGATGAATTTAAAGCATCCGAATTTTTTTGTGTCCTACGGACTTAACAACTGAACAATGCTTGGAACTAAAGTCTCCGCTCGAGTCTACGACTCGAACAGACACTTGGGGGCTACTCCCATAGGGAGCGCTGGTCGCGCACCCTATGAAATCTTCGACTGCGATCCTTCGGATCAGCAAGCAAAAAACTTTTTTCTCGGCAACTCTGCCCGACACAACGCTGAGTGAGCAACGATCTCCTTAGCCACCCGAAACACCTCTGTGGTGACAAATGTTCGGATGCTGCGTCTGCGACGCAAAGATAAGACCTGCAGATATCATCTGATGGCCTGGCAACGTACACGACTGCGCTCTGCTAGTATAAATCCATGCCAACAGGCGTGATGAAAAATCCCGACGGACGCGTTGGGTACATCAATTAAAATCACTGGAATTCCACTCCTGTAAGTCCTCCACGGCCTGAGTCGAATTACGCCAGCATATGTTCCAGGTTCAAGTTAAGGGACTCGAACCTGATGAAGATCGTGTTGTTTCGTCCTAAGACAGTTAACTGACCCTGATCCGTCGGGTGAGTCAGGCACACGTATCAACAATCCCTACACACATATAATGTTTATACATAGTTGCACCCGAAGGATTGAAGAGTCCTCAGCCGAATCTACGATTCGACTGATCACTCGGGGGCTACTGACATGGTTATACCCTACGGGTACGTGACTTCAGCATACCTGGTCCAGCCCAAGGAAGGCCCACAGCAGACATACGCTGGCCCATGAAGATTTTCGGGTGGCCAAGCCCCATGACGCCTTCGGATCCTTGGAGAGCAAGACTAGCATAGATAGGAAATTTAAAGGGGTAAAACCCTAGAACCTGTAACCGACTAGGACTATGCCCGGGACCTGCCTAAGTCTATATAAAGGCCAGGAGGGCACGTCCTAGATCTCTCGACTCATACTTTCGCACACGCACCTCCACGCCAGATCGAATCTGCGCACCCTGTAACCTTCGGTTCCGCCGTAATCAAGAGCAGACAAGCAGGAGTAGGGTTTTCCCTCCGGGGGCCTGAACCTGGGTAAATCTCGTGTCCCCTGGTTGCTTGTCTGTTAACCGTTCTGCGATCTCCATCATCACCATCTTCTCCAAAACCCAAGTCCATAACAATGGGCATTGATGAGATTAAACCTCGTCATCCGCACCCCGAGTTCTTTGGAGCTCAGCTCAACGATCAGGAAGGAGAGGAATTGCAATGGCTGATTGTTGCAAGTCTCCGAGGAAAGATTGAAGCCCCCACCTCAGAGGGAATTCAGTTCACCATTAGAGAGAACAACTGGCTAGATGGACTTTCCAGGGCAATGAGCGCTTGCCCGTCTGTGTGGGCAGAGTATTAATCAGATCAAGGGTACCCGCTTTGAGTTCTGCCCAAGGCGTGATGTTATGGGACAGCCACTGGAGGCACCATATCACCCTGAGCTGAAGAACCAAGTGGACCACCTCAGCTTCATGATGTATGACAGGCAGAAGGAGTTAGACAATGCCCGCTCCTACGCCAACCACAAGTATGCCATCGTTGTTCATAAGGATTAGACCATCACCATGCCAGTGAAGGATCTCCAGTGTCGCCACCATTAGCTTGACAAGAAGGAGCGCATCATTGCCCGCCTTCGTCACAGGATCACATAGTTGGAGAAGACCGTCCACGAGAGGGACATGCATCTTGAGGAGAGGGAGAATGCAGGGTAGGACATCCGTGGAGACCCCTACTCATACAGAAGGCTGGCATGATGAAGAAGAAGGCCTCCAGGATTATCTCCCCTCCGGCAGGGTGCCGGGAAGAACTTTAGACCCTCCCGATATGGGGACGATGGTGGTGGCGGATACTGACTGTTTCGTGGAAGATTGATTGGGTACTTAGGGTTTCGGTATCGAGGGCTCTTTATAGGCGAAGAGGCGAGGCATGGGGGCACCCAGGGTGGCCGCACCCCCTAGGCACGGGCCACCTAGGCCGCGCGACTAGGGGGTGTGGCCCCCTGGTGGCTCTTCTCTGTCTCGTACTCTGGCTTCGTGTTTCCCATGGTAAAATATTGACTTTCGCTTTTGTCTCGTCCAATTCCGAGAATATTGATTTTCTGACTTTTTAGGACCAAAAACAAAAAAAACAGACAACTGGCACTGTGGCATCTTGTTAATAGGTTAGTACCAGAAAACATATAAAAACACCTCAAAGTGTAGACAAAGCAAAGCAAAGTAGATACTAAACAAGCATGGAACATCAAAAATTATAGATACGTTTCCGACGTATCAGTGTCCGCGACACCTCGGTCGGTTTGCCCCGCGTCCTCGCTCACATCTTATGCTACTCTGGCTCGCTGATGCCCTTCCCCTCCGCTTGATGTACGGTGATCTGCCAATGATCGATGACGATGAGGTGGAGGAGGAGGAGGGCATGGACTGGGAGGGGCCGGTGGTGGGTAGCAACGACATTCCTAGGGAGGAGACCCGCGATGACACGACCGACTATGAGGCCCACCTCGCCCACATGGACGCCGTCAAGGAGTCGGGGCCAAAGGCGTCCCACTCACGCTGTCGTGCCTCGACAAGGAGAACTTCCGCTTGGCCCTGTGCGAGTCCAAGGAACTGGCATAGTGGGCGGGCACATTCGATGCCCTGCATGCGTCGGGGGTGGCAAACATGAGTAGGCTGACGCAACCGTGGGCGTGGCCATGGTCATGGCTATGGCCATTGGCACTAGGTTTTTTAGTTTTAGTTTTATTTGTTTGATGTCTTTTGTATGTTTGTGGCCCTATGAAAATTATTATGTTTAATGCAATGTCAAGAAAAAAAGCGTACCTGCCGGGTGCACGCGGAGATAGGGAACGACAACACGTCCATTTGTGTCCTCCCCGTGATCCAAACGAACGCATTTGGACACAAGACGTGTCTAGAACACGATGCCGCATTAGGAATTATCCTCATGCTCTTTAGTCTTCCTTGTGAGTCGAACACTAATGACACATACTCCTTCCGTTTCAAAATACAACATGTAAACCTATATACTATATTCTTCAATTAACAACTGATCAAACATTGTTTCAATACCTTGTTCTTGGGAGGACGAGGCACCCCCCGAGGGCACCCCATGCTCATCGCTAGCCGTGATATGCGCAGCGATATCCTTTGCTTCCACCTCTCTAGACTTCTCAGATCCGACACTTGACGGCGAACATGCTTCCGCCATGATCGCTGGACCACAGAAACCCTAGATCGCACAACCTGAGAAGACCCTAACCGGACAAGCAAACCAGGGTTCGCCACCAAGCCGGAGAGGATATCAAACACATGGTCAATAGGGCAGAAGGATCGGAAAAACGGGATACAAACTCTGATCGAAGACAGAATCACCAAAGACTCGCTGTTGTCGCCAGCGGGAGGACAAGAACCCTAGGGGTACCCCAAACTTGCTCCTTGACTACAGGGTAAAGTATTTATGCACTAGTCAATTATCCCAAAAGACCGATCTGTTGGAAACATGCTATGCAATATATTTATATTCAACACTCCCTATTATGTATAGGCTATTTTAGTCATTAGCATGGGATATGAGTATGCCACAAAATGTTTTTTTCCTTTTTTTAATTTTGCCTCAGTAGGGTCTTAAACTCAAGACCTCTTGGCTATGATACCATAAATGATTTATGCACTAACCAATTATCCAAAAATAAGATCTAACTGAAAAAGGTTAGGCATTATATATATATATTCAACACTCCCCTCTTTCTGGTTCCTCTCCTACCCGAGCTCTCGTGTGTTCGAATACGTATACGTGTATATGCTAGAGATAGACAGGAACTCTACACCTTGTAATCCAAGTCTTTATCTACCCCGTGTAATTCTATATAAACCCACAATAGTCAATGCAATATAAAACAATAATTTAGGGATTAAATATTTTTTACATAGTATCAGAGTGGTTAGCCTCACGGCACTGATCCTAGGTTCTTCTACCATTTCCATGTCGCGCCGCTCCCAGAAAGATTAATCTTCTCCTAGAAATAATCTTGTCAAGTGCAAATCAGTGCAAAAGCTTCCGTCAAATCGATCATACTTAGAGAAAGTACAATAAGATGATATCAGATGACTATAAGATATAAAATACTATATTTTGGCTGAGTTGGAGGAGACAGAAGAGGAGAGAAGAAAAGCTGGCTGTGAGTTAAGAGCCAGATACAACACGTGCTCCTAGGCACTTTGTAGGAGTGACGTGTGGGCCATGTACTAATAAACTAGTACATATTTGTAGTTAGCTATTATAATTGTTGGCTATAGTGATGACTATAGATGACATGGCAATGTCTTATAGCCAACAATGGGCTATATTATTAAACTTGATCTTAATGACGGTGCATGGCACACCGGCCACTCGGCGCTCCGCTCAACATGCATCCGCGCACGCTACATACAAAGAGGCGCACAACACGCCGACTGCACACGCCATCTCCAAGCGCCGCGTGAGGATCAGGAGGACCAGCTGCCACCGCTCCATACGTCGGGGATGCTACACGAATTTCTACACTGCACTGTGACCCACAAGTATAGGAGATCGCAACAGTCTTCGTGGTTAGTATTACCCAATTTATTGATTCGACACAAGGGGAGCTAAAGAATACTTGCAAACCTTAACAACTCAGTTGTCAATTCAGCTGCACCTGGAAATGGTTCTTGCTCACAGAAGTTTATCAGTAGCAACCGTTTGTAGTAGCAACAGCAATAGTGGAACAACAGCAATAGTAATAGTAACAGTAAACAGTGGGATTCGAGTGCGGTAGGCATACAGATGGATGAACAGGCATTGCATGGACGAGTCTAAACATGTAACTTCAATATCTAGGGCATTGCAGATAAATAAGAATAAGCATCCAAGTACTAAACTGTAACATCCCGGGATTATCACCTAGAAATAAAAAGGACACAAGGTTGTGCATTGCATTCATGCATAAGAAAATCCGGGGAATTTTCATGCAAAACTAAAAGAGCTGTAGAGGGATCGAGGTCTCTCTTGTTCTGATGGAAACACCAGGACAGGTGCGATGGATTTCGACATGACCTCTATTATACTTTTGTGTTTGAGGGGAAAGAAATCCAAATTTGAGTATTCAAAACATATATTTAAATTGCAAAAGAATAAAGTTATAATCAGAAATAGTGTTACAATTATACTCACATCCTTGAGAGATTATTTATGATTGGGATATAATTAAATCACAAGTATTATAATAAATAAAAGAAAGGAATTAGTCTATAATATAATAGGGATACAAAATCATAATTACAATTGAGTAAATGGAACTAATTCAATAAAATGAAATTTTTATAATAATAATCTTTATATATATACATATAGTATTGTTGTTCTTGTACAAAAGAAGACTGGAAGTGTATTACAAGAAACAAATAAATAAATAAATAAGGAATTACATGAATGGAATAACTAAAAGAATTATTTATTACAAGAAGATATATATATATTACATTGTTTGCAAATGAATTATAAAAGAAAAATAAAACAGGTAAACTTTATTTAAAGTAATACAATAATACAATGTCTTTACATTATTTAAATAGAAAATAAATTACAATAATATGAAAAAGAAAAACCTAAACTAAATCTAGTATCTTTTTTCTTCTTTGTTTTATTTCCTGCAAAACAAAAGATCAACAAAACATGCTAGAAAGGAGGGGTTAGTATAAAATATTGCTCTCAGAATTACAGTGTAATGCGCTGTTTGTCTCATCATTGAGCTTAAATCAGAAGGGGCAAATTTCACCAAATAAATAATTTTTGTTCTTATCAAATGTGTAGCCTCAGACTAGTGCATCACAGGCTGGTAGATGGGCAAGTTCCACCAAAGCCAGATGAAATGGTAAAAAGGTGAATTGACAGCAAATATCAAGTTTTCACTTGATCTGATCCATAGATGACACCAACAGGCACACATCACAGTCACTGCATGCAAGCAAACCTTGCTGTCAACACAGGAACTCACAGGGAAGGGGGTTATCTTCCCAGCCATACCAGAGAGAGTGCTACCTCTCTAAAGCTTATAACATCACTACCAAACCAACTGAGAACATCACAGGAATATGAGAGTTTCAGCAACCACAACCACAAACTAGGTCACCATCCATTCATATAAAAATAACTAGCTCAACTACCAGAATGGTCATTTGAGGAGGGAGAAGTTCAGGTGTTAATCAAGGACAAACCAGGAGGTGTGCAAGGAGGTGACAAGGAGGAGGAGAGTCACCTGATCAAAGAGGATCTCATCAAGATAAGAACACATCTAGAACACCAACATCATCCAGTTGATGAGTCACAAACATATCATACCATCTATCTGATTTTATTTAGTCTCTGAGCATGATTTGTTGGTTGAGTTGAATCCTCAGAGATACACCCAAGTGGGGTGTATACTCATCACTGGATATTGTAAAAGCCACAAGAAACATCTTTTCGCATCTACAGTTTAGGAAATAGTCAGTGCATCTTTGACCAATCTGGTATTTACCAGTTTGCATCTAGAGGAAAGTAAATCCCTGGATGGGTGCTACTGGGCACATCCCAGTTATGGGTAGCACCTCAGTAGAAACCAGCATCAGAGTTGTTCCTCTATGATAAAACCACAAGTACAATTTCCAACAAATTAGATAAGCAAATCATTTTCCCAAGCACTGTAGGAATCATACTTAGAGATTATCCATCATTTAAGAAAGAAAGCAGCAAGTAAAAACATTAGTTTCTACCTAGCACAGTCTCAGACCAACATCATAGACCAATGGATCTAGTTCGAACTAGATCTATGCTCACCACGCTGCTGCTACAGGGCATATCCCATCTGGGTAGCACCTCTGTATCCACAGGTTCATCCATATCTACTAAGAATCAGATAATCACTTTCCTAAATGAATTCAGGAATCATAGTAGACATTTGATTTAGAAAAGACAGTGAATATAACACTGTCTATTATTAAGCCAGACATGACAGAGATCATTAAGTAAATCATCTTCCTATAATAAAATAGGAATCAATCAATATCTGAATCATTCTCCTAGTAATTCACCTAGGAATCATCTCAATCAATAGCTAATTAATCCAGCAACAGATCATAATATTAAGAACACCAATGTGCACACTCCAGATGGAGGCACCACAATAGGAAGATTCTAATATCAGAAGCCACTGAAATCACTAGCTAAGATCAACATCAAATACCCTTGTTAAAAGAATGAGTTACATCCATAGGGTATTATTTCAAATCATTTTCCTACCAAATTTTCATAGGAATCATTTTTTGTTTGAAAACACATCATTTATAAATCACATGATTTAGTAAATCAAGTCTATGAATCAAGGATTGGCCAACAAATATGTACACAGTAGTACCACGGATTAGGGTTTTGTCACTGAATCCTTCAATTACAGCAGTGAATAAGTAGTTCAGGAAAGAACTTTGTATCAAATCAATTTAAGCAAACACCTGTAGATCATCCCATGCCAAGAATAAGTAAAACTTCGTCCAACTGAAACTCATTGCAGCACACAACCACATATTCTCTACTGTATTACAAGTGATCCCATACTACTGGTTTTGAAAAATACTCAACGTGTGATACTAAGTAGAGAGAGATAAACAGAGGGAGAAGCAGATGTGAGACACAGGGGGTGTACCTGGAGCCCGAGAAGCATTCACCATGGCGTGGCGAAGCAGTGCCCGCGCGGCCAAAGTGAAACTAACCCGAGGAAGTCTTTAACCCCCATCAACACCACCACGACCACCGTAGTTCAGACGCCGGGGTTGCACCTACTGCCGTCCCACCGACATCGGAATAGAAGAGAATGACCCCAGCTACACCACCATCATATCTTTACCAACCTCAATCCACCACCAGGACAACATCAAACTATCACTGGAGCTCGGCGGAACCAGGATACTGAAACCCTAGACGCACAGAAGATGGAGGGGGCGAGCTCGAGGGGGCTTTAAGAACAAATCCAATTGGAGAGCCAGGTCGGCCTGAGGGAGGAGAAGCCCCGGCGACCATCAACGGCGACCACAATGTCCTACCTCGCCGGAATCGGGCGGACGACGACGTCGACGTCGCCAGCAACCAGGAGGGGAAAGAAACGAGAATGAGAGATGTGTGGGAGAGTGGTGGGATGGCTGGGCCGGGCTGGGTTTGACCCTGAGCCAGTTGGGCCAAGTTCGGTCTAGATGGGACCATTGGTAAGCCTGGCCCAATTCCAAAGGAAAAATAAGAAAATATTTATCAAATCACTAAATGACCAAACTACCCCTAAACATAATTCATACCCTAGAAAAATATATAAAAATCCCAAAAATACATATGATATATCAAAATGACCACAAAAATAATATCTACCTAATAAAAATATAATTTTAATTGTTTAAAATAAATATAAAGTAAAATAACTATTAACACCATTAAATCTTAAATGAAATGTTATAAAATAAAACAAAAACCCTAAAAATAAATAAAAAAATCATTTTTGTGTATCAAAATAACTCTACTATTTCATAAAAATACTAATTTAGAGTTTTACAAATAAAACATAAAGAAAATATTTAAAGACACTTAATTTTTAACGAATTTTATAAAAATAAAGATAATACTTACTAAATAAATAAAATTCATTTTTAAGGTCTTGAATAAATATATTGCACCAAAAAAATATTAAATATATTATGAGAAAAGTTTTTAATATCTTTTAAAAAAATCCTCATCTAATACCTATTTTGTGAATTCTTTAAAAACAATTATTAAGTAAGAAATAATCACAATTCTTATAAAACCTTAAACAATTAGTGTCTTTATACTAATTCCAAACCCATAACTTAAATTCTTAAGTATAACTTTAAACTTTAAAACATTCTTTTAAAAACCTTTTTAAGAATCCTTTAAATAAACATTGGGTATCACTCATTTTTATAATATGGTGAATGATCATTATATCTTAACCACTATTAACATAACTTTAAATTCTAACAAATTACCAAGATCATCTAATTATGCTTCCATTAAATAAATACATATTATTTTCTTAATAAGCAAAACAAATTTAATCTAATCATTCACTTAAATATAAAGTGAATAATTCCACACCTTAGTTATACCTGTCATAAATCTAAAACTTGAGAATAATTAAAATATATTACATCTTAAGTTTACTTAACCTTTTAAAGTTAACTTTAGTCTCAAAGCTTATAAACATCATGTCTAATAAATCACTTATGTTTTTATAGTTAACTTTGGTCTATTTAACCTAATACATAAAGCATCTCAAATCCAAACTAATCAATAAAATATCAAAAGATATTGATCATGTTCTATTAACAATAAAGATTGTTTAAACCTTAGAAAGGGAACCTTTTCTTCAAATGTTATTCTTTTTGCCACTTCAAACAATAATCTTATCATAAGTTCTTCAATTCTTAACAACTTAATCCCAAGGATGTTTATCACTAATCACCAAATGACCAGTAACCATAATCACATTATTTTATACTTTACTTGTATATGTTGGATTGCTAACCCTTGAGTTCCTTATAAAGGTCCTTACTTATAAAGTTAAATTTAAAGATAAACCAACTCTTAAAAGAATCACCTAAATTCACTGCACTCAGAGCATTGGGGATTCACTTTGGGATTTTTACAAAATGCATATCATTACTTATGCATCACTGCATCTTGCTTCTTTAAACATTAGTCCTTACCGTACCAATGATGCTGATTTCAGATATTGGATATTATATCGTCTCGAAGACCGTGAGTGCATAATCTTGCAATCACAAAAGGCAAGTTCACACTTGCTCATGTCCTTTTGATTATTTTTTGTAAAGTATTTTGCAAATCAAATGTTGATCACCTGCATTTGAAAAAGGTCAGAAAACACTATTTTGATAATAAAGTGAACTATTGGTTACTAATCCAGGGCGATCAGCTAATCTATTAAATCTGGCAGTTGGAATACCACTGTTCTGGACTATATCACCTAGGATTTAATAACCAATGTCGCCAGTGATTCTTGCGCCGTATATTACGCGTTGACCATGAGATTTGGAATGGGACGGAGAAGTCAGCTGTATCTTTTCCCTCTCGCATGGAGCCGGATGTGCGGGTTGTGGCTGTTATCACTCATAGCGTGCATATTAATTGGTAATTTGTAGAGGATATGCAGCATATGGGTGGGACCCCTCAACGTCCCACGGTAGTTCCGGCATCTGAACGGTCTGTATTGCCCATTGTCGTAATTCAATAGGTGGGCATGGCATACACCAAGGAGACATGCGGGGTCGCGGAGAAGGCAGTGATTGGCTTGGATCTTAGGTTGGGCCTCAAACCAAGGAAGTTTGAATGGGAACATAATCCCGGCCGTGCAACAAAGCCTAAGGTCTCTCATGGGTAAAGTGACGCACCTCTGTAGAGTGTAAGAACTGTAACTTGTTACTCCCTGTTCTGGGAAGGAGCTGCGAACGCGACGGGAAAGGAACTCCATGAAAGTTTTGGTAAACCCGTGAAGGCTGACGAACATAGCTTTTCCGAATAAAAGCAAGCATTGAAGAAATGTTTACAGAAACCTGCATGGCCTATGACCTATGTTCTGTGGCCATAGATATAGTGCATCAAACACTTCTTTTCTAGTGAACTTGTTGAGTGCGCTCGTACTCAAAGTATCTTCTTAAACCTTGCTAGATGCTGAAGCCAATACAGATGATGTCTACATCAAGTTATGCTCCAGGAATCATCATCAAAAGCTAAAGCTCTCCAATGAAGTCAAGAAAGTCAACATATACATCAACTCGAGTGAAGACAAAGTTACTAATTAGATAGGAATATAATCTCTAGCCATAGAACCTATTTCTTTAGTGTATTACAATAGAAGCAATGCCAGACCATTAGTTAAGATACTAGTCTTAATAGTACAATAATTTTTTAGTTGTTTATCTCTGATTATTCTTTGTAAGAATATTCTTTCTCTCTCTTTAACCTAGAGTGTTCTCTGGATCTTGTGTAAAGAGTTGTAACCTATAGTCATGTCTTGGATCTGCTGTGTTTCTGTTGTACTACTCTGAGGGATGTAATACTAGTGAACGGTGTTTCATTGGTGTTATGTCAACGACTATAGTGTACTACATCATGCAGTGGTATGCTGGGTCACCGCATAAACAATCCTAGGCATGTGCTCCATATATAGTCATGCGTGCTGACAATGAGAACTTGCACAACATCTTCTGTCCAGCCAGCCCGTGGCAACGGGGCCTCTAGGAAACTACTGCAATTAAGGTGCTCCTTTTAATAGAGGACCGGAGCAAAGCATTAACACTCCATGAACACATGTGATCCTCACACCACAGCCATCCCCTCCGGTTGTCCCAATTTCTGTCACTTCAGGGCCTTTGGATTCGGACAATGATATGTGTACACAACTTGCAGATAAGATCACAAACAATACTATCATAATGATTCAATAATAAGTTTAGATCTGAGATCATGGCACTCGGGCCCTAGTGACAAGCATTAAGCACAACAAGTTGCAACAAAGTCAAATAGCACTAAAAGAGATACTAGGCACTATGCCCTAACAATCTTATTCGATTACATGGTAGAACTCATCCAATATCGACCATCCCCATAGCCTACAGTGGGTGATTACTCACTCATGGATGAGGGAAACATTGATGGTTGATGGAGAGGCGTTGGTGATGATGATGGCGATTATCCTCTCCAAATTCCCCGTCCCGGCAGGGTGCCATAACGAAGTTTCTGGATACGAATCTTGGTTTCTGATGGTGGCGGCAGAGCGGAACTCCTTCTGGAAAACGACAAACTCCCCTCGGTTTTTAGGTCAAGGGGTAACTTATAGGCGAAGAGGGAGCCCGAGGGGGTGCCTGGGGTGGCCGCACCCTCCTAGGCGCGGGCAGGGCCCACCTGCACCTGGCAGAGTTGTGGGCCCCCTAGGACTCCACTCTGTTTCGTCTTCTGGCTTCGTGGATCTTCTGGCGAAATATAACTTTTGGCATATTTTCCAGGATTTTTCTTGATAGTTGATTTTCTGCACAAAAACTAGACACCAAGGTAATTCTGCTGAAAACAACGTCAGTCCGTGTTAGTTGTATCCAAATCACACAAGTTTAGAGGAGAAACAATAGAAAAATTGTTCGGGAAAGTAGATACGTTTTGGATGTATCAACTCCCCCAAGCTTAGCTTATTGCTTGTCCTCAAGCAATTCAGTTGAAAATTGAGTGCGATAAAAGAACTTTCACAAACACATTTGCTTCCTATGATGTATATATTATCAGCACAGGAGTAGATACTTAAACCATTCATAATAAGAAGTATGCAACCGAGTCTACTCAATAGGCATTGCAAGCTATGAAGAGAAACCAACTCAATAATAATAAGTAGCATGGAACATAAACATAAGCAACATTGCAATGCTCATAGTAAGGTATGATAGAGTGGTATCTCGCTTGCCTTTGTTTGTAGAGCACAATATAAATGCCAAGGCACTTCTGAAGTTCACATGAAGACTAGAAGTAAAGATATCAGAGATACAAGCATCAAGGTCATGACATAATTAACCAAGTTTTGAGACAAACACAAGAATGAAAACTATGCTCTCAAGAGGGTGCTCATAGTATAAGTGGTGACTCAACAAGGGAGTGAAAAAGGTTTTGAAAAGTTTGAAAGGCTTCCTAATGCTGAAAGGAATATACTCATTAGCTTTGAGCTCTCATTGCCCCTATCATAGGCATCTTCATATGGTTAAGGTGAAAGTGAGGTCGAATCTGAGTTATATGCTTGACAGACCATAAACTGGAAATCCCATGTCCCTTGAGTACGAGGGCCGCTCCGCATGCTACTCAACTTTGGTTACCTGCAAGTTCTTATCATTGTACATACATGCATATCATAGAGAACCGCCAACGGGGTACCCCTTGCACATGATACATGAGCTATCCCGTGATCAAAATGACAAGGCAAACAGACAATCAACATCTCAATGATCTTTTTATTTACTATGTGCATAGCTTTTTATTGAGGATGCTTCACATAATGCTCATTATGGTGATGCTGCAAGTTTCCACCATGAGTAGGAATGGCTTAGGCTAGCGGCCCAGGCGTTTCTCTAACACATAGATATACTCCATGAACTCACAAGCTCCCCTTTTATTTCACACCATCGACATCCGCAGATAAAAGAGAAAGGTATAAACTGGATAGGTATCCATAAGTGTTGAAAGCGTTCCCCATGACAACACGGTTCTGTTAACTCCCAGCATATAATTTGCAAGCATATAACTTTCATGGACAGGTCACAATTGTTCAGGCTTATTAAGTGCAAGGAATAAAGTGTGCCTTCAAGTTTGTGAGAGCTTTACTAACTAACTTTCTCAAAACAGACAAACGTTTTATTTGGAAGAAAACAAGGCATATGGAATATGCACTAAAATAGCAAACGATGCTAATAGGTAGGTATGGTGGACATAGTTGGCAATATTGGTTTTGGGAAGTTGAATGCACAAGTGGAGCTCATACTCAGTGCAAGTGAAGGCTAGCAATAGAGAGGGAGCGACAACCGAGAGAGCAATAATTGTCATAACCATGTTTGCAACAAAACAGGACTAATTATGGCATGAAAGTTATACAAGAACTCTGAGGCAAAATAAATCATCGAGGCTTACTGATTATTGTTTAGTCATATGCATGCGTTTGCATGTGCCAAGTCGATTCACATGAAACTTCCATAGGAGGATACCACAATATCATACCAAAATATGAACAAAACAATGCAAGCAAACATTCATATGACATGCTACAAACTATTAGCAAGCTGGAGCTGATCACAGACAAGCAAGAACTACTAAGCATCCATCAGTAACACACTCCTTACAATGAAGAGACTAAGCATGCTCACAATGATGAGTATATGTACAAAAATGAAAAACAAATAGAGTTCGTTACCAGCCTCTTACCACACCTCAAGTTGTCTTAATCTTCATTATTGCCCTTCACTTGTGTAACGCCCCTGAATTGGGTCTATGCAGATCTCAGCATTTCCCGCCAAAATCCGCATAGAAGCGATTCAAAGATGCCCACCAAACACTTTCGTGTGGGTGGGATTTGAATACAAGTAGTTACATCACAGTAGTTTACAACAGAGTCCACAAGAACTTATATATATAACAACGACTCAACGATTCAAGAATACAAAAGGTACAATACGAAGATATAACTCAAGAAGAAAGCAAGATAGTATCCGAGTACGGATAGGATCCAAATGGGACTAAGAGTCCTGAAGAATAACCAAGCGGTTTCCAATCCTTCCTAGGACAAGACCGAAGGGTAACCTTTCTAACATCGTCAATGACATACCTGACAAGCCAAAAGGGTGCCGACAAAGGGCAAAGAAAAAACAGAAAGAGAGCGGTCGTTACTGAGGCCAGTACACGGCGAGACTAGAATTCGGCGGTCCTTGCCTACATAGGTATGGTGGGCTCAGCGGCAGCAAAGCTTGCACTATCTAACTTATAGAGACACTCTACAACTTTGGCTATTAGAGCGAGATAAGAGAGCACTATACGATAGCAATATATATCACCAAACATAACCCATCCGAAGATTTCCCCCTCAAAGACCAGTCGAGGAAGTCCCCTTGCGGAACACACACGGTGACAATTATAGTTAAGCATGTGTTTAGTTGATAAGGCTAATTACTATTCATATGATTAGAGGCAAATCATTAGTGGCGTTGTCTATGATCATGACACTATACTCCTGAGGCGTCCATAACCGTGGACGCATGGCTTCTCAAAAAGATTTACCCTGTAGGGGTGCACTACTGTACCCAAACGCATGCTCAACCCTTCAGGCAACATATCACACATGCCATCCAAATCTCACAACAAGAACTGTCCCATAACTACACGCATATCCAGAGGCATCACCTACTATGGGGAACCAACCAAGAGGTACGACGATTCTCAATGAAGGCACAGTGTTTGCGCCTACTGGTGGATCGGGCCCTGCGGGGTAACTTGTACACACCGTGGGTGCCGCCACCGTGTACCACGATTTATGTATGCAAGCCATGGCAATCCACCAAAACATCAACTCCGAAGACATATCAACTCACCCATGTCCGAGGAGATATTATGCATATGCACCAATTGGAAAACCAATTTTGTAACCCTCCGGATATACGAATAGCACCGGTAGTTGAGGGGGGATCCCAGAGGCCCCACATTTGGTTAGCGCGATCAACTCAGAACTGGTATCATAGAACGAACGAGTCCTAGGTTGGCTCAAGCAGTTCCCAAAGGTGGTCCCTGCCGGGGCCTTATCATTAGGTGAATCCATAACCATAACCAATATCGCCAATTTAATTTATCTTATCACCAACAATATCCAAGTATCATGTTCAACCTGTATGAGAGCAATACTAAGCATGCCTACGACTCGCATGGACAAGACTAGCTAGTCAAAAAAGGCAATAGGATAACCAAGACAATATAGTGGAGCAGGTAAATAAAGGGACAATACTATAGCATCGACAATAAGGATAGCAATAGATCAAAGGAAGGAAGTAAAGATTACAAATGCAAAATAGGTAGAAGGGGGAGAATGCTCGCCTGTGAGACAAAGTCGGGAAACCAGAGGCTTGTCGTATCTCACATCGACTCATCGTCCTATCCAATGAAGATGCAAAGACTAGAAAGAACAACCGGTGCAATATTTAATACTAGGCGGAAGATCCGGCATGTTTATGATATGATGCATGGCATGGCGATATGCAGCCCTAATTAGCAATATCAAGCGGAATTTGAAATCCCGGCAAATAAATTTTATGGTTCGAGTTGTTTATCTACCCCGCAATTTAAATGTTGAATTAACAAGGCAAAGCATGGCAATCGGTTCGCTACACAAATTTAAATGGAGTCGAGATAATATAAATATAACCCGCATATGGTCTCCATATTTAATCTAGGTGAATCAACAAAGTACCCCAAACAAAGGAACATGTATGCAAGTATGGATGAGTTAATATGCAACAAGTTATATTATATTTATCAAAGTAGGGTGTCGGGAAGGGATCACACATTGGGATTTGGAACCGAGGGTCTTGGGTTCGACAGATCGGTCTTCGGATCTCCGGGTTTAACTTCGGGGCCTCGGCCCATCGGATTCAAAAGGAGAACTTGGTGTCTCGTGTCCTTCGGAAGAACTTGGCATTAGACCATACTCGTCGGTGTTGGAATAGCTGAACATCATCCACCCGCACCATACATCACCACATGGACATCACATCTCACGATTTCCACTTCATCAACATACCACATCTTCATATCAGTACCAAACATCACTAGACTTCTCACCCAAAAGCACTCCAACGGGACTTGGTTACCATGCAAGCAGAACCATAGGATCCGTCGGGAAGGCAGGCACGGGGACGATGTCGTCACGCGCGGCAGAGAGCCTGAACGCTAGGAGGAAGGCGGTCGACGATGGGATCTCGTGGCGCAGAGAAGATTGGTGAGGACATGGCCCTCGAGGTCCCTGGCACGGCGACGCGCACAGGCAGCTGGCGCTACAGGGAAGTGGTCGAGCTTGACCAGGGAGGCACGACAAGGAGGGGCTCCGGCTTGAGGCTGCGAGGGATCGGTCGTGGTGGAGTCTCGGTGCAAGGTGCCGTGGAAGGGGAGCGAGGTGGAGGCTGTCGGAGCTGGACGAGACGGCTCGAGCAGCGACCGGACTCTGTAGGATGTCGGGGCACACGGCCAGAAGGAGGAGCCGCAGGTCAGTGCAGCAGCGGCGGTTCACGCCCAGGAGGAGGGACGACGCTGGGATCCAGAGCAGGGAATCCGCAAGAGGGCATTGGCGGCGGCATAGGATCGAGGAAGGAGAAGGGTATGATAGCCTCGGTGGGGAACGAGGTGCGGGGTAGGCTCCGGATGTGCGGCGTGCGGCGCGTGGTGTGCGTGTGTGGTGTTGCGTGTAACAGGTAGCGTGCGTGGTGTGTGTTTGTGCCTGGCGTGCGTGGGACGTGTTGGGGTATGGTTGTGGTGTGCGTTGCGTGTGTGTGTGGCGGCGGGAGGTGTGGATCGGGTTAGGGTTAGAATTTGGTTAGAACTAGGGTTCGTCGTGCGGGTTGTAGGTGGCTAGCGGGGCCTTTTGGCCCGGCCAACTGCCTCCCCAAAACTCTTTTATTTTTATTTGTTTTAGTTTTAAAAGACTTTTATAAATAGTTTTTAGACAAATAAAAGATCTAGAAAAGACTGGGGTTTTCGATTTGAAATTAAAGAGGGGACTAATTAGAAAACAAAATAGACTTTTGGTTAAAATATTTTAGGGCAAAAGTATGCATGATGTCATGATGATGCATAAAAGAAAATAACAAGCAATTTTATTTTGGAATATTTTCCGGGGCATTACAACTCGACACCACTAACAAGGATCGCGTCCCGAGATCCAAGCAAGGACACCGGGGGGAGAGGGTTGATGATTGGATCTTCTTGCATCAGGTTGATGGTCGCGACACCACTAACAAGAATTCTTGCTCCATCTTGAAATCGTCGAAACCACCAACAAGGGGTGTTGCTTGCGTTCTTCAAGGAAACCTCCAGAGAGGCAAGGCGGAATTAAAGGTCTCAAAAGTAAGGCCACCTTTAACTTCTATGGAAGGAGTAAAAGTCACATGGATCCACCACTTCGATGTAACAACATCTAATGATAAGAGTAGTGGTACGGTCATGACTCCATTCTGCACTCAAAGAATTACTATGTACATGAATAGAAGGATCATGCAACCAACTCTCGGAATTCAGACTGATGATCTTGACAATCGGTATTACAAAATATTCAGATAGATGATGTCGTCGCAGAAGTTGCAGGACATCGGGAAACATTTGAAGAGGGATCAAGTAGAAGGAAATCTAGATGTAGGTCCACCATTACAAAAGGAGAAAAGCGAACCCTAAAGGTACGACGGAAACCCAACCGCGAGAAGTCCTGGACTTGAAGAAGGTAAGAGAGAAGATTAAAACACGCAAAGATAAGAAGATAAAGAATGGAGGTAAGGAATAAAATCAGAGCTAATCAGATCTAACCAACGTATTCTTACCAAAATAGTTTTGACACTAGACAACGTCCGTTGGCAATGTTAACCAACAGGCTGGACCAGTGGGGTATCGTAAAACCTTTGCTCTGATACCACTTGTAACGCCCCCGAATCGGGTCTATGCAGATCTCAGCATTTCCCGCCAAAATCCGCATAGAAGCGATTCAAAGACGCCCACCAGACACTTTCGTGTGGGTGGGATTTGAATACAAGTAGTTACATCATAGTAGTTTACAATAGAGTCCACAAGAACTTATATATACAACAACGACTCAAAGATTCAAGAATACAAAAGGTACAATACGAAGATACAACTCAAGAAGAAAGAAAGATAGTATCCGAGTATGAACAAGATCCAAATGGGACTAAGAGTCCTTAAGAATAACCAAGCGGTGTCCAACCCTGCCCAGGCCAAGCCGGAAGGGTTACCTTGCTAATATCGTCAATCACATACCTGTCAAGCCAAAAGGGTGCCGATAAAGGGCAAAGGAAAAACAGAAAGAGAGCGGTTAGTACTGAGGACAGTAAACGGCGAGACTAGAATTCGGCGGTCCTCGCCTACATAGGTATGGTGGGCTCAGCGGCAGCAAAGCTTGCACTATCTAACTTATAGAGACACTCTACAACTTCGGCTATTAGAGCGACATAAGAGAGCACTCTACGATAGCAATATATATCACCAAACATAACCCATCCGAAGATTTCCCCCTCGAAGACCAGTCGAGGAAGTCCCCTTGTGGAACACACACGGTGGCAATTTTAGTTAAGCAGGTGTTTAGTTGATAAGTCTAATTACTAGTCATATTATTAGAGGCAAATCATTAGTGGCGTTGTCTATGATCATGACACTGTACTCCTAAGGCGTCCATAACCGTGGACACACGGCTTCTCGAAAAGATTTACCCTGCAGGGGTGCACTACTGTACCCAAACGCATGCTCAACCCTTCAGGCAACATATCACGTGTGCCATCCGAATCTCACAACAAGAACTGTCCCATAACTACACGCGTATCCAGAGGCATCACCTACTGTGGGGAACCAACCAAGAGGTACGACGATTCTCAAGGAAGGCACAGCGTTTGCGCCTAATGGTGGATCGGGCCCTGCGGGGTAACTTGTACACACCATGAGTGTTGCCACTGTGTACCGCGATATATGTATGAAAGCCATGGCAATCCACCAAAACATCAAGTCCGAAGACATATCAACTTACCCATGTCCGAGGACATATTATGCATATGCACCAAATGGGAAACCAATTTTGTAACCCTCTAGATATACGAATAGCGCCGGTAGTTGAGGGGGGGATCCCAGAGGCCCCACGTTTGGTTAGCGCGATCAACTCAAAACTAGTATCATAGAACGAACGGGTCCTAGGTCGGCTCAAGCAGTTCCCAAAGGTGGTCCCTGCCGGGGCCTTATCATTAGGTGAAGCCATAACCATAACCAATATCGCCAATTTAATTTATCTTATCACCAACAATATCCAAATATCATGTTCAACCTATATGAGAGCAATACTAAGCATGCTTTCGACTCGCAAGGACAAGACTAGCAAGTCAAACAAGGCAATAGGATAACCAAGGCAATATAGTGGAGCAGGTAAATAAAGGGACAGTACTATATCATCGACAATAAGGATAACAATAGATCAAAGGAAGGAAGTAAAGACTATAAATGCAAAATAGGTAGAAGGGGGAGAATGCTCGCCTGTGAGACAAAGACAGTAAACCGGAGGCTTGTCGTATCTCACATCGACTCATCATCCTATCCGGTGAAGATGAAAAGACTAGAAAGAACAACCGGTGCAATATTTAATACTAGGCGGAAGATTCGGCATGTTTATGATATGATGCATGGCATGGCGATATGCGGCCCTAATTATCAATATCAAGCGGAATTTGAAATCCAGTCAAATAAATATTATGGTTCGAGTTGTTTATCTACCCCGCAATTTAAATGTTGAATTAACAAAGCAAAGCATGGCAATCGGTTCGCTACACAAATTGAAATAGAGTTGAGATAATATAAATATAACCCACATATGGTCGCCATATATAATCTAGGTGAATCAACAAAGTACCCCAAACAAAGGAACATGTATGCAAGTATGGATGAATTAATATGCAACAAGTTATATTATATTTATAAAAGTAGGGTGTCGGGAAGGGATCACACATTGGGATTTGGAACCGAGGGTCTTGGGTTCGACGGATCGGTCTTCGGATCTCCGGGTTTAACTTCGGGGCCTCAGCCATCGGATTCAAAAGGAGAACTTGGTGTCTCGTGTCCTTCGGAAGAACTTGGCATTAGACCATACTCGTCGGTGTTGGAATAGCTGAATATCATCCACCCGCACCATACATCACCACATGGACATCACATCTCACGATTGCCGCTGCATCGACATACCACATCTTCACATCAGTACCAAACATCACTAGACTTCTCACCCAAAAGCACTCCAACGGGACTTTGTTACCATGCAAGCAGAACCACAAGATCCGTTAGGAAGGCATGCACGGGGACGATGTCGTCACGCACGGCAGAGAGCCTGAACGCTAGGAGGACGGCGGTCAATGATGGGAGCTCGTGGCGCAGAGAAGAATGGTGAGGACATGGCCCTCGAGGTCGCTGGCACGACGACGCTCACATGCAGCTGGCGCTACAGGGAAGTGGTTGAGCTTGACCAGGGAGGCGCGGCAAGGAGGGGCTTCGGCTTGAGGCTGCGAGGGATCGGTCGTGGTGGAGGCTCGGTGCAAGGTGCCGGGGAAGGGGAGCGAGGCGGAGGCTGTCGGAGCTGGACGAGATGGCTCGAGCGGCAACCAGACTCTGTAGGATGTCGGGGCGCACGGCCAGAAGCAGGAGCCACAGGTCGGTGCAGCAGCGGCGGTTCGTGCCCAGGAGGAGGGACGACGCTGGGCTCCAGAGCACGGAATCCGCAAGAGGGTGTTGGCGGCGGCACAAGGTCGAGGAAGGAGAAGGGTACGATAGCCTTAGTGGGGAACGAGGCGCGGGGTGGGTTCCGGATGTGCGGCGTGTGGCGCGTGGTGTGCGTGTGTGGTGTTGTGTGTAACAGGTAGCGTGCGTGGTGTGTGTTTGTGCCTGGCATGCGTGGGACGTGTTGGAGTATGGTTGTGGTGTGTGTTGCGTGTGTGTGTGGCGGCGGGAAGTGTGGATCAGGTTAGGGTTAGAATTTGGTTAGAACTAGGGTTCGTCGTGTGGGTTGTAGGTGGCTAGATGGGCCTTTTGGCCTGACCAGCTGCCTCCCCAAAACTCTTTTATTTTTATTTGTTTTAGTTTTAAAAGACTTTTATAAATAGTTTTTAGACAAATAAAAGATCTGGAAAAGACTGGGGTTTTCGTTTTGAAATTAAATAGGGGACTAATTGGAAAACAAAATAGACTTTTGGTTAAAATATTTTAGGGCAAACGTATGCATGATGTCATGATGATGCATAAAATAAAATAACAAGCAATTTTATTTCAGAATATTTTCCGGGGCATTACAACTTGTGTGACTTGAATAATAACATGAAACCAAAATCCACTGAGGACAGCTGAACCCTGCAAAGAACTCACAAAACCAAAGAAGAATAACAAATATTTTTGGTGTTTTCAATTTTTCAAACAAGCCAACAAAGCAAAAACAAGCAAAGCAAAAACAAACCAAGCAAAGCAAAATCTTTTTGGATTTTTATTTGAAGGCAAACCAAAGCAAAGAAACAAACCAAGAGAAACCACGAAAATATTTTTGGTATTTTTGTGTTTTCAGAAAGCATCAACAAAAACCAAAAAGAAAGCGAAACATTGGATATACAAAGAACCGACCGAACATGATGAATAGATGAGTTGTTGGAGATATGCCCAAGAGGCAATAATAAAGTGGTTATTATCATGTCTTCACACTTATGATAAATGTTTACATACCATGCTATAATTGTATTAACCGGAAACATTAATACTTGTGTGATTTGTAAACTAAAATAAGAGTCCCTAGTAAAGCCTCTTGTTAAACTAGCTTGTTGGTTAATATATGATCATTGTTTCCTGATCATGAACATAGAGATGTTATTAACAACAGGATCATATCGTTAGGAGAATGATGTGATGGACATACTCCTATAGATAAGCGTAGCATAAAGATCAAGTCATTTCAATAGTTCAATTGCTATATGCTTTCTGATACATAGTAACCTAATTCCTTCGACCATGAGATCATGCATATCACCTTTACTGGATGGATGCTTTGATGTCATCAAACACCACACCGTAACAGGGTGGCTATAAAAGTGGCATTGAGTGTTCGGAAAGTATTGGTTGAAACACATGGATCAAGAGTGGGATTTGTCCATCCATATGACGGATAGATATACTCTGGGCCCTCTCGGTGGAATGTCATCCAATTAGCTTGCAAGCATGTGACTGGGTCACAAGGGATCACATATCACGGGAACGAGAAAAGAGTACTTATCAGTAACGAGGTTGAACTAGGTATGCAGAGATACCGACGATCATAACCTTGGATAAGTAACATATCGTGAGACAAAGGGAAATTGGTATCGTATGTAAGTGGTTCATTCGATCGCAAAGTAATCGTAGAAATATGTGGGAGCCATATGAATTTCCAGATTCCTCTATTGGTTATTGTTCGGAGAAGTGTCTCGATCATGTCCGCATAATTCACGAACCGTAGGGAGACACACTTAAGGATTCGACGTTGTTTGAGTAGTTATGGTATTATGAGAAAGAGACCGAATGTTGTTCGGAGTCTCGGATGGGATCCGGGATATCACGAGGTGATCCGGAATGGTCCGGAGAATAAGATTCATATAAGGAAAGTCCCATTTCGGAGTTCGGGAATGATTCCGGTGTTTTCATCGGGGATATTCTAGAAGGTTCCGGATTGTCCGGCACTCCGGGGGGGAAGGGGTACATGAATGTGTCATTACATATTGGAATGATTGCATCATGTACTAAGTGTTCTTGCTGTCCCAAATATAGGATTAAATTGAATCCTAAAACAGAAAAGTCAAATGTCCAGTTTGAAAGTCAAACTGCCAAAAACAAGAAACTGTGGGAAACAAGCAAGAGGAGTTGGAACCAACCTGGAGGAGGAGTTGGACTCCTCCAGGCCGGCGCCCAGCCCAAGGCCGAGTTGGGGAGGGACTCCCTCCCTCCCCTGGCGCGCCCACTCCTCCCACCTATATAAGGAGGGGCAGGGCTCCCTCCTAGTACACACAAGTTTCCTATCCTCTAAACTAAACCCTAGATCTAGACCCCGGTTTAGAGCTATTCGGTTTAGAGCCTTCTAATTGGTTTAGAGCCTTCTAATTGGTGTGTCTAATTACTAGACCACTAATAGCCTCTCTCATAAGATCCACCATACTCGCACCGGCTTAAGGCGAAGCCCTGCGGGATCTCCCCTCTACTTCCGGTACCACGCCGTTGTGCTGCCGGAATCGCGAGGAGAGTGCTACAACCTCCGCTGCCTGCTGGAACAAGGGAGAGGAAGGTCTTCGTCGAGTACCGAACGTGTGACCGACTACGGGAGCGCTGCCGGAACGTGGCGCCGGAAGGATCGTCTACACGATCTTGAGATCGGAAAGAGTACGACTACATCACCCACGAGAATCTGCTCTCGTTAACCGCTTTGGAATCTTCGAGGGTAAGTTATTCCATCGACTCGTTGCTACAATCTAGTAGATAGATCTTGGCTTGTTTGTTTGTATGCGATAGAAAAATTTTGTTTTCCATGCTACGAACCCCTACAGTGGTATCAGAGCCGTGTCTATATGTAGATCTGTTGCACGAGTAGAACACAATGGTCATTGTGGGCGTTGATGCTTTTATTGTAGATTGCTTTTTGTGTACTTTGCATCTTGCGGTATGTTGGGATGAAGCGGCCCGGGCTAACCTTACATGACATCGTTCATGAGACTTGCTCCACGTTTGACATGCAACTTGTATTGCATAAGTGGCTTTGCGGGTGCCTGTTTCTCCTAGCATAGTTAAGATCCAATTTACAACGGGTAATCAACAATGCTAGTATCAATGTTGTGGTTCTTGTTCGTAAGTTAGAACGACACTTATGGAAAGCCCCAAACCACGTAAAATATGCAAAGAAAGTAGAAGCGTCTAACTTTGTTTTGCAGGGGTGTGCAGTGATGTGATATGGCCATGATTGTGATTATATTTGATGTATGCAATGTTCCTTATTGTAAGTTGGCAACCGGCAGGAGCCATATGGTTGTCTTTAATTTCTGTTAAGACCTGCGTGTCTATTCAAAATAGTTGTAATAGTTGAAGCTGGTGGACGACAACCATGGAGAAGCGTCATTGACCTTGATGCTATGCCGGTGATGATGGAGATCATATTCGTGCTTGAAGATGGAGATCGGAAGCACAAAGAAGAAAGGCCATATCATATCACATATTATGAATTGCATGTGATGTTAATCCTTTATGCATCTTGTATTGCTTAGTAGACGACGGTAGCATTATAAGATGATCCCTCATGCACATAAATTTCAAGTTCTAGAGTGTTCACCCTTAGTATGCACCGTTGCCAAAGCTTGCTGCTTCGAAGCACCACGTGATGATCGGGTGTCTTTGATTCCGCGGGTGAATACAACGTAAGCAAGCCAGATTTGCTTATGCGGAAGCTAAGGTTTGATCTTGACGAGCCTAGCATGTACAGACATGGCCTCAGGAACACGGATCACCGAAAGGTAAAGCATGAATCATATAGTAGATATGATGAACATGTCGATTGTTCGCCATTGAAACTATATCAACTCTCGTGATGATCGGTTTTGATGTGGTGGATTTGGTTCGTGTGATCACTAAAACAATGTGAGGGATATTGTTTTGAGTGGGAGTTCACCTAGATTAATTTAATTATTAATTAGAACTCAATTTATCATAAACTAAATCAAAGTGAATTTGCATAGTTGTTGTAGTCATTGGCATCCGTTTACCACCTTGCGCTTAGTTATAATTGAGATGATAGAACTATAGAATTCTGGTTAGATACTTTACGAACTGGTATCGTATTGTTTTAAGTGTTAATCTAAAGTTTAAAAGTCCTATTGCAAACTTTCAGTAAGTTCCGGTTACTCCATGAAGTTTAATAATTAGTATTAAATCAAGAGTAACAATTCCAAGTGTTAGTATATAAGTATCATGTTTGTATCCATGATTCTTGATATTCAAAGGATTCCCTTAATATCAAGGTTATCTAGGATCTGAAAGAGTTGTTACAGAAACCATGATGTGTGGAAGATATTGTGATATCTGAAACGAAGTTTTGGTTGCAACATGATAGAGTATAATGTGGCAAAAGTCATGTTCTCATATTTGATGAGAATTTGCAAAAAGGTTGGAGACACTTGTTGTCCTAATCCTCCAAAAAGGTTTTGGATAGCAACATTATACTCATAATTCATCGTTATAAGCTAAAAGTAGCTTGATCATGGACGATTCCATGATAAGGGTGAATATTTGATGTAGGTAAAATGTTTACTACACCAAGAGATTACTAATGAAAGGAATTTGAAAGAACACCAAACATTTGATGATGGTGATCTACTTCAAAGTGCAAGTCCAAAGACATTGGTATTTAACTATACACGCTTTGGACTATATGTCATATGTATGACTCCACTATTGATGTTGATAGATTCTTTCAAACTGAAAAGGAAATACTGAAAGAGAATCTCATAAATATATGGCAGAAAAGAAAAGACTAGAATCGTTCAGTTTAAGTATATAGATGATATACATGTTATGGCTATATTCTTTGCTTGTTAAACAATGTGGTTCTTAAGTATTTGATACTGAATTTGTTGATGTGAATCGTCATACGAAACAACACAATTCATGAACTACAATGGCCTAAGTAACTAGCAAAAGAATATGTGATGATGTTCATCGAGAACAAAATAAAGGGTTATTGTGTTGCTTGTTAAACATCAAAGCTTGCCTTCAAGATTTGTTTTATCAGGTATTATGAGAACAAAAGGGTTGTTCAAATGATTGCCGTAATCCATAAAAGATGGATGATTCACAAATCTCGTTGGAGACATCACATCCATAAAACTAGTGCTAAAAATGTCGAAAGACAAATTGATTGAAAGATCACTTAGGAAGTGACATCGCCGTTTAAATTATATTTGAAAGAAAACATGAAGAAACTCCATGTTGATGGAATTTTGGAGTCTTCTGATTTTTGATCATATGACGCTTGTGAAACTTTCCTAGAGATAATTAAAACTTCGTTCATAGGCCAAAAGGGAACGAATGACTAGCTTATTGGAACTTGTACATATTGTTGTACGAAGTCCGTTATGTGTAGTCAAGAGCGATGGATTTCAACTTCATATGCTTTCTCCGAAAATTTGAGTGAATATATGAATATTTACTTAATAAGGATAAAGTATGAAACACTTGAAAAGTTCAAAGACTTTCAAGATGAAGTGCAAGATCATTGTAACAAGAATATAAATAGTTTATGATAAGATCATAAAGGAAGATATTTGAGTTACAAGTTTAGCATAATACCTAAGATTTAAGGAATCGTTCCGTGTATTTGCATTTTCCCGAAACACCATAAGAGTATGGAGCGTTCGAGATATGTAATTAAACCTTGTTTGACATGGTAAGATCGAAAGGTGTAATTCATAAAACTGTCATTGTATTTTAAAGATTAAAAGCTTTAGAGATTACCGTTTTTCCACTGAAAAGAGCTCCATCATAATCCGTTGAAATGACACCATATAAGGTTATGGTTTGGGATAAAACCCAAGTTGTCCTTTCTTAAACATTGGTATGCTATGCATAAGAAAGATGTTTGCAACCAAAGTCGGATGAACCTGTCTCTGTATGTTATTTCGAATAACTGTTAAGTACTCCTCCATAACATTGGAGACAAAAGTGTTTGTCACTTAAAACGTCAAGTTTCTTTGAGAAGGAATTTTTCGTGAAAAGTTAAGTGGGAGGACAATAGAAACTTTGATAAGGTTAAAAGAACCTTAGCTATATGTGCAGAGTTGCGCAGCGCCGAAAAGTGTTTCGGAGGCAGCAACAATGCTCATGGTTCACGTACCTCAAAGGTTGTGGTCACGGAGATCCAAGTTCCTATTGAAACAAGTAGATCGGGTAAACAATCAAATACCAAGATTTGAGGGTTGAATCATTATTTGAGAATAATGAACCGACTACATGCAAAGAAGCGATGATGGGCCCTGACTCCGTCAAATGGCTTGAAGCCATAAAATCCGTGATAGTTCCATACACGAGAAATCAAGTTTTGAACTTGAAGGACCCTCGAGAAAGGTGTAAGACCTTACAGTTGTGTCTGGATCTATATAGAAATAGACATGGATGTTTTACATCTATGAAATAGTCGACATGTTGAGAAAGAGTTCACAACAATGTTCAAAGGTTGACTATGACAAGATTTGATCTGTCATAGTGATATTTAGTCTAGATGGATTAATGTAGCAACCACTACATATAATTTGTTATATGGTAGTTGAATAAACAAAACAAATTCTTCTAATAGAATCATTACCTAGGACATGTGCATAACACGGTCCATAGGGTTTTGTTAATTCAAAGGATGCTAAAAGCATATGCAAACTTCAATGGTTAGAGTGAGCATAGCGGAGTTGGAATCTTCACTATGATGAAACTGTTAAGAGAGTTTAATTTCATCAGAGACAATGAAGATGCTTGCGTTTGCAAGAAATTAAGTGGGAGCGCTAAGACATGTTTCTAATACATTATGTGGAAGACATATTGTTGATTGGAAATAATGTATCTTTTATTAACACATATTAAGAATTTCATCCCGATGAAAGACTTAGGCAAAACCCAAATATTTGGCATCATTAGACGCTAATATGGTTGTGCCAGAAGTACATAGACGAGATATTGAATGAATTCAATATAGAAACTACAAGAAAGGTTCTTGTTGCACAGAAAGGATTGAAAGAGTTCAATGTTGATGATATATTCAAGTGTATTGGCACTTGGTAAGTGAAACAAAGATTCAAGTATAGATTGATACTTGATGTATGAAATCACAAAGAGTATTTATATCAATCATACTGTGATATGTACAAATCCAGATATGTCCTATGCTCTAAGTGTTGTGAGCATATACCAGAATGATTTGTAAGATGATCATTGGACAATAGTAAGGATATTCTTATGATCTTCTGAAAGAACTAAGAGTATAATATTTGTAGAAGTGACAAATAGATGGTTAGTTCATTGTAAAAGTACTACATTGATACTAGCTTTGTCACAAAGTACAAATTGAGTTTATCTCAATCTAAACTAAGGGTGGCACAATATAATGGAAAGTGAGTTCCATAATGGATTTGGATGATTTCCAAAATTAAGACATTGTGACAGATACTACAACAAAAGGCTAAGTATATGACTGCTATTTTAGCAGCATAAGAGGGCATTTGTGTCAAGAAGTTTGTTATCAAACTAGGTGTAGTTCACAGTGGGATAATACTATGAAGATATATTGTGCGACAATATTATCAACATGTTTTAACCCCAAAGAGCTAAAGGTCACACCGAAAGACCAAATTTATACAAAGCCATCTCATTAGAGAATGAGTGATGCGTAGAGACGCAAAGACATGCAATTACACACGGACCTGGAAGTGTCAGATCCGGAGATCAGTTGACCACTAGCAATCGTGTACATACAACACCGGAAAGCCATAGGTGTTATATACACAAAGGTTCGAAACTAGATTATTGACTCTAGTGCAAGTGGGAGACTGTTGGAGATATGCCCAAGAGGCAATAATAAAGTGGTTATTATCATGTCTTCACACTTATGATAAATGTTTACATACCATGCTATAATTGTATTAACCGGAAACATTAATACTTGTGTGATTTGTAAACTAAAATAAGAGTCCCTAGTAAAGCCTCTTGTTAAACTAGCTTGTTGGTTAATATATGATCATTGTTTCCTGATCATGAACATAGAGATGTTATTAACAACAGGATCATATCGTTAGGAGAATGATGTGATGGACATACTCCTATAGATAAGCGTAGCATAAAGATCAAGTCATTTCAATAGTTCAATTGCTATATGCTTTCTGATACATAGTAACCTAATTCCTTCGACCATGAGATCATGCATATCACCTTTACTGGATGGATGCTTTGATGTCATCAAACACCACACCGTAACAGGGTGGCTATAAAAGTGGCATTGAGTGTTCGGAAAGTATTGGTTGAAACACATGGATCAAGAGTGGGATTTGTCCATCCATATGACGGATAGATATACTCTGGGCCCTCTCGGTGGAATGTCATCCAATTAGCTTGCAAGCATGTGACTGGGTCACAAGGGATCACATATCACGGGAACGAGAAAAGAGTACTTATCAGTAACGAGGTTGAACTAGGTATGCAGAGATACCGACGATCATAACCTTGGATAAGTAACATATCGTGAGACAAAGGGAAATTGGTATCGTATGTAAGTGGTTCATTCGATCGCAAAGTAATCGTAGAAATATGTGGGAGCCATATGAATTTCCAGATTCCTCTATTGGTTATTGTTCGGAGAAGTGTCTCGATCATGTCCGCATAATTCACGAACCGTAGGGAGACACACTTAAGGATTCGACGTTGTTTGAGTAGTTATGGTATTATGAGAAAGAGACCGAATGTTGTTCGGAGTCTCGGATGGGATCCGGGATATCACGAGGTGATCCGGAATGGTCCGGAGAATAAGATTCATATAAGGAAAGTCCCATTTCGGAGTTCGGGAATGATTCCGGTGTTTTCATCGGGGATATTCTAGAAGGTTCCGGATTGTCCGGCACTCCGGGGGGGAAGGGGTACATGAATGTGTCATTACATATTGGAATGATTGCATCATGTACTAAGTGTTCTTGCTGTCCCAAATATAGGATTAAATTGAATCCTAAAACAGAAAAGTCAAATGTCCAGTTTGAAAGTCAAACTGCCAAAAACAAGAAACTGTGGGAAACAAGCAAGAGGAGTTGGAACCAACCTGGAGGAGGAGTTGGACTCCTCCAGGCCGGCGCCCAGCCCAAGGCCGAGTTGGGGAGGGACTCCCTCCCTCCCCTGGCGCGCCCACTCCTCCCACCTATATAAGGAGGGGCAGGGCTCCCTCCTAGTACACACAAGTTTCCTATCCTCTAAACTAAACCCTAGATCTAGACCCCGGTTTAGAGCTATTCGGTTTAGAGCCTTCTAATTGGTTTAGAGCCTTCTAATTGGTGTGTCTAATTACTAGACCACTAATAGCCTCTCTCATAAGATCCACCATACTCGCACCGGCTTAAGGCGAAGCCCTGCGGGATCTCCCCTCTACTTCCGGTACCACGCCGTTGTGCTGCCGGAATCGCGAGGAGAGTGCTACAACCTCCGCTGCCTGCTGGAACAAGGGAGAGGAAGGTCTTCGTCGAGTACCGAACGTGTGACCGACTACGGGAGCGCTGCCGGAACGTGGCGCCGGAAGGATCGTCTACACGATCTTGAGATCGGAAAGAGTACGACTACATCACCCACGAGAATCTGCTCTCGTTAACCGCTTTGGAATCTTCGAGGGTAAGTTATTCCATCGACTCGTTGCTACAATCTAGTAGATAGATCTTGGCTTGTTTGTTTGTATGCGATAGAAAAATTTTGTTTTCCATGCTACGAACCCCTACATGAGTGTGATGTCGGTGTACCTCCCCCAAGCTTAGGCTTTTGGCCTAAGTGGGGCTCAATAGCGCGGGTAGTAACCCCAAGCTGGTGGATCATCATAGGAATGATCATAGTCAGGCGCTTGAGATGAAGAAGAAGACGTGCCCCAATCAAATGAGGGCTGCTGGTATGAAGGCTCTCCCAATTTGGAGGGTTGAACCGAATCATCTTCGGCATCCTCTCCAACATTCTCCTCTTACTGGGAGAGCTCCGCCACATGTGTGTCAAGCTCCTCCTCCGTGAGCGACCATCCTTGCCTGTTATCAAAATTAAACAAAGCAGGTGCAGGCAAATAAACTAGTTTCTCAGTCCTACCCTTTCTCCAACCTCGCTGGGCAAAAGATAATTCATACGGTAAACTTCTCACATTATCCCCCAGGAAACAAAACCATGCTGAATCATGGATTCAAGATCAAGCGTCTCTATAGGGAACTGATAATCTGAATGGTGAGGCTCTAAACCATGGAAAGCTAGTAACCTAGAAGCAAAGAGACCTCCAAAAATTCCACCCTTCTCGCGGTTGGTGGTGAGACGGTAAGCTATCAAAGCACCCACGTTATAAGATCTATTCCTATTCAAAGCAGCTGCGATAAAAGCTTGATCAAAAGAAGATAATTTCCTAGCAATCTTTCTAGCAAGAACACACTTGGTAAGGAAGTAGGCAAAATATCTAATGGCTGGGAACTGAATATTCCGAATTTTACCACTTTCCTTTGAGAAGTCGAAACCTTGGCAAATCTCAGCATATAAATCCATAAGTGACTTGGGCCTCTCCTTGATCTTCTCACAAGATCCCACTAAGGTACTCTAATTGCTACATAGAAATCAGCAAAAGTCAGGTCTACAGCTACATTGTATATTTTATAATGGACCATTGGATTTGATGAAGACCAAGTAAACCGAAAGTCCTGCACAACATCCATGGTTAGCTTAACATATTGAAATGTTTCACCTTCAACAAAGTGTTCCAACCCTGCATTGTCAATCACAGTTTGGAAATCCTGGAGGATTCCCGCAGTTCTCATAAATTCATGGCATGGATATATGGAAGGAAAGACTCCTTCCTCACGACGAAATTTCATTGGCTCAGGCACCATCAAGTCATATTGATTCAGTGGGTAAGCACTCATCTTCTTTTCTGAAATTTTTAGACAAACATCAAACCAAGTGATTTCCAAGTTGAAAAATGATGAGAAACTACAATAGGAACTTGCTAGAGGGCTACACATGCATCAAAATGAAATCTCTAAGCATAGAACAAGAATGCAAGCTCACACAACCTGTCACCTATAGCAGCAAAATAATCAAGATACAATCTACCAATCACAAATCTAATTGGACAAGTGGAGGAGGCACATACCAAGGAGCAATCCCTCCAAAAATCAACAGCAAAGAGGGGCTGAGCAAGGAGATCGAAAATCACGAGCAAGAACAGCAGGAACTCGAGCTTGAGCAAGTTTTCTGATGTTTTTCGGGAGAGAGAAAGAAGATGGCTGGGAGGAGACACTTTGGAGGGGCCCAGGTGGGCCACACCCCACCAAGACGCCACCTGTAGGTAGGCCCGCGTGTTATATGTTGATCCAAATTCTACAAAGTATAGGCCAACTTCTGACGAGTGGAGCGAGGCCCGTTGCCGGAGGCTTGGGCCGAGTGTAACGAGTCTAAAGTTGGCCCACTCCGTGCCCAACAGGGACGCCTGTGGGTGGTGCGGGGGGCGACAGCCCCCGCGGTATGGTACGGATCGTCTAAGACCTAGGTTTCCACCGATATATAAACCCCTTGTAAGCCGCCGGTTGGGATGAGTTGCATCTGTGCAATCCCTGGCGTTTGTAAACACTCCTCGATATAGTGAAGTTTTGCTGGCTGGCGCCCATGGTTTTCTCCTCTCTTTGTTGGAGAGGTTTTTCCACGTTAAATCGGTGTCCCCTTGCTATGATTTCTTTTTTGTTCTTTGTTATTTACTTGTCGCAATTGTAACACCGCGCCTACCAGGGGTGTGGGTGCCTGGGGTGGCCCCCTGGGTCACTCCAGGTGCCCTCTGCCCCTATTTCTGAGGAAAAATTTATTTTGAATTTTCTGGAATTTTTTGGGAACTTTATTTTTGGCCAATTTTCAGGGTATGAAAATTGATTTTCTCGCAGAAACAATTTTTTAGAAGAAGCAAAAGCAAACCAAAAGCAAAACTACAGAAGTTCTAAGACACTCTAACAAACAAGCAACTAACAAAACAAAAGGCTATCTAAAGAAAAGGCAAAGACTAGGAAGGAGAAAAGTAAAAGAAAGCAAGTATAACCACAGTGAAAACATTATTTTGTTCATTAAAATCCTTTTGTTAACAAGGTTGATCAAGTCTTGTTACCAAAACAATCTTATATGAAACAAAACTTTGCATTCCACAAGGTGATTATGTTATCTCATACTTGATAGCAATGGTCCCAATCATAATAGTTTCAATATTTTCTTATGGAATGGGACAATATATTTCTCCAACCTTGATGCTCTCAATATTTTCAATGGAATTCAGGCAATAGCTTCTAGCAACCTTCTTGGGGAAATAAATAGTATGCTCTTTGTCATTAATATTGAATGTTACTTTTCCTTGATTGCAATTAATAACAACACCTGCAGTATTAAGAAAAGGTCTCCCAAGAATAATGGACATATTATCATCTTCAGGCATCTCAAGCACAACAAAATCAGTCAAAACCAAGCAATTATGAGCCACTTGAACAGGAACATCCTCACATATACCAACATCAATAGTAGTTGACTTATTAGACATTTGCAAAGATATATCAGTTGGTATCAACTTTTCTAGATGGAGTCTCTTGTAGAGAGAAAAGGGCATAACACTTACTCCAGCTCCCAAATCACATAAAGCAGTTCTAACATAATTATTCTTAATAGAGCAAGGAATAGTTGGTATACCTGGATCACCAAGTTTCTTTAGAACCTTACCATTGAAGGAATAATTAGCAAGCAAAGTAGAAATCTCCTCATTAGGAATCTTCCTTTTATTATAGACAATATCCTTCATATACTTTGAATAAGGAGGCAACTTAATAGCATCAGTTAAAGGAATTTGCAAAAATAAAGTTTTCATCCACTCACAAAACTTGTTGTAGTGTTCTTCCTCCTTTGACTTGTGTTTCTTACCTAGAAAAGGCATAGGTTTCTGCACCCAAGGTTCTCTCTCTTTACCATGTTTATTAGCAATAAAATCTTCCTTAGTGTACCTGGTGTTCTTAGTGTGATTCTCAGGCTCTTCCTCAACTTCCTCCTTATCAGGAGCATCATTATTACCACTCTCAGTTTCAGCATCAGAAACAGATATACTATTAGGATCTATAGCAGGTTCAAGTGGTTCCTCAACTACCTTATGTTTCTTTTTCTTTCTCTTACGAGGACTACCACTACTTTCACCTTGTTGAGAATCCTGCTCAATTCTTTTAGGGTGTCCTTCAGGATATAAAGGATCTTGAGTGGCTATACCACTCCTAGTTCTAATTCCATAAGCATGTTTATCTACTGTGGCATTAACTAGCATATCCTTTTGTAAGTTGATCAAGTTGGGTTTGAACCTTTTGAAAGTGTTTACAAAGCATTTTAATATCATTAGAAGTTCTTTCCACAATATCCTTCAACTCATTGATAGCTCTAGAGTTTTCCAATAAATGATTCTGAACTTGTTTATTAAAATTATCTTGTTTAACAATAAATCTGTCAAGTTCCTCTAAGCATTGATCACGAGGCTTACCATAGGGAATATCACCTTCATTAAAGTGGAGAGAGTGTACCTCAATAGTGGATGAGTGCGGAATTGGCTTACATAATTCTTCTATAGGAGGTAGAGTCTTCACATCTTTAGCTCTAATACCTTTCTCCTTTAGACACTTCTTAGCTTCCTTCATCACTTCATCATTTAATGCAATAACTCCCCTTTTCTTTGGTGTTAGTGTTGGATCTGGTTCAGGCACAACTGGTTCAGGAGTAATAGGCTCAGGTGTATTTACCTCAGTTGAAGTCCAATCATCATAATTCTTGCTTATCTTAGCCATCAATTCTTCAGCATATGTAGGAGTTCTTTTCCTAAAAACACAATCAGCAAAGCTATCTAGGTATGTCCTAGAATCATCAGTTAGTCCATTATAATAAATATCAACAAGCTCATTCTTAGGCAATGGACATCTAGGATGTGCATGAATCAAGGCACAGAACCTTGTCCATGACTCATGCAATTTCTCTTCTTCTCCTTGTTTAAAATAAAAAAGTCTCTGCAAAGCAGCATGTCTAGCACTGGGAGAAAAATATTTCTAGAAGAAAGAAGCAATCAAGCAATCAGGGCTATCAATGGAACCAGGAGGTAATCTATTAAACCAAGCCCTAACTTCTTATTTTAGTGAAAAAGGGAAGATCTTAGTAACAAAATACTTGCACATCTTAAAATCATTAGAGAACAAAGCACTCATAGTAGAAAGCTCATTCATATGAGCCACGACACTCTCATTTTCAACCACAAAAAGGTTCTTTCTCAACAATGTCCAAATATGATAAATCAAGAGAGAAATCATAATCTTTATCTTTAATATCTATGGGAGAGGTGGCAAACTTAGGATTAGAGGACGGTTTAGGAATAATAGTACGTCTAGCAAGGAGACTCTTAATAGCACTAGTACCATGTGTGTTGTCGTGGTGTGGAACACTGCAGAGCCATCGGGGATGGCAAAGAAGGGACACACGGATGCATTCGGTGGCTCACGCAATGGGTTGGGCATGATGCACTGCAAATACAGGGACGTACCTAGGTTCGGGGCCCTCCCGGCGAGGTAACACCCCTATTCCTGCAAGATGAACTATGAATGGGAGCTCGATGCTCAGTACAAGTGCTCCTTGAGCTGTTTCCTTAGCTACTATCGATGTCTAGAGGAAGCTAGGAGCTAGATGCTAGCACTTCTCTTCTTCTACTGTGGGTGCTTTGAGTCTATGTGAATCTATCTGAATCTACCTAGAACCCTGGCTCTTCCCTCCCTTATATACTGGTCTGGGGGCAGATTACAACTCGGGTCCTAGGGTTTACTGTTTGGATATGGGTTTACAGGGCAGGGCTGGCTGCAGGGCCCATCCGGTGGGCCAGGACCCAGTCCTCCCTTCTTTTAGCGTCATCCTTCTCTTTAGTGGTCACCCGGGCTTCCTTTGGGGCTTCACCCTTGCTTTAACGGTCACCCGGACCGCTTTCGCCAGTCCAGCCGACCGTCTTGCTTTATCTTTGTCCAGTAGCGCTGGTCATGACGGCATGCCAGCTTCCTTGTTGACGAGGGAGAGCCAGAAGCGTACCCCGCACGGAGCGCCAGTCCTTCTGTGCTCTCCATCGAATCCGAGGTGAGCCGGGTGGGAACGGCCACCCGGCCGGTTCTTCTGGCCACCGGCTAGACGGGCCAGCCGGGAAGGTTATAAGCCCAGCCGGGCTTGCTTGCCAGACGGTTAGAGTTGTGATTCCGGGAGGCCAGGCGGCCTGCATCTTCTGTAGCCGGCCTACTTATGCCTGGCTTTCCCCACCCGGGGTTCATCCCCCCGACACTAGTCCCTGAGCATGTATGGGCTTGGCCGGTGGGCAAGATCTTCCGTGATCCTTTCTTTCCTTAGAGGTTGCTTTACTTTCTCCGGCTGCAGCTTTTGCTTTTGCTTTCCGGCTGGAGTTAAACCGGCTACGGAATCGATGGCCGTCCACTGGGTGTAAACAGCGAAGGCAGATACCGGCTGGCGGAGCTGAAGACGAAGCGTTGGGCTAGATGACGTCATTGATGCCGTCACCCACGCCTGTGGCTCTGGCGCACGTCGCGTCAGTTTGACTTCCGCGTTGCTGCGTCAGTTTTTGGCAACTGCGCATGCAAACGTGCCATAGCGTTTCCTCGGGGCAAGGGCGCACGCCTCGCCTCCCGCTGAAACCTGGGATCTTCTATGGCAACCATGACGACGCAGGGGATCTGGAGCCTGAAGCGTCGCGCAGGTGTGGCACGATGACGCCACGCGTCACGCAGAAGCCGAAGGGGCGACGTTGCCGCTTGCGGGGATAAATAGGATTCCGAGGGGATCGGTTCCCACACTTGTCCATCCTCCAGCTCATCTTCTCCTTGTGCCCTTGCGTTCCTTGTTCTTGCGCGTCCTCTCCCTGTCACCGCCGGCCACCTTCTTCCCGCCAACCACGGCCTCCTCCTCTGTTGAGATGCTGCCGGAGCAACGCGGCGGTTGGTGCGGGTCCTTCGTGACCGATGAACTCATCAACAAGTATCGGCGGGGGAGGTTTTGTCAACACCCAGATTTTTAATCCCAGATGCCTGTTATGCCATACATCGCAATCCCATGATTACCATTTTTGCGAGACATAACAGAATTGGATACCATAGTACATCATCCATTACAAACCGTACATAAGTTCTTACACAAATAGGGATCTCATGATCCAGTTCTTAATACAACATCAAGCAGCGGAATACGTAATAATAACGGTAGCGTAGGCGAAGCTCCATCTTCAGGTTCACAGGCAATGCTGACGATGGGAGATGATCCTAGTTGTCGTAACCTTCCTAGGTTCCATCCTCCAGGTACTCCTCTTCATAGTCTGGCCATGGGAATAGCCAGGGACAAAGCCATGAGTACTCTTTAAGTACTCGCAAACTAATACTAACAAGTGAAAGGGGTTTTTGATAATAGGACACTAGGCTCAAGGTTTTTTTTTTGCAAAATCCAGATTTATCTCTACTAAGTTAAGGAGCAACAAATGCTAGTTGAAGTTTTATAACACCTAAATGGGCACTTGTATTTCATATCACAACCCTGTTGTGGTCAAGTCAAAGTCTCAATTCATTTCACAAGTCATTTTGGAAAGTATGACGGGGGAACAGTATGGCCACTCCAACTGTCCATAACCGCGGACGCGGCTATTCGAATAGTTTGACACTCTGCAGAGATTGTACACTTTCACCACAACATTCGATACATCCGTCAGGAACAAATCCTGAATTCACCATACTCAGTATGCGGATAATCAATCCTAACCTTTCAATTACACGCCCTAGTATAAGCACCTCTCCTGTGAGTTTGGCCTCCCAACCATGACCAACTGTCATCTTGGGTACTGCACAGGTGGACAATCTTCACAAGGTAGCCTCAGCTCAGACCTTGGCCGTGAGGGAACTGATACTAAGGTATATAAGTTTCCAGTCAAGCCCTACCCAATCTTCGGGTATTGTGGTTGTACGATAAAATTGGAATGGTATCGCATCCAGACAACCATCAGTTTTATAAAGGGCTAAGGCTCATGCCTCAACATTTTCATCACCAAAATCATCAGGTGTTCGGAAACACATGTCCAAAACATTTCAATAGAATGATCCATCATTCCAAGGTTTTCATAACCATTTTTCCACCAAGTATTCCCACATAAAGTTGATCAAGTTTTATGCTTAGCACTAGCATCTACAAGTGGGGGTAAGCACTAAATGAGGGGTGGTAAACTAGTGGAGTTTTGACTAAGTTCAATCTCATGCCTTAGGATGACATCAAGATTATCTAACTTAGGCCAAATTTTATGCTCTTTATGCAACTTTCACATATTCTTCTAGTATCTACCAGTTATTCCAGTAAACTCTAAGTAAGAGCTTTGATAAAGAAATAAAGTAATAAATTTGCAAATAAAACTAGGATTGGCTTATCAAGTGGTTATGATCATATATGCTCTAAGACATATAGTTGACATGGTAACAAGCAAGTATTGGCTTGCACAATATCAGTATAATCTTGCTAAATTGCAAGTGTTAGCTTGCACATTCAACTAGTAGCATTAGGCTTGCCTTGTGCAGAGCAGTGGTTCAAGTTCTCCTCGGCTTCTTCTTCGTAGAATCCTCCTTCCTCCTCGTATCCTTGCTCGGTACTAGCGTCTATGAATAAATACGATGTACACAATCACCAAACAATACTTAAATACTTGCAGTCATCACACAAAAGGATCCTATAGATGATCTAGCATCATCACTAACCTTACAGGATTAAAGCTTGGTTTTATTCCTTTTATTTTTAGAAAAGTAATTTCTACTCATTGAAAAACTACTTAAGATTTAATATTCTCCAAACCAAAAATGGGATCATGTTGACACATGTCATCACCACATATTTTAGTCCATGGGAATGTGATTTAAAGTGGTGTCACAATTTAACAAGGTTTTACCCTTTTATTTTAATTAAATAAAGTGACTAGAAATGCCTATGGGGCATTCTTTTATTACTTGAACATTATTTCTGCAAGTAAACCCATATATTTTTATATATTCTGAAAGGTATGGTTAAATGTGATTTTTGAGAGTTGGAATCAACTCAAAAGCTATTATGGTTTAAATTTGAAAAATGTTTGAAAGATCCAAATGACTTGAATCCAACGGGCTTGGATTCAGCATTCCTAGACCTTTCCAACAAAATTGGGTTCATTCAATTTGGTGCACTAAATCGATCTAGGTTGATTTTTGAAACTGGGTACAGAAGTGTGTTTGAAATAAAATGGAAAAGGTTTAATTCAAAAAACTGGGCTGCGCGGGAAAAGTTAAGGGGCCGGCCTGCTAAGCGTAGCGCTTCCGCGGGTTGTTTAAGTGGCTGTCCCCACTCGTCAGTGAGACAGGGGGGTGCGAAGCGGTACGGGGCAACATGGGACGTTTGATCTGGTTCTAATCCAACGGCTAGGAGTCATCGTCGACGTTGGGCAACGCCGGCGAGACAGAAACCTAGCGCGGCCAGTGGGGGTTGCTGGGGGCTCACCGGGGTGCAGGCGAGGGTCGGCGAGGCGGGCGAACGACGAAGTCGACGACAGCGAATCTCCTGGTACCGGTGGCTCATCCTGGGGCAGCTCCAATCGCTGGCTTCCTTCTTCTCCAGAGGCGGCGGGCTCCGGTGAAATTCCGGTGAAGTGTTGCTCGCCTTGCTCCGGGAACGGTGTGGCATGATCAGTGATGAGAGGGGAGTAGAATGGTGTGCTTAGTTCGGCTGGGGGTGGCCTCTGTTTATAGTCGAGCGAGGGGACCGACGGGGCGCACGGTGAGCTCGTCGGGGGCGATGGTACAGACGGCTATTGGCATGGGCGAAGGTAGGGGACGGTGCGGTGTTCCCTGGCGATGCTCAACGATACGGTGGCGAGACGTGGGGCGGTGCGGGTTGGTCTGGAACATGCGACGCTCTGCGCGGCAGAGGCGGCATCTTCGACGGCGAGCGGTGGCTGTGCGGCATGGGGCGGCGAACGGGGATGTCTGGCGGTCTCCTGGGTCGGTGGCGATCGTGTATGCACGCGGCGAGGGCGGCGCACGGTCTGTGGGCTTCGGTCGAGGGTGGCGCTCTGGCGCATGCTCGGCACGGTTGGCAGAGGCACGGGCGCGGCGTTCCTGGGTGCTCTGGTCGGTGTCTTCGAGGCAGGGTTGGTCGAGAGGGGGCGGTGAGGCATGGGTGATCTCCCAGACAAGGTTGGCATGGCTAGTTTCCTTCCTAGCTTGCGGTCTACACTGGGGTGGCATGGTGTGCTTCGACTGTTCACCATTGATGATATTGGCAAGCTCACAGTGGTGCTAGTGATTAGTTAAGTTCGTTAGATGATCTACTAAGGCTAGTGGTGCCCATAGAGGGAACAAGTTAGGCTCAATTCACTGCTCAAAACAGTGTTTGGATTTTGTTTGATTTGTGTCTGCAATGTGTTTGATGAAATGGCCGCATGAATTCAAGTTTTGAATTTTGAAAAGATTTTTGGTGAGTGTGCTAGATTGGTGCTGGTGAGTCTGCAGATTCTTGGGTTTTGAAAGTTGAGTTGGTTTGAGTGGTTTTTGAAAAAGTGGGATCTTCCCATATGATAAAGATTCAATTTTGAATTGCCATTTAAACTATGCATTTGAAAATTTCTGTATGATCACAAAGTGGGCCTTGATACTTTGTTATGAGTATAATCAAGGGGTGCAAAGATCCAGAAAAGTTTCTGTTAGGTTCTGAAAGTTTGAGACAGCCAAAGTAGGCATGGGAGTTAAATTGGTCAAAATGACCATTCCTTTATTTTATTTGTTTTGCTTTACTTGTCTTTGGTAAAAGTGTGTGAAATGTTTTAGATGATGTTTATTTCACCTAAGCATCCATTTACAAGCAATGGAACACACAACAAAGTGGTTCAAAAGAATTCAAAATGAAATGCATACTCACATGGATGCTTTCATAATTTTATTTAGAAAAGTTTTTGTTAACCCTAATTTTGATGATTAGAGTTTGATGATTTAAGTTTAGTATTTTTGGGATGTTACAAACCTTCCCCCTTAAACAAAATCTCGTCCCGAGATTTGAAATAGGACGAAAAGATTACCTAGGATTTGAAGAGATCGGGAAACTCCGTCCTGATGTGATCTTCGCGCTCCCAGGTAGCTTCCTCTTCTGTGTGGTTGCTCCACTGAATCTTGAGAAACTTGATGCTTCGGGTTCGGGTAGTTCGAAAAGCTTCTTCCAAAATACGGATGGGTACTTCGGGATAGGTCAGGTCATCGTTGATCTCTATGGTCCGATGATCGATATTTTTGAACACTTCGGTCTTCTTGGGGACTTCGAGACACTTGCGAAGTAACGAGATATGGAACACATTGTGCACGGCTAACATCTCTTCGGGTAGTTCCAATTGATACGATACTTCTCCTCGATGGTTCAGAATCTTGAAAGGTCCGATATATCTGGGGGCTAACTTTCCCTTGAATTGGAAACGCTGCATTCCCTTCAATGGCGACACTTTCAGATAAACGAAGTCTCCAATATTGAAGGCGAGGTCTGGACGTCTCTTGTCGGCGTAACTCTTTTGTCTGGATTGGGCTGTCTTGAGGTGCTCACGAATCTTGTGAACCTTCTATTCTGCTTCTCGTAGGATGTCGGGTCCGAAAATCTGACTCTCTCCTACTTCCGACCAGTTCAAAGGGGTGCAACACTTCCTTCCATACATGAATTCAAATGGGGCCATTTGCAAACTGGCTTGATAACTGTTATTGTAAGAAAATTCTGCAAACGGCAGACAGTCTTCCCACTTGGATCCATATTCTAACACACATGCTCTCAGCATATCTTCGAGTATTTGGTTTACTCGCTCCGTTTGTCCATCGGTCCGAGGGTGATACGCAGTGCTGAAATCTAGACGAGTTCCTAAACCTTCTTGGACTTTCTTCCAGAATCTTGAGGTAAACTGAGTTCCTCGATCCGATACGATGTTCTTGGGGACTCCATGCAAACTAACGATTCTAGCGATGTATAACTCCGCTAGCTTGGAACTCTGATATGTGGTCTTGACGAGTAAGAAATGGGCGACTTTGGACAATCTGTACACTATGACCCAGATAGAGTCATTTCCCCGACTAGAAGTAGGCAGTCGAGTGATAAAGTCCATTCCAACAGAATCCCATTCCATTCCGGAATCTGCAAGGGTTGCAACAATCCAGCGGGTCTTTGATGTCCTACCTTGACTCGCTGACATATGTCACACCTAGCGATATAACTTCTGATTTCTCTCTTCATCTTATGCCACCAAAATTGCTCTTTTAAATCTTGATACATCTTAGTTCCTCCGGGATGGATAGAATAAAGAGTATCATGAGCCTCCTTCAAAATAACTTCTTTCAACTCAGAATCTGCTGGTACACAAAGGCGTCCTTTGTACCACAAAACTCCTTCTTCATCCTCGGTGAATCCGGGTACCTTGCCTGTACCGATACGACGCTTGATTCCGTCAATACTGGCATTTCCCTTCTGCGCCTCTTTAATCTGACTGATCAAAGTGGGCTGGAGTTCTATGCTAGCCAAAAATCCTTCACTTACTAATTCCATCCGAAAATCTTCCATCTCCTTGTGCAAACTTGGTTGCTCCTTCAAAATCATGGAGTTCAAGCGGCACGGAAATCTGCTAAGGGCATCTGCTACCACGTTGGCTTTACCAGGGTGATAGTGAATGTCCAGATCGTAATCCTTGATTAGCTCAATCCATCTTCTCTGCCTCATATTCAGCTCCTTCTGAGTGAATATATACTTTAGGCTCTTGTGATCCGAATAAATCTCACAACGGTTTCCCATTAGGTAATGTCTCCATGTTTTCAGGGCTAGAACTACGGCTGCGAGTTCGAGGTCATGGGTTGGGTAATTTTGCTCATGTTGCTTCAGTTGTCGAGATAGATAATATATAACTTTGCCTTCTTGCATTAGCACACATCCGAGACCAATCTTGGATGCGTCACAATACACATCGAAGGGCTTCGTGATATCCGGCATGATCAAGATTGGGGCTGAAATCAATCTCCTCTTGAGTTCTTGAAAACTCGCTTCACATTTGTCGGTCCATTCAAACTTCTTGTCCTTCTTCAGCAATTGGGTCATGGGTCTGGTGATACTCGAGAATCCTTCTACGAATTTGCGGTAATATCCCGCCAATCCAAAATGCACGAATGTGACCGAGGAATCCTACCTCCTGTAACCAGAATTCACATTTGGAATAAATCACTTTGCATACAGCTGATGCTCTCTAAGGGTTCCAAGAATGGTCCTTAGGTGTAGCTCATGTTCTTCTTCTGATTTGGAATAAATCAGAATGTCATCAATGAAAACAACGACAAACTTATCCAGGAAGTCCATAAAAATCTTATTCATGAGATTCATGAAATAAGCGGGGCCATTGGTTAGTCCGAAAGACATGACTGTATACTCATGCAATCCATATCTGGTGGTAAAGGCAGTCTTTGGAATATCCTCTGCACGAATTTTGAGTTTATGATAGCCAGTTCTAAGATCAATCTTAGAAAACACCTTGGCACCGGTCAACTGATCAAACAAATCTTCTATCTTGGGCAAGGGGTACTTGTTCTTGATGGTGACATCATTCAATTTCCGGTAATCCGTACACAAACGGTTACCTCCATCCTTCTTGTCCACAAACAAGGCAGGTGATCTCCAAGGTGACGCACTTGGTTGAATCAATCCTATTTCCAGCATGGCATCCAGTTGCTTCTTCAGTTCTGCGAGATCTGACGGGTTCATACTATAGGGTCTCTGGGCTATGGGTCCAGTTCCAGGAATTAGTTCGATGATAAACTCGATATCCCGATCTGGGGGCATATCGGGCAAAACATCTGGAAATACATCGGGGTATTCACAGACTATCCGGACTTGGTCAATGGTAGGTTGGGCTATACTCTTGTTGCATTTGAATTGGCGAGGTAAGGTTTCAGATATATGCTCTACTGATATTCCGGCTGTACTGGTCATGGTTATGGCTTTCTTGGCACAATCAATCAATCCTTTATGTTTGGACATCCAATCCATTCCTAGTACTACTTCCAAACCTTTAGTTCTGAGTACTATCAGATTAGCATAAAAATCTATGCCGTGGATTCGGATAGGGACGGATTTGCAAATTTGCCTAGCCTTGGTGGTTGATCCGGGAATTTGAACAATCATAACATGCTTCAGTTTGGTTGGTTGAATTTTACTAGTGCATGCAAATTCTTCGGTGATAAATGAATGCGATGCACCAGAATCAAACAACACTCTTGCAAGTACTGAATTAACCGAAAACATACCCAGCACGACGTCTAGCGCTTCCTGAGCTTCTTCAGCATGCATGAGAAAAAGACGGCCGTTGCGGTTGAGTGAATTCCCTGGGGCAAATCTTCTCCCTGGCTGAACACGACGCTGCTGCTGAGATGGGACAATGGCATTGGGGGCTGTAGCATTCTTCTTGTTGGGGCACTCGTTGGAGTAGTGGCCTTTATTTCCACAGTCATAACAAGTCACTTGCGACTTGTCCTCTGCTGCTACAGGCACAACATTGCTTCCAGTCCTAGGGGCAGCGTTGGTGTTGGCGGTAGCATTGTTGTTGTTGAACTTGGGTGGGGCACGATTGAAATTGCTAGCGTTGCCGGGGTTGTTGTGATTTCCTCTGGGCCTAGGGTTTCCACGGTTGGGATAGGTCGGACGGTTCATCGGGGGTCTGTTGGTTCTTGGGGAAAATCCTGGAGATGGGTTGGGGCGATACTTTGGGGTCTGATGGGTTCCTGGTTGATGCATAATGCGACGCTTGCGGTTCTAATTGGCTTGGTTGATCTTTCCTTCCATCTGGATAGCAGAGTCGACAAGGGCTTCAATATCCGCAAAGGGGATATTGACTAACACTGTAACATCCCTAAAATCATGTTTCAAAACTCATGCATATCATCCATGCATCCATGATCATGTAGAGTTTCATTTCAAAAATCAATTCAAAAACAGGAGCATATGAGCTCATTATTTTATGTGATCTGCATTAAATCAAATGCTACTCTCCATGAGAGATTGTTGTTCATGAATCAAACCTTGTTACTCTCAGATTGTTTTGCTTGGTTTCTAGAGTATAAACCAAAGTTTACAAAACAAATATGAATTCGAAACCAAATTCAAAACTTGATCAAACCAAGTGCAATGTCACTGTTTATTTTATTTGATCAAAAGAACAAAGCTTGTACAGTGAGACCACATGTTTTTATGCCCAGAAATATGAATGTTGCACTCTACAAAAATCCTGAAAAGGTTTGAATTCAAATAGTTTTTGAAAACATTTGAAAATAATTCCTGAAAATGCAATCAGAAAAAGAAAAAGATTAAGGAAAAGGAAAAAGGCTGGCGCCAAGCTTTTGGCCCAACAGCGAAATCAGCCCAGCAACCAGCCCACCCGGGTTTCCCCATCTGTTTCTCACCCCACGCGCGTGTACCCACTCGCTGACGACTGGGCCCTCGCTGCCGCGTCACCCTTCGTCCTCAATCAACGCCGATGACCACCTCGCTGCTGCCGTTTCCCCGCACTGATGCCGCGCTTAAATTGCATTGATACGGCAAGTGATTTCCGCCCCCGCTCTGGCTACTTAAACCCCTCCCCCTCGCGACCTTTTCCCCCAACAAAGCTAGCCAGAAGCGCCACCAGGCTGCCCGCGATTTGACTTGCACCGCCGCTGCACAGACGCACTCCGGCGGGTGATTCCGGTGAGCACCGCACGCCCCTCTGTCTATGGTTCATACTGGCTTGCTCTACATCTCCGTGCGCATCTACTGACACTTTCCGTTTGCTCGCGCATGGCCTGTAGCCTCGGCAACGTCAACGACTGAGCTTTGCCGCTTCTGCTCGAACTCCGGCGACCTTTTCCCCGTAAGTCCCAGCCTTCCCTCGCCCTCTGTTTGATACGCGTAAGATCCCCAGCGTCCTGCGCATCTAACGGTACCCTTCCCTTGTCTTAGCGCGGCCCAGAACGTCGCCAACATCGACGAACATAAGCCACAGCCCCCAGGGACTACTCCGACGAGCAATCCGCGACGACTCTGAGCGCCCCTTCACCAACCAAGGACACATCGAGCCTCTCCTCGTCACTGCGGTTCTGGTGAGCATCCTCCCACCTCCCCGGGCGACCTAGTTCGCCGGCTCCGCCACTGTCAGAGCGCGCCGCCGCCTGTCGCCGCCGCCAGCGCCGCCACTTGTTGGTCAAGTGTTGAGCGCCATTATATTTAGATCTAGTGGTCATGATAGAACTTAGGCGAAGCAGTACCAGCCAGTAAGATAGCACCGTGTGGCATGTTCCTCGTTTTAAATTTCTGATTTGAATCTATTCGATGTTTAAACTTGTTTTAATCATAACTTTTGATTCCCACGTTCAAATTTGACAAATTTTATATCAATGGAATCGGGAGAGAAAGCCCTTTCCATATATGCAATGTGTTTAATGTTTTGTTTCTGTTAAAATGGTTATTTTTTACAGAAAAATGTGTAGGCCTATTTTGAGTATATTAATTATTTGAGAAATGTTTTAATGTTCAAATAAAGATTGTTGGCAAGTTTTGAACTTGTTTATGAACCAGTACTGTGCACTTGCCTTGTTGAGTATAGAAAATCATCACATATCATATTGCATGCATCCATATATTTTTGCTTATATCTATTTTGTATGTGATTTGGTGCTATCATTGTATGTGTAGATTTTGGTGCAAATAGTGATTGTGATTGTGAGGATTGTAGCTACTCTCCAAACTACCAAGGCAAGTGGTGCTTCATGATTTTATTCCTATGTTTTTCAAATATGCATTAGAAATATTTTTGCTAGACTTGCATAGATAAATTTTGGTCTTTATATGCTATGCTTGGGAAATCCTAGTAGTTGTAGAATTGCTAGAAACTTCTAAGTTAAGATGTTTATCTATGCCATGCTTAGCCTAGCTAGTAGCAACCAAGGGTGGTAAAATATTCATGCTATGATAAAATATTTCTAAGTCTTTGGACTTGTGTTTTGCTTAATAAAACAACTAAGTGAATGAAACACCTGGGTGGAATGGAAGGAATGGTTTATGTTGAGTGGTTACACAAGGCCCATATCTATGGCTTACCTTGTGTATCTCACTTGTGGAAAGCCACCCAGGAACAAAGGGATTTGAGATGCCATATGTTAAGAAGCTTCTAGTGCAGCCACTTGGCAATATGGGCTCTGCCTGGATCATATAGGTTGCAATAACTTAGCCATTTGGACAGTTGGTGGTAGTGGGATTGATAGGTTGGAGCGCGTACATTTGGTCTAAGGGAAGGTTTATGAAAGGTCCTGTTGACGAGGTTTTGACTCGTCAATGCCCATTGTTATGGACTTGGGTTTTGGAGAAGATGGGGATGCTGGAGATCGTGGAACGGTTAACAGACAAGCAACCAGGGGACACGAGATTTACCCAGGTTCAGGCCCCCGGAGGGAAAACCCTACTCCTGCTTGTCTGCTCTTGATCACGGCGGAACCGAAGATTACAGGGGTGCACAGATTCGATCTGGCGTGGAGGTGTGTATGCGAAAGTATGAGTCGAGAGATCTAGGTCGTGCCCTCCTGGCCTTTATATAGACTTAGGCAGGTCCGGGCATAGTCCTAGTCGGTTACAGGTTCTAGGGTTTTGCCCCTTTGAATTTCCTATCTACTCTAGTCTTGTTCTCCAAGGATCCGAAGGTGTCATGGGCCTGGGCCACCCGAAAGTCTTCATGGGCCAACGTACTTTGCTGTGGGCCTTCCTTGGGCTGGACTAGGTATGCTGTGATCACGTACCCGTAGGGTATAACCATGTCAGTAGCCCCCGAGTGATCAGTCGAATCGTAGATTTGGCTGAGGACTCTTCAATCCTTCGGGTGCAACTATGTATTAACAGTATGTGTGTAGGGATTGTTGATGCGTGTGCCTGACTCACCCGACGGATCAGGTCAGTTAACTGTCTTAGGACGAAACAACACGATCTTCCTCAGGTTCGAGTCCCTCAACTCGAACATGGAACATATGCTGGCGTAATTCGACTCAGGCCGCGGAGGACTTACAGGAGTGGAATTCCAGTGAATTTAATTGATGTACCCATCGCGTCCGTCGGGATTTTTCATCGCACCTGTTAGCACGGGTTTTCACTAGCAGAGCGCAGTCGTGTGCGTTGCCAGGCCATCAGATGATATCTGTAGGTCTTATCTTTGTGTCGCAGACACAACATCCGAATGTTTGTCACCGCGGAGGTGTTTCGGGTGGCCAAGGAGATCGTTGCTCACTCAGCGTTTTGTTGGGGCAGAGTTGCCGAAAAGTTTTTGCATGCTGATCCGAAAGATCGCAGTCGAAGATTTCATAGGGTGCGCGACCAGCGCTCCCTATGGGAGTAGCCCCCGAGTGTCTGTTCAAGTCGTAGACTCGAGCGGAGACTTTAGTTCAAGTACTTTGTTTATTTTTAAGTCCGTAGGACACAAAAAAATTTCGGATGCTTAAATCCATCCTCCCTATGGGAGTAGCCCCCGATTCCGTAGTGGAGTCGTAGACTCGACGTAGGACTCAAAGAAATATTTTGTCTTTATCCGTCTTTCGGGTGCGCGGCCAGCGCTCCTGATAGGAGTAGCCCCCGAGTATTTATTTGAATCGAAGATTCGAGTGAGTACTCTTAGCTATGGAGCCGAAGAATTGTAGTTGGTGCTAGTATAGCTTTTGATGACGTCAGTGCTGACGATCAATGACCTCAAGCGTCTGCTACGCCAGAGATGACTTGATTGGACGAACGTGGGTCCCACTTGCTGACCTTGAATTGACCGGTCACGCACGGCGTGGAGATAATTACGGCGTCGCCTCGATTTCCGCGCGTAGTGGACGGCGTGGTAACGACGGTTCGTTGTGATGCTGACACGTGTATGGTCAGATCTGCCGTTGGAGTTAGGTCTTCTGGATGGACGGCTGCCGTGCATCGTCTGCGTCGTTATAATCATTGGGGAAAGCTGCAATTTGTTTTTACCGCATCAGTTCTTGTTTTCACTGCCTCCTTGTGCTCTAGCGATTCTTGCTGCGCGCTGGGATTTCCTTCCACATTTCCATCTTCCTTTCTGCGCTTTCACCGCCGGCGCCGCCACAGCGCGATGGGGAAACCGAAGAAATCATCATCTGTAGTTGGGACCAGCGCCGCCGGAGGAAAGAAAGGCGCCACCGCTACCCGTGTCACCGACGGTGGCTGGCGGCGATCAGAGACACGGGAGAGCGATCTCCGCAAGCTTCGCGAGCGGGGTTATATCCCGCAAGATAGGGAGGCCGTCAGACTCCCCGGCAATGAGGTAATCCCCCGTCCTCCAGCTGGGTATCGGGTTATGTTTCTCGCCTTCGTTATGCGTGGGTTTTCTTTTCCAGTCCACAACTTCCTCCGTGGACTGCTTTTTCTCTATGGCATTCAGCTTCATCATCTGTCTCCCAATTCTCTTCTCCACATTGCTTGCTTCATCACTTTTTGCGAGTGCTGGCTCGGCATTGAGCCGCACTTTGGTCTCTTCCGGAAACTTTATTCCGTGAAGAGGCAGTCTGGTTCGGATGGTGTGTATCCCATTGGGGGTTACATCATCTCCCTTAGTCCCAATCTTCTTTTCTTTTCCTTTTCCATGTCCGAATCTGTCAAGTACTGGCGGAGGCGATAGTTTTATATCCGCGACTCCGTAGTGCCTGGGCAAGATTTTGGTCTTGTTCCTTTTGTCCCCTCCCAAAAGATTGAGCCGAAAAGGTCTTGGAAAAACAACATCTTGGATGGCGAGGTGGCGGAGATAGAGGCCCTTTACAGTCGGGTGGAGGATCTCCAGCTGATTCCGGAGAAGGAAGTGAACGGCGTGGACATCATCCGGACGTTTCTCGAGCGTCGGGTGCAGCCTCTCCAAGCGAGGGCGCACCCGATGTTCCTTTATTCTGGGCGCCGTGATCCGACGAGGGTTTCGGCTGAGAAAATCTCCGAGGGGGATCTTGACAAGACCCTTCGCTCGCTGCTGAAGTTCAAGGTCGGAGAGGAAATCCCGGGGAAGTTGCTGGCCGTTCCGCAGGTGTAGATTCGTGCGCGTGGCGCTTTTTGTCGACTGCTTATTTATTTTCCTTTGTTTGCTAACAAAGTCCCTTCTGGTTTTGCAGAGCTTCAAGGTGCCGGGCATGGTACCGCCATTGCCCGAAAAATATCCGAATGCCCCGGATAATGATGTGGTGGATTCCGTGTCCGAGCTTCCGTTGTCGCGATCTCCGGCGGAAGATGCCGACGAGTCGAGTGAGGACCATACGCGCAAACGGTCACGGAGCTCCAGCGAGTCTTCGGATGCCTCGACTCCTCCGACTCCCAGAAATCCTCTTGCCTTGAGCGTCATAGTGACGGGCATGGAGGCTCTTCCTCTCCCATTCCATCCATTCCTGTGCGGGCTGTAGCACCGCACCCACCAGCGAAGCAAAAGGAAGAAAAGAAGGAAGAGTGATGGGGATGTGCCTACCGGGGTATACCCAGCAGGACGTTTCCGACTGGCCCAGAAACCGGCGAGTGGGCCTGCAAGACGGTGACTGGATCTAGGCCCGGTGTGGATCCAAGCGACTGGAAGCTGAAGGCCCAGGCGACTAGATAGGCCCAGTCGGATTAGGTTAAACAAGTACCGAAGCCTTAACTGATTCGGTTGAGATATGTAAACCCTAGGGGAGGTGAGGCTATATAAACCTCCCTGCAGGGCGTGTAGAGAGACGTTCCATCAGACACCCAAGCGACTCGCCGCCTAGCCGCCAAGCTCGCCCATTGTACCACCTCCATAATACAATCTAGCAGGAGTAGGTCTTTACCCTCCGGGGGGCCGAACCTGGGTAAACCCCTGTGTCTCCGCCCTCATCTCGCACCGCAGATGGCTGGCCGCCCTTGCCCCTCGCTCTACTACTCGCTGCCGATTGCAGCATCTGCCGTGACCATTCCCACAACACTGGCGCCCACCGTGGGGCCTGGCCGATCTGGCCGGTGTTCTGCGGCGAGATCCAATCTGCCCATCAACGAGACGGTCGCCACCGGCCGCATGATAGCGATCGGCGAGATGCTCCAAATCTTGCCGAGCAGCTACGTCCCGGCGGCGCGACCCGTCACGCACAGCGTTATCCTGCCGGTCGGCACGATCAGCCTCTTCGTCGGCCTCACTGACGTCATCGTCTCGGAGGACTCGGCTCGCATCCGCGAGTCGCCGCCACGCGATCGGCTCTCCGAGAGCCATATCCGCACGATCTATCGCCTCGCCTCGGAGTATAACTCGGCCCACAGCAACGTGGCCGAAAACTCAGCGGCCGCAGAAGACGCGGCCATCAACGACGACGCCGACTCGGCGAACCCGGCGTCACTCGCCGGATCCATCACCGCGGCTTCACCCGCGGGCTCCATCACCCAGGTCTCCAACGTGGGAGACTTTGAGGACCCCTCCATCCTCGGGATCTTCGACTTTGACTCCGGGTCAGAAAACTCCGCCGACCTGCGCGACGGAACCGGTCTCCACGCCGCGACCTACATGGCGACCGGCACCGAGCCGCCGGAGGACCCCTTTTCCACCCCAATCCCTCCTAACGCCACGGCGACGGAGGTCGAGGAACTCCGCCTGAAACTGGCGGAGGCAGTGCGCAAGGAGCAGGCCGAGCGCGAAAAATTTCGCCTCGAGCAGGTGACGGCGCAGAAGCTATCGCGTTACCACCAGCAGCGGATCAGGTCGCGCCGGGGCGAGCCCTGAACTTCGACGATGAAAACGACCCGGCCCGCGTGGCCGAGCGCGCGATTTGCGAGAATGCGCCACTAGGAGGAAGCGCCTGGCCCCCGCCAGGGTCGATGGCGATGGGCGCCCCATCTCCACCCAACCGCACACCTCCCAGGGACCAGCCGTGGATAGTAGTCTCCTCACGGGAGCGAGATGCAAACGGCCTCCCACTGTTCTCCACCCCGATGGACAACCTCGTGGCAGGCCGAGAAGCAGCCGACAACATCACGGCCACCAGCGACGGCGCCCTACAGATCCAGTACGTCAGGGCCCTGCTCGCAAAGGCCGTCGAGCAGCAAAATGCGGGCGCCGACTCGCAGGGTCGAGTGTACTCGCGTTCTTCGGGAAGTAGAGCAGCCTCAAGCGGTCGCCCAATGGTGGCAAACACACTCAACTGCCCGCCACCAGAGCCACTGCAGCTCCAACACCGACCCGCGAACGCGGCACTCTCCACCAACGACCCCAGGCCAGCGACCAACTTCGTCGCCGCCAACGGTCAACCCATCGACGCCCGCACCCACATCATCAACAACCAAAGCTGGCGCGCACGCCAGCCCGATGACCTGCGACACACCCTAACCAATCACCGCGACGGCGAGCCCATGGGGTCGCTCAGTCGACTCGGCCCCAAGTGCTTCGGACCAATGATCCGAGGCGAGAAGTACCCGCCAAACTTCAAGGCGCCGAAGGAGATAGAAAAGTACGACCCCTCGTACGACCCCGCCGTCTGGCTCGATACATACCTCATGGCGATGGGGATCGCAGGACACACGGACCTGCTAGCCGCCCGTTACCTCCCCCTTATGATGGAGGGGACGTGCAGGCAGTGGACCAACACCCTCCCCCAGGATAGTATCGACTCCTGGGAGGAGATGTGCGACGCCTTCGTCAGGCACTTCAAGTGCTCCTACACCCGTGCCACCACCATAGAGGACCTGGAGCGATGCGTCCCGGGACCCCGCGAGTCGACCCGCAACTGGGTCCAACGGTGGCAAGAACTCTGGTACAACGCGGTCGGCATCCACCCGGACACCGCGATCCATTGCTTCAAGACCTCGTGTCGCTACGAGCCTCTGGTCGCCAAGCTCAAGCGACACTCTCGCACACTCGACAACATACCGGACCTCCTCGAGATCGCCAAACGGTACGCGGAGGAAGATCCAAACCAAGAAACCGACGACGAGTCGGGAGGTCAACGCCGCACGAGCGGCAACGACAGCGGACGATGGTCCGACCTACGCTACAGCAACACTCGCCTCACCGGCAAGCGCCGCAGTGACGGGCGAGTCGACTTCGTCGCCAACGCCGGGCACGCACAACGCGAGCCCAAGAGCTTCCGCCGCGACGGAGGACAACGCCGCGACGGTGGCAACTACAAGGCCAAGCCAAGGTTCGACCCCGCGGCCCTCCTTAACCAACCTTGTGCGTTTCATAGCAGGGAAGGGAAGCCCGCAACGCACACAACCGCCGACTGCCACACCCTCAGGGAGATCGAGAAGGCACGGCGAGCACGGGAGGACCCCGATAACGACCCGCCAAACGGCGGAAAATTCGGCAAAGTGGCCGGCTCGCTCCATACCTTCACGGGCTTCAACACGAAGCGCGAGAAGAAGGTCATCGCCCGGGCCGTCGCCTTTAACGCGGTGGCTCAGGTGGACGTTCCCCAGTTCCTCAACTGGTCGGAGCAGCCCATCACCTGGAGCCGCCAGGACCACTCGCCACGCATCGAGTACCCAGGCCGAGTCGCCCTGGTGGTCAAGCCTAAGGTCGGCGACTACTGGCTCCCCAAGACATTGATGGACGGCGGCAGCTCCATCAACATCATGTACCTGGATACCTTCAGGCGGCTGCGGCTCCCGCAGTCGATGATCGAGACAACCCACACCACGTTCCATGGCATCGTCCCCGGTCGGAAGGCGTACCCGATCGGCAAGGTCACGCTGCCAGTCACCTTCGGCACACCAGCGAACTTCCGCACCGAGCGGATCGTCTTCGAGCTGGTGCCCTTTGACAGCCCCTACCACTGCGTCCTGGGGCGCCAGGCATTCGCCAAGTTCATGGCAGCACCACACTACGCGTACAACGCGATGAAGCTCCCCGGGCCGTGCGGCGTCATCACCATCAACGGCGACCCCGACATGGCTGCCGAGTGCGAGGACAAAGGAGCCGAACTCGCCGATGTCGTTATCGCGGCAGAAACCAATCACGCTGATGAGCTCGCCAAGTACGTGAGCAGGGTCAACAACGACGACCCCACCATACTCAAGAAGCCTAACTCGGAGGGCGCAAACACCTCAACCTTCGAGGCAACGACGCACACCCGCACCGTCGAGCTGGTCCCAGAAGACTCCAGCCAGACGGTGACGATCGGGACGGGCATGAGCCCAGCCTAGGAAGGCGCGCTCATCGAGTTCCTCCGTGAGAACAGGGACATCTTCGCATGGAAGCCCTCTGACATGCCTGGTGTCCCTAGGGAGCTCGCTGAGCACAAGCTAAACGCCGACCCCAAAGTGCGACCCGTCAAACAGTCGCTGCGGCCCTTCAATGAAGATCGCCGCCGAGCCATCGCCGAGGAGGTGCAGCGTCTACTCGCTGCAGGCTTCATCCGGCCAATCAAGTACTCCAAGTGGCTGGCAAACCCAGTCCTGGTCGAGAAGAAGAACGGGACCTGGGGGATGTGTATCGACTACACAAACTTGAACAGCGCCTGCCCAAAGGAGCAGTTCGTCCTCCCGCGGATCGACCAAATAATCGATTCCACCGCGGGCTCAGAGTCGCTATGTTTCCTCGACGCCTATTCTGGGTATAACCAGATCAAAATGGCTGTCGAGGACGAGGAGAAGACGGCGTTCATCACGCCATTCGGAGCCTTCTGCTACACCGCCATGACCTTCGGCCTCAAGAACGTCGGGGCGACCTACCAGCGGTGCATGCAAGAGTGCCTCGCGAGCCAAATTGGCCGCAACATCCACGTCTACATCGATGACGTGGTCGTAAAGTCCGCTCGCCAGGGTGACCTACTCGCCGACCTGGCGGAAACGTTCGCCAACTTGAGAAAATACAAGATAAAGCTTAAACCAGGCAAATGCACCTTCGGTGTACCAGCAGGACAACTACTGGGGTACGTCGTCTCCAAGCGAGGGATCGAGGCGAACCCCACCAAGATCGACACGATCGCCCGACTCGGCAAACCCGAGTGCCTACGCGACGTCCAGAAGCTGGCCGGGCGAGTAGCGGCTCTCAGTCGCTTCATCCCCCGCCTGGGTGAGAAGGCGATGCCCCTATACCGCCTGATGCGCAAGAACCCCACCTTCCAGTGGGACAAGGAGGCGGATGACGCGCTTCGCGACCTCAAGAAGGTGCTACTCGCCGCCCCCGCCGACAAAAAACCCATGCTGGTTTACGTCGCGGCTTCCGAGCGCGTCGTCAGCGCCGTCATGGTCGTCGAGCGACCGGAGGAAGGAAAGGAGCGCCCAGTACAGCGACCGGTGTACTACATCCGCGAGGTACTCACCGAGTCGCGCCAGCGGTACCCGCAGTACCAGAAGCTGGTATACGCGGTCTTCAGAGCTCAGCGGCGCCTGCCGCACTACTTCCAGGAGCACCCGATCACGGTCGTCTCCTTAGCACCATTGCAGGACATCATTCGCAACCGCGAGGCGACTGGGCGGGTCGCCAAGTGGGCCGTCGAGATCGGCGTCCACAACATCAAATACGAGCCATGAAAAGCGATCAAGTCGCAGGCCCTAGCGGACTTCATCGCCGACTGGGAAGAGGCCCAGCAGCCAGAGAAGCTGCCATACCTCCATTACTGGAGCCTGCACTTCGACGGCTCCAAGAACGCGGACGGCGCAGGCACAGGGATCGTGCTAAATTCACCGAAGGGCGACAAGCTCCGCTACGTCCTCTGCCTCGACTTCACACCCTGCACCAACAACATGGCCGAATACGAGGCCTTACTCCACGGCATGCGAGCTGCCAGGGAGATGAATGTCAACCGCCTACGCTGCTACGGAGACTCCGACCTCGTCGCTGGGCAAGTCGCTGGCACCTGTGACGCCGTCTCCCCCACCATGGCGGCGTACCGCCAAGCAGTGGACAAGCTGGGCGGAAACTTCGCAGGCTACCCCGTCGAGTGGATCGACAGGCAGAAGAACGAGGAGGCCGACGCACTCTCTCGCATTGGGTTGACTCGACTCGCACCACCTGATGGCGTCTTCCTGGACACAATCACCAAGCCATCAGTCTCCCCCCCCGAGGAAGATCGACATCGGAGTCCCGTTACAACCGGAGGAAGCCCTGGTCGCACTCGTCACCGAGCCAGACGACTGGACCAAGCCCTACGTCGCCTACCTGGAGACCGGCACCTTGCCGGCAGACGAGACGGACACTCGGATGATCGCACGCCGATGCAAGTCCTACACCATCATCGACGGCGAGCTCCATAAGCGCAGCGTCACCGGGGTGTTCCAACGCTGCGTCCAACCCGCCGAAGGACGCAAGATCCTCCACGACATCCACTCCGGCGACTGCGGCCACCACGCCGGCGCCCGCTTTCTGGTCGCCAAGGCTATGCGGCATGGCTTTTACTGTCCCACCGCACACGTCGATGCCGTCGACATTGTCCAGCGGTGCGCCGGGTGCCAGAAGTACGCCAATCAGACACACGTGCCGAGCTCAGCGCTAAAGACAATCCCCATCACCTGGCCATTCGCCGTATGGGGCATGGACATGGTAGGCCCCTTCAAGAAGGCTCCCTCCGGCTACACCCACCTCCTGGTCGCGGTCGACAAATTCACAAAGTGGGTGGAGGCCAAGCCAGTCCGGAAATGCGACGGGAAGACCGCCACCAAATTCCTACGCGAGCTCATATATCGCTACGGGTTCCCAAATAGCATCATCACGGACAACGACACCAACTTCGCCAAAGGAGCCATGGCCGAATTCTGCGAGGAACACCACATCCGTCTCGACCTCGCATCAGTCGCCCAACCGGAATCCAACGGCCAGGCGGAACAGGCCAATCAAAGCATCCTCCACGGCCTGAAGCCGCGACTCCAAGTACCACTCGAGCGCACCGCCGGGTGCTGGGTCGAGGAGCTACCCTCCGTCATCTGGGGCATCCGCACCTCGGTCAACAGGTCGACAGGATTCACCCCCTTCTTCATGGTGTACGGTGCCGAGGCAGTCATGCCCACCGACCTTGAGCACGACTCGCCAAGGGTCGTCCACTACACGGAGGCTGCGAACGAACTCGCACGACAGGATGGAGTCGATCAACTCGACGAGGCACGCGACCTAGCTCGCTCACGCACCGCCATCTACCAACAAGGACTCCGCCGCTACCACAGCCGGCGGGTGAAAACTCGCACCTTCCAAGAAGGCGACCTGGTGCTGCGCCTCATCCAGGACAAGAAGGGCATGCACAAGCTTCCCCCCCATGGGAGGGACCATTCACCATCGGGCGTTTACTCGGCAACGACGCTTATTACCTCATCGACGTCCGCGGGGACGGCAAACTCGACGTGAAGCGACCATGGAATGTAAACCTCCTACGGAAGTTCTATTCCTAGAACGCCACATATGTACTCTCCAGTCGCTATGAAATAAAAAGAATTGGTTACCGCAAATTGCGCCTACTCTCCGTGTCTTGTGCCACTCGCACTCGTAATAACAGCGTCAAGCTAATCGCAGAAGTCAACCTTTGGTAAAGCGATCGGCACGGCCAAGTAGTGCGATGCAAAAGCACTGAGTCACCTCAGGTTTTGCATCGTCCACGAAAAACGCCTACCCAGAGCCCCATTGGAGTCGCCTAGCCCGACTAGCTCTACGAGCCAAGACAACTGCCTTCGCTTCTCACAGCGACCATGATCCTCCGCATCCTCGACATAGCGACTCGAACGGCCACGTACCACGCTCGGGGACTGACGACCAGTTCAACGCGAGCGGCTCGGGAAAACGCCAAGTATGAGAGCATGCCCAGGACTCGCCATGCGACTGACCCAACAGGCCAGGCAGGAGTGATGCGCTCACACAAGTCCTCACCCACCCTCGAGTCGCGCTTAGAACAACCAAGTACCACGCTCGGGGACTCGGCCACCCGACCTCGTTCGCGCAAGGGAAAACGATGAAGTACAGAGTGTTCAAGGGAGTCGCCTAGCGACTGGCTCTTCGAGTCCGGGCGAGTCGACCACAATAACAAAACATTCAAAAACCATAAACATATCACACACGAGGTAAACCCCACAAAAGGGCGGACGCGCTCGGGGACTCGTTCAAACCTCAATCGGAAAACACATGACAAGTCACAAAACAAACATGATATCAAATTACTAGCATGTTGTAATTGTCTCAGAGCACAAAATATGCCCAAACGGTAGACCTGCTACTAACGCCCCAGGGCAACCTACTCTATTCTGCAGGCTTCGACGACGACTCGCCAGCACCCTTGCGATTGCGGATGAATGGCGTGTACGGATTTGACGGGTACGTCGTCAGCTCACCCGCCATCGCCGCGCGGAAGGGCTGCTCGACCTTGAAGTCCCGGTGCTGCGGCTCATGGTCTTTGGGCGCGACGACCGTTTCCTGGTAAGGAAGGAGGTCGCCCATCGCCCAGACGCGCTCGGAGTACACCGCGGCGTGACCCGTCAACTTGAGCACCTCGGAGATCTCCACCTCGCCAGTCGACGACGGGTAGCCACTCGTCACATCGTCCAGATCGAAATCTTCTGGAAAATGAGCAAGCCCAAGGCTAAGCGCCGTCGCCGCTCCACGCCGAAATGCCGATCGCGTCATGAACTCAACGACCGACGGCGCCTTCTCCAAGTACTTCCACACCTCGACGAGGTCGCTGGGAATTACTTCCGTGGGCGATATCTCCTGGAGGTAGGCTCGGATGCATGTCGCCGACAACATCGCCGAGTCAACGAGCGTGGCCACACATTGCCGCGCGTCGAACGAGCTCGCCTCTTCCGTGCTATCAATGATGCGACCTGCGGATAGAAGATAACAATGAGTGCATCGGATATTATGAAAAGACACATGCAATAGGCAAGGTCAGACAAACTCACCAATCAAGGGGCGGGAGAGATTCGTGATGAAGCTCTGAAGAGAAGTATAGTCGTCCTGAAGCCCAGCAACAAGGGCGTCAGAAACTTTACGCTCTTCCGCGGCGGCCGTAACGACGGCCTTGGCTCGACCATCCGCCGAACTCGCCTCCTCTTTCGCCTCCCTCAGCTCGCGCTCGAGCTCGGCGATCCGCTTCTCAGCCGAGCTCAACGCCGATTGAGCCGTTGCCAACTCACCCGCGGGGACAAGTCCCTGGCGAGCCTCTTCTGCCTGAAGCCCCTTATTCGGCTCTTGGACGGCGGCCAGTTCCTTCTCCGCGCGGTGTTTCGCTGCCAATCGGTCAGCTGACTCACGTTGCAGACCCTGCACACAATTCAAACAGTTAACCACAGCGAAATCCTAAGTGCCCACCCGCTGAAATTCAGCGAGTGCGCACTCGGGGACTGGCAATCAAGAAATCCTAAGTGCCCACCCGCTGAAATTCAGAGAGTGCGCACTCGGGGACTGGCAATCAAGAAATCCTAAGTGCCCACCCGCTGAAATTCAGCGAGTGCGCACTCGGGGACTGGCAATCAAGAAATCCTAAGTGCCCACCCGCTGAAATTCAGCGAGTGCGCACTCGGGGACTGGCAATCAACAAATCCTAAGTGCCCACCCGCTGAAATTCAGCGAGTGCGCACTCGGGGACTGGACGCGAAAAATAACAACAAGACATTAAAAGAATCAGACCGCTGCAACTCACCGGCCTGATCCTCGGGGACTGGACATACCTGGATGGCTGCGCCAAGCATGCCGTGAAGTTGTATCGCATCCACGGACGCGAGAAGAGCCGGCGTGTGCCCACGACGCTGCTCGACCTCTGCGTCGGTGACCCCAGGTGCACGGCTCGAGGGTGAGGTCCCACTCGCTGCAGTCGCCTTGGTCATGAAGCGCGGGAACATGGCGATGGAGGCACCAGCACCAAAGGAGACCGGCTCGGTCACCCCAGGCGAGGGAGCACCCTCCTTCGTGGATACGGCCGCCTCCATTGCGGGTTCATTCGGCGCGACTTCCGTGTCGTCGGAGATTGTGACGACATCGTCGCCCTTGGCCTTCTTGGCGCCATCCGCAGGAACGACGACTTCGTCTGCCTTCCTCTTGCGGGAAGGATCCTCCTCGCTGACGACGGGCGGCACCTTAGACACGGTCGGGTGGCCTATCTTCTTCGCTCCGGTCCTGTAAATCGATTGCATGAGCGAAATAATTCAAGCTGCTATGAAAGACAAAAGTAGGTGAGCGAACTCACTTGGCGACCGGAATGAAGCGTAGCCCCGTGCGGATGCCGGCCGGCTTCTCCAGTTCAGGGCCCAGTCGGCGGCTGAGGCCCATCTCCAGGACGTCGCGTGCCCAAGACACGGACGGCTTCTTCGTGGTCGAGGCTGCAACGGGAGCCTCTGGGACATCTTCAGCAGGGGCTTCCCTGCAAGGTGAAGCCGCTGCGGCCGGAGCGGCCCCTAGCCCAGAAACTGGGGCGAATGGCGGAGGCATCGAGGCCAGTGGCACCTCGACAGCGGCCGTGTCCAGCGCGGCTGCCGTCGGCGGTGCCTCGTCCTTGGCCGGGCTGGGGGCGTCGGAGCTGCTCGCCGAGTGCGGTGGCGAGGCCGGCCTCATCGACTTGGTTTTCTTCTTCGGAGGAGCCTTTGCCTCCTTCTCCTTCTTCTTCTTCTTCTTCGACGGAGTGGCCTGGCGGCGCGAGGTGGTCTCCGGAAGTTCTTCATCTTCATCGTGACGCTCGAGGCTTTTACTCGCCTCAAGCTCATGCTGACGCTGCCCGCGGGTCTTGCGGACCAGCGGGGCAACCTCCTCCTCGGACTCGTCGTCGCCGTTGCTCTCGTCGCTCCTGGAATCGCCCTTGGCGGGAGGCGATTCGCCCATGTCCTGGACGGACGAGCTCGAATTCTCGTCGTCTGAAGGCGGGAGCCATCCTTCCACCACTTGGAATAGCTGCAATGAACACAAAATGAAGTTAGAACGACCGCGACTGCAAAAAACTGCGACTGCGAATGATGCGAGGTGACTTACCGTTGGGGCTGGATGCTTCGCGGTGTAGGGGGCGACCCCAGCCTTTGCGTCCAGGTATACCGCCTGGGTGATCTTCTTCAGTGCTCGGGTGTAGTCCTCGAGCTACCACTCGGCGAGGCAGGACTTCGTCGAGTCCTCTCGGCCCGTGTACTAATACATGTAGTGGTCGCGCCGAGCCAGAGGGACGAGCCGCCGCCCGAGCCAGCAGTTGTATAGGTTGATCGTCTGGAGGCCCTTCTTCTTTAGACCACGGATGGTTTGAAGCATTTCGTCCACGACCATCCGCTGGTCGCTGGGGAGCTTGCCGACCTGAAGTCGGCGCGGTTCGGACCGGTTGGCGAAGTATCGTGGAATCGCCGTCTCGCCCTCCGGGGTCGCCTCGGCAACATATAACCAAGATTTCTTCCAGTCGCTCGCCGCCTTGGCGGGCAGCATCAATTCAAATAACGAAGCCTTCGACTTCAGCTGGAAAGTTAGGCCGCCCGCGGCAAGCATTGGGCCGCCCGCTTCCTTGCGGCTGATCCGTCCATGGAACAGATCTTGCCATAGAGGGAAGTAGCGCCGGCAGCCCAAGTAGCACTCGCAGAACGCAACGAAGATGGCGAGCTGCTCGATGCTGTGTGGACCCAGGTCCGACGGTTGGATCCCGTGGTAGGCGCAGAAGCGCCGGAAGAACAGGGACGTGGGGAATCCTAGCCCCCGTTCTAGGTGGCTGGTGAAGCAGATGAACTCCCCTTCGCGCGGGTTCGGGGTCACCTCTCCGGCCGCGGGGATGCGCCAACAGCCGGCGTGCAGGATCCCGGCCTCCTCAAAGGAAGCCAGTTGCGCCCTCGTACACTTAGATCTACCCCAAGGTTCGGTGGAGAGGGCCATGGCGGAAGGATTTGTGGGGGGTCGGAGGATTTCGGGTCGGCTGGATCGCGATGCGAAGAAAGGCGATAGTGCGCGCAATCGGAGGAAATGGCGAGAAGATGGTTCTCTGATCGCCTGCCATTCCCCTTATATAGCGGTTGTTACCCGCCAAATCAGGGAGCCGTTACTATGCGGTGATTACGCCAAAAGTTACCGTTGGATTACCCCAACGGCTAGTTTGACCACGTTTAACGGTCCAACTTCAGCCACTCGGCTCGCCGACCCGATCACTATGACAGTGTTTCGCCGACTCGACTCGCCAAAGCTGCGATCAGGATGGCTAGGTTTCTCCTTTATACAGGAGCCCACCGACGATTCGACTGGATGTCTACTCTGAAGCCGTATACTCCGACTGCCAGCAGCCACCTACGCCCAATCGACGACGGCCTCGGGGACTACTGATGGGGATGTGCCTACCGGGGTATACCCAGCAGGACGTTTCCGACTGGCCCAGAAACCGGCGAGTGGGCCTGCAAGACGGCGACTGGATCTAGGCCCGGTGTGGATCCAAGCGACTGGAAGCTGAAGGCCCAGGCGACTAGATAGGCCCAGTCGGATTAGGTTAAACAAGTACCGAAGCCTTAACTGATTCGGTTGAGATATGTAAACCCTAGGGGAGGTGAGCCTATATAAACCTCCCTGCAGGGCGTGTAGAGAGACGTTCCATCAGACACCCAAGCGACTCGCCGCCTAGCCGCCGAGCTCGCCCATTGTACCACCTCCATAATACAATCTAGCAGGAGTAGGTCTTTACCCTCCGGGGGGCCGAACCTGGGTAAACCCCTATGTCTCCGCCCTCATCTCGCACCGCAGATGGCTGGCCGCCCTTGCCCCTCGTTCTACTACTCGCTGCCGATTGCAGCATCTGCCGTGACCATTCCCACGACAAAGAGAAAAAGGAGGAGAAGAAAGAGGAGAAGAGAGCCCGAAGGACTCCTCCTGTTTTCGACCTGAGCTCGCTGGGCTCGTAAGTTTCTTGTTATACTGCTGTCCCCCTTTTCTTGTTGACTTTGTACTTGTTCTGATTGTTTCGTATGCAGGCATTCCTCCCACGACTCCTCCAGCGATGGTGCTCGGGAGATGATGGGGGAGTCGAAAGTTGCGTCTCCTCCTCCTCAAACGGTGGCAACGTCAGGGGGCGCCGCTCCTGATCCTCCTCTGCAGGAGGTGCAGGTGGTTGCGCCTCAGAATTTCGCCAGCGGGTCTTCGGAGTACCTCTGCTTTGTACCACGGGGAGAGCCCCCGGGTGTATGAAAAAATTCGTGTCTTGTTCTTTTTTCGAATCTTCGGGGGGGGGGAGCCCCCGAGTGTCTTCGTGTTCGAGTTTTGGCTTTATTCCTTAATGTTGTGCGCAGCCCCCAAGTCCTTTTTCCTTACTGGTGTTTCCTTTTCTGCAGCCTTTTGTGCAGGAGGCCAAGCGGCTGGTGCAGGAGCGCCTGGTGCTGGAGGCTAACCTCCGACAGCTTCAAGGTACCTGTTTGCTTTTGGTGCTTCTTTTATTTATTCTGGTCCCGCTCTCTGACGTTTGCTTGTTTTGAATGCAGAGGAGCATAATACTTCTCTCTGTGAGGTCGACGCTCTCAAAAAGAGCCTTGGTCAATCGGAGAAGAAGGCCGAAGCCGCCGTTGGTGCGAAGGAACGCCTCGAGCTAGAGCTGACCAAGGCAGCCGAAGCGAAGGAGCGTCTACAGTAGGAGGCCGCGGACCGTGAGGAGCAGCTGGCCACTGTTGCGGCTGCGCGCGAGAGGGAGGTGGCAGGCAAGCTCATGGCTGCTGCCAAGGCTGTTTTGGGTGAGTGTTGTATTTGTGCTTCTTTCTTCTTGTTTTCTTATCTTCTTCTGTTTTGTTTTTCTTCATGTCCCCCTTTTTTTGTCTCAGATGCTGCAGGCATCGAGTTTGACCGAGGCGCTCTAGAACATGGGAGTGCTCTAGATGATGCTACTGCAGCGGTCGAAGATCGTTGCAGCACCGTTGTCAGCTCCCTTGCCAAGGTGAAGGAGGCCCTTGGCCGCTTCTACAAGGATCTTGTCCCTAAGGGCACGGCCCTTGATGATGTGGATGCCCTGGCGGAGGCTTTGTCAGCCGAAGCGCCTGCAGCGTACAAGCGCAAGCAGAAGGGCATCGGCGCGTCCGTCGGGCTGGCGATGGCTTTGGCGGCTGGAGCAGAGCTGGACCTGCCCCAGATCACCTCCCGGATGCCGACGACCGCAGATGGATCCAAGGTAGCTTTTGCTGCCTACTCTGCTCGCTGCAAGCGATATGGACCAAAGCTCATTGATATGCTGTCTGAGCATGCGCTGTGGCAGCAGGGGGAGGCCGAGGCTAGGCAATCCGGCTCCGAGGCGACCCAGGGTGCCGCGTCTTAGGCGTTGTAGATGTAGGATAGTTTGTAGTCTGGTTTTGCTGTAAATATTTTGGAGAACATAATCCTTGTGCCATGTAGTGGCCTTATATGGTTAATGAATTCTTCTGAGTTGTGCACTACCGTTGTCTGAATGTTTATGTCCTTTGCTTTTCTGCTGTGCCAGGTTCCTTCGGGTGCTGACCCCATTGACACCTCGCCTGCAACGCAACTGCGTCCATCTTTGGATGATTCCTCGCAACTCGCTTTTCTTCGGGATCGTGTTCGTGGTCTTGAGAGGGAGTTGCTTGGGTTGCGTGGTCACGCCGATGTTTGGAAGTCCAAGGCGGATCGTGGTGCAGCCAGAGAGGAGTACTTGATGGCGGAACTGCTTCGGCTGTCTGAGCAGCTTCAATGTAAGTTCTTTGTTTCGAGCTGCAGCTCAGTTCTTCGGATGAGCCTGCTGGCCTTGCCTCTTATTTTGTGCAATTGTCGCAGGTGCTAACCTTGCTTCGAGGGAAGAGAAGGAGCGCGTCGCTGTTCGGGTCAATTGCTTGACTCAACAGGACATGGAGGCTGGTGGCTTCTTCTGGATGGATCGTGACCGCGCCATGGCTCTGGCGACGGTGCAGGATCGTGTGCACCAGGTTTCGCGGGTGCTTCGCCAAGTGCAGACGTCGCTTGCCTCGGTGTTGCACGTTATGTTTCCTTTGGATGCCGCACCGACGAGCCTTGCGGGTCTTCTTTCAAAGTTTCAGAGCGTGAGCAATGTCAAGGAGTTGGTGCGGCAATAGCTCATTGCCGGAGTCAAGGCTGCTTTGTCTCTTGTGAGGCTGCATCGGCCTGATGTAGATTTGTCTGTAGTGGCGGCTGGGCCGCCTCCTCGGCCGGATGGTGATGAGTGGGACATGCGTCCACATTACGCAGCTGTAAGGCAGTATGCCGAACAGGTCGTAGATTTGTTTGAGCAGCGTGCTCAGGTTATTCTTCAGAATAGGTAGTACCTGTAAAAGAGATAGATGTAAAATTTGTATATTTCGACTGGGCGTGTTGTGCCCTTTGTTGTAAAGGTTTGTTTGCTGTAAGCACGTAGTGCTTTGTTTGAGTACGTGTCCTTTTCGTTTGCCTGACGTTGTCAGCTACTCAGGTGTACACGTGTGATCCTCAGTCGATGAAATCGTGAGGTGGGGGGAGCCCCCGAGTGCGTTTGTAGCATAAAGTAAAGTTGCAAAATAGCGAACTGAAGTTTGGGGCGAGACACTTAGCTTTATTTATATCGTAACGGGGGAAGTACATTGTTCGGTTGAATAGCCTTGGCTGAAAAGCCTTATTGAAAGTAAAGGGGTAGGTAGCTAGGGGTAGAATCATCGCAAGTGCGCGATGTTCCATGGGTTGGAGTATGCGACTCCAGACTCCACGTGCTTGAGGCGATAGGCGCCACCTGGGATGACTTCGGTGATGACGTAGGGTCCTTCCCATGGTGACTCGAATTTCGTCGGTCGCTCTTGCTTGAGTCGCAAGACGAGGTCTCCTTCGACGAAGGACCTGGGGCGAAGCCGGCGGCTGTGGTAGTTGCGGAGACTCTGCTGGTACACCGTTGATCGAGCTGCTGCTATGTCTCTTGCTTCGTCGAGTGTGTCGACGGCGTCTTCGAGTGCAGCCGTGGATTCGGCTTCGCTGTAAGCGACGACCCGGGGGGCCTGGTGGCATACTTCGGCTGGTAGCACGGCCTCAGCTCCGTGCACCATGAAGAACAGTGTGTAGCATGTGGAGCTGTTTGGCGTAGTTCGTAAGCTCCACAGGACGGATGGTAGCTCTTTCGTCCAGGCTCCTACTTTCCGTTCGAGTGGACTCATGAGGCGCTTCTTGATGCCAGCGCCGATTAGGCCGTTGGCCTTTTCCACTTGCCCGTTCGTTTGCGGGTGTGCTACTGAGGCGTATGTGATGTTGATCCCAAGGCCTTCGCAGAAGTCCTGAAACTCCTTGGAGATAAAGTTCGATCCGTTGTCGGTGATGATGTTGTGCGGTACGCCGAACCTGTAGACAATGGACTCGAAGAACTTGACGGCAGTTTTGCCTTTCTGGTTGGTAACCGGCATGGCCTCGATCCACTTGGTGAATTTGTCGACTGCGACCAGGAGGTAAACGTGTCCCCCTTTCGAGGACTTTGGCAGTTTGCCGATCATCTCGAGGCCCCATTGAGCAAAAGGTCAGGCTATAGGTATGGGTCTGAGCTCCGACCCGGGTGCGTGCGGTTTGTCGGCGAACCGTTGGCACCCGTTGCATCTTCGGACGATGTCCTTTGCGTCGCTCATGGCCGTTGGCCAGTAGAATCCGGCCCGTAGAGCTTTGGCGACTAGGGAGCGGCTGCCTGCGTGATGGCCGCAGATGCCCTCGTGGATGTCTTGGAGGATGGCTTTCCCGTCACCGATGGTGACGCACCTTTGTAGTACACCCGTAATACTGCGCTTGTACAGCTCGCCATTGATGGTGGTGAAGGCTTTTGACCGACGAGATATGCGCCGAGCATCTGTCGGGCTGTCAGGCAGTTCTCCGTTTAACAAGAACTGGAGGTATGGTCGCGTCCAAGTTTCTTTGACTGCCATGACCTGCATTAGGTTTACCATGGCGACCTCTGTGTCCAGTTTCTCGGGTCCTTCATGTCCTTCGGGCAGCGTAGCCCCCGAATGTTCTGCTTCTTCCGGTGATCCCTTGGGGAATTTTCGCTTGATGGATGGCACGCAGATCTGTTCGAGGAACACACCTGGTGGCACCTTTGCGCAGGTGGAGCCGATGTTGGCTAGTCTATCGGCCTCCTCGTTGCTTTCTCTTTCGACGTGTCGAAGCTCGCAGCCGTCGAATTCTCCTTCGAGTGCGTTGTAGAGAGCGCGGTACGCAATCATGTTTTCATCTTGTGCGTCGCACTCGTTCATCGTCTGCTGGACGACGAGGTTGGAGTCACCGTAGATGACCAGGCGCGTTGCACCACAGATTTTTGCCATCCTCATGCCATGTATGAGGGCTTCGTATTCGGCCTCATTATTACAAGCTCGGAATTTCATCCGAAGGACGTACTTCATCTTGTCGCCTTGCGGGGAGGTCAGTATGACCCCTGCTCCTGCTCCAGTTTCACGCTTGGAGCCGTCGAAGTGCATCGTCCATGACTGCGACATGTCCGGGGTGTCTGGCAGCTGCAGCTCCATCCAATGTACCAGGAAGTCCGGAAAGACTTGAGATTTGACTGCGAGTCGCTTCTCGTAGATGATGTCTAAGGGTGACAGTTCGATGCCCCACAGGGCCACGCGTCCTATGGCCTCTGGATTATTCAGGATTCTATTCAGGGGTGCCTCGTTGACGACCATCACCTGGTGCTCCTGGAAGTAATGGCTCAGCCGCCGAGCCGTCATGAACACGCCGTAGGCGAGTTTCTGGTAGTGAGGGTACCTCTATTTTGTTGGCGTGAGTACTTCGCTAAGGTAGTAGATTGGGCGTTGGACCCCGTGGGTCTTGCCCTCTTCGGGTCGTTCGACCACTAGCACGGTGCTGACCACCTGGTGTGTGGCTGATATGTACAGCAGCAGAGGCTCGCGCTCTTTTGGCGTGACCAAGACGGGCGAGGTGGAGAGTAGCCGCTTGAGGCTTTCGAATGCGTCGTTGGCTTCCGGCGTCCACTCGAATTTATCTGGTTTGCATAGCAGCTGGTAGAATGGTAAGGCCTTCTCGCCCATGCGGCTGATGAATCTGCTTAGCGCCGCTATTCGTCCTGCGAGCTGCTAGACGCCTTTGAGGTTTTTCGGCTTCTCCATCGCCATGATGGCTCTGATTTTCTTCGGGTTCGCCTCGATCCCTCGCTGAGAGATGAAGTACCCAAGAAGCTGACCCGATGGGACGCCGAAGGCGCATTTTTCGGGGTTGAGCTTGATTCTGTAGCGATCGAGGTTGTCGAACATCTCTCGGAGATCGTCGATAAGTGTTCTTGCCTCCTTGGTTTTTATCACTATGTCGTCAACATAGACTTGGACGTTGCGACCGATCTGGTCCTTGAGGCAGGCCTGCATGCATCGCTGGTACGTAGCACCTGCGTTCTTTAGCCTGAAGGGCATTGTGTTGTAGCAGAATACTCCAAACGGTGTGATAAATGCCGTTTTCTCCTGATCTTCGACCTTGAGTCGAATCAGGTTATAGCCTGAGTAGGCGTCAAGGAAGGAGAGTTTCTCACAACCTGCAGTCGAATCGATGATCTGATCGATCCGAGGAAGAGGGAAGTGGTCCTTTGGGCAATGCTTGTTTAGTGACATGAAATCCACGCACATCCGCAGGATGTCCGTGTCCTTCTTTGGGACCATGACTGTGTTTGCAAGCCACTCGCTTTCTTTGATTTCCCTGATGAAGTCTGCAGCGAGTAGTCTGTTGATTTCCTTGCCGATAACTTCGGCTCGTGGCTCGGACAGTCTCCGGATGGACTGCTTGACTGGCTTGGTGTCTGGAAAGACGTTGAGTGCGTGCTCGGCGAATTCCCTGGGAACTCCTGGCATGTCCGCAGGACACCAGGCGAAGATTTCCCAGCGCTCACGGAGGAATTCGACGAGCGCGTCTTCCTATGCGGGGCTGAGGTCGTTGGCGATCAGGGCCGTCTTGGAGGCATCCGTCGGATGGACCTGCACCTTCTTTGTGTTGACGGTGGAGTCGAAAGACATGTCAGGTGCGTTTTTCCTTGTGACTGGGGGTGCCCCATTGTCCGTCACCTCACGGAGCCTTACAAGCTCGTCTTGCATGCCGAAAGACTGGGAGATTTTGTTGAAGTCCCTGTCGCATTGGTCCGATCGGGTGAAGCTCCCGTGGACTGTGATGACGCCCTTCAGCCCTGGAATCTTGAGTAGCAGGTATGCGTAGTGTGGGACAGCCAGGAACCTTGCGAATGCTACACGCCCAAGGATGGCGTGGTATTGTGACGGCCAGTCCACCACTTCAAATTCGAGGCGCTCCTGCCGGAAGTTTTCCGGCTTCCCGAAGATGACGTCGAGCCCTATTTTGCCCAGGGGGAATATGCCCTTCCCTGGAACGATGCCGTGGAACGTTGTGTCTGACTGTTCTAGGCTGCATTGCGGGATCCGCATTGCTGCTAGAGTGCTTGCGAACATTAGGTTGATGCCGCTGCCGCCGTCCATGAAGACGCGACTCATCTCGAAACCTCCGATCTGCGCCTCCAGCACCAGGGCAGCATGACCTGGGCGGGGGATCTGGCAAGGGTGATCCGCACGAGTGAATGTGATGCAGGACTCCGATCCACTGAGGTACTCAGGGATGGCAGGTGGGGTTGCCACGGCCAGGTTGATTTGTCGGGCGATTTTCTTCTGCACCCTATTCGTGGAGCGTCCCTTCTGGATCATCATTAGTGCTCCTTTCGGTGGGGGGTACCCGTTCCCAGTGTTGTTCTGTGCGGGTGCGACTGGTTGGTTTGGGCCTCCGATAGGCGGCGGTGGAGGAGCTCCATGTGCTATTTCCCCTTGCGCAGGTGCGTTTCCGAACGCAGGGATTGGGGCTTGTTGCCTCATCTGCACCATGCTTTCGCTGAGTTTCTGGAACTCGCGGCAATCCTTGAGCATGTGGCTAGCTTTCTTTTTGCCGTCCTGCTTGTCGATGTAGAAGTGGATGGTGCATGGACCCAAAAGTTTGTCGTATGCTGAGGGTCCGTTGTCGCGGTCGCGGCGTTGCCACGACTGTGCTAGGCGTCCGCCGTCGCGGAAGTTTCCTCCGCGGTATCCTCCGCTGTTGCGGCTGTTGTCGTTGCGACGGTCGGCGTAGCCGGCCGCGACCATGTAGGGTCCGTCGCGATCGTCGTAGACGCGCGATCTCCTCTTGCTGCGGCGTTCCCGTCTTCGGCCGTAGTCGTCCTCTCATCCGATTGTGCTCGGTGAATGCAATCTTCGCCGTTGGCCCACCTGTTGGCGATGTCCATGAGGTGGTCGAGTGTTTTGGGCTTGACGCGCCCAAGTTCATCCTTGAAGTCTGGGCGTTTGACGCCGTCCCTGAAGGCATCGATGGCCCTCTCTTCGGAGATGTGTGCTGCGGAGTTCTTGGTGTTAGACCAACGTAGTATGTACGAGCGAATAGATTCGCCTGTTTTCTGAGTGCAGGCTCGCAACTCTTCGATTGAGGCGGGCCTTTTACTGGTGCCCTTGAAATTTCGGATGAAGCTGTAGGCTAGCTCCTCCCAACTTCGGATGGACCCTGATGATAAGCTGCTGAGCCAGACCCGCGCCGTGCCTGTCAGCTGCAGCTGAAGGCATTGCATGGCGGTTTCTTTGTTACCGCCGTGCAGCTTGACGGATGACAGATGGTCACTGAGCCAGGCTTTTGGATCTTGAGTGCCGTTGAACTTCGGAGTATCCGAAGGAAGCTTGAAATTGCGTGGCATCTGTGTTCTCCGAACAGATCTGCTGAAGCATCGGGCTCCACAGAGTTCTCCTTCGTCTTCGTCCATCTCGAAGTCAGACGAGCATGCACGTTTGGCTCGTGCTTTGTCGATTTTACGCTGTGTAAGCGCGTCTCTGGCGTCGTAGTCGCGTTTATGGCGACGCGAGCTCTTCTTCCTTCGAGGAAGGTCGTGTTCCTCTTCCTCTTCGGATGAAGGGGTGGGGCTCCGGTCGCGCCTGGCCGGAGCTTTCTTCTTCGGCTCCGCAGGAGCGTCTTGGTGGAGCGCAGCTCCGACAAGTCCGAGTCCGGTGAGTGCGGACTTATGCATGGCTCTTTTCGGGTCCCCCTCCGGAGGTGGGTGGGCCGCGAGATACGCAGTGGCTGCCATGATCGCAGCTTGCGATGTCTTCGGGATGATGTTGCCGTCGGCATCCATCTCCATGAACGATGTGTGGAGAGTTCGGGTCACATCACGGCGCTCCTTGGGATCCATGTTCTCCATCCGAGAGCGATGCTTGTTTCCTTGGTTTCCGTTCGTGCTAGAGCCGGGGGCCTTGGCAGAGAGCGCAGCTCGTCGCGCGCTGGACTCAGAGGCTGCTTGCTTGTGTTTGTCAAGTGTTTCCTGCATCTTGACTTGCTTCTTGTGCTTCTCGATGAGGAGGAAGTGGTATGCCATCAGTAGTTCACGTGAGGCGTCTGCAGGCAGGACTATGTCGCCTGCTACGACGCGGCGTGCCTGGACCCATCCTTCTTTGCTAAGTTGGATGACGTGGCCGTTGTTTTCCCCGTCGGGTGGGGGAGACTGGCTTCTTTTGTTCTCGCCGTTTCCGCCGTTTCTGTCATGCGGGTTGGGGTTCGTGTTGGACGGCGGGTTAGGCGTTTGCTGTTCCTGGATGACTGCGGTGCATTGGTAGCGCTTGTAGATCGGTCCGATGCTGCCGCAGCTTTCAGATCCGGAACCGTAGGTCCCTGCATCCGATGGCGGATCGCATAGATCGGAGTTGCAGCTGCTGCTGTCATAGGAATCATCTGCTGATGATGTTGTGCGTAGCACGGGGTGTGGGGCCCATGAAGCGGGCCTGATTGATGGTAGGGGCACCCGCTCAGGGAGGCGGAGGGTGCCAGTTTGCCCCACCTGGAAGCAGAAGCTCCCGAACAAGATTTCGAGTCCGTCGCCTACGGGCTCGAAGTCCTTCATGGTGGCCGGCGAGTGGGCGGTGAAGTCGAAAGCGCCGAAGAGGAGGTGACTCTCCGTCGCCGCAGAGTTGTAGATCAATCGGGTCGGGACCGTCACGACCGCACAATCAGCAGCCCCGATTCCCACAGACGGCGCCAATTGACGAGGTTTCGACTCGTTAATGCCCATTGTTATGGACTTGGGTTTTGGAGAAGATGGGGATGCTGGAGATCGTGGAACGGTTAACAGACAAGCAACCAGGGGACACGAGATTTACCCAGGTTCAGGCCCCCGGAGGGAAAACCCTACTCCTGCTTGTCTGCTCTTGATCACGGCGGAACCGAAGATTACAGGGGTGCGCAGATTCGATCTGGCGTGGAGGTGTGTATGCGAAAGTATGAGTCGAGAGATCTAGGTCGTGCCCTCCTGGCCTTTATATAGACTTAGGCAGGTCCCGGGCATAGTCCTAGTCGGTTACAGGTTCTAGGGTTTTGCCCCTTTGAATTTCCTATCTACTCTAGTCTTGTTCTCCAAGGATCCGAAGGCGTCATGGGCCTGGGCCACCCGAAAGTCTTCATGGGCCAACGTACTTTTGCCGTGGGCCTTCCTTGGGCTGGACTAGGTATGCTATGATCACGTACCCGTAGGGTATAACCATGTCACCTGTCTTGGTGAAAATCAAGTCTTGTGGGGAAAGTGCACAACCTCTGCAGATGGAAGAATCTAAGTACTTAGCCATGTCCCTGGTATTGGACAATTTGAGCATCAAGACATGGAAGCTATCAAGAATCTCCTCATTCCAATTTCTAAGTAAAAATTGGAATGGTATCGCATCCAGACAACCATCAGTTTTATAAAGGGCTAAGGCTCATGCCTCAACATTTTCATCACCAAAATCATCAGGTGTTCGGAAACACATGTCCAAAACATTTCAATAGAATGATCCATCATTCCAAGGTTTTCATAACCATTTTTCCACCAAGTATTCCCATCTAAAGTTGATCAAGTTTTATGCTTAGCACTAGCATCTACAAGTGGGGGTAAGCACTAAATGAGGGGTGGTAAACTAGTGGACTTTTGACTAAGTTCAATCTCATGCCTTAGGATGACATCAAGATTATCTAACTTAGGCCAAATTTTATGCTCTTTATGAAACCTTCACATATTCTTCTAGTATCTACCAGTTATTCCAGTAAACTCTAAGTAAGAGCTTTGATAAAGAAATAAAGTAATAAATTTGCAAATAAAACTAGGATTGGCTTATCAAGTGGTTATGATCATATATGCTCTAATACATATAGTTGACATGGTAACAAGCAAGTATTGGCTTGCACAATATCAGTATAAGCTTGCTAAATTGCAAGTGTTAGCTTGCACATTCAACTAGTAGCATTAGGCTTGCCTTGTGCAGAGCAGTGGTTAAAGTTCTCCTCGGCTTCTTCTTCGTAGAATCCTCCTTCCTCCTCGTATCCTTGGTCGGTACTAGCGTCTATGAATAAATACGATGTACACAATCACCAAACAATACTTAACTACTTGCAATCATCACACAAAAGGATCCTATAGATGATCTAGCATCATCACTAACCTTACAGGATTAAAGCTTGGTTTAATTCCTTTTATTTTTAGAAAAGTAATTTCAACTCATTGAAAAACTACTTAAGATTTAATATTCTCCAAACCAAACATGGGATCATGTTGACACATGTCATCAACACATATTTTAGTCCATGGGAATGTGATTTAAAGTGGTGTCACAATTTAATAAGGTTTTGCCCTTTTATTTTAATTAAATAAAGTGACTAGAAATGCCTATGGGGCATTCTTTTATTGCTTGAACATTATTTCTGCAAGTAAAACCATATATTTTTATATATTCTGAAAGGTATGGTTAAATGTGATTTTTGAGAGTTGGAATCAACTCAAAAGCTATTATGGTTTAAATTTGAAAAATGTTTGAATGCAGAAAAGCTTCTGCCTTGTTATTTTTACCATGGGTGATCTATAGATCCAAATGACTTGAATCCAACGGTCTTGGATTCAGCATTCCCAGACCTTTCCAAAAAAATTGGTTTCATTCAATTCCGTGCACTAAATCGATCTAGGTTGATTTTTGAAACTGGGTACAGAAGTGTGTTTGAAATAAAATGGAAAAGGTTTAATTCAAATAACTGGGCTGCGCGGGAAAAGTTAACGGGCCGGCCTGCTAAGCGTAGCGCTTCCGCGGGCTATTTAAGTGGCTGTCCCCACTCGTCAGTGAGACAGGGGGGTGCGAAGCGGTACGGGGCAACATGGGACGTTCGATCTGGTTCTAATCCAACGGCTGGGAGTCATCGTCGACATTGGGCAACGCCGGCGAGACAGAAACCTAGCACGGTCAGTGGGGGTTGCTGGGGGATCACCGGGGTGTAGGCGAGGGTCGGCGAAGCGGGCGAACGACAAAGTCGACGACAGCGAATCTCCTGGTACCGGTGGCTCCTCCTGGGCCGGCTCCAATCGCTGGCTTCCTTTTTCTCCAGAGGCGGCGGGCTCCGGTGAAATTCCGGCGAAGTGTTGCTCGCCTTGCTCCGGGAACGGTGTGGCACGACCAGTGATGAGAGGGGAGTAGAATGATGTGCTTAGTTCGGCTGGGGGTGGCCTCTATTTATAGTCGAGCGAGGGGACCGACGGAGCGCACGGTGAGCTCGTCGGGGGCGATGGTACAGACGGCTATTGGCATGGGCGAAGGTAGGGGACGGTGCGGTATTCCCTGGCGATACTCAACGATACGGTGGAGAGACGTGCGGCGGTGCGGGTTGGTCTGGAACATGCGACGCTCTGCGCGGCAGAGGCAGCGTCTTCGACGGCGAGCGGTGGCTGTGCGGCATGGGGCGGCGAACGGGGATGTCTGGCGGTCTCCTGGGTCGGTGGCGATCGTGTATGCACGCGGCAAGGGCGGCACGCGGTCTGTGGGCTTCGGTCGAGGGTGGCGCTCTAGCGCATGCTCGGCACGGTTGGCAGAGGCACGGGCGCGGCGTTCCTGGGTGCTCTGGTCGCTGTCTTCGAGGCAGGGCTAGTCGAGAGGGGGCGGTGAGGCATGGGTGATCTCCCAGACAAGGTTGGCACGGCTAGTTTCCTTCCTAGCTTGCGGTCTACACTGGGGTGGCATGGTGTTCTTCGGCTGTTCACCATCGATGATATTGGCAAGCTCACAGTGGTGCTAGTGATTAGTTAAGTTCGTTAGATGATCTACTAAGGCTAGTGGTGCCTAGAGAGGGAACAAGTTAGGCTCAATTCACTGCTCAAAACAGTGTTTGGATTTTGTTTGATTTGTGTCTACAATGTGTTTGATGAAATGGCCGCATGAATTCAAGTTTTGAATTTTGAAAAGATTTTTGGTGAGTGTGCTAGATTGGTGCTGGTGAGTCTGCAGATGCTTGGGTTTTGAAAGTTGAGTTGGTTTGAGTGGTTTTTGAAAAAGTGGGATCTTCCCATATGATAAAGATTCAATTTTGAATTGCCATTTAAACTATGCATTTGAAAGTTTCTGGATGATCACAAAGTGGGCCTTGATACTTTGTTACGAGTACAATCAAGGTGTGCAAAGATCCAGAAAAGTTTCTGTTAGGTTCTGAAAGTTTGAGACAGCCAAAGTAGCCATGGGAATTAAATTGGTCAAAATGACCATTCCTTTATTTTATTTGTTTTGCTTTACTTGTCTTTGGGAAAAGTGTGGGAAATGTTTTAGATGATGTTTATTTCACCTAAGCATCCATTTACAAGCAATGGAACACACAACAAAGTGGTTCAAAAGAATTCAAAATGAAATGCATACTCACATGCATGCTTTCATAATTTTATTTTGAAAAGTTTTTGTTAACCCTAATTTTGATGATTAGAGTTTGATGATTTAAGTTTTGTATTTTTGGGATGTTACAGGTTTCTTCCCTCGTCGTTGCTTGTGAAGCACCGGCTTGCGCCGGAGGGGGAGCGGGTGTCGAACCCTCGGCCGGGGGAGCGCGTCGCCTTCCTCGCGCACTTCGCGCGCGGCTTTGGCCTCCCTGTCAGCCCGTTCCTCGTCCAGCTCTTCGGCTTCTTTGACCTCCAGCTTCACCACCTTAGCGCCAACGCCATGGCGCAGCTGTCGCACTTTGCGGCCTGCTGCGAGTCGTACCTTGGGGTGTGGCCCGAGGTGGGGAACTTTCTCAAGTTCTTCCACTTCAAGGTCTAGAACATCGTCAAGGGCGGCTCGCTGACGCGGACGGGCTGCTGCGCCGTCTACCCGCGGACGCGCCGATGCCGCGGTTCGAGCTCCCTGACACTGTCAAGCTATGGCAGCGCACATATTTGTATGTGAGCAATGCCACGGAGATTGATCGGATCTGCCTCCCGCCCTTCATGGATGCGCCTTCGTCACAGAGGGGCTGGACGACGAAGAGCATGGGCGCGGTGGCGGAACTCGATCGGATGGCCGCCCGGCTAGAGATGATGGTGGGGACGGAGAGGCTCACCGCCCGGGACATCACATTGTCGTGCATGGTGCGTCGCGTGCTTCCGCTGCAGAAGCGGTCGCACAAGATGTGCCATCTTTCGACCGCCAACGACCCGACGAGGACGTTGCGGAAGGATGTGCCCATACAGGACCTGCGGAACTGGATCTCCATGATCTCCAAGTTCCGCATCGAGGCCAACTGGGCATACTCCTGCCCCCTGTACCATCGCGGTCGCCTGCTGCCGTCGGTAAGTTTTTCTCTAGTTGCCTTGCGCCTTGCTTCTTGTATTTGCTAGCTTTCCTTGGGTGCCTTATGCCCCCCTTTTTGATTAGTTGTTCACGGCGCAACTGGCCGAAGATGGCATGGGCGACTTCCCGCTTCCGTCCTTCTTGGAGGATAGGAAGCCGAAGAAGTATCCCCAGACGGAACCCGAAGGGTTTCCCGTCCGGGCGGACGATGGCCTCCCGGATCCTCATGGTAGGTTGTTGTCCCCTGCTCTTTCTTTCACCTTTGTTCTTGAGCTTATTGTCTTTACTCTTTGCTTGTGCCACAGTCGATGTTAACAACGAGGAGGGTCCGCGAGAAAAACCCGCGGCAAGAGCCCGGGGAAAGAGGGCGGCACCTGTTGCCGTTCCCGCTCAAGTTGAGACGAAAAAGACGCGCCGAGGGCGTCAGGTTGTTGCCCCACCCTCCGTCACCGGGTTAGTATCTCTCTTGCCCTTGCTTGCCATTCTGCGGTTTTGCTGGCTTCTCCTTTGACTCTTTGTACTTTGCAGCGAAGCCATGGAGCTTGGCGACGGAGGTGCCGCCGTCATGCCTCCTCCACCTCCTCCTCCGGTTCAAGAGGTGGAGAGGACGCCGGCTGTGCCCGCACCTGCTGCGGCCATCCCGGTCGCATCAGTCTTGCCCTCTCCGCCCAGGGCGCCTGAGGGCTCTCCCACCACGGGGCTGCTGCACCAGGCCCCTGCGTCTTCGCGGTTGGGCCAGCTGCTTGCGGCTACGCAGGACCCGGAGACCCCCCTCCCTCTCCTAAGGGCTGGCGTGAACCCGGCTTGGAGCGATGCTCCGAGCAGTTCCGCCAGGCCCATCATCACGGAGGTGATAGAGGGAGCGGAGGCAGCGCAGGTGGCTGCAGCGGATGCCGGTCAGCCGGCTTGGAGGGATATGGTGGTGGCTGCGCCTTCGGGTGAAGCTACTGATGATGACGAGGTTGTCATCACCGGCTCGAGGCCAGCTCCGGCCGTGCTGAATGCCGGCTGCGATCCTTGCCCAGCTCTCCGGCTCGGCACCCGTCGCGCTCAACCAGGTTCGCCACCTGGTTGAAGGAATGGAACAGGGCCTTGGCGAGGCCAAAAAATTGTCTGTTTTGATGGAGGTAAGCCGTTGCCCTTCATACGTTTTCCGCTCTTTCATCTTGTTTGCTCCTCTGTTGCTCATTTGCTTTCTTGCTGCAGAAAGCGTTTACGGAGCCAGTGAATAATACCAGGGACCTTGGCCGTAAGATTGCTTCTTCAGATCTATCTTGGCGATTGGCTCCTTTTTCGCGCTTTTTGTTGACCATCAGGTATCCTCCTACAGCCATGATCCAGTACAAGGAGAAGGAGATGGAGCGCCTCAAGGCTGAGGTTGCCCGGCTGGAAGAGTCGAACAAAGCGTGACAAGCGCAGTTTGACCAGCTCGCCGCGGCCAAACACCAGCTTGAGGTTAGCATAGAGCAGGGCAAGAAAACGGTTGACATCCGGGTGGAGGCGCTAAAGAACTTTGAGACGATCTACACCCAGCAGGATGGGACAATCCAGTCTCTTCGCCGCAGGGAGGAGGATCTCAATCAGCACCTCCAGAACGTCTCGAAGATGGTTATCAGTAAGTTTTCCAATTACTCTCTTACGTTGTGCCGCAACTTGCTCGATCTTGTTGGTTTATTCTGCTTTGTATCTGGCTGCAGCTCACTATACTGAGACGACCGAGATGGCCACGGAGAAGCTGCCGCTGGAGAAGGTTGGTCGTGACCTGACCGCCCTCGACCTGGTCAAGGTGGTGTCGGAGGAGAGCAACGGCTTGCGCGCCGTTGGCAATGATCTTTTCCACTACATCTGGCCGAACGCGGGCCTGGTCGTGCATGACATGGCCAGCCTAGCCGTGGCGCTGTCCAAGGGCATCGACATGCTGGAGGTGCACAAGGAGTGGGCTGCTCGAGGCGGTGTGGAGATGGCGCTTGCGATGGTGAAGTCATGGTATCCTGGCGTCGACCTGAGCGTGATCGACCGCGGCTTCCGCCTCGGGACGACTTACGATGGTCTTCGCGAGAGCCTTCCTGCGCTCCAGGTCTGCGGGGTGAAGATCAGCACCTATGTGGACCTGGAGCGTGACTTCAGTGCCCCTGGAGAGCCACGGCCGTTCCACTGGGAGCCGGCGCCTTGGAATCCCATTAACGTGCCCTCCAGCAGCCAGCCTCCTTCTGCCGACGCCGGTGCCGCTCCTTCCTCTTCGCAAGCTCCTGAACCTTGATCCCCGGGATGCTGGGTGTATTTGTTAAAATTGCTACTCTGATGTGCTACACTTCGGCTGACTTCTATCGCCGGTCTTTTAATATGTGCGGAGCCTTCGTTCTCCGCTTTATGGCTTGGTGCCTTTTGCTAATCTTTGTTTGTGTCTTCGTCATTTGCGGTCTTTTATGCTCGCGCCGGTTGGGATAGCCACCCGGGTTTGAGCTCTTTTTGCCGTCTTGACTTTGCTTTGTGGGTGCGCGGGAGCGCGTCCACTGGGTGTAGTCCCCGAGGTTCGGGCCGGCTGGGGTAGCCAGCCGGGACGAAGCTCTTTTGACTATCTTGACTTGAGTTTGTGGGTGCGAGGGAGCGCGTCCACTGGGTGTAGTCCCCGAGGTTCAGGCCGGCTGGGGTAGCCAGCCGGGGCGAAGCTCTTTTGGCTATCTTGACTTGAGTTTGTGGGTGCACGGAAGCACGTCCATTGGGTGTAGTCCCCGAGGTTCGAGCCGGCTGGGTAGCCAGCCGAGGCGAAGCTCTTTTGGATACCTTGACTTGAGTTTGTGGGTAGGCGGGAGCGCGTCCACTGGGTGTAGTCCCCGAGGTTCGGGCCGGCTGGGGTAGCCAGCCGGGGCGAAGCTCTTTTGGCTACCTTGACTTGAGTTTGTGGGTGCGCGGGAGCGCGTCCACTAGGTGTAGTCCCCGAGGTTCGGTCCGGCTAGGGTACCAGCCGAGGCGAAGCTCTCTTGCCGCCTCGTTTCCTGCCAACTTGTGACTCGGGTCGTGCAAGACAAAGTGTTGCTTTGTGTTAGTTTTCTTGTGCATATGCTCATGCGTGAGTTGGTAATTATCATAGGAGAAAAATAGACATGCACCCCCTCAAGTCAAACCGCGAGCAACTCCCCTTTTCTCAGCGAGTATTGGCCCTTCTAGCATTTTTCCTTGCTGTGGCAGTTGTCGTGACCGTGCCGCCTGGGGTGATGATCGCCCGGCTGGCGACACTCCGCCTGCTCGTCCGTGACAATTTGGCCTTGGTCATCCACCACGATGGGCTTCTTCATTGCCGCATCCACGGTGGCGTACTAGTCTGCGATGGCCATGACCTGAGCCATGGTTTGTGGGTCTGCCGGGCTGAGTTTATGCTTCAGCATGGTGCCGTCTCGGCATCCGTTGGTGAAGAAGTCTATCGCCTGGTGCTCACTAACCCCTTCGCATGAATTGTGCATGCTAGTCCACCTGGTGAGATAGGCGTGGTCCGATTCGTCCTTTCCTTGCACGCAGAGGGCGAGCTCGCGAGGTCGACCCGGCCGTTTGTATGTTCCGGTGAAGTTGCGGATGAACGCCTTTTCGAAGTCCATCCACGCGTTGATGCTGTTGTCGGGGAGGCTGTTGAGCCACGTCCTTGCCGAGTCGACGAGCATGAGGGGGACGTAGCGAACGGCCAAGCGGAGGTTGCCATTGGCGATTCCCATCGCGGTGGTGTAATCGACCAACCAATCCTCAGGCTTGACGGTCCCGTTGTACTTTGGCGTGTCTCTTGGGAGCGAAACTCCTTTCGGAAACGGCTCGTTCCGGATGCGCAGGCCAAAACACTTTGGGCCAGCCAGACTTTCCTCCTCCAAGGTGCGTGACTACACTAGGAGGTCGATGCGCTCCCGCGCATCCGCTGGTTGTCAAGGACCGAGCCGGCCCTTCAATCGTGACGCAGGCGGGTCCTTGTTCGTGTCTGCTTCCTTCTCCGGTGCTCGCGTCTTTTTTCCTAGGAGGCTCCGCCTGCACGACTAACACTGGAGGCCGCAGCGTCACGGTTGTGGCGACCGCGGTTGCCAGATTCGCCACACGGGCGACTGTTTTGCCCGACCCCTCCTGGGGAAGATGCTTGCTAGTTCTTGCTTCCTCCGTGCGTCGTTTGGTCTGCGCCTTTGCGGATGACAATGTCGCGGGAGTTGCCCACCTGGCTGGGGACGCCCTCGGCTTGCTGCTTATTAGCAGTGGCCACGAGGAGCTGCACTCGCTCCTACTGGCGATGGAGCTCCTCGCCTTCCATATGCTTCAACTCTGCGGCCGCCGCCTCGATCGCCCTCATGTTCTTGGCGGGAGTGCTATAGACCGGCTGCGCCACACCTGCATGTGAGTCGGCGGCGCGGTCCAGCTCTGACGCCAGGTCGCGCCCTCGATGCTAGATCTTCCTGGCGAAACCGTGAGCGGAATTATACTCGTGCACGGTGGCGTTCAGCCGACGTTGGTTAGCCGCGACCTTGGTGGATTCCGCCAGGAGATTTTGGCGTGTAGCTTCGAGCGCTGCCGCTGCAGCAGCTGGATCCGCCTCGACGATGACCGAAGAGCGCAGGTGTTGGATGGAGGCGGTGATCGGGTCTTGCTCTTGCTCGAGCGCGGAGCTTTCTCCTCCGCCCGACGTTCTTGAGGCTGCCGATGGTTCTCGCGAGCGTTCACCGTCATGACTTTGACACAACTCCCCCCTGCGGCTGGGACGCGGGAGAGGGGCACGTCAAGGACGGGGGTGATCACGCTGGGGAAACCCTTAGCGACAGTGGCGACGTAGACGCGGATGTCCCCAAAATGATGATGGATCCGCCGGCGGGGAAGGTGTTCCCAGCGAAACACGCTGCGTTGTCGATGACGTAGTCGAAGGCACTGAGCGTGAGCACGAGGCCGGAGGCCACGCGTTCACCGGTGACGACCGGAAGTCCTGTGCGGAAGATGATCCCAGCCGAAGTGTTGTGCCCCACAGTGGGCGCCAACTGTCGTGGTGTGGAACACGACAGAGCCATTGGGGATGGCAAAGAAGGGACACACGGATGCATTCGATGGCTCACGCAATGGGTTGGGCACGATGCACTGCAAACACAGGGACGTACCCAGGTTCGGGGCCCTCCTGGCGAGGTAACACCCCTACTCCTGCAAGATGAACTATGAATGGGAGCTCGATGCTCAGTACAAGTGCTCCTTGAGCTGTTTCCTTAGCTACTATCGATGGCTAGAGGAAGCTGGGAGCTAGATGCTAGCACTTCTCTTCTTCTACTGTGGGTGCTTGGAGTCTATGTGAATCTATCTGAATCTACCTAGAACCATGGCTCTGCCCTCCCTTATATACTGGTCTGGGGGGCAGATTACAACTTGGGTCCTAGGGTTTACTGTTTGGATATGGGTTTACAGGGCATGGCCGGCTGCAGGGCCTAGCCGGTGGGCCAGGACCCAGTCCGCCCTTCTTTTAGCGTCATCCTTCTCTTTAGTGGTCACCCGGGCTTCCTTTGGGGCGTCACCCTTACTTTAACGGTCACCCGGACCGCTTTCGGGAAGGTTATAAGCCTAGTCGGGCTTGCTTGCCAGATGGTTAGAGTTGTGATTCCGGGAGGCCAGGCGGGCTGTACCTTCTGGATCCGGCCTACTTATGCCTGGCTTTCCCCACCCGGAGGTCATCCCCCCACATGTGTTTCGGCACTCTTCAACAAATTCATTAGTAAACTCAATGTAACCATCATTAATATCATACCTCTCTGTAGACTCAGGTGAGCTAACAGGTGTAACAGTGTCTTCACTAGGAGTTTCAGTATTTCCTAGACTAGCCATAGTAGCATCTAGAAAAGGACCTAATGAACCACTCGCATCAAGCACAGTAGAAGTAACATCATGAGCATCAAAAGCAGTTTCAGATTCAGCAGTAGTAGCAGTGTGTGTAGCATGAGTATGTGGTGGTGGTGTAACAAGCTTACTTATAACAGACAGTGCATCAAGAGCAACATAGGTGTTTAGGAATGTACCTCTTCTTGTAGTGGATGGTAAAATAGGAAACTTTCCATCACGAGACTTCCCCATGATGAAAGGAGTAGTAGTGAACAATAATAGATCCAAGTGGACTTACAAATAAAGCTATGCTCCCCGGCAATGGTGCCAGAAAATAGTCTTGATGACCCACAAGTATAGGGGATCACAACAGTCTTCGCGGGTAGTATTACCCAATTTATTGATTCGACACAAGGGGAGCCAAATAATACTTGCAAGCCTTAACAACCGAGTTGTCAATTCAGCTGCACCTGGAAATAGTTCTTGCTCACAGAAGTTTATCAGTAGCAACAGTTTGTAGTAGCAACAACAACAGTGGAACAAGAGCAATAGTAACAGTAACAGTAAACAGTGGGATTCGAGTGCGGTAGGCATAGGGATGGATGAACGGACGTTGCATGGACGAGTCTAAACATGTAACTTCAAGATCTAGGGCATTGCAGATAAATAAGAATAAGCATCCAAGTACTAAACAATCCTAGGAATGTGCTCCATATATAGTCATCCGTGCTCGCAATGAGAACTTGCACAACATCTTTTGTCCAGCCAACCCGTGGCAGTGGGGCCTCTAGGGAACTACTGCAATTAAGGCGCTCCTTTTAATAGAGCACCGGAGCAAAGCATTAACACTCTGTAAACACATGTGATCCTCACACCACAGCTATCCCCTCCGGTTGTCCCAATTTCTGTCACTTCGGGGCCTTTGGATTCGGACAATGATATGTGTACACAACTTGCAGATAAGATCACAAACAATAATATCATAATGATTCAATAATAATTTCAGATCTGAGATCATGGCACTCGGGCCCTAGTGACAAGCATTAAGCACAACAAGTTGCAACAAAGTCAAATAGCACCAAAAGAGATACTAGGCACTATGCCCTAATAATCTTATTCGATTACATGACAGAACTCATCCAATCCCTACCATCCCCATAGCCTACAGCGGGGGATTACTCACTCATGGATGAGGGAAACATTAATGGTTGATGGAGAGGCGTTGGTGATGACGATGGTGATGATCCTCTCCAAATTCCCTGTCCCGGCAGGGTGCCAGAACGGAGTTTCTGGATCCGAATCTTGGTTTCTGATGGTGGCGGCGGAGCGGGACTCCTTCTGGAAAAACTACGAACCCCCTCGGTTTTTAGGTTAAGGGGTAACTGATAGGCGAAGAGGGAGCCCGAGGGGCACCTGGGGTGGCCGCACCTCCCCAAGGCGCGGGCAGGGCCCACCCGCGCCTGGCAGGGGTGTGGGGCCTCCACTCCGTTTCGTCTTCTGGCTCCGTGGATCTTCTGGCGAAATATAACTTTTGGCATATTTTTCGGGATTTTTCTTGATAGTTGGTTTTCTGTACAAAAACTAGACACCAAGGTAATTCTGCTGAAAACAGCGTCAGTCCGTGTTAGTTGTATCCAAATCACACAAGTTCGGAGAAAAAACAATAGCAAAAGTATTCGAAAAAGTAGATACGTTTTGGACGTATCATGCACCGAGCCGACGCCATCGACCCAACACGTGCCAACAAGTCATCTACATCGTCACCGATCAGATTAAGCCAGACTAAATCGATCTAAACATCTACGTCATCAATATCAAGCATGACTACGTCAAGATCTCCATCGAGTTCTACATCGTCAACAAAAATCGTCGCCAAGGTCTATATTATGTGGTCTACATCGTCGCCGCCGCAGCCCGGCGCTCTGCTAGAGCGATTACACAATCGCCTCGCCCTCCTAGTCAAAAACCCGCCGCTGCCGATCCTATGCGATCTGCTGCCGCCGCCAAAACCTACAACCAAAAACCCGCCGCCACCGCAGATCTTTGCCGCCTCCTCACAAAAATCCACCGTCGTCGCAGATTCCTGCCGCCGTCGCACTATGACCAAGATACCCGTCGTCGCCACAGATTCCTGTCGCCGCACAAACACCTAAAACCCTACGACATAAACCACGCATTTTTTGTGCCATCAGCGCGGCTACAATGACCACGACAACCTCGACCACAGTTATATCATGGCCGGCTACCTTGACATCAACATCAAGAACAACGTCTACAACAACTCAAAAACTCCAGTCAATAGCGTCCGCGTCGTCACTTGCGTTCACGTCATTCCCGCTGTGACTGTGGGAGAGAAGAGAGGCATTAGAAGGAGACACAGTCACCGTCTTATGTGTGATCCATGATCATGTTCACGCAGGTGATGATGGCAAGAAGACGACAACACAAGCGAAAAACTTCAAATTCAGTCGTAAGCGTCCGTTTTACTCCCGCTATGACTAAAAGAGATGTTAGAATACGTATACGTATATAGGCTATAGATAGACTGAAACTCTACATCTTGTACTCCAAGTCTCTACCTATCCGTGTAATTCTATATAAATTTCACAATGATCAATGCAATACAACACAATATTTTAAGGATTCAACATTTTCTACACAGGGAACTAAAAACTATGCAAACGAACGTTGCTTTGTTTCAAAAAAAGCAATTGTATTGCCAGGGAGACCGAGTTGATCATCGAGAGGCTGAGGCATGGTTCTAGTGTTTCTCGACCGAGAAGAACCACCTAACCAGAGCATAGATACGGTCGCTTGCCTTGAGGTACATGGAAGGTTGTCAGTGGTTCCGATATTGCTCTCCTGGTGCTAAATGTCGCCCTGCTAGTATTTACTTTCTCCGTTTTAAAATATAAGATGTTTTAGGTTTGTGAAAAAATGTATCTAAACTTTTTTAGTTTGTAGATTCACTACAAATCCAAATGAATCTACATACTAAATCAAGTCTATATATATTTGTTTCACAAAGTTAAAACATCTTATATTTTAAAACGGAGGGAGTAGGCGACAAATCGTACTTGAGTTCCTATTCAAATTAGTTGCTTAGATTTGTCTAGATTTAATTGTATTTAGACATAATTTATTATTAGATTCATTCGTATCTTGATAAATTTGAGTCAACTAATTTAGGTACGAGGAAGTACCTTTTATTCAACTTTGTTGCACTAATTACAAAATCATGTTTTATGAAGGGCATTACAAAGAAGGCTGAATTGATGGTTTAGAACCTGAGGAGTGAGGAAATGGTATTATAACTCCTACAGATTTACCAGAACACACTATAGGAATGGAAAGCTACGCCGACGGCCGGTCGCTACGCCGACGGCCAAACATCGGGGCCGTCGGCGTAGCCATGTCCAGGCCAGCCCCGCCAAGCAGCCGTCAGCGTAGAATTTTCCTCGGCATATCCTATACTACGCCGATGGCTGCCCTCGGCGTAGCTATTTTTTTATTTTATCTCATTAAACTTTGAAAAATCATAACTAAATCATTCTAATTAGTAAAAATACAAATAATATATCAAAATTTGCAGAAAAATAAGACCTATCTATCTACACTCAAATATTACACATTTGTAAATAAAAATTAAGTAAAACATAAAACATTATATATAGTTTAAAACGGGCATAAAAAATTCAAAAACGATCGAAACAATGCGAAACCTTCACGTGGTGTTATATTATGTGACATAGTTAGAAGAAAAAAATATCAAACTTGGTATATTGATTATGTCTCAAAGAAACCTTCACAAAATGACCTATCTCATTCGAGGTTTCTTGGCTTTCGGGTCAAATGACCAATGTTATGGCTAGAATCAAGGCATAGTTTATGATAATATACCCATATTGTGCATATACATGCATTATGGGATGGCGAACAATGTTGCAGGAGGAAGTTTTCCTTTTCTTTGCACCAAAAAGTCATTTCCCATTTTCTGAGCACAAAAAACGGACGGTTTTGTGAAGCAACCACCAAATGGCTAATTCAAAATGCTACCACCATATTTTATAAAAATAGTATACCACCTTATATGGACAATGTCCCAACAGGAGGATCCGAAACCTTTCCGTCCACCTCTGGTGAAAAAGACAAATTCCTGCTAAATCGGTAGGAAGTGAGTCAGATATGAACTACAGGTACATGATCCGATGCTCATGTTTTTTTTTACAAAAATCATTTTTAGGTTCAAATATGCTATTTTATCAAAGATCCAATGCAAGTTTAGCGAGGCTTGACCCCGAGCTAAGAATCTTCATGCCCGCCGTTCGACAAAGTTTGACGATAGTTTAAAACGGGCATAAAAAATTCAAAAACGATCGAAACAATGCGAAACCTCCGCATGGTGTCATATTATGTGACATAGTTATAATTAAAAATATCAAACTTGATATATTGATTATGTCTCAAAAAACCTTCACAAAATGACCTATCTCATTCGAGGTTTCTTGGCTTTCGGGTCAAATGACCAATGTTATGGCTAGAATCAAGGCATAGTTTTTGATAACGTGCACATATTGTGCATACACATGCATCGTGGAATGGAAACAATGTTGCAGGAGGAAGTTTCCTTTTCGTCGCACCAAAAATCCATTTCCCATTTTCCGAGCACAAAAAACGGACGGTTTTGTGAAGCAACCACCAAACGGCTAATTCAAAATGCTACCACCACATTTTACAAAAATACTATACCATCTTATATGGACAATGTCCCAACAGGGGGATCCGAAACCTTTCCGTCCACCTCTAGTGAAAAAGACAAATTTCTGCCGAATCGGCAGGAAGTAGGTCAGATATGAACTACAGGTACATGGTCCTATGCTCATGTTTTTTTACAAAAATCATTTTTAGGTTCACAATATGCTATTTTATCAAAGATCCAATGCAAGTTTTCCTTTTCATCGCACCAAAAAGCCATTTTTTATTATCCGAGTGCAAAAAGGGAATTTTCTAAAGCAACCACAAAATAACTAATTCAAAAATGGAGGGTTTGTGATTAGTTGATATGGATATCATATTTGGATTCCTCTCATTTTTTTGATCAATTTAGACATATTATTTGTTAAATTCCGATTTACAGATTTAAAGATATTAATTATTCCATATTAAATAGAAAAATACAAAAAAGTAAAATTATTATATTTTTTATTTGAATTCAATAATATTTTTACTTATTCATTAATGTTTACTTAAATAATTGTTTGTAATTTCAAAAAATACAAACATGTGACATGATGATATAAGAGTTAATAGGATTGATATCATAGTATTGACTACAATGTATGAATTACTTTGCGTAAACGGATTCTGAAAGAACGAGGAAGTTAACCGTGTTGGAGCTAGAGTAGTATTAGGATGGGTGACCGGACAGGAAGTTTGACTAAGACTGAAATTTAATCAAATATTAAGTGTAATTAGTATTAAAAATGTTCAAAGTCAAGTCAAACAATAAAAAATTGAGAAAAAAAATAATTTTTTTTGCAACCGGCCGACAGGCTATGCCGGCGGCGTAGCATACGCCGACGGCATTTCGATACGCCGACGGCTTGAGCGTGCTCTGCCGAGGGAGATCTTTGCCGAGGAGGCTACGCCGAAGACAGTCGTCGACATACCATACGCCGAGGGTATTTTGGTCTACGCCGACGGCTTTTTGCCTTCGCATAGCGCACGCGTCCTGTAGTGACACAGGGATCGAAGAAGACGTTCCACCGTTGCATTGCATGCACCTGGGCACTGATGTCCGAGTCCGAAGTCGCCAGCACGGTCAGTCGACGCGCACAAAATCTATACCTCTATACCTAATAATAAAGCACGAAGCGTTTCTCCCGGTCCAACACTTTTTTAGACCGTTTTGCCCCCAATCAGACAGGGGATTTTACGCACCACGCCATACACTAATGTTTCGGTACGGCTACAGACGGCGTAGCGAGAAGGTGACAAGACATATGGGCCGACGAGGACAAATATATACAGCCCAATTGGCTCCTGCGCTTCACGACTCTAACACCCCATAAACCGATAAACGTCGTAGCGGTTTAAATAATACCACCTCGCTGCTTTACAACGAGTTCCACCTATTTATATACTTTTATAGGTTACATGTAATCAGCGAGCTAATCAAAAGAACATGGTAAGATAAAGACGGAACGGCAGACCATCTCGAGGCACGACAACCAGTGTTCAAGGGAGCCCCCGACGAGGTCCAGGAAGGATGCGAGCAGTGGTGGACCCAGAGAAAAAATTACTGGGGTGCACCACAATACTCATGTTATCTTTGAGCTTGTTCTACAGGTGTCAAATACACTAAATATAGGTTATGCAAGGAGAAAATCAAAATGGACCTGGTGTCCTGTGACACCCCTAAGCTCTACGTAGGTCCGCCCCTGGATGCGAGATCTGACGGCAGAGTTCGGCTTGGTCGGTAGGGACAAGGTCGAACGCACAGAGGGAAAGAACATGGTGAGATAAAGACGGAGCGGCAGACTAGCTCGAGGCACGACGACCCAAGGGAGCCCGGAGATGGCGAGGGGGCAGAGAGGCGACGCCATGGCGGGGGCGGAAAGAAAGTGAGCGCGCGGTTGCTGGCGAGAGGAGGGGGCCAGAGAGGCGGCAGGGGCGGAAAGGTGAAGCGGGACGGCGAGGAGGAGAGATGAGAGAAGGAAGGGCGAGGGGGGGAGCGGGGATTTTCTTTCCCCAGGCGGCGGAACTCACGCGGGGCAGCGGGAGGAAGGAGAGAAGGGAACATTGGCGACCGGTTTCCGGGCTTGTGTGTCGTGCGTTCATGCTTCGCGTCCGTCCGCGTGTGTGGGTGCGTTACGGTGAGCGCGTGTGTGGTGTCGCTGTGTGCGTCCGTCAGCGAGTTTCTTTTTGCGCCTATGGCCAGTTGGCTTGTTGAGCCTCCCACACCAGAATGGCCGGTTGGGCTGGCTGGGTTTTGTTTTTTAAATGGATATTTAAACAAGTTTTGGTGACCCAAGCCAAGTTGTTTATTTTCTTTTAAAAAAAGCTAGAAAAGAACGGGAGATATTTATATTAAACCAAAGGAACAATTTAGAACAATTCAAAATATGGTTTGCAAAAATAATTTTAGGGTTATGAAAAATATTCCATAAATTTGCAATGCTTATATAAGGTAGAAAGAGGATGCGATCTAATATAGTTGTATGGTCGCCCCTGGATGCGAGATCTGACGGCGGAGTTCGGCTTGGTCGGTAGGGACAAGGTCGAATGCACAGAGGGAAAGAACATGGTGAGATAAAGACGGAGCGGCAGACTAGCTCGAGGCACGACGACCCAAGGGAGCCCGGAGATGGCGAGGAGGCAGAGAGGCGACGCCATGGCGGGGGCGGAAAGAAAGTGAGCGCGTGGTTGCTGGCGAGAGGAGGGGGCCAGAGAGGCGGCGGGGGCGGAAAGGTGAAGCGGGGCGGCGAGGAGGAGAGATGAGAGAAGGAAGGGCGAGGGGGGGAGCGGGGATTTTCTTTCCCCAGGCGGCGGAACTCACGCGGGGCAGCGGGAGGAAGGAGAGAAGGGAACATTGGCGACCGGTTTCCGGGCTTGTGTGTGCGTGCGTTCATGCTTCGCGTCCGTCCGCGTGTGTGGGTGCGTTACGGTGAGCGCGTGTGGTGTCGCTCTGTGCGTCCGTCAGCGAGTTTCTTTTTGCGCCTATGGCCAGTTGGCCGGTTGAGCCTCCCACACCAGAATGGCCGGTTGGGCTGGCTGGGTTTTGTTTTTTAAATGGATATTTAAACAAGTTTTGGCGACCCAAGCCAAGTTGTTTATTTTCTTTTAAAAAAAGCTAGAAAAGAACGGGAGATATTTATATTAAACCAAAGAAACAATTTAGAACAATTCAAAATATGGTTTGCAAAAATAATTTTAGGGTTATGAAAAATATTCCATAAATTTGCAATGCTTATATAAGGTAGAAAGAGGATGCGATCTAATATAGTTGTATGGTATAAAATATATTCGTAGCAATTATTTAGTAAAAAAAATTCTAAAATTTAAAACAAAATTTATGCCGCACCAATTTTTCATGGTACCGTTGCAACGCACGGGTTTTTAGCTAGTAGTACTATAATCTGGATCAACCCCAACTCGACTCGGATTCTCGTAAAAAAAACTCTACGCGGATTAAACTCTTGCTAAGCCCCCTAAAAAGACTGTGTTAAGCAAACGTAACCACCGATAGATTACTCCCGCGCGTCGTTTTGCCTCCCGCTGTGTATATAAACCATAGTAACCTTCGGCCCGGTAGGTACTTTCCATCGCTCGCGGAATACTCGCAAATTAACCCTTTTTTTTCTAAGACGTCGCAACAGAGAACTAGGGCATGACGGCGGCCGGCAAAGAGATCCGCGGCAGCGGCAACAGCCAGGATAAGGTCAAGGTTGCCGGAGGGACGTTCCCCTCGGTGGCGAGCGGCACCGGCGTGGGCACCGCGTACGCGCACTCCGGCGAGACGTGCGCGAGCACCGACGCTAGCCCGGGGCATGAGCTTAAGGAAGCGCTGAAGAAGAGCAAGGAGGAGATCCCGAGCATGGACGAGGCGGAGCTGCTCGCGTTCGAGGAGTACCTGCGGGATCTGAGGCGTAGCCTGCTCCAGTGGATCGAGGAGGAGGAGGAGGAGGAGGAGGAGGCGGCGGCACACCGTGCCGGTTGATTGTTTTAGGTTTACGCTGGATTTAAATCTAGACAAATTTGAGTCAACTAATATGAATCGAAGAAAGTATCGTTTTTATTTTTTTCTTTTGTTCGTTCGTGATGGATGTGCTATGCATAACATAGTGTATGGTTGTATCCGACTGTGGTTTGTAAATATTTCTCCATTTATTTAGTTTTGCAAACAAGATACTGTATTTGTATTGGCAAATAATGATAAGTCGATGTGCTCGAAAAATTATAGTACCATGTATTCTGTTTAAAATGTGTCTAAATAAATGCATATCAGAACAAAATTAAGACAACTAGCACAATACCCGTGCTTTGCAACAGATGCAAAAATATACTCCATCCGTCCAGAAATAATTGACTTAAGTTTGCCTAGATTCAAAATACATTTAGATACATTTGAATCTAGACAAATCTAAATTAGTTATTTCCGGACGGATGGAGTAATATTTAACTTACACTTGAAATAAATATAGGTAAATACCGGTGTGTTGGGATCATGTATTACACATTATACTAAAAGATCGTTGTTTCACCAATATGTGTCAACTTTCATAGAAATGTTGTCTTTATTTACCGTATATGCTTATCGTTTTTTCGGCTAAAATTTTCCTTCCGTATTACATAATCCTTTTGCAACCCACTCTGGAATCATCGGAGCCTTTTTTTTTTTTGTTGGGAAATCATCGGCAGATCGTCATCCTCAGCTCGTCGCCACAGTGCACACGCACCATCTCGGCCGACTTGGCACCCTACTACATCTCCAAGCATCCAGTTTTGCCAATATATTGCGCCAACGTCTGTCATTATCTGAACCTTTTTGTTCTGTCAGCAATAAGATGACTTCGTGTTAAAACAACAATTTGTTTTATCAAAAGGCTAGGCCAGCATCACCGCTGTAGAGTGCCTGCGCGGTCCACCTTTCGTGGCCGACGCCTCGGCGTCCCTGAGCTCAAGACCAAGAAGCGATAGGTGGCTCACCATGGGAGAATGATTCATGCATGGTACTGGCTATAGAACAAACTCGCGCGATCAGCAGAAGTGTAGTCGGTGTCGGCATCAGTCGCACTCCGCAACATTGATAGGAAAATCTAGCCTAGTAGGTTCGGATTTGCCCTCCGGGTGTGTTGCGGTCAATCGGAGGAGATCCACCATCCTCCACTTCTACAGGAGGTTACCGGTCATAGGCAACAGTAGGGCTTGTCAGGCCTGGCAGACCCGACTAGGCCTACCGCCACGATGTCGCGCTGGCCGCCACCGCGAACCACCTGCAATTGCATGCCAAACCCTACTCATGACATGGTCGCTAGAACCCGCCATCATGCCATCACCAGGCAACCGTCTGTCCGAGGCAGGAGAGGCAGAGTAGGTCGCCAAGACCTGCCACAACCCAGATCGGATCTGGGCCAGGAGGCCCATGTCACCACCTATCCCTGCGCCACCACCTTCACCACCAGCCGTTGTTTGCTTTTGGACGCCGCCAGCCCTCCACGCAATAGAGCTCAAGCCATATCGCCACCCGTACTAGCGCACCATCCACAATTGACACTGCTCCCACGGGATCTCCTCCGAGAGGGTAAAGTCCAGGGTCCGTCGGCGCCACCTGGGCTTTACTTGGTGATGCATGCCGGTGAAATAGAGGGGGGAGGGTGAAACAAGAGGCTAAGGGAGAGGGGTGGGGCGTGGCTCGGTCGCCCGTGAGGAGCGACGCGGTTTGTGGAGAGTTTTTAGAAAATAAATTTGAACCAGATGTTGAGCGTCAGTACATGTGTAATTAACGTTCAAATCAAGCACAAACTAGTACCGGTTCATGTCCTAGTTAATCTGTGTCGCAATGAAATTCATCCCTTTTTCCGAATCAAAATCACCCTCCTATATTCTCGATCAAACAAGCTTCTTAAGCAATAGTATTCTACGGTGTAGCTTTGCCAAGTCAGTGTGGTGCGGAAGAAGAGAGATGAGTGAGAAATTTTCAATTTATAATAGGAACGGGCCGACTCAGACCTAGTCTCAGACCTGGCCCGTTGGCCTCGAGGCCAATTTGAGAGGCCACGGATCAACCCATTTCAAACAAGTAAATGGCCTCGTTGGGTCAATGGGTATTTCAGGTCGATCCAATATTTTTTGCTTTTACCCTTTTTTGGCTGTGTTTACACACAAATAAATGCTTTAAAAATTACACTTTAGATCAGAGGAAGTAGGACATATATTATAATAAAATCTTGATCCAATTAGGTATGATAATACGAAAAAATTATAGAGAAATCACAAATCCAATTTTAATCCTTTGCCCTTGCTTCTTTCATATCCACTATACAAAGTTTGCGATCTGATACATTTGGGTACATGTACAATGCTAGCTGATGAAAGGTAACGATCTGATTCATTGCAGTACGTGTAGAAAATTAGCTAGCTGACGCCTAACTGGTATTAGTACTAAGCTAGCTAGATCGATACTGGTCCTGTCCGTAAGAGTAGTCGCCGAACCTAAATACGAAATGGAAATTACCATGTACTCGCTCTGTTTCATAAAATAAGATGTTTTAGCTTTATGAAAATAATGTATTTAGATGCATTTTAGTGTGTAGATTTAAAGTGAATTTATAATATTTTATATTTTGAAACAGAATGAGTAATTAATTAGAGCTAATCGAGTTGTATGGATGGACTCCCAGCCTTGAAGGTGGGTCGGCCCTGCTGAGCCAGTGGGTCGCTCGGTGTCAGGCCAACCCAATTGTTGTATCGGGCCAACCCAGCTGCCCTAGTGGCCATGTTTTTCTAGGTCAGGCCACATACCCGCTAGGTTGACCTGGCCCATTTCCAACCCGAAATACAATCGGTGCAGGTGAGCAAGAGAAGAGCGAGCAATATGGGCATCGAAAGTTGTTGATCAAGCTTGCAGCAACGGGATGGCTCCAACCTTTCCCTTTTCCGCTCTCGCACTCCTCCCCCTTGAGAGTCTCCTGGCCGCCCCGGCTCTTCTCCCCCTCGTCTCCGGCGGCTCCGCTGGCCGGAGGGGATGGGGGAGAGGACGTCGGCCTTCTGTAGTATGTAGGTCTTTTAGTTTTGTGTTGCCCTATGTGGCGTATGGCGTTGATGCCGGGAGTGAGGCGATGGATCTCAGCCAGATCTGACGCTCTCATGCCCTTCTTTGCCTCTTGGTGCTCCGGTGGTCGGAGTTGGAAGGGAGGCGGTGGAGGAGAGAGGATATCTCCATAAATAAGGCTTTTTGTTGCAGATATGGTCATCAAACTTGGCGATGGAGGGATCCTTCTGGTGTTCGTGGTGGTGGTGAGCTCGGAGATGCTCCCCTGCATCCCGAGGTCCGGCGGCTGCATCTGCAGCAGGGGAGGACAACTGCTTCTCCTTGGAGGTTCCCAACGGCGACGAGCTCGTCGGCGTTTCTCATGGTCGAAAGCCGACCCCTCCACCCTCAAGCAGCGGCGACGGATTCTGACGGTTGTCTTTAGGTGCAAATTAACCTTTAGGCCGGTGTGCCATTCGGAGGCCCTCTGGCATCGGTGTAGCTTGCTCCCACCTCCATGTCCCAAGTGATTTCGTCCATCGAGGTTGGTTGCATCGAGTCCATTTCTTTTCTTGTGTTTTATCCAAGGTCCTTGGTGCAAAATGTAAGGGATGGTCTGTAATCTCTTATTTCCTTGAGTCCTTTTTTGTAAGATGTAACTTCACCGAAGGAAATGAATGAAGCTCTAGGTCCTTCGAAACCTACCCCTGTTCAAAAAAAAAAAACTTCAGAGCAACAGACCCGGTACTACTCGATGCCAACGGGGCAATTGATCCTTACATAAGCGGGACAATTGATCCTTAAATAACTTGGACTGGCATATAGGTAAAATTGTGGCAAATTTGAGAACCAAATCAATATAGGAGTAGTATAGAGTGTTTCTGGAAAAAAAAAACATTGGTGGAGCCATGGACCTAGCGTGTCCCCGAACCCGGCAATTCTACAGGCACTGCTACATATCGACGCTACATCCACCGTCTCCTAGGTGCTTTGAGATGAGCGAGGCTTTTGGCATTTGTCTAATACTATATAAATCTAATAATTGAAACTTTTATGAAACCATAATGAAACATGGGTAAACTTGTAAAATATTTTTAGAAAAAGTGAAACTTGTGAAACGAGATTAAAAGTTTCAAAAATATGTCATAAAAATAATTATGTTTCATTTTTATTTTACAATTTATCGTAAGATTGAGGCAGCACATGGATGATATCATGTGGACGTAATACCGTTGTATGTAATTGCACGCTTATATGAGAGTTTTCGGGTGTGACCCCCTCTAGCTTCGTCCCGGCCGAAAATTGGTTGGATCGCACTAGTAGGGAGAACATACCCAGCTGATTGTGTCACTAGCCACGTTGGCCTAACATGTAGGTTCAACCCGAAATTGGTGAAATTGTTAAATAGGGTATATTTTACCAAATATACAACGGGTAAATATGCAGCTAATTTTAAGTAAAATTAAACAACATACAAACTCACAAAGAAGACAAAAGTTGAATTCATGAACAAGAGTGTGCGCGACCGATTTTGGCATAAAGATGCAAGTGGGTCACCATCAGGATACCCTTTACCTTCTTTAGTTAAAAAAAAGAACTAAACTTTTTAAAATGATGATATCATCATAAATGTTAGTTCATTCTATTAAACTAAAGAGAGTAGATGATACTCTAACATTGATCCACTTACATCAGTGTTCCGGACAATGGTAGCATAGGAGGCAAACGCCGTAACTTGGCTATCCTTACACTGGAGACGACCGACCATCCACTACCACTTTCTTTATCAAACACGTTAATTACAACATTTGCTACTTTTTCTATACCAAAAAACATTTTACAAATTTGTCTAAATTCGCATGTATCTATACCCTAAAACGTGTCTAGATATATAAGAATCTAAATCAGCGACATCATTTTTTGAATGGGGCGAGGACTTTATTTTGCTGTTGATACTATCATTTTAGTCCTCTTGGGGGACAATAGTTAATCAATTAGATATGGCATGGGTACCTATGAAATTTCACCGAGCGGTGAGAGTGAAGTTAACTTTGCGTCTTCCATCTCACTCGCATGTTTGCAACTTTGCATCGTAGGATCGGCGTACTTATTGAGTATACACATTTTTTGTACTCCCTTCGATTCATAATAAATGTAGGGAGTTTAGTTTATTTTAATTCAAATTTAAACTAAAGCCTTGACAGTTATTATGGATCGGAGAAAGTATATTAAAAATTCATCTTTGTTAAAGGACGCAAAGAAGCAGCACTGGAATTAAAGGAGGCATATTCATCTTTGTTATTTATAGGATGATGACATCAGATAGAGCGTATGATATTGTCAAGTAGCTTCACGTAGGGTGAAGCCATGTTTTATCCCTTCTCTATCTAGATCCCTCTGTTGCTCCATTCCTAGGAGTGCTCCGGGGGCGGCGCTTGCTCATGCTCGCGGAATACTGCAGCAAAAACCAAAACCCACAATAAAACAGCAATTAGAAATGCTAGCAAAATTCTGCATTTTGTGCTAGTAAATAAATTCCGGTGACAACAAAATCTTAATGAGGTAGTACAATTACGCACGTGTTGCAGTCGAAATTGAGGGCGAGAGGGAACGGCAGAGGCGATCCGCACACCGCCGGGAGGTCGCGAATGGCGTCGTTCTTGAGGCCGTCGAACCCTGCCGCCGCCTTCTTGATGCACTCGCAGACGAACCGCCGCTCCACGGTCCCCGCCGGCAGCGCCCTGATGCGCTTCACGCCTTGGCAGCACAGTGCCGGCGGCTTGGCCTCCTTACCGGTCACGTACTCCACGCACGGGAGCAGGTTGGCATCCACCTCGACGCAGGTCACCGCGCCGTGACCCGTCACTGCAAGGAACGCTACGGCCAGTGCGGCCACCACCACAGCCACCGCCACAGTGCCCTTCATCTTCTCGATCTAGCTACCCGGCGCTTGCTTTGCTTGTGGTGATCTTCTTCTCGATCTTGAGGAGCTTGTGATCATATGGAAGTGCGGCTTTGGGCCTTTTATAGCGTACGTAGAGATGCATCGTGATCCATGCCAAACTCATTAATGCCGTGTGTGTTTGTGTGCCAAGAATGGATGAGATGGTTAGTTTGTTACAACGCGACGGCAGAGGATGATGCAGCTCATGACAACCTTATGTAACAGAAGATGGTGCTTTGCACCATTATGTCATGGTTGTTCACCAAGTAATTTATGAAGCTAGATTTCATGCATCGGGAAGATTTGATTAATTACACCTAATTAATGAAACGAAAGATCCAGATATAGAAGAGACATTTGATTATCCAGAAATCATTCTCAATTCATCGTGTTCGGTAATTGTTAAGGATGTGTGTGTATTTTCTTCACCGTTCTTGTGGCAAAACTAGTAGAAAATAGGCCTTTCATCCAGAACTGCCTGGAGCATTAGTCCTGGATATGTTTGAAACCGGGACTAATATAAAGAAGTCGATAACCTATAGTCCAGGTTCGAACGGGCCCTTTAGTTCCGGTTCGTATTACCAACCAGAACTTAAGGGGTGGAGGTGGGTGCGGACAACACCCTTTAGTCTCAGTTGGTGTCTCCAACCGGGACTTAAGATAGACATTTAGTCCCGGTTTGAGACATCAATCAGGACTAAAAAAGTCAAGCAAAACAAATTTGGCGGGTTTTGCCACGGCAGGAAAATGGGCAAAAATCCTGTCGTGACATGATATTTCTGTCCACCCCCTAGATTCAAAAGAATATCACAAAATTATAAAATTTCCAAAAATAAAATCCTTCAAACTGTAGTTATATTAAGTGATTTAGTTGTTATGAAAATTAACAAACATGAATTTCAACATATTTTGCCAAAAAATGTCATGAAAACTTCAAATGGATATAACTTTTACGTATGATGTCGAAAAGATGTACAACCTATCAAAACATGTGGAAAAAAAATTCGACTTTTGGATTCTTTTAGATTTTTAAAATTCGAAAAGGAAATAAAGTTATTTAAAAAATTAATTTTTTAGCAAAAAAATTTATACCATATTTGGATTCCTCACATTTCTCTTATAATAATGGATATATTATTTGTCGAATTTTTATTTATAGATTTAAAGATATTATTTATGCTATATTAAATGAATAAATTGCAAAAAATGAATAAAATATTATTTTTAATTATTTTTTTACTTTCATTGGATTAAATTATTATTATTACTTATTTATTGTTGTTTACTTAAATAGTTGGTTGTAATTTTGAAAAATAAACACGTGTGACATATTGATATAAGCTAATAGGATTGATATCATAGTTTTGACAACAAGGTACAAATTGGTTTTGTACAAGGACATCCCGATGTAGTGCTAGAATAGGTGACCAACCGAGAAGTTTGATCATGAATGCAATTTGACCTAAGATTATAAGTATAGTCGGTGTTAAAAATGTTCCAAGTGAGAGAGATATTAACAAGTCAAACAATTCAAAAGTTCAAAATAATGAAAAAAATGAAAAAAAATCTCTAGTCCTGGTTTATGAACCGGTACTAAAGGTCTCGCACTCTACCGCAGCCCCGTGAGGGCCTTTAGTCCCGATTTATGGCATGACCGATACTAAAGGGGACCTTTAGTCCTGATTCCGTAGTCTCGATTGGACAACCGGGACTAAAGACACTTACGAACCGGGACAAAAGGCTTGTTTTCTACTAGTGACATGGTTATACCCTATAGGTACCCGATGTTAGCATACCTGGTCCAACCCGACGGAAGGCCCACTCGACGACCTTCCAGGGTCCATGACGCCTATGACGGTTCGGCTGATATGAAGCCCATGTGGACACGGACTCTCAAGTGTACAAGACAAGGAAACCTCAAGACTAGAATTTGAATACAACTTCTAACCAAATCGTATTGGCACCTGAGACCTAGCCTCTCCATATATAAATGCTAGGAGGGTCCAACAAGGAGGGCACGTACGCAATAGACAGATCTACGATCTCTCTTACAATCTCTTGCACACCACCACATACACACCTCCACGCCAGATTGCATCTGCGCACCCCTGTAACTTTCGGTTCCGCTGTAATCAAGAGCAGACAAGCAGGAGTAGGGTTTTCCCTCCGGGGGCCTGAACCTGGGTAAACCTCGTGTCCCCGTGTTGCTTGTTTGCTAACCGTTCTGCGATCTCCAGCATCCCCATCTTCTCCAAAACCCAAGTCCGTAACAATGGGCATTGACGAGATCACTAGTGGAAACGAGGTCTTTTGTTGATCCTGAAAAAGGGCTTTAACACCGGTTCTTCTACGAACCGGTGTTAAAGGGGGGTCGTACCAGCGTGGCCCCTGCGGCAAAAAAGGAGCCCCCCCTTTAACACCGGTTCATGCCACGAACCGGTGTTAAAGGTCCCTGCAGCAGTGGCCCGCGCACCCCCCCTTTAACACCGGTTCGTGGCATGAACCGGTGTTAAAGGGGGGGCTATATAAGACACCACCCCAGCCCACACACACCCCACTCTTCCATTCTTTCACATTTTTAAGCCTAGCAAGAGGGTGTGAAGAGTGCTAGTTTGTGTTTTTTTCATATGCACAAGAGGTGTTCGGTGAAATGCCCGAGAGCTCAAAATAAGTTTTCTTGTTGCTCTTTCCATCTCGGTCGAGGTCGGCAACTATAGTTTCATGTGTCATTGATGTACTATATATATATAAATGGTCATCTCCCTATTATTTTTTGATATATACTACATATTAATGCATATGAACCGGCAATGGATATACGGTTACCGCCGCACTTCCGAGTACATTACGGGCCTCCAAAATTTCATCGTTGTGGCTAATGCAAACCGTGGTCACAATGGTTTTATGTGTTGTCCGTGTGTTCACTGTCAGAACAAGAAAGACTACTCAAATACCAGAACCATTCACGCCCACCTGCTTCGATCTGGTTTCATGCCCAGTTATAATTGTTGGACCAAGCACGGAGAAAAATGGGTTGTGATGGAAGACAACGAAGAAGAAGAGGATGATGACAACTATCATAATATGTATCCTGAATATGATGATAATGCAATGGGGGTAGATAATGAAGATCAAGAGGGAGCAGATGGGCCCGCTGACGACGATCTTGGTCGGGCCATTACTGATGCAAAGGAAGAATGTGAAACTGAAAAGGAGAAGGAGAAGCTGGAGCAGATGTTAAAGGATCACAAAACATTGTTGTATCCAACTTGCGAAGATGGCCACAAAAAGCTAGGTGCCACACTGGATTTGCTGCAATGGAAGGCAGAGAATGGTGTGACTGACAACGCATTTTCAAAGTTGTTGGTAAAAATGAAGAATCTTCTTCCAAGAAATAATGAGTTGTCCGACAGTACATACCAAGAAAAGAAGGTTGTCTGCCCTCTAGGATTAGACGTGCAGAAGATACATGCCTGCATTAATGACTGCATCCTCTACCGCGGTGAGAAGTACGAGAATTTGGATGCATGACCGGTATGCAGTGCACTGCGGTATAAGATCAGACGAGACGATCCTGGCGACGTTGAGGGCGAGGCCCCTAGGAAGAAGGTTCCCGCCAAGGTTATGTGGTATGCTCCTATAATACCACGGTTAAAACGTCTCTTCAGAAATAAAGAGCATGCCAAGTTGTTGCGATGGCACATGGAAGACCGTAAGAAAGACGCGATGTTGAGACACCCCGCTGATGGGTCACAGTGGAGAAAAGTCGAGCGAGAGTACCCGGACTTCGCACGTGACGCAAGGAACTTAAGGTTTGGTCTAAGTACAGACGGCATGAATCCTTTTGGTGAGCAGAGCTGCAGTCACATCACCTGGCCTGTGACCCTATGTATCTATAACCTTCTTCCTTGGTTGTGTATGAAGAGGAAGTTCATTATGATGCCAGTGCTCATCCAAGGCCCGAGGCAACCCGGCAACGACATTGATGTGTACCTAAGGCCATTAGTTGAAAAACTTTTACAGCTGTGGGCCAAACCAGGTGTACATATGTGGGATGAGCACAAAGGGGAGCCATTTGACCTACGAGCATTGCTTTTCGTAACCATCAATGATTGGCCTGCTCTTAGTAACATTTCAGGGCAGACAAACAAGGGATATGATGCATGCACACACTGTTTAGATGATACTGAAATTGTATATTTGGATAAATGTAAGAAGGTTGTGTACCTAGAGTATCGCCGATTTCTTCCGAACCTGCATCCAGTAAGAAAGAAAGGCAAGCATTTCAAACGTCTGGCAGAACCCCGGAGGAAGCCTGTCCCCCGTACCGGTGAGGAGGTATTTGGTATGGTCAAGGACCTAGAAGTAATCTTTGGAAAAGGTCCTGGCAGTCTATCTGTTTCGAATGACGATGCCGGACACGCGCCCATGTGGAAGAAGCAATCTATATTTTGGGACCTACCCTATTGGAAATTCTTAGAGGTCCGCTCTTCAATCGACGTGATGCACGTGACGAAGAATGTTTGCGTGAACCTGCTAGGCTTTCTAGGAGTGTATGGGAAGACAAAAGATACACCGGAAGCACGGCAGGACCAGCAACGTCTGAAGGCCCCTGAAGAGCCTATGCATCCTGAGAACGAGAAGGGTAAACGATGTCACTTAACTCCTGCCAGCTACGCTCTTACCAAAGCAGAGAAGGAAATCTTTTTTGAATGTCTGAGCAGTATCAAGGTCCCGTCTGGCTTCTCGTCGAATATAAAGGGAATAATAAATATGGCAGAGAAAAAATTCCAAAACCTGAAGTCTCATGACTGCCACGTGATTATGACACAATTGCTTCCGATTGCATTGAGGGGGCTTCTACCTGAAAATGTTCGAGTACCCATTGTGAAGCTATGTGCATTCATCAATGCAATATCTCAGAAGGTAATCGATCCAGAAAGCCTACCAGGGTTACAAACAGATGTGGCCCAATGTCTTGTCAGCTTTGAGTTGGTGTTCCCACCATCCTTCTTCAATATTATGACGCATCTCCTGGTTCACCTAGTAGAAGAGATTGCCATTCTCGGTCCTGTATTTCTACACAATATGTTCCCCTTTGAGAGGTACATGGGAATCTTAAAGAAATATGTTCATAACCGTGCTAGGCCAGAAGGAAGCATCTCCAAGGGCTATGTAACAGAGGAGGTCATTGAGTTCTGTGTTGATTTTATTCCTGACCTTAAGGCGATTGGTGTTCCAGAATCACGACATGAGGGGAGACTGCGTGGAAAAGGCACCCTAGGATGTAAAGCAATGATATGTAGAGACGGGCATTCTCTCAATCAAGCACACTACATGGTTTTACAAAGATCTATCTTGGTTGCCCCGTATATCAATCAACACAAGAATTTAATATGCCTCAAACACCCGGGGCAGTCTGATGAATGGATTATAAGTGAACACATGGCGAGTTTTGGCGGCTGGCTGCAAAGACTTCTCACGAATAACACCACTGTTGGGGATCAGCTGTACTTGTTGGCCAGGACACCATCTTCGACTGTATGTACTTTCCAAGGGTACGAGATAAATGGGAATACATTTTACACGATAGGCCAAGATAAAAAGAGCACCAACCAAAACAGTGGTGTCCACTTCGATGCAGCAGAAGACAATGGGAAAAAGACCACGTATTATGGGTTCATAGAGGAGATATGGGAACTTGACTATGGACCTAATTTTAAGGTCCCCTTGTTTCGATGCAAATGGGTCAAGCTAACAGGAGGAGGGGTTGAGGTAGACAAGAAGTATGGAATGACAACGGTGGATCTCAACAATATTATGAAGGTAGACAAGAACTTAGACGAACCATTCGTCCTAGCCAATGATGTGGCTCAGGTTTTTTTATGTGAAGGACATGTCCTCCAGACCAAAAAAAATAAAAAATATGCAAACGAATACATCATATGATGAGCCAAAGCGTCACATAGTTCTTTCAGGGAAAAGAAACATCATGGGAATCGAGGACAAGACAGACATGTCAGAAGATTATAATAAGTTTGATAAAATTCCGCCCTTCACAGTGAAAACTGACCCAAGCATTCCGTTAAGTAAAGAAGATGCTCCATGATTACGTCTGAAGCGATCATAAGGAAGGACATATGCCAAGAAGTTCATGCTCATATTATGTAACTCTAGTTCATGTTTTTAATATTAATACATGTCTTGAGTGTTAGTCATGTTTTGTGGATGGACCGGGACTATGAGAAGAAGTTGTCCCGATTCGTACTTACCATTAAGATCTGATCTCCAAACGCGCGCGGTCACATATTAGGGAGTGCCTCTATGACCAGTTTCTTGGAGATGCCGGAGGACTAGGCTCCGTCGGCATCTCCCTGAAACTGGCCATAGTGGTGTCCCTGCTCTCGAAAACCATCTTGCAGCTTTGTAACTTCTCTAACTAGATCAATACACCTGGGAGCTAACTAATTTCACATATTAGGGAGTGCCTCTATGACCAGTTTCTCGGAGATGCCGGAGGACTGGGCTCCGTCGGCATCTCCCTGAAACTGGCCGTAGTGGTGTCCCTTCTCTCGAAAGGAGGTAAGGCATAGCCTCAAACTGGCTGGAGGACTGGACTCACAAGGATGCCTATTTATAGTACAAGCAGCTCGACATAGTGTCGACACTTACGAAATAATGTCGACACTCACCCCTATTATTAGTGCTGACTCGTGTTTTGTCCTGGTTGGTGTCTCCAACCGGGACTAAAGGTTCATCTTTAGTCCCGGTTGGTGACACCATCCGGGACAAGGTACAAGCCGCACGACATAATGTCGACACTCACCCCAATTATTAGTGTTGACTCGTGTTTTGTCCCGGTTGGTGTCTCCAACCGGGACTAAAGGTTCATCCCGCCATTTTTTCCCGCCATTTTTCTTCCCGCCAGTTCTTCTTCCCGCCATTTTTCTTCCCGCCATTTTTCTTCCCGCCAGTTCTTCCCTCCAGTTCTTCCCGCTAGTTCACTATATATATATATGTAGGGGGTTGGCCTCCATTGTCATTGCACATCTCTAGACTCATATCTGCAACCTCATCACTCTTTCCCATGGCTTCCACCGTAGCACTAACCCTAGGGAGGCGGAGGCGCTTTGCGCCTCGAACTACCCCTGCCCGCCGGGCTACTGTGTCCCCGTCGGCTGGATGCTGAGCGTCGGAGGCGTGCCGGTTCCTCCTGTTCCTCTAGGTGTGGCGCGCCAGATGGCCATCACGAACCACTACTACTTCGAGCTCACGCCGGAGCAGCGGAGGAATCCCAGATGGCATCCCGACTATTTCCCTACTTGGGAAGTCTTCTTCGTGGATCGGCGTGAGAGGGCGCTCGCCAGGCACGAGGAGGACGGCCCACCTCCTCCTAACTTCAACGAGGCCGGCCGTCGGCTATGGTGGCGCGGTCGGACTCTCCAGAGCGTCATGGCCTATGACACTGCCGCCGACTCTAACCCCCGTCTGCGCTACCCTCAAGTCCAGCCCACGCGCTACCCTCAAGTCCAGCCCACGCGTACTCTCTAGAGGTTCAATTACGGCGACCCCGATGACGACAGCGATGAAGGCGGCGGCGAGTACGACGACTACAGTGGCGAATATTACAGGTGTAGGCAGGAGCATGACTGAATCACTCCAACATTCCGAAACAAGTTCGGCCGATTGTTACTTAATCTGGCCATGTATCTTAATTTTCAGTTCTTTTATGTATCTTAATTTTCAGTTCCGGTTCGGCTTTATGTAACTTACTATTAGTTGCATTCTCATTCGAGGTTGACAATATGCTATTTTATCAAAAAAACAATGCAAGTTGAGCGAGGCTTGGCCCCGAGCTAAGAATCATCATGCCCGCTGTTCGACAAAGTTTGTCGATAGTTTAAAATGGGGATAAAAAAATAAAAAAAGATCGAAACAGTGCGAAAACTTCGCGTGGTGTTTTATTATGTGACATAGTTAGAAGGAAAAATCTCAAACTTGGTATATTGATTATGTCTCGAAAAAACCTTCACAAAATGACCTATCTCATTCGAGGTTTCTTGGCTTTCGGGTCAAATGACCAATGTTATGGCTAGAATCAAGGCATAGTTTGTGATAATATGGCCATATTGTGCATACATGTGCATCATGGCATGGCAAACAATGTTGCAAGAGGAAGTTTTCCTTTTTATCGCACCAAAAAGGCATTTTCCATTTTCCGAGCATAAAAAACGGACGGTTTTGTGAAGCAACCACCAAATGGCTAATTCAAAAAACCACCAACACATTTTACAAAAATACTAGACCACCTTTTATGCACAATGTACCAACAGGGGGATCTGAAACCTTTCCATCCACCTTTGGTGAAAAAGACAAATTCCTACCGAATCGGCAGGAAGTGGGTCAGATATGAACTACAGGTACATGATACGATGCTCATGATTTTTTACAAAAATCATTTTTAGGTTCACAATATGCTATTTTATCAAAAAAACAGTGCAAGTTGAGCGAGGCTTGGTGAGATTCAAGTGTATACAAAAGATGCGAAATTTAAATATCCAATCAATTCAAAAATGTTAATACAAAAGATGCGGCATTAAAATATGATTTGATCTAATAAAATAGGTTAGATTTATTTTTAGATGCTTAATATTTCTTATGTTCAAAGTTTTAGAATTTAACAATTTATTTTTGTTTGAATTGAATAATCAAAATTTATATGTAAGTGTTTTAATTATTTTGAAAATTTTCATGTAAAGTAAATATAAAATGATTTACATGAATGGATAGATATTATTTTTCTGAAAATTATGATATATTATTCATATTTTCTGAGTTGAAATGAAAAAGATGTGAATTTTCTAAATTCATATCATATTTTTTAATTAAAAATGCCCCTTCAATGCATGAAATAAATGCCCCCCCTTTAACACCGGGGGGCATTTATTTTGTTTCCCGCGCGCACCACACCCCCCTTTAACACCGGTTGGCTGGAACCGGTGTTAAAGGGGGGGGGGTAATAAATGCGCGCGGGAAACGGAATCCCCCCTTTAACACCGGTTCCAGCCACGAACTGGTGTTAAAGGGGGGTGTATTAAATGCGCGCCTTCCCCTTCCTATCTTCCCCCAGCCAGATCGATCGAACCAGCAACGAAATAAGCAGACGATCTCGCCGTCGCCTCCGTCCTGCTGTCCATCGCCGCCTTGCTGTTCGCCGCCGCGTCCGTCGTCCTCGCGCCGCCCCAACGTCGCTCATCGCCGTCCGTCGTCCTCGCGCCGCCCCGACGTCCGTCGTCCTCGCGCCGCCCCGACGTCGCTCATCGCCGCCTCCGCCCGCGCCAGCCGCCGCCCGTTTGCTGCACACCGCCGTCCCCCGCACCGGTTCCGCGCGCCGCCCGCGCCCCGCGCTTCCCCAGCCGCGCCTCCACCATACCGGCGCCCCGCCACCCGCGCTGCCAGCTGCCGGCCGGCCGCCCCGTAGAGGTTAGTATTAGTTTAGTATTTTATTTTGTTAGTTTTTGGGTTAGTTTAGTGTTAATTAGTTAGTATTAGTTAATTATTAGCAGTTTAGTGTATTAGTTAGTATATTTTTTAGTAGTTAATTATTAGTAGTTAATTAGTTAGTATTAGTTTAGTATATTTTTTTGGGTTAGTTTAGTGTTAATTATTAGTAGTTAGTTAGTATTTTATTTAGTTAATTAGTTAGTATTAGTTTAGGGTTATTTAGTGTAGTTTAGTGTACGGGGACGACCTCCCCTCTCGGCTGCAGGGGCGGCCTAGGTGGTGCGAGCTCTGGTGGTGGCCATGGCGGTATAGTATGCCATCGATGTCGGGGTATGCATGGTCCTTCTCGGGTTGCAGGTGTGTCCGCTGGCAATGACGGCACGGCGTCCCTCTCTTCAGCGATGCGATGTGTCGTTGGTCGTCGGAGTGGTGGCTAGAGTTCGCAATGTCCGTGGCGGCCTTAGAAGAAGGTGGACTGCGCGGGCAGCTCTTTGGTGAGCGTCGTGGCTTCTCTCCTCGGTCTGGGGCCTATCTTGGGGACAACGGGCAGGGCCGAAGATGGGGAAAACCCTTTACCATAGGTCTCTGGGGCCGTCGATGTTGCTACCTTCTTCGTCACAGGGCTCCGGGTGAAAACCCTTTACCATAGTTCTCGTTGGTCGTTACCCTCTTGGGGGCGTCGTTGTGGAGCTCTGACTCATCCTGATCTTGGTTCATTGACTTCGGCGACAAGTTTAGGTTCTCCGCGGTTTTTCTTGCAGCAGACTTCCGCGGTTTTTCTTACTGTAAACTTGTTTGCTCGATAAATTGTACTACATGCATAGATTAAAACTTGTATACAAATTGGACCTCTGACTCATCCTGATTAGGGTTTCGACCCCTCGGAACTCGTTTAAAATGATCAAGCATCCTTAGGGTTTTAATTTCATTTGTGTATTTATTTGTGTATTTTTGTATGAATAATATGTATATTTGTGTATGAATCCAAGTCCACTTGAATGTTTACACTCTTACTCTAGATAATATTATTGTTTTAGAAACTATGGATCCACTTAGTAGAAACCTTGAAGAAGAAGAAATAATGGAGAACATTATTGATGAGGACACCTCACAATATCTGAACTTGGAGGGACATGATGACGACAGCTCAAGTACTAGTCATGGAGAAGATGAAGACTCCCGTGAACGCAATTTAATGGTTACAAAGTCCGGCGAGGTATATTCATTGATTAAGCCTCTGCTGACTTCCACCAACAATCTTCTTCTACATGTATTAATTAATTAACGCTTCTTTCTTCTTTTAGCCCTCTGGATCGACCAGCCAGCAACCATCTTCTTCTACGAAAAAGAGCAAGCGAGGCGCGAGCCAGCGGTTGAAAGATCATGCAAAGTTCACGATCGAAGCAGTCCGTGTTGATGGCAGGCCGATGGAGCCAAAGAAGGCCGCAGACAAATTTGTACGTCAGGCTGGAGTTCTTGTTAGGGACCAAATCCCAATCATAATTGAAAATTGGAATAAGCCAAAGAAGGGCGACGGTACCTTTGTCGATGACAGATCCAAAGAAACGCTTTGGAATTCGTTGTTGGTAAATTTCACCCTTCCGCCAGAGGAGGATGAAAACAACCCGGTTATAAAGGAAAAGGTCAAAGAGTGGACTCTAAAGAAGATGGCTGACGCTTTCCACAACTGGAAGACAAAATTGAAAAAAAAATTCAAATCTGGCGAGACTCCAAATTTCGAAGACGCATATTATGCGAAGATAAGACCTCACTGGCCCGAATTTGAGACATATAAAAAAGTGCTATAGCTAAAAAGAGGTCAGAAACCAATACGCTTAATGCCCTGAAGAAGGAATATCACTAGAGGACGGGGTCAGGTGGCTACATATCTCAGAGGCCTAAGTGGGAGGAAGCTGAGAAGGCCCTGCGCGAGAGAGGGATCACACCCCAGACAGATGGGTGGGACCTACGTGCAAAGACTTGGTTCTACGGAATCGGGGCAAGGTTGGACCCAGAAACAGGATTGTGTATCTTCCCAACCCTCCTTGCCAAACCCGTCACTGAACTCATCACGGCATACGAGGAAACATCCGCCAGGACCTTCCATCCCGACAGAGAGAATGACCAGCTCACACGCGCCATCGGTAAAAAAGAACACCCTAGACATGCACGAGGCACAGGGGGTATGACGTGGAAGGATGGGTTTGCCGACTGGAGCGACTCTTACAGATGGCGCGGCAGAAAAGAAAAAGAGCGTACAGAGCGGATGACACAGATAGAACATGCACTTGCGGCGCTGCAGGCGCAAGTGAATGCACAACAGAGCCATCAAGCTACGGCCCATCTCAGCGGCATGAAGAGCCTGCATTGGAAGCTGCCGGCGGCCCAGACTCTCCGCGGAAAAGCAGTGTGGCTTCCACGGAGAACGTGCAGCCCACGCTTGAAATGGCGGGTCCTCGATACCCCGTGGATGAGATCACGGAGAGCGAACACGCTGAGCTGCATGTGAGATTAATGGGCTTATCCATTAAGGTGGCTGTCGGCTATGCCTTACCTCCTGTAGCTGGTGGAACTTACCACTGCCGACCGATTCCAGATGGCTATGCTATTGTCGGGGTGGATGAGGTTGTGAAGGAATATGAGGAAGCACAGCTTGACCATGCTACAGGTGAAGGGGAAACTCAACTCAAATTTGCAGTGAAAACAACCATTCTTTGGAAGAAGGAACACATTGTGCTTCCAAATTGGAGGTCACTGGCACCCCCGCCGTCTCCGCAGCGTCAGCAGTCTGAGCCGCTTCAGCTATCTCCTGCGCGGCAGCCATCTCCGGCGCTTCAGCCATCTCCTGCGCGGCAGCCATCTCCGGCGCGTCAGCCATCTCCGGCGCGTCAGCCATCTCCGGTGCTTCAGCCATCTCCTCAGCATAAGCGGAAGAGCACTGCCACGAAGAGCATCAGTAGCACTGCCACAAAGAAATCCGCAGGAAACCGTACGCCAAAGAGTTCAAAAAACTACGTCCCGCAGCCTTCCGCCAAGCCATTGCCGGTTTTACCGTGGAATCGCCGCGACGAGGAGACCAATAGGATCTCGGAAGAATAGGTCAAGAAATTCTTTGCACCTAGACGGGCCGAGCCAAAGGAGAAAATAGATCCGGCGGTGGTGGAGAAGTTTTACAAAAATCTATTGAAACCTGAAACCCCACTTGTGCCGGACTACGAGCGCCAGATTTTGAAGGCGGATGCAAGGCGCCGTAGGGAGACTGAAAGTAGCAGTCGTGAGGCACCCCAGAAAACAGTTCCCACGCTCGGAGAGCAGAAAAACCAATCATGCGCCCCGCTCCAAATGTTCGACACACGGGACGCTCCTCCCGTAAATGATTACGAGGCAGAGCTACAAAGAAAGGCCAATGAGATGGGGATGACTTACATTGCATACTTGAACGTCATGGGAGACAACTTGCCCAAATGCGATGCCAACCCCATACAGCCATGGAAGTATGGGAAGAATCTCGTCAAGAAAGAGGAGCTCAAGAATCTACCAACAAAGATGCAAAAATTGCACAAGTGGTACCTTGATTTCTGCAAGACGAGAAAAGAAGAATGGATCACGGCGCATATAAGAGATCAGATTTTCTTGTGCGGAGACGACGCGATCGACTTCAACATTCAAGACTTGCATTTTCTATTCAATCAGAAGGAACTCGACAAATCTGCCATCAGCCTTTATTGTGTGTAATTACTATTTATGTAATTTTTATCTCATCTCATTCACTTCATTAATTGCATGTATATATATATATGCTCACCATATATGTATATACTATTATGCAGGAAAAAGGTTATGGAATGCATGAAAGGAGGCCCTTTTGACATTGGGTTCGTTGACCCAAATAGAGTTTATGAAGAAGTGGTAAGAACCAAACCCGGGCAAACAGAAGATTACTTTCTAAAGTCTTTACTGAGACAACAAACCAAAAGGGAAATACTATTGCCTTACAACTTCTCGTGAGTATTGTTACCCTCTCTCTTGTACACATTCTGTTTCGGCTTACTCGATGTTAAGTGTAACTGATGATGAGTTATGCGTGCGTAGATTCCACTTTATTCTGCTAGTCATTCAACCCGACTTAGGAAAAGTCCTTGTCATGGACTCGTTAAGAAAAGAAAAAGAGATATGGGCAGACTTTAGAGAGATGCTCCAGAGGTAATTTCAATCATATTATCGCACTAGATCGGCAACTTTCGTGACAACAAGTAATTAATTACTCCTTTATCCATTTTCTTTGCCGGACAGGGTTTGGAAAAGGTTCACGGGCAGGGCCGTGGGTGAATGGTCAGAAGAACTAAAATTTGTAGACCAAAATGTAAGTAATACTAGCTAGCTTCCAATTCCATTATATCATGCTTTATTGATTATTATTTTGATTGAACTCTCTATTCTTGTAAAGTGCGCGCATCAGGGACACGACAATAACTTATGTGGGTACTATGTTTGCGAGTTCATTCGCAACATGATATGTGCGACGGGCCAAGCCGCACTAGAACAACTTAGAGTAAGTAAACAAAGTCGACAACATTATTTTATTACCATCAATTGTGTTGAGTTTTATTCTTATATATATATTGACGGCCCATTCTTCATATATATTCAGATCGAATGGATGCGGGACCAACTCCTACCATTTGAACGCATACGAGCCATTCAAGAGGAATTGGCGGGGTTCATACTTGATGAGGTCGTCACGCCTGGCGGAGAACTCTTTAGATATCCACCAAAATGAACGATGACGATGTATGTGCCGATGACGATGTATGTGCCGATGACGATGTTTGTGTATAATAATAGTTGCTTAATTATTCATGTACTCGTATGTACTGATGACGATTTATGTGTATACCGCTCCCGATCGATTCCCCCTCGCTCCCCCCCCTCCCGCAGAAATACGCCCAGAACAGGGCAGAGGCATAAGTCTACCGTGGCAGAGATTTATGCCGTTTTCCTGCCGCGGCAGGAAAATGGCCTAAATCTCTGCCGCGGCAGAAGAACCTTTAACACCGGCTCCAACCCCGAACCGGTGTTAAAGGGGGGGGGGGGGGGCTGAGGCATGCGGCAGCCCCACGTGCGCCACCCTTTAACACCGGTTCGTATAAGAACCGGTGTTAAAGGGGCCCCCCCTCTAACACCGAACCCTCAATAGCGGTTGAGGAACCGCTGTTAGAGGGCCCTCCCAACCGGAGTTAAAGGGGGGGCTCTGCACTAGTGGATTAAACCTCGTCAACTAGTGCAAGTACTAGTTATAGGACCCATGTTGTGCTCGGGCTTATTACATACTCCCTTTGTCCAGAGATAGATAAGTGACTTGGTTTTGTCTAGATTCGCATGTCTCTAGACATGTTTTAGTATGTATATACATTCAAACCTAGATAAACCCAAGTCACTTATTTCTCGACGAAGGGAGTATGTTGTTTTTTCAAAATGGGGGATTCCCGGGCCTCTACATCCAAGGATACACACAACCCTTTTATTAATAAGTTAAAATATCCAAAGTATATCTTAAGGATCAGATAGGGTTGATGCAAACATCAACCAACAAAAGATGACAAGTGATCTCAGAATCATAAGCATACCGTAGCTAGACATCTTCTAATCGACTTGTAGGCCGCCACGAAACCCGTGAAAGAACATGTGGGCCCCCATATGTGGTTTTGGTAATTAATGAAAAAATTTATGGGCTAATGTGTGTATTAAGTTGTACTCATAGGAATTTTCCATTAGCATCGCTTGGAGCATATGTTGGCTTCAAGATCGATGAAATGCGAAGAAGATATGTCGTGCAAGCTCAATATGCGAGGTCGATGATGAGGAAATAAGAAAGGCGTTCAATCTTGAGAAGGGCAAGATCGTCTACATCGAGCTCAAGTGAAATGCTCAAGGCAAAGGTATAATCTTGATAGGTTTTCCCTTTTGCCGATCTCTTGTTGTCTGTAGGAGACCGGGTTTAGGATAGATAACCGTACTGTCAAGACGGGATCTCGAATGAGTAACTCGATCATATCGTTCGGAGAGAGCTCAAACCTTTGCATACTTGCATCATCGTATTTGGTTGTTATTTGGTCTTACCCATGTGGGGATATAGAGCTTGTGTTAATCTCCATAACAAGTCCTTGTTCATCAAAATTGGATCTTCTGTTTGTATCTTGTTGCGGTTTTGATTTATGCGACTTTTCGGTTTTTCACCAAGTGAGGTATCTCACATTATTCTACTTGATACTTTCTCACTTGGTGATAACCAATATTTTATAGGGTAGCCCATGTCGTCCTCTTTCCAACGCAATTGGAATCGGGACGATCAGAGTTACCAAACAAAAGTTACACCCGTTTGAATATTTGCCGGTCTTATTTAAAAAGGAAAGGAAAAAACCTGTTTTTCTGGGCCAAGCGGTAGTACCGCCCGGGCGGGCCGGTACTACCGCTCGCATCTGAGCATCCCCAACTATTCGCTTCCTTGCCCGGTACTTTTTCCGGGTAGTACAGGCCGGCCCTGGAAAGATTTCCCCAGAAATCCCAGCCCAGCCGCCGCTCGACCTGCGCTTGCCCAGCGCACAGCCCAGCTGGCCCCGCTCGCCGCCGCCTCGCTACTCGCGCGCTCGCTCGCCCCTGTCGCGTTGACCTGCTGCTGCGCTCGCTCGCGTGTGCGCCCAGATCCCCGCGTTGCTCGCTTGCTAGCATGCGCGTTGACGACCGCCTGGGCCCACGCTGCGTTGGCCCTGCGCGCGCCTAGCCCCGCTCGCCCCACGCGCGCTGCTGGCTGCCTAGCTGCTACGCTGCTGCCGCGCATGCAGCTGGCCCCACCTGCGCTGACGCCCGTTCGGCTGCTGCTTGCTCCGCTGGCTTCATCAGATCTGCTGCCGCTGCTGCTTTTTCCTGGGACTGGTGCGGTACTACCGGTTAAATCCGGTAGTACCGGACCGTTTCGAAAAATAGTCTCAACGGCCAGATTTTTGGGGCCCCTATTTAAGGCTTTGCCCGTTTTAAGTTTAAACAGCTTCTCTCTTATCTATTAGGATAAGCTTTGCCCACACTTGCTCTAGATCTTAAAGCTTGCCTAATCTTTTCCCTTCGATGATTCTTGCCCATATTTGAGTGGAAGAGAGAGGAGATCTAGACCCATGTTTTGACCTAACTGATTCATCTCTTTGTGAGTGCATCTTTGAGGATCTAGATTTTGGGGGATTTTGTGTCTCTCTTTGATTCCTCCTCTCTTGTTCCCCCAATAGCTTTAGTAGCTTTGTTGGAACTTGAGAGTGAGGGATTTGAGCACCTTTGTGGTGTTCTTGCCATTTGCATTTGGTGCATCGGTTTGAGTTCTCCTCGGAGGATTTGGTTTGAGTTACTCATTGGAGCTTGTCCCTCTTGGGTTCTTGGAACCCTAGACGGTTTTGTGGCCTTGGTGGCATTGTGGCCTTTTGTGGCATTTGTTGGGAGCCTCCAATTAAGTTGTGGAGAAGTGCCCCAACCTTGTGAGAGGTTTCGGTTGCCACCGACAAGTGCGCCGATAGTGGAAGCGTGGATCGATCCCATTGGGGTGAGGTTCATCGAAGAATAAGGGAGGCCTTTTGTGGCGTTGGTGGTTTGATAACACCCCCTCTCCAAACGAGACATACTCCATGTTGGGAGAAACTCGGTAAAATATCGTCGTCCCCGCGTGTCTCAGTTATCTCTATATCCAAGCTATTTACTTATGCACTTTATATTGTGATAGCCTTTGTGCTTGAAGTAATATTTATCTTGCTATCACTTTGTTGCTTGTATTGCTTAGCATAAGTTGTTGGTGCACATAGGTGAACCTTAGTTGTTCTAGGTTGTGCTTAACAAAGTAAACACTAGTTTTATTCCGACTTTGTTGAGCCACTCTAGGCGACATTCGTATCCTTTCAACCTGGCTGAAGATATCCTGTGCGACCGTCACAAAACGGTTGCATTCAGAAACCATAGGCTCTCGGTGGTGTTATGGAAGAAGAAAATCCAAGAGCTAGATCCAATATGACGCCATACACATTACCTGTAAGATTGAACTTCAGTCTTGTTAAAAATAATGTTGTTTCGAGATTTGCAAATAGAACAACATAAAGTCGAGAGGCCTATGTGAATTCTAGCTTTATTAGTTTTATCTACCCCGTTAAGACAACTCCTAAACATATTAGTGACATTGGTTGGAGGTGGAATATTATATGTGCAAAAAAACAATCCGCCATATAATCTTTGCAAAAGGGCAAGTCAAAAATAAATGTTTATTGTTTCATCCTTGTCACAAAGCAGCATCTTTGACTCCCGTTGCAGTTTCCCTTCACGAGATCATATTTAGTTAATCAAACTTTATTATTAAGAAACCAGATAAAAATCTTTATTTTCAGTTGAATATTTAACTTCCATAATTTTTTGGGAAATTTGGATGTATATTCATGAAATCTTCATACATTGATTTTACAGTGAAAACTTCATTGTCGGTTAATCTCCACTTAAATGAATCCGGTTCATCAGGAGCTATTGGCATTAGTCTCTGGTAAAGATGCAACTATGCATCCCATCTATTTTCCAGTTAAATTCCTTCTAAAACCAATGTTTAAAGGAGACTAAGATAAAATGATATGAACAGATACATTTTTACGACGGAGAGTATTATATAATGAAGAATATTGTTGAGCAAGAGGTATGTACCCAAGCCAAACATCTTCCCAAAAACGAGTATTCATCCCATTACCAATTTTGAAAAGAACCCATAGCAAAGAACTCTCCTTTTAGTCGTATTAGGATTTTCTAGTGAGGTGAATCAATAGGTTTAGCTTCAACTTATTATAGAGTTTTATTCTTCAGATATTTGTTACGTAGAAAATCTTGCCACACGCCGTCCTTCGAAAGCAACTTATATAACCACTTGCTGAGTAAACACTTGTTTTTAAGTTCAAGTACTTCAATACCCAAACCACTCTAATCTTTTGGTCTATAGATGATATTCCATGTCGTTAGCCTATACTTCTTTTTATGTTCATCACTTTGCTAAAATAAACATGAACGATAAAAATATAATCTTTTCCTTACCCTCTTGGGTATTACTAGGAAAGAAATAATAAACATAGGCATAATTGTTAATACTTAATTAATTAGAACCAATCTATCCCCATATGATAAAAGCTTTCCTTGCCAACATCCTAATTTTCCTTCAAAACGATTCTTAACAGGGTTCCATTCAGAATTGTGAAGTAACCTATACTAAGGAAAGGAACCCAACTCACATCCTAATTTCCCCGAGGTACCTAAACGGTAAGGAACCCAACTCACATACAAAAGTTTCTTTGTATTGTTCTTCATGTTTGGAAGCATTTCCAAAAAGAAATATAATCCGCTTTTATGGAAGTTAATCTTAAGACCCGATAGATGCTCAAAAATACATAAAATCAACTTCATATTCACCGTCTTCTGAAGGTCATGTTCCATGAATAAAATTGTGGCATCAGGGTACTGCAAGATAGAGACACCCCTTGACAAGATGAGGTATTAATCCACCCACCTGGCCATTCTCCTTTGCTCTAGCAATTAGGACAACCAACATATGATGTTAAATAACGTAGACGATAAAGGATTGCCTTGCCTCGGCCCCTTTTTTGTTTGAAAATAATGTCTAATATCGCCATTCACATGAATGCCTACACTTTCTCTTTGTACAAATTTTTTGATCCATTTACACCATAATGGACTAGATCCTTTCATACGAAGTACTTGTTGTAAAAAGGTACATTTAACATTATCATATGCCTTTTCAAAATTAATTTTAAACAAAACACAATCTGATTTCTTTATATGTATCTCATGAATGGTTTCATGCAGCAATACCACTCCCTCAAGTATATGTCGTCCGGGCATAAAGGTTGTCTGAGTGGGTCTGGTCACCTTGCGAGTAATCACAGTGATGCGATCAATGTCTACTTTTGTAAAAAAAATTAAAACTAACACTGAGAAGACAAATCAGGCGGTATTGTTGGATCTGAACCACATTTTCCTTTTTGTGAAGTAGTGTAATGACCTCTAGTCGGCAATCATCTTAGTCTTTTGGTGTATTTGGAGAAACTGAAACGATGTGGTTTTCAACTCTATGAGCCCCTCGGTAGAAACCATCAAGACGAGGATCCAGACAGACTTCGAGTAGTGGCGCTTAGCTAGGCTTTTTTAGCTCTGATGTTTTTGGCTTTCCGAAGCCGTTGCCCATATTGTTGATGGTCAGAGGATTTAGGTGGTAGGGAAGATGACCCCTATGTTGATAGTATAAACTGTCCGCTTAGCGGTGTTGTATATGCTGTCGGCAGCCCCTCTATATGTTTGGTATACCTCCTAGGATGTATCCTAGAAAAATTTATTAAAATAAAGGGAGAAGATGGTACTAATTTTGATCCACTTGCATCACTATTCCGGCCAATGGCAGCATATGATGCAACTGCCGTAACTTGGCTATCCTTGCATTGCACCGGAGACGAGGGACCATCCACTACCATTTTCTTTATCAAACATGTTAATTACAACATTTGCTACTTCTTCCATTCCAAAAAGGATGTCGTACATTTTTCTAGATTTGCATGTATCTATACCCTAAAATGTGTCTATACATATGGATCTAAACTAATCTGTGACATCATCTTTTGGAATGGGGTGAGTACTTTTATTTATGTCGATATTGTCATTGTCCTGTTGGGGAGGGGCAATATTTAGTCAATTAGATATGGCATGGGTACCTATGAAATTTCAGGGTGAGAGCCAAGTTAACTTTGCGTCTTGGTCCTCACTCACATGTTTGCAACTTTGCAACGTAGGATCGGCGTATTAATTGAGAACACACAATATTTTGTACTTAAATTAAAGGACGGCAAAGAAGCACACTGGTATTTAAGGAAGCATGTTCATCTTTTTTATTTTTATAGTAGATGACAACATCAGATAGAGCATATGCATATTGTCAAGTAGCTTCACGTAGAGTGAAGCCATGTTTTATCCCTTCTCTATCTTGCTCCATTCCTAGGAGCGCTCCAGGTGCCCTTAGCCGCTCCAGGTGCCCTTAGCTCATGCTCGCGGAATGCTGCAGCAGAAACCAAAACCCACAATGAAACAGCAATTAGAAATACTAGTAGCAAAATTCTGCCTTTTGTACTAAATAAACTCCAAAAATAACAAAATCTATTAGTGAGGTAGTACAATTACGCACGTGTTGCAGTCGAAGTCGAGGGCGAGCGGGAACGGCAGGGGCGAGCCGCAAACCGCCGGGAGGTCGCGGATGGCGTCGTTCTTGAGGCCGTCGAACCGCGCCGCCGCCTTCTTAATGCACTCGCAGACGAACCGCCGCTCCGCCGTCCCCGCCGGCAGCGCCCTGATGCGCTTCACGCCTTGGCAGCACAGTGCGGGCGGCTTCGCCTCCTTGCCGGTCACGTACTCCACGCACGGCAGCAGGTTGACGTCCACCTCCACGCAGGTCACCGCGCCGTGGCCCGTCACTGCCAGCAACGCTACGGCCAGTGCCGCCAACACCACAGCCGCCACCAAGGTGCCCTTCATCTTCTCTAGATAGCTAATCGGCGCCGCTTGCTTTGTTTGTGGCGATCGTCTTCTCGATCTTGAGGTGCTTGTGATCATGGAAGTGCGGCTTTGGGCCTTTTATAGCGTGGAGATGCATGGTGATCCATGATGCCAGAATCATTAATGCCAAGGAACGATGAGATTGTTAGTTTGTTACAACGCGACGGCAGAGGATGATGCAGCCCACGACAACCTTCTGTAACAGAAGATGGTGCTTGGCACCATTATGTCATGGTTGTTCACCAAGTAATTTATGAAGCTAGATTTCATGCATCGGGAAGATTTGATTAATTACACCTAATTAATGAAACGAAAGATCCAGATAGAAGAGACAGTTGCTTATCAAGAAACCATTTGCAATTCATCGTGTTCTGTAATTGTTAAGAGTGCGTGTGTATTTTCTTCACCATTCTTGTGGCAGGTACTAGTTATAGGACCCATGTTGTGCTCCAGATTATTACATACTCTCTCTGTCCAGAGATAAGTGACTTGGTTTAGTCTAGATTTGCATATATCTAGATATGTTTTAGTATGCAGATACATTTAAATCTAGATAAAGCCAAGTCACTTATTTTCGAAGTATTTTTTTCAAAAAGGGGATTCCCCGGCCTTTATATCCAAGAATACACACATCCCTTTTATTAATAGGTTCAAAAATATCCAGAGTACATTTCAAGCATCAGATAGGATTTATACAACACCAACCAATGAAAGATGACAAAGTGATCTCAGAATCACAAGCATACAGTAGCTACACATCTTCTAATCCACTAGCATGTCGCCACGAAACCTAGCTGAAGATATCCTATGACTGTCGCATCTAGAAACCATAGGCTCGCGGTGGTATTCTGGGAAAGAAAGCCTAGAGCTAGATCATTGACCTTCAGTCTTGTTAAAAATAATGTTGTTTCGGCATTTCTAAATAGACCAACATAAAGTCGAGACGCCTATATGAATTCTAGTTTTATCTATCCCGTTAAGCCAATTCCCAAACATATTAGTGACATTGGTTGGAGTTGGAATATTATATGTACAAAAAACAATCCGCCATATAATCTTATCAAAAGGGCAAGTCAAAAATAAATGTTCATTGTTTCATCCTTGTCACAAAAGCAGCATCTTTGACTCCCGTTCCAGTTTCTCTTCGCGAGATTATCTTTACTTAATAAAACTTTACTATTAAGAAATCACATAAAAATCTTTATTTTTAGTGGAATCTTTAACTTCCATAATTTTTTCTTCGAAAATTCGGATGCATATTCATGAGATCCCTATTTGTGTAAGAACTTATGTACGGTTTGTAATGGATGATGTACTATGGTATCCAATTCTGTTATGTCTCGCAAAAATGGTAATCCTGGGATTGCGATGTATGGCATAACTAGCATCTGGGATTAAAAATCCGGGTGTTGACACCTATTAACAAGAAATTACAGACAAGTGCACCTGCTTGTGTTTACCAAAAGCTGTCGCAGAAACAGTGTGCCATCCAGCACCTCATTCACAATTTGGGCATCAATTACGTGCATAAGGATGAGCACCAATAAATTAACTGATGCTTTTTTAGCAACCTTGTTTCAGCGGTTTTCTTAGACTTGTGTGATTTTCTTTAAACAACCAGATATCAGTTGGAAACATTGGACATCCAGCTGCTGCATCAACCATATGATGTTGAACATGTAGCTACAGAAGATGCAACGGTTACGCCAAATGCAGCGTCAACACTGAAGCCTACTCGTATAAGGTAGCAGACAGTGTGTTTTCGTCATACCTTTTTTTCGCCACATCAATTTATGGTGATAGAACCTCGAAATCATACTAATTTGTATTTGCTTTTTTTCAACTAGGCAGGAACCGTGCCTTTCCTGCAAGATTATTCATATGAACAAGCTGCTAACGAAAGATCAGAAAGATCTCATAAAAGAACGGAGATAGGGTGTCCAAAATGCATGTGGATCTCAGCGTGTGGGTGCTATCTTGTTTTGATCCTATAAGAATCGAGCATTCTAGGGAGAGGCGGTATAACAGTGAATGCAGAAAGTTACACAGAGTTTTCAGACTTCTGAATGAGGGTAGACCTGTTTATTATAGGATGCAAACAGAAGCCATCACATCCGTAGAGTATGAGATAGACAATAGTTCAGCACCAGAGTGGGGCGATTGGTGTAAGATGGTAAAATACATGAATGGGGCTACAAATATGAAGTTTCTCCGTGCATATTTCGGTGGTGCAATTAGCAGCTTCATAAGCCCTACAACAAAGTCTAACATCAATCGTAGATGTTACCGACCACTAGTCGACCTAAATGAAGTAGATGAGGTTGAAGTTGCATTGTTAGCATGCCCAAGTTGGCTACTATAATTAGATAAGTTGCTTCTACCTCCATGCTTAAGTTGTATATTCCATAGTTTAGCTACTTTTCCTTGTTTTGCTATTTTCCTAGAGCAAGAGGCACAACTTTCCCGCTTGGGGGTTTTAGTCGTATTGTCATCATGCCTAAGTTGGGTACTAATACTAATTAAGTTGGTTTATGCCACCATGCTAAGTTGTGTTCTGTAATCTAGCTATTTTTATCTGTTAATTTTAATTGTATTGTGACCATGCCTAAGTTGGGTGCTTGTACTAGTTAAGTTGGTTTATGCCACCATGCTAAGTTGTGTTTTATAATCTAGCTAGTTTTTTCTTTGTTTTTTTTCTGATAATTTTAGTTGTAATTTCACCATGCTTAAGTTGGATAATGTTATCCCTATTTTGAAGCTACAACTATATGATAAAAGTCAACTATGTAAATGCAGGTAAGACAGATGCTTAGTGTTCCAGTAGTTACACCTACCATCATTTCAAATTATATCTTCTTAGTTCCTAACTTTTTCTGCAGTACCTTGTTAATATTTTGTTGCACAAGAAATATCTCTAAACTACTTCCTTTACCATGTTTTTGAAACATGGGAGCATGTAGTGCGTATCACAACTGCTCTTTTACTGTACTACATTTGGGTGCAACTAATCTTGCTAGACAACTAAACTAGCCTCTGTATTGTCATCATGTCTAAGTTGGGTAGTGACACTAGTTAAGTTGGTTTATGCCACTATGCTAAGTTGTGTTTTATAATATTGCTAGACAACTTACCTAACCTCTGTGTGCAACTGTTTGGTCTGTGGAACCAACTGTGCTATCTTTTTTATGCCGAAGGACTACATTCGTTTTACGCACAAATTCAGTTTCGGTACTTCCAGCTACAAACTGAATCCTACTGCTTTTTTGTGAGGACTGAAAGAACATTTTTTGCTAGGTATAGTACTAAAATATTCCTAATTAAGTTGTTGCAAAGAAATCTGTACTAAGTTGTCTTCTTGAGATTATACATCGTGTGTTTTCTTGCATAATCTACCCAAGTAAGGAGTACATAGGTTATGTTCCTTATTATGCTCTAGAAAGAGAATTTTTTCATGGAGGTGAGGCGCCGGAGGGTTTTGTGCTGCAAAAAAAGAGGGGGACAGAAAAAGAGATGTGGATGCTCAGTTCCAGGTTGTACATCTGTGATTTTCTTCTGGAAAGTTTAGTCTTGCTATGATCTGGAGGTGTCATTGCTTCCATGAAGATCTGGAAGAGGAAGAGAAACCTGGAGCGCTTGTCTTGCAGAATAAGATCGGGAGGAGGAGTCCTGGCTTAGCTGGGAAAAGCGAGGCGGGGAGTCCATACGGGGTAAGGTAGTGCGGCCTATTTTGCCACGCGCGTGTCAGATATTTAGGCTGATAATCCTAGGTAGTCCGAGTTTGTTTTTCCTTTTTTGGGCGAGTGTTTTATGGGACAAACAAGCATCCGAGTGCTCCCTAGCCTCGTCCTTTAGTTTTATAGTAGATGACAACATCAGATAGAGCATATGCATATTGTCAAGTAGCTTCACGTAGAGTGAAGCCATGTTTTATCCCTTCTCTATCTTGCTCCATTCCTAGGAGCGCTCCAGGTGCGCTTAGCTCATGCTCGCGGAATGCTAAACTAATATGTGTCTATACATATGGATCTAAACTAATCTGTGACATCATCTTTTGGAATGGGGTGAGTACTTTTATTTATGTCGATATTGTCATTGTCCTGTTGGGGAGGGGCAATATTTAGTCAATTAGATATGGCATGGGTACCTATGAAATTTTAGGGTGAGAGCCAAGTTAACTTTGCGTCTTGGTCCTCACTCACATGTTTGCAACTTTGCAACGTAGGATCGGCGTATTAATTGAGAACACACAATATTTCGTACTTAAATTAAAGGACGGCAAAGAAGCACACTGGTATTTAAGGAAGCATGTTCATCTTTTTTATTTTTATAGTAGATGACAACATCAGATAGAGCATATGCATATTGTCAAGTAGCTTCACGTAGAGTGAAGCCATGTTTTATCCCTTCTCTATCTTGCTCCATTCCTAGGAGCGCTCCAGGTGCCCTTAGCCGCTCCAGGTGCCCTTAGCTCATGCTCGCGGAATGCTGCAGCAGAAACCAAAACCCACAATGAAACAGCAATTAGAAATACTAGTAGCAAAATTCTGCCTTTTGTACTAAATAAACTCCAAAAATAACAAAATCTATTAGTGAGGTAGTACAATTACGCACGTGTTGCAGTCGAAGTCGAGGGCGAGCGGGAACGGCAGGGGCGAGCCGCAAACCGCCGGGAGGTCGCGGATGGCGTCGTTCTTGAGGCCGTCGAACCGCGCCGCCGCCTTCTTAATGCACTCGCAGACGAACCGCCGCTCCGCCGTCCCCGCCGGCAGCGCCCTGATGCGCTTCACGCCTTGGCAGCACAGTGCGGGCGGCTTCGCCTCCTTGCCGGTCACGTACTCCACGCACGGCAGCAGGTTGACGTCCACCTCCACGCAGGTCACCGCGCCGTGGCCCGTCACTGCCAGCAACGCTACGGCCAGTGCCGCCAACACCACAGCCGCCACCAAGGTGCCCTTCATCTTCTCTAGATAGCTAATCGGCGCCGCTTGCTTTGTTTGTGGCGATCGTCTTCTCGATCTTGAGGTGCTTGTGATCATGGAAGTGCGGCTTTGGGCCTTTTATAGCGTGGAGATGCATGGTGATCCATGATGCCAGAATCATTAATGCCAAGGAACGATGAGATTGTTAGTTTGTTACAACGCGACGGCAGAGGATGATGCAGCCCACGACAACCTTCTGTAACAGAAGATGGTGCTTGGCACCATTATGTCATGGTTGTTCACCAAGTAATTTATGAAGCTAGATTTCATGCATCGGGAAGATTTGATTAATTACACCTAATTAATGAAACGAAAGATCCAGATAGAAGAGACAGTTGCTTATCAAGAAACCATTTGCAATTCATCGTGTTCTGTAATTGTTAAGAGTGCGTGTGTATTTTCTTCACCATTCTTGTGGCAGGTACTAGTTATAGGACCCATGTTGTGCTCCAGATTATTACATACTCTCTCTGTCCAGAGATAAGTGACTTGGTTTAGTCTAGATTTGTATATATCTAGATATGTTTTAGTATGCAGATACATTTAAATCTAGATAAAGCCAAGTCACTTATTTTCGAAGTATTTTTTCAAAAAGGGGATTCCCCGGCCTTTATATCCAAGAATACACACATCCCTTTTATTAATAGGTTCAAAAATATCCAGAGTACATTTCAAGCATCAGATAGGATTTATACAACACCAACCAATGAAAGATGACAAAGTGATCTCAGAATCACAAGCATACAGTAGCTACACATCTTCTAATCCACTAGCATGTCGCCACGAAACCTAGCTGAAGATATCCTATGACTGTCGCATCTAGAAACCATAGGCTCGCGGTGGTATTCTGGGAAAGAAAGCCTAGAGCTAGATCATTGACCTTCAGTCTTGTTAAAAATAATGTTGTTTCGGCATTTCTAAATAGACCAACATAAAGTCGAGACGCCTATATGAATTCTAGTTTTATCTATCCCGTTAAGCCAATTCCCAAACATATTAGTGACATTGGTTGGAGTTGGAATATTATATGTGCAAAAAACAATCCGCCATATAATCTTATCAAAAGGGCAAGTCAAAAATAAATGTTCATTGTTTCATCCTTGTCACAAAAGCAGCATCTTTGACTCCCGTTCCAGTTTCTCTTCGCGAGATTATCTTTACTTAATAAAACTTTACTATTAAGAAATCACATAAAAATCTTTATTTTTAGTGGAATCTTTAACTTCCATAATTTTTTCTTCGAAAATTCGGATGCATATTCATGTGATCTTCATACATTGATTTTACAGTGAAAACTCCATTGTTGGTTAATCTCTAGTTAAATGAATCTGGTTCATTAGTTAGAGCTATTGGCATTAGTCTCTGGTAAAGATGCAACTATGCGTCCCATCTATTTCCAGTTAAAGTCCTTCTAAAACCAATGTTTGTAGGGGTTCGTAGCATGAAAAACAAAAAAATTATATCGCATACAAACAAACAAGCCAAGATCTATCTACTAGATTGTAGCAACGAGTCGATGGAATAACTCACCCTCAAAGATTCCAAAGTGTTTAACGAGAGCGGATTCTCGTGGGTGATGTAGTCGTACTCTTGCCGATCTCAAGATCGCGTAGACGATCCTTCCGGCGCTGCGTTCCGGCAGCGCTCCCGCAGTCGGTCACACGTTCGGTACTCGATGAAGACCTTCCTCTCCCTTGTTCCAGCAGGCAGCGGAGGTTGTAGCACTCTCCTCGTGATTCCGGCAGCACGACGGCGTGGTACCGGAAGTAGAGGGGAGATCTCGCAGGGCTTCGCCTTAAGCTGGAGCGAGTATGGTGGACTATGAGAGAGGCCTCGGTGATCTAGGGTTTAGACACACCAAGGAGAGGGAGCTAGGCCAGCGGCTAGGGCTTGGGGAAGCCCAAGTCGGCGGCTAGGGCTTGGGGAAGCCCAAGTCGGCGGCTAGGGTTTGCCCTAGGCGGCGGCAGCAGCAGGAGGTGGTGGCACCGGCGGCTTAGGGCTAGGGTTTGGAGAGTGCAAGGTGTAGTCTTGGAGGGGCAGCCCTGCCCCTCCTTATATAGGTGGGAGGGCGCGACCAAGGGGAGGGGAGTCCCTCCCCAACTCGGCTTCCAAGGCCGGTGGTGGAGGGAGAGGAACTTCCTCCCCAAGTAGGTTTCCTACTCTCCCTCCACCAAGCAAATTTGCCGTTTGAATTTTCAAATTGGCGTTTGACTTTTCAAACTAGGATTTGATTTATTCCTTTATTTTGCTCAGCGATGACACCTAGTACATGATGCAACCATTCCAACTTGTTATGACACATTCATGTACCCTTCCCCTCCGGAGTGCCAGACCTTCCGGAACCTTCTAGAACATTCCCGATGAAAACACCGGAACCATTCTCCAACCCTGAAATAGGACTTTCCTTATATCAATCTTATTCTCCGGACCATTTCGGATCTCCTCGTGATATCCCGGATCCCATCCGAGACTCCGAACAACATTCGGTCTCTTACTCATCATTCCATAACTACTCAACAACATCGAATCCTTAAGTGTGTCTCCCTACTGTTTGTGAATTATGCGGACATGATCGAGACACTTCTCCGAACAATAACCAATAGAGGAATCTGGAAATTCATATGGCTCCCACATATTTCTACGATTACTTTGCGATCGAATGAACCACTTACATATGATACCAATTTCCCTTTGTCTCACGATAGTTTACTTATCCGAGGTTTTGATCGTCGGTATATCTGCATACCTAGTTCAACCTCGTTACTGATAAGTACTCTTTTCTCGTTCCCGTGATATGTGATCCCTTGTGAGCCAGTCACATGCTTGCAAGCCAATTGGATGACATTCCACCCAGAGGGCCCAGAGTATATCTATCCGTCATATTTTTTTTCCATACAATCCCCCAAGAAGAGGGATCGGGTTCCATTATCATCAGACAACGGAACAACAACCACACATATCGTCATAGTACTGACCCGCCTAGGGGGTCAAAACGGGAAAACAGGAGTTCAACTTACACACTAACCAAACTAGACAGAGAACAAGAAGGAGGCTGGAGACGCAAGAATACCGCCCTCAGGCTAGTGGGAAACCGTCCAAAACAAAACACTCAATGATAATGTTTGCATATCTATCCGTCATATAGATGGACAAATCTCACTCTTGATCCATGTGTCTCAACCAATACTTTCCAAACACTCAATGCCACCTTTATAACCACCCAGTTACGGTGTGGTGTTTGATGTCATCAAAGCATCCTTCCGGTGATGGTGATATGCATGATCTCATGGTCGAAGGAATTAGGTTACTATGTATCAGAAAGCATATAGCAATTGAACTATTAAAATGACTTGATCTTTATGCTACGCTTATCTATAGGAGTATGTCCATCATATCATTCTCCTAATGATATGATCTTGTTGTTAATAACATCACAATGTTCACGATAGGGAAACCACAATAATTTATTAACCAACAAGCTAGTATTATAAAGAGGCTTTACTAGGGACTCTAATTTAGTTTACAAATCACACAAGTATTAATGTTTCCTTGTTAATACTATTATAGCATGAATGTAAACATTTATCATGAACACAAAGATATAATAATAACTACATTTATTATTGCCTCTAGAGCATATCTCCAACAGTCTCCCACTTGCACTAGAGTCAACTAATCTAGATTACATGGTAATATACCGAACACCCATGGCAGTTTGGTGTTGGTCATGTTTTGCCCTCGGGAGAGGTTTAGTCAACGGATCCGCCACATTCATATCTGTGTGTACTTTGCAAATCTTTATGTCACCATCTTGAACATGTTCTCGAATAGCGTGAAAACGTAGCTTAATGTGCTTCAGCTTCTTGTGTGACCTTGGTCTTGCGCATTGGCTATGGCGCCCATGTTATCACAGTAGATAGACATTGGGTCCAGCGCACTTGGAACCACACCGAGCTCTATAATGAACTCCTTTATCCATATCGCTTCTTGTGAAGCCTCCGAAGCAGCCATGTATTCCGATTCAGTTGAAGATCTCGCCACAACACTTTGTTTTGCACTCCTCCAGCTAACTGCTGCACCATTCAAAATAAATACGTATCCAGATTGTGATTTAGAATCATCCAGATCGGTGTTCCAACTAGCATCGGTGTAACCATTAACAACAAGTTGTTCATCACGTCCATAAGAAAGAACCATATCCTTAGTTCTTCTCAAGTACTTAAGGATGTTTTTGACCGCTGTCCAATGATCCACTCCTAGATCACTTTGATATCTGCTAGTCAAACTAACAGCATATGCAATGTCGGGTCTAGTACATAGCATGGTATACATTAGAGATCCTATGGCTGAGGCATAGGGAGTTTTACTCATCCTTTCTCTATTTTTTGTCGTTGTTGTACTTTGAGTTTTACTCAAGGTCGTATTGGGAAACATGGGAAAGAACCCTTTCTTGCTATCTTCCATTCCAAATCTCTTTAGAACTTTTTCCAAATATGTACTTTGTGACAATGATATTAGGCGTCTCGATCTATCTCTATAAATCTTTATGCCTAATATGTAAGCTGCTTTGCCAAGATCCTTCATTGAAAAACTATTATTCAAATATTCCTTGACACTATTAAGAAGGTCTACATCATTCCCAATCAACAATATGTCATCTACATATAGTATTAAGAATGCTACAGAGCTCCCACTCACTTTCTTGTAAATACAAGCTTCTCCATAAGTTTGTATAAAACCAAAACTTTTGATTACCTTATCAAAACGTTGATTCCAACTTCGGGATGCTTGCTTCAATCCATATATGGACCGTTGAAGTTTGCATACCTTGTTAGCATCTTTAGGATCGACAAAACCTTTGGGTTGCATCATATACAACTCTTCATCAATGTCTCCATTGAGGAACGCTGTTTTGACATCCATCTGGCATATCTCATAATCATAATATGCAGCGATTGCTTACATAATCCTCACAGACTTTAGCTTTGCTACAGGTGAGAAAGTCTCATCGTAGTCAACTCCTTGAATTTGTCGAAACCCTTTTGCGACAAGTCGAGCTTTATAGACAGTAACATTACCATCAACATCTGTTTTCTTCTTGAAAATCCATTTGTTCTCGACAGCCTTCCGGCCATCCGGTAAGTCCACCAAAGTCCATACTTGGTTTTCGTACATGGATCCAATCTCGGATTTCATGGCTTCTTGCCATTTATTGGAATCTGGGCTCATCATCGCTTCCTCATACGTCGCAGGGTCATCGGTGTTGTCCACCAACATGACACTCATAACGGGATCATACCAATCAGGAGTGGTACGAGTTCTTGTTGACCTGCGAGGTTCTGTAGCAACTTCAACCGAAGTTTCATGATCATCATCATTAGCTTCCTCTCTTATTGGTGCAGGAACCACAGGAACTTCTTCCGGTGCTGCGCTACTCGCAAGTTCGAGAGAAGGTTCGACAACCTCGTCGAGTTCTACTTTCCTTCCAGTCACTTCTTTCGAGAGAAATTCCTTCTCTAGAAAGGATCCATTCTTGGCAACGAAGATTTTGCCTTCGGATCTATGATAGAAGGTATACCCAATAGTTTCCTTTGGGTATCCTATGAAGACGCATTTTTCCGCTTTGGGTTCAAGCTTGTCCGGCTGTAACTTCTTTACATAGGCTTCGCAACCCCAAACTTTAAGGAAAGACAATTTAGGTTTCTTCCCAAACCATAATTCATACGGTGTCGTTTCAACGGATTTAGATGGTGCCCTATTTAAAGTGAATGCGGCTGTTTCTAATTCATAACCCCAAAATGATAGCGGTAAATCTGTAAGTGACATCATAGAACGAACCATATCTAAGATAGTTCGATTACGACGTTCGGACACACCATTACGCTGTGGTGTTCCCGGAGGTGTCAATTGTGAAAGTATTCTGCATTTCTTCAAATGCTCGCCAAACTCGTAACTTAGATATTCACCTCCACGATCAGAACGTAGAAATTTAATCTTCTTGTTACGTTGATTCTCCACCTCACTTTGAAATTCCTTAAACTTCTCAAAAGTTTCGGACTTATGTTTCATGAAATAGATATACCCATATCTACTCAAGTCATCCGTGAAGGTAAGAACATAATGATAACCACCGCGCGATGCTACACTCATTGGACCACACACATCAGTATGTATGATTTCCAATAAGTCCATAGCTCGCTCCATCATACCAGAAAATGGAGTCTTAGTCATTTTACCCATCAGACATGCTTCGCATCTTTCAAGTGATTCGAAATCAAGTGATTCAAGAAGTCCATCGGAATGGAGTTTCTTCATACGCTTCACTCCGATATGACCAAGACGACAGTGCCACATATAGGTCGAGTTATCGCTCAATTTCAAACGTTTAGCTTCAATGTTATTAATATGTGTATTTCCACTATCGAGATTCAATAATAATAGACCATCTATCAAAGGTGCATGTGCATAAAACATATTACTCATATAAATCGAACAACCATTATTCTCGGACTTAAACAAGTAACCGTCTCGCAATAAACAAGATCCCGATATAATGTTCATGCTTAACGCAGGCACCAAATAACAATTATTTAAGTATAAAACTAATCTCGATGGTAGATGAAGAGGTAGCGTGCGGACCGCGATCACATCAACCTTTGATCCATTTCCTATGTGCATCGTCACCTCGTTCTTCGCTAGCTTCCGTTTATTCCGCAGCACCTGTTTCGAGTTACAAATATGAGCAACCGAACCAGTATCAAATACACAGGCACTACTACGAGTACTAGTGAGATACACATCAATAACATGTATATCGGATATACCTTTCTTCTTGATGTTACCGTTCTTCAAATCCGCCAAGTACTTTGGGCAATTCCGCTTCCAGTGACCTTCTCCCTTGCAGTAAAAGCACTCAGTATCAGGCTTAGGTCCAGCCTTGGTCTTCTTCTTCGGTGCGGTAACTTTCTTACCACCCTTCTTGAAGTGTCCCTTTTGCTTAGAATTGCCTTTCTTGAATTTGGTGGTCTTATTGACCATCAACACTTGGTGCTCTTTCTTGATCTCCACTTCTGCAGATTTTAACATGGAGAAGAGTCCTGGCAACTGCTTGTTCATGCTTTGCATATTGTAGTTCATCACAAAGTTCTTGTAACTTGGTGGTGGTGATTGGAGGACACGGTAAATCCCCAAAGCATTAGGAATCACTATACCCAAGCTTTGGAGTTTGTTTGCGTGCCCAGACATCTTAAGCACATGCTCACTGACGGAGCTGCCCTCTTCCATCTTGTAGTTAAAGAACTTTTCAGAAGCCTCATAGCTCTCAACTGCCGCGTGAGTCTCAAAAATCAATTTGAGTTCACGGACAATATCATGTGGGTCTGAATTCTCAAACCTTTTTTGAAGCTCCGATTCTAAACCATACAAGATAGCACACTGAACTGTGGAGTACTGATTCTTCCGAGCGAGGTAAACATTCTTTACTTCATCGGTAGCATCAGCTGCAGGCGGGTCACCCAGCGGTGCATCCAGCACATAGGTCAAATTACCAACATTGAGGACAATCCTCAAATTGCGGAACCAATCCGCGAAGTTGCTTCCATTGTTTTTCAATTTTTCTTTCTCTAGGAACGCATTAAAATTGATGGTAGGGGCCACCATTTATCTACAACATATTTGCAATAGTTTAGACCAAGTTTATGATAAATTGAGTTCTAATTAATAGTTAAATTAAACTAGGTGAACTCCCACTCAAAACAACATCCCTCACATTGTTTTAGTGATCACATGAACCAAATCCACCACATCAAAACCAATCATCACGAGAGTTGATGTAGCTTCAATGGCGAACAATCGACATGTTCATCATATATACTATATGATTCATGCTTTACCTTTCGGTGATCCGTGTTCCGAGACCATGTCTGTACATGCTAGGCTCGTCAAGATCAAACCTTAGCTTCCGCATGAGAAAATATGGCTTGCTCACGTTGTATACACTTGCAGAATCTAACACACCCGATCATCACGTGGTGCTTCGAAACAACAAGCTTTAGAAACGGTGCTTACTAAGGATGAACACTATTGAACTTGAAATTCATGTGCATGAGGGATCATCTTATAATGCTACCGTCGTTAACTAAGCAATACAAGATGCATAAAGGATTAACATCACATGCAATTCATAATATGTGATATGATATGGCCTTTCTTCTTTGTGCTTCCGATCTCCATCTTCAAGCATGAACATGATCTCCATCATCACCAGCATTGCATCAAGGTCAATGACGCTGCTCCATGGTTGTCGTCCACCGGCTTCAACTATTACAACTACTTTGAATAGACACGCGGGTCTTAACATAAATTAAAGACAACCATATGGCTCCTGCCGGTTGCCAACTTACAATAAGGAACATGGCATACATCAAATATAATCACAATCATGGCCATATCACATCACAGCACACCCCTGCAAAACAAAGTTAGACGCCTCTAATTTCTTTGCATATTTTACGTGGTTTGGGGCTTTCAATAAGTGTCGATCTAACTTACGAACAAGAACCACAACGTTGATGTTTGAACTATCAAGTGCCCGTTGTAAATTGGATCTATACTATAATGGGAGAGACAGACACCCACAAAGCCACTTATGCAATACAAGTTGCATGTTGAGCGTGGAGCAAGTCTCATGAATGATGTCATGTAAGGTTAGCCCGGGCCTCTTCATCCCATCATACCGTAAGATGCAAAGTACACAAGAAGCAATTGATAATAAAAGCACCACCGCCCACAATGACCATTGTGTTCTACTCATGCAACAGATCTACATATAGACACGGCTCTGATACCACTCTAGGGGTTCGTAGCATGGAAAACAAAAAATTTCTATCGCATACAAACAAACAAGCCAAGATCTATCTACTAGATTGTAGCACCGAGTCGATGGAATAACTCACCCTCGAAGATTCCAAAGTGTTTAATGAGAGCGCATTCTTGTGGGTGATGTAGTCGTACTCTTGCCGATCTCAATATCGCGTAGACGATCTTTCCGGCGCTGCGTTCCGGCAGTGCTCCCGTAGTCGGTCACACATTCGGTACTCGATGAAGACCTTCCTCTCCCTTGTTCCAGCAGGCAGCGGAGGTTGTAGCACTCTCCTCGTGATTCCGGCAGCACAACCGCGTGGTACCATAAGTAGAGGGGAGATCTCGCAGGGCTTCGCCTTAAGCCGGAGCGAGTATGGTGGACTATGAGAGAGTCCTCGGTGATCTAGGGTTTAGACACACCAAGGAGAGGGAGCTAGGCCGGAGGCTAGGGCTTGGGGAAGCCCAAGTCGGAAGCTAGGGCTTGGGGAATCCCAAGTCGGCGGCTAGGGTTTGCCCTAGGCGGCAGCAGCAGCAGGAGGTGGTGGCGTCGGTGGCTTAGGGCTAGGGTTTGGAGAGGGCAAGGTGTAATCTTGGAGGGGCAGCCCTGCCCCTCCTTATATAGGTGGGAGGGTGCGGCCAAGGGGAGGGGAGTCCCTCCCCAACTCGGCTTCCAAGGCCGGCGGTGGAGGGAGAGGGACTTCCTCCCCAAGTAGGTTTCCTACTCTCCCTCCACCAAGCAAACTTGTCGTTTGACTTTTCAAATTGGCGTTTGACTTTTCAAACTAGGATTTGATTTATCCCTTTATTTTGCTCAGCGATGACACCTAGTACATGATGCAACCATTCCAACTTGTTATGACACATTCATGTACCCTTCCCCTCCGGAGTGCCGGACCTTCCGGAACCTTCTAGAACATTCCCGATGAAAACACCGGAACCATTCTCCAACCTCGAAACAGGACTTTCCTTATATGAATCTTATTCTCCGGACCATTCCGAATCTCCTCGTGATATCCCGGATCCCATCCGAGACTCCGAACAACATTCAGTCTCTTACTCATCATTCCATAACTACTCAACAACATCGAATCCTTAAGTGTGTCTCCCTACGGTTCGTGAATTATGCGGACATGATCGAGACACTTCTCCGAACAATAACCAATAGAGGAATCTGGAAATTCATATGGCTCCCACATATTTCTACGATTACTTTGCGATCGAATGAACCACTTACATATGATACCAATTTCCCTTTGTCTCATGATAGTTTACTTATCCGAGGTTTTGATCGTCGGTATCTCTGCATACCTAGTTCAACCTCGTTACTGATAAGTACTCTTTTCTCGTTCCCGTGATATGTGATCCCTTGTGACCCAGTCACATGCTTGCAAGCCAATTGGATGACATTCCACCGAGAGGGCCCAGAGTATATCTATCCGTCATATGGATGGACAAATCCCACTCTTGATCCATGTGTCTCAACCAATACTTTCCAAACACTCAGTGCTAACTTTATAACCACCTAGTTACGGTGTGGTGTTTGATGTCATCAAAGCATCCTTCCGGTGATGGTGATATGCATGATCTCATGGTCGAAGGAATTAGGTTACTATGTATCAGAAAGCATATAGCAATTGAACTATTAAAATGACTTGATCTTTATGCTACGCTTATCTATAGGAGTATGTCCATCATATCATTCTCCTAACGATATGATCTTGTTGTTAATAACATCTCAATGTTCATGATAGGGAAACCACAATCATTTATTAACCAACAAGCTAGTATTATAAAGAGGCTTTACTAGGGACTCTAATTTAGTTTAGAAATCACACAAGTATTAATGTTTCCTTGTTAATACTATTATAGCATGAATGTAAACATTTATCATAAACACAAAGATATAATAATAACTACATTTATTATTGCCTCTAGAGCATATCTCCAACAATGTTTAGAGGAGATTGAGATAAAACGATATGAACAGATACATTTTACGATGGATAATATTATATAATGAAGAATATTGTTGAGCAAGAGGCATGTACCCAAGCCAAACATCCTCCCAAAAACAAGTATTCTTCCCATTATCAATTTTGAAAAAAAAAACCATAGCAAAGAACTCTGCTTTTACTCGTATTAGGATTTTCCAGTAAGGTGAATCAGTAGGTTTAGCTTCAACTTATTATAGAGTGTTATTATTTAGATATCTGTTATGTAGCAACTCTTGCCACACGCCGTCCTTTGAAAGTAACTTACTCTATATAACCACTTGCTGACTAAACACTTGTTTTTAAGTTCAAGTACTTCAATACCCAAACCACCATGATCTTTTGGTCTATAGATCATATTACATCTCGTTGGCCTATACTTCTTTTTATGTTCATCACTTTGCTAAAATAACGTGAACAATAAAAATCTAATCTTTTCCTTACCCCCTTGGGAATTACTAGGAAAGACAACATAAACATAGCATACTTGTTAAGACTAAATTAATTACAACAAATCTACCCCCATATGATAAAAGCTTGTTTTGCCAACATCCTAATTTTCCTTCAAAACGATTCTCAATAGGGTTCCATTCAGAATTGCGAAGTTTCATTTAGTAAGGAAAGGAACCCAACTCACATTCTAATTTCCCCGAGGTACCTAAACGGTAAGGAACCCAACTCACATCCAAAAATTTCTTTGTAATGTTCTTCATGCTTGGAAGCATTTCCAAAACAATATAATCCGCTTTTATGGAAGTTAATCTTAAGACCCGTTAGCTGCTCAAAAATACACAAAATCAACTTCATGTTCACCGCCTTCTGAAGGTCATGTTCCATGAATAAAATTGTGTCATCAGCATACTGCAACACCCCCTTGACAAGATGAGGTATTAATCCACCCACCTGGCGATTCTCCTTTGCTCTAGCAATTAGGACATCCAACATATCCACAACGATGTTAAATAACATAGGCGATAAAGGATCGCCTTGCCTTAGCACCTTTTTTGTTTGAGAATAATGTATAATATCGTCATTCACATGAATGCCTACACTTCCTCCTTGTATAAAATTTTAATGGATCATATCCTTTCATCCGAAGTACTTGTTGTAAAAAGGGTCATTTAACTTTATCATATGCCTTTTCAAAATCAATTTTAAATAAAACACCATCTGATTTCTTCCTATGTATCTCATGAATGGTTTTATGCAGCACTACCACTCCCTCAAGCATATGTCGTACAGGCATAAAGGCTGTCTAAGTGGGTATGATCACCTTGTGAGAAATCACAGTGATGCGATCAATGGCTACTTTTGTAAAAAAACTAACATTGAGAGGACAAATCGGGCGGTATTGTTGGATCTGAATTGCATTTTCCATTTTGGAAAGTACTGTAATGACCTCTGGACAACAATCATCTTAGTCTTTTGGTTCATTTGGAGACACCAAAACGATGTGGTTTTCAACTCTATGAGCCTCGCGGTAGAAACCATCAAGACGAGGATCTGAATGGACTTCGAGCAGTGGCACTTAATTAGGCTTTTTAGCTCTGATGTTTTTGGCTTTCTGGAGTCGTTGCCCATATTGTTGATGGTCGGAGGGTTTAGGTGGTAGGGGAGCTGTCACCCCTATGTCGAGAGTAAACCGGCTGCCTAGTGGTGTTGTATCTACCGTCGGCAGGCCCTCTATATGTTTGGTATATCTCCCATGATGTATACTAGAAAATTTTAGTGAACTAAAGGGAGAAGTTGGTACTAACATTGATCCACTTGCATCACTATTCCGGCGAATGGCAGCATATGATGCAAATGCCGTAACTTGGCTATCCTTCCATTGCACGACGACGAACCATCCACTACCATTTTCTTTATTGAACATGTTAATTACAACATTTGGTATTTCTTCAGTTCCAAAAAAAGACGTCGTAAATTTTTCTAGATTTGCATGTATCTATATTCTAAAATATTTCACTCAAATTTTTTCCAGATTTCTTCAGTTCTCCCATTTTTCCCCTTAGTTTCACTCAAGATTTGGCTGAGGACGTTGAGCTCGTCGGCGGTCGGCGAGCGCACGCAAGACGAGGTCGTCAGCAAAGGGAGAGCTCGTGCAAGACGGCTGCGACGTGCTCGTCGGCAGAGAACGAGGCGCGCGGCAGCCGAGATCTGCGACGGCAGGAGGGCGGGAACTCGTCAGCGGAGGACAAGATTTCTACATCGAGCAACCCGAGGTATGTATACAAATTTCTAATGTAGATGTGCAATGCCATGGCTAGCATGTGGGATTGTGCGAATTCGTCTCATGGTGTCATTCCGCGCTCGATTTTTTTTCTGTGTTCCCCACTGCTTATTTTCCCAGTATAAACTAGCAATTTGTGGCATGTGCATCCTCGTAGTGCTCATACGTGTTGATCTAACCTCTTGGTTCCCATGTCCTTCTGAACTGCACATGTCCTTCGTGCGGTTGTGTGAGCATAGCATGTTTTTGATAGCACATTGGTGAACAATGCAGGTAGATCATGTGCATTTCTGAGTATTTAGCTGGTAGATCCCCAAGTTTTTCTGGATTTTAAATCTAACATAGACACATTGAAGGAATACGATGTTCCATATGATTCAGGAGATTTTTATTGTCGTGCTTATTTGATGGGCAATCACAGGTACTTGTTTTCAAAAAAATTCTCTTCACCTAAAATGTTACTAACCACCAGCCTAGTAGTACCGGATTGTAACAGGCATTCATTCAAATCACAGTGGAGAGGGGTAGTTCTCAATTTTTTTATGACCTGAATTATTTAGTAAGTTGTATACTGGGTTTCATCAAGTCGCTTGGTTTAACATGCTTAAGTTGTTTACAGAATCTAACTAAGTTGTTTTTCAAATTTGTCAACATGCTTTCTAGGGTGCTTTTTATACTATGGTTTCGTTTGATTGTTAGAAACATCCTTAAGTTGTACACTGTTTTTTCATAGTTGTTTTGTTGAACTTTCTTAAGGTGCTTACTGAATTTAACCAAGTTGGCTTTTCACAGCATGCTTGTTTAGTTTACTTTTTTATGATATTTAGCAACATCTTATTTACAACCATATGCTCTGAAGTAGTATACTGATTTAATTAGGTTGCTCTTTCGAGAGACAAGCTTTGAATCCTATTGTAACATACTAAAAATACTAAACTTGAATCATCAAACTCTAAGCACCAAAATTAGGGTTAACAAAAACTTTTCTAAATAAAATTATGAATGCATGCATATGAGTATGCATTGAATTTGAAATTCTTTTGAACCACCTTGTTTGTGTGTTTCCTTGCTTGTAAAATGTTTCTTAGGTGAAATAAACATCATCTAAAACATTTCCCACCCTTTTCCCAAAGACAAGTAAATCAAAACAAATAAAATAAAGGAATTGTCATTTTGACCAATTTAACTCCCATGCCTACTTTGGCTGTCTCAAACTTTCAGAACCTAACAGAAACTTTTCTGGATCTTTGCACCCCTTGAGTGTACTCATAACAAAGTATCAAGGCCCACTTTGTGATCATCCATAAACTTTCAAATGCATAGTTTAAATGGCAATTCAAAATTGAATCTTTATCATATGAGAAGATCCCACTTTTTCAAAAACCACTCAAACAAGCTCAACTTTCAAAACCCAAGCATCTGCAGACTCACCAGCACTAATCTAGCACACCGACCAAAAATCTTTTCAAAATTCAAAACTTGAATTCATGCGGCCATTTCATCAAACACTTGGCAGACACAAATCAAACAAAATCAAAACACTATAGTGTGCAGTGTTTTGAGCCTAACTGGTTCCCTATCTAGCTCACAACCATCTCAGTAGATCATCTAGCAAGATTAACCAAGCACTAGCACCACTGTGAGCTTGCCAATATCATCAATGGTGAACAGCCGAGTGCAACCTTGCCACCCCAGTGTAGACAGCAAGCTAGGAAAGAAACTAGCCATGCCAACCTTGTCTGGGAGATCACCCATGCCTCACCGCCCCCTCTCGACCAGCCCTGCCTCGAAGACACCGACCAGAGCACCCAGGAACACCGCGCCCGTGCCTCTGCCAACCGTGTCGAGCATGCGCCAGAGCGCCACCCTCGACCGAAGCCCACAGACCGCGCGCCGCCCTTGCCGCGTGCATACACGATCGCCACCGATCCAGGAGACCGCCAGACATCCCCGTTAGCCGCCCCATGCCACACAGCCACCGCTCGCCGTCGAAGACGCCGCCTCTGCCGCGCAGAGCGTCGCGTGTTCCAGACCAACCCGCACCGCCCCACGTCTCGCCACCGTATCGTTGAGCATCGCCAGGGAACACCGCACCGTCCCCTACCTTCGCCCATGCCAATAGCCGTCTGTACCATCGCCCCTGACGAGCTCACCGTGTGCCCCGTCGGTCCCCTCGCTCGACTATAAATAGAGGCCACCCCCAGCCGAATTGAGCACACCATTCTACTCCCCTCTCTTCAATGATCATGCCACACCGTTTCCGGAGCAAGGCGAGCAACACCTCGTCAGAATTTCACCGGAGCCCGCCGCCTCTGGAGAAGAAAGGAGCCAGCGATTGGAGCCGCCCCAGGAGGAGCCACCGGTACCAGGAGATTTGCCGTCGTCGACTTTGTCGTTCGCCCACCTCGCCGACCCTGGCCTGCACCCCGGTGATCCCCCAGCAACCCCCACTGGCCGCGCTAGGTTTCTGTCTCGCCGGCGTTGCCCAACGTCGACGATGACTCCCAGCCATTGGATTAGAACTAGATCGAACGACCCACATCGCCCCATACCGCTTCGCACCCCCTGTCTCACTGACGAGTGGGGACAACCACTTAAGCAGCCCGAGGAAGCGCTACGCTTAGCAGGCCGGCCCGTTAACTTCTCCCGCGCAGCCTAGTTATTTGAATTAAACCTTTTCCATTTTATTTCAAACACACTTTTATACCCAGTTTCAAAAATCAACCCAGATCGATTCAGTGCACCAAATTGAATGAAACTAATTTTGTTAGAAAGGTCTGGGAATGCTGAATCCAAACCCGTTGGATTCAAGTCATTTGGATCTATAGAACACCCATGGTAAAAATAACAAGGCAGAAGCTTTTCTGCATTCAAACATTTTTCAAATTTAAACAATAATAGCTTTTGAGTTGATTTCAACTCTCAAAAATCACATTTAACCATACCTTTCAGAATATATAAACATATATAGATTTACTTATAGAAATAATGTTCAAGTAATAAAAGAATGCCCCATAGGCATTTCTAGTCACTTTATTTAATTAAAATAAAAGGGTAAAACCTTAGTAAATTGTGACACCACTTTAAATCATATTCCCATGGACTAAAATATGTGGTGATGACATGTGTCAACATGATCCCATGTTTGGTTTGGAGAATATTAAATCTTAAGTAGTTTTCCAATGAGTAGAAATTACTTTTCTAAAAATAAAAGGAATTAAACCAAGCCTTAATCTTGTAATGTTAGAGATGATGTTAGATCATCTATAGGAACCTTGTGTGTGATGATTGCAAGTAGTTAAGTATTGTTTGGTGATTGTGTACCTCGTATTTATTCATAGACGATAGTACCGACCAAGGATACGAGGAGGAAGGAGGATTCTACGAAGAGGAAGCCGAGGAGAACTTCAACCACTGCTCTGCACAAGGCAAGCTAACACTTGCAATTTAGCAAGCTTTACTAATCAAGTTGACCAATGCAAGCCTAATGCTACTAGTTGAATGTGCAAGCTAACACTTGCAATTTAGCAAGCTTATATTGACACTAATGCAAGCCCAATGCTACTAGTTGAATGTGCAAGATATTAACCTTGCAAGCTAATACCTGCTGGTTACCATGACCACTATATTCCTTAAGCATATGTGATCATATCCACTTGAGAAACCAATCCTAGTTTTACTTGCAAGCTTCTTACTTTATTTCTTTATCAAAGATAGTATTTAGAGCTTACTTAAGTGAATTGTAGATTCTAGAAGGATACTTGAAGGTTGCATAAAGAGCATAAAATTTGGCCGAAGCTAGATAATCTTGATGTCTTCCTAAGGCATGAGATTGAACTTAGTTAAAACTCCACTAGTTTACCACCCCTCATCAGTGCTTACCCCCACCTGTAGATGCTAGTGCTAAGCATAAAACCTGATCAACTTTAGATGGGACTACTTGGTGGAAAAATGGTTATGAAAACCTTGGAATGATGGATCATTCTATTGAAATGTTTTGGACATGTGTTTCCGAACACCTGATGATTTGGTGATGAAAATGTTGAGGCATGAGCCTTAGCCCTTTATAAAACTGATGGTTGTCTGGATGCGATACCATTCCAATTTTATCGTACAACCACAATACCCGAAGATTGGGTAGGGCTTGACTGGAAACTTATATACCTTAGTATTAGTTCCCTCACGGCCAAGGTCTGAGCTGAGGCTACCTTGTGAAGATTGTCCACCTATGCAGTACCCAAGATGACAGTTGGTCATGGTTGGGAGGCCAAACTCACAGGAGAGGTGCTTATACTAGGGCGTGTAATTGAAAGGTTAGGATTGATTATCCGCATACTATCGAATGTTGTGGTGAAAGTGTACAATCTCTGCAGAGTGTCAAACTATTCGAATAGCCGCGTCCGCGGTTATGGACAATTGGAGTGGCCATAATGTTCCCCCGTCAGACTTTTCAAAATGACTCGTGAAATGAATTGAGACTTTGACTTGACCACAACAGAGTTGTGATCTGAAATACAAGTTCCCACTTAGATGTTATAAACTTTCAACTAGCATTCGTTGCTTCTAAACTTAGTAGAGATAAATCTGGCTTTTCCAAAATAACCCTAGAGCCTAGTGTCCTATTATCAAAAACCCCTTTCGCTTGTTAGTATTAGTTTGCGAGTACTTAAAGAGTACTCATGGCTTTGTCCCTAGCTATTCCCATGGCCAGACTATGAAGAGGAGTACCTGGAGGATGGACCCAGGAAGGTTACGACAAATAGGATCATCTCCCATCGTCAGCATTGCCTGTGACCCCGAAGATGGAGCTTCGCCCACGCTACCGTTATTATTACGTATTCCGCTGCTTGATGTTGTATTAAGAACTAGATCATGAGATCCCTATTTGTGTAAGAACTTATGTACGGTTTGTAATGGATGATGTACTATGGTATCCAATTTTGTTATGTCTCGCAAAAATGGTAATCCTGGGATTGCGATGTATGGCATAACACGCATCTAGGATTAAAAATCCGGGTGTTGACAAGTTGGTATCAGAGCCATCCTGACCATAGGAGACCCTAGTTAGACTGGACGTTTGAATCAAAAATTTAGTTTCAAAACCAAAGAAAACAAATATTTACAAAAACTTATTCTCATTCTTATCCCTTGGATTCTTTCATGAAAATTCATGTTCTTCAAAAACCCTTACAGAATACATAAAATTTTGACACAGTTGATCACTCTACTAACTTACTCATCCTATATTCTTATAGATGGACGTGAATTACAACAAGTTTTATCAGTTGGGGAATGGAGGAGACCTTATCTTTGAGAGGGATTTGGACCAGCTTTCGGAACTTCTGGAGCGTCCGCACCCCAAGTTCTTCGGAGCTCAGCTCAATGATCAAGGAGGAGAAGATCTGGAGTGGCTAATTTGCACAAGTCTCAGAGGAAAGATTGAACCTCCCACTGCGGAAGGAATTCAGTTTACCTTAAGAGAGAACAACCGGCTCGATGGACTTGCCAGGGCCATGCAGGAAGCTCTTTCCTGTCTGTGTGGGCAGAGCATCAATCAGATCAAGGGTACTCGCTTTGAGTTTTGCCCAAGGCGTGATGCAAATGGACAACCACCGGAAGCCCCATACCACCCCGAGCTAAAGACTCAATTGGACCACCTTAGCTTCATGATGTACGATCATCAGCAGGAGTTAGATAACTGTCGTGACTACTCCAACCACAATTCTGCCATCATCAAAACGAAGGAACAAACCATCTCCATGCTAGCAAAGGATCGCAAGTCTCGCCGGCGTTAGCTCGACAATAAGGAGCGCATCATTTCCCGTCTTCGCCACCGCATCTCATCTTTGGAGGAGACCATCCACGAGAGAGACATGCAGTTGGAGGAAAGGGAGAATGCTGGAGAGGATCTTCGTGGAGACCCCTACTCCTATCTCAGCGATGACGATGACTTTCTGGAGGACCAGGCTATGGACTTCTTCACCGATGAAGATGATTTTGCCTTCATCGATGATGATGAGGATGATGAAGCCACCGATTCCGAGGAGTAGTAGCACTTGAGCACTAGCGTAGTGAGTAGTATTCGGTCCCACTGTATCGTAGTTTCCGGAATGGTTCTTAAAACCATCTGTTTTTCTTGTTTTGTGGTGTGTGTTTGTATCGTGTGCTATGAATGAATGAATGAATGAATGAAAAGCAAGTTGCTAGAAAATCTGAGTCAAACTTTAAAAACTTTTCAAAGACCCTGAACCTTAGAAATTTCCCTCTTTTCTCATGATCTATCTCAATCTTCAGATGCCACGTGGAGGAAGTGGTTCATCCCCGGACCCGATGTTGCAGATTCTGCAAATGTTCACTTCTGACCACGAAGCTGAAAGAGCGGAACGTCAAGACAACCTAGCCACCCTTCAGCAGATAGCCCAGCTTGCCCATAACAACCAAGGCCTTGGAAATCAAGACAACCATGGATCTAAGCTCAAGAATTTCCAGAATACCAACCCACCTGTTTTCACTAAGTCGGAAGAACCCCTAGACGCCGATGATTGGCTGTAAACCATGGAAAATAACTTAGAAGTTGCCGGAGTGGAAGCCAACGAGAAAGTTCTGTTCGCCACCCACTATCTAGCCGGAGATGCCAGGGCATGGTGGAACAGTGTTCGCGCAATGACCGGAGGCCAGATGATGACCTGGGAGGAATTCAAGGTCAAGTTCAGCAGAACCCATGTGCCACCAGGTTTGATCAAGAGAATGAGAGACGAGTTCAGAGAGCTGAAGCAATGAAGGATGACTGTAGTGGAATACCGTGACAAATTTTTGTCATTAGCTAGGTATGCCCTGGACGAGATCGACACCGAAGCCAAGAAGAAAGAAATATTCCTGAATGGTTTGCATGACAAGATGCAGACTGTGTTAGTCAATATCCCCTTTGCGGATATTGAAGCCCTTGTTGACTCAGCTATCCAGATGGAAGGAAAGATCAACCAATCCAATGAGAACCGCAAGCGTCGCATGATGCATCAACCAGGAACCCATCAGACCCCAAAGTATCGCACCAACCCATCTCCAAGATTTTCCCCAAGAAACAACAGACCCCCGATGAACCGTCTGACCTATCCCAACCGTGGAAACCCTAGGCCCGGAGGAAATCACAACAACCCCGGCAACGCTAGCAATTTCAATCGTGCCCCACCCAAGTTCAACAAAAACAATGTTACCGCCAACACCAACACTGCCCCGAGAACTGGAAGCAATGTTGTGCCTGTAGCAGCAAAGGACAAGTCGCAAGTGACTTGTTATGATTGTGGAAATAAAGGCCACTATTCCAACGAGTGCCCCAACAAGAAGAATGCTACAGCCCCCAATGCCAATGTCCCAGCTCAGCAGCAGCGTCGTGTTCAGCCAGGAAGAAGATTTGCCCCAGGGAATTCACTCAACCGCAACGGCCGCCTTTTTCTCATGCATGCTGAAGAAGCTCAGGAAGCACCAGATGTCGTGCTGGGTATGTTTTCTGTTAATTCGGTACTTGCAAGAGTGTTGTTTGATTCTGGTGCATCGCACTCATTTGTCACCAAAGAATTTGCATGCACTAGTAAAATTCAACCAACCAAACTGAAGCATGTTATGATTGTTCAAATTTCCGGATCAACCACCAAGGCTAGGCAAGTCGTCCCTATCCGAATCCATGGCATAGATTTTTATGCAAATCTGATAGTACTCGGAACTAAAGGTTTGGAAGTAGTACTAGGAATGGATTGGATGTCCAAGCATAAAGGATTGATTGACTATGCCAAGAAAGCCATAACCATGACCAGTACTACCGGAATATCAGTCGAGCATATATCTGAAACCTTACCTCGCCAATTCAAATGCAACAAGAGTATAGCCCACCCTACCATTGACCAAGTCCGGATAGTCTGTGAATACCCCAATGTATTTCTAGATGTTTTGCCAGGTATGCCCCCAGATCGGGATATCGAGTTAATCATCGAACTAATCCCCGGAACTGGACCCATAGCCCAGAGACCCTATAGTATGAACCCGTTAGAGCTAGTAGAACTAAAGAAGCAACTGGATGCCATGTTGGAAATTGGATTGATTCAACCAAGTGCGTCACCTTGGAGATCACCTGTCTTGTTTGTGGACAAGAAGGATGGAGGTAACTGTTTGTGTAAATATACAGTAAGTTGAATGATGTCACCATCAAGAACAAGTATCCCTTTCCCAAGATAGAAGATTTGTTTGATCAGTTGACCGGTGCCAAAGTTTTTTCTAAGATTGATCTTAGGACTGGCTATCATCAACTCAAGATTCGTGCAGAAGATATTCCCAAGACTGCCTTTACCACCCGATATGGATTATACGAGTATACCGTTATGTCCTTTGTATTAACCAATGCCCCCGCTTATTTCATGAATCTCATGAATAAGATTTTTATGGACTTCCTGGATAAGTTTGTCGTTGTTTTCATCGATGACATTCTGATTTATTCCAAATCAGAAGAAGAACATGAGCTACACCTAAGGACCATTCTTGGAACCCTTAGAGAGCATCAGTTGTATGCCAAGTTTAGCAAATGTGAATTCTGATTACAGGAGGTAGGATTCCTCGGTCACATTGTATCAGCCGGAGGAATTGTCGTTGACCCTGCAAAAGTGAAAGATGTAGAAGATTGGCAAGCCCCAACCACTCAAACCCAAGTTCGTGCATTTCTCGGATTGGCGGGATATTACCGCAAATTCGTAGAAGGATTCTCTAGTATCGCCAGACCCATGACCCAATTGCTGAAGAAGGACAAGAAGTTTGAATGGACCGACAAATGTGAAGCAAGTTTTCAAGAACTCAAGAGGAGATTGATTTCAGCCCCAATCTTGATCATGCCAGATCTCACGAAGCCCTTCGATGTGTATTGTGATGCATACAAGATCGGTCTCGGATGTGTGCTAATGCAAGAAGGCAAAGTTATATATTATCTATCTCGACAACTGAAGCAACATGAGCAAAATTACCCAACCCATGACCTCGAACTCGCAGCCGTAGTTCTAGCCCTGAAGACATGGAGACATTACCTCATGGGAAACCGTTGTGAGATTTATTCAGATCACAGGAGCCTAAAGTATATATTCACCCAGAAGGAGCTGAATATGAGGCAGAGAAGATGGATAAAGCTAATCAAGGATTACGATCTGGACATTCACTATCACCCTGGTAAAGCCAATGTAGTCGCAGATGCCCTTAGCAGATTGCCGTGCCGCTTGAACTCCATGATTTTGAAGGAGCAACCAAGTTTGCACAAAGAGATGGAAGATTTTCGAATGGAATTAGTAAGTGAAGGATTTTTGGCTAGCATAGAACTCCATCCCACTTTGATCAGTCAGATTAAAGAGGCGCAGAAGGGAAATGCTAGTATTGACGAAATCAAGCGTTGTATCGGTACAGGCAAAGTACCTGGATTCACCGAGGACGAAGAAGGAGTTTTGTGGTACAAAGGACGCCTTTGTGTACCAGCAGATTCTGAGTTGAAAGAAGTTATTTTGAATGAGGCTCATGATACCCTTTATTCTATCCATCCCGGAGGAACTAAGATGTATCAAGATTTGAAAGAGCAATTTTGGTGGCATAAGATGAAGAGAGAAATTGGAAGCTATATCGCCAAGTGTGATATATGTCAGCGAGTCAAGGCAGGACATCAAAGACCCGCTGGATTGTTGCAACCATTGAAGATTCCGGAATGGAAATGGGATTCCGTTGGAATGGACTTTATCACTGGACTGCCTACTTCTAGTAGGGGAAATGACTCTATCTGGGTCATAGTGGACAGATTGTCCAAAGTCGCCCATTTCTTACCCGTCAAGACCACATATCAGAGTTCGAAACTAGCAGAGTTGTACATCGCTAGAATCGTTAGTTTGCATGGAGTCCCCAAGAACATCGTATCGGATCGAGGAACTCAGTTTACCTCGAGATTCTGGAAGAAAGTCCAAGAAGGTTTAGGAACCCGTCTAGATTTCAGCACCGCATATCACCTTCAGACCGATGGACAAACGGAGCGAGTAAATCAAATACTCGAAGATATGCTTAGAGCATGTGTGTTAGAATATGGATCCAAGTGGGAAGACTGTCTGCCGTTTGCAGAATTTTCATACAACAAAAGTTATCAAGCCAGTTTGCAAATGGCCCCATTTGAATTCATGTACGGACGGAAGTGTCGCACCCCTTTGAACTGGTCGGAAGTAAGAGAGAGTCAGATTTTTGGACCCGACATCCTACAAGAAGCAGAAGAGAAGGTTCACAAGATTCGTGAACACCTCAAGACAGCCCAATCCATACAAAAGAGTTACGGCGACAAGAGACGTAGAGACCTCGCCTTCAACGTAGGAGACTTTGTTTATCTGAAAGTGTCGTCATTGAAGGGAATGCAGCGTTTCCAACTCAAAGGAAAGTTAGCCCCCAGATATATCGGACCTTTTAAGATTTTGAACCGTCGAGGAGAAGTATCGTATCAATTGGAACTACCCGAAGAGATGTCAGCCATGCACAATGTGTTCCATATCTCATTACTTCGCAAGTGTCTCGAAGTCCCCGAGAAGACCGAAGTGTTCAAAAATATCGATCACCGGACCATAGAGATCAACGATGACCTGACCTATCCCGAAGTACCCATCCGTATTTTGGAAGAAGCTTTTCGAACTACCCGAACCCGAAGCATCAAGTTTCTCAAGATTCAGTGGAGCAACCACACAGAAGAGGAAGCTACCTGGGAGCGCGAAGATCACATCAGGACAGAGTTTCCCGATCTCTTCAAATCCTAGGTAATCTTTTCATCCTTTTTCAAATATCAGGACAAGATTTTGTTTAAGGGGGGAAGGTTTGTAACATCCCAAAAATACTAAACTTGAATCATCAAACTCTAAGCATCAAAATTAGGGTTAACAAAAACTTTTCTAAATAAAATTATGAATGCATGCATATGAGTATGCATTGAATTTGAAATTCTTTCGAACCACCTTGTTTGTGTGTTTCCTTGCTTGTAAAATGTTTCTTAGGTGAAATAAACATCATCTAAAACATTTCCCACCCTTTTCCCAAATACAAGTAAATCAAAACAAATAAAATAAAGGAATGGTCATTTTGACCAATTTAACTCCCATGCCTACTTTGGCTGTCTCAAACTTTCAGAACCTAACAGAAACTTTTCTGGATCTTTGCACCCCTTGAGTGTACTCATAACAAAGTATCAAGGCCCACTTTGTGATCATCCATAAACTTTCAAATGCATAGTTTAAATGGCAATTCAAAATTGAATCTTTATCATATGAGAAGATCCCACTTTTTCAAAAACCACTCAAACAAGCTCAACTTTCAAAACCCAAGCATCTGCAGACTCACCAGCACCAATCTAGCACACCCACCAAAAATCTTTTCAAAATTCAAAACTTGAATTCATGCGGCCATTTCATCAAACACTTGGCAGACACAAATCAAACAAAATCAAAACACTATAGTGTGCAGTGTTTTGAGCCTAACTGGTTCCCTATCTAGCTCACAACCATCTCAGTAGATCATCTAGCAAGATTAACCAAGCACTAGCACCACTGTGAGCTTGCCAATATCATCAATGGTGAACAGCCGAGTGCAACCTTGCCACCCCAGTGTAGACAGCAAGCTAGGAAAGAAACTAGCCATGCCAACCTTGTCTGGGAGATCACCCATGCCTCACCGCCCCCTCTCGACCAGCCCTGCCTCGAAGACACCGACCAGAGCACCCAGGAACACCGCGCCCGTGCCTCTGCCAACCGTGTCGAGCATGCGCCAGAGCGCCACCCTCGACCGAAGCCCACAGACCGCGCGCCGCCCTTGCCGCGTGCATACACGATCGCCACCGATCCAGGAGACCGCCAGACATCCCCGTTAGCCGCCCCATGCCACACAGCCACCGCTCGCCGTTGAAGACGCCGCCTCTGCCGCGCAGAGCGTCGCGTGTTCCAGACCAACCCGCACCGCCCCACGTCTCGCCATCGTATCGTTGAGCATCGCCAGGGAACACCGCACCGTCCCCTACCTTCTCCCATGCCAATAGCCGTCTGTACCATCGCCCCCGATGAGCTCACCGTGCGCCCCGTCGGTCCCCTCGCTCGACTATAATTAGAGGCCAACCCCAGCCGAATTGAGCACACCATTTTACTCCCCTCTCTTCACTGATCGTGCCACACCGTTCCCGGAGCAAGGCAAGAAACACCTCGTCGGAATTTCACCGGAGCCCGCCGCCTCTGGAGAAGAAAGGAGCCAGCGATTGGAGCCGCCCCAGGAGGAGCCACCGGTACCAGGAGATTCGCCGTCGTCGACTTCGTCGTTCGCCCGCCTCGCCGACCCTCGCCTGCACCCCGGTGAGCCCCTAGCAACCCCCACTGGCCGCGCTAGGTTTCTGTCTCGCCGGCGTTTCCCAACGTCGACGATGACTCCCAGCCGTTAGATTAGAACTAGATCGAACGACCCACATCGCCCCATACCGCTTCGCACCCCCCTGTCTCACTGACGAGTGGGGACAGCCACTTAAGCATCCCGCGGAAGCGCTACGCTTAGCAGGCCGGCCCGTTAACTTTTCCCGCGCAGCCCAGTTATTTGAATTAAACCTTTTCCATTTTATTTCAAACACACTTTTGTACCCAGTTTCAAAAATCAACCCAGATTGATTCAGTGCATCAAATTGAATGAAACTAATTTTGTTAGAAAGGTCTGGGAATGCTGAATCCAAGCCCGTTGGATTCAAGTCATTTGGATCTATAGAACACCCATGGTAAAAATAACAAGGCAGAAGCTTTTCTACATTCAAACATTTTTCAAATTTAAACCATAATAGCTTTTGAGTTGATTCCAACTCTCAAAAATCACATTTAACCATACCTTTCAGAATATATAAAAATATATAGGTTTACTTACAGAAATAATGTTCAAGTAATAAAAGAATGCCCCATAGACATTTCTAGTCACTTTATTTAATTAAAATAAAAGGGTAAAACCTTATTAAATTGTGACACCACTTTAAATCATATTCCCATGGACTAAAATATGTAGTGATGACCTGTGTCAACATGATACCATGTTTGGTTTGGAGAATATTAAATCTTAAGTAGTTTTTCAATGAGTAGAAATTACTTTTCTAAAAATAAAAGGAATTAAACCAAGCCTTAATCTTGTAATGTTAGAGATGATGTTAGATCATCTATAGGAACCTTGTGTGTGATGACTGCAAGTAGTTAAGTATTATTTGGTGATTGTGTACCTCGTATTCATTCATAGACAATAGTACCGACCAAGGATACGAGGAGGAAGGAGGATTCTACGAAGAGGAAGCGGAGGAGAACTTCAACCACTGCTCTGCACAAGGCAAGCTAACACTTGCAATTTAGCAAGCTTTACTAATCAAGTTGACCAATGCAAGCCTAATGCTACTAGTTAAATGTGCAAGCTAACACTTGCAATTTAGCAAGCTTATATTGACACTAATGCAAGCCCAATGCTACTAGTTGAATGTGCAAGCTATTAACCTTGCAAGCTAATACCTGCTGGTTACCATGACCACTATATGCCTTAAGCATATGTGATCATATCCACTTGAGAAACCAATCCTAGTTTTACTTGCAAGCTTCTTACTTTATTTCTTTATCAAAGCTAGTATTTAGAGCTTACTTAAGTGAATTGTAGATTCTAGAAGGATGCTTGAAGGTTGCATAAAGAGCATAAAATTTGGCCGAAGCTAGATAATCTTGATGTCTTCCTAAGGCATGAGATTGAACTTAGTTAAAACTCCACTAGTTTACCACCCCTCATCATTGCTTACCCCCACCTGTAGATGCTAGTGCTAAGCATAAAACCTGATCAACTTTAGATGGGACTACTTGGTGGAAAAATGGTTATGAAAACCTTGGAATGATGGATCATTCTATTGAAATGTTTTGGACATGTGTTTCCGAACACCTGATGATTTGGTGATGAAAATGTTGAGGCATGAGCCTTAGCCCTTTATAAAACTGATGGTTGTCTGGATGCGATACCATTCCAATTTTATCGTACAACCACAATACCCGAAGATTGGGTAGGGCTTGACTGGAAACTTATATACCTTAGTATTAGTTCCCTCACGGCCAAGGTCTAAGCTGAGGCTACCTTGTGAAGATTGTCCACCTGTGGAGTATCCAAGATGATAGTTGGTCATGGTTGGGAGGCCAAACTCACAGGAGAAGTGCTTATACTAGGGCGTGTAATTGAAAGGTTAGGATTGATTACCCGCATACTGAGTATGGTAAATTCAGGATTTGTTCCTGACGGATGTATCGAATGTTGTGGTGAAAGTGTACAATCTCTGCAGAGTGTCAAACTATTCGAATAGCCGCGTCCGCGGTTATGGACAGTTGGAGTGGCCATACTGTTCCCCCGTCAGACTTTTCAAAATGACTCGTGAAATGAATTGAGACTTTGACTTGACCACAACAGAGTTGTGATCTGAAATACAAGTTCCCACTTAGATGTTATAAACTTTCAACTAGCATTCGTTGCTTCTAAACTTAGTAGAGATAAATCTGGCTTTTGCAAAATAACCCTAGAGCCTAGTGTCCTATTATCAAAAACCCCTTCCACTTGTTAGTATTAGTTTGAGAGTACTTAAAGAGTACTCATGGCTTTGTCCCTGGCTATTCCCATGGCCAGACTATGAAGAGGAGTACCTGGAGGATGGACCCCAGGAAGGTTACGACAACTAGGATCATCTCCCATCGTCAGCACTGCCTGTGACCACGAAGATGGAGTTTCGCCCACGCTACCGTTATTATTACGTATTCCGCTGCTTGATGTTGTATTAAGAACTGGATCATGAGATCCCTATTTGTGTAAGAACTTATGTACGGTTTGTAATGGATGATGTACTATGGTATCCAATTCTGTTATGTCTCGCAAAAATGGTAATCCTGGGATTGCGATGTATGGCATAACTAGCATCTGGGATTAAAAATCCGGGTGTTGACACCTATTAACAAGAAATTACAGACAAGTGCACCTGCTTGTGTTTACCAAAAGCTGTCGCAGAAACAGTGTGCCATCCAGCACCTCATTCACAATTTGGGCATCAATTACGTGCATAAGGATGAGCACCAATAAATTAACTGATGCTTTTTTAGCAACCTTGTTTCAGCGGTTTTCTTAGACTTGTGTGATTTTCTTTAAACAACCAGATATCAGTTGGAAACATTGGACATCCAGCTGCTGCATCAACCATATGATGTTGAACATGTAGCTACAGAAGATGCAACGGTTACGCCAAATGCAGCGTCAACACTGAAGCCTACTCGTATAAGGTAGCAGACAGTGTGTTTTCGTCATACCTTTTTTTCGCCACATCAATTTATGGTGATAGAACCTCGAAATCATACTAATTTGTATTTGCTTTTTTTCAACTAGGCAGGAACCGTGCCTTTCCTGCAAGATTATTCATATGAACAAGCTGCTAACGAAAGATCAGAAAGATCTCATAAAAGAACGGAGATAGGGTGTCCAAAATGCATGTGGATCTCAGCGTGTGGGTGCTATCTTGTTTTGATCCTATAAGAATCGAGCATTCTAGGGAGAGGCGGTATAACAGTGAATGCAGAAAGTTACACAGAGTTTTCAGACTTCTGAATGAGGGTAGACCTGTTTATTATAGGATACAAACAGAAGCCATCACATCCGTAGAGTATGAGATAGACAATAGTTCAGCACCAGAGTGGGGCGATTGGTGTAAGATGGTAAAATACATGAATGGGGCTACAAATATGAAGTTTCTCCGTGCATATTTCGGTGGTGCAATTAGCAGCTTCATAAGCCCTACAACAAAGTCTAACATCAATCGTAGATGTTACCGACCACTAGTCGACCTAAATGAAGTAGATGAGGTTGAAGTTGCATTGTTAGCATGCCCAAGTTGGCTACTATAATTAGATAAGTTGCTTCTACCTCCATGCTTAAGTTGTATATTCCATAGTTTAGCTACTTTTCCTTGTTTTGCTATTTTCCTAGAGCAAGAGGCACAACTTTCCCGCTTGGGGGTTTTAGTCGTATTGTCATCATGCCTAAGTTGGGTACTAATACTAATTAAGTTGGTTTATGCCACCATGCTAAGTTGTGTTCTGTAATCTAGCTATTTTTATCTGTTAATTTTAATTGTATTGTGACCATGCCTAAGTTGGGTGCTTGTACTAGTTAAGTTGGTTTATGCCACCATGCTAAGTTGTGTTTTATAATCTAGCTAGTTTTTTCTTTGTTTTTTTTCTGATAATTTTAGTTGTAATTTCACCATGCTTAAGTTGGATAATGTTATCCCTATTTTGAAGCTACAACTATATGATAAAAGTCAACTATGTAAATGCAGGTAAGACAGATGCTTAGTGTTCCAGTAGTTACACCTACCATCATTTCAAATTATATCTTCTTAGTTCCTAACTTTTTCTGCAGTACCTTGTTAATATTTTGTTGCACAAGAAATATCTCTAAACTACTTCCTTTACCATGTTTTTGAAACATGGGAGCATGTAGTGCGTATCACAACTGCTCTTTTACTGTACTACATTTGGGTGCAACTAATCTTGCTAGACAACTAAACTAGCCTCTGTATTGTCATCATGTCTAAGTTGGGTAGTGACACTAGTTAAGTTGGTTTATGCCACTATGCTAAGTTGTGTTTTATAATATTGCTAGACAACTTACCTAACCTCTGTGTGCAACTGTTTGGTCTGTGGAACCAACTGTGCTATCTTTTTTATGCCGAAGGACTACATTCGTTTTACGCACAAATTCAGTTTCGGTACTTCCAGCTACAAACTGAATCCTACTGCTTTTTTGTGAGGACTGAAAGAACATTTTTTGCTAGGTATAGTACTAAAATATTCCTAATTAAGTTGTTGCAAAGAAATCTGTACTAAGTTGTCTTCTTGAGATTATACATCGTGTGTTTTCTTGCATAATCTACCCAAGTAAGGAGTACATAGGTTATGTTCCTTATTATGCTCTAGAAAGAGAATTTTTTCATGGAGGTGAGGCGCCGGAGGGTTTTGTGCTGCAAAAAAAGAGGGGGACAGAAAAAGAGATGTGGATGCTCAGTTCCAGGTTGTACATCTGTGATTTTCTTCTGGAAAGTTTAGTCTTGCTATGATCTGGAGGTGTCATTGCTTCCATGAAGATCTGGAAGAGGAAGAGAAACCTGGAGCGCTTGTCTTGCAGAATAAGATCGGGAGGAGGAGTCCTGGCTTAGCTGGGAAAAGCGAGGCGGGGAGTCCATACGGGGTAAGGTAGTGCGGCCTATTTTGCCACGCGCGTGTCAGATATTTAGGCTGATAATCCTAGGTAGTCCGAGTTTGTTTTTCCTTTTTTGGGCGAGTGTTTTATGGGACAAACAAGCATCCGAGTGCTCCCTAGCCTCGTCCTTTAGTTTTATAGTAGATGACAACATCAGATAGAGCATATGCATATTGTCAAGTAGCTTCACGTAGAGTGAAGCCATGTTTTATCCCTTCTCTATCTTGCTCCATTCCTAGGAGCGCTCCAGGTGCGCTTAGCTCATGCTCGCGGAATGCTAAACTAATATGTGTCTATACATATGGATCTAAACTAATCTGTGACATCATCTTTTGGAATGGGGTGAGTACTTTTATTTATGTCGATATTGTCATTGTCCTGTTGGGGAGGGGCAATATTTAGTCAATTAGATATGGCATGGGTACCTATGAAATTTTAGGGTGAGAGCCAAGTTAACTTTGCGTCTTGGTCCTCACTCACATGTTTGCAACTTTGCAACGTAGGATCGGCGTATTAATTGAGAACACACAATATTTCGTACTTAAATTAAAGGACGGCAAAGAAGCACACTGGTATTTAAGGAAGCATGTTCATCTTTTTTATTTTTATAGTAGATGACAACATCAGATAGAGCATATGCATATTGTCAAGTAGCTTCACGTAGAGTGAAGCCATGTTTTATCCCTTCTCTATCTTGCTCCATTCCTAGGAGCGCTCCAGGTGCCCTTAGCCGCTCCAGGTGCCCTTAGCTCATGCTCGCGGAATGCTGCAGCAGAAACCAAAACCCACAATGAAACAGCAATTAGAAATACTAGTAGCAAAATTCTGCCTTTTGTACTAAATAAACTCCAAAAATAACAAAATCTATTAGTGAGGTAGTACAATTACGCACGTGTTGCAGTCGAAGTCGAGGGCGAGCGGGAACGGCAGGGGCGAGCCGCAAACCGCCGGGAGGTCGCGGATGGCGTCGTTCTTGAGGCCGTCGAACCGCGCCGCCGCCTTCTTAATGCACTCGCAGACGAACCGCCGCTCCGCCGTCCCCGCCGGCAGCGCCCTGATGCGCTTCACGCCTTGGCAGCACAGTGCGGGCGGCTTCGCCTCCTTGCCGGTCACGTACTCCACGCACGGCAGCAGGTTGACGTCCACCTCCACGCAGGTCACCGCGCCGTGGCCCGTCACTGCCAGCAACGCTACGGCCAGTGCCGCCAACACCACAGCCGCCACCAAGGTGCCCTTCATCTTCTCTAGATAGCTAATCGGCGCCGCTTGCTTTGTTTGTGGCGATCGTCTTCTCGATCTTGAGGTGCTTGTGATCATGGAAGTGCGGCTTTGGGCCTTTTATAGCGTGGAGATGCATGGTGATCCATGATGCCAGAATCATTAATGCCAAGGAACGATGAGATTGTTAGTTTGTTACAACGCGACGGCAGAGGATGATGCAGCCCACGACAACCTTCTGTAACAGAAGATGGTGCTTGGCACCATTATGTCATGGTTGTTCACCAAGTAATTTATGAAGCTAGATTTCATGCATCGGGAAGATTTGATTAATTACACCTAATTAATGAAACGAAAGATCCAGATAGAAGAGACAGTTGCTTATCAAGAAACCATTTGCAATTCATCGTGTTCTGTAATTGTTAAGAGTGCGTGTGTATTTTCTTCACCATTCTTGTGGCAGGTACTAGTTATAGGACCCATGTTGTGCTCCAGATTATTACATACTCTCTCTGTCCAGAGATAAGTGACTTGGTTTAGTCTAGATTTGCATATATCTAGATATGTTTTAGTATGCAGATACATTTAAATCTAGATAAAGCCAAGTCACTTATTTTCGAAGTATTTTTTCAAAAAGGGGATTCCCCGGCCTTTATATCCAAGAATACACACATCCCTTTTATTAATAGGTTCAAAAATATCCAGAGTACATTTCAAGCATCAGATAGGATTTATACAACACCAACCAATGAAAGATGACAAAGTGATCTCAGAATCACAAGCATACAGTAGCTACACATCTTCTAATCCACTAGCATGTCGCCACGAAACCTAGCTGAAGATATCCTATGACTGTCGCATCTAGAAACCATAGGCTCGCGGTGGTATTCTGGGAAAGAAAGCCTAGAGCTAGATCATTGACCTTCAGTCTTGTTAAAAATAATGTTGTTTCGGCATTTCTAAATAGACCAACATAAAGTCGAGACGCCTATATGAATTCTAGTTTTATCTATCCCGTTAAGCCAATTCCCAAACATATTAGTGACATTGGTTGGAGTTGGAATATTATATGTGCAAAAAACAATCCGCCATATAATCTTATCAAAAGGGCAAGTCAAAAATAAATGTTCATTGTTTCATCCTTGTCACAAAAGCAGCATCTTTGACTCCCGTTCCAGTTTCTCTTCGCGAGATTATCTTTACTTAATAAAACTTTACTATTAAGAAATCACATAAAAATCTTTATTTTTAGTGGAATCTTTAACTTCCATAATTTTTTCTTCGAAAATTCGGATGCATATTCATGTGATCTTCATACATTGATTTTACAGTGAAAACTCCATTGTTGGTTAATCTCTAGTTAAATGAATCTGGTTCATTAGTTAGAGCTATTGGCATTAGTCTCTGGTAAAGATGCAACTATGCGTCCCATCTATTTCCAGTTAAATTCCTTCTAAAACCAATGTTTGTAGGAGATTGAGATAAAACGATATGAACGGATTCATTTTTACGATGGAGAATATTATATAATGAAGAATATTGTTGAGCAAGAGGCATGTCCCCAAGCCAAACATCCTCCCAAAAACAAGTATTCATCCCATTATCAATTTTGAAAAAAAAACCATAGCAAAGAACTCTGCTTTTACTCGTATTAGGTTTTTCCAGTAAGGTGAATCAGTAGGTTTAGCTTCAAACTTATTATAGAGTGTTATTCTTTAGATATCTGTTATGTAGCAACTCTTGCCACAAGCCGTCCTTTGAAAGCAACTTACTCTATATAACCACTTGCTGACTAAACACTTGTTTTTAAGTTCAAGTACTTCAATACCCAAACCACCATGATCTTTTGGTCTATAGATCATATTACATCTCGTTAGTCTATACTTCTTTTTCTGTTCATCACTTTGCTAGGAAAGACAACATAAACATAGGCATACTTGTTAAGACTAAATTAATTACAACAAATCTATCCCCATATGATAAAAGCTTGTTTTTCCAACATCCTAATTTTCCTTCAAAACGATTCTCAACAGGGTTCCATTCAGAATTGCGAAGTTTCATTTAGTAAGGAAAGGAACCCAACTCACATCCTAATTTTCCCGAGGTACCTAAACGGTAAGGAACCCAACTCACATCCAAAAATTTCTTTGTAATGTTCTCATGCTTGGAAGCATTTCCAAAACAATATAATCCGCTTTTATGGAAGTTAATCTTAAGACCCGTTAGCTGCTCAAAAAATACACAAAATCAACTTCATGTTCACCGCCTTCTGAAGGTCATGTTCCATGAATAAAATTGTGTCATCAGCATACTGCAACACCCCCTTAACAAGATGAGGTATTAATCCACCCACCTGGCGATTCTCCTTTGCTCTAGCAATTAGGACATCCAACATATCCACAACGATGTTAAATAACATAGGCGATAAAGGATCGCCTTGCCTCAGCCCCTTTTTTGTTTGAGAATAATGTCTAATATCGTATTCACATGAATGCCTACACTTCCTCCTTGTAAAAAATTTTAATGGATCATATCCTTTCATACGAAGTACTTGTTGTAAAAAGGGTCATTTAACTTTATCATATGCTTTTTCAAAATCAATTTTAAATAAAACACCATCTGATTTCTTCCTATGTATCTCATGAATGGTTTCATGCAGCACTACCACTCCCTCAAGTATATGTCGTCCAGGCATAAAGGCTGTCTAAGTGGGTATGATCACCTTGTGAGAAATCACAGTGATGCGATCAATGGCTACTTTTGTAAAAAAAACTAACATTGAGAGGACAAATCGGGCGGTATTGTTGGATCTGAATCGCATTTTCCTTTTTGGGAAGTAGTGTAATGACCTCTGGACAACAATCATCTTAGTCTTTTGGTGCATTTAGAGACACTGAAACGATGTGGTTTTCAACTCTATGAGCCTCGCGGTAGAAACCATCAAGACGAGGATCTGGATGGACTTCGAGCAGTGGCACTTAATTAGGATTTTTAGCTCTGATGTTTTTGGCTTTCTGGAGTCGTTGCCCATGTTGTTGATGGTCGGAGGGTTTAGGTGGTAGGGGAGCTGTCACCCCTATGTTGAGAGTATAAACCGGCTGCCTAGTGGTGTTGACCGTCGGCAGGCCCTCTATATGTTTGGTATACCTTCCATGATGTATCCTAGAAAATTTTATTGAACTAAAGGGAGAAGATGGTACTAACATTGATCCACTTGCATCACTATTCCGGCGAATGGCAGCATATGATGCAAATGCCGTAACTTGGCTATCCTTCCATTGCACGACGACGGACCATCCACTACCATTTTCTTTATTGAACATGTTAATTACAACATTTGCTATTTCTTCAGTTCCAAAAAAAAATGTCGGAAATTTTTCTAGATTTGCATGTATCTATATTCTAAAATGTGTCTATACATATGGACTAATCTGCGACATCATTTTTTGTAATGGGGTGAGTACTTTTATTTATGTTGATACTGTCATTTTAGTCATGTTGGGGAGGGGCAATATTTAGTCAATTAGATATGGCATGGGTACCTATGAAATTTCAGGGTGAGAGCCAAGTTAACTTTGCGTCTTCGGTCCTCACTCACATGTTTGCAACTTTGCATCGTAGGATCGGCGTACTAATTGAGAACACACATTATTTTGTACTTAAATTAAAGGACGGCAAAGAAGCAGCACTGATATTTAAGGAAGCATGTTCATCTTTTTTATTTTTATAGTAGATGATATAACATCAGATAGAGCATATGCATATTGTCAAGTAGCTTCACGTAGAGTAAAGCCATGTTTTATCCCTTCTCTATCTTGCTCCATTCCTAGGAGCGCTCCAGGTGCGCTTAATTAGCTCATGCTCGCGGAATGCTGCAGCAGAAACCAAAACCCACAATGAAACAGCAATTAGAAATGCTACGTAGCAAAATCCTGCCTTTTGTGCTAAATAAACTCTAAAAATAACAAAATCTATTAGTGAGGTAGTACAGTTACGCACGTGTTGCAGTCGAAGTCGAGGGCGAGAGGGAACGGCAGAGGCGAGCCGCAAACCGCCGGGAGGTCGCGGATGGCGTCGTTCTTGAGGCCGTCGAACCCTGTCGCCGCCTCCTTGATGCACTCGCAGACGAACCGCCGCTCTGCCGTCCCTGCCGGCAGCGCCCTGATGCGCTTCACGCCTTGGCAGCACAGTGCGGGCGGCTTGGCCTCCTTGCCGGTCACGTACTCCACGCACGGGAGCAGGTTGGCGTCCACCTCGACGCAGGTCACCGCGCCGTGGCCGGTCACTGCCAGGAACGCTACGGCCAGTGCCGCCAACACGACAGCCGCCGCCACAGTGCCCTTCATCTTCTCTAGCTAGCTAATCGGCGCTTGCTTTGCTTGTGGTGATCGTCTTCTCGATCTTGAGGTGCTTGTGTTGTGATCATGGAAGTGCGGCTTTGGGCCCTTTATAGCGTGGAGATGCATGGTGATCCATGATGCCAGACCCATTAATGCCGTGTGTGTTTGCGTGCCAAGAATGGATGAAATGGTTAGTTTGTTACAACGCCACGGCAGAAGACGATGCAGCCCAGGACAACCTTCTGTAACAGAAGATGGTGCTTGGCAGCTACCATTACATCATGGTTGTTTACCAAGTAATTTGCGTGCATCTGTGAAGCTAGCTCAGTTATTTACTCAGAGATTTCATGCATCAGGAAGATTTGATTAATTACACCTAATTAATGAACGAAAGATCCAGAGGGAGGAGACAGTTGATTATCAAGAAATCATTCTCATTCATCGTAGTATTCCGTAATTGTCAAGAGTGCGTGTGTATTTTCTTCACCATTCTTGTGGTAAGTATACTAGTTATAGGATCCATGCTCTGCTCGAGCTTACTACATCTGTATGCCATGGCTAGGACAGGAGCCGTACATCTGCGGGGGCAAGCGCGGTTGAGCGGCGGCGATGAGCGGCTTGGCCTTGGGCATGGTCATCCCGTAGACTTCGTCTGTGTCGATGTCCTCGCCGTCCAGCGGGGACCAGTCGAAGCAGTGGAAGAGCCTGGCGAGCGCCATGAGCACCAGGATCACGCCCAGCGGCGCCCCGGGGCACTTGCGCTTCCCGGCGCTGAAGGGCAGGATCTTGAAGTCCGGCAGGTGGCTGATCTCCACGCGCCCGCCGTCCGCCGGGAGGTGCCTCTCCGGCCGGAACTCGTCGATGTCGTCCCAGATGCGCGGGTTCCGGCCCAGCGCGTGGGTGTTGATGAAGATCCTCGTCTGCGCCGGGATGTCGTACCCCATGATCGTCGTCGGCTTCAGGGACTCGTGCGGGATCAGGAACGGCCCCGCCGGGTGCATCCGGAAGGACTCCCGGACCACGCAGCGGAGGTAGGTCAGGTGGGGGAGGTCCGACTCCACCACCATGCGGCTGCGGCCAACCACAGCGTCCAGCTCCTCCTGGATCTTACGGAGGACGCGCGGGTTCTTGATCACCTCAGCCATCACCCACTCGTTGGTCACTGATGAAGTGTCAGTAGCAGCAGCGATCATGTCCTGCATATACGCATGGAGGGTTTTGTTTAATCAAAATGTACTACTATGACTTCAGCCTGATTAGCAAGAGACAAATAATGAAATAGCACATGCGAAATCTGAACTTCTATTTAAAAAAAAAAATAGCACATGCTATGTCGACAGAGCACAAACATAAGGAAATGAACTTGAGGGTGTTTATTTAACAGTAAGGATACCTGCATTAAGGCTTTGATCTCCACATCCTCCATGTGCTCCTTCCCATTCTCACCAGGCAAGGAAAGCAGCACATCAACGAAGTCCATCTCTTCTTTGCTATCATCATCAAGGGATGCACTCTTCCTGGCCTCCCTTGCCTTCCTGTGCTCATCAATTATCTTCTGGTGAAAATCATCCACCTTCTTCTCAACCTCCCTCATCTTCTTCTCGCATCCATATGGATCGACCCACCTCCAGGCAGGCAAGTAATCCCCAAGATAGATCAAGCCCAGCAGAAAGAACAGCTCATGGGTGATGTGCATGAACTCCATAGCTTCACCAGGGCCTGCTGACTGCAGCCCAAAGTACTGCTTTCCTAGTAACATCCTCGTCACATTGTTCATTGAGAAGGCCCCGAGCACCTCTCTGAGATTCACAGGCTTCCCTGACTCAGATTTAGCCCATACAAACTGGCAGAGGTGCTCGGCTTCCTCAGCCCGGTGAGCAGCAAATGATTCCAGCCGCTTGGTGGTCAGCAGGTGCTCCATACAGACCCTCCTCATCCTCTTCCAGTTTGGCCCCAGTGGAGCAAGAGCCACATCGCCGCATCCATAGGCAAGGTGAACAGCAGCCAATGTCCGGGGCCGTGAAGCAAACACCTCATCTTGCCGGATAAGTATTTCACGGATGACTTCAGGGTCATCAGTGGTGATGGCATCTATGGTTCCAAGACGAAGATAGACAAGGGGGCCATACTTGGTGCAAAATCGAGCAAAGTCCTTGTGGGGAAGAGGGCTCAGCTGGAGAAGGTTACCAAAGATTGGCCATCTTGGAGGTCCAGGGGGAAGCCTTAGCCTCATCCTGTTGAATCTTCTCCAAAACACTGCAGCAAGGATCCATGAGCATAGGATGATGGGAAGAAGAAACGGATCCATAGATCACAAGATGGAAATTATAGTCGGATTGCAAATGTTGTTCTATTTATGGGATCTCATCAAGCTTACGAATGAAAAAAACTTAGGTGGTAAAGTTGAAGCGAATTGGTTAGAGTATTAGGGTGGTCATGATTCTTGTGCTGATCTGTATGGTTAAACATCTCACCTAACATCATATAATAAGTGTCATGATCTTGACATGACTAAGGTAGTGATGCAGAGAACGGAAAAAATGACTGGGGAAATGTATATATAGAAAAGAACTAGGATAAAATAAAGGTCATCAAACCTGACAACAGATCATGTTTTCACAAAATATATGACTTTTTCCCACTCTTATTAGCAATTTACTCGGCACAAATTCTATTTTTACAAAACTTTCTTGAATTAGGCACGAAGGATTGAAAACATAACATATTTAGCATGCAAATCTTACTCCAACATCTACCATATTGATAATATACGAACAGAGATAAATCATAAGTTTACTGAGGAGAACATGGGGAAATCCATCCTTGTTCCTTCTGAAATACAGCATCTAACTACCTGTTGTACAGCACTGTTCTGGAATGTGTTTCTTCCCCCCTTCTCTCCCATAAGCCTATCTTAAGAGGTTGGGATCGTCTAGTGCTGAAAGGAAAGCTCAATAAGAAATAAGTCACCCAATTTACCTTGGTCATAGTTGTCTTATTCGAATCAGCCTTACGCTTCGCTCAGCGGAGAACCTTGTTGAATTTAAGAACACAGCAGCCAGCAGATCCTTGCTCTTCAGCACTTCTCTATAGCAGATGAGTTGTGCGCATAGGATCCTCGACCTTCCAAGTGCAGTAAAACAGGGACTACACATGATCATGCGACTTCTTTCTGAAGTCATCGCAAATTTCCGTGTCACAACATTGTGTATGCATGCAGACAAGCACAGCATGTCAACAAAATCACATAAACTCTTGGCATTAGAACAGTTGCAGTATAATTTTATGTTCTTGTTCTTGACCTGCCAGTTGCCTACAAATAGAACTCTAGAAGTGTTCATTACCTGTTCTGTTTTATAAGGCCTTATCCTGTATAATAAGGCTATAGCCAGTGTTTTTATTGGCCATGTTGGACAACTGCAAACCTTTTAGACTTGCTTCATCATCCTTCATCCCTGCAGAGGAGAGCATATTTGACAGGACAGTGTAAGCTGTTGCATCACCAGGATCCATCTCAAGAAGCTTTTGTGCTGCTATCTTTGCATAAGTAAGATTAGAATGGAGACTACTAGCACTGAGCAAAGCTGCCCATGCATCAGAATGACCACTCTGGGGCATCGAGTTAATCATTTCCAAAGCTTCAGCAAGGAGGCCTGCACGCCCTAAAAGATCAACCATACATGTGTAGTGTTCAGCATTTGATTCAATGCCATAGACTGATCTCATTGACTGAAAGTAGTTGTAACCTTGTTGAACTAAACCAGCACGTGCACAGCCAGTCAGAATTCCCAAGAATGTCACATGGTTAGGCTTGTGGCCATCATTTTGCATTTTGGTAAAAAGTTTGAATGCATCTTCAGGGAAATTGTGTTGAGCAAATGCTGTAATCATAGAATTTGTAGCGATAAGACTTGGACAGCTAATGCTTGAGAAAACACGATAAGCATCATCCAACCTTCCACATTTTGCATACATCGATACCAAAGAGGTGTGAACAGACGAGTCAAATACCCATCCCATGGTGATTGCATATGCATGAGCTTGCATTCCCTGATTCCACATTGTCAGGCTGGCCAAAGCACTGAGGAGACAACTAAAAGCTATCGTATTAGGTTTGCACCCTCCTTGTGCCATGCGACAAAACCACCTCACTGTACTTACATAGTCTCCATTTGTAATGAGACTAGAAATAACTGCAGTCCAAGCAACCTCATCCTTTCCTGGCATTTGCTCGAAAAGTTCAACAGCCTCCCTCATCCAACCCCTGTTAGCAAACCCAACAACCATCGATGTCCAAGAAACAGCATCCTTCTCAGGCATCAACTTGAACAGCACATGTGCTTCTTCAACCATGTTATGCTGAACATAGCCTGTGATCAATGAGTTCCATGATACTATGTCTTTCCACTTCATGCAAGTGAATACCCTTCTAGCATCAACCATCCAATCAAACCGGGAATACAAGATGATCAATGAACCCCCCAAGTAAACATCTATTTCAGATCCCATTGCTATAATCAAACCGTGAATCTGAATTCCTTCTCTGACAAGGGTGGCCTCGGCACAAGCATCTAGCGCAACTGAGAGTGTCGTTGTATTAACCTGAACACCTGCCCTCTTCATGTCCAGGAACAGCAACAGACCATCTCTGTACATCCTAAGTTTCACATATCCACGAATCATCGAGGTCCACGACACCACATTCCGCTCCGGCATGGCCTCAAACACTTTCCTCGCCTCCAACAAGTGTCCATGCTTGCAGAGCCCGTCGACCACCGCGCTCCAAGATATGACATCCCTCACCGCCATTCCCTCGAACACCCTCATCGCCATGTCAAGCTCCCCAGCCCTCAAGTACCCAGCCATCAGAGCATTTGACCCTACTGGGTCACGCCACTGCTGCGGCATCTCAGCATACACAACCTCGGCCTCACGAAGCATGCCTGCTTTGGCGAGCCCCGAGATCATGGCGCCATAGGACACTGCATTCCTGACCGGCATCTTGCAGAAGAGAGCGTGCGCGGCGGCTGGCCGCCCTGCGCGGAGGTAAACCGAGAGCAGGGCGTTCCAGGACGCTGCGTTGCGGCGGGGCATGTCGTCGAAGACGATGCGCGCGGAGGCGAGGTCTCCGTTGTCGGCATAGGCGGTTAGGAGCGCAGTCCACGAGATGACGTCCCGGCGGGGCATTCGGTCGAACAGCTCCTGGGCGTCGCTCAGGCGGCCGCGGCGGCCGTAGGACGTGAGCAGCGCGTTGAGGTGCGCTGGGTTGGGGCGGCGTGGCGGGGGCTCCTCCTGTGGGATTGCGTGTCGGAGGGGAACGCTGGTGAGAGTGGCGGCGACGGGGGCTCTTGGCAGTCGGAGTCGCAGCGCAGCCATTTTCATGGACCGGGCGGAACCACCGTGTGTGCCCTCCTGGCGGAGAAGGGGCAAGTAAACTTCCCCAAAGTTTAAGGGTCCTGCTATGCGTCCCGGCCATAATTCCCCAAAATTTCCCGATCCCTGACACATGTTCTTAAAAAATTCTAAATCCCGTTCTTTTTACAAACATATTCATTTTTTTATAAATAGTCTCGTTTTTACTATAGCTATAGCTAGAAGAAAATGGTTCGTTTTAGAAAAGAATAAATATACTGGACCTCGTCGAAGAGTTCATCGGAGATCTCGCCTGTGACCTTGTAGCAAAATAAATATCCTAATGTAGCAAAACTGACTTCGCCGAAGACATCGCCAGAGACACTCGCCAGAAAAAATGTCGCCGGAGACTTCATAGCAAAATATTTACACTATTGTAGCAAAATCACAAAAAACGGTTGTAGCAAATATTTTTTCTAATGTAGCAAAGGATACATCGTCGGAAACATCGCCGAAGACTCTCGTCGGAGACCTCGTAGCAAAACCGTAGAAATCAGTTGTAGCAAAATAATAGTACGAAAGTAGCAAAAAAAAATATAAATATATAGCAAAAAACACACTAAGGTAGCAAAACGCTCCTAGCAAAGAGAGCGAGCTTGGTGACCAGCTTGTAGCAGAGCGCCGTCGCTATTGTAGCAGCGCGCCCTGCCGCTATAGCAAGCGCCGTCGCAACTATAGCATAGGGGCCAAGCCAAGATGTTTGTAGCATCGCCGCCGGCCACAAGCCGGACCCCTAGGGAAGCTCGTGTGGCAGGCGGAGATGCGCGGCGCAGGACTGGCAACAGCGGAGGCGCGCGTGGACATGAGCTGAAGCACTGCGGTGGCGCGAGCAGCAGGCGCGCGGCGGTGGCGCGAGAAGCAGGGCCCGGAGACGTGCGGTTGGGTGGAGATCAAGAGAAGAGCAGCGGCGAGTTGCATGCCATGCGAGGCAAGGAGGAATCGCGGGCAGCTCCAGTGCGTTCACGTCGTGGGGGGAGACGATGACTCTCGGAAAGGAGAAACAGATAAGAATGACCGGGTCGTGGGTAAGACCCTGGCGGACTATTTTCTCTAGACACGAAAACGCCACGCGTCAGGCTAAGAAGGAAGAGGATGGGAGGCGAGCGATCCTCCAGGGGGATTGTATCGTTTTCCAAAGTTTAAGGTTACATAATGGCCAGCTTTTGGTTTCGATGAAAAACTTATACTCCCTTCTTCATCTAGAAATAACTGACTTACCTTTTGTCTTAGATTCGATTTTTAGTACTCCTAGATATATTCATATTTGATAAACTCATTTCAGTTATTTCTGAACGAAGGGAGTACATACTTAAATTGATCATGTAAAACCATCTCACTCTGGAAATATTTTTAGCGCCCCTGGAAATCCTCCCCGCATCACTATATGCCCATTTCCCCCACCAAACTGAGGGTGCCTCGCTTCCGCACTAAAAACTTGGCGGGCGAAACCCACACCCTGCCGCAGCTGACTCTTCTGCCGCCCGCATCTTCGATCCCACATTGACCCATCCCCCTTTTGTCGGTGTCGGCTGCCAAGGTTGCTATCATGGATGTGTCGATGGCGGCCGATTGGTCCATGTCATAGACCTTGGCTTGTTGATTTGGCAGCCTCGGAATCACACTTGCCTCTCCTCCGACAATCTTCAAGGGACGGGTCTGAATCGAGCAGCGTTGGTCGTCAAGGTCGCCGCAACAATAGACCATCTCTGTATTTACCTAGACACCGGTCTTCCTCATGTCTAGGAACAACAATGTACCATCTTTATACATCCTAAGCTTCACATATCCACGAATCATCAAGGTACGCGACACAATATTCTTCTCCGGCATGGCCTGAAACACCTTCCTCGCCATGGATGAGGTTTTACTTCGATTCCCTCGGTGTAGATTTTAATCTTTGAAATTTGTAGATAACCCTAAGCAAGCAGTTTTTCTTTGAGGATTCATCATCGTCATCCCATCATTGGGATATTGAAGACTTGCTCTTCGACGATGATATTGATAAAATGATCGTCATCCTCGCCATGAAAGAGCTCGAGGCTAAAAAGAAGTCGCAATGGCAAGGATCAACGGTCGACCGTCTTTGCATTCCTTGGAACCGTTCGGTCGGTGCTCATGCAAGAGTATTTCACCGCGATACCACATATCCGTTCAATCTCTTCCGTAGGCGCTACCTTATGCGCAAAGAATTGTTTGTGAAAAATAGTAGAAGCATGCAAGGTCAATTCTCGTTTTTTCACTCACCAAAGAAATGTTGCATGGCTCACTACTAGGAAAACCTTCATCAGTTGCGCATCCATTTTGGCCTTATGCGGCACATATGGGATGCGTCACTGATGAGAACTTCTGCGACGCATTTAGAAATTCGTCACAGAAGTCATGATACTTTTATGGCGCATTCTGCTGTATGCGCCACATGTCGTTGTTCAGTAGCGTATTTTGGCAAATGCGCCACAGAAGTTGTATGCGCCAGAGAAGATTATTTGCATGTGCCACATGTGTGTATTTCACGTATTAAAAAACAGTATTATTCCATAATCAGGTGTTATACAGGTATTATACACGTATTATACACATAGCAGTAGAAACGATAGATTTCACTTAGTATATGAAAACAAACATAATATAAACACGAATATAGTGTCATCACACTACTTAGAGCCCGATCGAGGTACACAAGTGGTCATCATATTATAATACAAGTGACAAGTGGCGAATATTTATACCAGTGTTGGTACAAAGTTCACCATCTCACGTTACAAATGAAGTGGTCACCGCCTACACTAGAATCAAACAGAATACAACCGTGATGACGGTGAGCAAGAGCAAGAGCACTAGGCACTAGCAATATCTTCATCCGGTTCTCCTTCCACGGGTGGTTCCTCCACTTGGCTACCGCCTTCTCTCAAGTCGCGTATCCTTTGTAGCTATTGCCGCTGAACTTGTTCACCTGTTTCTGACAGTCCTCCCACTCATTGTAGACTCCTGGAGCCCAACCCTTGTACACCACGTGTCACTTCGTCATCTCTATAGATAAGGAATATTAGTAAATCATGCAACAGAAAGAACTAAATTGGTTCACATGCATATATGTTCACATAAACTAAAGCAAAATATCAGTAAACATAAAAGAGAGCACATCGATCCCAATCATAGAAGCTCGACGACAACAACCACAATAGTGAAGTTTACGACATACGACCATAGCAGTATAGTTTGTGACACAACACTACACGCAGACATCTATGATAATTTTAGGCGCACACATCGATCAATGAGAACTACTAACGCTTGGCTTTGGAAACGATAGATAGCCATCCTTCGTCATCCATGTCCTGTTGTCACCCTGCTTACGAAGAATATTTTCAATCTACCTCTTAGTCAACCCTTTGTTGTGTTTTAGGATCCCTCCCCTTGTGTTGACATCTTCCACGATGATTTCCGACAACTTAACCTGGATGCGATGGAAGTTCTCTAAGATCGTCATCGTCGGATTACGCCAAATTTTTGGCCCATGCTCGGAGACAAGATGGCAGAGTTAGATTCTGGCAATCCCAGACAAACCCTTTAAGGTGATGCATGACGTAGAAGGCCTCCTTGGCGCTGCCAATAGTCGGCTCCTTGACGCAGGGGAACTCGATCACGTGCTTAAACACGTGTTTTCCAGTGTTTAAACATTCCCCTTATTGACAAAGGGGCATCCCTTTCTAGCGTAGCCCTCGAGATCCTCATTCAGAACACCCCTTATTCTGGTGTATTCTTTCTTCTTCTTATTACTCCTCGAGTCGAAATACGTTGCTAGAGAGTACTTCGTGGAAATGACGACAAGTGTGTAGTATTTGTCTCTACACAACACGATTGAAACGGGATGTTGGAAAAGGGCAAAGGAAGAAAGCTATAAGAAATCCTAAGTTACCAATGCTAGCGGGTGTGTGTACTTACTCGGGAAAGAAAGGCAAAAGAAGCGTGTTCGTCCTCTTGTGGTCCACCATGAACTTCTCGAGGTACGCCGTCGCCATGGCACGAGTCTCTGATCCTTCTCTCAACTGGTTATCATGCATGTAGTAGGGATCCACTATTGCGATGTAGGGGGTTTGCTCTCTCTTGATCTTCATCGCTAGATTGAGCGCGAATAGGCGGACCATGTTATAGTCTATCCATTTCGAGAGAAATAGCTTGAAGACGTCCTCGTGAGCTATGAAGAACACGTCCGCGGGGGCTTCATGGACGAAGTCCTAGTCTGATGGCATCTTGATAGTGAAAAACGGGTAATTTGGATCGTTTTCTTTAAGAAGCATGCCCTCTAGTGTCTTGATACCATCACTCAAAGCGAGCATATGTCCACGAGCAAGGCGAAGCAGCTCTGGAGTCAGTATCGCTTCACCGGCTACATGCGTTCGGGGCAAGCCATCCTCACGGGCTGGTACGACGTCATGCTTAGACCGGATTCTCTTCGGAGAAGGTTGGCTCTCGGCTTTCTTACCTCTCTTCATGTGCTTCTTCATCTTCTAAGCAGGCTCCTCCACTGGGATGCTAAGTGCTCAACGGCCTCCTTTTAGAGTGTGCCAAGGCTAAAGACAAAGCAGCTTTCTCGTGTTGATCGGCGGCCAGAGGTGTCTCTTGAGAAAAACCACGAAAGACCAGGCGTTGCATGCATGTAGTGGGACATCCACCTTGACTGTCACGAGCGACGAAGGGTTCTTCATCCATAGAAGGCATGTGCAATCCTTTGTCGGCGCCGGTGTTGATGAAGTCATCGATGTTGACAAATTCTTCATCATCTTCGTTGTTTCCACCATGTGGTGATGGTGGTGGCGGGGGCGACGGCGACTGCGGTGTGACGGCTTCGCCTTGGGGCAGCCCACACGCTCCCAACAGTTGTTGGTGGCGACTGGTGGTGGCGACGACGACGACTGTCTTCCTAGGTGGTGGCCGGACGATCGAGGTGGTACCGGTGCGCCCCACAAGACGAATCTGGGTATTCGGCCATGTCAAGGACCAGTCGTGGCATTTTGCAAGGGTCTTGTGTTCGTTGGCTCCCTGAGGTTGAAAGGAGGGTCCATGTCATCGCACCCTAGCAACACCCGAGCAATCCGGACCCTCATCACAGCATCTTCAATTGGATTGTTGTGCATCGTGCGGTTCACCGGTTGTATGACAACATCCTTCAACTCGCTGCCGACAACTTTGTGGAGTAGTACACAAGTAGCATCCTGAGTCAAAACATATATGTTGGGCATCATGATCGAGGTGGCAGTCACCAAAGGCGCATAAAGGAGATGAAGCGGAGTAACTAATTAGTTACCTTGGTGAGGGCGTTGAGCTCGGCTAATGTCGAGACACGGCCGGTGCCGGCGGCAGGCCTATCATCAGCATTCTCCCGCGGTGATGCATTATGAAGCACCGCTGCCGCCGGCTGTGGCTTGGTATTTTTGGCGGGAGCTGCAGGGGCAGCTGTGCGACCAGCTCTTGTGGCTGCGCCACGGCGATGGTGGCCGGCGGGGTCACCAAGTCCGGCGACGTGTTAAAGTTGATGCTCGGGTTGCTACCGTTGAAGCTGGGAAGCTGTATCAGCCCCTATCGACCTGCCGCATTCCAAGCAGCTAGCCCCTCGAACAACCGAGGGGGGTGATCGCGCGAAGCTTCTCTTCCATTAACATGTCCACCGTTTCCTCGTCCACTTTTTCCTCTAATGTCTTCACGTTCAACTTCAACTCTTCAACCTCGGCTTTATCTTGAGCCGCCGACTGGTTCTTCCTCTCGCTTCTCTTCTTTGTGTCCTCTTTGTAATACTCAGCAAATTTCATGCTCGTATCGAAGTCGAACACACGGCCAGGTGATTTTGGCGGCAAATTCTTATCCCTCTTCTGGTAAGCGTTCGTCGCCCTATTGAAAACCATGTCTCATGGCTCCGCCGTCGAATCCTGGGACGACAAGTCACCAGTAGCGTTCAATTCCTTCTCCTGCAGAGAGACAAGGAGAAGTGAACCCATGCATTTAGATTCTTGGCTTAATTATTTTAATTAGAAACTCTTGAGAGAGCCGCGGTAAATTCCTTACCAGCTCGTCCTCAAAGGCCTTCACCTCCGGGTCATCGGTGACGAACTCCCTGTAATCGGGACCAGGTAGTAGCGGGCTCGGACAAAGTTCCTTAGCTGCAGGTCCGTGATTTTATGCCATGCGTTCTCTTTACCCAGGCGTTCAATCTCGGCGTCCTCCTTGTCACAAATGGGATGTTTCCCACTGTATCCGCCGCTTCCAAGCCGGTGGTTACCTATGTTCTGCTCTCGCATATTCTTTCCCCACTCAGTCCATGCTTTAGAGTCAGCGGTATTTAAGTCCGCCTTGAATATCTTGAACTTTTCTTCTTCGAGCATAGGATTTTTCCTACTTATAATCTCCCAGCTTTCACCTTTGTCAATGATGTTCTTTACCCGGATTTTCCAGCTACTCATCTTTTTCAGTGCTAGTTTGTTCACCGGGTTATTTCTCTCCATGTTTCTGAACTGCTCTGGGAATGTGTATCGCTTGTGAAGCTTCTTAAGGAGGTTCTTGACCAAAGCCCGATTGGCAGCACTTCGGATGTACTTCGTGTTGATAAACATGCTTTCCAGGATGATGCACCTGAGTTGCATGCCGTACCTGCTGGCAATCGACATAGGAGCAATGGGTTGGCCACTTTCTGTTAACTCATCATAGACGTTGGCGAGCACTTGCGGCTTCCGATACTTAATATCCTTCTTCTTCTTCTTCTGTAAAGCGGCCGGGCATCCTCTACCGCCATCCGTGCGCTCATCGCCATCGGTGGTGGTGTCACCCTCCTCCCCGCCTTCACTAGTTCTAGCGTAGTCGTCGTCCCCCTCGTAATCTGGATCTCCCTCGTTGACCCCAGCACCTCCGACGACGGTCGCCGCTGGTGGTGTCATTCTCATCTCCTCCTCGGCCTCCTCATGCTCTTGGGACGCCCCCCAGAACGAATTGTTGGCCTCTCGGGATTGATCCTCGACGCTCATGTGCTTAGAAGGGCTAGCCTCGTCGTTGGTCGACATGTTTGCACTTTATTAAAAAAAGAGGCAGAAAAGTTAGCAGAAATATTGATCAAAAAATCGGCATGATCTTTGCTAATTTTTGGACCTACGAGTGTCCATTTCTCAACCGAAACGAAAGTGAATCAATACTTCGGGAGAAATAGGCAACTCAATTGAAATCCCTGCAATAAAAAATAGACCCAGCCCCAGTGACGACCCCATTGAACTCATCCATCATCATCCATCACAACACCATCTCATTCACAAAAGAAACTAACTCTGCAGCACCATTTAATAACATGTAAAGCAATAGTAGTACTAGGAAACAAACATGGTGCTGCTGCTGGCTAGAATTTCTGGTACCTAGAAACAAACAGTAGTACTAGGAAACAATCACAATAAGACTAAAAAGTGCACTACAACATGTAATAAGATATAAAGCAGCAGCAACACCATCTCATTCACAAAAGAAACAACTCTGGTTCTTAATATGATAGGAAAATCATATAAGGAAAACATGGTCTAACTGACTGTGCTATATAATACTAAAGCAGCAGTTGTAGGGTTCGCAACATAGAAAACAAAAAAATTCCTACGATGGGAACAACTATGTACCAAGATCTATCTACTAGATACAAACAACGGGCGGATGTATATCCGTAGATAACATACCCTTGAAGACCGACAAAGCTTAACGAGTCCAAACTCGTGGTTGATGTAGACGATCTCTTGCCGATCTCAAGATCGAGAGGAAGTCCTAGCGCCGCAAAACAGCAGCGCATCCGTGCTCGCACACACGTTCGAGGCACCGAGCTACCTCCGCCTCCTCGCTCCAGCGATGCAGCGGAAGCACAACTCTTTCTTGCCGAATAGCCACCGGGAACATGTATCTCGCTAGTCCGAGACCATGGGGGATAAATTATAGAGGGGGAGAGAGATCCTTCACGAGGAGGTGTTAGTGAGAAGTGAGGAGAGGGGCTCCTTATATAGGGGAGGGGGGCAGCCCAAGGGGGCATGGCCGCCGGCCATGGAGGGTGCCCCCACCTCTCCCTCCTTCATGTGGGTGGACACTCCACTCACAAAATGCTCCTTCAATTTTCTCCACTCAAAATCCCACTCAAATTCCCATTAAATTTCCACCAAATTTAATGCAAACTCTCATTAAATAAAATTCCTTTTATTTATTCAGAATTTTGTCAATTACTTTAATGACAAACATTCACATATAACCCCTTGCTAGTATTTCATTTCACATGCAGAAACACTTTCTGCAATTTCACCCGAAAACCCGTTTCGGTATCTAGTGAAATAAATTCCTGCGCTTGTTATTCTTTTCGGCATGAAACTTTTGGTCCAATTGGATGTCGGTGTCTCTTAAGTGTGTCACCCTACGGTTCGTGAATAATGCGGACATGATCGAGACCCCTCTCGGATCAATAATCAGAAGCGGGATCTGGAGACCCATACTGACTCCCACACATTCAACGTTGACTTTCTTGTGATCATCGGAACCTTTTACGCTAGTATCTTAATCCTTTTATTTCGCGATATATTACATGTCCGAGATTCGATCATCGGTATCTCTATACCTAGTTTGATCTCGTTACTGACATGTACTCTTTTCTCGTTCTAGTGATATAACATTCTAGTGATCAAATCACTTGCTTGCAAGCTAACCAATGTGATATCACCAAGAGGGCCCAGAGCATATCTATCCGTCATCGGGATGAACAAATTCCACTCTCGATCCATGGGCCTCAACATAACACTTTAGTAGTTCTGAAGCCATCTTTATAATCACCCAGTTACGGTGTGACGTTTGATGTTATCAAGAAACTCTTCCGATGTTAGTGATTGACATGATCTCATGGTCTAAGGATTAGGATCACTTTGTAAGTTGTTATAGCAATATAAACTCAATGACTTTGATCGTAATGCTATACTTCGGATGAATGTTCATCACACCATTACACTAATGTTGTGACCTCGTTATTAACAACATCCAATGTCCATGATCAGGAAACCTATGATCATCTTGTTAATCAACGAGCTAGTTTATAAGAGAGGCATAACTAGGAACTTCCTTTTATTTATTAAACACACATGTATTAACGTTTCCATATTAATACAATTGTAGCATGTAAAATAAACATTCATCATAAACAAGAAATACGATAATAACCACTTTATTATTGCCTCTCGGGCATATTCCCTTCAGTCTCCCACTTGCACTAGAGATAATAATCTAGTTTGAAAACTTTTCATATTGAACACCTATGGCTTTCTGGTGTTCCATATACGCAATTGCAAGTGGTTAACATAATCTACGGATCTGACATTTCAGGTCCTTGTGTATTTGCATGTCTTTGCATCTTTACGCATCACTCATTCTCTAATGAGATGGCATTGTATAAATTTCGTCTTTGGTGAGACCTTTAGTTACTTGGGGTTAAATCATGTCGATACTATTGTAGTACAATATATCTTTAGTGTTAGCCCGTTGCCAACCACACCTTAGTTTGATAACAAACTAGTTGACACAAATTCCCTCCTTTGCTGCTACTATAGCAGTCATATACTTAGCCTTTTGTTGTAGTATTCGTCACAATGTCTTAACTTTGGAATACATCCAAATCCATCATGGAAACTCCTTTCCATTTCATTGTTCCACTCATATTTTAAATTGAGATAAACTTAATTTGTATCTTGTGACAAAACTAGTATCAATGTAACGCTTTACAATGAACTATTTGTAATTGTTTGTCACCTCTACACTACTATATTCTTAGTTCTTCCAAAAGATCATAAGAATATCCTCACTATCGTCCAATGATCATTTTATGATTCATTCTGGTATATGCTCATAACATTTAGAGCATAGGACATATCTGGATGTGTACATATCATGGTATGATTGATCAAAACATTCTTGTGATTTTACTCATCAAGTGTCAAAGCACTTGAATCTTGTTTCACTTATCAAGTGTCGATACACTTGAATCTTGATTCAATTCCTTTCCATGCGACAAGAACCGTTTCTTGTCGTTTCTATATTAAACTCCTTCAATATCTCATATATGTACGTTTGGCACAACCATATTAGCATCACAGTCTATCCACTATAGACATTCATGCTAAATATTCGGGTTTTGCCTAAGTCTTTCATCAAAATGAAATTATTAACCTTTGTCAATAAAAGATTACATCATTTCTAATCAACAAGATGTCCTCCACATAATGTATTAGAAATATGTCTCAGCGCTCCCACTTAATTTCTTGCAAATGCAAGCATCTTCATCGTCTCCTGATGAAAACTCTTTTTCATCACGGTGAAGATTCTAACTCCGCGATGCTTACTTGAACCATTGAAGTTTGCATGCCCTTTTTAGCATCCTTTAAATTAACAAAACCCTTTGGATCGTGTCATGTACACGTCCTAGGTAACCATTCTATTAGAAGAACTTTGTTTTGTTTATTTATCTACCATATAACAAATTATATGTAGTGGTTGCTACTTTAATCCGTCCAGAATAAATATCGCTATGAAAGATCAAATCTTGTCATAGTCAACTCCTTGAACATTGTCGTAAAATACTTTATGACATGTCGACTATTTCATAGATGTGAAACATCCATGTCTGTTTCTTTATAGATCCAAATACGACCGATAGGTTTTTACACCTTTCCGGAGGGTCTTCTAAGTTCAAAACTTGATTTCTCGTGTATGGAACTATCACGGATTTTATGGCTTCAAGCCATTTGACGGAGTCAGGGCCCATCATCGCTTCTTTGCATGTAGTCGGTTCATCATTATCAAACAATAATGATTTACTCTCAAATCTTAGCATTTGATTGTTTATCCGACTAACTTAGTTCAATAAGAACTTAGATCTTCGTGACCACAACCTTTGAGGCACATAAGCTATGAGCATTATGGCTGCCTCCGGAACAATTTCCGGTGCTGCGCAACTCAGCACATTTAGCTAAGGTTCGTTAACCTTATCAAAGTTCTATTGTCCTCCCACTTAACTTTTACGAAAATTCCTTCTTCAAGAAACTTCACGTTTCAAGCGACAAACCCTTTTGTCCTTGGTGTTATGGAGGAATAACCAATTGTTATTCGAAATAACCTATAAAGACATGCTCATCCGACTTCGGTTGTAAACATCTTACTTATGTTTAGTATACCAAAATTTAAGAAATGTCAACTTGGGTTTTACCCCAAACCATAACTTCCATGGTGTCATTTCAACGGATCAAGATGGAGCTCTTTTCAGTGTAAAAACGATAGTCTCTAAAGCTTTAATCTTTTAAAACATAATGGCAGTTTTATAAATAACACCTTTGATCCAACCATGTCAAACAAGGTTTCATTACAAATCTCAAACACTCCATATTCCTATGGTGTTTCGGGATATGTAAATCTAGGTGTTTTGCTAAACTTGCAACTCAAATAAATCCCTTTATGATAAAATCATAATTCATTTATTTTCTTGTTACACTTGTAACTCAAACAAATCCCTTATGATAAAATCATAAACCATTTATTTTCTTGTTACAGTGATTTTCACTTCATCTTGAAAGTCTTTGAACGTTTTCAAATATTTCATACTTCTTTCTCATTAAGTGAACATTCACTCAAATTTCCGGAGAAAGCATATGAAGTTGAAATCCATCGCTTAGGACTATACATAATGGACTACATGCATCGATATGTATAAATTCCAACATTTTAGTCGTTCGTTCTTCTTTGGCCTTTGAACGAAGTTTCAATTATCCCGAGGAAAGTCTCACAAGCGTCACTTGATCAAATCAAAGACTCCAAAAATCCATGAAAATGGAGATTCTTCATGTTTTCTTTCCAATATAATTTAAACAGCGATGTCACTTCGTAAGTGATCTTTCAATCATTTGTCTTGCGACATTTTAGCATTAGGTTTTATGGATGTGATTTCCCCAACTAGATTTGTAAATCATCCATCTTATATGGAATACGGTAATTATTTGAACAACCTTTGTTCTCATAATACCTGATTTAAATAACAATTATTAAAACAAATCTTGAAGTCAAGCTTTGATGTCAACGAGAAATACAAACAACGGTTTGTTTGTTTTCGATGAACATCATCACATATTCTCTTGCTAGTTACTTAGGCCATTGTGGTTCATAAATTGCGTCGTTCCATATGAAATTTCATACCAACCAATTCGGTATCCAATACCCAAGAACCACATTGTTTAACAAGCAAAGAATACAACCATAACATGTATATCATATATATATACCTAAATTGGATATTTCCAATCTTTTCTTTTCTGCCAAATATATTTTATAGATTCTCTTTCAGCATTTCCTTTTCCTTTTTAAAAGAATCTATCAACATCAAAAGTGGCGCCATATACATGAAACATAGTCCAAAGCGTGTATATTCAAATAATAATACCTTTGTACTTGCACATTGAAGTTGATCACCATCATCAAAATGATCGGTATTCTTTCAAAATCCATTCTTTAGTAATCTTTTAGTGTAGTAAACACTTTATATACATCTTCTATTCATCCTTATCATGACGACTTCCATGATCAAGCTACTATAGCTTATAAAGGCGAATCGTGAGTATAACATTACTTTCCAAAACCCTTTTGGATGATTAGGATGTCTAGCATCTTCAACCTTCGTAAATTCTCATCCAATATGAGAACATACATTATACTCTATCATATTGCAACAAAAACATTGTTTTAGATATTATTATATCTGCCACACATGATGGTTTCTGAAACAATTCTTCAAGCTCCTAGATAAACTTGATATTAAAACAATCAAGAATCGTGGAGGCAAACATGATACTTAAGATACTAACACTGGAATTGTTACTCTCGATTTAATACCAATTATTAAATTTCACTTAGTAAATAGAGTTTGCTGAACGTTTGCAATAGGACTTTAAACTTTAGATTGACACTCAACACAATACGATACCAGTTCGTAAAGTATATATCCAGAATTCTATAGTTCTATTATCTCAATTACAACTATGCATAAGGTGGTGAACGAATGTCAATGACTATAACAAATTATGCAAATTCACTTTTATTTAATTTATGATAAATTGAGTTCTACTAATCCAAATTAGAAATAAACTCCCACTCAAAAACGACACCCCTCGTGTCTTTTTGGTGATTACATGAACCAAATCCACTACACCAAGTCCGATCATCACGTGAGTCGGTGTAGCTTCAAAGGCGAGCATCCATATGGTCATCATATCAAAACATATGACTCATGCTTAACCTTTCGGTCCATGTTCCGAGGCCATGTCTGTACATGCTAGGCTCGCCAAGTAAGAACCTTAGTATTCGCGTGTGTAACTGTCTTACACCCGAGATATGCTCGTGGATTCAAGTACACCCGATCATCACGTGATGTCTTGAAGCGACGAAACATTGTCGATGCATACTTAAGTAAGAACACATTCTTATCTTGATATCTAAATGAGGGATCATCTTATTATGCTAATAAAACGCCAAAACAAGCAATATAAGATGCAATCAAAACATCACATGTTTATAAGTGAAATGATATGGTTCCCGCATATGATCTCCATCATGTGCACCGTGGTATGATCTCTATCATATCTTTATGTGTAAGGCCAAGGTCTATGGAACTTACACGCTATGTGTGTTGTAAGAGTATCATCTCATACTTCTACTTACAACATCACCATATCATAACACTAGCCCAGCAACAATCTAAACTAGACGCCTCTAATTTATCCATTGCAAGTTTTACGTGGCTTAGGGCTTTCGAAGATAGAACCGTTCTTACCTACGAACATGAACCACAACAAGGATAACCAAATTGTTGACAACTCGTTGCAAATTAGATATTGACTATAGTAGGAGAGACAGACACCCGCTAGCCACTTATGCAAAACTAGTTGCATGTCAAGCGTGGAACAGGTCTCATGTGCGAGGACATGTAAAGTTTGTCCGGGCCGCTTCATCCCACTATGCCACCAATATCTAAAGTACAACTAAGAAGCAATAAAATGATCATCATCGCCCATATACTCATATGTGTACTACCCGTGCAAAGTATCTACGCATAGATCCGGCTCTGATACCACTGTAGGGTTCGCAGCATAGAAAACAAAAATTTTCCTACGATGGGAACAACTATGTACCATGATCTATCTACTAGATACAAACAACGGGCGGATGTATATCCATAGAGAACATACCCTTGAAGACCGACAAAGCTTAACGAGTCCAAACTCGTGGTTGATGTAGACGATCTCTTGCCGATCTCAAGATCGAGAGGAAGTCCTAGCGCCGTAAAACAGCAGCGCATCCGTGCTCGCACACACGTTCGAGGCACCGAGCAACCTCCGCCTCCTCGCTCCAGCGATGCAGCGGAAGCACAACTCTTTCTTGCCGAATATCCACTGGGAACATGTATCTCGCTAGTCCGAGACCATGGGGGGTAAATTCTAGAGGGGGAGAGAGATCCTTCACAAGGAGGTGTTAGTGAGAAGTGAGGAGAGGGGCTCCTTATATAGGGGAGGGGGGAAGCCCAAGGGGGCATGGCCGCCGGCCATGGAGGGTGCTCCCACCTCTCCCTCATTCATGTGGGTGGACACTCCACTCACAAAATGCCCCTTCAATTTTCTCCACTCAAAATCCCACTCAAATTCCCATTAAATTTCCACCAAATTTAATGCAAACTCTCATTAAATAAAACTCCTTTTATTTATTCAGAATTTTGTCAATTACTTTAATGACAAACATTCACATATAACCCCTTGCTAGTATTTCATTTCACATGCAGAAACACTTTCTGCAATTTCACCCGAAAACCCGTTTCGGTATCTAGTGAAATAAATTCCTGCGCTTGTTATTCTTTTCGGCATGAAACTTTTGCTCCAATTGGATGTCGGTGTCTCTTAAGTGTGTCACCCTACGGTTCGTGAATAATGCGGACATGATCGAGACCCCTCTCGGATCAATAATCAGAAGCGGGATCTGGAGACCCATACTGACTCCCACACATTCAACGATGACTTTCTTGTGATCGTCGGAACCTTTTACGCTAGTATCTTAATCCTTTTGTTTCGCGATATATTACATGTCCGAGATTCGATCATCGGTATCTCCATACCTAGTTTGATCTCGTTACTGACATGTACTCTTTTCTCATTCCCGTGATATAACATTCTAGTGATCAAATCACTTGCTTGCAAGCTAACCAATGTGATATCACCGAGAGGGCCCAGAGCATATCTATCCTTCATCGGGATGAACAAATTCCACTCTCGATCCATGGGCCTCAACATAACACTTTAGTAGTTCTGAAGCCATCTTTATAATCACCCTGTTACGGTGTGATGTTTGATGTTATCAAGAAACTCTTCCGGTGTTAGTGATTGACACGATCTCATGGTCTAAGGATTAGGATCACTTTGTAAGTTGTTATAGCAATATAAACTCAATGACTTTGATCGTAATGCTATACTTCGGATGAATGTTCATCACACCATTACACTAATGTTGTGACCTCGTTATTAATAACATCCAATGTCCATGATCAGGAAACCTATGATCATCTTGTTAATCAACGAGCTAGTTTATAAGAGAGGCATAACTAGGAACTTCCTTTTGTTTATTAAACACACATGTATTAACATTTCCATATTAATAAAATTGTAGCATGTAAAATAAACATTCATCATAAACAAGGAATACGATAATAACCACTTTATTATTGCCTCTCGGGCATATTCCCTTCAGCAGCAGCACCACTATTTAGCTGACAGGAAAATCAGTGAATCAACAACAACACCACTATGTTGTTTTTTGAATTACAGTAGTTTTTTGAATTTTGAATTTTCTACATGCATAATTCTCTTACAAATGTGGTTTGCATGAATCATGGACTATAAAAGAACAGTAACATTGAAAATAGCAGTACATGCATAATTCTCTTACAAATGTGGTTTAAATGTAGGAACTATTCTCCTAACTGAAAATAACAGTAACATTGAGTCATTGACTGCTTAGTTCAACTAACTAAAGAGCAGCATGACTTGGGTTTGGTCGGAACCTATAGAGTGTTTTTTAACGAACCATTGTGACCGAATGTTCAGTTAGTGTCTTTTTTCACAGTTGGCACTAGATGTTCTTCGCCACTTCTATTCCCAGATGCGGCCAATACTTAATATAAGTGGACTGATAATGTGAGATAGTCTAGAAAATACCAACCACCAGCATCAAGTAATAATGTTTAGCACATGGATTTTGCCTCATCAAACATACTACAAGCTACTAGATAACTGGTAGAAATTAACAAAGGGATTTTGCCTCATCAATTAACTGCATATAAGTTTGCAGTACACATATTAACTGGTAGAAATTAATAATGGTTAGCAGATGCAGTACACAATATTAACTAGTAGAAAAGTGCATGTTGAGATAAAAAAAGGAAGTGTTGTAACCTTTCATTAAAGGCAGCACACAAACATGATCAAATAGGAAATAAGGCTTGCTTCCTTTAAAAAAGATGCTACATTGGGTAGGTTAATCTTGGCAGTGTTGTCTAAACAACACTGTGCTACTAGAAGTGCTAGGATCATGCTGAGAACCAACAATGTGCTACTAGCAGTGCTAGGATTTGCCTAATCAATCTACAGAGCATGCCTAGGAACACTCTTGCACGGGCTAACTTGATAGGGGTGTCTAACTACAGAGCATGCCCAGGAACCCTAATCAATCTATAGAGCATGCCTAGGAACCCTAATCAATCTACATAGCATTCCCAGGAACCCTAATCAAACTAGAGAGCATGCCCAGGAACCCGAACTTAACATGCTACAATCAAACTACAGGGGTGGCTAACTTGTTAGGCTATAATAAAACTACAGAGCCCTAATCAGCAGGAGCATGACGAAATTCAGAGATGATGTACCTGCGGTGGAGAGATGGCGCGGGATGGGGAGGTGGCCGTGGCGGCGGTGCTCCTGCTACGGGACGGACTCCTCCTCTACAGGCTCCTCCTCCACGGGCGCCGACGGTGGTGCTGGCCTCCTTATCCTCCTAGGTCACGCGCGGGACGGGATCCTCCTCCATAGGCTCCGACGGCGGCGATGGCTGGCTCCCTCCCTCACAGGCTCCTTCTCCACAGGCTACGATGGCGGCGACGGCTGGCTGGCCTCCTCCTCCAATGTGTGCGGGTGGTGCTAGGGTTCATCGTGAGGCACTAGGGTTCGTCGGGCGCGGGCACGGGGATGTGGATTTGGGGAAAGGTTGGAATGAAGTGGGGAAGGGGAAGGTCGAACCGTATTTTGTCTAAGTGTGAAACTTCTGTGGCATATTCCTACGATATGCGCCATAGAATGTCCAACTTCTATGGTGCATATGGTAGGAATGCGCCACAGAATATGTGCGCTTGGTCCAAAAGCAGTGCGGCGTTCTAGTTTGCATCAAACACTCACCTAGCCTAGTGGTCACATGTCCTGACTCTAAACCTGGGCAGCCCAGGTTCAAATCCTAGCTGTCTCAGACTTTTTTCCTTATTTAATTTTTTTAATTATGTGACAAATATATTTAATTATGTTATATTAAAACAAGCAAGAACAAATATATATATGTTACAAATATATTTAAAACAAGAACATACCTATACGGATATCACGATATATGTTTTAGTCTCTAACTAATACACAAAAAAGTCACACGTCGTCATGTGATGTGTCGAGCTAGCCTCTCTTCACAATCGTCTTGCCCTTTTTCTTCGCGGTTGAATACTTTAGCCCGGGCACTATGAGATTTCTTCTCATGAACGGACAACCTTTAGTAGGTAGTGTGGTCTTCCTTCTTACTATAGTAGTAGGCATGTTGAAGTACTTGTCGAATTCCTCTTTGATCTTCGGATCGCCGTTCTTGTTGAAGTCTTGCTCGTTGGTGGATCCTTCCATTCCGATGATGCTCCTATTTCCCCTCCTCACTACAACACGACTAGGCTTTGACGGGTCGGTAATAAAGAAACATTGATCAACTTGGCTAGAGAGTATCCACGGCTCATTTTTCGCGGAGGCGTTCTTTGCCGACTTGGCATCAGGTATAACACAAGTGGTGAAATAACGGCCTTCTTTTTCGATGTTCTTGGCCCATCTAACACGGAACATCGGTACCGTCTCTCCATAGTAGTTAAGCTCCTATATCTCCTCGATCCTTCCGTACAATCTTTCCATGACAGTAGTCTCATCATCGGCGAAGGACATCATAGTTACTCCTGAGTTTTGATATTCACTATTCATGTCATTTTCCTCGGTGTAGAATCTGTAACTGTTGATGTAGTACGACTGATAGGTCTTTACGTTATGCGCTGCGCCCTGTGACAAGGAGAATATGAGTTGTTGATCTTCCGTAGAAGGCGTCTGCGGGGGATTGTCCAGCAGCCTTTTCTTGAACCAACCCGTGAAGCTAGAGTTGTGCTCTCTTGTTACGTCTCCTTTCTTCCTCGGGCGGGCCCGGTCCACGTACTCCTGCTCGATCAAGATTTGGTGCTCTTCCACCCAAGGGCTGACTAACTCAATGTGTTATAGCGCGACTCAGTGTGCCCTACCAAAGTCGGTGAGTCGATTAGCAATGCTGACATGCAGTGAGTGGTGGCCCCCGTGGTGACCATACCCAGCGAGCCTGCCGAGGTGCTTCTTGGTGGGTATTCCAACATTCTCGTTCTCGGTGGTTAGATAGTTCTGGCAGAAAGAGATGCACTTGTAGATCAGAAAGCCCTTGGCTATGCTTCCATCTGGATGGGACCTATTGCGAACAAACCCTTTGATGACACCGTTCAGCCATTCAACCGGCATCATGTTGTGCAGGAATGTCGGCCCGAGCTAGATGATGTCATCCACGACATGGACAATAAGATGCACCATGATGTCAAAGAATGCTGGCGGGAAGTAAATCTCGAGCTCGCGTATTATCACCACAATCTCTTCTTGTAGCCTGTCGAGCAGCTTCATGTCAATCGACTTCCTAGAGATGACATCGAAAAAGTTGCACATTATCCCTCGTATGGCAACTGGAATTATATGTGTCATCAGCACGTGACAGTCGTGGGACTTCATACCGCTGAACCTCTTCTTCGCTACGTCAAGATATCTGCTTATCTTTCCCGAGTAACCTTGAGGAACTTTGACTCCTAGGAGGCACCTGAAAAGCTGCTCGATCTCCTCTTGACACAGAGTGAAGCAGGCAGCGCGAAGCACAACCACCTCATTCTTATTAACCCTTTTGCAGCGAGCTTGAGTCCCTTCTGTCTGATCGTCATCATCATCACTATCAGGGTACTGAAGCTCCTTATTGATGCCAAGCAATTTCAGGTTGTTTCTTGCTTTCGGCCCATCCTTGGTCCTCTCCGGCATGTTGAGCAGAGTGCCAAGCAGACTCTTGGTAACGTTCTTCGTGATGTGCATTACATCGAGGCTATGGGGCGTGTGGAGGACCTTCCAGTACAGCAAGTCCTAGAAAATAGACCTTTCTTTCCATACACCCAAAAGCGGCTTTTTCCACGGTTGCTTCTTTCCTGGCACATGGCACTCTTCCCAATTATTCAGAAGCTCCTCGATTTGTTCGCCGCTCCTCGTACCCAGGGCTCTTTCGAGCTCATCTTTACCGTTGAACAGGTCTTTGCATTTTCTCCACGGGTGATCCATGCGAAGCCACTATCGTGTCCCTTGGAACACGATTTTCGAAGACCTGGGATCCTTTCATAGCTGGAGATGTGGGGTCTTATCCATGCACTTGACAATGCATTATGTCTGTGGTTCACCTAGGCCGATACATATGCGTAACCAGGATAGTCCTGCACCATCATGAGCAACGCGGCTCTTAGAGGGAAATATTCTTTAGTGTAGGCGTACCATGTACGGGCTGGCGTCTCCCACAACGTGGCTAACTCCTCTTTCAATAGCCCAAGATAAAGATGCATATAGATACCTGGCTGTTTCGGCCCCTGAATAAGAATGCTCATGTGTACATACCTTTTCTTTGTGCAGAGCCACGGGGGGATGTTGTACGGCCATACAAACACGGGTCAGGTGCTATGCGTGCTACTCTGGTTTCCAAAAGGATTGAGTCCATCGGTGCTCATACCTAGACTAACGTTCCTTGCATCACCCCCAAAATCTTCGAACTCGATGTCCAATGCATTCCACTGGCTAGCATCTGAAGGGTGTGTCAGGATCTTGCCCTTCTCCGGATCATCTTCGGGTTTCTCCCTTTCCGCATGCCATTGCATTAGCTTTGCTTCCTTAGGATCTACAAAATATCGATGTAGACGGGGAGTGATAGGAAAGTACCATACCACTTTTCGAGGAACTTTCTTGTTCCCTCTCTTGTACCGTCCATGGTCGCACACCGGACATGTGGTTACCTCCGTGTACTCATTACGATAAAGTGCGCAATCATTGATGCATGCGTGGTATTTAACGTGCGATAGGTCGAGAGGGCACACGACTTGATTGGCCTCCTCTATACTTGTTGGCAATGTGTTCCCCTTAGGAAGACGATCGCGCCATAATTCCATGTTAGCATTGAAGCTCACGTCGGTCCATTTGTGTTCTGCCTTCATCTCTAGAGCCTTGAGCATTACACTCAGGTGTGTATCTTCGGGCCGACACCTAGGATACAATGGAGTCATCCCGTCTATCTCCATTTGCGCCATCTTGGCTTTCTCTCTGGCTGCAGCTTTGGCGTTGCTCGTCTCCTTGAGAAGCAGTTCCTGAACATGAGGGTCCCACAACGCCGAAGTTAGCAGCGTCTGGGTGTTCCTGTCTTCTCCTTCTTCATGATGGTCATGCCCGTCGACATCTCCTTCTTCATCATGATGATCATGCCCACCGGTATATTCTTCGTCATGATGACCATGCCCGCCAGGAGACTCTTCGTATTCTCGCCTACCCACGTCTTCATGATGACCACCACCATTTGCTGTCGGCTCCTCATCAAAGTCGCACATGAAACCGCGCCTGAGTAGGTGATCCTCCAATTTTCCAGAATCAGGGTTGATCCAACGCTGGAGTTTGCATGTTTGACATGGACATCTTATCTGGATCTTGTTGTTCCAAATCATGTCCTCCTTCGCGTCTTTCTTATACATAGTAACTCGACCTTCGCTCATCCTGACGACCATGGTTTCTTGCGCGGTATGCACACATAGAGCAAAAGAGAGAGTAGGTTAATTATAAACCACACCTTATGCACACACAAACACACATGCATGGTCGACGGAAAAAATCGGCATGACCTTCCCTAAAAGTAGGACATATGGGTGGTGCAAAAATTTGCCGAAATGGAAATGAATCAACATTTCGGCAAACATACATGCACCACACCGGGGGCTGACAAGAAACAACAAGAAACTTCTTCCCATGCAAACACTCATGCACCACACAAGCTTCATGCACAAACATCATCTTGGCGCCATGCATCGCACGTACACACCGCCCGCGCGACAAGCTTCACACCTACAAAACATGCATATTCATGGCCAATTAATCACCTAGTAGATTGAATACCGAGTCGAGACCGTGATGTGAGAGAGCGTGGACCAATAGATCTATGGAGAGATAGTGGTAGACAAATAGAGATGTGGAGGAGAAAAGTAAGTGTGTTTTAGATCTACAAGTTGGAGAAAGGCTTTCCCTAACCAATCTATCAACTATAGTAGGTTTAAATACAACAAAATGGAGAAAATTATGGGCACAATGGTGTGGGAGAGATAAGGAAGACGAGCTGGGAGGAGGGGGAAGAAGGATGTGAAATGGGTGGTGGTAGATAGAGGGTTGCAAAGGTACCACCTTTTTATGAAGATCTGGATGCAGGGTTCTGTGGCGCATATGGAAGATATGCGCCACAAAAGTTTGATCTTTTGTGGCGCATATCACCATATGTGCCACAGAAGCTTGGTCATAGGTGGCCAGACTATGGGGCCCACACCATGTTCTGTGGCCCACAGAAGACATAAACTTCTGTGGCACATATCACCATATGCGACACAAAAGGTTGTTCAGAGTCAGGTCAAAGCCCGCCTACTATGGGTCCCACCTGATGCTTCTGTGGCGCATTTGTGTATATGCACCACAGTAGTGACACTTCTATGGCACATATGCTCAAATGTGCCACATAAGTTTCATAGACCAACGTCTGGTGTGGGTCCCACCTTGCTTCTGTGGCGCATTGCCAAAGTGCATGCACCATCGAAGTTTGAAGGTTCTATGGCACATTGCCACATATGCACCACTGGACTTCTTTTGTGGCGCATGGTCAACCCCATGCGCCATAGAAGGTCTGTCTATCTATAGCTATTTTCCTAGTAGTGGCTAATGGGATTTATCACCTATCAGGAAATTTCAGTAGCTATGTGAGTGATCGCATATGGCATTCTTGTGGATTATACTGATGGATATCTTCGCATTGGTGACGACACAACACTTGAGTGTGTGCGAATGTTTGCAAAGGTCATGATCCATATCTATGGTGATGTTTCTCTTTGAGTTCCCAACGAAGAAGACACAAATAGGATCATGACTATGAATGAAAAGAGGGGTTGTTGTAGGGGTCCCAACCCAATAAGTTAGGTTCCTCCTGTGTTTTACAATGCTAGTCCCTGGATCAATAGCTAGCATCCACAGTTAAGATGTAATATCAAGATACAAAGGTCATATTATAACTTTATAACCAGGAATAACATAATTCTATTACATCATACATAGCTCATTTGGCTATTACATTACATTGCAGCGGAATAACTATAGTCATGGGTCCTTCATCTTCAAAAATGCCACAGGCAGATGTTGGTTGTAGATTTTGTAATCCTAGTCAATCAAACAATCTTCATTTTAAAACAATCAACCTGCAACATTACAAGTTACAGCCACAAGGGTCAATACATTTTGAATTGTATTGGCAAGCTTCACTTTTATGTATAATAAGAGTGGATCCTATCATTATATGCATATTTGGCTAAGTAGAGTTTAAGGCTTATTTGCATAAAGCAATATTTTATCCTATCTTTTAAAAAGGGTTTTAAATTCCTTTGTCAAATTTCTTTTCCAAGATCCTTGAACTCCTTGGTAGAAACTCAAGTGTTCAAATCCTTGTCAGAATCTCTTGAGCACCTTGGTAACCCCAAGTGCAACAATTTTTATGAAATCTCATGAATTCCTTGGTAACCCCAAGTACTTCATGCTCTTGAGCACCTTGGTAACCCCAAGTGCAACAAGCTTAACAAAATCTCTTTGAATTCCTTGGTAGACACACAAGGGCATCAAGTTTTTATATTAGAAGTTGGAATGTCGAGATCTCCCATAGTTCAAACTTTAGTTGCTCAGTATTGTCCATAACCGGGGACACGGCTAAGTACTTAGATTTTATTTACTTCTGCAGAAGGAGTACACTTTACCCACATGTCACAATCCCATCCTTTTGCCACCAGTGGCCTACTGGATTAGTGCTCACCAAGATGGAGTACTGGCAGATTGAGAATGTGACGAAGTCTTTCCAAAAGGTCCTCCCATACATCATTGCTAGCTTTGTCTTCAGCCCCCATGAAGCATTCCAGATCCCCATGTCCAGTAACTAAAGACAATGTATGGGTCTTCCTAATGTAATTGACTAAGCCAGAGCCATAATAGCATGTGGTTGCACACGAAAGCCACAATTGAAGAAGCATGTTTGATCTCTAAGTTTCCTAGGTGGTTTTCTTTTGGAGCACAACACAAAGTGATTGCCATAGACATGGTTCCCTTTTGCTGCCACCTTCTCCAAAACTTAAAGTGTCCACCACCTAGGTGGTTCATTGAGTCCTTGTTTTATTATGTAAAACTCAAGTTCTTTTCTCCACCTTTGTAAAATCTCAACATGTATCTCTTTTCAAAACATAGCATGGCTAAGCATGTACAACTTCAATATTTTCACTAAGGTGTGTATGGGGAATCCTATTAGGATTTAGCATAGCATAAGTACAGAAATATCTTTTCATGCATGTTTTCAAAATCCACTAAGTATAATGAAAATAGTAGGACTTTTGTATGAGAGTGTAACTTGCCTTTTGGTAGGGAATGGGGGTTCACTCCTTGATCTTGCTAGTTTCACACTTTGCTAATTTCACTACAAGTCAATCAAGCAAATCACCAAATCAACTAACATTCCAAACCAAGGTTAAACAAACAATTTCACACACAAAGCAATGGAGTCTAAGTCATGCAAAGGAGGTTCTTTTGCAAGGTTGGTCTCTACTAGGTTTATAAACTTTGTAAGGTCCAAATTGGTCATTTGCCAAAATGGCAAAGTCATTTGCAATTGGGTTTTATCTTAAGGCCATTTTAAAAATTCATTCATCATTTTATGTGGTGAAAATTATTCTTATCAAAGCAAAACTTTAGGTTTTTCACCAAGTAAGTTGCCCTTGGAAAGGCTTGGTGTTTTGGGTCAGTAAGTTTGGTTCAAAACATTTTCCCAAAGTTTTCCTTGCAAAAACATTTCCATAAATAAATCAATGAGTTTATTTGGTTAGCAAATGGCTAAGTTAAATAATTCAATCTATATTTTACCAAAATCATTTTTAACATCGAGGGTTGGTTCCTAGGGTCAGTATGGTCACTAAAAACCATTTTGCAAAAGATTTAATCCTAAAATCAAATTTAAACAATTTTTCTACCCTAAACAAGTACACAAATGTTTCTGCAAATTCAAACAAGTTAACAGGTACTATTTTCTAAAAAGGCCACAGTTGGCTAGGGCTTGTTCTCCTGAATCCAACGACATAAAATTTGTAAAATTTGGACGTGTGGATCCAAAGATATAAGGGTTTGAAGTTTGCAAAATATTCTGTTTTCAAATCAGTTTTTAAACAGATCAGTGACACGTGGCAGTTTTCTACTGGACGGTACCGGTTCGTCTGGATCGTGTGCTGCGGAGCGTTGGATTTAAGTTGGATCGTGCGGCACAGAACACGTACCTCTTCGCGGTAAGTGATCTAATCGCACTCGTTCAAACTAGATCCTACGGTACTGGCTCGTTGGACCAAAAGTGAGCGGCGCCGACGGCGGCGCACGGCCAGGCGAGGGGTTCGCGGTGGTTCTAGGAAGCGAGAGAGGAGGAGAAGAAGCTCACCGGGTTCAGGAGGTCACGGTGGTGCTCGAGGAGGTGTTGGTCTGGCGAGGGGCGCTCTGGTCTTGGTAGGATTTCTCGCCGGAGTGGAGGACGGCGTCGGGTGGTCTCAGTCGTGGTCGATGACGTCGCTACAATTCACGAGAAGGCCAACCGAGGTTATGGTTAGACGCAGGAGTTCACGGGGGTGCTGTGAGTGTGAACGAGAAGGAGAGGGGCGGTCTGGTTTACCGGGGAGTCGTCGTCGGAGCAGAAGCAGACGGCAGCGGTACTGGAAGTTGTCGTTGGCGAGGCTCAGGGGCGTCCGCGGTCGAATTGGTGGTACGGGGAGGTGTGTCTGGGAGTGGGGAAGCTTGCTAGGGCGCTCTCAAAGGCAGGGGTGGCGTGTACTAGCTGGGATTGGAGATGGAAGCTCGTCGGAGCAGCGGCGGTGCAAGAGTGATTGGCGACAGCCTAGGGGCGAAGAGGGAGTGGCGACAGAGGAAAAAGGAGGGGGAGGTGCTGGCGCTTAAGTATGCAAGGTCAGAGGCGGGATTAATGCAGCCATTATGAAGAATTAAGCGCGCGGATTGATGACAGGGAACGACAGCGCGGTTTGGGGAAGAAGGGGTCGCGCGGGTGAGGACGACGAACAGGAGCGGTGGGGTCCACCTGTCAGTGGGAAAAGAAACGAGGAGGAGGTCCACCTGTCATACTCTGTGCGGGTCTGTTAGTGGGTGTGAACCGTTTTCTTGCGGGGTGATGATACTGGGCTGGTGCTGGGCTTCCTGGGCTGAGCAGCTGGGCCAGGTCGTTTGCTCTATTTTTTTCTGTCTAAATCTTTTTCTATTTCTAAATCTATTTTTCTGTTTTGAAATTCATCCAACTATTCAAGCATTCAAATAATTCAAACAATTCAAACCATTGTAATGGGTTTTTGGTTCTGTTTATCACCATAAACCAAATCTCAAAATAATATTTTAAATCTTTTTAGGTTCCATTTATTAATTTAAATAAAATGGACCATGGTTTATTATTAGAATAGGGTTTGATATTATTAAAATCCCCATTTGAAATCCAAATATTTTCAAAATCAAATCAGTAGGTTTTATTTGAAGATACAATTCATTTGAAAATCTTGTTCTAATACAAAATATTATTTTATTTTAGAGTCCATTATTAATTAAATAAAATAGACTTTCATTATTAATTCAACTAGGGTTTGTTTTATTGAGAATGTTTATTTTAAAATCTAAAATAAAGACAAAACACTTTATTAGGTTTTATTAGAGAATATAAAATACTTGGAAAACCTATTTAAACCAAAATAATAAGTTTTGGTGTTTATTTAAAATGGGAAAGGCCTTTACTTAAATAAAAATTGGATATTAAATCTTCATTATTTTATTTAAGTAAACCTTTACTATTTTTATCAAAACAAATTGTTTTATTCAAATACTTGGCCAAGGTTTAATTTGGCTCTATAAAACAATCTTTATCTATAAAACTTTTATTTCAATTGAAAACCAAATCCTTTTATTTTAATGATCAAAATAGTATTTTCAAAATATTTTGTTTTTCCTTTATTTAAAATGTTTAACTTTTTAAATCCCTGTAGGATTTTTATTTAATTCAAATGGGTTTAGGTTCCAATTGGATTCAAAAGTTTCTTCTGGCTCTGAAAATCAACCAAAGTTTTATTTTATTCATTTATTTTCACATTTCAAGATTTGGAAAATCTTGGGATGTGACAGGCTACCACCCTTAAAATAAATCTCGTCCCGAGATTTGGGAAGGTTGGGTTACAAGCAAGTTCAAAACAGCTAGGGTACTACCACCCTTAAAAATTTTCAAACAAAAATTACATATTGGCCTTCTTGGGTCGTGGAAAACTTCTCTAAGCAAACTTTTGTTTTATTTCTACATTTGATTCATGGGCCAAGGTTGAGCTTCTCCATAGGCTTGTTCAACTTGTTTTTCATCCTTTCTGGACAGTTGCTTGCATAATGTCCTGGATTCTTGCAGTTGAAACAATGAATGTCCTTGAGTTCTTTGCGTTGTTCTTGTGGGCAAGTTGCTACAAAGTGGCCTGGTTCTTTGCAGTTGTTGCACCACACTTGGTCAATCTCTTTATTTTTCTTGTTCTCTAGGCATCCACTGGAGTAGTGTCCCATTTCCTTACATTTACGACATTGCACAAGGCTCATGTCCTGCTTGGGCTTCTTGATTTTCTTTGATCCTTTGAATTGGGTTGTCTTGTTTGGATGTAGAAGTGGTCCTTTTCCTTTGGTAGACTTGGATCCTTCTTGTTTCCTTTGTTCCACCATGGCATAGATAGGACATAAACCTGGAGTATGATCATTTCCTTCACACAGATAGCAAGTAGCTTGAGAGGTAGGACATTGTCCAACAGGATGATCTTCTTCACAATTGGGGCATTGTCCTTCATGCTCCTTGGAAGTATGATCCTTGTCTCCACAAATAATGCAAGCTGGGGCTCCATCTAGAACAACATTCTTGTCATCCTTGTTATCATAAACTCTTCTAGGATAGCTTTCTTCCATGCTAATCATTTGATTAGTCACCTTAAGCATCAGTTGGGATTGTTCCTCCAAAAACCTTTGTAGTGCTGGATCTTTATCACTATTGTTGACTATGAACTGAGCTGTCAGTTGGTTCAACTGGTGTTGGGTTGCTATGAGCTCTTTCATGCTGTCAGCTTGGTTGGTGTTGGTGTCATCAACCTTGGAGTCTTTTGGAGTAGTCATCTGTTTGGGTTGAAGGGAGTGTAGAATAGGCAGAATATTTCTAAGGAAATATTTCTAATCACACACATCACAATTCACACAAGCAATGTTCAAGCAATCAAACAAACATTTCACAAACAACTTTGCACTCAAACAACAAGGTTCAAGCACAAACTTAGGCAATCAAAATATTTTTGCTATACCACATAAGTTGGTGGTTTTGATTTAACTAGATTATGGTGGTCCATCTATATGGTTTACTTGTGATTTCTCCTTCCTTTATGATTCTTCTTGTATGAGATCATGGTTCCTTGAGATAACTCTTGGTTGCAATACTTCAAAGTTGTTGATGGCTTCTTCTTATTTTGCATTCCCTCAGTCTCTAAATCTTAAGCAAGATTTCCTTGCTTCACTTGTGGTCCTTAGTAGTTTCCAAGTTGGAAGTCCTTGGTGATCATGCTGAAGATGTTGAAGTCATTTAGAGCTGAAGATGTTGAAGTCATTAGAGTTGTAGATGTTGAAGAAGTCCTTTGCATATGATGAAGTCTTTGGTCTTGGGGTAGGTTTTCCATCAAGTTGATGTAGAAGAGATGTAGAGTTGAAACCAAAATGATTGAGGAAAGAGTTTACAAGTGTTTTTGTAAATAAGTTTTGGAACAAAATACAACTCCTATTTTTCTAAGGGTTTTTTGTCCAATCCTAGATTTTACAAATCCTACAGGCAACACAATGCTCTGATACCATCTGTAGGGGTCCCAACCCAATAAGTTAGGTTCCTCCTGTGTTTTACAATGCTAGTCCCTGGATCAATAGCTAGCATCCACAGTTAAGATGTAATATCAAGATACAAAGGTCATATTATAACTTTATAACCAGGAATAACATAATTCTGTTACATCATACATAGCTCATTTGGCTATTACATTACATTGCAGCGGAATAACTATAGTCATGGGTCCTTCATCTTCAAAAATGCCACAGGCAGATGTTGGTTGTAGATTTTGTAATCCTAGTCAATCAAACAATCTTCATTTTAAAACAATCAACCTGCAACATTACAAGTTACAGCCACAAGGGTCAATACATTTTGAATTGTATTGGCAAGCTTCACTTTTATGTATAATAAGAGTGGATCCTATCATTATATGCATATTTGGCTAAGTAGAGTTTAAGGCTTATTTGCATAAAGCAATATTTTATCCTATCTTTTAAAAAGGGTTTTAAAGTCCTTTGTCAAATTTCTTTTCCAAGTTCCTTGAACTCCTTGGTAGAAACTCAAGTGTTCAAATCCTTGTCAGAATCTCTTGAGCACCTTGGTAACCCCAAGTGCAACAAGTTTTAGAAATCTCATGAATTCCTTGGTAACCCCAAGTACTTCATGCTCTTGAGCACCTTGGTAACCCCAAGTGCAACAAGCTTAACAAAATCTCTTTGAATTCCTTGGTAGACACACAAGGGCATCAAGTTTTTATATTAGAAGTTGGAATGTCGAGATCTCCCATAGTTCAAACTTTAGTTGCTCAGTATTGTCCATAACCGGGGACACGGCTAAGTACTTAGATTTTATTTACTTCTGCAGAAGGAGTACACTTTACCCACATGTCACAATCCCATCCTTTTGCCACCAGTGGCCTACTGGATTAGTGCTCACCAAGATGGAGTACTGGCAGATTGAGAATGTGACGAAGTCTTTCCAAAAGGTCCTCCCATACATCATTGCTAGCTTTGTCTTCAGCCCCCATGAAGCATTCCAGATCCCCATGTCCAGTAACTAAAGACAATGTATGGGTCTTCCTAATGTAATTGACTAAGCCAGAGCCATAATAGCATGTGGTTGCACACGAAAGCCACAATTGAAGAAGCATGTTTGATCTCTAAGTTTCCTAGGTGGTTTTCTTTTGGAGCACAACACAAAGTGATTTCCATAGACATGGTTCCCTTTTGCTGCCACCTTCTCCAAAACTTAAAGTGTCCACCACCTAGGTGGTTCATTGAGTCCTTGTTTTATTATGTAAAACTCAAGTTCTTTTCTCCACCTTTGTAAAATCTCAACATGTATCTCTTTTCAAAACATAGCATGGCTAAGCATGTACAACTTCAATATTTTCACTAAGGTGTGTATGGGGAATCCTATTAGGATTTAGCATAGCATAAGTACAGAAATATCTTTTCATGCATGTTTTCAAAATCCACTAAGTATAATGAAAATAGTAGGACTTTTGTATGAGAGTGTAACTTGCCTTTTGGTAGGGAATGGGGGTTCACTCCTTGATCTTGCTAGTTTCACACTTTGCTAATTTCACTACAAGTCAATCAAGCAAATCACCAAATCAACTAACATTCCAAACCAAGGTTAAATAAACAATTTCACACACAAAGCAATGGAGTCTAAGTCATGCAAAGGGGGTTCTTTTGCAAGGTTGGTCTCTACTAGGTTTATAAACTTTGTAAGGTCCAAATTGGTCATTTTCCAAAATGGCAAAGTCATTTGCAATTGGGTTTTATCTTAAGGCCATTTTAAAAATTCATTCATCATTTTATGTGGTGAAAATTATTCTTATCAAAGCAAAACTTTAGGTTTTTCACCAAGTAAGTTGCCCTTGGCAAGGCTTGGTGTTTTGGGTCAGTAAGTTTGGTTCAAAACATTTTCCCAAAGTTTTCTTGCAAAAACATTTCCATAAATAAATCAATGAGTTTATTTGGTTAGCAAATGGCTAAGTTAAATAATTCAATCTATATTTTACCAAAATCATTTTTAACATCGAGGGTTGGTTCCTAGGGTCAGTATGGTCACTAAAAACCATTTTGCAAAAGATTTAATCCTAAAATCAAATTTAAACAATTTTTCTACCCTAAACAAGTACACAAATGTTTCTGCAAATTCAAACAAGTTAACAGGTACTATTTTCTAAACTAAGGCCACAGTTGGCTAGGTTTTGTTCTCCTGAATCCAACAACATAAAATTTGTAAAATTTGGACGTGTGGATCCAAAGATATAAGGGTTTGAAGTTTGCAAAATATTCTGTTTTCAAATCAGTTTTTAATCAGATCAGTGACACGTGGCAGTTTTCTACTGGACGGTACCGGTTTGTCTGGATCGTGTGCTGCGGAGTGTTGGATTTAAGTTGGATCGTGCGGCACAGAACGCGTACCTCTTCGCGGTAAGTGATCTAATCGCACTCGTTCAAACTAGATCCTACGGTACTGGCTCGTTGAACCAAAAGTGAGCGGCGCCGACGGCGGCTAGCGGCGGCGCACGGCCAGGCGAGGGGTTCGCGGTGGTTCTAGGAAGCGAGATAGGAGGAGAAGAAGCTCACCGGGTTCAGGAGGTCACGATGGTGCTCGAGGAGGTGTTGGTCTGGCGAGGGGCGCTCTGGTCTTGGTAGGATTTCTCGCCGGAGTGGAGGACGGCGTCGGGTGGTCTCAGTCGTGGTCGATGACGTCGCTACAATTCACGAGAAGGCCAACCGAGGTTATGGTTAGACGCAGGAGTTCACGGGGGTGCTGTGAGTGTGAACGAGAAGGAGAGGGGCGGTCTGGTTTACCGGGGAGTCGTCGTCGGAGCAGAAGCAGACGGCGGCGGTACTGGAAGTTGTCGTTGGCGAGGCTCAGGGGCGTCCGCGGTCAAATTGGTGGTACGGGGAGGTGTTTCTGGGAGTGGGGAAGCTTGCTAGGGCGCTCTCGAAGGCAGGGGTGGCGTGTACTAGCTGGGATTGGAGATGGAAGCTCGTCGGAGCAGCGGCAGTGCAGGAGTGATTGGCGACAGCCTAGGGGCGAAGAGGGAGTGGCGACAGAGGAAAAAGGAGGGGGAGGTGCTGGCGCTTAAGTACGCAAGGTCAGAGGCGGGATTAACGCAGCCATTATGAAGAATTAAGCGCGCGGATTGATGACAGGGAACGACAGCGCGGTTTGGGGAAGAAGGGGTCGCGCGGGTGAGGACGACGAACAGGAGCGGTGGGGTCCACCTGTCAGTGGGAAAAGAAACGAGGAGGAGGTCCACCTGTCATACTCTGCGCGGGTCTGTTAGTGGGTGTGAACCGTTTTCTTGCGGGGTGATGATACTGGGCTGGTGCTGGGCTTCCTGGGCTGAGCAGCTGGGCCAGGTCGTTTGCTCTATTTTTTTCTGTCTAAATCTTTTTCTATTTCTAAATCTATTTTTCTGTTTTGAAATTCATCCAACTATTCAAGCATTCAAATAATTCAAACAATTCAAACCATTGTAATGGGTTTTTGGTTCTGTTTATCACCATAAACCAAATCTCAAAATAATATTTTAAATCTTTTTAGGTTCCATTTATTAATTTAAATAAAATGGACCATGGTTTATTATTAGAGTAGGGTTTGATATTATTAAAATCCCCATTTAAAATCCAAATATTTTCAAAATCAAATCAGTAGGTTTTATTTGAAGATACAATTCATTTGAAAATCTTGTTCTAATACAAAATATTATTTTATTTTAGAGTCCATTATTAATTAAATAAAATAGACTTTCATTATTAATTCAACTAGGGTTTGTTTTATTGAGAATGTTTATTTTAAAATCTAAAATAAAGACAAAACACTTTATTAGGTTTTATTAGAGAATATAAAATACTTGGAAAACCTATTTAAACCAAAATAATAAGTTTTGGTGTTTATTTAAAATGGGAAAGGCCTTTACTTAAATAAAAATTGGATATTAAATCTTCATTATTTTATTTAAGTAAACCTTTACTATTTTTATCAAAACAAATTGTTTTATTCAAAGACTTGGCCAAGGTTTAATTTGGCTCTATAAAACAATCTTTATCTATAAAACTTTTATTTCAATTGAAAACCAAATCCTTTTATTTTAATGATCAAAATAGTATTTTCAAAATATTTTGTTTTTCCTTTATTTAAAATGTTTAACTTTTTAAATCCCTGTAGGATTTTTATTTAATTCAAATGGGTTTAGGTTCCAATTGGATTCAAAAGTTTCTTCTGGCTCTGAAAATCAACCAAAGTTTTATTTTATTCATTTATTTTCACATTTCAAGATTTGGAAAATCTTGGGATGTGACAGTTGTCCGGGCATTCTAGAAAGTATTGATTGTAGGCATTGAAGGTGGAAGAATTTCTCAAAGTCATGGCATGGGAAATATTATGGAGAAGGCGTGATCCAACCATTGTGCTTGAGGTTATGGGTCGCAAGATTTGTGGATTTGACATTGTTTTTTTTTTGGTTTACCAGGATTGCTCAATGATACCAATGTGTTGCATAGGTCCCATATTTTTGTTAGGATGGCTAAAGGAGAACAACCAGCTTGCAACTACAAAGTCATGAACCATGACTACACATTGGGCTACTATCTTGCAGACGACATATATCCAACTTGGTCGATATTTGTGAAGACCATCCAGGAACCAAAAACTAAGTGATGACCCACAAGTATAGGGGGGTATCGTAGCACTTTCGATAAATATGAGTGCCGATCCCAACGAGGAGCAGAAGGTGCCGAACAGTGGTATGGAGCAGGAAATCCATGTGAATACTTAGCAAAGGATTTTTAGTGGTTTTCTGACAAGGCAACAACACAAAGAGCAAGTAACATAAGTAACGAACAAACGGAGCAAGTGGCCCAATCATTTCTTAGCAAAGGACAAGCCGGTGGAAATACTTATAAGGACCAAACGTTCTCGAGGACACATGGGATTTATGTCAAGTGCTTTCGCTTCAAATAGCTGAGTACTCTTCTCTGGTGTTTGTAAGTGTTGTGTGGGTGAACCTGTGCTAACATACCGCCCTTCCTAGGACCAATACATACTTGTGATTAAACCCCCTGCAAACATCTGTAACTACAGGAAAGTAATTAAGATATAAATCTAACCACAACCTTAAACTCTGAGATCCTACGCTCCCTTGTGCAAAGGTGTCCTAATGGGGGTTCAGGTTTCTGTCACTCCGGAAACCCCACGATTAGTAGCCAAATACACAATGCATTCCCCTAGGCCCATAAATGGTGAAGTGTCATGTAGTTGACGTTCACATGACACCACTAGAAGAATAGCACCACAACTTAAATACTAAACCATTGAATAATAACTCATCACAGATTCACTACTAACAACATGACTTCTCCCATGTCCTCAAGAACTAGATGAACTACTCACGAGACATCATATGGATCAAGATCAAAGATGATATGATAATGGATAACAATCTAAACATAAACAATAATCCAATGGTTCCGCTCACAAGCATCAACTACAATAGTAATCAACACCGGGAAAGTTTCCCCTAAGAACTAAAGCAATATCCAACACAATTGTTACAGCGGGACGGAGTGGTGATGATGGTGCTGGTGGAGATGATTGTGTGGATGATGATGATCCCGATGAAGCCTAGCTTGATGACGGTGTTGATGGCGATGGTCTCCCCTCTCCAGGAAGGAATTCCTCCTACAGAAATCTGTCTGCCGGAGAGATCTTTCTCTCTCGGTGTTTTCCGCCCCCAGAGGCGGCGGAAATCTATCTGTGGTCGCTCCTCGAGCCTTAGGGTTTCAAAGGGAAGATATAGGCGAAGGGGCGGAGTCGGAGGCCGGGCAGGTAGGCCACACCTGCCCTAGGCGTGGGTTCAGGTGGGCCCGCGCCTAGGGGGGTGTGGGCCCCCTAAGCCCCATCTCCGTCCCTCCTTCTGGCTTCCTTCGTGTTCGGGTAAAATAATATGTTTCCATATTTTTCTGGTATTTTTCTAATCTTCGCGAAATTGCACCAAAACGCCTTCTTTTCCATCAGAATCCAGACTCCGGTAGTCCATCCTCAAGGAATCATCCAACATGCATAAACAGATGAAAATCCATAAGTAATACCTCATAATAAGACAAATATCAATGAATAGAGGTAAATTATGATATAGAAAGGTGATGCAAATTGGGCGTATCAACTCCCCCAAGCTTAGACTTTGCTTGTCCCCAAGAGAATACTGAGCTCAGTAAACATGTCCACATGTTTATGGAGTGAAGTGTCGATAAAAAAATACTAACAAGAAGCATCACACTTACCATTGCACAACTCATAGAAGAAATCAACTCACCATTATATAACTTAGCTTGCAACCAAGTATAGTAGTCACAATAGAGATGCATAAAGATAAATCATAATTGGAATTGGCAAACTTGTTCTTGTTCAGAGAACACCTGGCAAACAGTTTCACAAAAGCTTTTTGTAGAAGTTTCAAAACAGGAGCACTCTTTGCTCAAAAAGGATTTTCACAAGTGAAGGCTTTCAAAGTAATGCTCAATAGATAAGAGTTTTTTGCAAACAAGGAAGATAAATGACATGATTGAATAAATCACCATATGAATGCTTGAAACACAACAACTCAAATGCTTGCTAGAGAAAGAGAGGAAATAGGTTTACTGACTCAACTGGTAACTAGGAGGAAGGTCCCTTCTTAGAGGGTAGCAGGGATTACGAGTCATAAAGAGCTTCCAAAAGATTATGGTACTTACTAGCTTTGAGCCCTCATTGCCCCTATCATAAGCATCTTGAGATGATTAAGGTTAAAGTGAACAAAGATGGAGTATATGCTTGACGAAATATAAGTTGGCAATCTCATGTCCCTTGAATACGAGGGCCACTCCTCATGCTACTCAACTTTGGGCCCAGGTAATTTCTTGTCATTGTAAGTATTTGCATATCATTGAGAACCGCCAACGGGGTACCCCTTGCACATGGTACAATAGCTTTCCCATAACCAAAATGACAAGGCAAGCAGACAATGAGCATCTCGGCAATCTTTTTATTTACTATGTGTATAACTTTTTATTGAGGATGCTTCGTATATGACTCACTATGGTGGTGCTGCAAGTTTCCACCATGATTAAGCATGTCTTAGGCTAGCGGCCCAGGCGTTTATCTAACACAGAATACAAACTCCATGGACTTACAAGTTCCCTCTTTATTTCACATCGTTGACATCCATAGACAAAAGAGCACGATATCAACTGTGTACAGAGTACAAGTGTAATGTTGAAAACGTTCCCCGTGATAGCACGGTTCTGCTAATTCCAATGTATAGATGCAAGCATATACAACTTCGATGTTCACAATGGTTCAAGTCTACTAGGGGCAAGGAAATAAGGTGTGTCATCAAGTTCGTGAGAGCTTTACTAACTAGTTTTCTCATAACAAAATACTTTTTAATTCGAAAGGTAGATGAAGCTTGATAATTTTCTTGGAATAGCAAAAGCTACTAGATAGATATGGTGGACACAAGTGGCAAAAGTTTTGGTTCGAAGGATTTTGGAAACACGAGAAGTATGCCTTCTCAAAACAGGTTTTTGGCTAGCAAGGCTGGGTAGCAAGCAAGAGAGTTGAAATAAACAAGCAAACATACAAGTAATAAAGCCAAACATGTAATCTTCCTTAAAGACACAAAAGGATCTTAAATAAAGAATACTATGCTTATTAGCCAACAAGAAAGAAAACAAATGATACCAAATACCTGTAAGCTTTTTTCTTTCTTTCTTTTTCTTTCAAACTAATGCCACTGACCAGAACTCGGTTTGCCAAAACCAATTTAGATCCACTTAATGATCCGAAAGTGGTGCCAATACTGATCAACAAGATCCATCATGTAATAGAGATTGCAATCTAAAATAAGAAGTGCAAAAAGTAAAAGATGAGACTTCACATTAATATTCCAATATAGGCACTCACACCAAGGGATACATAAATAACCAATTAAAGGAGGGATACTTCCACATGCAAACCAAACTATAAGATAACCTCTCTACCATAGATATGAATCCACTAAAAAGGTAAAAGATAAAAGATAATGGTGGTGATACCGCGGCACTCCCCCAAGCTTGGAACAAGCCAAGGGGATGCCAAACCTAATGACGAATTACTCCTTTGGTGGTGGTGTTCTATTTTTCATCATAAAACTTCCAAGGCAAAGGTTCCCCATCCAAAAAGGATGTCCTTGTCTCCGCAATCCTGAAAACCTCCTGCTCCAATGCTTCCATCCTGTCTTCCAGACTTCCTTCTCCCTTGGGGCCTTGAACTTCTTTCATCTGTACCTTCCCATCTTTGAGAATTAACTCTCTGGGATGGATCTTTAACTCATACATGTATGGGTTGAGGACACACGCAGAGGAATCCTCTATGGGTGATCCAGAGGAAGACATTGTAGCTCCAAAACTAAGAATTTGCTTGACAGAAACAAATTGAAACAAAAACATGACGAGAACTCGATGCACGAACCTCGGGAAATCCGGGGGGTTATATATTATGAAGTTTCAAAGCATAAGGAAGGTTTTGACATGGAAACGAGGAGGAGTCGGAGTTCTGGGGTGGCACACCCCCTCCAGGCGCGGCCAGGCAGGGGCCCACGCCTGGGGTGGGTTTGTCCACCCACGGACTCCGTCTCCTCCTCTGTTCCGTCTCATAAGTTCCCTTATATATTAAAAACATCAAAAATATAAAAATATTGGGGTTTCACGAACCTTCTGTTTTCCCCACTTTTACCTATTCAAAGACGAACTCTGCAGTTTCTGGTGTTTGGTTACTAATAAATTCCTCTGGGGTTACCATTTGAATAACATCGACATCTACATTATAAGAATCTCCAGAAATATAATGTTTTAGTCTTTGACCATTCACCACTTGTGTTGTGTCGTCCTTCAGAGAAGATATTTGATAGATCCTGAACGATATACTTCCTCAATAACAAAAGGTACTTCCCATTTTGATAGTAGTTTCCCTGAAAAAAAATCTGAGACGAGACCTATACAAAAGAACTTTCTCGCCAACATGGAACTCTCTTTTGAAAATCCTCCTATCATGCCATCTTTTTAGTTTTTCCTTAAAGAGTCTAGCGTTTTCATAAGCTTCACTCCTCCACTCGTCTAAGGCACTCATGTCAAGCAATCTTTTCTCACCAGCAAGTTTAAAATCTCTATTTAACTCTTTCACTGCCCAATAAGCTTTGTGTAGGGGTTCGTAGCATGGAAAACAAAAATTTTCTATCGCATACAAACAAACAAGCCAAGATCTATCTACTAGATTGTAGCAACGAGTCGATGGAATAACTCACCCTCGAAGATTCCAAAGTGTTTAACGAGAGCAGATTCTCGTGGGTGATGTAGTCGTACTCTTTCCGATCTCAAGATCGTGTAGACGATCCTTCCGGCGCCACGTTCCAGCAGCGCCCCCGCAGTCGGTCACACGTTCGGTACTCGACGAAGACCTTCCTCTCCCTTGTTCCAGCAGGCAGCGGAGGTTGTAGCACTCTCCTCGCGATTCCGGCAGCACAACGGCGTGGTACCGGAAGTAGAGGGGAGATCCCGCAGGGCTTCGCCTTAAGCCGGTGCGAGTATGGTGGAGCTTATGAGAGAGGCTATTAGTGGTCTAGTAATTAGACACACCAATTAGAGGGCTCTAAACCAATTAGAAGGCTCTAAACCAAAATAGCTCTAAACCGGGGTTTTAGATCTAGGGTTTAGTTTAGAGGGTAGGAACTAGTAGTGTTGTGTAGAGAGGGGAGCCCTGCCCCTCCCTTTATAGGTGGGAGGGCCGGCGGCCAAGGGGAGGAGTTCCTCCCCAACTCGGCCTTGGGAGGTGCGCCGGCCAAGGGGAGGAACCCTCCTCCAACTCGGCCTCCACCTCTCCTCCTCTTTCTCCTCTTTCCGAAAACTGGCAGTTTGACCGAAAACTGGCAGTTTGACTTTTCAATTAGGATTTGAATTAACCCTTTATTTCGGACAGCGAGAACACTTAGTACATGATGCAATCATTCCAACATGCAATGACACATTCATGTACCCCTTCCCTCCCGGAGTGCCGGACATTCCGGGACCTTCTAGAATGTTCCCGATGAAAACACCGGAATCATTCCCGAACTCCGAAACGGGACTTTCCTTATATGAATCTTATTCTCCGGACCATTCCGGATCACCTCGTGATATCCCGGATCCCATCCGAGACTCCGAACAACATTCGGTCTCTTTCTCATAATACCATAACTACTCAAACAACGTCGAATCCTTAAGTGTGTCTCCCTACGGTTCGTGAATTATGCAGACATGATCGAGACACTTCTCCGAACAATAACCAATAGAGGAATCTGGAAATTCATATGGCTCCCACATATTTCTACGATTACTTTGCGATCGAATGAACCACTTACATACGATACCAATTTCCCTTTGTCTCACGATATGTTACTTATCCGAGGTTATGATCTTCGGTATCTCTGCATACCTAGTTCAACCTCGTTACTGATAAGTACTCTTTTCTCGTTCCCGTGATATGTGATCCCTTGTGACCCAGTCACATGCTTGCAAGCTAATTGGATGACATTTCACCGAGAGGGCCCAGAGAATATCTATCCGTCATGTGGATGGACAAATCCCACTCTTGATCCATGTGTTTCAACCAATACTTTCCGAACACTCAATACCACCTTTATAGCCACCCTGTTACGGTGTGGTGTTTGATGACATCAAAGCATCCATCCAGTAAAGGTGATATGCATGATCTCATGGTCGAAGGAATTAGGTTACTATGTATCAGAAAGCATATAGCAATTGAACTATTGAAATGACTTGATCTTTATGCTACGCTTATCTATAGGAGTATGTCCACCATATCATTCTCCTAACGATATGATCTTGTTGTTGATAACATCTCAATGTTCATGACAAAGAAACCACATCATCAATCAACCAACAAGCTAGTGAAGTATAGAGGCTATACTAGGGACTTCAAATTAAGTTTACAATTCACACAAGTATTAATGGTTTCCTTGTTAATACTATTATAGCATGAATGCAAACATTTATCATAAACACAAAGATATAATAATAACTATATTTATTATTGCCTCTAGGGCATATCTCCAACAGTCTCCCACTTGCACTAGAGTCATCTAATCTAGATTACATGGTAATATACCGAACACCCATGGCAGTTTGGTGTTGGTCATGTTTTGCCCTCGGGAGAGGTTTAGTCAACGGATCCGCCACATTCAGATCTGTGTGTACTTTGCAAATCTTTATATCCCCATCCTGGATATGTTCTCGAATAGCGTGAAAACGTAGCTTGATATGCTTCAGCTTCTTGTGTGACCTTGGTTCTTGCGCATTGGCTATGGCGCCCATGTTATCACAGTAGATAGACATTGGGTCCAGCGCACTAGGAACCACACCCAGCTCTGTAATGAACTCTTTCATCCATATCGCTTCTTGTGAAGCCTCCGAAGCAGCCATGTATTCCGATTCAGTTGAAGATCTCGCCACAACGCTTTGCTTTGCACTCCTCCAGCTAACTGCTGCACCATTCAAAATAAATACGTATCCAGATTGTGATTTAGAATCATCCGGATCAGTGTTCCAACTAGCATCGGTGTAACCATTAACAACGAGCTGTTCATCACCTCCATAAGAAAGAACCATATCCTTAGTTCTTCTCAAGTACTTAAGGATGTTTTTGACCGCTGTCCAATGATCCACTCCTGGATCACTTTGATATCTGCTAGTTAAACTAACAGCATATGCAATGTCGGGTCTAGTACATAGCATGGCATACATTAGAGATCCTATGGCTGAGGCATAGGGAGTCTTACTCATCCTTTCTCTATCTTCTGCCGATGTCGGACTTTGAGTTTTACTCAAGGTCGTATTGGGCAACATGGGCAAGAACCCTTTCTTGCTATCTTCCATTCCAAACCTCTTTAGAACTTTGTCCAAATATGTACTTTGTGACAATGATATTTGGCGTTTCGATCTATCTCTATAAATCTTTATGCCTAATATGTAAGCTGCTTCGCCAAGATCCTTCATTGAAAAACTATTATTCAAATATTCCTTGACACTATTAAGAAGGTCTACATCATTCCCAATCAACAATATGTCATCCACATACAGTATTAAGAATGCTACAGAGCTCCCACTCATTTTCTTGTAAATACAAGCTTCTCCATAAGTTTGTATAAAACCAAAACTTTTGATTACCTTATCAAAACGTTGATTCCAACTTCGGGATGCTTGCTTCAATCCATAGATGGACCGTTGAAGCTTGCATACCTTGTTAGCATCTTTAGGATCGACAAAACCTTTGGGTTGCATCATATACAACTCTTCATCAATGTCTCCATTGAGGAATGCTGTTTTGACATCCATCTGCCATATCTCATAATCATAATATGCAGCGATTGCTAACATAATCCTCACAGACTTTAGCTTCGCTACTGGTGAGAAAGTCTCATCGTAGTCAACTCCTTGAATTTGTCGAAACCCTTTTGCGACAAGTCGAGCTTTATAGACAGTAACATTACCATCAGCATCTGTTTTCTTCTTGAAAATCCATTTGTTCTCGACAGCCTTCCGGCCATCCGGTAAGTCCACCAAAGTCCATACTTGGTTTTCGTACATGGATCCAATCTCGGATTTCATGGCTTCTTGCCATTTATTGGAATCTGGGCTCATCATCGCTTCCTCATATGTCTCGGGGTCATCGGTGTTGTCCACCAACATGACATTCATAACGGAATCATACCAATCTGGAGTGGTACGAGTTCTCGTTGACCTCCGAGGCTCTGTAGCAACTTCAACCGAAGTTTCATGATCATCATCATTAGCTTCCTCTCTTATTGGTGCAGGCACCACAGGAACTTCTTCCGGTGCTGCGCTACTCGCAATTTCGAGAGAAGGTTCGACAACCTCGTCGAGTTCTACTTTCCTTCCAGTCACTTCTTTCGAGAGAAATTCCTTCTCTAGAAAGGATCCATTCTTGGCAACGAAGATTTTGCCTTCGGATCTATGATAGAAGGTATACCCAATAGTTTCCTTTGGGTATCCTATGAAGACGTATTTTTCCGCTTTGGGTTCAAGCTTGTCCGGCTGTAACTTCTTTACATAGGCTTCGCATCCCCAAACTTTAAGGAACGACAATTTAGGTTTCTTCCCAAACCATAATTCATACGGTGTCGTTTCAACGGATTTAGATGGTGCCCTATTTAAAGTGAATGCGGCTGTTTCTAATGCATAACCCCAAAATGATAGCGGTAAATCTGTAAGTGACATCATAGAACGAACCATATCTAAGAGAGTTCGATTACGACGTTCGGACACACCATTACGCTGTGGTGTTCCCGGCGGTGTCAATTGTGAAAGTATTCCGCACTTCTTTAAATGCTCGCCAAACTCGTAACTTAGATATTCACCTCCACGATCAGAACGTAGAAATTTAATCTTCTTGTTACGTTGATTCTCTACCTCACTTTGAAACTCCTTAAACTTCTCGAAAGTTTCGGACTTATGTTTCATGAAATAGATATACCCATATCTACTCAAATCATCCGTGAAGGTAAGAACATAACGATAACCACCGCGCGATGCTACACTCATTGGACCACACACATCGGTATGTATGATTTCCAATAAGTCCGTAGCTCGCTCCATTATACCAGAAAATGGAGTCTTAGTCATTTTACCCATCAGACATGCTTCGCATCTTTCAAGTGATTCAAAATCAAGTGATTCAAGAAGTCCATCGGAATGGAGTTTCTTCATACGTTTCACTCCAATGTGACCAAGACGACAGTGCCACATATAGGTCGAATTATCGCTTGATTTCAAACGTTTAGCTTCAATGTTATTAAGATGTGTATTTCTACTATCGAGATTCAATAAGAATAGACCATCTATCAAAGGTGCATGTGCGTAAAACATATTACTCATATAAATCGAACAACCATTATTCTCTGATTTAAACAAGTAACCGTCTCGCAATAAACAAGATCCCGATATAATGTTCATGCTCAACGCAGGCACCAAATAACAATTATTTAAGTATAAAACTAATCCCGATGGTAGATGAAGAGGTAGCGTGCCGACCGCGATCACATCAACCTTTGATCCGTTTCCCACACGCATCGACACCTCGTTCTTCGCTAGCTTCCGTTTATTCTGCAGCTCCTGTTTCGAGTTACAAATATGAGCAACCGAACCAGTATCAAATACCCAGGCACTACTACGAATACTAGTGAGATACACATCAATAACATGTATATCAAATATACCTTTCTTCTTGATGTTGCCGTTCTTCAAATCCGCCAAGTACTTTGGGCAATTCCGCTTCCAGTGACCTTCTCCCTTGCAGTAAAAGCACTCAGTTTCAGGCTTAGGTCCAGCCTTGGTCTTCTTCGTTGGCATGGTAACTTTCTTACCACCCTTCTTGAAGTGTCCCTTTTGCTTAGACTTGCCTTTCTTGAATTTGGTGGTCTTATTGACCATCAACACTTGGTGCTCTTTCTTGATCTCCACTTCTGCAGATTTTAACATAGCAAATAGTTCTGGCAACTCTTTGTTCATGTTCTGCATGTTGTAGTTCATCACAAAGTTCTTGTAACTTGGTGGTAGTGATTGGAGGATGCGGTAAACTCCCAAAGTATTAGGAATCACTATACCCAAACTTTGAAGTTTATTTGCGTGCCCAGACATCTTAAGCACATGCTCACTGACGGAGCTACCCTCTTCCATCTTGCAGTTAAAGAACTTTTCAGAAGCTTCATAACTTTCAATTGCCGCATGAGTCTCAAAAATTAATTTGAGATCCTCGACAATATCATATGGATCTGACTCTTCAAACCTTTTCTGAAGCTCCGATTCTAAACCATACAAGATAGCACACTGAACTATGGAGTACTGATTCTTCCGAGCGAGGTAAACATTCTTTACTTCATCGGTAGCATCAGCTGCAGGTGGGTCACCTAGCGGTGCATCCAGCACATAGGTCAAATTACCAGCTGTGAGGACAATCCTCAAATTGCGGAACCAATCCGCGAAGTTGCTTCCATTGTTTTTCAACTTTTCTTTCTCTAGGAACGCATTAAAATTGATGGTAGGGGCTGCCATTGATCTACAACATATTTGCAATAGTTTAGACTAAGTTTATGACAAATTGAGCTCAAATTAATTAATGAAATTAAACTAGGTGAACTCCCACTCAAAACAACATCCCTCACATTGTTTTAGTGATCACACGAACCAAAACTACTATATCAACACCGATCATCACGAGAGCCGATATAGTTTTAATGGCGAACAATCATCATGTTCATCATATCTACTATATGATTCATGCTTTGCCTTTCGGCGATCCGTGTTCCTGAGGCCATGTCTGTACATGCTAGGCTCGTCAAGATCAAACCTTAGTTACCGCATAAGCAAATCTGGCTTGCTTACGTTGTATTCACCCGCGGAATCAAAGACACCCGATCATCACGTGGTGCTTCGAAGCAACAAGCTTTGGCAACGGTGCATACTAAGGGTGAACACTTCAGAACTTGAAATTTATGTGCATGAGGGATCATCTTATAATGCTACCGTCGTCTACTAAGCAATACAAGATGCATAAAGGATTAACATCACATGCAATTCATAATATGTGATATGATATGGCCTTTCTTCTTTGTGCTTCCGATCTCCATCTTCAAGCACGAATATGATCTCCATCATCACCGGCATAGCATCAAGGTCAATGACGCTTCTTCATGGTTGTCGTCCACCAGCTTCAACTATTACAACTATTTTGAATAGACACGCAGGTCTTAACAGAAATTAAAGACAACCATATGGCTCCTGCCGGTTGCCAACTTACAATAAGGAACATTGCATACATCAAATATAATCACAATCATGGCCATATCACATCACTGCACACCCCTGCAAAACAAAGTTAGACGCTTCTACTTTCTTTGCATATTTTACGTGGTTTGGGGCTTTCCATAAGTGTCGTTCTAACCTACGAACAAGAACCACAACATTGATACTAGCATTGTTGATTACCCGTTGTAAATTGGATCTTTACTATGCTAGGAGAAACAGGCACCCGCAAAGCCACTTATGCAATACAAGTTGCATGTTAAGCGTGGAGCAAGTCTCATGAACGATGTCATGTAAGGTTAGCCCGGGCCGCTTCATCCCAACATACCGCAAGATGCAAAGTACACAAAAAGCAATCTACAATAAAAGCATCAACGCCCACAATGACCATTGTGTTCTACTCGTGCAACAGATCTACATATAGACACGGCTCTGATACCACTGTAGGGGTTCGTAGCATGGAAAACAAAAATTTTCTATCGCATACAAACAAACAAGCCAAGATCTATCTACTAGATTGTAGCAACGAGTCGATGGAATAACTCACCCTCGAAGATTCCAAAGTGTTTAACGAGAGCAGATTCTCGTGGGTGATGTAGTCGTACTCTTTCCGATCTCAAGATCGTGTAGACGATCCTTCCGGCGCCACGTTCCAGCAGCGCCCCCGCAGTCGGTCACACGTTCGGTACTCGACGAAGACCTTCCTCTCCCTTGTTCCAGCAGGCAGCGGAGGTTGTAGCACTCTCCTCGCGATTCCGGCAGCACAACGGCGTGGTACCGGAAGTAGAGGGGAGATCCCGCAGGGCTTCGCCTTAAGCCGGTGCGAGTATGGTGGAGCTTATGAGAGAGGCTATTAGTGGTCTAGTAATTAGACACACCAATTAGAGGGCTCTAAACCAATTAGAAGGCTCTAAACCAAAATAGCTCTAAACCGGGGTTTTAGATCTAGGGTTTAGTTTAGAGGGTAGGAACTAGTAGTGTTGTGTAGAGAGGGGAGCCCTGCCCCTCCCTTTATAGGTGGGAGGGCCGGCGGCCAAGGGGAGGAGTTCCTCCCCAACTCGGCCTTGGGAGGTGCGCCGGCCAAGGGGAGGAACCCTCCTCCAACTCGGCCTCCACCTCTCCTCCTCTTTCTCCTCTTTCCGAAAACTGGCAGTTTGACCGAAAACTGGCAGTTTGACTTTTCAATTAGGATTTGAATTAACCCTTTATTTCGGACAGCGAGAACACTTAGTACATGATGCAATCATTCCAACATGCAATGACACATTCATGTACCCCTTCCCTCCCGGAGTGCCGGACATTCCGGGACCTTCTAGAATGTTCCCGATGAAAACACCGGAATCATTCCCGAACTCCGAAACGGGACTTTCCTTATATGAATCTTATTCTCCGGACCATTCCGGATCACCTCGTGATATCCCGGATCCCATCCGAGACTCCGAACAACATTCGGTCTCTTTCTCATAATACCATAACTACTCAAACAACGTCGAATCCTTAAGTGTGTCTCCCTACGGTTCGTGAATTATGCAGACATGATCGAGACACTTCTCCGAACAATAACCAATAGAGGAATCTGGAAATTCATATGGCTCCCACATATTTCTACGATTACTTTGCGATCGAATGAACCACTTACATACGATACCAATTTCCCTTTGTCTCACGATATGTTACTTATCCGAGGTTATGATCTTCGGTATCTCTGCATACCTAGTTCAACCTCGTTACTGATAAGTACTCTTTTCTCGTTCCCGTGATATGTGATCCCTTGTGACCCAGTCACATGCTTGCAAGCTAATTGGATGACATTTCACCGAGAGGGCCCAGAGAATATCTATCCGTCATGTGGATGGACAAATCCCACTCTTGATCCATGTGTTTCAACCAATACTTTCCGAACACTCAATACCACCTTTATAGCCACCCTGTTACGGTGTGGTGTTTGATGACATCAAAGCATCCATCCAGTAAAGGTGATATGCATGATCTCATGGTCGAAGGAATTAGGTTACTATGTATCAGAAAGCATATAGCAATTGAACTATTGAAATGACTTGATCTTTATGCTACGCTTATCTATAGGAGTATGTCCACCATATCATTCTCCTAACGATATGATCTTGTTGTTGATAACATCTCAATGTTCATGACAAAGAAACCACATCATCAATCAACCAACAAGCTAGTGAAGTATAGAGGCTATACTAGGGACTTCAAATTAAGTTTACAATTCACACAAGTATTAATGGTTTCCTTGTTAATACTATTATAGCATGAATGCAAACATTTATCATAAACACAAAGATATAATAATAACTATATTTATTATTGCCTCTAGGGCATATCTCCAACACTTTGTGTTCTAATTCTAAATGCAGGTGGCAAGCTTTCCCATAGACCATTTTGTAAGGAGACATCCCCATAGGATTTTTATAAGCAGTTTTATAAGCCCACAAAGCTTCATTCAACTTTTTAGCCCAATTTTTTCTAGATCTATTGACTGTCTTCTGCAAGATAGACTTAATTTCTCTATTGGAAAGTTCCACTTGCCCACTGGTTTGGGGGTGATAAGCTAAAGCAATTCTATGATTTACATCATACTTAGCAAGAGTTTTTCTAAAAACCCCATGAATAAAATGAGAGCCTCCATCAGTCATGAGATATCTAGGCACACCAAACCTAGGAAAAATAACATCCTTAAGCATTTTCAAAGCAGTCTTACCATCAGCACTATTTGTAGGTATAGCTTCTACCCACTTTGTAACATAGTCTACAGCAACAAGAATATGAGTATACCCTTTTGAAGGGGAAAAAGGACCCATAAATTCAAATCCTCAACAATCAAAAGGTTAAATAACAAGAGAATAATTCATAGGCATTTTGTTGCGTCTAGAAATGTTACCTACTTGTTGACATTCATCACAAGATAAGACAAACTTCCTTGCATCTTTAAAAAGGGTAGGCCAATAAAATCCAGATTGTAAAACCTTTTGTGCAGTCCTATCCCCAGCATGATGTCCTCCATACGCACTGCCATGACATTTTCTCAATATCTCTTGTTGTTCAAATTCTGGAACACATCTTCGCATAATGCCATCTACTCCTTCTTTATATAAGTGTGGGTCATCCCAAAAGTAATGCCTTTGATCATAAAAGAATTTCCTTCTTTGCTGGGCTGTAAAGGTTGAAGGCAAATACTTGGAAACAATAAAGTTAGCATAATAAGCATACCAAGGACTCTCATGTGGACTTACCCTTATTGCAGCTAACTGCTCATTTGGAAAACTATCATTAACAGGCAAAGGGTCAAAAGAAATGTTTTCCAAATGAGATAAATTATCAGCAACAGGATTATCAGCACCTTTCGTATCCACAATATGCAGATCAAACTCTTGCAAAAGCAACACCCACCTTATAATCCTAGTCTTAGCGTCCTTCTTCGTCATAAGGTACTTAATAGCTGCATGATCAGTATGAATAGTAACCTTGGAATCAACAATATAAGGTCTAAACTTATCACAAGCAAAGATTACAGCTAAGAACTCCTTTTCAGTAGTAGCATAATTCTTTTGATCAGCATCCAGAGTCTTTCTAGCATAGTGAATGACATTTAACTTCTTGTCAACACGTTGTCCAAGGACAGCACCCACAGAAAAATCACTAACATCACACATAATTTCAAAAGGTAAACTCCAATCAGGTGGTTGGACTATAGGAGCAGTTGTCAAAGCTTTCTTCAAAGTTTCAAAAGCTTCCTTACAATCATAATCAAAAACAAAAGGTACATCTTTTTGAAGAAGATTAGTAAGGGGCTTTGAAATTTTGGAGAAATCTTTAATAAACCTCCTATAGAAACCAGCATGACCAAGGATACTACAAATACGTTTGATATCTCTAGGACAAGGCATCTTCTCAATTGCTTCAGTTTTGGCTCTATCAACTTCAATGCCTCTTTTAGAGATCTTGTGTCCAAGAACAATCCCTTCATTAACCATGAAATGGCATTTCTCCCAGTTAAGAACGAGGTTGGTTTCTTCACATCTCTGCAAAACTTTATCAAGGTTGTGCAAACAGTTATCAAAAGAAGTTCCATGGACGGAAAAATTGTCCATGAAAACATCCACAATTTCCTCACAAAAACCATGAAAGATAGCAAACATACATCTCTGAAAGGTAGCAGGAGCATTACATAAACCAAAAGGCATACGCCTATAAGCATAAGTACCATAAGGACAAGTGAAAGTAGTTTTCTCTTGGTCCTGTGCTTTCACAGCAATTTGAGAAAACCCAGAATAACCATCAAGAAAGCAAAAGTGAGTCTTTTTGGACAACCTCTCAAGCATTTGATCAATAAAGGGCAAAGGATAATGATCTTTCTTTGTAACTTTATTAATCTTTCTAAAATCAATGCACATTCTATACCCAACCACTACTCTTTGGGGTATAATCTCATTAGGCACAACAGTTATTCCCCCTTTCTTGGGAACACAATGAACAGGGATAACCCATTTACTATCAGCAATAGGATAAATAATACCAACATCAAGGAGTTTTAATACCTAATTTCTTACCACATCCTTAATCTTAGGATTTAGACGACGTTGGTGCTCAACTCTATATTAATGGCATGCTGACATATAGTAGGAGAAATACCCTTTAAATCATCAAGAGTATAGCCCATAGCTCCTCGGTGTTTCCTCAATATCTCCAATAAACTCCCTTCTTCCTTTCCTGAAAGTTTAGAACTAATAATAATAGGATATACTTTCTTATCATCAAGATAAGAATATTTAAGATCATTAGGTAAAGGTTTTAATTCGAAAACAGGGCCCCCTTTAGGTGGTAGTGTTTTACCCAAATCCTCCACAGGTAGATTATGCTTAAGCTGTTCCGGCTGACGAAGGAAAACCTCGTCAATCTAATTTCTTTCCTTCATGAAGACATCACTTTCATGATCTTCCATAAACTGCTGCAAGGCATTGTTAGGAGTAAGAGAAATAGCAGAAAGTTGTTCAACCCTAAAATCCTCATCAGGCAGTTCACTTTCAAAAGGAGTTTTGGCAAATTTGGAAAAATTAAACTCATAGGATTCTCCACCAAACTTAGTCAAAACTTTTTCCTTCCTACAATCTATGATAGCCCCACAAGTATTCAGAAAGGGTCTACCAAAGATAATAGGATAGGTTTTACTAGCTTCTTTACCAAGTACTAGAAAATCAGCAGGATATTTAATCTTACCACAAAGGACCTCCACATCTCTTACAATACCAATGGGGCAAACTTGCTCTCTATTATCAAGGTGAATAACCACATCAATGTCTTCAAGCTCACAAGGACCAATTTCATGCATAATTTCCCTGTAAAGATCATAAGGAATAGCACTAGAACTAGCACCAATATCACATAAACCATAGTAGCTATGACTACCAATTTTAACAGAAAGCACATGGACACTAGCTTTTCTAACTTTCTTGGGATGAGAAACAATATTAGTAGCATCTTCATAGAAGATTTTTGACTAGATTACATCTTGGCTTACTTGAGATCTTGATGTAACTTCTCTAGACAGTTGTTTGCATAGTGTCCTTTGTTTCCACATTTGAAACATGTGATAAGGTTGAGATCCTTCACTGGCTTGCTTGTATTGTACTTCTTCTTTTCTGGACAATGTGATGCATAATGGCCTTCCTTTTTGCATTTGTTGCACATCACTTGGCTAATATCCTCTTTCATCTTTGGTATCACTGTCTCTTGTTTGTTTTCTTGGCCTTTCTTCTTTTCTGGGCATTCATTAGCATAGTGTCCCATATCTTTGCAATTGTAACATTGCTCCTGGATAATGTCTTTCTTGCTGGGTTGGGGCATTTCTTCTTTTTCTTGGGTTTCTCTAAAGCTAGGAGGGCTCTTAGTTCATGTTCTTCATATTCCACCACAAATGTGGGAAAACTCCCTCGGTTCTTTGAATGATTCCTAGGATAACGTCCATGTTTCCTTTTTTTTACACCATGGTGAGTTACAATGTATTGGGGTGCAAACTGGTGTTTGACTTTGTCTTCATCATTCTTGGTAGAAGTTGTTCCTTCATGGAGGTTTCCAAACATTTGGTGCATTCCATCTTGTTTCATTTGTTGAACTATAGGATAGATGGGGCATTGGATAGGAACATGATCATTTCCTTCACATAGGAAACAAGTAACTTGAGATGTGGGGCATTGTTTAGTTGGATGTTTCTCTTCACAATTAGGGCATTGATCCATGTGCTCTTTGTAAGTGTGTTCTATGTCTCCACAGATTTTGCAAGCTTGAGTTCCTTCTATAATAACATCCTTGATATCATTATTGTCACAATCTCTTTGGAAAGGGTTGCTTCTCGTGTTGATCATCTGATTGGTCATCCTTTGCAACAATTGGGATTGGGTTTCCAAGAACTTTTGCATGGATAGGTCTAACTAGATGTTGTTGGCTAAAAACTGAGTTGTCACTTGATTGGCTTGGGTTTCTAGTAGTTGTTCTCTTATGTGCATCTCTTGGTTGTTGTTTTCACCATCCTTGATGTTGGAGTATCTTAGAGAAGTCATCTGTTTGGGTTGCCTTGGGATTAGATTAGGCAAAAGGTTTCTAGAGGAAAAGTTCTAATCACACACAACAATCCACACAAAGCAATGTGCAAGCAATCACAATCATGCATGCCACTCAAACAACAAGATTCAAGCATATTTTGGCAAAAAAATGTTTTTTGCTACTCCACATAAGTTGGTGTGATTAATAAGTTGATCTAAACTAAACACTAGTATGGTGGTCCAACTATGGGATTCCCTTGAGATCATTCCATTCTTCTTAGTTTTTTCTTCTTGAACAATATCATGGTTTCCTTGGAAAATTTCTTGCATCTTGGTCACAAAGCTTCAAAGGTGATAATGATTCCTTCTAAGTTGTGTCTCCTTAGTCTCCAAGTCTTGAGTAATATTTCATGTCTCACTTGTAGTCCTTAGTGATATCCAAGTTGAAGTCCTTGGTGAAACTGAAGTTGAAGTCATTGGTTATGTAGAAGTCCTTGCTCATGTTGAAGTCTTTGTCCATCCAGTTGAAAAAGAGAGAGATGTAGAATCAAATCAAAATGTTGAGGGAAGACTTTACAAGATTGTTTGTAAATAAGTTTGAACAAATATAACTCCTATATTTCTAAGGGGTTTTGTCCAATCCTAGGGTTACAATCCTACATGCAACATAGTGCTCTGATACCATATGTAGAGGTCCCAACCTGATAAGGTAGAGATCCCTGTGTTTACAATGCTAGTCCCTGGATCAATAGCTAGCATCCATAGTTTAAGATGTAATATCAAGAAACAAAGGTCATATTACAACTTATAACCAGGAATAAAATAACTCATTACAACTTACATAGCTCATTTAGCTATCTTATTACAATGCACCAGATATAGCTATATAGCATGGAGTCATTCATCTTCAAGTGTCACATGCAATCATGTTGGTTGTAGACTTGTAATCCTACTCAACAAACTTCACTAACATCAAACAAACCCGCAACATAATAAGTTATAGCCACAAGGGTCAATACATTTGAATTGTATTGGCAAGTGATACTATGGTAGAATAGTGGTATCTAAATTCTATATGCATTTGGCTAAGTGTAGCTGAGGCTTGCTTTGCTCAAAATAGGGTTTTCCTTATTAGTTGAAAAACACTAAGTTTTTGTTTGACAAATCACCCAAGGAACTACCAATAGACATTGGTGATTCTTTACCCTTATTCAACCACAAGTTTTTAACTTAGAAATTGGGATGAGGAGATCCTTGATTTCTTCAATGTCTTGATGATCAAATTGTCCATTGCCGGGGACACGGCTAAGTACTTAGATTTTAATCTCTCGAGAGGTGGTGCACTTTCCCCACAAGACTCAACATGCATCGAGACAAGATCTTTCAGAAGCCTTCTCTTAGACCCAAATGGACGCGTTCCATCCTATCACCCTACCACCTTCTGTCCATCTGGCTAATTTATTGCAACCTATATTATCCAGGCAGAGCCCATATTGTCATGTGGCTGCACTAGAAGCTTCTCAACACTTAACATCTCAAATATATTTGTTCCTGGGTGGCTTTCCAAAAGTGAGATACACCAGGGATACCATTGAAATGGGCCCTGTGTAACCACTCAACATAACCCATTCTTTCCATTCCACCCAGGTGATTCATTTACATAGTTGTTTTATTAAACAAAACACAAGTCATGGACTTAGAAATATTTGATAGCATGAATAATCCACCCTTGTTTTCTATTAGCTAGGCTAAGCATGATAACATGGAAAGTTTCCTAACTTAGGATAATTCTACTAAGACAACATATAGGATTTCCCATGGCATATCTTATACTTAGAAAATTCCATGCAAGTCCTACTCAAAATATCATTAATGCAAAGTCAAAATAATAGGACAAAATGTATGAAGCACCCCTTGCCTTTTTAGTATAGAATATAGGTTCACTCCTTGATCTTGCAATTGTCACACTCTTCAAAGTTCACTACAAATCAATCAAGCAAGCACAAATTCAAAACAAGCATTCAAACAATTCACCACATAAAATAATAAAAACAAGGCAATGCATGTAAGCATGCAAAAGGTTGTTTTATTTGTAAAAGTGTTTTCTAACAAGGTTTAACATTTCAAAACACCTACTGGTCATTTATAAAAGTGGCAAAACCATTTAGAAACAAGTTAATGAAAATAAGACATTTAAATCATTTTTCTTTTGCTAGAAATGCTTTTATCCAAAGGAATAATTTCTAGTGTTAGCCAAATATGTTTTTTAAACACAAATGTTAGTGTTTATGGTCAAAGTGTTTAAAACTAATCCATTTGAAAAAGGTTTCACTCAAAAATCATTCTTAAATCGTAGCAACATTTTTGTTTTACTAGAAATGCTTTTATTCAAACAAATAATTCCTTAGTGTCACAAAATATATTTTTAAATTATAATCTTAGTGTTTAGGGTCAGAGAGTTCAATTCAAACCATTTGCAAAAGGTTTTACTCAAAAAGCATTTTTAGAATAATTTTTATAACCAAAATAGCCTTACAAATGTTTCTGCAAAAACACCTAAGTTGCCTGAAGCAAAATACTAAAGTAAGGGCATGGTTGCAAAGGTTTCATTTTAGTGATTCCAATGATATAAAATTTGTTATTTTTGGACGTGTAGAACTAAAGTTATGAATTTTACAAAATCCAATCACTAATAGATCAATTTTCTGTTTTAAATCTAGAGTCTGGCCACGTGGCTGTTTCCTACTAGCTGGTACCGGTTTGTTTGGATTGAGCTATATTGGCCGCAGGATCTCATTTAAATCGCATGGCACAGATCATCGTATACCCCTTCGATTAAGTGATATATCTCATCCACATGATCTGCATCTAATGGACGCAATCGATTTGGCCAGAAACGGGCGGCGCTGCGACGGCTGCGCGGCGGCAGTGCTCAGGCGACGGTGGTCTGGTGGTTCTAGGAAGCAAGTAAGGAAATGGATATGCTCACCGGGTTCGTGGGGTCGTTGCAGTGTTCAACGTGGTCGCTGTAGGGACAGGGGCGGCTGGGGTCGGTGTCGATTGCTCGCCGGAGTCTTTGTCTCCGTCGGGCACGCACGACTGTGGTCGAAGGTGAGGCTACAAGTGTAACATCCCAGAATTAGAGCTCAGAAATAAGTTGAAGCCATATGTGTGCATTGCATTCATGCATAGAAAATATGAAGAATTTTCGCGCTTTTAAACAAAACTTGTCAAAGTGATTGAAGCTTCTCTCAACTTGATGGAGTTGAAGCAGATCATCAAGTTGACTGTGATAAGTTTCAATATGACCTTTGATAAAACCTTATTTGGGTAAACATGATTTGATCTAAGTGTAGATCAGATATAATAAAATGTTACTCATAATACATTGTTTAAATGATTAATATCTGATCCTTAAGGGACCCTATCATAATATTTAGCACAACAACTCATAAATGCCAAGTTAAGATTACAACTAAAGTAATCTAAATGTAATGACTAATCCTGACCTATCTTATTCTTATATATTCTTACTATGAGTATCATAGTAATACCTAACTTTAACTCTTTAATGAGTTTGAGTTGGAAAGAGACTAAGTCAAGATTATTCACCATATATCTTTCTTTCCATATCAATCTTTATGGAACCTATCTCAATATCTATTGTTCATCAATGTTGAGTAATCAACCATTTTCACAAATTCTTTAACTATCAATACTTGATCTACTATTTCTTGATCTTATCATAGCATATACTTAAATCTTTTAAAGAGGGCATAGTCCATGAATAACAGCCTTAATCCAATTAAAAATACTAAGAAGATAATTCCAATACAATTGTAAGGATGTATTGATAAAGCCTTGCTTAGCCAACTAAAAATCTAAGTTATAAATGATTAAAGGATTAAAATGATCATATCTTTCTCACCAAGATTGAATACTTATATCAAGTATAAGTGACATTGGTGGGTAGAAAATGATTGAAACCCTAGTATAGGTAAGTTATTCTAGAGTAGTTATTATAGGTCACATTAATGTAATGAGAGGTTGGAGTATGAGTTACTAGAGTAAATATAAGACAGTTGATTCAATTAAAGCTAGTATAGCATAGAGTTATGGAAGTAGTGTTATTCATCCTAAAGGATAGTAAGCTTTGGAGTAAGATAGTTGGATGTATACATCTAATGAAAATATGTTAGTGATGGATGATTAACGAAGATTATGAGTGGAGTTGAAAGAACTAATTATTGGATTGAAGATTATCAATAGTAGAGTAGTGAATATAACCAAGCAAGGATATGAGAAAACTATGAAATGCTTTAGTATCAAACTCATTGGATTAATCCATGAGTTTAGAAGAATGATAGGTGAATAAGAATATTTTTGTAAAGGAAAGCTCATCATGTTAACCATGATGATAGATAGGAAGAAATAGTATATCTAGGAAAGGAATTCCTTAATTAAAGGTCCAGGATTGTGAATTATGGAAAGTAGACATTCTTGGTAAACAACCAACTCTAAATCTCAAACCAAACATAATATCCATTTCATGTTATTGATTTATCATCTTATCTCCATATCACTTTATAGGAATATTTTCCTATAGCAAATCGCATAAGCACATCTCTATCATTCCAATTATCTTAATCATATGTATTTAAGAGATATTTTTATCAAATCTTTTCCATAAGACATTTTAATTAATAACTTTATATTTTAAAAGGGTGATATCATTATAGATCACAAACAGAAAACTATATGCTTAGTTATTAAACCTTTACTCACATCAATAAGGGAATATAAGTAAATTAAGAATCCTAAACTCTAGGGTAAGCACTTCCAATTCAAACCCTAACTTCTATATTAATTATAATAACATATATATCCATTGATTATTTACTAAATTCATGGGAATAATATTAATCATATTAATTCCCTAGAAATTCTATTTATCAAATAAAAATAAAGGATCACTATATAATAATCTCCTAAATATTATGAGTTAATGAGAATCAAATCTCATGAGTTAATAATAATGCATCCTATAATAATTTTCTGGATATTAGCTCAATTAAATGCATATTAAAAGCCTTACAAATAATAGGAAAAGTATATACATACAGAAAATAAAGAAACATAACCTTATACAATAAAAGTTCACAAATAATACTAAATACATTTTAGTATTACTACAATTATCCAGCAAATTAATTCTACAATGAAAAGTTCAAATTAAAGATTATATACAAATCTGAAAAGGAAAACAGATAATAGAAAAAGGGAAAACAAATAAAAAAACAAATCCTGGCCGTGGCCCAACTCCTCTCTGCTTACCTGTCGCCCCTGTGCTGCCCACAAAGGCCCAATAACCAGCCCAGCTCGTTCTCGTGTCTGGCTGACAGGTGGGACTGAAGAGGGACTGCGGGTTGAGAGGAAAGAAACGCCAAGGGGTTTTCTGCAAAATCGACTTCGTCATCTACCTCGCCTACTGGAAGCAGCTCGCTGGTCGGAGCTCCGTCGTCGATCGACCGCCGCGCTATGATGCGTGCCGCCGTCCCTGGAAGGAGTAGATACGATCGTCGCGTCCTCCTCTATCCTCTCATACCAATCTCATCTTCAATCTCGTTCTCCAGACCCACCTTCCTTCCTCACCCGAAACCCTAGTTCGTCGGAGTCCGTCGTTCCGGTCAGGTCCGACCACCCCTTGCCTTGTGGTAGCCACCGTTGGACGCGTCGTCGTGGTCTGACTCACCTAGGACCAAGCACGGAAGGCCGCACGCCGGGAATCATGTGAAATCAAGCATTCCTTTCATTGGCCGCCGTGGCCATTATCGTCGATTCACCGTCATCACGCCTTCCCAAGTCTCCTCGACCTCTCTATCATCATCAGGGTAAGCTTACGCATCTCTAGACCCTATTTTTGCTTGCTGATTCTCACCATAGACCTTGTTTCGTTGAGCACTGTGGTTGGCCGCCATAGAAGCTCATCGCCGGTGTATTTCCGGTGACCACTAGGTAGCGGTGTTACCACCAATAGGTTCGCCTTGGTTCCCTCTGTCCAATAGCATCGACTTTATTCACTAGAACATAGTGGTTCACCGCCGGCGACCATCCTCTGGTGGTGCAGGCCAGGCTGATGTCAGCATGACATCATGCTGGTGTCATCCTGCCACCCCAGCGTGGTTTGACCTGGTCTTTGTCTCACGTGTCATATGACGTGGCCTTGGGCCCATATGTCATGGTCTGGGGGTAGCAATCCAGTCAGTAACAAATGCATTTACTAATCTGAGAGCTGAGGTGGCCACTGGCCCACTGGTCAGTGACTAGGGCTAGGTGTGGGTGTGGTGTAAAAAGTTAATTCCTGTTTAAGAAATAAATAAAATGTTATAAGCTCAATTATTAATATTCTAGAAAGATTAAATCTTGTTTAATTAATAACTTTTCATTTATAAATCAGAAAAATGTGTATAATATATAAAAATTTGGAGAAAAATAAAATCTACAACTTAAAATTATTATCAAAGATTATTATGATGATTATTTAAATAAATATTATTTAATGAAGGTTTTATAAGTAATAACACTTTGACAATTCATATTTTAATAATGGTAAATGTTAAGAATATAAATAAATACCAAAAATATTGGAAAAATAAAAACAATATTTTGAAAACTATAATCATGTATTATTATTTCACTTAATTAAATATTTATTATTTATTAAGTAATTATAAAGTAATAAGAATTGTCAAAATCATATCTTATTATTTATAAATCAAAAAAATAAATGTAATATACCAAAATGATCACAAAAATAATATCTACATGTTAAAAATATAATATTCCACTTTTGAGTTAAATAAAAATTCAAATACTTTAATAACTCAAATTTAAACTTATTTATTTAATTGATAATTCATATAAGGGTAAATAAAAATTGCTAATATGTCTAAAATTAACTAATTGAGTCTAATAAATAGTATTAGTCTTCAACATTAATAATATGAAGTCCAAATAGTTGAACACATTTTAATTACAATTTTATTGAATTGTCCTCAACCATAGGTGTGTAATATTTTCTAAAGAGAATCCTTATCAAATATAAAATCATCAAGAATAATTTGTAGTTAAATCAAAAAAAATTCCTTTACTTTAATCACAAGTTTATTAACATACTAAAACACTATAGTGAGCTCATAAGCCATTAAGTAACATTACTCCATAATATACAAACTTTAACCACTCATCCATAAAAGGGGTAAGTGATACTATTCCATTATAAAATCAAGAAAACCACCACATCAAAGAAAAATATAACCATTCTTATGTAACCTTAAGGCAACATTACCAAGTCCACAAAGTACAAATGTTATAAGCATTAACTATTTTTGTTTTAAAGTTAACTTCAGTCTACAATAATCTAAATATAACACTATAAACATTGTTATATGTTTTATAGTTAACTTTGGTCTGATATAGTTAAGTCATGAAGCATCTTAAGCCCAAACTATTCAAGCAAGCACAAATAACATTAACCAGACTCAACTAACCACAAAGGTTGTTTATACCTTAGAAAAGTAATCTTTTCTTCAAATGTTATTCTTTTTTCCACTTCAAACAAGAACTCTTATATAAGCAATCTTGAGTAGCATCTCACATTTGTGTGTGTCCTATTGTTTTATGATATTGTAATTATATGATTGTTTCACACACACTCACAAGCCTTAATAAGAATCATAAGTATAAAACTCATCCAAAAGTACAACACATTTCAAATACATCATTTCTAATATCCAAACCCTAGAAACAACGTTATCCCCGGGATTCGCGTTTATAAAATGCATCACATCACTTATGCATAAGAGCATATTTCTTCTTTAAACATTAGTCCTTACCGGACCAATGATGATGATTTCATATTTTGGATCTTATACTAACTCGAAGATCGTGAGTGCATAATCTTGCAATCACAAAAGGCAAGTTCACACTTGCTCATGTCCTTTGTTTATTTTCTGTAAAGTATTTTACAAATCCAGTGTTGTCATCACCTGCATTTGAAAAAGGTCAGCAAACACTATTTTTGATAATAATGTGAGCTATTGGTTACTGTTCCAGGGTGATCAGCTAATCTAGTAAATCTGACAGTTGGAGTATAACTGTTCAGAACTATATCACCTAGGACTTAACAACCAATGTCTCTAGTGATTCTTGCGCCGTATATTACACGTTAACCATGAGATTTGGAATGGGACGGAGAAGTCAGCTGTATCTTCTTCCTCTCGCATGAAGCCGGATGTGCAGGTCGTGGCTGTTATCCTCGTAGCGTGCATATTAATTGGTAATTTGTAGAGGATATGCAGCATATGGGTGGGAACCCTCAGTGTCCCACGATAGTTCTGACATCTAACGGTTTGTACAAACCATTGCCGTAATCCAATATGTGGGCTTGGTGTACACCAAGGAGGCATGCAAGGTCGTGAAGGGGGCAGTGATTGGCTTGGATCATCTTCTGGGCCCCACATCATGGAATTGTGGACGGGAATAAGCTGCCCGGTTGTGCAACAAAGAGTTGATCTCTCATGGGTAAAGTGATGCACCTCTGCAGAGTGTAAGAACTGTAACTTGTTACTCCCTGTTCCGGGAAGGAGCTGCGAACGCGGCGGGAAAGGAACTCCATGAAAGTTCTGGTAAACCCGTGAAGGCTGACATACATAGTTTTTCAGAATAAAAGCAACCTTTGAAGAAATGTTTTACGAAAACTTGCATTGCGTACGACCTATGGTCTGTGGCTGTAGATATAGTGCATCAAACACTTCTTTTCTAGTGAATTTGCTGAGTACGCTCGTACTCAACATATATTCTTAATCCTTGCTAGATTCTGAAGCCGGTACAGACGATGTCTACACCAAGTTATGCTCCAGGAATCATCATCCAAAGCTAAAGCTCTTCAACAAATACAAGGAAGTCAACAAATATCTCAACTCAAGTGAAGACAAAGTTACTGATTAAATAGGAATATACTCTCTAACCAAAGAACCTATTTTTGTAGTGCATTGCAGTAACAACAATGTCAGCCCTTTAGTTAGGATACCATTCTTAGTAGCATATTAGTTCTTGCATTGTTTATCTTTGATTCTTCTTTATAAGAAGTTCTTTCTCTCTCTTTAACCTAGAGTATTCTCTGGATCTTGTGTAAAGAGTGAGTTGTAACCTTTAGCCATGTATTGGACCCGCTGTGTTTCTGTTGTGCCATTCTAAGGGATGTAATACCAGTGAACAGTGTTTCATTGGTGTTATGTCAACGACTATAGTATACTACATCACACAGTGGTATGCTGGGTCACCGCAATAAGCCACGGGAAAGCAAGACGAGAGTGGCGTTAGATGCGCAAGACGAAGGAGAATGCAAGAGTGTCATTGAGGGGGAGAGGTGCGGTCAGTACTTATGGGGAGAGGTCACCAGAGTCGAGGCAGGAGACGGTGGCGAGTAGGCATCGTCGGAGGCGACATTCTGGGATGCGCGCATGAAAGCAGAGAGTGCTGGTAGATGCGTACGGGGTTGCCGGTCAAGCTCGCGTGCACTAGGGGCAAGGGGATGGTCGGGCATCGTCGGAATTCAACGAGGAAGCTCGTCGGAGCAGTGGTGTTGGGAGCAGCAATTGGGGCATCCTGGTGGCGTTCGTGCGTGAGCGAGTGGTGGGAAAGAGAGAGGGGAGGAAAGAGTTTAAGAGGGCGAGGTCACATGGAGAGATTGACGCCGCAATAATGCGGATTGAAGCTGGGGATTAATGGCCAGAAACGACAGAGGAATTTGGGGGAGGGTCTCGCGCTGGAGAAGATGATGACATGGCAGCAGTGGGGTCACGCGGTCAGTGATGTGAGGGGGTACACACGCGAGTGAGAAAAGAAATCTCGCGGGGAAAGAGAGAGGAGCCGGGTGGGCTGTTCTGGGCCAGCTGTTGGGCTGGGTTTCTGGGTCTGATCTGTTTCATTTTTTCTTCTCTGTTTCTTTTTCTTTTTTCCTTTTCTATTTCCTGTTTTCAATTCAAACCTTTTTATTTAAGTTTCAATTTGAATTCAATTTTGAACAAACCTTTTTAGTAAGTTTTTCAAATCATATAGGAGTTGATTAGTTGGCCCACTTTGGAAAATATTCAAATATTTTCTCATGATTTATTATTTATTTTAATTAGGCCTTTTGTCTTTATTTAAATAATTTGAATATGGTTCCAAACCATATAATTTTTTTTAAATAATTATTTTATTCTTTTTAAGTTAATTAGATAACTTTTAATCCACTTTGGCAATTTCAATTATTTTTCTCATGATTTAATTAATCATTTTTATTAGGGATTTTGTCTTCATTTAAATAAATTGAATATGGTTTAATCCCTTTATTTAAATAATCTTTATTCCTTTATTTTTATTTGGATTATCTTTATTCCATTTGCTGATGGATTTGTCCAAGATTTAATTTGACTTCTAAATATACCTTATTTATTTATCTTTTTCTTTGTCCTATAAAATTCATATCTTTTTATTTATAGTTCCAAAATTGGTGATTTGTGACACCCCCGGGATTAAGGCTAGACAAATCCCAGACCTTCATCTGAACATAAGCCTAACCTAATCTCGAAAGCGTACAGAGAAAGAATTGATAACACAAAAGTGACCCTACGACACAAAATTTATTACAACAATCTCATAACTGAGCGAAGAACCAAAATAGTACAAGGAGAGGTCACTGACCACAAACATCAAACAACAGAAGGCAAATTATTCTATTAAGTATAACAAACTTAATAAATGGCCTAAGAGGCCTAAAGCATAACGATGACGTCCAATCCATAGATTCCAGGCTGCCGACTGGGAACTCCAAACTACTCGTCGTTTGTCGATGTCGTGAAGAACTCATCTTATTTGGTAACACTTACACTGCTGCAAAAGAATCAACGAATCAAGGACGAGTGCAGGGTGTACTCCGCAAGACTTATGGCTGGTGGTGTTATTTTGCGTAAAACCATCTTTGTTTTGTAAAACAAGAGGGTGAGGAATCTCGACTAATCAGAATATTTTAAAAGAGGATAAGAGAGAGGTATCACTAGCTTTGATCATATCTTGATATCCACTGAATCATCATCAGCTGAACCTATCTAGGATCACCCCCTCGTACCCATGAGGAAGCATCCTTAAGCACACGTTGATCAACTTGCCAAGTTTTATGATTAGGTTAAAGTTCCCTATGATCTTTGAATCTGGTTTCCAAGTCGTCCATAGCCATGGACACGACTTTTCGAAAAGATTTAACCCTGCAGGGGTGTACAACTTTACCCACACGTACCAACCGATTCTTAATGCCAAGCTATAAGCCCTCTTCCTTGGAAGGCCGACAGAGAGTGGTTGACCACGACCTTTACCTTTGCTTTCGCCGAGACCATGAGTCACGCACTAGGGATATACCACCGTAACGGGTCGAGTCCCGAAGCCGGTCCCTAATGATGTGTGCGGGGTTCAAGATTACGGATGACGGGCATCTCTTATTCCCGGCCATGCTTACCTACCTGTATGAATGCACCTCCTTCACCTCAATTCAAGAAGATCCAAGATGCGTATGTCGAATGGAAAGCCCAAACTATATGACTCATGGAATCTACTCGACAAGTTAGTTGGTCGAGGGGGTTTCCAGGCCCCCGTGTGGCTGTACGCTCGTCTTGGTCCATAGGTAAGAACTCAGGTCCTAGTAGTGGCAAGTATGGGACTGCAAAAACCACAACCCACCGTGTCCTCCCATACCAGCCTTAACATGTTTAACTTTCATGTCTGATCATTCCACGTCATCCTGTCATACTAGGTTCATTCACAACTCTGATTCATCAACCGGATGGACCAGCGATAACAACTAAGCTTGGCTAAGCACAACAAATGTAATAGCTCTAGCAACGCTTCACAAGCCAAACCCTAGTTCTGCTAGGGGCAGTGGATCAGGGAATATAGGCGATAAAGGAAACATGCATCAGATAGGATCATTGTTCAAAAAATAGGCCGAATCAGCGATTAATAGGCCAATTAATCACTACTAGGGACCTGACCGTGTCGATTACCACTAATCCTTTGTGTTAATCGTTTAGCCCGATTAATAGGTCTGACACTCCGATTACTAGGTATGTTCCCGATTAACCACTACACTTGGTCAAAAAAGTTGCAAAATTATCAACACATATCGCCCATCAATCCGCTAGTCCGCCCAATGAAGTAGGTTTTGCGAAGCTCCCGTTCGATCCATTCCTCCAGGAGCTTGATTTCAGCCATCACCAACTAGTTCCTTATCGTTGTTGACCACTTCCTCGTAGTTGCCGACTAGACCTCAGATACAATAGCTCGAGCGGCTTGAGGATCTCATTCAGGAGTTTAAGGTTGAGGATTCATACGTGTTTTAGGTGCTAATTTTTATAGGCTGCACCGATTAATAGCCGACCGATTAAATCAGTTAATCATCCGAATTCCGATTAATCGCTACTTCCAAGACAACCGAGCATCTAACGATTACCGATTTCCTTAACATTGGATAGGATTAATCTATCTATCGATAAAAGACTTTGGAATCGTATGCACATGGCAAGAGTGTAAATACTTTGAAAGCATAGGATTATATCATGTGTGGGGCTTCGCTTGCCTTTGCCAGTTGATATCCAAAAGGCAGAGTTCCGAACATCTGGTACTTGACTTGATTACATTTGGTCAAGTATTGGTCTTCGAGCTTCGACAGTGTTGATCTCGATCTTCAGTCTTGAACTTGATCTTGATTCCGATATCGTATTCTACCGGAGAAGAACCAAACACCGGAAAGAAAGGGAAAACAATCAACACATGGCATCGATGCAATGTTCAAACAAGGATGATGATATGACAAGTTGAATTGTATTGAAATTAAAACCCTAAACATGCTTGGTCATTTTAATCGGGGTCCGGGGGTCCAAACCCTAATTCAGAGAAACCCCGAATGCATATGGGAGGGTGCATTTTCTTATCTAATTAAACTTGTCATGTAAGTTGATTATCAATGCATGATTATAGTTTTAATAGATAGAGGTCATTTTTCTGAACATTTTGATATATTATCTGTATTTTTCTGATTTAAAATGAATTAGTTATGATTTTCCCAATTTTAATTCATTTACATCATTTTTGGAATATTATAAAATAATTTACAATTTAGAATTACTTGAACATTTTTATTAATCAGAAACATTTCTGAAAATACTTATTACACTTACAGGGTGGACCCACCTATAAGGTATTTTTCATTTACAGAAATAATTACATAATTCATTTACAAAAGGATTTAAACAAAACAAAAAGGATTAATGCATCACTGTGACGTCACCAATGGTGGAGCTCTCAGATCGAACGCGGGGAAGGCGATAGGGGGCGCGCAGGCGAGCGAGAGCGGGTGCGTTACACGCAGACGAGCAAGGGGAGCTAGAAAGTGGCGGCGCAGTGACCAAATGGTCACCGGAGCATCGTTCCCGACGAGCTCGTGCGGCGGCAGTCAGCGTCGGTCGTCGGCAGCGCGATAGAAAGTAAGAGGGAGACGGAGGAGGGGTCTGGCGTGACCAGGGGCTCACCACGAGAGCGATGGAGGGGTCGGCGAAGCGAGACATGCACTAAGGACGCTGGAATCAAGGGTGGATGCGGCGGCCGGAGTCAGGGAAGGCGCGGTCGGCCTGCTCGATTTCGGGCTCCCGCGGACGATTCCTTTGGCAGGGGTGATCAGCAGGGCGAGGCGAAGCCCAACGCAACATCGGCGGGGCTCGGGGAGGCTCCTAGCGGTGGGATGAACGGCGACAGTAGGGGCTAGGGTTTCAGGAAACTCGGCAGAGAGAGGGAGCGAGCGCTAGGGGGAAGTGGGAGGATGAGGACGGAAGGAGGGCTTCGGCGTGATCTTATCCATCACTAGGGCGGCGGCGGGCATCGCGGAGCAGCCGGCGGCATCAGGCGGCGTCGGAGCAGCCAGGCAGCTGCTTCCCTGTCGTGAGGAAGACGACGAACAGGAAAGGCTTGAAGGGGTACAGGCCAAGGTGGGCTGCAGATGGGCCTAGTTGGGCTGCAAAGCTGCCGCTGAGCGGCGGGGAGAAGAGGAAGAACAGATGGGCTACGGTCCAGAGAGGAAGAGAATGTATTTTTCTTTCTGAAATGTTTTTCCTTTTTCTGTTTTGACTTTTCTCTTTTGCATTTGAATTTCTAAACTGTTTTGAACCATTTCAAATTACTATAACTTTTATAAATATTGAAAATATTTCAGAGACCCTTATAATCAATTTGGGTTCCAAATATTTTTGTTATTTCAAAATATTCAAAAGCCATTTGGATGCATTTAAGAGGAAGAGAAAAATTAGAGTTAGGGTTTTGTGATTATTTTCTTTCATGCATTTTTGAATGATGATGCTCATGAATGCACATTCAAACCCTAATGTCTATTTAGTAAAACTAGGGTTGTTACATGATTCCAATTTGTAAAATTTTATTTAATATTTATTTATCTTTTTAAATCCTTTTAGGATTACATTGCTCACAATTTGGTATTGTTTTTAAGTAGGAGCTTTATTAGCTTTGGAAATTACTTTCCTTTAATTTTATTTAATTCATAAGTTTTTATCCATGGCTCCAAATTGAATGAAACCAATTTCTATGGTTTTATAATATTTTTGTTTACCGTTTTTGATCATTTATAAATGTTTGTTGCTTGATTTTTATATGGAACAAATCCATAGTCTTAGAGAGATCTTGGAAATGGTTTCTTTCATTAAGATTTAGGGTTTTGATTTAACTTTTCCAAGTGTTTAAATTTCAAGATACATTCATTCATGAATGCATTTCACTTGATTGAAATTTTTTTGGACGCCCTTTTCATTCAAATTTTGTTCAAGGGGGGTTTTGGTGTTTCAATTTAGAAGCAAAAAGTTTCTTTTCACCCTAAATTTCAACAATTATTTCTTTTGTTTATTTATTTTTCACATTTCAAAATTTGGAAAATTTTGGGCATGTCACATTTTGGGATGTGACATGCTCCCACCAGCCACCGGAGATGTCACATGGCGAAAATCAACACTTCTTGCAGCGACAGTTCTTCCACATGCGAGTGTTGTTGCATAGGCTGGACTAGCCACCGCGGGCATGAAGCGCAAGCGCGCAGGCAAGCACATCATCAAGGGAAGAGTTGTCGCCTCTGCCTCCTCCTGTGCACCCGCGTCAAAGCTGAGCAGAATTTGTCACGCTCAGCCAAAGAACTTGCATAAGCAAACGTGCTCGAAGAGGTTCCCCGCACCAAGGAAGGTGCCCATCAGTCGCAAGCTACTACCTATCCCTTCTCCGGCCTTGCCCGCTTTGTCGCTGCCCCACGCCCCAACCCTCCCGCTGCCACCCATAATGTGTTTGTTGAAACACCCGGAATGTATGGAACTCCTACGACATGGTTGCAACCTCAATTTCCATGATATGCATAATTGTAACATTAATATTTGTTGTAGTTACAATTTGTATAAAGTTCCAACCTCGTTTACCAAGATTTTGAATGAAACTTTGGTCAACATATTAGAGACTCCACTTGGGGCATTATGTGGTGAGTATGATGAATTTGATGGTAGGGAGGTTGAAGAGGTGGAGGAGATAGAGGAGGGGTTCTTCGATGGCTCTCAAGGGAACAAAAGATCAAGGGTGGTGAATTAAGCTGAAATTGAGGATGTCACCTTGGTGCGGGCATGGGAGCAAGGGTCCCTAGATGCGGTGGTCGGAAATAACCAAACCGGAAAGAGGTATTGGAAAAGGATCAAAGATAAGTTCTTCCAACTCATGCTTCGACTTGTCAATCCGACACCCCTCGCACGTACCGATCACTCCAAGGCCGATGGGATGTCATCAAAACTTGTTGTAGCCATTGGAGTGAATGCTTGGTGTTGGGGTTCCGGTGCAGAAAAAATTCCTACGATGGACCGCCCTAATGCCCAAGATCTATCTATTAGTACTGCAGTAATAGACGAAGGTTTCGGATACATACCCTTGTAGTCTGAAACCGTGCAGCAGTCTGGCTCACGACATCCAAGGTGCCCCAAGTGTGGCCCCTCGTGGTTTTATACACATACGATGTACGATGATGACCTCCGGCTCCCAGATCCCGCTAGGAGTGCAGAAGTAGATATCTGGCTTGGAATCCCCATAGCGTAATGGCGCACGCGGAGAAGCCTTGTTCACACAGCCCATATATGGGGGCCACGGTCACAAGGTCAAGAGAGGGGGAGAAAGTCAACCAAAGGACTTCTCTTGTTGTGTATTTAATCCCACCCATAGGCACTCCTTTATATAGGGGAAGAGAAGTGTGCCCTCTCCCTTATATGTCCCATGTGGAACTAAAAGAAACCAAGAAATAAATAGGTAAAGGACAGCCTACTGGGGCTTCCTGTGCCCAGCCCAACTTGCGTGGTTGGCAAGAACCAGGTGGGCCACTTCCCACCAGCCCAGCAGCCATATGCGTCCAACGCGCCCCTAAGCGCAATGTGGCGCGTGCGGCCTAGCCATGGCAGCCTGTGGCTCGTAAGGCTAGGCGACAGAGAGAGCGGCCTGCCGGCCCACCACGCGACCGTCCACGCGGTAGCAAGTGAGCAGACGGCCCACCTCTCGCATGCTCGCGTCCGCTAGCACCTGGATGTGCCCGCCTACGAGCAACAGCGTGTATCCGTCGCCCACCTCATGTGGGTCGCCAGGCCCACAAAGGCAGTAGCTGTTTTTTTGCTTTCCTTTTCTCCTTTTTCCAGGGTAGCTTTCCCCTGGGCCAATTCCCTCTAGGGTTTTGGCCTATTGAGAAAGTTGTCCTATAAATTTTAACTTAAATATTTATTTAGAATATATTAATTCACAATTAGCATATAATAAATATATATTATAAATTGCCATTATCCGAAACACCTTTCGGTCTTTTCCTTTAATTCTTTCTCCGAATAACTTCGGATCTCTCCCTGAAATAATTCCGGTTTCTCTTTATGTATTGTGATTCCAACTTACAGATGATCTCTAGATCATCCTACCCTTAAGTGTATCTCTTCACGGCTTGGGAATGGCACAGACATGATCTCTATCAAAGATCAATAGCGGGAGCGGGATGCCCATATTGACCCCTGTACATTCCACAATGACGATGCTATTTAAACCATAAATGTCGAGTCCAATTCCGTTTGTTTCTTTGATACGACTTGTCCGAAATTCGATCGCTTGGTATCACATACCTTATTCAATCTCGTTACCGACATGTACTATTTCACTTGTTACCGTGATATTACATCCACGTGACCTAGTCACATATTGTAACATAATAGATGTAATCTCACCAAGTTGGCCTTATGTATCTTACCTGTCATAGGGTGAAAAAAATCCCAGTCTTGATTTATAGGCTTCAAATATACCTCTAGAATACCCAACATACACCTTTATAATAACCATTTCACTGAGTGACGTTTGATGTAGTCCAAGCAGCCTCGAGAAATAGTGATTAATATGATCTCACGGTCTAAGGAGAAGAAGACTACGATTCTGACTATTGCAACGATGAACCTCGTAACTTGATCGTGTTGCAAACTTTGAGTTATGTCCATCACCTGATTCTCCAATGATATGACCTCGTTGTCAACTAGCACTATCACCCATGATCAGGAAACCTTGATCATCTATTACCCAGCGAACTAGTATGAATAGAGGCTACTAGCGACTTTAGTTTCATATCACACCTATATCAATGTTTCCACTTGATACAGTTATAGCACAATACGAAACTATTACGAACTTACTGGAATATGAAAATAATAACCATTTATTATTTTCCTCTAGGGCATATTTACTTCACTTGGAGCAAGTGCTCAATGCACCGCCAAGTGGTGTCAATAGTGATGACTGTGTAGGTTCTTTTTGTTTTGTGCATCTCAAATAACCGCAAGTGAATGATCATATTTCTCACATGTAATTTGTGCATTGCCTATGTAGGATAAAATAGCACAATAAAGGTACAAAGACATAGAGGCCTCCAAGAAGAAACCATTCACGCTTCACCATTGTTATAAGTACATTGAGAAATAGTGAAAAGTGGAGGTTACGGGAGCAAGAAGTGTTGGGGTTCATAGCATGGCAAACAAAAAATTCTATTGCATGAACACACAAGCCAAGATCTAATCTACTAGATCAGAAAAACGAGTTGATTAAGTACTAACCCTCGAAGATCCAAAGCGGTTAACAAGATCGGATTCTTGTGGTTGATGTAGTCGTTCACTTTCCAATCTCAAGATCATGAAGAAGATCCTTCCGGCGCCGCATTTCGGCAGCGCTTCCGCAGTCGGTCACACGTTCGGTACTTGATGCATACCTTCCTCTCCCTTGTTCTAGCAGATAGCAGAGGTTGTAGGTCTCTCCTCGCGATTCCAGCAGCACGACGGTGTGGTGGTGGAAGTAGAGGGAAAATCCCACAGGGCTTCGCCTAAGCCGGAGCGGGTATGGTGAATTAGAGAGGGCCCTTGGAAACTAGGGTTTAGAGGCCAAGGGGGTGGAGGTGGTGGCCCGGCGGGTAGAGAGGTGCTAGGATGAAAGAACATTTCTTAATCCCTAGTGTTTTGTGTGTTAGATAACAATATCAAGGATTATTTTAATGTGTGTTGAAGTGTTGCAGCTCTCTCTAAGAAAAAGGGAAAAGTATCTGCCTTTGGGGGGCGGATAATCCGCCCCAACCAGGGGTGTATAATCCGCCCCTCACTCTTCCCAAGAAGGCGCAAGCCCCAGAAGGGGGGCGGAGTTTTGGCCGGATTTTCCGGCCCCACCGGATAATCCGCCCCTCAGGGGGCCGGATAGTCCACCCCCTTGCTCTCCGCAAAGGCGCAAGCCCCAGAGAGGTGGCGGAGTGTTGGCCGGACTTTCCGGCTTGGCCGGATAATCCGCCCCAGGAGGGGGCCGGATTATCCGCCCCCAAGATCTTCACCAAGTCTCACAGGCGCCATCCCCAAAGAGGGGGCGGAGTTTTCCCAGGGGGGCGGATAATCCGCCCCCAAAGTTGCTCAACGGCCAGATCTGGGGAGGGGGTATTTAAGCCAGCCTCCCCCCTCCACTACTAGGAAAACGGCTATAGGTAATCCAAAAATCTGTGGCGCACTGGCTAGTGGTGCCCCACGGGTAAAATAGGCATGGCGCACTGCCCACAGGCTAGTGGTGCCCCACGGCTAACTGCCATAAGCGTGGCGCACATGGGGGTGGTGCGCCACGGCTATGTGTGGGCCAGGGCACATGTGGCCGCAACACACATACCCTTAGCGCACTAGGTCAAGGTGCGCTAGGGATGTGTCACTTAGCCGTAGCGCACCTTGACCTAGTGCGCTACGGGCATGTGTGCTGCAGCTGCTGGGTCAACTTAGCCATAGGGCACTCTGCCCTAGTGCCCTACGGCTAAGTGGCCTGCACCAACTCCACCCCCCCGGTGGATCGCCTTTTTAGGTTTTGTAAAAAATAAAAGAAAATGATAAACACTTCCAAAAATATAATACTTTTATATTTATGTAGGTAATGTGGTATAGTTTGTAGGAAAATTAACAAACAATAATTTCGACTTTATGTGCAAAAAAAAGTCATGCCATGGTAAAATGGCCGTAACTTTTGCATATGATATCAAAAAAAATCGTATAATATACCAAAATGACGAGAACGAAATTTTGCATCCGCTCGCAACCACCTCCGGTCGTTTAGAGATTTTTTAGATTTTCAAAATTTGAAAAGAGTAAAAAGTTACAATCAAACGACCGTTTTTTTCCTACAGAAAAAAAGAGGACAACTTACCCGTAGCGCACCACCACCTAGTGCGCCACGGATAAGCTTGGGCGGGATTCAAATTTGAATCACCACCCCGCCCACCTACCCCTCAACTTTCCCTCCCCCTTTTCCTTCTCCCTTTTCCTTCTCCTTATCCTCCTTCCCCCTATTCCCCTTCACCTATCTCTAGCCACCTTGCTCCGGCGTCCTTGCTTCGGCCTCTTACTCTCCTTCAAGTGATGGTGGCAAGAAGACGGCCTCCTCCTCCTCGCAGCAACGACAGGTGACGACGGCCTCCTCCTCCTCGCAGTGACGACCGGCAACGGCCTCCTCCTCCTCGCAGTGACGACCGGCAACGGCGGCCTCCTCCTCGCAGCGACGACAGGCGATGGCGGCCTCCTTATCCTCACCTACCTCCCTTCCTCCCTCTCTTCTTCTCTTCCTCCCTCTCTTCGTACCTCCCCTTCTCCAACCATCTATTGCCTCGATGCCGGCAAGGACTACCACGGCCACGGCCTCCCGCACGTCCCTGCGGTGGTAGGTCGTGGCCACGACCATGCTCCGGCGAGGCGACACGAAGGAGGCAGCGCACGGACCCGATTGCTTTTGCAATTCAAAATGAGGGTGTTTTTTTGCATTTTTTTGTTTTTTGAAAAATACATCCGTGGCGCACCCTGTACCCCTACCTGTGGCGCACCTGGTAGTGCGCCATGCCTATCTCGACACAACCATGGCGCACCATGCAGTGCGCCACGGCTAGGAGATAGTCGCAGCACGAGGCTAGTGGCGCACTGCTAGTGCGCCACGGAAGGCCTTTTCAGGTGCGCCACGAATAGGCGTTTTCCTAGTAGTGCTCCTGCCAGATCTCTTGATTCATTCGAAAAAGGCAAGATTTGATCTGCAACCTTCATCCAAGAGAGCTCCACCTAGATCCACCCAAAGGCCCCGTCCCTTGGGGAATCGAAGGAGGAGAACTCGATCTTCATCATCAGCAATCAAGCGCTTCATCTCCTCTCCATTCATTTGGAGAATCACCGATCTAGTATTTCTTGCAAATACCTAGATCCTTGTTTTGTTTATATTGATAAACCTTGTTCTTGTGACAGCTTGTTGTCATCTCGGGAGCCCCCAATTCAGTTGTGGGTGTGTGCCCCGATAGCATTGTAAAAGGCACCGGATCCTGCCTCGAAGGGATCCAATAGTGGAGAAGGTGGATCAGGCCTCTCGTGGCGACATCCATCGGAGAATAGGGTGAGGCCTATTGTGGCATGGTGGTCTTAGAACCGCCCACCCCTCCAACACAGATGTACTTTCCTTAACAAGGAAGGAACTGTGGTAAAACAAATCCCTATGTCTCCGCGTGCTCCACTACGGTTCCTTCGCTCCTCTCTTTACGTGCTTAGTAGTTAGGGTTGCATATAGGGAAATTCTCATAGTTGTATATGTAGAGAATTTACTTTGTGTCAAGCCTAAAATTGAAAAAGTATTAAAAATTGGTTAGCACCTATTCACCCCCCCTCTAGGTGCCCATACGATCCATTTCAATTGGTATCAGAGCCCCGACTCTTATTTCGGGATTAACCGCCTAAGAGAAGTATGGGTTCCAAGGTATATGGGAGTGATGCTCCGGATGTAGTCACCATGAACGATCTCAAGACGTTGGAAACAACCTTGGTGAGTTCAATGGAGGCTAAGATGGAAGAAATGCGTCAATTGATAATGCGTCTCTCCACATCAACATCATCACCTCCATCTAACTCTGAGGCTACCACTCCGCAATCCAAGGAAATGGGTAAAACCGATTCCAAGGAGAACGAAGTGGTTGGTGATGACACTAGGTGTAGGGGTTCGTAGCATGGAAAACAAAAAAATTCTACCGCATGCACACAAACAAGCCAAGATCTATCTACTAGATTGTAGCAACGAGTCGATAGAGGAACTTACCCTCGAAGATTCCAAAGCGGTTAACGAGAGCAGATTCTCGTGGGTGATGTAGTCGTACACTTGCCGATCTCAAGATCGCGTAGATGATCCTTCCGGCGCTGCGTTCCGGCAGCGCTCCCGCAGTCGGTCACACGTTCGGTACTCGATGAATACCTTCCTCTCCCTTGTTCCAGCAGGCAGCGGAGGTTGTAGCACTCTCCTCGCGATTCCGGCAGCACGACGGCGTGGTACCGAAAGTAGAGGGGAGATCTCGCAGGGCTTCGCCTTAAGCCGGAGCGAGTATGGTGGACTATGAGAGAGCCTTGGTGATCTAGGGTTTAGACACACCAATTAGAAGGGGCTAAACCAGCGTCTAGGGCAATTAGAAGCTCTAACTCGGCGGCTTGGGAGAAATCCCTAGGCTGTGGCTAGGGTTTAGGTTTAGAGGGAGGCAACTTGTGTGTCTAGGAGGGGAGCCCTGCCCCTCCTTATATAGGTGGAGGGAGGCGCCGGCCAAGGGGAGGGAGTCCCTCCCCAACTCGGATCCCTAGTGGGCCGGCGGTGGAGGAGGAACTCCTCCCCAACTCGGTTTCCCACTTCTTCTCCACTTTCCAAAATAGCCGTTTGACTTTTCAAATTGGCGTTTGACTTTTCAAACTACGATTTGATTAAACCCTTTATTTTGTACAACGATGACACCTAGTACATGATGTAATCATTCCAACTTGTAATGACACATTCATGTACCCTTCCCCTCCGGAGTGCCGGACATTCCGGAACCTTCTAGAACATTCCCGATGAAAACACCGGAACCATTCTCCAACCCCGAAACATGACTTTCCTTATATGAATCTTATTCTCCGGACCACTCCGGATCTCCTCGTGATATCCCGGATCCCATCCGAGACTCCGAACAACATTTGGTCTCTTACTCATCATTCCATAACTACTCAAACAACATCGAATCCTTAAGTGTGTCTCCCTACGGTTCGTGAATTATGCGGACATGATAGAGACACTTCTCCGATCAATAACCAATAGAGGAATCTGGAAATTCATATGGCTCCCACATATTTCTACGATTACTTTGCGATCGAATGAACCACTTACATACGATACCAATTTCCCTTTATCTCACGATAGTTTACTTATCCGAGCTTTTGATCGTCGGTATCTCTGCATACCTAGTTCAACCTCGTTACTGATAAGTACTCTTTTCTCGTTCCCGTGGTATGTGATCCCTTGTGAGCCAGTCACATGCTTGCAAGCTAATTGGATGACATTCCACCGAGAGGGCCCAGAGTATATCTATCCGACATATGGATGGACAAATCCCACTCTTGATCCATATGTCTCAACCAACACTTTCCGAACACTCAATGCCACCTTTATAGCCACCCAGTTACGGTGTGGTGTTTGATGTCATAAAAGCATCCTTCCGGTGATGGTGATTAACATGATCTCATGGTCGAAGGAATTAGGTTACTATGTATCAGAAAGCTTATAGCAAATGAACTATATTAAATGACTTGATCTTTATGCTACGCTTACTATAGGAGTATGTCCATCACATCATTCTCCTAATGATATGACCCTGTTATTAATAACATCTCTATGTTCATGATCAGGAAACCATGATCATATATTAACCAACAAGCTAGTTTAACAAGAGGCTTTACTAGGGACTCTTTTATGTTTACAAATCACACAAGTATTAATGTTTCCTGTTAATACAATTATAGCATGGTATGTAAACATTTATCATAAGTATGAAGATATGATAATAACCACTTTATTATTGCCTCTTGGGCATATCTCCAATAGTCTCCCACTTGCACTAGAGTCAATAATCTAGTTTCAAACCTTTGTGTATTCAACACCTATGGCTTTCCGGTGTTGTATGTACACGATTGCTAGTGGTCAACTGATCTCCGGATCTGACACTTCCAGGTCCGTGTGTAATTGCATGTCTTTGCGTCTCTACGCATCACTCATTCTCTAATGAGATGGCTTCGTACAAATTTCGTCCTTTGGTGTGACCTTTAGTTCTTTCGGGTTAAAACATGTTGACAATATTGTCGTACAATATATCTTCATAGTACTATCCCACTGTGAACTACACCTGGTTTGATAACAAACTACTTGACACAAATGCCCTCTTTTGCTGCTATAATAGCAGTTATATACTTAGCCCTTTTGTTGTAGTATCTGTCACAATATCTTAACTTTGGAACTCATCCAAATCCATTATGGAACTTACTTTCCATTATATTGTGCCACCCTTAGTTTAGATTGAGATAAACTTAATTTGTACTTTGTGACAAAACTAGTATCAATGTAGTACTTTTACAATGAACTAACCATCTATTTGTCACTTCTACAAACAATATATTCTTAGTTCTTCCAAAAGATCATAAGAATATCCTTACTATTGTCCAATGATCATCTTATGAATCATTCTGGTATATGCTCATAACATTTAGAGTATAGGACATATCTGGATTTGTACATATCACAGCATAATTGATATAAATACTCTTTGTGATTTCATACATCAAGTATCAATCTATACTTGAATCTTTGTTTCACTTACCAAGTGTCAATACACTTGAATATATCATCAATATTGAACTCATTCAATCCTTTCTGTGCGACAAGAACCTTTCTTGTAGTTTCTATATTGAACTCAGTCAATACATCATATATGTACTTTTGGCACAACCATATTAGCGTCTATTGATGCCAAATATTTGGGTTTTGCCTAAGACTTTCATCGAGATGAAATTCTTATCTTGTGTTAATAAAAGATACATCATTTCCAATCAACAATATGTCTTCCACATAATGTATTAGAAACATGTCTTAGCGCTCCCACTTAATATCTTGCAAATGCAAACATCTTCATTATCTCTGATGAAATTAAACTCTTTTAACAGTTTCATCATAGTGAAGATTCCAACTCCGCTATGCTTACTTCAACCATTGAAGTTTGCATATGCTTTTAGCATCCTTTGAATTAACAAAACCCTATGGACCGTGTTATGCACATGTCCTAGGTAACAATTCTATTAGAAGAACTTGTTTTGTTTATTCAACTACCACATAACAAAATTATATGTAGTGGTTGCTATATTAATCCGTCTAGACTAAATATCGCTATGAAAGATCAGATCTTGTCATAGTCAACCTTTGAACATTGTTGTGAACTCTTTCCCAACATGTCGACCATTTCATAGATGCGAAATATTCATGTCTATTTCTTTATAGATCCAAACACAACTGTAAGGTCTTACACCTTTCTCGAGGGTCCTTCAAGTTCAAAACTTGATTTCTCGTGTATGGAACTATCACGGATTTTATGGCTTCAAGCCATTTGACGGAGTCAGGGCCCATCATCGCTTCTTTGCATGTAGTCCGTTCTTTATTCTCAAATAATGATTCAACCCTCTAATCTTGGTATTTGATTGTTTACCAGACCTACTTGGTTCAATAGAAACTTTGACCTTCGTAACCACAACCTTTGAGGCATGTGAGTCATGAGCATTGTTGCTGTCTCCGGAACACTTTTCGGTGCTGCGCAACTTTGCACATATAGCTAAGGTTCCTTTAACCTTATCAAAGTTCTATTGTCCTCCCACTTATCTTTTCACGAAAAATTCCTTCTCAAAGAAACTTGACGTTCTAAGCGACAAACACTTTTGTCTCCGGCGTTTATGGAGGAATACTTAACAATTATACAAAGACGGGTTCATCCGACTTTGGTTGCAAACATCTTTCTTATGCATAGCATACCAATGTTTAAGAAAGGACTACTTGGGTTTAATCCCAAACCATAACTTTATATGGTGTCATTTCAGCGGATTATGATGGAGCTCTTTTCAGTGGAAAACGGTAGTCTCTAAAGCTTTTAATCTTTAAAACATAATGGCAGTTTTATGAATTATACCTTTGATCTTACCATGTCAAACAAGGTTTTAATCACATATCTCGAACGCTCCATACTCTTATGGTGTTTCGGAAAATGCAAATCCACAGAACGATTCCTTAAATCTTAGGTAATACGCTAAACTTGTAACTCAAATATCTTCCTTTATGATCTTATCATAAACTATTTATATTCTTGTTACAATGATTTTGCACTTCATCTTGAAAGTCTTTGAACTTTTCAAATGTTTCATACTTCATCCTTATTAAGTAAATATTCATATATTCACTCAAATTTTCGGAGAAAGTATATGAAGTTGAAATCCATCGCTCTTGACTACATATAATGGACTTTGTACAACAATATGTACAAGTTCCAATAAGCTAGTCTTTCGTTCCCTTTTGGCCTATAAACGAAGTTTTAATTATCTCTAGGAAAGTTTCACAAGCGTCATGTGATCAAAATCAAAAGACTCCAAAATTCCATCCACATGGAGTTTCTTCATGTTTTCTTTCCAATATAATTTAAACGGTGATGTCACTTCCTAAGTGATTTTTCAATCAATTTGTCTTTCGACATTTTTTTAGCACTAGTTTTATGGATGTGATTTCTCCAACGAGATTTGTGAATCATCCATCTTTTATAGATTACGGCAATTATTTGAACAACCCTTTTGTTCTCATAATACCTGATAAAACAAATCTTGAAGGCAAGCTTTGATGTTTAACGAGCAACATAATAACCCTTTATTTGTTCTCGATGAACATCATCACATATTCTTTTGCTAGTTACTTAGGCCATTGTAGTTCATGAATTGTGTTGTTCCGTATGACGATTCACACCAACAAATTCAGTATCAAATACTTAAGAACCACATTGTTTAATAAGCAAAGAATATAACCATAACATGTATATCATCTATATACTTAAACTGAACAATTCTAGTCTTTTCTTTTCTGCCATATATTTATGAGATTCTCTTTCAGTATTTCCTTTTCTGTTTGAAAGAATCTATCAACATCAATAGTGGAGTCATACATATGACGCATAGTCCAAAGCGTGTATAGTTAAATACCAATGTCTTTGGACTTGCACTTTGAAGTAAATCACCATTATAAAATGTTTGGTGTTCTTTCAAATTCCTTTCTTTAGTAATCTCTTGGTGTAGTAAAATTTTTACCTACATCAAATATTCACCCTCATCATGGATTTATCCATGATCAAGCTACTTTTAGCTTGTAACGGTGAATCGCGAGTATAATGTTGCTCTCCAAAACCTTTTGGAGGATTAGGACAACTAGTGTCTCCAACCTTTTGCAAATTCTCATCAAATATGAGAACATGACTTTTGCCATATTATACTCTATCATGTTGCAACCAAAACTTCGTTTCAGATATCACAATATCTTCCACACATCATGGTTTCTGAAACAACTCTTTCAGATCCTAGATAACCTTGATATTAAGACAATCCTTTGAATATCAAGAATCATGGAGACAAACATGATACTTATATACTAACATTGGAATTGTTACTCTTGATTTAATACCAACTATTAAACTTCATGGAGTAATCAAAACTTACTGAAAGTTTGCAATGGGACTTTTAAACTTTAGATTAACACTTCAAAACAATACGATACCAGTTCGTAAAGTAACTAACCAGAATTCTATAGTTCTATCATCTCAATTATAACTAAGCGTAAGGTGGTAAACGGATGCCAATGACTACAACAACTATGCAAATTCACTTTGATTTAATTTATGATAAATAGTGTTCAACTTTTAATCATATTGTCGTTGAACTCCCACTCAAAACAATATCCCTCACATTGTTTTAGTGATCACACGAACCAAATCCACCACATCAAAACCGATCATCACGAGAGTTGATGTAACTTCAATGGCGAACAATCAACATGTTCATCATATCTACTATATGACTCATGCTTTACCTTTCGGTGATCCGTGTTCCGAGACCATGTCTGTACATGCTAGGCTCGTCAAGATCAAACCTTAGCTTCTGCATGAGCAAATCTGGCTTGCTCACATTGTATACACTCGCAGAATCTAACACACCCGATCATCACGTGGTGCTTCGAAACAACGAGCTTTAGCAACGGTGCTTACTAAGGATGAACACTTTAAAACTTGAAATTGTGTGCTTGAGGGATCATCTTATAATGCTACCGTCGTGAACTAAGCAATACAAGATGCATAAAAGGATTAACATCACATGCAATTCATAATATGTGATATGATATGGCCTTTCTTCTTGTGCTTCCGATCTCCATCTTCAAGCACGAACATGATCTCCATCATCACCGGCATTGCATCAAGGTCAATGACGCCGCTCCATGGTTGTCGTCCACCAGCTTCAACTATTACAACTATTTTGAATAGACACGCGGGTCTTAACAGAATTTAAAGACAACCATATGGCTCCTGCCGGTTGCCAACTTACAATAAGGAACATTGCATACATCAAATATAATCACAATCATGGCCATATCACATCACAGCACACCCCTGCAAAACAAAGTTAGACGCCTCTAATTTTCTTTGCATATTTTACGTGGTTTGGGGCTTTCAATAAGTGTCGCTTTAACTTACGAACAAGAACCACAACATTGATACTAGTATTGTCAATCACCCGTTGTAAATTGAATCTTAACTATGTTGGGAGAAACAGGCACCCGCAAAGCCACTTATGCAATACAAGTTGCATGTCAAGCGTGGAACAAGTCTCATGAACGATGTCATGTAAGGTTAGCCCGGGCCGCTTCATCCCAACATACCGCAAGATGCAAAGTACACAAGAAGCAATCGACAATAAAAGCATCAACGCCCACAATGACCATTGTGTTCTACTCGTGCAACAGATCTACATATAGACACGGCTCTGATACCACTGTAGGGGTTCGTAGCATGGAAAACAAAAAATTTCTACCGCATGCACACAAACAAGCCAAGATCTATCTACTAGATTGTAGCAACGAGTCGATAGAGGAACTTACCCTCGAAGATTCCAAAGCGGTTAACGAGAGCAGATTCTCGTGGGTGATGTAGTCGTACACTTGCCGATCTCAAGATCGCGTAGATGATCCTTCCGGCGCTGCGTTCCGGCAGCGCTCCCGCAGTCGGTCACACGTTCGGTACTCGATGAAGACCTTCCTCTCCCTTGTTCCAGCAGGCAGCGGAGGTTGTAGCACTCTCCTCGCGATTTCGGCAGCACGACGGCGTGGTACCGGAAGTAGAGGGGAGATCTCGCAGGGCTTCGCCTTAAGCCGGAGCGAGTATGGTGGACTATGAGAGAGCCTTGGTGATCTAGGGTTTAGACACACCAATTAGAAGGGGCTAAACCAACGGCTAGGGCAATTAGAAGCTCTAACTCGGTGGCTTGGGAGAAATCCCTAGGCTGTGGCTAGGGTTTAGGTTTAGAGGGAGGCAACTTGTGTGTCTAGGAGGGGAGCCCTGCCCCTCCTTATATAGGTGGAGGGAGGCGCCGGCCAAGGGGAGGGAGTCCCTCCCCAACTCGGATCCCTAGTGGGCCGGCGGTGGAGGAGGAACTCCTCCCCAACTCGGTTTCCCACTTCTTCTCCACTTTCCAAAATAGCTGTTTGACTTTTCAAATTGGCGTTTGACTTTTCAAACTAGGATTTGATTAAACCCTTTATTTTGTACAGCGATGACACCTAGTACATGATGTAATCATTCCAACTTGCAATGACACATTCATGTACCCTTCCCCTCCGGAGTGCCGGACATTCCGGAACCTTCTAGAACATTCCCGATGAAAACACCGGAACCATTCTCCAACCCCGAAACAGGACTTTCCTTATATGAATCTTATTCTCCGGACCATTCCGGATCTCCTCGTGATATCCCAGATCCCATCCGAGACTCCGAACAACATTCGGTCTCTTACTCATCATTCCATAACTACTCAAACAACATCGAATCCTTAAGTGTGTCTCCCTACGGTTCGTGAATTATGCGGACATGATCGAGACACTTCTCCGATCAATAACCAATAGAGGAATCTGGAAATTCATATGGCTCCCACATATTTCTATGATTACTTTGCGATCGAATGAACCACTTACATACGATACCAATTTCCCTTTGTCTCACGATAGTTTACTTATCCGAGGTTTTGATCGTCGGTATCTCTGCATACCTAGTTCAACCTCGTTACTGATAAGTACTCTTTTCTCGTTTCCGTGGTATGTGATCCCTTGTGAGCCAGTCACATGCTTGCAAGCTAATTGGATGACATTCCACCGAGAGGGCCCAGAGTATATCTATCCGTCATATGGATGGACAAATCCCACTCTTGATCCATATGTCTCAACCAACACTTTCCGAACACTCAATGCCACCTTTATAGCCACCCAGTTATGGTGTGGTGTTTGATGTCATCAAAGCATCCTTCCGGTGATGGTGATTAACATGATCTAATGGTCGAAGGAATTAGGTTACTATGTATCAGAAAGCTTATAGCAAACGAACTATATTAAATGACTTGATCTTTATGCTACGCTTACTATAGGAGTATGTCCATCACATCATTCTCCTAATGATATGACCCTGTTGTTAATAACATCTCTATGTTCATGATCAGGAAACCATGATCATATATTAACCAACAAGCTAGTTTAACAAGAGGCTTTACTAGGGACTCTTTTATGTTTACAAATCACACAAGTATTAATGTTTCCTGTTAATACAATTATAGCATGGTATGTAAACATTTATCATAAGTATGAATATATGATAATAACCACTTTATTATTGCCTCTTGGGCATATCTCCAACACTAGGAAGAGCTCCTCCTCGAAAAAGGATAGTGGTAAGGATGGATACAATGAGGTTTCTCATGTGTATTCTCCTGATCCACCTATCCCTCACCCACATATACATAATAGGGGTGATCCACCCAAACTTTCTGCATCTACTTTTACTCAATGGCAATTTTTGATGAAGTCTCATGTGTGCAGTTCCTCCAATGAGTTGTGGAAAATCATAGGAAATGGTATTCATGTTGGCAACCCCAACAATCTCACAAGAAGAGAAGTTGTTGATAGCCAACTCAACGCTACAGCTCTACACATGATACAGCTTGGTGTGGGTGATAAAGACATGCCACACATTCAGCATCTTAGCACAGCTAAGGAAGCTTGGGATGCCCTCACCGAGCTCTTCGTCGGAAATGAAAGTATGAGAAGGAATAGATATGATTCTTTGAGCAACGAAGCTGAAGGATTCTATATGTTGGATGGAGAAGACCACGAGGACATGTATAGGAGGCTCAAGGCAATAGCCACAACTTTCAGAAACCACGGTGCGACTCAATTTGATGATGCATGGATCAAGCGCAAGTACGTCAGTGCTCTTATGCCATTTGAGCCCACAGATTTGAAAAATCTCCAAGGTAGGCATAACTATCACCTCATAACATCCAATGAGGTAATGCAAGAAATGGCCGCTTCCAAAGTGGCTGCCAAGAATGCCGAAGATGCTCGTGCTCGAGCTATGGGGATGCAAAAGGGGGTCAACATGGCCTTGAAGACTAGTGTGATTGATCATGATGAATATGCCATAGAAGGTCTGGACTGTCCCGAGGATATAAAAAGGATCCACGGACAATACTTGGCTCTTTATGCTAGAAACTTTTGGAAAGATTCAGCCAAGGCTAAAGCGGAACTAGAACGCAAGAGTGGAGCCTATGGAAGAAAAGAAAATGGTCCCAAGCTGAGAACATGTTTCAACTGTGGTGACCGGCTGCACTTTGTAGCTGAGTGTCCATATCAAAGTAGGGAAGATAATGGAGGAAGACTCATTTTCAAGGACAAGTCGAAGGCTCCATGCAAGAAACATTTTGTAAAGAAGAATGCTCCCTTCAAGAAGCAACCAAAGATTGTTCTAGTGGCTCAAGAAGAATATTCATCGGGAAGTGAAGATGAGGACGAGGACGATAGCTCTCAAGAGGTGGCTGCTATAGCCACCACATCTACATCAACATCTCTCTTCGACTCTCTGAACGAAAACATCATCAACAAGAATGCTACTTGTCTCATGGCAAGAAGCTCCGAGGTAACTACTTCTAACTCTTCTTTTCCTAAGGCTATGATTGACATGGATGATCCTACTAGTCTTAAGGTTAAAGAAGAGATTATTGCTTTGGATTACTTCTACACTAACTTGCAAGGTGAGCACAAAGTTCGTTTTGAAGCTCTTATGGATCAGCTGGCCCAAAACAAAGCTCTCCTCTAAGAAAAGGGCAGAATTGAAAGGGAGGATGCAATGGAAATTACATCCTTAAAAAATGCTCTTGAGGAAGAAGAAGAAGCTCGGGTCTCTCTTGAAGAGAGGCTTGAGTCCATTGAAGAGTCACATGAAGAAATTGTGGCTAAACTTATTAAGGAACATGACAATGCAGTCACCAAAGCAAAGAGGTTAAAGAAGGAAAAGATTGACTTTGGGGCTGCTCATGATAGACTCTCCAAGGAATTGGAGAAACTTGACAATGCTCACAAGGCGTTGAAAAACGATTTCTCCATCCTCAGTGAGTCACACGATCAGCTTCAAAGTCGATTGGCCAAATATGATGTTACTAGCTCATCCATCTCAACATATAGTCACAAAGAAAATGCTAGTGTGGAAAAATAAGTTGACAAGGACATCACTCCCAATAAGGGTGTGCTTAATGAAGTTCTTGGCAAGCAAAGGTCAAATCATGGTAAAGAGGGACTTGGGTATGTCACCAAGTCCAAGAAGAAGAAAAACAAGAAGAACAAGACCAAGAATGTGCAATCAAAGACAAGCACCGCTGTGAAGAATGTCACAAAAGACAAGACTAACAATATTGGTTTTGCAGGGTCTCACAATCCAAATTATGAACTCTTTTGTGATGATTATGGCGATGTTTATGCTTATTATGTCGGTCCCTTTGATGAATATATTTCTTGGTCTATTTGGGTCCCAAAGACCCTGTTACTAACATGAAAGGACCCATTGAAGAATGGGTACCTAAAACCAAGAAGTAATTCTCTTGCAGGGCTATGCTTCCGGTGTGTCAAAATGGGTGCTGGATAGTGGATGCACTAGTCATATGACCGAAAGCAAGGAGATCATCACGGAGATGCATCCAAATCATGATATATTACAGTCTCCTATGGTGATAAGTCTAAATCTCAGGTATTGGGTCTTGGCAAGGTTGTGGTTGCCCACGATATCTCTCTCGTGGACGTCATGCTTGTTGAGACCCTCGGTTACAACCTTCTTTCTGTTCGTGCCCTTGGCAAGATGGGTTTTGCTGTTTTTATCGATGATGATTTGGTGGTAATCTTGTGGAGCAAGTCTCTAAAGGTCGCTTTTGTTGGATACGTCGAAAATGACCTGTATGTGGTGGACTTTTCAGGGAAAACCACTTCGGGTCCAATGTGTCTATTCGGAAAGGCCGACGTGGGCTGGCTTTGGCATCGCCGTTTAGCCCATGTCAACATGAGAACTTTGCAAAGTCTCCACAAGGGTGGCCACATCCTTGGACTAAAAGACAATGTCTCCTTTTCCAAAGATCGTGTTTGTAGGGCTTGTGTTGAAGGCAAAATGCACGACTCTCCCCACAAGAGGAAGACTATTGTGTCTTCAAAGAGGATATTGGAATTACTTCATGTGGATTTATTTGGTCCTCCTTCTCATGCAAGTCTTGGTGGGAAGAAATATTGTTTGGTCATTGTCGATGATTACTCGAGATATACATGGGTCTATTTCTTCAAGCTAAAGAGTGGGACTCAACAAACTGTTATTGACTTTGCCAATGAAGTTCAACGTCAACACAATGTTCCTATCTTGGCAATAAGAAGTGACAACGGCTCCGAATTCAAAAACTACACCTTGAATGAGTTTCTAAGCGAAGAGGGGATTAGACATCAATATTCCGTTGCGTACACCCCTCAACAAAATGGTGTAGCTGAGAGGAAGAACCGGACTTTGATGGATATGGCAAGATCAATGTTGGCTGAATTCAAGTCTCCTTACAATTTTTGGGCTGAAGCCATATCCACTACTTGTCACTCATTAAACCGGCTCTACCTCCGAAAGATTTTGGATAAGACTCCTTATGAAATACTTACCGGTAACAAGCCCAACATCTCATACTTCAGGGTATTCGGGTGTAAGTGTTTCTTTCTTATTAAAGGTGTCCGCTTGTCTAAATTTGAGTCCAAGGCTTTAGAAGGTATTTTTGTTGGTTATGGTGCCGAATCCCACACTTACAGAGTCTACAACAAGCTCACTGGGATTGTTGTAGAATCTTGTAGTGTGGAGTTCGATGAAAATAATGGCTCCTTTGTAGAGCAAGTTGATGTTTGTGATGCAGATGTTGAAATACCCCAAGATGCCATAAGAAGAATGGGCATGGGATTTTTCCGCCCCATTGAGGAACCCCTTGTGGTGGATCGGGAAGGACAATGCTCCACTCAAGTGGAGGCCTCATCTTCACAAGATCAACAAGCTCCTACCGTTGGAGAAAACTCTGCACCGACACCACAACCTGCTGAAGATCATCAGTCTCCTAGACAAGATGGTAGTCCCAGGCCGGACTATCCGCCCCCTCCAAGGGGTGGACAATCCGCCCCTGGCACTCCAACTTTTTCCAGGGGATCCGAAGAAGACAACAACCAAGAAGTTCCTAGGCCGGATTCTCCGGCCCCCGAGGGCGGATTATCCGGCTCTGGTTCTCCCAGTCCTGTTAGGCATTCTCAGGAAGAAGGCACTGGTGCCTCATCTCCCAGGCCGGATAGTCCGGCCCCTCCAAGGGGCGGATTATCCGGCCCTGAAGAACAAACTCTATAGCAACCTCCTGGTGTTAACTCAGATCAAGATCAAGGGCAAGGCAGTGGTCAAAACAAGGATACAAATTCTGAATCAACTCCTTCTAGAAACAATAAGGACATTGAGGCTCGTCGCAAGGCTTGTGATGATCGGAACCTTGAACTAAGGGGTCACACTCTTGACAAGGTTGTTGGTGATCTACGAATAAGGGTGTCTACTAGAAGAGAACTTGCAAGCTTCTGTGATCATCAAGCTCACATTTCCATGGTTGAACCGAAGAAAGTCTTTGATGATCTTGAATATCCCGATTGGGTGGTTGCAATGCATGAATAATTAAATAACTTCGAACGCAACAAAGTTTGGAAGCTCGTAGAGAAACCCAAGGATTGCCGCAATGTTATCGGCACCAAGTGGATCTTCAAGAACAAACAAGATGAAAATGGCATTGTTGTGAGGAGTAAAGCAAGACTCGTGGCTCAAGGATTCTCTCAAGTGGAATGAATTGATTTTGGCGAGACTTTTGCTCTTGTGGCTCGTCTTGAGTCCATCTGTATCCTTCTTGCATATGCAGCCCATCATAATTTTAAATTACAGCAAATGGATGTTAAGAGTGCATTTCTTAATGGTCCTCTACATGAGTTAGTATACGTCAAGCAGCCCCTGGGTTTTGAGGACCCCAAATTTCTGAACCATGTCTACAAACTCGATAAGTCTCTCTATGGACTTAAACAAGCCCCACATGCGTGGTATGAGCACCTTAAAGAGATTTTGTTAGACCGTGGATTCGAAGTTGGGCAAATCGATCCCACTCTTTTTACTAAGAAGGTTAATGGGGAGCTTTTTGTATGCCAACTTTATGTAGATGACATTATTTTTGGCTCTACTAACCAAGCTTTTAACGATGAATTTTCAAATCTTATGACTGACAGGTTTGAGATGTCAATGATGGGTGAGTTGAGATTCTTTCTTGGATTCGAGATCAAACAAATTAGAGAGGGAACCTTTATTAATCAAGCTAAGTACATCCAAGACATGCTCAAAAGGTTCAAGATGACGGATCTCAATGGCGTTGCTACTCCAATGCAAACAATGTGTCATCTTGAGCTCAATCCCAAGGGTAAAGACGTGGATCAAAAGGTATATCGATCCATCATCGGCTCTCTCCTTTACCTTTGCGCATCTAGGCCCGATATCGTGTTAAGTGTAGGAGTGTGTGCAAGGTACCAAGCCGCTCCTAAAGAAAGCCACTTAGTGGCGGTCAAACGAATCTTCAGATATTTGGTTCATTCCCCAAATTTTGGGGTGGTATCCCAAGGGTTCAAGTTTCTCTCTATGTGGTTACACTGATTCAGATTGGGCTGGTGACAAAGATGATAGGAAATCAACCTCTGGTGCATGTCAATTCTTGGGCAGGTCTCTTGTGTGTTGGTCTTCAAACAAACAGAATTGTATTTCACTCTCAACCGCCGAAGCTGAATATGTTGCTACTGCAAGTGCTTGTACACAATTGTTATGGATGAGGCAAACTTTACAGGAATATGGTGTCAATTGTGACAAAGTGCCTCTATTATGTGACAATGAAAGTGCTATAAAAATTGCTTACAATCCCGTGCAGCATACAAGAACAAAACATATAGAGATTCGCAACCACTTCATTCGGGATCATGTTGCTCATGGTGATATTGCCCTATCCTTTGTGAGCACGAAGAACCAACTTGCTGATATTTTCACGAAGCTCCTTGATGAAGCAAGATTTTGTTATTTGAGGAATGAGCTAAATATCATAGATTCAAGGAGCTTGGCTTGACTACCCTTGCACACTCACTTGCTCTTTTCATGTATTTGGTTTAGATGCGGGCATAGACATAGGGGGAGTGTGGTCCTAATTGATTGGGCCAACCCTCCCCCCATAATGCCGAAAGCAAGTAAAATCATTTCCCTTAATATCATTTTGTGATATGTGGGTCATCGATGAGCATTGGTTTTGGACTCAAGATACATCTTTGCGGTGTCATGCCATGCGCTCCAACATGGTGGCTTCGGCCACCGCCCTCTTCCTTGAGAAGAGTTGGTTTCTAATGGTTCTCTTTGGATTCTCTCGCATATTTCTTGTTCTTATGGAAAACACACTCAACTTTGGGTGTGTAGTACCATCTATTCTTGCTCTAAACCATCGCTCTTCTTCCTTTTTGGCGTTTCGATGCCAAAGGGGGAGAAGTAGTTCTATGAGGTCTCGTGGATTTGCAAGGGTCAGGCGCAAGCACCTGTCTTTCAGTCGTTTCCTTTGCTTGCTTGTGCCTTTGTGTTTGGGTATGTAAGACTATGTCGTGCTCCACTATGTTTGGTACTATGTTTGGTATACATGGAATTCTGGATTTATCTATTGTGGATCTCATGGAATTCTGGATTTATCTATGGAGCATATTTGATGGCATATGGAATCATGGGATTACCTAATGTATGCATCAGTATTGTTGGGATGTGCTTGGAGGCTATCAAGCTAATTATTTTCTTTCTCTATAATCACATCCCGGTGGTATGACCTTGTTTCTAACCCACCTTGTTTCAATTATCTTTGCGATGAAAGTTGTGTTCTCTCTAGTGTGTGTATTTGTATTCAAATGGAAATTTTAAATATGCACACATCTAGGGGGAGCGTCTTTATTTTTTAAGGTGGCGTTAGCCGGTTTCATTGCAAATCCTAGTATTGTCATCTAACACCAAAAAGGGGGAGATTGAAAGAACATTTCTTAATCCCTAGTGTTTTGTGTGTTAGATAACAATATCAAGGATTATTTTAATGTGTGTTGAAGTGTTTCAACTCTCTCTAAGAAAAAGGGAAAAGTATCTGCCTTAGGGGGGCGGATAATCCGCCCCTCCCTCTTCCCAAGCAGGCGCAAGCCCCAGAAGGGGGCGGAGTTTTGGCCGGATTTTCCGGCCCCGCCGGATAATCCGCCCCTCAGGGGGGCCAGATAGTCCGCCCCCTTGCTCCTCGCCAAGGCGCAATCCCCAGAGAGGGGGCGGAGTGTTGGCCGGACTTTCCGTCTTGGCCGGATAATCCGCCCTAGGAGGGGCCAGATTATCCGCCCCCCAAGATCTTCACCAAGTCTCGCAGGCGCCAACCCTAGAGAAATCCGCCCTTGGGGCGGAGTTTTCCCAGGGGGCGGATAATCTGCCCCCAAAGTTTCTCAATGGCCAGATCTAGGGAGGGGGTATTTAAGCCATCCTTCCCCCTCCCGCCAGATCTCTTGATTCATTCGAAAAAGACAAGATCTAATATGTAACCTTCATCCAAGAGAGCTCCACCTAGATCCACCCAAAGGCCCTGTCCCTTGGGGAATCGAAGGAGGAGAACTCGATCTTCATCATCAGCAATCAAGCGCTTCATCTCCTCTCCATTCATTTGGAGAATCACCGATCTAGTATTTCTTGCAAATACCTAGATCCTTGTTTTGTTTATATTGATAAACCTTGTTCTTGTGACAGCTTGTTGTCATATCGGGAGCCCCCAATTCAGTTGTGGGTGTGTGCCCCGGTAGCGTTGTAAAAGGCATCGGTTCCCGCCTCGAAGGTATCCAATAGTGGAGAAGGTGGACCAGGCCTCTCGTGGTGACATCCATCGGAGAATAGGGTGAGGCCTATTGTGGCGTGGTGGTTTTAGAACCGCCCATCCCTCCAACGGAGATGTACTTCCCTTAACAAGGAAGGAACTGCGGTAAAACAAATCCCTGTGTCTCCGCGTGCTCCACTACGGTTCCTTCGCTCCTCTCTTTACGTGCTTAGTAGTTAGGGTTGCATATAGGGAAATTCTCGTAGTTGCATATCTAGAGAATTTACTTTGTGTCAAGCCTAAAATTGAAAAAGTATTAAAAATTGGTTAGCACCTATTCACCCCCCTCTAGGTGCCCATACGATCCATTTCATAGGTGGCGGCGACTTTAGAGGGCTCTAAATCGGCGGCGGCTTGAGAGGGGCTGCGGCCAATCTAGGATTTAGAGTGTCGAGGGAAAGGGACGCCCTCCCCTCCTTTTATGGGAGGGAGAGGCGGCAAGGGGGAGGGGATTCCTCCCCAAACTCCTCTTCCAAGGTCGGCGGCAAGGGGAGGCAGGAAACCTTCCCTAAGTGGGTTTTCTCTCCTCCCTCCACTAGGCAACCATGTTGGGATTTTACTTTTCAAACTAGCGTTTGACTTTTCAAACTAGATTTTGATTTCTCTCTTCCCATTGCCCAGCCAAGTGACCTAGGACATGATGAAACCATTCCACTTTGATATGGCACATCCATGTACCCTTCCCACTCCGGTGTGGTGGACGAACATTCCGGTGAAAATAACAAAAACATTTTTTAACTCCGGAATTGGACTTTCCTTATATGAATCTTATTCTCCGGACCATTCTGGATCTCCTCATGATGTCCTGGATCCAATCCAAGACTCTAAACAACATTCGGTCTCCAACTCATATTCCATATCTACTAAACAACATCGAATCCTTAAGTGTGTCTCCCTACGGTTCGTGAATTATGCAGACATGATCGAGACTCTTCTCTGATCAATAGCCAATAGAGGAATCTACAAATTCATATGGCTCCAACATATTTCTACGATTACTCCGTGATCGAATGAACCATTTACATACAATACAAATATCCCTTTGTCTCGCGATACTTTACTTATCCGAGGTTTGATCATCGGTATCTCTGCGTACCTAGTTCAACCTCGTTACCGATAAGTACTCTTTACTAATTCCTGTGAAATGTGATCCCTTGTGAACCAGTCACATGCTTGCAAGACAATTGGATGACATTCCACCGAGAGGGCCCAGAGTATATCTATCTGTCATATGGATGGACAAATCCCACTCTTGATCCATGTGCCTCAACACATACTTTCCGAATACTCAATGCCACCTTTATAACCACCAGTTATGAAGTGGTGTTTGATGTCATCAAAGCATCCATCCGGTGATGGTGATTAACATGATCTCATGCTCGAAGGATTTACATTACTATGTATCTGAAAGCTTATAGCAAATGAACTATTCAAATGACTTTATCTTATGCTACGCTTAACTATAGGAGTATGTCCATCACACCATTCTCCTAATGATATGATCTTGTTATTAATAACATCCAATGTTCATGATTAGGAAACCATAATCATCTATTAATCAACAAGCTAGTATTACAAAGAGGCTTTATTAGGGACTCTTACATGTTTACAAATCACACAAGTATTAATGTTTCCGGTTAATACAATTATAGCATGGATGTAAACATTTATCATAAACACAAAGATATAATAATTACTACTTTTATTATTGCCTCTTGGCATAATTCCAATAGTCTCCCATGTACACTAGAGTCAATAATCTGGATTACATGGTAATATACCTAACACCCATGGTGGTTTGGTGTTGGTCATGTTTTGCCCTAGGGAGAGGTTTAGTCAACAGATCCGCCACATTCAGATCTGTGTGTACTTTTCAAATCTTTATGTCACCATCTTGGACATGCTCGCGAATAGCGTGAAAATGTAGCTTGATATGCTTCAGCTTCTTGTGTGACCTTGGCTCCTACGCATTGGCTATGACACCCATGTTATCACAGTAGATAGCCATTGGGTCCAGCGCACTAGGAACCACACCAAGCTCCGCAATGAACTCCTTTATCGATATAGCCTCTTGTGAAGCCTCTGAAGTAACTATGTATTCTGATTCAGTTGAAGATCTAGCCACAACGCTTTGATTTGCACTCCTCTAGCTCACTGCTGCACCATTCAAAGTAAATACATATCCAGATTGTGATTTAGAATCATCCAGATCGGTGTTCCAACTAGCATTGGTGTAACTGTTTACTACGAGATGTTCATCACCTCCATAAGAAAGAACCATATCCTTAGTCCTTCTCAAGTACTTTAGGATGTTTTTGACCGCTATCCAATGATCTACTCCTGGATCACTTTGATATCTGATAGTCAAACTATCAGCATATGCAATATCTAGTCTTGTACATAGCATGGCATACATGATAGATCCTATGGCTGAGGCATAGGGAGTCTTACTCATCCTATCTCTATCTTCTGCCGTAGCGGGACTTTGAGTCTTTCTCAAGGTCGTATTGGGCAACATGGGCAAGAACCCTTTCTTGCTATCTTCCATTCCAAACCTCTTTAGAATCTTGTCCAAATATGTACTTTGTGAAAGTGCTATTAAGTGTCTCGATCTATCTCTATAAATATTTATGCCTAATATATAAGCAGCTTCACCAAGATCCTTCATTAAAAAACTATTATTAAAATAATCTTTGACACTTTTAATAAATAATATTTGACACTTTTAAGAAGTTCTATATCATTCCCAATCAACAATATGTCATCCACATATAGTACTAGGAATGCTATAGAGCTCCCACTCACTTTCTTGTAAATACAGGCTTCTCCATAAGTTTGTATAAATCCAAAACTTTTGATCAACTTATCAAAACGTTGATTCCAACTCCGGGATGCTTGCTTTAATACATAAATGGATCGTTAAAGTTTGCATACCTTGTTAGCATCTTTAGGATCGACAAAATCTTTGGGTTGTACCATATACAACTCTTCATCAATATCTCCATTGAGGAATGTCATTTTGACATCCATTTGACATATCTCATAATTGTAATATGCAGTGCTAACAAAATCCTCACAGACTTTAGCTTTGATACCAGTGAGAAAGTCTCATCATAGTCAAGTCCTTGAATTTGTCAGAACCCCTTCGCGACAAGTCGAGCTTTATAGACAGTTACAATACCATCAACATCTGTTTTGTTCTTGAAATCCATTTGTTCTCGACAACCTTGCGGCCATCTGGTAAGTTTACCAAAGTCCACACTTGGTTTTCATACATGGATCCAATCTCGTATTTCATGGCTTCTTGCCATTTATTGGAATCTAGGCTCATCATCGCTTCCTCATATGTCGTAGGGTCATCGTTGTTATCCACCAACATGACACTCATAACGGGATCATACCAATCAGGAGTGGTACGAGTCCTTGTTGACCTACGAGGTTCTGTAGTAACTTCGTTCAAAGTTTCATGATCATTATCATTACCTTCCTCTCTTATTGGTGTAGGCTAACGATAGGACTAGGTTCGTGTTTAACTAGTGGTTAGGTTAACCTAACCTAAAAAAGAGCCCAATTGGCCAAATGGTTAACCCACAAACCGATTAGGTTATTTAGGTTCGATCCAAATCAACCGAAGGTTAACCCGCACATACGCCTATCGACAACCTGCGCCGCCTGCCCTCCTACCTCCGAGTGCCCGCCTTCACCACCGATGAGTCGCCCGTCTGCCCGCCCGACATCCCTTCGATCTCCTCAGCGGACCCGAGCCTTCGTCCTTGGGAACTAGCTGGTGGCCTCTCGAACTTTGACTCACCCATGGGCGGCGGTGCCGGCGTCCCTCATCCCGGCGGCTTCTCCAACCTTGATATCTTCCGACCAGAATTTGGATTGTGCCGGTGGCTGCGGCCTTCTCCGGTGAAGTTACCGGCTCTTCTCCGGTGGTCCTTTCCAACAAGACGACTACCTCTATAAAGTGCCTATGTTTCTTCAAACAATCAATGTAATGTACTTCATGTAGTACAATGTTCCATTTCCAAAAAAAAATGTAGTACAATGTTTCCTAGTACTGCTAATATGAGAAGCGGTAACTCATCTCCCCCAACAACTCAGAAATCCACGAGCAAATTTCTTTACAGCCAACAGACTTCTGGAGAAGATAGTGTTCCTAAAATCAGGATAATGCTACAATTCTTTCCAGGTTGCGTGCTTGCATTGTTTGTGCTGTTCAAATTAACTTGTAGCTAAATTAGCAGTTCAGATTTACTGTTTATTGTCAAATTCAGGCACTATTTTTATCCTTGACTATTACTACTAGCTAGCTCGTTACAGCTCCCATCATCAACCTTTGCCTCAACGTTTCTGCTTGTTAGTTTTCCTGTGTAAACTTACTCATATGTTTATGAATTTCGTAATTTTGAGTATGCTTGTTATTGCTAGTTTTTTAGCAAGTCATGATAATTTTTTTGCAGCAGTGTTCAAGTTTGCAAGCAGAACTCTACGTGTATTTGCCATTGTTGCATAAGTGGTTCGATCCTTATTGACCAATGGTTAACCATTTTAAAACCTAATATGGTTAACCTATTTGACCTTTTATAGAAAATGGTTCGATAGGTTCGAATCCGAAAGATAAATGGTTATCCAAATCCCATCTTTAGTGTAGGCGCCACCGGAACTTCTTCCGATGCTGAGCTACTCTCAAATCCGAGAGAAGGTTCAATAACCTCGTCGAGTTCTACTTTCCTTCCAGTCACTTCTTTCGAGAGAAACTCCTTCTCGAGAAAGGATCCATTCTTAGCAACAAAGATTTTGCCTTCGGATCTATGATAGAATCTATACCCGATAGTTTCCTTCGGGTATCCTATGAATACACATTTTTCCATTTTGGGTTCACGCTTGTCAGGCTGTAACTTCTTTACATAAGCTTTGCAACCCCAAACTTTAAGGAACAATAATTTAGGTTTCTTCCCAAACCATAATTCATACGGTGTTGTTTCAACGGATTTAGATGGTGCCCTATTTAAAGCGAATGGGGTTGTTTCTAATGCATAACCCCAAAAACGATAACGGTAAATCTGTAAGAGACATCATAGAACAAGCCATATCTCAGAGAGTTCGATTACAATGTTTGGACACATCATTACGTTGTGGTGTTCCCAGCGGTGTCAATTGTGAAAGTATTCTGTATTTCTTCAAATGCTCGCCAAACTCGTAACTTAGATATTCACCTCCACGATCAGATCGTAGAAATTTAATCTTCTTATTATGTTGATTTTGTACTTCACTTTGAAATTCCTTAAACTTCTCGAAAGTTTCGGACTTATGTTTCATGAAATAGACATACCCATATCTACTCAAGTCATCCATGAAAGTAAGAACATAACGATAACCACCGCGTGATTCCACACTCATCGGGCCACGCACATCGGTATGTATGATTTCCAATAAGTCCGCAGCTCGTTCCATCACACCAGAGAATGGAGTCTTAGTCATTTTTTCCATCAGACATGCTTCACATATTTCAAGTGATTCGAAATCAAGTGATTCAAGAAGTCCATCGGAATGGAGTTTCTTCATACGCTTCACTCCAATGTGACCAAGACGACAGTGCCACATGTATGTAGACTTATCATTAAATTTCAAACACTTAGCATCTATATTATGAACATGTGTATCACTACTATCGATATTCAATAATAATAGACCATCTATCATCGGTGCATGACCATAAAATATATTACTCATATAAATCGAACAACCATTATTCTCGGACTTAAACAAGTAACCGTCTCGCAATAAACAAGATCCAAATATAATGTTCATGCTTAACGCAGGCACCAAATAACAAGTATTTAAGTACAAAACTAATCCCGATGGTAGATGAAGAGGGAGCATTGATGACACCCAGCACTGTCATGGGACGCTTCGTTGGAAACCCCAAGAGAAAGGTGTGATGAGCACAGCAGCAAGTTTTCCCTCAGTAAGAAACCGAGGTTATCGAACCAGTAGGAGGAAGGAAACATCTCAAAGGTGTTGCAAGCAACGTGGAAACCTGCACAACACAAACTCAAGACTTTTCCCCAACGAATTGGTGAGATTGTCAAGCTCACCAGTTTGCTGTAACAGAGGATTAAACATATGGTGTGGAAGATGATGGTTTGCAGCAAGTAAACAGGTAACAGTGGAAGATGTATCAATGGTAAAGATTGGACAGGGGTCCATAGTTCACTAGAGGTGCTCTCCTTAGATAAACAACATGGCATGAAGGGTAAACAAATTACAGCAGGGCAATTGACAGGAACTGAGCATGGCATAACAATGCAATACTAGACAAAAAGATTCTATCAGATTCGATTGGGCAATACAACAATATACATAGACCGCCATCCAACTGCATCTATGACTAGAAGTCCACCTTCAGGTTATCATCTGAACCCCCTCTAGTATTAAGTTGCAAGCAACATACAACTACTTTAAGCAAAGTGTGTAAGGTAAACAATCCACTTGTTCCATGAACAAGAGACCGTTGACGAGGTTTCGACTCGTCAATGCCCATTGTTATGGACTTGGGTTCTGGAGAAGATGGGGATGCTGAGATCGCGAAACGGTTATCAAACAAGAAACACGGGTACACAAGGTTTACCCAGGTTCAGGGCCCCAGGTGGAAACCCTACTCCTGCTTGTTTGCTCTTGATTATGGCGAAACCGAAGGTTATAGGAGTGCGCAGATGCAATCTGGTGTGAGGTGTGTATGAGGTGAGTTGAGGTGAGTTGATGTCCTCCTCGCCGTGCCCTCCTAGCCTTTATATAGATAGGCAGGTCCCGGGCGTAGGTCGAGTCGGTTATAGATTAGGGTTTGCCCCTTTGAAATTCTATCTATTCTAGTCTTGTTCTCCAAGGATCTGAAGGCGTCATGGGCTTGGGCCACCCGAAATCTCCATGGGCCGTGTATCATGTCGTGGGCCTTCCCTTGGGCTAGACCAGGTATGCTAACGTTGTGTACCCATGGGGTATAACCATGTCAGTAGCCCCCAAGTGTTCAGTCTAATCGTAGATTCGGCTGAGGACTCTTTCATTCTTTCGGGTGCAGCTTGGTCATGTTTGTAAGAGAAAATAACTTAGTTCGCATGGATTGTTAATGTGTATGCATGACTCTCGTGACGGATCAGGGTCAGTTAACTGTCATAGGACAAAACAACATGATCTTCTTCAGATTCGAGTCCCCGGACTCGAATCCGGAACGAGTGCTGGCGTAATTCGGCTCAAGCCGTTGAGGTATTATAGGAGTCGAATCCTAGTGGATTTTCAAGTGAGTACCCAACGCGTCCGTCAGGATTTTTCATCGTGCCTGTTGACATGGTTTTTACTGGAAGAGCACAGTCGGGTGCGTTACCAGGCCATCAGATGGTATCTGTAGGTCTTATCCTTGCATCGCAAATGCAGCATGCGAAATTTACCACCGCGGGAGTGTTTCGGGTGACCAAGGAGAATGTTTCTCACTTAGCGTTTATTTGGGCAGAGTTGCCAGAAAGATTTAGTCATTTTTGATCTGAAGGATCGCAGTCGAAAAATTCATAGGGTGCACGGCCAGTGATCCCTATGGGAGTAGCTCTCGAGTGTCTGTTCGAGTCGTAGACTCGAGCAGAGACTTTAGTTCAGTTATAGCTTAAGGTCCGAAGGACACAAATTTTCCAGATGCTTGAACAATCCACTCTATGGGAGTATCCCCCGAGTCCTTAGTGGAGTCGTAGACTCAACGTGGGACTCGAAGGTAGTTGAGAGGTGCAATACCTTAATCATGTCTCAGGTGCACGCTGGGTGCGCGGCCAGCGCTCCTAGTAGGAGTATCCCCCGAGTAGTTGTTCGAATCGTAGATTCGAGTAAGTACTTGATTCATTAGCCTAAGATTTTCAACCGTTGCTAGGTTGGTGTTTGATGATGTCAGTGCTGACGAACGGTGATCTCAATCGTCTGTGGCGCCAGAGATGACGTGACAGGACGAACGTGGGTCCCACTTTCTAACTTGGAGTTGACTAGTCATGCGCGACGTGGCGAGAATTACGGTGTCCCCTCGGTTTCCGTTCATAGTGGACGACGTGTTGGCGACGGTTTGTTGCCGTGCTGACACGTGTACGGTTGGATCTGTCTTGAGCGCTAGGGCTTCTCGATGAACGGTTCTTGTTCGTCATCCTCGTCTTTTATAACCGTGGGGAAATAGTGATTCTGTTTTACCCTTGCCATTTGCTTTCGCCATTGCCTCCATTTTCTCGAGCACCACATCTCTCGCCCTTGCGCAATGGACGTTCTTAGATCATTTCCTTCGTTGTTCCTCCGTGCTCGCCGCCACACTCAACGCTGCGCAATGGGCAAGTCAAGGAAGGGCGCTGCTGGAGCTGGCTCGAGTGCCGCTGCCGGCGGTGTTGGGGATATGCTATATGGGTATCCTCATAGCATGTCTCCTATCCGGATAACCCGGGTGGCCCACAGTTGGTAGCATGGCCCATGGCCTGCTAGGCGGCCCAGTTAGATGGATCTAGAAGGGAGGCCCATGCCGGATAAAGGAAGGCTACGGTTGGAGTCACCGATGTACCCGGAGCCTTGGAGTACAAGACAAGCTAGACTAGTCATAGTCAGTATAGGACTCTGTAACCTGTCCGGCTAGGACTTTTCCCTGTAACCCTAGGACCTAGCGACTATATAAGTCGGGCCTATGTGAGCCTTTAGGGCACAATCTTAGACGAACAAGCATCGATTCATACAACCTCGCACAGTGAACCAATCCCTGTAACTCGGCGTATTGCCCTTATAGTGATTTATAGCAGGAGTAGGATTCCGCCACCGTTGTGGAATCTGAACCTAGGTAAGCTGTGTTACCTCGTACCCGTCAACCATCCGCCTTCCCCCACGTCTCTAAACACGCATTGTGAGGACCCCTCCATGGCGTACTTGTCGGCAATACCACAACAGTTGGCACCCACCGTGGGGGAAGAGGCGCTTCAGGATCTTCAGCGGGCGAGGACCAAGATCTTCGCGGGAATCGGCAAAACCGTGGCCATCGGTCGCGTTCTCTTCTCCAACAATGTTCCGATCATCCCTCCCGACGAGTTCTGGATCCCGGTGAAGATGAACCCTACGCGGTGCTCGATCGTTCCCATCGGAGACATCCACCTCTTCATTGGCGAAACCGACTCGGGCACTAGTTCCCTAGGAGTCGGAGGAGCATCAAGGCCCGCACGGACCGCCAACGGGCAGGATACGTTCGTGGAAGGATCGATGTTGGATCTCTCTTCGGAGTTTACCGACAAAGATCGGAAAATTTCAAGGCCCACCCAAACCACCTCTGTGCAGGATATAACGGTGGAAGATCGCTGCAAGTCCGCCGACTTCGCCCGTGCGTCTGGACAGCAGAGATACAAGTTCGTCGGCGTGGTTACCATCTTTGATCTAGCGTGTTGCGTTCAGAGAGAGGGCGAAAACCCCTGCGATTACCTGGCCAGGTGGCTCCGCATACGAGCCGATCTGGCCCACTACCCCAATGATGATGCTATGTGTCACTTTGTGGAAGGACTGGACCATGGCACGCTTCTCCGACATTCCCTAAGACGGCAGCAGGCGTCAGGACGCCTTACCTTCGAAGGCATGGTGAACACCGTCAACAACTACGCGGAGGCTGAAGCAGAAACTCAGACAGCGCTTGCGCTCATTGACGGAGCCCCTCCGATTCAGCCACCGCCACCACCACCTCCGGCCTCCATCGTCGCAGCTGCGCTGCCACCTCCAGTCATCGTCGCTGGTGTTGCACCTCCACCGCCCATCATCGAGGAAGTCCTGGCACCCTCCGACTCTGTTATTGACGCGCTTTATGCTGACTTCAGTGCAGATTCAGAGGAGATAGATTTCAGTCCAGAGGAACTAGACTCCGCCATGCAGGAGATGGAGGAGGAGTACACGCGCGACGAGCAAGCCAACAATGTCGTCACGTCTCGAGAGGTGTTCGACACCATTGGGACGACGATGGATGAAGATCAACCTGGACAAGCTCCGCCTACAGCGCTGGAAAAGGGGAAGGGGCCACTTATTGCTGCTGACGATGATTGTGCAAAGGTCATGCCTCCTCCGCCTAACCCAGTGCAACGGCCGCAGGAACTCGGCACCGGCCCAAGCAACAACAACACCGCAAACTTGCCACCTCCGGCATCTACGTCTGCTGCTGCCCAAGTTACTCCGGCTGATAGAGTGATGCACGGCAATCTCCTCGTTGAGCCACTGACTGTAGCTCATATACGGAACGTGACTCAGCTTGACGAGAAACACCAGCAGCTGTTGGAGGAAGCGCAGGCCATCGCGGAGCAAGGCGCTAAGCTAGATCGAGATCTGGTCAACGCGTAGAATTCCTTAGAGAAAGCTAGAGCAATGGAGGCCGAGTACAAGACTCTGCTGCAACAGCAGAAGGCCAAGAAAGCTCCGACTCGCGTCATCAACGATCCTGGTGTACGGCGAAACCTAGGATGGGCTCCCTCGAAGCCGGCAAAGGCCAAGCCATACATTGACAGTGAGGGAAAACGGGTGATGCCCACCCCACTCCTTAACCTCGCCATCGCCAAGACCCTTCTGGAGCAGGATAGATCGCCTGAGGCAGTGGAACAGGTCTATGACCTACTGGCCAAGGCGGTGAAGCAGCAGGAAAAGGCCACTGTCAGAGGCTTGAGTCCGACCCAGCACTTTGCCAGTCTAGCCATTATAAGCCGCCAAGGGACCGATCTCCTCTTGATGTCGGGTCCCAGACGGGTTCATCATAAAAAGACGGAGAGATGCGCGCAATAGGAAGGATGCTATCCCCATATCCTCGGACCACGGAGAAAAGGCCCGGCCTCGTCGCCCATCGCCACCGCCCCGATCCCCCCGACATCATGAATATCCCAAGGCTCACCATCGTACGGATATGCCCCCGCCAAAGCAGTGCGGCATCGTCATCCGCGACAACACGGAGCAGACCCGTCATGACGGAGAGCGCAACCAAGGACACAAGAGCAGGTCACGCTATGACCCTCTGCGCATAAGCAACCGTGACAGGCGTGAGGCGTCGCAGGAGGGTAACAGCAAGAAGGCTAACCCACCGCCACCTCCGCCTCCACCACCACCAAGCAGTCACCATGGCGGAGCAGGCCCGCGTCGTTCACGCAGCCCATCCCCTGTCGACAAGAAGAAGAACCCGGAGTCATACAATGCACGTTCGCGGATCGATAAGATCCACGAGGCCCGGGAAGGACCATACCTGGGACCACGTTGCTTTGGACCTGCAATATGGTCCGCAACTTACCCCAAATGTTTCCGGATTGACAAGACCATCAAGCCCTATGACAGCACCGCCAAGCCAGCCACATGGTTGCAGGACTATGGCAACGCGGTGGAGATTGTCGGAGGCAACCCCAACATCGCCGTCAAGTACCTCCCATTAATGTTGGCGGGCACGGCCCATCAATGGATCGACGAATTGCCGGATAAATCCATTTGCAATTGGTTGGACATGCAAGAAGCGTTCACCAAGAACTTTGAGGGTACATACAAGCGTCCCTACACTATTGGCGATTTACAGCGGTGCGTGCAAGAGAAAGACGAGACATCTCGCGCCTACCTCTCCCGCTGGCTAGACATGAAGAATTCCTGTGCAGGAGTGCACGCTCAGACCGCCATGGCCGCCTTCATTGATGGGCTGGAAAGGGGCACGTTGCTCCGACATAAGTTGAAGCGCTTGCAGGACAATCACCAGCTTGACTTGAACCAGATGATTCAGTTGGCTAGTGAGTTCGCAGCTACCGATGACGATGCTCGCGGCTCCCTGCCGGCAACAGCCATTCCAACTCAGGCTCGGAGGAATAGCAGTACGAAGCGGAAAACCGCTCTAGAAGAAAAGCAATCTACCGACATGGTCGCTATGACTTTTGCAGGACGAGGTGATGGCGGACAACGTGGCCGAGGAAGGGGAGCTGGTCGTGGGCAACAACGAGGAAGCGAAACTACCTCGACACCGCTCCGTGTTCCCCAAACCTACGAGGAGTATCGCGATATGCCGTGCCTCGTACACCTCGATGTCAATGGCAAGTCCACCCATACCAATCGACACTACAAGTTCGTCAACGACCTCAAGGAAGACCCGGAGTTCGGATACAAGCAAAGTCGAAAGAACAGACCACGAGGCAAGGGAAAGGGGAAGAAGAAGGAGGAGGAGTCCAAGGATTCAAGTGACATGGACGAGGATGTTGACCCCAAGCATGCCGCCAAGAGCGACGACAAGGGCAAGAACCCCGTCGTGAAGAAGGCACCAGTCTACCACACTTTCCTTGGCACCCCCACCGTCCGACAACAGAAGACCTCTCTGAGGATCCTGATGGCTACTCTCCCCCCAGTTCCCCAGTACCTGCGCTGGTCAGAGGTTCCAATTACTTGGGACATGGCAGACCACCCGACCTTATCCCTACGGAGAACCAGTACGCCATGGTCATCAACCCCTTGATTGATGGCGTGGAGTTCACCAAGTGTATGGTGGATAGTAGAAGCAGCATCAACATCATGTACCTGGATACACTACAGAAGATGAACTTGATGGAGGCAAACCTAAGACGGACCAACACCATCTTCCACGGCGTAGTTCCTGGTCGGGAGGCTCGGTCCCTTGGGTGCATTACACTTCAGGTTGCCTTTGGCGATGTTAATAATTATCGCCAAGAGTGCATGACCTTTGAGGTGGTCCCCTTCAAGAGCGTGTACCACGTAATATTCGGCCGCGACATATTCCACACGTTCATGGCCAAGCCATGCTTCGTCTACAACAAACTCAAGATACCCGGACCAAACGGTGTCATCACCATATCCGGAAGCTTTACCAAGGCAAGGGACTACGATATTAATGAAGCAGCCTTCGCGAAAGCTATCCTCTACAGCGAAGAATTCAAAGAGATCCAGACCAAGGTCGATAACTCAGAGATGCCCGCGTCGAAGAAGCAGATCTCTGACTCCGCTCCTGCGTTCAAGGCCGCCATCGACACCAAGCCGGTGGAACTTGTGGTAGGCGATTCCTCCAAGGTCACCGCCATTGGGACAAACCTGGATCCCAAATAGGAAAGCGCGCTCGTCGAGTTCCTCCGTGAGAACATGGACATCTTTTCCTGAAAACCTGCCGACATGAAAGGTGTACCTAGGGAACTTGCCGAGCACAGCTTAAACGTTGATCCAAAATCTAAACCAGTGAAACAACCTCTACGGCGCTTTGGAGATGAGAAGAGACGCGCCATTGGCAAAGAGATAGCTAGGTTACTTAAGGCTAGATTTATCCGAGAAGTCCTTCACACCCAATGGGTGGCCAATCCTGTACTTTTCCCCAAAAAGGGAACCAATGAAATAAGAATGTGCGTTGATTACACCGGCTTGAACAAAGCATGTCCCAAAGATCCGTTTGCTTTGCCTCGCATTGACCAAGTCATTGATTCCATGACTGGCTCGGAACTTTTGTGTTTTCTCGATGCATACTCAGGATACCACCAGATCAATATGAGGAAGTCGGACCAATTGGCCACTTCGTTCACTACCCCATACGGTATGTTTTGCTATGTTACGGTGCCCTTTGGGCTGAAAAACGCAGGTGCTACGTACCAGTGGACAATGCAATGTTGCCTGTACGACCAAATTGGTCGGAACGTTCACGCCTATGTGGACGATATCGCGTTGATGTCTAAAAAGTCAAATGACTTAATCTCCGACTTGAAAGAAACCTTTGATAATCTCTAGAAATACAACATGATGCTTAACCCTAAGAAGTGCGTCTTCAGGGTTCCAGCCGGCAAATTGTTGGGTTTCATCGTTTCCCAGCACGGAATCGAGGTTAACCCGAAGAAAATCAAGGCCATCTTAAACATAAACCGTCCGACATGCCTAAAGGACATTCAACGACTAATAGGTTGTGTTGCAGCAGTTAGTCGGTTCGTCAGCCGACTTGGAGAGAAGGCTCTGCCGTTGTACAAGTTGCTGAAGAAGGCGGACAAATTCACATGGACGGACGAAGCAGATGCAGCATTGAAGCATCTCAAGGAGATTCTTTCCTCAACTCCCATCCTTGCAGCACCCGAGCCTGGCGATCCCCTATTAATCTACATGGCGGCAACCAACCGGGTAATCAGCATCATCGTCATGGTAGAGCGGAAGGAACCAGGCTATGAGCACGGAGTTCAACGACCAGTTTACTATGTGAGCGAGGTCTTGACGGAGTCCAAGCAGTGTTACCCGCACTACCAGAAGATAGCTTATGGAGTATTCCTTGCTTCTTGGAAGCTGAGGCACTACTTTCAGGAGAACCCAATCACAGTGGTGAGCAAGACTCCACTGTCCGACATTATCAACAACAGCAACGCTATGGGAAGGGTCGCGAAGTGGGCCATTGAACTTGCCGCCTTCGAGATCACCTACAAGAGACGCGACGCTATCAAGTCACAAGCCTTGGCAGATTTTGTTGCAGATTGGACGGAGATGCCAGATGCTACTCCGTTGCCAGAATCAGAGTACTGGGTGATGCACTTTGAAGGATCAAAGCTGCTCAACGGCTCAGGGGCTAGTGTATTGCTACAGTCACCAACAGGAGACAAGCTACACTACGTCCTGCAGATCCACTTCGAGGCTACAAACAACATGGCGGAGTATGAAGCACTCATTCACGGACTTCGTGTAGCCAAGGATATTGGCATCAAGCGCATATTTTGCTATGGATATTCCGACTTGGTTGCCCAGCAGGTGGCTGGCACCTGGAATGCGCGGAACCCTATGATGGCGGCATATCGAGACGAAGTGGACGAGATAGCCAAGAGCTTCTTGGGATACGAAGTCAAGTATGTACCTAGGGAGCAAAACGAGGCGGCTGATCTGCTATCTAAGCTTGGATCAGGGCGCAAACGAATTCCGCTAGGAGTTTTCCTAGAGCATCTGCGCACACCATCTGCGAAGGGAGCCGACATCGACAACCCGGATAGAGCTGATTCTTTCGTCAACATGGTGACAAAGGTTCCTCTGGATTGGACAAAACCGTTCATGGAATATCTCGAACACGAAACTTTGCCCGGCGACGAGGTCGAAAGACGGCAAATAGTACGACGAGCAAAGGGTTATACCATAATCAATGGGCAACTCTACAAAAGGAGCACTACTGGTGTATACCTAAAGTGTGTTTCCCAGCTAGAATGTATGGAAATCCTACGCGAAATCCATCTCGGAGATTGCGGGCATCACGTCGCTCCTCGATCGTTGGTCGCGAAAGCCTTCCAGTAAGGATTCTACTGGCTGACCACGAAGGCGGACGCTGACAATCTAGTTGAGACATGCATGGGATGCCAGTATTATGCCCGACAACCACATGTTCCTACTGAAGAATTGCGAACAATACCAATAACTTGGTCGTTTGCAGTCTGGGGGCTAGACATGGTGGGACCGTTACAGACGGCACCATGTGGGTTTACGCATCTGCTAGTGGAAGTTGATAAATTCACTAAATGGATAGAAGCTAAACCATTAGAAAGCTTGATGGGGCAACTACCCTCAGGTTTGTTTGGGATCTAGTGGTGAGATTTGGTCTCCCACATAGCATTATCACCGACAACGACATCAACTTGTCACTCGGAGAAGTGGAGGCTTATTGTTGGGAGAAGGGCATCCGACTTGACCTTGCATCTGTGGCACATCCACAATCCAATGGTCAGGTTGAGCGAGCCAATGGATTAATTCTGCAGGGAATCAAGCCACGTCTGGAGGCACCGCTACATAGAGCAGCTGGAGCCTGGGCAGAAGAATTGCCATCTGTGCTGTGGAGTTTACGAACTACACCCAACAGATCCACTGGCTACACCCCTTACTTCATGGTATATGGAGCAGAAGCCATCCTACCTTCCGACATACTTCACGATGCCCCAAGAGTTGCCGCCTACGACGAAGATGATGCTGAAGAATCTAGACGCCTAGATGTGGACCTTCTCGAGGAGGAGCGTGTTTTGGCATGCCAAAGATCCGCCATCTACCAGCAGAAGCTACGCAGCTACCATAGTCGCCGCGTTCGGCATCGCTCGTTTAAAGAGGGGGATTTGGTGCTCCGACTTAAGCAGAAGAAGTCACACAAATTATCCCTGCCATGGGAAGGACCGTTCATCATAAGCAAGGCGCTGCTCAATGGGTCTTACTACCTCATTGACAATCGTGAACTGAAGGATAGACCAAACGAGGATCATAAGCGTAAGCGACATGACCCGGATGATGACTACCCGGAGCTTGATCGGCCATGGAACGTAGCACAGCTACGTCCTTTTTACACTTAGCATTTTTTATCTAATTGTGTACCTATTATATGATCAATGAAATAAAGCTCTCTGGTTCACTCATATTTCTGAGTCTTTTACCTCCTTTAGTGTTCATTTTTGGATCATGTAAAACCTTTATGCACAAGCTTTGCGATTACACTTGTGAAATTTCCACCTACGGGCATTAGCTTAAGTTTTATGGTCTACACGTTCTTTGTCGTTTTTATGTGGATTCTGGAGTAGTGACTTTCGGCACTCATTGTCGGCAATTTTGTGCTTTGGTTATTGATGGTGCCGTTGGGCATCATCACCTGAGCGCATGGTTCCGACAACGAGTCTTCTGACTCACGAAAAGTCAAGCATAAGAAGGATAAGCCAGCACTTGCTTAAAAAATATATACATGCTGGAATTGGTTCTTAAGTAGCAGGACATACAACATTGTTTTCCTCCTTAAGTTAAATACATAGTTTTTTCGCATACGCATGAAAGGTAAAACAAAAATTACAAGTTGTTTTTCATTCCTTTGGCGCAGGCGACTTAGAAGCAGCGTCATCAGCAGCAGGAGAGCCACCCTCGAAATCGGCGATGTGAAGAGACTCATAGGAGCTTTGGTTGCCGCTATCGATGGTGTTCATCGGCACGAAGACGTTGATGTCGACCAAGTCGGCAACTCTAGTGTCATAACCCACGAGTGACGACAAGATAGATTCATGGTTAATCTCTTTGCCATCGTCATCCACGTCGGGAATGCCAGAGGTTACTGTGTTGATGTTGGCATCTTCATAGTGTGCCTTGACCATGGATAGCGCCATCCTTGCACCAGCCCATGCACATGAAGCTTTCCAGCTTGTGATACGCTCAGGGGCTCAGGGCAGAATCTCCGAGTACTTCGCCACAGAGTCCAGCGCCTTGATATTAATTTGGAGGGGCTTGGCGATCTCTTTGGCTTGTGTGATGGCGGTGTTGATGAAGTTGCCGTCAAGAACCATGCATTCCTTTGCTGGAGGAGGCGACCGGGTTAAACCCATAGGAGCTGCAAATTCCGACAAGGAGCACATGAGTTCAAAAATTCAGAGTATCTAGACTACAGAAGTCCAAGACGGATAAAACTTACTGAAGATGCTGGCCTCAGCTTGCCAGAGGGTGTCTGCCAAGGATTCTTTCTCTTGTTGGAGGAGCTTATACGCCTCATGATGGCGTTGATTCTTCTCATCGGCATCTTTCTTCTGATCTCTTAAGATCGAGATCTCCTCCTTCAAGCGATTGATTTCCTCGGTGGCGGAGTCCTGTAGGACCTTCATTGACTCCTCATGCATTTTCAGCATGTCCTTCCTCTCCTGCTTAAGAATTTTGTTCTTGCTATCCAGCTCTTGAATGTGCTTGGATTACTTGACAATATTCTTGGCCTTGGCAATGGTTTCTGCAAGTCGGAGAAAGCAAAGTACACAGTGAGTACTCGGAGAATATGGGCACAAAACCAAGTCGAAATGCGAAAAAGAAAACAGACGCTTGCTCTTGGTGATCTGTTCTTTCAAGAAGGCAGTTTTACCCTTTTCAGCTTCCAAGTCTGCCCGCATCTTCTGATACTTGTCGTTGGCCATGCCCCTCCGAGCATTATCGTTCTGTGGAAAAAAGTAAAAAAGTTAAAACGTTGTTTGGTCTGCTTGGAGCATCTAGCCAGAAAATTTCCACCTAGATGCTCGGGGGCTACAGCGAGAGTTTTTGACTTACAAAGATGCTTAGCTTTTCTTTAAGCATCTAGTCAGAACTAATTCAGTTCTCGATTTGGGGGCTACAGTATAAAGTTTTTAACTCGGATATATGCTTAGCTTTTCTTTAAGCATCTAGTCGGAACTAATTCAGTTACAACTAGAGGCTTGGGGGCTACAGTATTGAAATTTATATACACTGCCTATGCTACTCTTAAAGCATCTAGTCAGAATTATTCATTCCACCTATATGCTTGGGGGATACAGTGAGAAGTTTTCTAGCTTAGTCACTCTTAGAGTATATAGATGCAAAGACCTATGGTTTTCCGTCTACATCCTCGGGGGCTACAGTGGGATACTCATATAAAATGCAAAAGGCAAATAAAACTTACAAGTGCAATGATCTTGAGGTTGGTAGCGCTCTCGGCCAGCAGCTTGCCAAAGGATACGCTGTTTCCTTGCAAGATTTCTGCTTGTCGGAGGAGCTCCTCTAGACCGCACGTCGTAGATGTCGGCGCTGCACCTGGAACCAGAGCAGTGCTACCCGGTGTAAGCACCGGATAGACTATCTTCGGATACTCTATGCTTTTCTTGGGTGCGGGGGCGCCGCCTACGGCAGAAGTACCAGCTTCCACCACAGCCTTACCGCCACCGATGGCATCCTTAGCCGGAGCTTCAGCCATTTGGTGGGTGGCACTCTCCTGCGTCGCCTGCTCGCCAACAACAGCGACCTCGATAGAGGCACCTGAGTCCACTTCCATGGCAGAAGGGCCAGATGCCTCCTTAGCTTGTGAGCTTGTCGAGGCAGACGAAGGCTTGACGGAGGGAGTGGCAGGGGCGATGGCGGGAGATGCGTCGCGATGCAGCATATCCTTGATGGTTCTAGAAGCCCCCAATGATTTGGAGGTCTTCTTCAAGCTGTTCGTGGCTTTCTTCCTGAAACATGCAAAATGCATAAGTACAGGAGCAAGACAGATAAATAGACAATGTCAGAGAGAAAGAAGCTTACACAAGTGGGTGTGCTTTGGCAAAGGGGATCCCGGTAATCTTTCTTTTCTCCTCCTCCAGGGTGGCGGTAGTCTTTTTGGAGGCTCCACCCTCCGTCTTCTTCTTCTTGCCTCCGTCAGCAGTGTCAGAGGTGGAGCTCTTCCGCTTTCGCGCCAATGGAGCATCGTCGTCGGACACGACGGTGACTTCCTTCATCTTTGGATCATAGATTTGAGGAGCCATGCTGTCCTCATCTATGTCGCTAAGCTGTAAGGTGAAGAACCACCGTGTTAGATGGGATGACATTTGCTAGACGGACTGGAGTATATGTCATACACGGAAAATAAATAACTACATTTGGGCACTTGCCGTCTACGAACATGTCGTAGGTGATGGTGAAGCCATGCTTCTTGTCCTTCACCTTGACGATGTCCATGAGGCGGAGCTTGACGGAGTCACTCGAGAAGTTGTCCACGGAGATGCGGAGGCTATCCCTTCTATCACTGGTATACTCGTGCATGAGCTTCGTGTGGTGCTGTAGAGGTTGGATTCGCCTGATGAACCAACACATGGCTAGGTCCAAGCCGGTCAAACCCGTCTCTATGAACCATTCTATCCGCCTTATGGCGCTGGAAGCATCGAGGTCGGAGGGAAGGGAGACTTGGGATCTCCATGACGAGGCTTCAGCGGCGGCTGTGTCTACGAAGTCCGGGTACGTTACTTCTCGGCCAGCCAGAGGGATATCTGGGCCGTAGAAGTAAGTACGTTGCCAGTTTTTGCAGGACTCGTGGCTGACGATGTTGGGGAACCGCCGGCCAAGACGGATTTTGAAGCTTATGGTGCCGCAATTCCTAAGTTCCTCCTTACTGGCTCCGGCTTCACGCTTGGTGGTGAAGAAGTACACGAAGAGATCTAGCCTAGGCTTAATCCCTAGGTAACCCTCGCAGAGCGCCGCGTAATTGCTAAGCGCTAAGATGCTATTGGGAGAAAGGTTCTGGGGCTGGACTCTATAGTGGTTTAAGACGGAAAGGAAGAAGTTGGAGATGGGCAGGGAGATGCCGCGTACCAGTTGGGCTTTGAGGTACACTTTTTCTCCGGCTTGGGGAGAAGGTGTCACCTCGCCGACCGGCACCGCCCGCCAGGCGAGCCCCTCCATCGCAGGGAGGTAGCCCTCGGCGATCAGCTCCTTGATATCACGGTCCGTGATATCCGAACCGTGCCAATCGCCCTTGTGAGAGTCAAGCTCCTCCTCCAGCGGCTCCAGCGCCGCTGGATTATGGTCGCCGCCGGTGGACTCGACCACCGTAGTGATGGGGATGACCAGACCTTCTGGAGGCACGACGACAGAGCTCGCCGGCTTCGCCGCGGCTTTGCTCGACGCCGCCATGGAAGGGGTAGTGCTCTTGCTGGCCATGGAGTGAGTTTGGAGGTGACTGGCGAGAATTGGGGCTAGGGTTTTTCGCGAGTTTGCGCGGAGAGCTCGAGGGGGCACGCGCTGGATGAAGAAGACGATGCGAGGAGAGAATGAGGTAAAAAGTAAAAAGTTCCACCGCAGTTACTATTTATCCTCTCCAGCATCAAGATTCGTGCACCTTGATCGGATGGTTCCAGCATAGACGACGTGTTCGCGAACGTGCGCATAAATTTCGCCACGTCCCCAACCGTCGCCGCCAACGGTTCATATCGCTCGCGTGTGAAAATCGGACATGATTGCGTTCTCTGCATGTGTGAGTTACGTCGCCCTAGCTGACATAGGCAGATGAGCCATCACATCGGAAGATTCCGGCACGGACGGATCCAGTCCGGCTATGGAAGAGTATGATGGAAGATTCAGCATTTCTCCGACTTACAAGGTGAAGACGGAGAAAACCTTGCAGGGTTCTTTGGGAGGACTACAAGATATTGCTTGACGATTTGCCAACATCCATCTAGATGAAGCATTCCACATGAAGAGGCAAGACGGCGCAAGACCTTGGAGTTCTCCGAGGGCTATTGTTGGGGATATGCTTTATGGGTATCCTCATAGCATGTCTCCTATCCGGATAACCCGGGTGGCCCACAGTTGGTAGCATGGACCATGGCCTGCTGGGCGGCCCAGTTATATGGATCCAGAAGGAAGGCCCATGCCGGATAAAGGAAGGCTACGGTTGGAGTCACCGACGTACCCGGATCCTTGGAGTACAAGACAAGCTAGACTAGTCATAGTCAGTATAGGACTCTGTAACCTATCCGGCTAGGACTTTTCCCTGTAACCCTAGGACCTGGCGACTATATAAGTTGGGCCTATGGGAGCCTTTAGGGCACAATCTTAGATGACCAAGCATCGATTCATACAACCTCGCACAGCGAACCGATCCCTGTAACTCGGCGTATTGCCCTTATAGTGATTTATAATAGGGATTCCGCCACAGTTGTGGGATCTGAACCTGGGTAAGCTGTGTTACCTCGTACCCGCCAACCGTACGCCTTCCCCCACGTCTCTAAACACGCACTTTGAGGACCCTCCATGGCGTACTCGTCGGCAATACCACAACAGGCGGCAAGTAGGTTGCCGCTCCTGCGCGCACCACTGACGGCAAGTGGAGGTGCTCCGAGGTGTGTGACACCGATCTGCGCAAGCTGCGCGATGCGGGATTAATCCTGCAGAACAAGTAGGACGTCAGGATCCCCGGCGATGAGGTAATCTCCCAGCCACCCGTAGGGTTTTGGGTGATCTTTGTTGCCTTCATTCTTTGCGGTTTTTCGCTTCCTGCCCACGGTTTCCTTCATGGGCTCCTTTTCCTCCATGGGATTCAGATTCGTCATCTGTCTCCCAATTCTCTTCTTAACATCACGTGCTTCATCATGCTTTGCGAGTGCTGGCTCGGCATCGAGCCACACTTTGGCCTCTTCCGGAAGCTCTATTCCGTGAAGAGGCAGTCCGGCACCGGCGGAGTCTATCCGCTTGGTGGCTGCATCATCTCCCTTTGTCCTTTTGTCCAATTTTTCTCCTTATCTATTTGCGAGTCCGTCTAGTATTGGCGTCGCAAGTGGTTTTACATCCGCGATGTCAAGCTGGACGATCAGAAATTTGGTCTTTCCCCCTTTGACTCCGAGCAAAAGATTGTCCCGAAGAGATTGTGGAAAAACCAGATCTTGGAGGGCGAAGTTGTTGAGGTGGAGAGGCTCTACAAGCGAGTGGAGGCTCTTTAGCAGGTGCCAGGCAAGGAGGTCAAAGATGTCGACATCATCTGCACCTTCCTCAAACGTCGGGTGCAGCCGCTCCAGGCCAGGGCGCACCGGATGTTTCTCTATGCTGGCCCAGTGATCCGACCAGAGTGTCATCCGAAGAGTTATCTTCGGGTGATCTTGATAGGGTCCTCCGTCCTCTGCTGAAGTTCAAGGCTGGTGAGGACCTTCCAGGGGAGTCACTGACTCCCCCTCTTAGCACTAGTAAAGGGGCTTCGAAGGTGAAGTTTGTTCGTGCGCGTTGCGCTTTTCCCAACGTTTTTGTTTGTTGCAGTTTCTCATGTTATTGTTATTTTTTCTTGCAGCGCCTCTAGGTTACGGGGTCTATGCCCCCTCTGCCTGAGAAATTTAGGGAGACACCAGACTATGAGGAGGTGGACTCCGAGTCCGAGCTTCCTCCAGCTCAGTCGCCGAGTGTGGATGCTCTTGAGGCGAGTGAGGGGCAGACCCGAAAGCGCTTGCGGAGCGAATCCTCGGACGCGTCTACCCCACCAACTCCGAGGGGTCCGTCCTTCCTCGAGCGGCATGGCGAGGATGATGGTGCTTCATCCGCACCGTTTTTGGCTGTGCCTCTTCGAGCGATGGCGCCGCAGCCGCCGGCTAAGAAGAAGAAGAAGGAGAAGGCACCACCCATCGTCAACTTGGCAAACATTGACTCGTAAGTAGTTTCGGCTGCACTTTATTATGTGTACAATGTTTCTTCTTGTCTTGATCGATATTGTCCTTGCAGCCGCTCCACGGAGGGTTCTCTTAGTGAGTATGCTCAAGAGGCTATAGGGGAGTCGAAGCTGAGAACTCCTCACCCTCAGATGGTGGCCGACTCTGAGGATGACGCCCCGAACCCCTCCCTGCGAGAGGCTCGAGTAGTTGTTACTCAGAAGACCGCACGCAGAACTTCGGAGTCTCCGTCTGATCCTGTAAGTTGTCTGCTCCTTTGTCTTGTAGGGGGGAGCCCCCCGAGCCCTTTTTTGGACGATCTGCTGGTTGAGTTTTGCTCTTGTGGGGCGTATCCCTCGAGCCCTTTCTGATGCTAGGTTGTGTTTTTGTTTTGCAGACCTTCGTGCATAGCGCTAATCTCCTTATCCAGCAGCATTTGGCGTTGGAGGCCAACATGCGGCAGCTGCAAGGTGCGTAGTTTGATCATCTTGCCTCGGCTATCTCTTTCGTATATGCTTCTGTTGATCCTTTTGTTCTTTGATGTTTGCAGATGAAAATAATGCGGCTCTCCGTCGGCTGGACGCACTTGAAAATAGCCTTGGTAACGCGGAGAAGAAAGCTACAGATGCCGCGGAGGCGAAGGAGCGCTTACAGAAGGAGGTAGCTGACGCTGCCGAAGATTAGGATCACCTGTGGAAGGAGTCTGCTTATCGCGAGGGGCAGCTTGCTGCTGCGGCCGCTACTCACGAGAGGGAGATGGCCAATAGGCTGATGGCTGTGGCTAAGGCTTTCTCCGGTAAGTATCTTTTACTTGCCCTGGTCTTGTACCTTTTCGGTTGTTCCTTGTCCTGTTCTTATTTGGGTCCTTTATTCATTGTCTTTAGATGTGTCAGGCATCGCGTTTGATCGCGGTGTGCTGGAGCACGGAAATGCTCTGGATGATGCCACCGTAGCGGTCGAAGATCGCTGCGGTACTGCTACTGGCGCCATGGCGAAGGCCAATGGAGTGCTCTGACGTTTCTACAAGGAGATCGTCCCCAAGGGTGCTTCTCTTGAGGATGTCGACATGCTGGCGAATGCCCTATCAGAGGACGCTCCGGCGGCCTAGAAGCGCAAGCAGAAGGGCCTCGGCGCCTTGATGGGGTTGGCCATGGCCATGGCATCCGGAGCGGAGCTGGACCTGCCGCACATCACCTCCCAGATTCCAACGGCTGTCGATGGCTCAGAGGTAGCTTTCGCTCTCTTCGCCTCCCGCTGTAAGCGTTATGGGCCAAAGCTCATTGACCTGCTGGCGGAGTACGCGGCGAAGCAGCAGGAGGAGGTCAAGAGCTGGCAGTCTGGCTCTGAGGCCACTCCGGATGCGGGTGCCTAGGCTCTGTTGTTGTAGTTTAGGATAGTATATGCTCTTCCTTTTGTGATGTACACTTTTTGCTGATGAACAATCTCGCCTTATGCCACGAGGTGGCATTTATGATGTATATAGATTATATTTTGAGCTATCGCCAAAGGTGTATGTGATGTTCATATCCTTACTTGTTTGCTTTTAGGGTCCTTCGGGTGAGATTCATGTAGATACTTTGACTGTCCCTGTGCCACGACCATCTCTGGATGATGCGTTGCAACTTATTTTCCTTCATGACCGCGTCCGAAGCCTAGAGAAGGATATCCTCGGCATTCGCGGTCATGCGGATGTGTGGGGGAGGAATTTTTTATGGGGGAGCTGCGGTAGATGAGCGAGCAGCTTCAATGTGAGTCTTCGCAAACTGTTGTTCTTTTCGGATGCTCTTTTCTTGTGTGTCATCTTATGCTTATGTTTGGTGCAGGCGTCAATCTTGTTCCGAAGAAAGAGAAGGAGTGTGTTACGGTCCGGATGATTGCCTGACCCAACAGGACTTAGAGGCTGGCTTCTTCTTCTAGATGGACCATGATCGGGCCATCGTCCTTGCAACGGTGCAAGATCGTGTACACCAGGTTTCTCGGGTGCTGAGGCAGGCGAGGATTTCCCTAGCGTCCACCTGGGCCGTCATGTTTCCCTTGGATGAGGCACCTTCCAACATTTGGGGCCTGCTGATGAGGTTTCAGGACGTGGGTCACGTCAAGGAATTGGTGCGGCGTCAGCTAGTTCCTGGGGTGAAGGCTGCTCTTTCACTTGTTCGGCTACATCGCCGTGATGTCGATCTCGCGGCGGTGGTGACTGGGCCACCCCTTCGGCCAGATGGTAGTCTTTGGGATATGCACCCGTATTACGCGGCTGTAAGGCAGTATGCCGAAGAAATTGTTGATCTGTTCGAGCAACGGGCGAGTGTAATACTCCAGAATAGGTAGGTCCTATAAAGAAAACAGATTGATGTAAAATTTGTATGTATTCGAGTGGGCTTGTTGTGCCCTTTGTAAAGTTTATTTGTATTAGCACGTTGTGCTTTGTTATGTGCATTTCCTTTTCGTTAGCCTAACGTGGTCAGCTACTCAGGTTGTATGCATTGTATTCAGTGGACGAGGTCATGAGGTGAGGCGTGCCCCCCTGAGCGTATTTATGGCGAAAAGTAATGCAAAGAAAAAGGAATTTCGGCCAAGGGACTTAGCTTTTATTCATAGCGTAATCGAAGAGCTACATTGTTCGGCTGAATGGCCTTGGCCGAGTAGCCTTATTGAAAGTAAAGAGGTAGCTAGGGGTAGAAGCGTCGCAGACGTGTGACATTCCAGGGGTTGGAGTATTCGACTCCTGACACGATGTCCATGAGGCGGTAGGCGCCACCTGGGATGACTTTTGTGATGATGTAGGGTCCTTCCTAGGGTGACTCGAGCTTTTTCGGCCACTCCTGCTTGAGTCGTAGGACAAGGTCTCCTTCGACGAAGGACCTTGGGCGTAGCCGACGGCTGTGGTAGTTGGGAGGCTCTATTGATAGACCGATGAGCGGGCCATGGCAATGTCGCATGCCTCGTCGAGTGTGTCGACGGCATCTTCGAGTGCGACCATTGATTCGTCTTCGCTGTAGGCGACGACCCGTGGGGCCTTGTGGCGTACCTCGGTAGGTAGTACGGCTTCGGCTCCGTGCACCATGAAGAAGGGTGTGAAGCCAGTTGCGCTATTCGGCATTGTGCGTATGCTCCAGAGGACGGAGGGTAGCTCCTCTACCCAGGCTCCCGCAAGCCATTCGAGTGGGCTGAGCAGGCGTTTCGTGATGCCAGTGCCTATGAGGCCGTTGGCTTTTTCGACCTGTCTGTTGGTCTGCGGGTGCGCCACGGAGGCGTATGATATGTTGATGCCAAGGCCCTTGTAGAAGTCCTGGAATTACTTCGAGATGAAGTTCCAGCCGTTGTCCGTGATGATGATGTGCGGCACGTCGAACCTGTATACTATGGACTCAAAGAATTTGACGGCCATTTTGTCGCTTTTGTTGGTGACGTGCATGGCCTTGATCCATTTGGTGGATTTGTCGACTGCGACCAGGAGGTAGACGTGGCCTCCTTTCGAAGATTTGGGCAGTTTGCCAATCATGTCGAGGCCCCATTGGGCGAAGGGACGGGCCAGTGGTATGGGCCTAATCTCCGATCCCGGTGCGTGCGTCTTGTCCGCATGCCTCTGGCAGGCGTTGCACCTTCGGACGATGTCCTTAGCATTGTTCATGGCCATTGGCCAGTAGAATCGAGCTCGTAAAGCTTTGGCGACGAGGGCGCGACTTCCTGCGTGATAACTGCATATGCCCTCGTGGATGTCTTGGAGGATGGTTTTGCCATCACCGATGGTGACGCACCTATGGAGTACACCCGAAATGTTATGTTTGTACAGCTCGCCATTGTGGATGGTGAATGCTTTGGACCGGTGAGATATGTGTCGGGCATCTGTCGGGTCATCGGGCAGTTCTTTGTTTAGCAGGTACCGAAGGTACGGCTGTGTCCACGTCTCCTCGATCGCCATGACCTGCATCAGGCTGATGAGCTCGGCTTCAGTGTCGATCTTTTCGTGTCCTTCCTGTCCTTCAGGTAGCGCAGCCCCCAATAGCTCTGCTTCTTCGGGTGATCCCTTGGGGAATTTCCTTTTGATGGACGGTATGCAGATTTGTTCAAGGAACACACCTGGTGGCACCCGTGCACAGGTGGAGCCAATGTTGATGAGCCTATCGGCTTCCTCGTTGCTTTCCTATCCGACGTGCCAAAGTTCGCAGCCATCAAAGTCCCCTTCGAGTGAGTTGTAGAGCGCGCGGTACGCGATCATGTTGGCGCTGTGAGCATCGCACTCGTTAATTGTCTGTTGGACGACAAGGTTCAAGTCATCGTAGATGATTAGGCGCGTTGTGCCGAAGATCTTGGCCATCCGCATTCCATGGATGAGGGCCTCATATTCGGCCTCGTTGTTGGAGGCGCGAAATTTCATCCGAAGGACGTATTTCATCTTGTCACCCTGAGGGGACGTCAGTATGACGCCAGCTCCTGCTCCAGCCTCACGGTTAGATCCGTCAAAGTGCATCGTCCATGACTGCGTCATGTCCGAAGTGTCCGGCAGCTGGAGTTCCATCCAGTGGACGAGGAAGTCAGGGAGGACCTGAGATTTGATGGGCTTGCGTCGCTCATAGACTATGTCTAGAGGGGATAGCTCGATGCCCCACAGGGCTATGCGTCCCGTCGCTTCGGGGTTGTTCAAGATGTTGGACAGTGGTGCCTCGTTCACGACCATTATCTGATGCTCCTGGAAATAGTGGCTCAGTCGACGAGCCGTCATGAATACGCCGTAGACGAGCTTCTGGTAGTGAGGGTACCTCTGCTTTGTTGGTGTCAGTACCTCGTTGAGGTAGTAGATTGGGCGTTGGACCCCATGGTTCTTGCCATCTTCGGGTCGTTCGACCACGAGTACGGTGCTTACCACCTGGTGCGTGGCTGCGATGTATAGCAGCAGAGGCTCTCGCTCCTTCGGCGTGACCAGGACAGGCAAGGTGGATAGCAGCCGCTTGAGTTCTTCGAATGCGTCATCTGCTTCGGGCGTACACTCGAATTTTTCCGTCTTGCACAAAAGCTGGTAGAAGGGCTGCGCCTTCTCACCCATGCGGCTGATGAACCTGCTTAGCGCCGCGATGCGCCCAGCTAGCTGCTGGACACCTTTGAGTTTCTTCGGTTTCTCCATGGTCAGTATGGCCTGGATTCGCCTCGATCCCTCGTTGGGAGATGAAGTAGCCGAGTAGTTGGCCAGATGGGACGCCAAAAGCGCACTTTTCTGGATTAAACTTGATCTTGTAATGATCAAGGTTATCACGTCTTGCAGAGATCGTCGATCAATGTCTTGGCTTCCCTGGTCTTGATGACTATGTCGTCGACATAGACTTGGATGTTGCGATCGATCTGGATTTTAAGGCACGCATGCATACACCTCTGGTACGTGGCACCTGCGTTCTTCAGCCCGAAAGGCATGGTGTTGTAGAAGAACACTCCGAACGGCATGATGAACACTGTTTTCTCTTGATCTTCAACCTTCAGTCGAATCTGTTTGTAGCCTGAGTAGGCATCGAGGAAGGAGAGTTTCTCACATCCTACGGTCGAATCAATGATCTGATCAATCCGAGGAAGAGGGAAGTGGTCCTTGGGGCAGTGCTTGTTGAGTGATGTGATGTCCAGGCACATCCGCAGGATGTCCGTGTCCTTTTTGGGGACCAGCACAGTATTGGCCAGCCACTCACTCTCCTTGATTTCTCGGATGAAGTTGGCATTGAGCAGTCTGTTGACTTTGATTCCAACAGCTTTGGCCCTTGGTTCGGACAGTCATCGGATCGACTGCTTGACTGTCCTTGTGTCGGGGAACACATTGAGTGCATGCTCGGCAAATTCCCTGGGAACTCCTAGCATGTCCGCAGGACACCAGGCGAAGATTTCCCAGTGCTCACGAAGGAATTCGACGAGCGCGCTTTCCTATGCGGGGCTGAGGTCGTTGGCAATCAGCGTCGTCTTTGAGGCATCCGCTGGGTGGACTTGCACCTTTTTTGTGTTGACTGTAGAATCGAACGACATATCGGATGCATTTTTCCTGGCGACTGGGGGTGCCCCGTTGTCTGTCACTTCTCGGAGCCTCGTGAGCTCATCCTGCATGCCGAACGACTGGGAGATTCTGTTGAAATCTCTATCGCAGTGGTCTGGTCGGGTGAAGCTTCCCTGGACTGTGATTACGCCCCTGGGCCCTGGCATTTTGAGCAGCAAGTACGCGTAGTGTTCTACTGCCAAGAATCTTGCGAACGCCACGCGCCCGAGGATGGCGTGGTACTGTGATGGCCAGTCCACTACTTCGAACTCTAGCCGCTCGCATTGGAAGTTTTCGGGCTTGCCAAAGATGACGTCGAGCCATATCTTTCCCATGGGATAAATGCCCTTCCCTGGGACTATGCCGTGGAACATCGTGTCGAATTGTTCCAGGCTGCACAGCGGGATCCACATTGCTGTGAGGGTGCTGGCGAACATCAGGTTGATGCCGCTGCCACTGTCCATGAAGACGTGTCTCATCTCGAATCCTCTGACTTGCGCCTCGAGCACCAGGGCAGCATGGCCTGGGCGAGGGATCTGGCAGGGGTGATCCGAGTGATGGAACGTGATGCAGGACTCTAAACCACTAAGGTACTCCGGGATAGCAGGTGGAGTGGTCACGGCCAGGCTAACCTATCGGGTGATCTTCTTTTGCACCCTGTTAGTAGGGCGTCCCTTCTGGATCATCAGGGCCCCTTTTGGCGGTGGGTATCCTCATGTACCATTGTTTGGTGCAGGTGCGATTACTGGATTCGATGGTCCCACTGGTGGTGGAGGAGCTTCGTGGGCGATGTCACCTGGTACTGGTGCAGGCCTAGACCCAGGGTTCACGATCTGGCGTCGCATTTGGGTGAGACCCTCGTTGAGCTTCTAGAACTCGTGGCAGTCCTTTAGCATGTGGCTGGCCTTCTTTTTGCCATCTTTCTTGTCGATGTAGAAGTGGGTAGTGCAAGGGCCAGACAACTTGTCGTATGCCGAGGGCTCGTCATCACGGCTGCGGCGTTGACATGTTTGCGTGGGCCGTCCTCCGTCGCAGAAGTTGCCTCCGCGGTATCCGCTGGTGCGGTTGCCATCGTTGCGTCGGTCAGCGTAGCCAGCCGCAACCATGTCAACTCTGTCGTGGTCATCGCAGACACGCGATCTTTGCTTGCTACGGTGTTCTCGCCTGCGGCCATAGTCGTCCTCATCATCCGAATGCATTCGGTGGAGGGAATCCTCGCCATCTGCCCACCTGTTGGCGATGTCCATGAGGTTGTTGAGCGTCTTGGGCTTGACGCGCCCAAGTTCTTCCTTGAAGTACGGGCACTTAACACCATCCTTGAAGGCGTCTATTGTCCTTTCCTCGGAGATATGCGCAGCTGAGTTATTGATGTTGGACCAGCGTAGGATGTACGAGCGAATGGATTCGCCGATCTATTGGGTGCAGGCGCGCAGTTCCTCGATCGAGGCTGGCCTCTTGCTGGTGCCCTTGAAGTTTTGGATGAAACTGTATGCCAGCTCTTCCCAGCTTCGGATGGAGCCGGAGGACAGGCTGCTGAGCCAGATTCGAGCTGCGCATTTCAGCTGTAGCTGAAGGCATTATAGTGCGGTATTTCTGTTACCACCGTGCAGCTTGACGGATGAGAGGTGGTCGCTGAGCCAGGCCTTCGGGTCCTGCGTGCCGTCAAACTTCGTAGTGTCTGAAGGGAGTTTGAAATTTTTCGGCATCCGCGTCCACCGAACGGATCTGCTGAAGCATCGTGCTCCTCACAGCTCTCCATCGTCATCCTCGTCGGATTCGGTTGAACACGCGTGTTTGGCGCGTGCCTTGTCGACCTTGCACCGGGCGAGGTCGTTTCGGGCGTCGTAGTCGCTGCTGCGATTCCTTCGGCTCTTGCGACGTCGAGGTAGATCGTGCTCGTCTTCGTCGGATGAGGGTGTGGGGCTGCGGTTGAATCTGACCGCAGATTTCTTTTTCGGCTCCGCGGGAGCCTCTTCGTGGAGCGCAGCTCCGATGAGTCCAAGACCGGCTAGCGCGGACTTGTGCATGGCGCTTTTAGGCTCCCCCACCAGAGGTGGATGGGACGCGAGGTACGTAGTGGCTGCCATGGTTGCAGCCTACGGCGTCTTCGGCATGACGTAGCCATTTACGTCCATTGACATGAAGGATGTGTTGAGGGCCCTTGTTGCTTCGCGATGTGCAGTGGGGTCCATGTTCTCTACGCGGGAGCGGTGTTTGTTGGCGTTGTTGCCGTGAGATATGGAGCCGCCAGTGGCGGAGAGCGCAGCCTTCCGCACGCTAGACTCCGAAGCTGCCTTCTTGCATTTGTCGAGTTCCTCCATCAGCTTCACCTGCCGGTTATGCTCGCCGATGAAGAGAAGGTGGTATGCCATGAGCAGATCCCGTGAAGCATTCACAGGTAGGATGACGTTGTCCGCCACAGTTTCGCGTGCTTGACGCCATCCGTCCTTGTTGAGGTTGATCTTCTGGTAGGCGTTAGCGTCGCCCTCATTGGTCTGGAGGGGTGGATTTCCTCCGTTTCCTCCGTTCCCAACCCGCGGGTTGGGAAGTGGGTTGGGTGTGCTCGAACCTGGTGGCAGTTTCGATTCACCCTGGATGACCATGGCGCATTGGTAATGCCCGTGGACTGGGTTGCTGCTGCCGCAGCTTTCGGATCCGGAACCGTAGGTTCCTTCATCTAAGGGAGGACCACACAGATCTGAGTTGCAGCTGCTACTGTCATATGACTCATCTGTCAGCGTCGACGTGCGTAACACGCCGATGGGTGAGACCCATGAAGCGGGCCTGATGGATGGTGGTGGCACCCGCTCTAGGAGGCGGAGGGTTCGAGTCTGCCCCACCTGGAAGCAGAAGCTCCCGAACAGAATCTCGAGTCTGTTGCCTATGGGTTCGAAATCCCTCATGGTGGTTGGCGAGTGGGCGGTGAAGTCAAAGGTGCCAAAGAGGAGATGACTCTCTGTAGAGGTCCCAACCTTTAATAAGGTAGAGATCCCTGTGTTTACAATGCTAGTCCCTGGATCAATAGCTAGCATCCACAGTTAAGATGTAATATCAAGAAACTAAGGTCATAATACAACTTTATAACTAGGAGTAAAATAATTCATTACATCTTACATAGCTCATTTGGCTATCTCATTACAGTGCAGCAGGAATAACTATATGGCATGGAGTCCTTCATATTCAAAGTGCCACAGGCAATCATGTTGGTTGTAGACTTGTAATCCTAATCAACATACTTTACTAACATCAAACAAACCTGCAACATAATAAGTTACAGCCACAAGGGTCAATACATTTGAATTGTATTGGCAAGTGATACTATGGTAGTATAGTGGAGTCTATCATCTATATGCATTTGGCTAGGTGGAGCTTAGGCTTGCTTTGCTCAAAATAGATTTTCCTTATCATTTGAAAACACTAAGTTTTTGCTTGTCAAAAATTACCCAAGGCATCTCCCAATAGAAATTGGTGATCCTTCAACCCTTGTTCAACCACAAGTTTTTAACTTAGAAATTGGGATGAGGAGATTCTTGATAGCTTCCATGTCTTGATGCTCAAATTGTCCATTACCGGGGACACGGCTAAGTACTTAGATTTTTCACTCTGAAGAGGTGGTGCACTTTCCCCACAAGACTCGACATGCATCGAGACAAGATCTTTCAGAAGACTTCCCTTAGACCAGAATGGACACGCTCCAACCTATCATCTCCTACCACCAACTGTCCATTTGGCTAAGTTATTGCAACATATATGATCCAGGCAGAGCCCATAATGCCAAGTGGCTACACTTGAAGCTTCTCAACATTTGACATCTCAAATCTCTTTGTTCCTGGGTGGAATTCCACAAGTGAGATACACAGGGTAAACCATGAAAATGGGCCCTAGTAACCACTCAACAAAAATCCTTCCAAGCAAGTCCCTTTCCACCCAGGTGATTCATTCACATAGTTGTTTTATTAAACAAAACACAAGTCCTTAACTTAGACATATTTCATAGCATGAATATAATCCACCCTTGTTTTCTACTAGCTAGGCTAAGCATGATAGTAGTAGGAATCTTAACTTAGGAAAATCCTACTAAGGTTTCATCTACTAGGATTTCCCATGGCATAGTTTATACTTAGAAAATTCCATGCAAGTCCTACTTAGAAATATCACTAATGCATAGTGAAAATAATGGGACAAAAGTATGAAGCACCACTTGCCTTTTTGGTAGATAATATAAGTTCACTCCTTGATCTTGCAATAGTCACACTCTTCAAATTCCACTACAATTCAATCAAGCAAGCAAATATTCAAACTACCATTCAAGCAATCATCACATAGAATAATAAAACAAAGCAATGCATGCAAGCATGCCATAGATTGTTTTATTTGTAAAAGTGGTTTCTAATAGGTTAAAAACATTTTAAAACACCTATTGGTCATTTATAAATGTGGTAAAACCATTTGATATCAAGTTAGTGAAAATGGCCACTTTAAATCATTTTTGTTTTGCTAGAAATGGTTCAAATCAAAGTATTATTTTCTAGTGCTTGACAAATATATTTTTAAACACAAGTTTTAGTGTTTTAAGGTCAAGTGTTTAATATTAAAACCATTTGCAAAAGGTTTTACCTATAAACCATTTTTATACCCAAGCAATATTTTATTTGTTAGAAATGCCTTTGAACAAAGTAATAATTTATACTAGGGTTTACCAAATATATTTTTAAATCTCAAAACTTGGTGTTTAGGGTTAGAGAGTTTAATAAAATCATTTTCCAAAGGTTTTACTCAATAATAACCATAATCAATATTTTTATTTAACTAGAAATGCTTTAATTCAAAGATTTACTCTTTAACTTCACAAAATACATTTTTAAATCCATAAGTTGTTTTTTATGGTCAATATGTTCAAAACAAATCATTTACCAAAGATTTTACCTTAAAAATATTTCTAGAACAATTTTTATATTTAATTTATGCCTACACAAGTTTCTATAAAAACAACCAATTTAACAGAAGCAATTTAATAAAAAAAAGTGCATAGTTGGAAAGTACTTGTTTTTATGATTCCATTGATATAAAATTTGCAAAATTTGGACATGTAGATTTAAAGTTATGGAATTTACAAAATCACATATCTAATTGAAATGTTTCTGTTTTTAAATCACACTCTGAGCCACGTGGTGTGTTTTCATTGTCTTATACCGGTTCGTGCGGATCGGCTGCTGTGGTGCGTTAGATTTTAAACAGATCGTGCGGCACAGATCAAAGGATACCCTTTCGGTTAGTCATTCTATTGTAGCCACGCAATCAGGATCTAACGGCCATTGATCAAACGACCATCAACTGGCGACGCGCGGCGACGGTGAGCGGCGGCGCGCTCGGTCTACGGCGCTGCAGCGGCTACTGGAAGCGAGGGAGAGAATGGGGAGCGTTACCAGACTCGCAGTGTCGCGTTGATGCTCAAGGTATGCTTGGTTGGCGAAGGGGCACACGGAGTCGACGTTGATTGCTCATCGGAGATCGAGACGGCGTCGGGTGCTCTCTGTTGGGGACGGTGGCGAGGCTACGGTGCACGCCAGAGAGAAAGGAGGATACGGTTAGATGCACAAAGTCGTGGCGAGTATGCATGTGTGAAAGAGGAGGAGAGGGGCGGTCAGATGCTACCTGGGGAACTCGCCGGATTCGAGGCAGACGGCGGCGCTGCTCTGGTGAAGAAGTTGCCAAGGCTACAGAGCACGTGCGGCTAAACGAGCTGTACTAGGAGTTGCAGGGGGTGATGGGGAATGCGCTAGTGGGGACTGGGAGGCAAGGGGCGGCGAGGAGCGGCCGGAATCGCTTGCGAAGCTCGTCGGAGCAGAGGATGGTCTCGGGCGAAATCAGCGCAGCCTGGTGGCGGAGGAGAGATGGTGTGTGGGGGAAAAGATAGAGGGGAAACAGGCGCTTTAACGTGCGTGATCACTGGGCTGAATTGCCGCGGTATTAACGAGAATTTAATCGAGTTTAATCGGCTAGAAACGGCAAGGTAAGGGCGTGGCCACCGCGGGGGGGGGGGGGGAGGGTGAGGAAGACGACTAACGAGTGGGGTTACTTTGTCAGCGTAAGAGAGAGAGAGAGAGAGAGAGAGAGAGAGAGAGAGAGAGAGAGAGAGAGAGAGAGAGAGAGAGAGAGAGAGAGAGAGAGAGAGAGAGAGAGAGAGAGAGAGAGAGAGAGAGAGAGAGAGAGAGAGAGAGAGAGAGTGGGGTCCAGCGGTCAGTCAGGGGGCGGGTTCGATCATGAGTGTGAATCGTTTGAATTCAAAACCTTCCAAACTTTTCACTAAGTTTTTAATATGTTTTAAACATGTATTTAAAGTCCTTTTTAGGAATAAATACTTTATTTATTTATGGTTTATATTTTATTTGAAAAGGGCACTTTCCTTTATTAAATAAGATTTAATTAAATTTTCAAACCCTTATTTGAAATCAAAATTTCACCAAACCTTTTCAGTAGGTTTTATTTATTTAATAGGGTGTTTAAATAACTTACTTTGAATTATTTGCAATATCTTTAATATGGTTTATTAATCATTTAAATTGAGCCTTTGTCTTTATTCAGATAAATTCAAATATGGTTTTAATCTCATATAAATTTTATTTCAAATAATTCTTTGATTCCATTTAAGTTAATTAAATAACTTTTATTCCACTTGGGCAAATTCCAATTATTATTTTTCCCATGATTTAATTAATCATTTCTATTAGAGATTTTGTCTTTATTTAATAGAATGGAATTTGGTTAATGCCATATAATTTTATTTGAATATTCTTTATCCATTTATTTTATTTGGATTATCTTTATTTTCATTTGCTTATGGATTTGGCCAAGATTTAAATTGGCTTTTAAATACTCCTTATTTATTATTTATTTCTTTATCTTATAAAATCCATATCTTTTTATTTAAAGATCCAAACTTGGTATGGTTTTTAGATAGGAGCTTTATTAGCTTTGGAATTTATTTCCTTTCAAATTATTAAATTCCTAAGTTTTTATCCATGGTTCCAAATTGAATAGAATTAATTTCTATGGTTTTATAATATTTTTATTTTTCATTCTTGATCATTTATAAATGTTTGTTGACAAATTTTTATATGGATCAAACCCATAGTCTTAGAGTAATCTTGGAAATGATTTTCTCCCATTAGGGTTTTAGAGCTTTGGTTTATTTTCCAAGTGTTTAAATTTCAAGATGCATTTATGAAGAATGCTTTTCTCTTGATTTGAATTTAGTTGGATTCAAATTTTATTCAAAGTTTGTTCAAGATGGGTTTTGATGTTTCCACTTTAAAACAAAAAGATTATTTTCACCCTAAATTTCAATAAATATTTATTTTTCACATTTCAAAATTTGGAAAATTTTGGGATGTGACACTCTCCATCGCCGATGAGTTGTAGATCGCTCCAGATGGGACCGTCACGATTGCACAATCAGCGCCCCCAGTTCCCACAGACGGCACCAATTGACGAGGTTTCGACTCGTCAATGCCTATTGTTATGGACTTGGGTTTTGGAGAAGATGCGGATGCTGGAGATCACGTAACGGTTAGCAAACAAGCAACACGGGGACACAAGGTTTACCCAGGTTCAGGACCCTACAGGGAAAACCCTACTCCTGCTTTTCTGCTCTTGATTAGAGCGAAACCGAAGGTTACAGGGGTGCGCAGATGCAATATGGCGTGAGGTGTGTATGAGGTGAGTTGAGGTGAGTTGAGGTCCTCCTTGTCGTGCCCTCCTAGCCTTTATATAGATATGCAGGTCCCGGGCGTAGGTCGAGTCAGTTACAGATTAGGGTTTGCCCCTTTGAAATTCTATCTATTCTAGTCTTGTTCTCCAACAATCCGAAGGCGTCATGGGCTTGGGCCAGCCAAAATCTCCATGGGCCGTGTATACTGTCGTGGGACTTCCCTTGGGCTGGACCAGGTATGCTAAAATTGTGTACCCGCGGGGTATAACCATGTCAACCGTTGTTTTTTCCCTAGTGGCAACAACACATCTACAATCGAAGATATTTCTGTCACTTCCCTTGGAAACTAGAGGCATGAACCCACTATCGAGCATAAATACCCCCTCTTGGAGTCACTAGCAACTACTTGGCCAAGATAGCTACTAACAACGGAGAGCATGCAAGATCACAAACAACACAGACATGATAGAATCAATAAGACAAAACCATTAATCAATCTGACATAGTAATCTCAATATCCATTGGATCCCCGCAAACACAACATGCATGATTACAAATAGATTAGATCTTGATCATGAACGGAGCTCACAAGATCTATACATGAAAGTACAAGGAGGAGATACAACCATCTAGCTACTACATGGACCCGTAGTCCAAGGTGGAACTACTCACGCTTCATACCGGAGAAGAAGGCCTCCGGGATGATCTCCCCTCCAGCAGGGTGCCGGGAAGAACTTTAGATCCCCCCCCCTAATCTAGGGATGATAGTGGCGGCAGCTACGGAAGGTTTCATGGATATTTGATCGGGTTCCTAGGGTTTCTGCATCAGGGGCTTCTTATAGGAGAAGGGGCGAGCCAGGAGGGCCACCAGGGGGGCCACACCCTACCCAGGCGTGGGTTGGGCCCACCCACGCCTAGGGGGGTTTGGCTGCCCTGGTTTGCTTCTCCGTCTCGTCTTCTATATTCGTGTCCCCCACGGTAAAATTTTGAATTTGGCTTTTGTCCCGTCCAATTCCGAGAATATTGATTTTCTGCCTTTCTGGAACCAAAAACAGAAGAAAACAGGCAACTAGCACTATGGAAACTTGTTAATAGGTTAGTTCCAGAAAAGATATAAAAACACCTCAAAGTATAGACAAAGCAAAGCAAAGTAGATACTAAACAAGCATGGAGCATCAAAAATTATAGATATGTTTCCGACGTATCAAGCATCCCCAAGCTTAACTCCTGCTCGTCCTCGAGTAGGTAAGTGATAAAAGAATAATTTTTGAGGTGACATGCACCGACAAAACCAAGATCAAACCACTTGCAAGCATTGAAAGATGGGATCAAAGAACTCTAAACATGTGCATGAAAGATGGAGTTCTAACAATAGGACAAAGTAACTATGCATGCAACATGAAAGGCTACAAACAAAGATCATGAATAACATGCATTGAAAAACGTTTGTTTGTTTCACATACAGAAAACATAGCATAGTGGCATTCAGCTTATCCCTCATAGAGTAGCAAATAGATGCATAGGACACCTTCAAAGTTATAAGAGTGACTAGATACAAAAAGCACAAGAACAAGTAATATCACAACATGCATCAATCAATAAGTTTTGGGACACTGCACACAGAATGGCAACTATGCTCTCTTAATGGTGCCTAAAGGTAGAAGGTGGAGACTCAATATAATAGTGGAAGAAAGTCCCTTCATAAAGGGAAGCAGGGATTTCAAGTTTCAAAAAGAGCTTCCAAAAATTATGGTACTTGTTAGCTTTCATCCCTCATTGCCCCTATCATAAGCATCTTGAAGTGATTAAGGTTAAAGTGAACAAAGATGGAGTATATGCTTGACAAAGTATAAGTTAGCAATCTCAATTCCCTTGAATACGAGGGCCACACCTCATGCTACTCAACTTCAGTCACCTGTAAGTTCTTGTCATAGTAAGTACATGCATATCATAGAGAACCGCCAACGGGGTACCTCTTGCACATGGTACAAGAGCTATCCCATAACCAAAATGACAAGGCAAGCAGACAATGAGCATCTCAGCAATATTTTTATTTACTATGTGCATAGCTTTTTATTGAGGATGCTTCACAGATAGCTCATTATGGTGATGTTGCAAGTTTCCACTATGATTAGGCATGGCTTAGGCTAGAGGCCCAGGTGTTTCTCTAATACATAATACATAACTCCATGGACTTACAAGATCCCTCTTTATTTCACACCGGTGACATCCATAGACAAAAGAGCATGATATCAATAGTGTACAAAGTACAAGTGCAATGTTGAAAACGTTCCCCGTGACAGCACGGTTCTGCTAATTCCAATGTATAAGTGCAAGCATATACAACATAGATGACACAATGATTCAAGTTTATTAGGGGCAAAGAATATAAAGTGTGCCATGAAGTTTGTGAGGGCTTTAATCACTAAGTTTTCACATAACAAAATACTTTTTTAATTGGAAGATAGCTGAAAACAAGAATATACTTGGAATGGTGTAACACACCATGCATAGGAGTTTATAGTGGACACTTTGGAATAACTTGGTTTCTTGGGAGTTGGAAGCATGAGTAGAGCTTACTCATACAAGTGGAGGCTAGCAAAAGACTGGGAGCAACCAACTAAGAGAGCAATAATGGCCATAATCATGCAGAGCAACAAGACATTACTAATCAAAGCATAGGGTGGTACTACAAGTCAAGGACTAAATGATCATAGAGTCTATGGTGACTTGTTCATAGTCATACATGGTGTGATAATGTGCCAAGTCAACCCAAACAAATCATCAAAGGAGAATACCACAATACTATGCTTTTGCATGCTAAAACAACGCATAATTCTTTAAAGGAACACTAAGCAATCCCAATTGTTTGGAACAAGACATGCTACAACAATAATCACTAAGCATAAGGTCAAAACAACACCTAGCATGTTATGCTAAAGTATAAGTCACAGTCAATGCAAGCTCCTCTTGCACTTATCAAGCAAGAGCTTTCTACTCCTTTCCAACACCAAGCAACTTATTTGAAACAACACAACGATAACGGGGGTCCAAGCTACTTTATTCAAGCAAACTAAAAAAACTAAGCAAACCAAACGAAAACTAAGACGCTCCAAGAACAACACAACAGTGCATGAAACAATAAAAACGAAGTGTCTAGACAGACCTAAGCTTTTTATTGATGAAGAAGGGGATGTCTTGGGCATCCCCAAGCTTTGACGCTTGTACCTCTTGGATATTTCTTGGGATGACACCGGGGTGGCATCCCCAAGCTTGAGCTTTTGTCCATTCTTCATCTCATTACATTATTCTCTCTCTACACCTGAAATTTTTCCTTCATACAAAACTTCACACAATCTTCATTAGCAACATTAGTGTATTAAAAAGATAATAGACCTTTGGGTTTAGCTTTGGAACAATAAAACTTTTCACTAAAAACACGAGCTACTGTAGTAACTCCTTCAAAAATCTCAATTCCCCAAAAGAGAACTCAAAAAGGAATCAATAAGAAGCAAATACAAATAATGGCAGAAATCTGTCAAAACAGACCAGCAGGTAGAAACCGATTTTTTAGAAAATATTTTGTTGCCCAAATCAAAAAGTGTTTAACTAACTAAAGTTATCTAACATACTGGGGGATTTATTCGTAAATTTTTAGCTCAATCCGACTTATAGAGACTCCTCACTAATTTTTATGGTGGAGGACAGAAATCTGTTTCGGGACAGCAACTCCCCAAATCTTACTTCCCTCTCAATAGAGGTCATTCTTGGCACGAAAAGCAAACAAAAAGGATAAGGAGGGGTCATTACTGAAGTAATAACTTCCAAGGCTCAAGGAAACTCTTGGGTTATCTCCCAACAAGTACTTTTCTTTAACGCCTTTAAGTTAGGCATGATAGTTTGAGAAGATGCTCACATAAGAAATATGAATTGAGGTAAAAGAGAGCATCAAGAAGCAGATTCAAAACAAATTTGAGTGTAACCCACTTCCTATGCATAGGAATCTTGTACACAAATAAATTCACAAATAACAAAGTGCCAAGCATAGGAAGATAAAACAAGAGTAACTTCAAAACTTTCAGCACATAGAGAGGTGTTTTAGTACCATGAAAAATTCTACAACCATACTTTACTCTGTCATAATAGTTTTCAGTAGCATCATGAATAAACTCAACAATATAGCTATCACATAAAGCATGCTATTCATGATCTACAAACACATAATTTCTATCAAGCTCAAAAATAGTGGGATTAAAACCTTCACAGGTTTTACCCAAAGTAGATATTTCAAAAGAATCCACAGGAACATAGCATTCATCCTCCTTTGGTAAGCATGGGGTACAATCAAATAATATAAGAGGTAAAGAGTTACTCTCATTAGAAGGTAGGCATGGGTAGATAATCCATTCTTCCTCCTTTTGTTCATCACTCTCCTCCTCTTTTTCATCTAATGAGCTTCTAGTTTCAACAATTTCTTCTTCCATAGGCTCCTGCAAGGCATTAGTATCTTCCAGTTGTGGAAAGCACCTATTAAAATATTCAAGAATATAGCCATTTTCTTCCTTGTAATTATCAAAGAAAAATTTAAGTATCTCATAAACCTTATATTCATAAGGTGCATCATCAGTATTTTCAAGAAAACTAGCAAGTTCAAATGCACCCTTAAAAGCAATAAATTCTTCAATTTGTTCCACATCATAAAAGTCATAATTTCCCTTAACATTAAAAGATATGGTAACATTATCATTATACTCACATTGAAAAGGAAGGTGTTTATACCTCCTATAGCAACAAGATTTATCAAAGCAATAAGTAACATTGTAAGTAGAGCACACGTCTCTAGCAATAGTATTCAACTTATCAGTTTGTTCCCATAAGTGTTTCCCTTTTTATGACAAACGGTGTTCCTTGTAATAATACTTTTGTTCTTCCGTGAAACCACCTTGCCAATAAGAATTAATTTCAAGGAAACCATCCATTGATAGAAAGCATGACCAAGCAAGGCAATAACAGACCATCAACTAGAGTAGGAACTAATTTTTTTGTGTATTTATAAGAGAAAGCAAACCAAACTAGACTATTTTTTTTGAGTTTTTGATAAAAAGAGGCAAACAAAACCAAGCAAAATAAACTAAGCAAACTAAAAACAAAGTAAAGAGAAAGGTTGAGGAGGACTCCCCTTGTGAAGACGTCCTTAGCCTCCCCGGAAATGGCGCCGGAAAAGAGCTTGATGACACCCAACACTGTCGTGGGACGCTTTGTTCGAAACCCCAAGAGCAAGGTGTGATGAGCACAGCAACAAGTTTTCCCTCAGTAAGAAACCGAGGTTATCAAACCAGTAGGAGGAAGGAAACGTCTCAAAGGTGTTGCAAGCAACGTGGAAACCTGCACAACACAAACTCAAGACTTTGCCCCAACGAATCAGTGAGGTTGTCAAGCTCACCGGTTTGCTGTAACAAAAGGATTAAATGTAAGATGTGGAAGATGATGGTTTGCAGCAAGTAAACAGGTAACAGTGGAATATGTATCAATGGTAAAGATTGGACCGGGGTCCATAGTTCACTAGGTGTTCTCCTTAGATAAAAAACATGGCATGAAGGGTAAACAAATTACAGCAGGGCAATTGATAGGAACTGAGCATGGCATAACAATGCAATACTAGACAAAAAGATCCTATGAGATTCTATTGGGAAATACAACAATATACATAGACCGCCATTTGCATCTATGACTAGAAGTCCACCTTTAGGTTATCATCCGAACCCCCTCCAGTATTAAGTTGCAAGCAACAAACAACTGCTTTAAGCAAAGTGTGTAAGGTAAACAATCCACTTGTTCCATGAACAAGAGACCATTGTTTTCTCCTTAGTGGCAACAGCACATCTACAACCGAAGAGATTTCTGTCACTTCCCTTGGAAACTAGAGGCATGAACCCACTATCGAGCATAAATACCTCCTCTTGGAGTCACTAGCAACTACTTGGCCAAGATAGCTACTAACAACGTAGAGCATGCAAGATCACAAACAACACAGACATGATAGAATCAATAAGACAAAACCATTAATCAATCTAACATAGTAATCTCAATATCCATCGGATCCCCGCAAACACAACATGCATGACTACAAGTAGATTAGATTTTGATCATGAACGGAGCTCATAAGATCTATACATGAAAGCACAAGGAGGAGATACAACCATCTAGCTACTACATGGACCCGTAGTCCAAGGTGGAACTACTCACGCTTCATATCGGAGAAGAAGGCCTCCGGGATGATCTCCCCTCCAGCAGGGTGCCGGGAAGAACTTCAGATCCACCCCCGATCTAGGGACGATGGTGGCGGCGGCTACAGAAGGTTTCGTGGATTATTGATCGGGTGCTGGGTTTCTACATCGGGGGCTTCTTATAGGCGAAGGGGCGACCAGGAGGGCCACCAGGGGGCCACACCCTACCCAGGCATGTGGTGGGCCCACCCGCGCCTAGGAGTTTTGGATGCCCTGTGGCGCCTCTCCGTCTTGTCTTCTGGCTTCGTGTCCCCCACAGTAAAATATTGAATTTGGCTTTTGTCCCGTCCAATTCCGAGAATATTTATTTTCTGCCTTTCTGGAACCAAAAATAGAAGAAAACATGAACCTGGAACTATGGCAACTTGTTAATAGGTTAGTTCCAGAAAAGATATAAAAACACCTCAATGTGTGGACAAAGCAAAGCAAGGTAGATACTAAACAAGCATGTAGCATCAAAAATTATAGATACGTTTCCGGCGTACCAAGCGTGCCGACAGCGATCACATCAAACTTGGAGCCATTTCCAACGCGCATCATCACCTTGTCTCTCTCTAGTCTCCGTTTATTCTGCAGCACCTGTTTTGAGTTACAAATATGAGAAACCAAACCAGTATCAAATACCCAGGCACTACTACGATTACTAGTAAGATACACATCAATAACATGTATATCGAATATACATTTCTTCTTGATGTTGTTGTTCTTCAGATCTTCGAGGTACTTGGGGAAATTTCGCTACCAGTGACCTCCCTTGCAGTAAAAGCACTCAGTATCAGGCTTAGTCCCATCCTCGGTCTTCTTTGCAGGCGCGGCAGCTTTCTTTCCGCCCTTCTTGAAGTTATCCTTTTTCTTAGGCTTGCCTTGCTTCTTGAAATTGGTGGTCTTATTGACCATCAACACTTAATGCTCTTTCTTGATCTCCACTTTCGTAGACTTCAACATAGAGAAGAGTTCTGGTAACGACTTATCCATGTGCTATATGTTGTAGTTCATTACAAAGTTCTTGTAACTAGGTGGTAGTGATTGGAGGACGCGGTGAATCCCAAATGCATTAGGAATCACTATACCCAAGATTTGGAGCTTATTGGCATGCCCAGACATCTTAAGTACATGCTCACTGACGGAGCCGCCCTCTTCCATCTTGTAGTTAAAGAACTTTTCATAAGCTTCATAACTCTCAACTGCCATGTGAGCCTCAAATATCACGGACAATATCATATGGGTCAAAATTCTCAAACCTTTTCTGAAGCTCCGATTCCAAACCATACAAGATAGCACACTGAACTGTGAAGTATTGATTCTTTTGAGCGAGGAAAACATTCTTCACCTCATTGGCAGCATCATCTGCAGGTGGGTCACCTAGCGGTGCATCCAGGACATAGGTCAACTGACCAGCATTGAGGACAATCCTCAAATTGCAGAACCAATCCGTGAAGCTGCTTCCATTGTTTTTCAACTTTTCTTTCTCTAGGAGCGCATTAAAATTGATGGTAGGGGCCGCCATGATCTACAACATATTTGCAATAGTTTAGACAAAGTTTATGACAAATTGAGTTCAATTTAATACTTAAATTAAATAGGTGAACTCCCATTCAAAACAATATCCTCACATTGTTTTAGTGATCACACGAACCAAATCCACCAGATCAAGTCCGATCATCATGAGAGATGATGTAGTTTCAAAGGCGAACAATCAACATGTTCATCATATCTACTATATGACTCATGCTTTACCTTTCGGTATTCCATGTTCCGAGACCATGTATGTGCATGCTAGGCTCGTCAAGGTTAATATTAGAATCCACATGAGCAAATATGGCTTGCTCCCATTGTATGCACACGTAGAATCTATCACACCCGATCATAACATGGTGCTTCGAAACGACGAGTCTTAGCAACGATGCCTACTAAGGACGAACACTTTATTACTTGATATTTTGTGAGAGGGATCATCTTATAATGCTACCATCACGATCTAAGCAATACAAGATGCATAAAAAGGATTAACATCACATGCAATTCATAATATGTGATATCATATGGCCTTTCTTCTTGTGCCTTTGATCTCCATCTCCAAGCACGAAAATGATATCCATCATCACCGGTGTGGCGTCAACGTTAATGGCGCCGCTCCATGGTTGTCGTCCACCAGCATCAACTATTAAAACTACTTTGGATAATAGACACGCAGGTCTTAACGAAATTAAAAGACAACCATAAGGCTCATGCTGGTTGCCAACTTACAATAAGGATCAGGGCATACATCATATATAATCACAATCATGGCCATATCACATCACGGCACACCCCTGCAAAACAAAGTTAGACGCCTCCAATTTTCTTTGCATGTTTTACGTGGTTTGGGGATTTCGAATAAGAACCGTTCTAACTTACGAGCAGGAACCACAACCTTGATACAAGTTGATGACCCACAAGTATAGGGGTGTATCGTAGTACTTTCGATAAATAGGAGTGTCGATCCCAACAAGGAGAAGAAGGTGTTAACTAGCGGTATGGAGCAGGAAATCTCTGTAAATACTTAGCAAACAGATTTTTAGGGGTTTTCTGATAAAGCAACAAAACAAAGTGCAAGTAATAAAGACAATGAACAACTGAAGCAAGTGGCCTAATCCTTTCTTAGCAAAGGACAAGCCGGTGGAAATACTTATAAGTACCAAACATTCTCGAGGACACATGGGAATTCCGTCAAGTGCTTTCGCTTCAAATAGCTAAGTACTCTTCTTTGGTGTTGTAAGTGTTGTGTGGGTGAACCTGTGCTAATGTACCAACCTTACTTGGACTAATACATACTTGTGATTAAACCCCCTACAAGCATCCGCAACTATAGGAAAGTAATTAAGATATAAACCTAACCACGGCCTTAAACTCTGAGATCCTACGCTCCCTTATGCAATGGTGTCCTAACGGGGGTTCAGGTTTCTATCACTCCGGCAACCCCACAATTAGTAGCGAAATACACAATGCATTCCCCTAGGCCCATAAATGGTTAAGTATCATGTAGTCGACGTTCACATGACACCACTATAAGAATAGCACCACAACTTAAATACTAAACCATTGAATAATAACTCAACACAAATCCACTACTAATAACATGACTTCTCCCATGTCCTCAAAAACTAAACGAACTACTCACGAGACATCATATGGATCAAGATCAAAGATGATATGGTGATGGATAACAATCTGAACATAAACAATAATCCAATGGTTCCACTCACAAGCATCAACTACAATAGTAATTAACACTGGGAAAGTTTCCCCTAAGAACTAATGCAAGATCCAACACAATTGTTACAGCGGGATGGAGTGGTGACGATGGTGCTGGTGGAGATGGTGGTGTGGATGATGATGATGATGATCCCGATGAAGTCTAGCTGGATGACAGTGTTGATGGCGATGATCTCCCCTCTCCGGGAAGGAATTCCCCCCCCCCCCCCCCCCCCGCGGAAACTGTCTGTCGGAGAGCTCTTTCTCTCTCGGTTTTTTCCGCCCCGCAGAGGCGGCGGAAATATTTCTGTGGTCGCTCCCCTGGTATTAGGGTTCTGTGAGGAAGATATAGGCGAGAGGGAGGAATCGGGAGCCGACCAGGTGGGCCACACCTTCCCTAGGCGCGGGTCAAGGTGGACCCGCACCTAGGGGGTGTGGGCCTCCTGTGGCCCAGCTACGCCTCCCCTTCTGGCTTCTTCTGTCTTCTGGGAAAATATAATTTTCCAATTAAAAAATCTCTTTTCCATCAGAAACCTGACTCCGGCAGTTCATCCTCCAAGAATCATCCAACATGCAAAAATAGAGGAAAAGACATAAGTAATACCTCATAATAAGACATATAGCAATGAATAGAGGAAAATTATGATATAGAATGGTGATGCAAATTGGACATATCAACTCCCCCGAGCTTAGACCTTTGCTTGTCCCCAAGCGAAAACTGAGATCAGTAAACATGTCCACAGGTTTATGGAGTGAAGTGTCGATAAAAGAATACGGACAAGAAGCGTCACACTTACCATTACACAACTCATAGAAGAAAGCAACTCGCCATTATATAACTTAGCTTGCAACAAGTACAGGAGTCACAGTAGAGATGCATAAAGATAAATCATAATTGTAATTGGCAAACATTGTTCCTAGTCAGAGAACAGCTGGCAAACAGTTTCACAAAAAGCTTTTTGTAGAAGTTTTATAACAGGAGCACTCTTTGCTCAAAAAGGTTTTTCACAATGAATGCTTTCAAACTAATACTCGATAGATAAGAGTCTTGTGCAAACAAGGTAGATAAAGAACATGATTGAATAAATCACCATATGAATGCTTGCAACACAACAACTCAAATGCTTGCTGGAGATGGAGAGGAAGTAGGTTTACTGACTCAACTCAGAAAATAGGAGAAAGGTCCCTTCATAGAGGGCAGCAGGGATTTCAAGTCATAAAGAGATTTCAAAAGATTATGGTACTTACTAGCTTTGATCCCTCATTGCCCCTATCATAGGCATATTGAGATGATTAAGGTTAAAGTGCACAAAGATGGAGTATATGCTTGACAAAATATAAGTTGGCAACCTCATGTCCCTTGAGTATGAGGGCCGCTCCTCATGCTACTCAACTTTAGTCATCGGTAAGTTCTTGTCATTGTAAGTACATGTGTATCATAAAGAACTGCCAACGGGGTACCCCTTGCACATGGTACAAGAGATATCCCATAACCAAAATGACAAGGCAAGGAGACAATGAGCATCTCAGCGATCTTTTTATTTACTATGTGCATAGCTTTTTATTGAGGATGCTTCACAGAATGCTCACTATGGTGATGATACAAGTTTCCACCATGATTAAGCATGGCTTAGGCTAGCGGCCCAGACGTTTCTCTAACACACATACATCACTCCAAGGACTTACAAGTTCCCTCTTTATTTCACACCGTCGACATCCGCAAACAATAGATCATGATATCAACCGGGTACAACATACATGTGCAATGTTGAAAGCGTTCCCCGTGATGGCACGGTTCTGCTAATCCCAACGTATAGATGCAAGCATATACAACTTCGATGACACAATGGTTAAAGTCTATTAGGGGCAAGAAAATAAGGTGTGCCATGAAGTTCGTGAGAGCTTTACTAACTAGTTTTCACATAACAAAACAGTTTTTAATTCTAAAGATATATGAAACTTGAGAATTTACTTGGAATATCAATAGTGCTAATAGGTAGATATGGTGGACACAAATGGCACAGGTTTTGGTTCAAAGGGATTGGAAACATGAGAAGTAGGCCTTCTCAAAACAGGTTTTTGGCTAGCAAAGCTGGGTAGCAATCAAAAGAGTTGAAGGAAACAAGAAAACCTACAAGTGATAAAGCCAAACATGCAATCTTCCTTGAAGACACAAAAGATCTTAAATAAAGAATACTAAGCTTATGAGCCAATCAAGAAAGAAAACAAAATGATACAAAATACCTGTAAGCTTTTTATCTTTTCCTTTCAAACCTCAAAAAGTGTTGCTAATGACCAGAACTTGGTTTGCCAAAACCAATTTAGATTTACTTGATGCTCCCAAAGTGATGCCAATACTGATCAACAAGATCAGTCATATAATAGAGATTGCAAACTAGAATAAGAAGTGCAAAAAGTAAAAGATGAAACTTCTCATTAATATTCCATAAAGGCACTCACACCAAGGGATACATAGAAACTAAAGGAGATATACTTCCACATGCAAACCAACCTATAAGATAACTTCTCTACCAAAGACATGAATCTAAAAAGGTAAAAGATAAAAGATAATGGTGTGATATCGCGGCACTTCCCCAAGCTTGGAACAAGCCAAGGGGATGCCAAACCTGATGACGAATTACTCCTTCGGTGGTGGTGGTGTTCTCTCGATAAGATCCTCAATCAGCTTCCTCAAATCCTCAATCTCAAAGGTCAGAGTATGAATCAACTCCGAATTTTTCTCAATGTGGTTCATGATCATATCGGACCGAGAGCTCCAGTCCTTACTATTCTTTCCGCACTCTTCCTTCTTAGTGTGTTCCTCCCCTGCATGTTTAGAATGAGGCATATCCCACATCGAGGGAAAGTTCCCTTTTGGCACATGTTGGTATTGATGCTCATGTATAAGAGTATGGAAGGGTCTCTTGGTATGTGGAGGAGATGACCGTGGAGAGAGGATATGGCACAGGGTTTTCCCTCCTGTAGATATCCGTGCTGTCCTCTTAAGCTTGATAGGTTTCACCACTCCAATGCTTGCGACGGTAGCGTGGGTGTCCGGATGCTTGTCCTCCTCCATGTCTTCTTCATCCCCTACTAAAATCTCCTCCTGAAAGATCCCACCTTTATAAAGGTAAAGATCCTTGTGATTGCAATGCTAGTCCCTAGATCAATTGCTAGCATCCACAGTTTAAGATGAAGTACATAGAAACAAAGGTCATTATTACATCGTCATTCCAGAGATAACATAGTCTTTTACAACTCCATAGCCATAGGCTAGTACAAGAGTTTGACTTAACAATATAAAAATAGAAGTCTTCATCTTCATGTGCCACAGGCAATCATGTTGAGTGTAGACTCATAACCCCCAATCATCATCAGAGTAACCTGCAACATCACAAGTTACAGCCACAGTGGGTCAATACATTGGAATAGTATTGACAAGTGATACCTTAGTAGAATATTAGCATCTAGTTACTACATGAATTTGGCTAAGTGTAGCTTAGGCTTGCTTTGCTCAAAATAGATTTTACCTATCAGTTGAAAACACTAAGTTTTTGTATGGCAAAAACTCCCAAGGAACCACCAATAGAAATTGGTGAACCTTCACACTTGTTCAACCTCAAGTTTTAACTTAGAAAATTGGGATGAGGAGATTCTTGATAGCTTCCATGTCTTGATGCTCAAATTGTCCATTACCGGGGACACGGCTAAGTACTTAGTTTCTTCCATCTGCAGAGGTGGTGCACTTTCCCCACAAGACTTGATTTTCACCAAGACAGGACCTTTCATAAGCCTTCCCTTAGACCAAAATGGACGCGCTCCAATCCTATCAATCCCCTACCACCAACTGTCCATTTGGTTAAGTTATTGCAACCTATATGATCCAGGCAGAGCCCATAATGCCATGTGGCTGCACTAGAAGCTTCTTAACATTTGGCATCTCAAATACCTTTGTTCCTGGGTGGCAATCCACAAGTGAGATACACAAGGTAAACCATAGAAATGGGCCTTATGTAACCACTCAACCAAAAACCACCAAGAAATTACCAATCCACCCAGGTGTTTCATTCACTTAGTTGTTTTATAAGCAAAAACATAAGTCAAGGACTTAGCAATATTTTCCATAGCATGCATATATTCCACCCTTGGTTGCTACAAGCTAGGCTAAGCATGGCAATAGTAAGTATCTTAACTTAGAGAAAATTCTAACAATTCTACAAATACTATGATTTCCCAAGCATAGCATATAGATACTTAGCAAAATACTCATGCAAGCCCTATACAAAATATTTCTAATGCATAGCCAAAATATTGGGACAAAAATATGAAGAACCACTTGCCTTGGTAGTTGGGGGAGTAGTGTCACATCACAAAATTTTACAAATTTTGAAATGTGAAAAATAAATAAACAAATTAAAACAATTGTTGAAATTTAGGGTGAAAAGAAACTTTTGATTCCAAATAAAAACATCAAAACCTATTTTGATCAAATAGAATCCTAAAGGGATTTAAAAACATAAACAAATAATAAATAAAGTTATAAAAGTTGGAATCACCATTTTTGGATCTTTAAATAAAAGGATATGGTTTTTATAAGAAAAGGTATAATTGAATAAATGAGAACTATTTTAAAGATCCAAATTAAATCTTAGCCAAGCAATGGAAATAAAATATTTTTGTTTAATAAAAAGAGTAAGGGATTATTTGAATAAAGAGGATTTATTAATATCCAATTTTATTTAAGTAAAGACTTTTTCCTACTTTTGAATGAACATTAAAACTTAATAAAGTATATTAAATAAAAATTCAAAGTGTTTTATATTTCAAATAAAACCTACTGAAAAGGTTTTGGAAATTTTTAGAAATCAAATAGTGTTCTAAAACCTATTTGAAATAAAGACTAATGTCTATTTATTTAATTATTAATAGATCCTAAAAGAATAAAAGAATTATTCTATTTTAGACTTTAGAATATATAAATAAACAGTATTAAAATCAACACAAAGTTTGGTGGAGGTTTGAATTCAAATGGAGTTTGAATTGTTTGAATGAAAATCAAAACGGAAATTCAAAATAGAAAAAGAAAAACATTCAGTACAAAAAATAAATAAATCAAACCCAGCCCATCTGGCCTAGCCCAGCAGGCCCATCACCTAGCCCATTTCCCCTCCCGCAGCGAAGCGTTTTCCACTCAACCTTGCACCCCCTCAGTCGCTGACAGCAGGACCCCATGCGCTATTTCCCCTCTCGCTGACAAGGCTGCCCCACTCTGTCAGTCATCGTCTCCACCGCGACCCGTTCCCCATTTTCTTCCTGGCCGTTTCTATCTTTGATTCCTCGCTTCAATTCGTTTGAATGCGCTAGTAATTTCGCCTCACGTCTGTGCCTTCTTAATCGCCCCTCTCTCCTCTCTCTTTTCCCCAGTTTCCACCCCACGAGAGCCACTAGGCTGCCACAATCGCTTGCTCGAACCCATCTGCCCCGATGAGCTTATCCGGCGGATTCCGGCGCCGTCCAACCACCCCTCGCCTCCCAGTGCACGCGAACCTGCTCCCCCTCTCCTGGCACTTCTCCCTGTACCACTCACTCGCCAGCGCGTGCTCCGAAACATCGGCAAGGACCACCACCTGAGCGCCGCCGTGTCTGCCATCGCTCCGGCAAGCTCCCCCGGTGAGTACAGACTGCCCCAGTACCTCCCGATGATGCTCCTGTGATCCCCAGCACCATACACATCTAACCGCATGCTCTGTTTGCCTTAGCGCGCCCTCAAACCCCGCCTCCAACGACAACCAGAGGAACCCGACGCCGTCTCTAGCTCCGGTGAGCAATTCCTCGGGAACCAGAATGCCCCTCGACGAACTGACCACACCTTGAGCTTCGCCGCACTCCTGTGAGCACGGTGAGCATCCTCTTCCTGCCCCACGTGACCTAGTTCCTCGGCAACTTCTCCGTCCGAGCGTGCGCCGGCGTCAGCCGCCGCCAGCACCGCCAGTCCATGGTCGAGCTGCTGTGGTCCGTCGGATCTAGATCGAAGGAATGAGATTAGATTTTAAACGAAGGGGTACGCGACCATCTATGCCGTGCGATTTAAGTGAGATCCTGCGGCCAGTGTTGATCGATCCGCGCAAACCGTTACCGACCAATAGTATTGAGCCACGTGTTCAGAGTCTGTTTAAAACAGAAATTTTGTTTTATTAGATATGCAAACTTATAAAATTCATAACTTTTAATCTACACGTCCAAATTTTGTAAATTTTATATCAGTGAAATCAGCAGAACAAGTACTTTGCAACCATGCACTTTTTTTAATATTTTGCTTCTGGAAAATTGGTTGAATTTGCAGAAACTTGTGTAGGCATGATTTGAATATAAAAATTGTTCTAGAAATATTTTTAAGGTGAAATCTTTGCTAAATGGTTTGTTTCGAACCTACTGACCTTAGAAATCAACTTATGGATTTAAAAATGTATTTTGTGAAGTTAAGGAATAAATATTTGAATTAGAACATTTCTAGTCAAATAAAAATATTGTTTAGGTGTTAAAAATACTTTTTGAGTAAAATCTTGGGAAAATGATTTAAGTTAAAGTCTCTGACCCTAAACACCAGTTTTGAGATTTAAAAATATATTTGATGAACCCTATAAAATTATTACCTTGCAAAAAGGCATTTTTAACAACATAAAATATCACTTTGGTATAAAATTAGTTTATGGAGTGAAACCTTTTGAAAATGGTTTTATCAAATTTGTAAATGACCAATGTGAGCTTTAAAATGTTTAGAGCCTAATAGAAACCACTTTTTCAAATAAAACCATCTTTTGCATGCTTGCATGCTTGCATGCATGGCCATGTTTTTATTATTTTATGTGGTGAAATGGTTTGAATGCTAGTTGAATATGTGTTTGCTTGATTGAATTGTAGTGAAGTTAGAAGAGTGTGATATTTGCAAGATCAAGAAGTGAACCAATACTCTCTACTAAAAAGGCAATTGACACTATCATCCATGTCCTACTATTTTCATTACACTTAGTGGATTTTTGTAACATGCATGATAGGACTACTATATTTCTATGCTATGCTATATCCTATTAGGATATCCTTATATCTTCCTTAGTAAAAACTTTGTAGTTGTAGTATGCTTAGCCCTGCTATATATTTGGGATGGGATACATGATATGATTATATGGAGTGTTGGAAAAATATATGTTTTATATAATAAGACAAGTACTCAATGAACCACCTGGGTGTAAAGAGGATACTTAAGTTTTGGACAAGGTGGCAACAAAGGGAACCATGTTTACATGGCTATATTTTTGGATGTGCACTAGAAGAAAACCACCCAGGGACTTAGAGATTGAACACGTTTCTCGTACAGTGGCTTCCGTGTACAGCCACATGCTAAATGGGCTCTGGCTTAGTCAACTACATAGTGGAAGACCCATGCATTGGCATCTTCAGGTTAACTAGAATTGTGTATGGAAATATATCCCTACATTGGTGCCTGGAAGACAAGCTAGCATTGTGTATTGGGAGGACTTCTATTGAAAGACTTTGTCACATTCTCGATCTGCCGGTATTCCATTTGGTGTGTACTTATCCAGCGGCCACTGGTGGCGTCAAGACGAGATTGTGTCATGTGGGTAAAGTGTACAACTTCTGCAGAAGATCAAAATTCTAAGTACTTAGCCGTGTCCCCGGTTATGGACAACTCTGAGCAACTAAGGCCTGAAGCTATGGAAGATCTCGACATTCCAATTTCTCAAAGTAAAACTTGATGGTGACAACAAGGGATTAGAAGCACTTGGAATTTTCCAAGGAGTTCAGAAAGATTTCACAAAAGATCAAAACTATTTTGAAAAGATAGGATAAAACTATATTGCTTTCTACAAATGAGCCTGAACCCTACTTAGCCAAATAGCATGTAATGACAGGATCCACTTATTTCTACATAGTAGTTAAACTTGCCAATACAATTCAAATGTATTGACCCTTGTGTCTATAACTTATAATGTTGTAGGTTTGTTTGATGTTAGTGAAGTGTGTTGAATAGGATTACAAGTCTACAACCAACATGATTGCATGTGGCACTTTGAAGATGAAGGACTCCATGCTATATAGATATTTTGCTGCATTATAATGTGATAGTCATATGAGCTATGTAAGATGTAATGAATTATTTTATTCCTGGTTATAAAGTTGTATTATGACCTTTGTTTCTTGATATTACATCTTAACTGTGGATGCTAGCTATTGATCCAGGGACTAGCATTGTAACCACAAGGATCTCTACCTTATTAAAGGTTGGGACCTTTACAGATGGTATGAGAGCACTGTGTTGCCTGTAGGATTGTAACCCTAGGATTGGACAAAACCCCTTAGAAAAATAAGAGTTGTTTTTGTTCCAAAACTTATTTACAAACAATCTTGTAAACTCTTTCCTCAACCTTTTTGGTTTTGATTCTACATCTCTTCCTTTCCAACTTAATGGACAAGCCTTTACCATGACCAAGGAGTTCAACTTAGACATCACTAAGGACCACAAATGAGAACCAAGAGACATTAGATTGCCTACCAACTATCTAAGACATTGAAATCATGTTACTGCATGGATCATATTGACCTATGAGGTATGACTATACTAGGTTGATTATTTTAAGAAAACTTGTTTCCTTCAACTCATGGGTTAAGCTCATAAGTTGTTAAGAGAATAGTTGCTTGATGATTGCTTGATTGCTTGTTTGAACTTGATTGTTTTGGGTGGTGTGTTAGAACTTCTTTAAATCTATCCATCATTACTTATCCCTATCAACCAACAGATGCCTCCCCGTCGTGTCAACCCCAACCAAAACAACAATAACATCACTCCCGAGATACAGCAGTTGATGACAGGTCAAGCTCAACTGATGCAGATGATGACACAGTTTATGCAACAACAACAACAACAACAACAACAACAACAACAACAACAACAACAACAACAACAACAACAACAACAACAACAACAACAACAACAACAACAACAACAACAACAACAACAACAACCACAACCACAACAACAACAACAACGACAACAACAACGACAACAACAACGACAACAACGACAACAACAACAACAACAACAACAACAACAACAACAACAACAACAACAACAACAACAACAACAACAACAACAACAACAACAACAACAACAACAACAACAACAACAACAACAACAACAACAACAACAACAACAACAACAACAACAACAACAACAACAACAACAACAACAACAACAACAACAACAGCAATAGTAACAGCAACAACAACAGCAATAGCAATAGCAACAGCAACAGCAACAGCAACAGCAACAGCAACAGCAACAGCAACAGCAACAGCAACAGCAACAGCAACAGCAACAACAACAACAACAACAACAACAACAACAATCAGAATAACCCTCCAGCACATGATATGCTCACCAGGTTTGTGAAACTAAGGCCTGCAAGGTTCTCTGGGACAACTGATCCAATGGTAGCCAATGACTGGTTACGTTCGGTGAATAAGGACTTAGTGAATATTGGCTGCACCGACGAGGAAAAACTTAGGCTTGCATCACATCTGCTTGAAGGACAAGCAGCAACATGGTGGGACAACTTTCAGATCACCACTCCCATTGAGGATGTGACATGGGCTATCTTTGAAGATGGTTTTCGTACAGCTCACATCTCATCCGGAATGATGAGCTTGAAGAAGAAGGAATTTCATAATCTGAAACAGCGCCACCGCAGCGTGGCTGAATATATTGAGGAGTTCAACAATCTGGCGCGTTATGCACCGGATGAAGTTAACACTGATGCCAAGAGGAAAGAGAAGTTCCTCGAAGGACTTAATGATGAGTTGAACTTGCAGCTGTCTGTTGCCTATGTCCCAACTTATCAATCACTCTGTGACAAAGCCACCATTTTGGAAAACAAGATGAATCAAGTTGAGAACAGAAAGAGGAAACATAAACTCAAGTATCACTCAGGAACATCATAAAAGAAGCGTTCATTCAAAAGGAGCAATGAAGACTCTGAACCACATCAGTATCACCACAACAACAATGGAAGTGATAATAATGGAAATGATACTGACAATGGAGATGACCTTGGCCAGAACCAACATGACACTTTCAGGAAGAAAGATATTAGCCAGTTGCAGTGCTATAATTGTAAGGAACTTGGACACTATGCATCAGACTGTCCTGAGAAGAAAAACAAAAAAGGATGCTAGAAACTCCAGTGGAAATAACTCCGATGTGACCCAGAAAGGACATGTGAATCACAATGTCATGGATGGGAACCTTGAAGAAATAGAAGAAGCGGATGTCAGGAATTAGTTAACTCAGAAGAGTCAAATAAGGATTCCTTGTCTGGATATCAAGTGTTGAACCCATAGTCAAGTGAACCATCAATGTAACCCTATGAGACTTTCTTTTAAGGGTGGTAGTACCCTAGTTGCCTTGAAGCCAACTTGTAACCCTAACCTTCCCAAATCTCGGGACGAGATTTCTTTTAAGGGCTTTAGCCTGTCACATCCCAAAATTTTCCAAATTTTGAAATGTGAAAAATAAATAAACAAATTAAAACAATTGTTGAAATTTAGGGTGAAAAGAAACTTTTGATTCCAAATAGAAACATCAAAACCTATTTTGATTAAATAGAATCCTAAAGGGATTTAAAAAGATAAACAAATAATAAATAAAGTTATAAAAGTTGGAATCACCATTTTTGGATCTTTAAATAAAAGGATATGGTTTTTATAAGCAAAGGTAGAATTGAATAAATGAGAACTATTTTAAAGAGCCAAATTAAATCTTGGCCAAGCAATGGAAATAAAATATTTTTGTTTAATAAAAAGAGTAAGGGATTATTTGAATAAAGAGGATTATTAATATCCAATTTTATTTAAGTAAAGACTTTTTCCTATTTTGAATGAACATTAAAACTTAATAAACTATATTAAATAAAAATTCAAAGTGTTTTATCTTTCAAATAAAACCTACTGAAAAGGTTTTGGAAAATTTTTAGAAATCAAATAGTGTTCTAAAACCTATTTGAAACCTATTTGAAATAAAGACTAATGTCTATTTATTTAATTATTAATAGATCCTAAAAGAATAAAAGAATTATTCTATTTTAGACTTTAGAATATGTAAATAAACAGTATTAAAATCAACACAAAGTTTGGGGGAGGTTTGAATTCAAATGGAGTTTGAATTGTTTGGATGAAAATCAAAACAGAAATTCAAAATAGAAAAAGAAAAACATTCAGTACAAAAATAAATAAATCAAACCCAGCCCATCTGGCCCAGCCCAGCAGGCCCAGCAGCTAGCCCATTTTCCCCTCCCGCAGCGAAGCGTTTTCCACTCAACCTCGCACCCCCTCAGTCGCTGACAGCAGGACCCCACGCGCTATTTCCCCTCTCGCTGACAAGGCTGCCCCACTCTGTCAGTCATCGTCTCCACCGCGACCCGTTCCCCATTTTCTTCCCGGCCGTTTCTGTCTTTGATTCCTCGCTTCAATTCGTTTGAATGCGCTAGTAATTTCGCCTCACGTCTGTTCCTTCTTAATCACCCCTCTCTCCTCTCTCTCTTTTCCCTAGTTTCCACCCCACGAGAGCCACCAGGCTGCCACAATCGCTTGCTCAAACCCCTCTACCCCGACGAGCTTCTCCGGCCTATTCCGGCGCCGTCCAACAACCCCTCGCCTCCCAGTGCACGCGAACCTGCTCCCCCTCTCCCGGCGCTTCTCCCTGTACCACTCACTCGCTAGCGCGCGCTCCGAAACGTCGGCAAGAACCACCACCTGAGCGCCGCCATATCTGCCATCGCTCCGGCAAGCTCCCCCGGTGAGTACAGACTGCCCCAGTACCTCCCGATGATGCTCCTGTGATCTCCAGCACCGTACGCATCTAACCGCATGCTCTGTTTGCCTTAGCGCGCCCTCAAACCCCGCCTCCAACGACAACCAGAGGAACCTGACGCCGTCTCTAGCTCCGGTGAGCAATTCCTCGGGAACCAGAGCACCCCTCGACGAACTGACCACACCTTGAGCTTCGCCGCACTCCTGCGAGCACGATGAGCATCCTCTTCCTTCCCCGCGCGACCTATTTCCTCGGCAACGTCTCCGTCCGAGCGTGCGCCGCCGCCAGCGCCGCCAGACCATGGTCGAGCTGCTGTGGTCCGTCGGATCTAGATCGAAGGAATGAGATTAGATTTTAAACGAAGGGGTACGCGTCCATCTGTGCCGTGCGATTTAAGTGAGATCCTGTGGCCAGTGTTGATCGATCCGCGCGAACCGTTACCGACCAATAGTATTGAGCCACGAGTTTAAAACAAAAATTTTGTTCTATTATGTAGAGGTCCCAACCTTTAATAAGGTAGAGATCCCTGTGATTGCAATGATAGTACTGTGGATGCTAGATATTGATCCAGGGACTAGCATTTTAAACACAGGGATCTCTACCTTATTAAAGGTTGGGACCTTTACAAGTAGCACTTGCTTTGGTAGTTGGGGGAGTAGCAACAATCCTCACAATCACAATCACCACTAGCACCAAAAACTACACATAAAATGATAGCACCAAATTTACATATCAAAATAAACAAGCAAAAATATATGAATGCATGCAAATGCCATGTGATGATTTTCTAAATCAAACAAGACAAGTGGAACAGTACTAAATCATAAACAAAACAATTATACACTAAATAAAATTAATTTGGCCCTTAGAACATTTCCATACAATTTTTATATACAAAATAAGTTTATAAATGTCTCTGCAAAAACAACCCATTTTACAGATGCAATTTATTAAACAAAGTTCATAATTGGATAGAATTCTTTCTCCTAATTCCAATGATATAAAATTTGTAAAATTTGAACATGTGGATCAAAAGTTATGAATTTTACAAGTTTGAACATATAATAGAAATGTTTCTGTCTTTTTAAATAAAACACAGGCCACGCGGCAGCTTCTGATTGGACGATACCGATTCGGCTGGATCACGCTTGCGGGCCATTGGATCTAACTAACTATGCACATCTCATATCTGCCCGTACCGCTTCACCTAAGATCTAATCATGGCCATGAGATCCAGATCCAACGGGCACCTTTGCCCTGACCAAGAACTGGCGGTGCTGAGTCAACGGCGAGCGGCGGCGCGCTCGGCCAGTGATGGTCCGGTGGTTCTGGGAAGCAAGGGAAAAAACAGAGGGGCTTACCGAGCTCGTGGGGTCGTCGCGGTACTCAAGGTGGTCAAAGGAGGGACAGGGGCGCACGGACTTGACGTATATTGCTCGCCGGAGAAGCTTCGGTCGTCAGGTACGGCTGCTCGTCATCGTTGGCGAGGCTACAGATCGCGCCTAGCCAAAAGAACAGTGTCGTTAGATGCGCACAAGTCTGGCGAACATGTGAGTAACCAGAAGAGAGAAGGGGGCGGTCAGGAACTACCAGAGGGTGTCGCCGGAGCCGAGCGGCGGCTCCGTTGCTTGCGGAGGTGGACGGGGACGGCGGCCTGGGTCATGCGCAGCCAAACGAAAGATGTCAGGAGATGCACAAGGTTGTAAGGAACACGCTCGTATGAACTAGAAGGGCAGGGGTGGTCAGGCTCACCGGAATTTCGTCGCCGGAGCTCGTCAGTACAGCGGCGGTGTGAGAGCAATTGGGGGCAGCCTGGTGGCGGAGCGAGCGAGTGGAGTGGGGGAAAATGGTCGTCGAGGGGTGGGGATTATATAGCCGAGCGAGGAGGGGGAATTACTCCATGAATCAAGTGCAATCAATGGATTTGAATTCGGGAGGAAATGGCAGAGGGGAGCAGTTCCTCTGGCGCGTGATTGACGACGATGCTAAGGTGGATGGTAGGGTCAGAGCATCAGTGAGGGGGTGTGCACGGGTTGAGTGAGAAACAGAGGGAGAAGGGAAATCCCGGGTGGGCTGCTTTTGCTTCTAGGCCGAAAGAGTGGCGCCGGCCTGTTTTCTTTTCTTTTATCTTTTTCCATTTCTGATTTGATTTTCTGGAATCAATTTCAAATGGTTTTCAAATGGGTTTGAATTCAAACTTGTTTTGAATTTTTGTAAAGTAGTACTTGCACCTTTTTGGCTACAGAACAAAGTTGCTCACTCAAAATACTTTGGCCCATTGGGTTTTAAATTAAACAATGCCTTTATCACTTACTTAATAAAGACATGTGAATGATTTTAAATTCATACTTTGTTTTCAAAAACTTTTCCAAGCTTTAGAAAATATCAATCCACCATAGGATCAATTCTCTACTGATCAAAACAAGGTCTTCCTTCTTATAAGGTAGCAATAAGGCTAATGCCTTGCTTGCATAAAATAATAGATCACAAAGTTTCTGATTTTGAGGAAATGATCCTAAAATGAGTATGAATGCATGAATGATGTGCAAACTTTGAAAACATGATTTTAGGGATGTTACAAATCTAACCCCCTTAAGGTGAATCTCGCCCTCGAGATTCGGATTGGCTAGCAAATAGGTGAGGGTGGTCTTTCCGAAGGTCATCTTCTCTTTCCCAAGTTGCTTCTTCTTCGGAATGATGGTTCCATTGAACTTTGCAGAATTTGATAGTCTTTTTCCGAGTAACTCTTTCTGCAGTCTCAAGAATCTTGATAAGTTTTTCCTCATAAGTGAGATCACTTTCCAATTGGACATCCTCCAAATGTATAGTATCCTTCAAAGAATTCTCTTCCATCTCTGGATGGCATTTCTTTAGCTGACTCACATGAAACACATTGTGAACGGCAGACAAAGATTCCGGCAGTTCAATTTCATAAGCCACTTCTCCTTTACGACTCAGAATCTTGAATGGTCCAACATATCTTGGGGACAATTTTCCTTTGACTCCAAATCTCTTCACTCCACGAAGTGGTGACACTCTAAGATAAGCTCTATCACCCACCTCATAGGTGACTTCTCTACGCTTAGGATCTGCATAGCTCTTCTGTCAGGACTGTGCTATCTTCAATCTGTCCTTTACTAACTTGACTTTATCTTCAGCTTCTTTGATTAGCTCTGGCCCGCACAAGTTTATTTATCCCACACCATTCCATAGTAATGGGGTAGTACACTTTCTCCCATAGAGAAACTCAAACGGTGCCATCTCAATACTGGCTTGATAGCTGTTGTTGTAAGAGAATTCTGCGTAAGGCAGACTTTCATCCCAACTAGCTCCATAGTCTAGGGCACATGCCCTCAACATATCCTCTAAAATCTGGTTGGTCCTTTATGTATGTCCATCAGTCTGGGGATGAAAAGCAATACTGAATTCTAATCTTGTTCCCAACGACTCATGCAGTTGCCTCCAAAAATGAGAGGTGAATTGAGTTCCCCTATCAGACACAATACTCTTGGGTACTCCCTGCAGACACACAATCCTATTCATATAGATCTTGGCCAACTTAGCACTTGTATAGGTTGTCTTCAAGGGTATGAAATGAGCCACTTTAGTTAGGCAATCCACTAAAACCCAAATAGAATCGTATCCTAACCTGGTCCTTGGTAATCCGATGATGAAATCCATGCCAATCTTGTCCCACTTCTAATCAGGAATAGGTAGTGGTTGTAACAATCCTGCTGGTTTCTGATGTTCCGCTTTCACTCTACTACAAACATCACACAAAGCAATATGTTCGGCAATGTCTTTCTTGAGATTATTCCACCAAAATCTTTCTTTCATGTCCATGTGCATTTTGGTGTGACCCGGATGAATGGAATATGGTGAGTTGTGTGCTTCTTGTAAAATCAGTTTCCGAAGTTTCGGGTCTTGCGGAACGCAGATACGTTTACCATACCATAAAGTACCTTGTTCGTCTTCATGGAATCCTATGGCTTTTCGCTTGCCAATCTTTTCCTTAATTTCTTCAATTTCCTTGTCCATCTTTTGGGCTTCCTTGATTTTGTTTAATAAGGTGGGTTGAACATCTAATGACATGAGATGTCCTTCAGGCACAATCTCCAATCTGAGGTCTCTTAATTGGGTACACAGATCATTTGGCAACTCTCCCTTAGTAAGGCCATTCACAAATACATTACGGCTTAGTGCATCTGCCACAACATTTGCTTTACTGGGGTGGTATTGCAAACTCAAGTTATAGTCCTTGATGAGTTCTAGCCATCTTATTTGTCTCATGTTGATTTCTTTCTGAGTGAAGATATACTTCAAACTTTTGTGATCTGTGAACACTTCACATCGCTTTCCCAAAAGATAATGTATCCATGTTTTGAGTGCATGGACAACAGAGGCTAACTCCAAATCATGCGTAGGATAATTTACCCCATGTGTTTTGAGTTGTCTCGAGGCATACGCCACAACTTTCCCTTCTTGCATCAGAACTGCACCTAATCCATGATGAGATGCATCACAATACACTTGGAAATCCTTCTCCAAATCTGGCAGACATAAGACTGGTGCTGTCACTAGTCTCTTCTTCAATTCTTGGAAACTGAGTTCACATCCTTCAGTCCAATCCAAATTTCTTGTCTTTCTTTAGTAACTCCGTCATTGGCTTAGATACCTTGGAGAAATTCTCAATGAATCTTCTATAACATCCTGCCAAGCCAAGTAAATTGCGTACTTCTTTCACTGACTTAGGAGATTCCCATTCAGTTACAGCTGACACTTTTGTGGGATCAACTGCTACACCATCTCCTGACACAATGTGTCCAAGAAATCCAACTTCATTCAACCAGAATTCACACTTGCTGAATTTGGCATACAGCTTATGCTCTCTAAGCTTATCAAGTATCAAACGCAAATGTCCTTCATGCTCTTCTTTGCTCTTGGAGTAGATCAAAATGTCATCGATGAAAACAACAACAAACTTGTCAAGGAACTCCATGAACACCTTGTTCATCATATTCATGAAGTAAGCTAGTGCATTGGTCAAACCAAACGGCATCATGGTGTACTCATACAATCCATACCTAGTGGTGAAAGTTGTCTTAGGTATGTCTTGTTCCCTTATCTTAAGCTGAAAATAACCTGACCGGAGATTAATCTTTGAGAACACACAAGCTCCTTCTAACTGATCAAACAAGTCATTGATTCTGGGCAAAGGATATTTGTTCTTGATAGTCACCTCATTGAGTGAACGATAATCGATGCATAACCTTTGACTTCTATCTTTCTTTTCCACAAACAAGATTGGTGCTCCCCAAGATGAAGAACTTGGTTGAATAAATCCTTTCTGCAATTGTTCTCCAAGTTGTTTCTTGAGTTCTTTCAACTCATCAATTGACATCTTGTAAGTTCTCTTTGCTATTGGTCCTGATCCTGGCAGCAAGTCAATCAGAAACTCCACATCTCTATCTGGTGCCATTCCCGGAAATTCTTCCGAAAACACATCCAGATATTCACTCACAATTGGTACACTGTCTATGCTAACCCCCTTAAGAGAATTTAGCTTACTCCCTTTTGATTCAAAGTTAGACTTGAATCTTATCCGTTTCTTTTCCGGGGTTGTGAGTGCGACTGTACGATTGGCACAATCTAGTACTCCTTCGTACTTGGTCATCCAGTCCATTCCCAAAATTACATCCAATCCTTGGGAATATAGGATTATCAGACTCACTGGAAACTTATGCCTTCCAAATTCCATCACTAGATCACGACATCCAAGACTTACTATCATATCTCCACCGGGAGAACTTACTTTTATTGGACACCCAATATTTTCAGTTGGAAACCCATTTCTATCAACAAATGCTTTTGATATGAATGAATGTGATGCACCAGTGTCAAAAAGTACAAGTGCTGGAATAGAATTGAGTTTCAACTTACCAGCCACAGCATCGGACTCCTCATAAATCTCTTCCACATTGATGTGGTTTACTTGTCCCTTCTGGAAAGGTTGGTCTTGGTGGTTCCTTCAACTTTCTTCTCTGGGCACTCATTTGCATAATGCCCCATCTTCTTACATTTGAAACATTCACCCTGACTGATATCTCTCTTTGCAGGCTGACTACCACTTCCACTTCCACCTCCACTGTGGTGACTCTTGTGTCCACTCTTGTGGTTCTTGTACTTGTCATTGTCATGACTGCAGTGATGCTTATTGTCATGATGGAGGTTGTGGCTGTGGTGGTTGTTGTGCTTTCCATGTTTGTGGGATCCAGAACTCCCACTATCATCGTGATGGGAACGCTTGTGAGACGATCCCGAGTTGTGCTTGTCAAAGCTGTGCTTCCTCTTTCTGCTTTCAACCTGTTTCATCTTGTTCTCCAAGATGGTAGCATTGTCACAAAGTGATTGGTAGGTTGGGACATAGGCTAAAGATAGCTGCAGATTTAGTTCATCATTCAGCCCTTCGAGGAATTTCTCCTTCCTCTTGGCATCGGTATCAACTTCATCCGGTGCATAACGCGCCAGATTGTTGAACTCCTCAATATATTCAGCCACGCTGCGGTGATGCTATTTCAGGTTGTGGAACTCCTATTTTTTCAAATTCATCACCCCGGATGAGATGTGAGATGTGCGGAAACCATCCTCAAAGATAGCCCAAGTTACATCCTGAACGGGAGTGGTGATCTGAAAATTATCCCACCAAGTTGCTGCTGGTCCTTCCAACAAATGTGCTGCAAACCTGACCTTCTCCTCGTCGGTGCAGCCGACGGTTACCAAGTCCTTGTTCACCGAACGTAGCCAATCATTGGCCACCATTGGATCAGTGGTTCCTGAGAACTTTGCAGGCCTCAGTCTTAAGAATCTGGTGAGCATGTCAAATCCTGGTGGATTGTTTGGGTTGTTGTTGTTGTTATTATTATTGTTGTTGTTATTCTGATTCTACATAAAAGTGGTCATCATCTGCATCATCTGTGCATGTGCTGTCATCAGCTGCTGCATCTCGGGGGTGACATTGTTGTTGTTTGGGTTGAGGTTGGCACATCGAGGAGGCATTTGTGGTTTTCATAAGGATAAGAATGAGATACCCATAGATTCTTAATATGCACAATACATCACATACTCAATCACAATAACCAAGCATCAAAATAACATAGAGTTTGAATGACATAAACAACGAGTTCGGAAATGCAAACACACCATAGCAAGCCACCCACATGTTGGATGGTCATCGCGACTCAATAATCAAAAGTACGGTAGATGAAAGATAAATGAGTAGTCATCACTACTCCTCCGCATCAATCTCCACATCAACAAGGGTAAGACCTGCATTCTCCATAGCGGTCTTGTACTCATCAACACTAGTAGTCAAGGCCTATATCTTGGCCCTAAGATCCCTCTTCTGTGAGCGAAGCCTCTCGATCACTCCCTGCTGATGCTCGAGCTCTAAGTCCTTGGTCTCTAGCTCTTCCTTCATCTCCCGGATCTTCTTGTTCCTGTCTTGGACTCTCTTCTCCTGGCTCTTGAATCTCTTGTCCTGGCTTTCAAACTTGGCCTCCATTTCCTTGACTATCTCGTCTTGCTCAGCGAAGAGCTTGTCCTTCTCTCGGAGCTCGTGATTGCTAAGCATGACGTTGGTCCTATCAGTATCTAGGTGCCTAATAAGAACCTCTATGTCCTAAAGGTACAGACGAATCGGCTCCACCGTATCTCTAGCAGCATCCTCGTACTCAATAGCCTCACCCTCCTCGTCGCGTCTCCCGAAGGGGTGAAAGTAAAGACCTCTAAGCTCTCTAGAGTGTCTCCCTACCAGACGCCCAAGTAACTCCTGCATGACTACATCTAGGCCTTTCTCCTTGTCGTCATGCATCAGCTTGAAGGTGATGGTCTTCGTGGTTGGCTTTGCCTGGCGTCCGGGTTGAGTGACTCTGAATCCCCAAAGGTCCTTCCTCTCAAACTTGGTGAGGGGAAGCGTCATGATGCTAGGAAGTGGAAGGTTGAGCACGCTAGTGAGCTCAATGAGATGAGTACCAAAACGAGTTCCCTTGAACTCCTTGGCCGTGTTGATAATAACATTAGGCATCTATTTTTATAAGATAGAGAAAAGTTAGAATCAACATCAATAGGAAAAATCACAAGACAAAATATCACAAGCATATCTTTTGCAACAATCACACAAGTCATGGCATACACAAATCCATTACAAGCATCAAAGGTTCAACATAACTTAGACAAATTTGTTTTTGATAATAAAACGATAAGTGTGGTGGTCCAACTAACGAAGTACGTTACAATTCCCACTCACTGGCCAAGTTGGCTATCAGGGCATCCCTAGAGGCAATCTGTCGGTCTTGATCACATGACTCCATTTCTAAGTCTATGATGTCTTCCCTTAAACGTTGGTTAGTAGCCTCTAACTCTTGGGTATGCTTCTTTTCTTCCCTAAGATCATTTTGGGTGTTGAGCATTCTGCACTTGAGTCTATCACCAAGCTCCTTGATAGCATTCCAAGCTACATTTCTTGTAGAGTCAAAGAATGTTGTGTGCATTTCTGAGTTGGTGACCATGCAGAATCCTGACTCCTTGTGGTTGTCTTCCTTGTTTTTGTACAAGTGAAGTTGCACCCACCAGTACTCTACTCCTTCATCCATCACGGGGAATCATTTGTACACAGCTGCACCATGTATTCCCATGGTAACCATGAGGTTCTTGAGGGCCTTGGGGAATTCAGTCTCACACTCCAAGGTCATGGTCATCCCTTCCTCACGGCTTCGTTGATGGAGTTCATCTACAATTAGAGATGAGAAAGAAGATTAGAAAAGTTTACGAGAAGAAAACGACAAGTGTGGAAATTGTTGAAATTTTTTCCTTAGTGGTTTCTAATCCAATCCTAGGGTCATAATCCTACAGGCAACACAGTGCTCTGATACCATCTATAAGATCCCACCTTTATAAAGATAAAGATCCCTGTGATTGCAATGCTAGTCCCTGGATCAATTCCTAGCATCCACAGTTTAAGATGAAGTACACAGAAACAAAGGTCATTATTACATCGTCATTCCAGAGATAACATAGTCTTTTACAACTCCATAGCCATAGGCTAGTACAAGAGTTTGACTTAACAATATAAAAATAGAAGTCTTCATCTTCATGTGCCACAAGCAAGCATGTTGAATGTAGACTCATAACCCCTAATCATCATCAGAGTAACCTGCAACATCACAAGTTACAGCCACAGTGGGTCAATACATTGGAATAGTATTGGCAAGTGATACCTTAGTAGAATATTAGCATCTAGTTACTACATGAATTTGGCTAAGTGTAGCTTAGGCTTGCTTTGCTCAAAATATATTTTACCTATCAGTTGAAAACACTAAGTTTTTGTTTGGCAAAAACTCCCAAGGAACCACCAATAGAAATTGGTGAACCTTCACCCTTGTTCAACCTCAAGTTTTAACTTAGAAAATTGTGATGAGGAGATTCTTGATAGCTTCCATGTCTTGATGCTCAAATTGTCCATTACCGGGGACACGGCTAAGTACTTAGTTTCTTCCATCTGCAGAGGTGGTGCACTTTCCCCACAAGACTTGATTTTCACCAAGACAGGACCTTTCATAAGCCTTCCCTTAGACCAAAATGGACGCGCTCCAATCCTATCAATCCCCTACCACCAACTGTCCATTTGGTTAACTTATTGCAACCTATATGATCCAGGCAGAGCCCATAATGCCATGTGGCTGCACTAGAAGCTTCTTAACATTTGGCATCTCAAATCCCTTTGTTCCTGGGTGGCAATCCACAAGTGATATACACAGGGTAAACCATAGAAATGGGCCTTGTGTAACCACTCAACCAAAAACCACCAAGCAATTACCAATCCACCCAGGTGTTTCATTCACTTAGTTGTTTTATTAAGCAAAAAACATAAGTCAAGGACTTAGCAATATTTTCCATAGCATGTATATATTCCACCCTTGGTTGCTACTAGCTAGGCTAAGCATGGCAATATTAAGTATCTTAACTTAGAGAAAATTCTAACAATTCTACAACTACTAGGATTTCCCAAGCATAGCATATAGATACTTAGAAAAATACTCATGCAAGCCCTATACAAAATATTTCTAATGCATAGCCAAAATATTGGGACAAAAATATGAAGCACCACTTGCCTTGGTAGTTGGGGGAGTAGCAACAATCCTCACAATCACAATCACCACTAGCACCAAAATCTACACATAAAATGATAGCACCAAATTCACATATCAAAATAAACAAGCAAAAATATATGAATGCATGCAAATGCCATGTGATGATTTTCTAAATCAAACAAGACAAGTGGAACAGTAGTGAATCATAAACAAAACAATTATACACTAAATAAAATTAATTTGGCCATTAGAATATTTCCATACAATTTTTATATACAAAATAAGCTTATAAATGTCTCTGCAAAAACAACCATTTTATAGATGCAATCTATTAAACAAAGTGCATAATTGGATATAATTCTTTCTCCTGATTCCAATGATATAAAATTTGTAAAATTTGAACGTGTGGATCAAAAGTTATAAATTTTACAAGTTTGGACATATAATTGAAATGTTTCTGTCTTTTTAAATAAAACACAGGCCACGCGGCAGCTTCTGATTGGATGATACTGATTCGGCTGGATCATGCTTGTGGGCCGTTGGATCTAACTAACTATGCATAGATCAGATCTGCCCATACCGCTTCACCTAATATCTATCGCGGCCGTGAGATCCAGATCTAACGGGCACCTTTGCCCTGACCAAGAACTGGTGGCGCTGAGTCAACGGCGAGTGGCGGCACGCTCGGCCAGTGATGGTCCGGTGGTTCTAGGAAGCAAGGGAGAAAACATAGGGGCTTACTGAGCTCGTGGGGTCGTCGCGGTTCTCAAGGTGGTCGAAGAAGGGACAGGGGCGCACGGACTCGACGTCTATTGCGCGCCGGAGAAGCGTCGGTCGTCAGGTACGGCTGCTCGTCGTCGTTGGCGAGGCTACAGATCGCGCCTAGCCAAAAGAACGGTGTCGTTAGATGCGCACAAGTTTAGCAAACATGTGAGTAACCAGAAGAGAGAAGGGGGCGGTCAGGAACTACCAGAGGGTGTCACCGGAGTCGAGCGGCAGCTCTGTTGCTTCCGGAGGTGGACGGGGACGGCGGCCTGGGTCATGCGCGGCCAAACGAAATATGTCAGTGGATGCACAAGGTTGTAAGGAACACGCTCGTATGAACTATAAGGGCAGGGGTGGTCAGGCTCACCAGAATTTCGTTGCCGGAGCTCGTCGGTACAGCGGCGGTGTGAGAACAATTGGGGGCAGCCTGGTGGCGGAGCGAGCGAGTGGAGTGGGGGAAATGGTCGTCGAGGGGTGGGGATTATATAGCCGAGCGAGGAGGGGGAATTACTCCGCGAATCAAGTGCAATCAACGGATTTGAATTTGGGAGGAAACGGCAAAGGGGAGCAGTTCCTCCGGCACGTGATTGACGACGATGCTGAGGTGGATGGTGGGGTCGGAGCGTCAGTGAGGGGGTGTGCACGGGTTGAGTGAGAAACAGAGGGAGAAGGGAAATCCCGGGTGGGCTGCTTTGGCTTCTGGGCCGAAACAGTGGTGCCGACCTGTTTTCTTTTCCTTTATCTTTTTCCATTTCTGATTTGATTTTCTGGAATCAATTTCAAATGGTTTTCAAATGGGTTTGAATTAAAACTTGTTCTGAATTTTTGTATAGTAGTATTTGCACCTTTTTGGCTACAGAACAAAGTTGCTCACTCAAAATACTTTGGCCCATTGAGTTTTAAATTAAACAATGCCTTTATCACTTGCTTAATAAAGACATGTGAATGATTTTAAATTCATACTTTGTTTTCAAAAACTTGTCCAAGCTTTAGAAAATATCAATCCACCATAGGATCAATTCTCTACTGATCAAAACAAGGTCTTCCTTCTTATAAGGTAGCAATAAGGCTAATGCCTTGCTTGCATAAAATAATAGATCACAAAGTTTCTGATTTTGAGGAAATGATCCTAAAATGAGTATGAATGCATGAATGATGTGCAAACTTTGAAAACATGATTTTAGGGATGTTACACCTCCTCCTTTTGATTGTGAGGATCATCTTCCTCAGGCTTCTTGCCTTTGTCGTTGGCGGAGACCATGGTGCTCTAAACTTGAGAAGAATTCCTGACAGAAACAGATCGAAACTAAAACATGACGATAACACGATACACGAGCCTCGGGGAACCCGGGGGGGTTATATATTATGAAGTTACAATTCATAAGGAAGGTGCTGATACAAAAACGAGGCAGAGGCGGAGATCGGGTGGTCACACCCCCTCCAGGCGCGGCCAGCTGGGGCCCGTGCCTAGGGTGGGTCTGGCCACCCCGGCTTCCGTTTCCTCCTCTGTTCCATGTCGTAACTTTCCTTATGTAATAAAAACATCAAAAATATAAAAATATTAGGCTTTCACGAACCTTCTGTTTTCACCACTTTTACCTATTCAAAGACGAACTCTGCAGACTCCTTTTCTCCTTCTCCTTGAAATTCCTTTTCTCACAAGGCAATACACAAACTTCAATGGCAACATTATTGTAAACAAAAACAATAAACCTTTAGGTTCACACTTCAACTGAAATCCATCAAAACAAAGGCTTCTGTAAGAGGCAAATGCAAATGATGGCAGAAATCTGTCAAAACAGACCAGCAAGTAAAGATTGATTTTTTCGAAAACCTTTTGTTGCTCAAATCAAAAAGTGCAAAATTAATTAAAGTAGGGTAACAATCTGGAGAACAAGCTCAGAAAAATACAGCTCCATCCGACGTACTGAGATCCCTCACGAATTTTTATAGTGTAGAACAAAAATCTGTCCCAGGACAGCCACTTTTCACAACTCCCCTACTTCTCAAAAGTAGTTGAACTTGACACAAACACCAAAACAAAAAGGATAAGAAGCGGTTATTATTGAATTAATAACTTCCAAGACTCAACCAGACTCTTGGGTTATCTCCCAACAAGTACTTTTCTTTACTGCCTTTAACTTAGGCTTGAGAGTTTCAAAGATGCTCACTTAGGAGATAAATATTTGAAGTAAAAGAGAGCATCAAGAAGCAAATAACCAACACATTTGAGTCTAACCCACTTCCTATGCATGGGGGTACCATGAGAAAACAAATTGTTTAAACAAAAATCCACCAGCATAGGAAGACAAAACAAATGCAACTTCAAAGCTTTCAACATAAAACGGGGAAACTTAACATTATTGAGATGCATAAAACCATATTTCCCTCTCTCATAATAACTTTCAGTAGAACTTTGAATAAAGTTGACAATATAACTGTCACAGGAACCAACTCTATCATCAGAATGAGCATACTTGCAGTCATCAAAAAGAGGCCCAAGGTCATAAACTGAATCAATAGAAGCAAGTTGTTCCATCTTGAAATCTTTATTAGGCAAACTATTTTCACAAGGAGCTTTAGCAAATTTAGAAAAGTTAAACTCATAGGAATCTCCATCAAACTTAGTTAAAACTTTCTCCTTCTTAAAATCTATAATAGCTCCACAAGTGTTCAAGAAAGGTCTACCAAAAATGATAGGACAAGTTTTACTAGCTGCTGAATTAAGCACTAGAAAATCAGCATGATATTTAATCTTACCACAAAGAACCTCCACATCTCTTACAATGCCAAAAGGACAGACTGTCTCTCTATTGGCAAGGTGAATAACCACATCAATGTCCTCAAGCTCATAAGTACCAATTTCATGCATAATTTCCCTGTAAAGCTCATAAGGAATAGCACTAGAACTAGCACCAATATCACATAAACCATAATAGCAATGATCACCAATTTTAACAGAAAGCATAGGAACACTAGCTTTTCTAACTTTTCTAGGATTAGAGACAATATAAGAAGCATCTTCATAGAAGACAATATGCTCATCCTCTATATTTCTAGTGACAAGGTCTTTCACAATAGCTACCACAGGTTCGGTATTCAATTGCTCATCAGGCTCCACAATTTTCTTAGTACCTTTATTATCTACACTAATCATCATAGAATACTCCTGTACCTTAGCTGGAAAAGGTATTTTCTCAACATAAGGTTTAGGCACAATATGATTAGTAGTACAAACTTCAGTGCTTCTAACAAGAACATGACTAACAACATCTTTATAAGGTGCATGGTACTTATTCCACTTCTTTTTGGGAATTTATATGTAAGAGGCAAAGGCTTTAAAACAATTGGCAATACTTTGGGAATCTAGACCAAACTCATTACTAATATCACGGAAGTCATCAGTTCCCATAAAAGATTAAATGCATTCATAATCATAGTTTATACCTGACTTTCTTCCTTTATCATTCTCCCAAGCTTCAGTGTTCTCTTGAATACGGTCTAGTAGATCCCATTTAGCTTCTTCCTTCATACGTGTGAATGATCCAGCATAAGAAGTATCTAGTAAATCTTTATCATGAAGAGAAAGCCTAGCATAAAAGTTATTGATAATAATATTGTTAGGGAGTTCATGAATAGGACATTTAAGCATTAGTAACTTCAATCTCCCCCAATCTTGAGTTGTACTCTCTCCATCAAGAGGCCAAAAGTTATATATCAGATTTCTATCCTTATGAATCTCACTGGGAGGATAGAAATATAGAATAAAAGAGAGATGTCATTTCCTCCCATTCCATGTATTGTCCATTCTTCAGCAGCTTATACCATTCTTCAGCTCTCCCTTTCAAGGATATAGAGAGTAACTTCTTCTTCACCTGTTCAGTTGTGATACCTTCACACTTAAACATGTTGGAGATATGCCCAAGAGGCAATAATAAAGTGGTTATTATCATATCTTCATGCTTATGATAAATGTTTACATACATGCTATAATTGTATTAACCGGAAACATTAATACTTGTGTGATTTGTAAACATAAAAGAGTCCCTAGTAAAGCCTCTTGTTAAACTAGCTTGTTGGTTAATATATGATCATGGTTTCCTGATCATGAACATAGAGATGTTATTAACAACAGGGTCATATCATTAGGAGAATGATGTGATGGACATACTCCTATAGTTAAGCGTAGCATAAAGATAAAGTCATTTAATATAGTTCACTTTCTATAAGCTTTCTGATACATAGTAACCTAATTCCTTCGACCATGATATCATCCTAATCACCATCACCAGAAGGATGCTTTGATGACATCAAACACCACACCGTAACTGGATGGCTATAAAGGTGGCATTGAGTGTTCGGAAAGTATGTGTTGAGGCACATGGATCAAGATTGGGATTTGTCCATCCATATGACGGATAGATATACTCTGGGCCCTCTCGGTGGAATGTCATCCAATTAGCTTGCAAGCATGTGAATGGCTCACAAGGGATCACATATCACGGGAACAAGAAAAGAGTAATTATTGGTAACGAGGTTGAACTAGGTATGCATAGATATCGACGATCAAACCTCGGATAAGTAAAGTATCATGAGACAAAGGGACATTGGTATCGTATGTAAATGGTTCATTCGATCACAAAGTAATCGTAGAAATATGTGGGAGCCATATGAATTTCCAGATTCCTCTATTGGTTATTGATCGGAGAAGAGTCTCGATCATGTCTGCATAATTCACGAACCGTAGGGAGACACACTTAAGGATTCGATGTTGTTTAGTAGATATGGAATGTGAGTAAAGAGAGCGAATGTTGTTCGGAGTCTTGGATGGGATCCAGGATATCACAAGGAGATCCGGAATGGTCCGTTGAATAAGATTCATATAAGGAAAGTCCAATTTCGGAGTTTGGGAATGATTCCGGTGTTTTCACCGGAATGTTCTAGAAGGGTCTAGAAGGTTCACCGATCCGGAAGGGGAAGGGTACATGGATGTGTCATGACAAAGTATAATGGTTGCATCATGTCCTAGGTCACTTAGATGGACACTTGGAAGAGAGAAATCAAACTCTAATTTGAAAGTCAAAAAGGCACTTTGAAAAAGTCAAATCCCAACATGGTTTCCGAGTTAGGGAGGGTTTCTGAGTTAGGGAGGGTTTCCACCTGGGTTGGGAACACCCTTGGACGCCCACCACCTATATAAGGAGGGGTAGGGGCGCACACCAAGGTATCCCCTTGCCCTAGGCGCCCAAGAAACCCTAGGTTGGCCGCCGCCCCCTCTCTAGTTGCGACCAATCTAGATCTCCTCTAAATCGCTACCGACTAGCTAAACTCTAGTTGCAAGCTACCTCTAAACCTCGGCCCTCTAAACCCTAGATCGCCGGGGCTCCCTCTACTCCACCATACTCTCTCCGGCTTAGGCGAAGCCCTGCGGGATCTCCCCTCTACTTCCGACACCACGTCGTCGTGCTGCCGGAATCACGAGGAGAGAGCTACAACCTCCGTTGCCTACTGGAACAAGGGAGAGGAAGGTCTTCATCGAGTACCGTACATGTGACCGACTGCGAGAGCGCTGCCAGAACGCAGCGCCGGAAGGATCGTCTACGCGATCTTGAGATCGGCAAGTGAACGACTACATCACCCACGAGAATCTGCTCTCGTTAACCGCTTTGGCTCTTCGAGGGTTAGTACTCTATCAACTTGTTGCACCGATCTAGTAGATAGATCTTGGCTTGATCATAGATTAGATCTTGATTGTGTGTTCATGCGGTAGAAATTTTTTGTTTTCCATGCTATGAACCCCTACAGTGGTATCAGAGCCGTGTCTATATGTAGATCTGTTGCACGAGTAGAACATAATGGTCATTATGGGCGGTGGTGTTTTTATTATCAATTGCTTCTTGTGTACTTTGCATCTTGCGGTATGGTGGGATTAAGCGGCCCGGGCTAACCTTACATGACATCGTTCATGAGACTTGCTCCACGCTCGACATGAAACTTGTATTGCATAAGTGGCTTTTCGGGTGTCTATCTCTCCCATCATAGTAAAGATTCAATTTACAATGGGCACTTGATAGTTCAAGCATCAACGTTGTGGTTCTTGTTCGTAAGTTAGAATGACACATTGAAAGCCCTAAACCACATAAAACATGCAAAGAAAATTAGAGGCGTCTAATTTTGTTTTGCAGGGGTGTGATGTGATGTGATATGGCCATTATTGTGATTATATATGATGTATACAATGTTCCTTATTGTAAGTCGGCGACCAGCAGGAGCCATATGGTTATCTTTTAATTTCGTCTAGACCTGCATGTCTATTATTCAAAGTAGTTGTAATAGTTGATGCTGGTGGACGACAACCATGGAGCGGCGCCATTGACCTTGACGCCACGCCGGTGATGATGAAGATCATGTTCGTGCTTGAAGATGGAGATCGGAAGCACAAGAAGAAAGGCCATATCATATCACATATTTTGAATTGCATGTGATGTTAATCCTTTTATGCATCTTGTATTTCTTAGTTCGTGATGGTAGCATTATAAGATGATCCCTCTAAAAAAATATCAAGTTATAGAGTGTTCGTCCTTAGTAGGCACCGTTGCCAAAGCTCGTTGTTTTGAAGCACCACGTGATGATCGGGTGTGTTAGATTCTGCGAGTGTATACAATGGGATCAAGCCAGATTTTTTCATGCGAAAGCTAAGGTTTGATCTTGACGAGCCTAGCATGTACAGACATGGTCTCGGAACACGAAATACTGAAAGGTAAAGCATGAGTCATATAGATGATATGATGAACATGATGATTATTCGCCTTTGAAACTATATCATGTCACGTGATGATCAGACTTGGTGTAGTGAATTTGGTTTGTGTGATCACTAAAACAATGTGAGGGATATTGTTTTGAGTGGGAGTTCAATAGCAATATGATTAAAAGTTGAACACTATTTATCATAAATTAAATCAAAGTAAATTTGCATAGTTATTGTAGTCATTGGCATCCGTTTACCACCTTGCGCTTAGTTATAATTGAGATAATAGAACTATAGAATTCTGGTTAGTTACTTTACGAACTGGTATCATATTGTTTTTAAGTGTTAATCTAAAGTTTAAAAGTCCTATCGCAAACTTTCAGTAAGTTTCGGTTACTCCGTGAAGTTTAATAATTGGTATTAAATCAAGAGTGACAATTCCAGTGTTAGTACATAAGTATCATGTTTGTCTCCATGATTCTTGATATTTAAAAGATTGTTTTAATATCAAGGTTATCTAGGATCTGAAAGAGTTATTTCAGAAACAATGATGTGTGGAAGATATTGCGATATCTGAAATGATTTTTTGGTTGCAACATGAGAGAGTATAATATGGAAAAGTTTATGTTCTCATATTTGATGATAATTTGAAAAGGTTGGAGACGCTTGTCGTCCTAATCCTCTAAAAGGTTTTGGAGAGCAACATTATACTCGCGATTCACCGTTATAAGCTAAAAGTAGCTTGATCATGAATAGTTCCATGATAAGGGTGAATATTTGATAAAATTTTTACTACACTAAAAGATTACTAAAGAATGGAATTTGAAAAAACACCAAGTATTTGATGATGGTGATCTACTTCAAAGTGCAAGTCCAAAGACATTAGTATTTAACTATACATGCTTTAGACTATGTGTCATGTGTATGTCTCCACTATTGATGTTGATAGATTCTTTCGAACAGAAAAGGAAATACTGAAAGAGAATCTCAGAAATATATGGCAGAAAATAAAAGACTAGAATTGTTCAGCTTAGGTATATAGAGGATATACATGTTATGGCTATATTATTTGCTTATTAAATAATGTGGTTCTTAAGTATTGGATACTGAATTTTTTGGTGTGAATCGTCATACGAAACAACACAATTCATGAACTATAATGTCCTAAGTAACTATCAAAAGAATATGTGATGATGTTCATCGAGAACAAGTAAAGGGTTGTTGTGTTGCTCGTTAACATCAAAGCTTGCCTTCCAGATTTGTTTTATCAGGTATTATGAGAACAAAAGGGTTGTTCAAATAATTGCCGTAATCCATAAAAGATGGATGATTTACAAATCTCGTTGGATAAATCACATCCATAAAAATATTGCTAAAAATGTCGAAAGACAATTGATAAGAAAGATCACTTAGGAATTGACATCGCCATTTAAATTATATTGGAAAGAAAACATGAAGAAACTCCATGTGGATGGAATTTTGGAGTCTTTTGATTTTTAATCAAATGATGCTTGTGAAATTTTCCTAGAGATAAATAAAGCTCCGCTCATAGGCCAAAGGGAACGGATGACTAGCTTATTGGAACTTGTACATATTGTTGTATGAAGTCCATTATGTGTAGTCAAGAGCGATAGATTTCAACTTCATATGCTTTCTCCAAAAAAATTAGTGAATATATGAATATTTACTTAATAAGGATGAAGTGTGAAACATTTGAAAAGTTTAAAGACTTTCAAGATGAAGTGCAAAATCATTGTAACAAGAAAATAAAGAATTTATGATATGATCATAAAGGAAGATATTTGAGTTATAAAGTTTAGCATAACACCTAAGATTTGAGGAATCGTTCCATGGATTTGCGTTTCCCGAAACACCATATGAGTATGGAATAATAGAGATATGCAATGAAACCTTGTTTGACATGGTAAGATCAAAGGTGTAATTGATAAAACTGCCACTATATTTTAAAGATTAAAGCTTTAGAGACTATCGTTTTTCCACTGAAAAGAGCTCCATCATAATCCGTTGAAATGACACCATATAAAGTTATGGTTTGGGATAAAACCCAAGTTGTCCTTTCTTAAACATTGGTATGCTATGCATAAGAAAGATGTTTGCAACCAAAATCGGATGAACATATCTTTGTATGTTATTTTTAATAATCGTTGAGTATTCCTCCATAACACCAAAGACAAAAATGTTTGTCGCTTAGAACGTCAAGTTTCTTTGAGAAAGGAATTTTCCGTGAAAATTTAAGTGGGAGGACAATAGAACTTTGATAAGGTTAAAAGAACCTTAGCTATATGTGCAAAGTTGCGCAGCGCTGGAAAGTGTTCCGGAGGCAACAACAATGCTCATGGCTCACGTGCCTCAAAGTTTGTGGTCACGGAGGTCTAAGTTCCTATTAAAACAAGTAGGTCGGGTAACCAATCAAATACCAAGATTTGAGAGTTAAATCATTATTTGACAATAATGATCCGACTACATGGAAAGAAGCATGACTCCGTCAAATGGTTTGAATCCATAAAATCCGTGATAGTTCCATATACGAGAGATCAAGCTTTGAACTTGAAAGACCCTCTAAAAAGGTGCAAGACCTTATAGTCGTATTTGGATCTATAAATAAATAGACATGGATGTTTCACATCTATGAAATTATCGACATGTTGGGAAAGAGTTCACGACAATGTTCAAAGAGTTGACTATGACAAGATCTGATCTTTCATTAAGCGATATTTAGTCTAGACGGATTAATGTAGCAACCACTACATATAATTTTGTTATGTGGTAGTTGAATAAACAAAACAAGTTCTTCTAATAGAATGGTTACCTAGGACGTGTGCATGACACGGTCCAAAGGGTTTTTTTAATTCAAAGGATGCTAAAAGCATATGCAAACTTCAATGGTTGAAGTAAGCATCGCGGAGTTGGAATCTTCACTATGATGAAACTGTTAAAAGAGTTTAATTTCATCGGAGACGATGAAGATGCTTGCATTTGCAAGAAATTAAGTAGGAGCGCTAAGACATGTTTCTAATATATTATGTGGAATACATATTGTTGATTGGAAATGATGTATCTTTTTATTGACACAGGTTAAGAATTTCATCTCGATGAAAGGCTTAGGCAGAACCCGAATATTTGGCATCAATGTCTATATGGATAAATTGAGACGCTAATATGGTTGTGCCAGAAGTACATAGATGAGATATTGAATGAGTTCAATATAGAAACTACAAGAAAGGTTCTTGTTGCACAGGAAGGATTGAATAAAGATTCAAGTATTTTTTATACTTGATATATAAAATCACAAAGAGTACTTTATAATCATGCTGTGATGTGTACAAATCCAGATATATCCTATGCTCTAAATGTTATGAGCGTATACCAGAATGATTCATAAGATGATTATTGGACGATAGTTTAGAAGAACTAATAATATATTATTTTGTACAAGTGACAAATAGATGGTTAGTTCATTGTAAAAGTATTACATTGATACTAGTTTTGTCACAAAGTACAAATTAATTTTATCTCTATCTAAACTAAGGGTGGCACAATATGATGGAAATAAGTTCCATAATGGATTTGTATGAGTTCCAAAGTTAAGACATTGTGACAGATACTACAACAAAAGGCTAAGTATATGACTGCTATAATAGCATCAAAAGAGGGCATTTGTGTCAAGTAGTTTGTTATCAAACTAGGTGTGGTTCACAGCGGGATAGTACTATGAAGTTATATTGTACGACAATATTATCAGCATGTTTTAACCCCAAGGAACTAAAGGTCTCACCAAAGGACCAAATTTATACAAAGCCATCTCATTAGAGAATGAGTGATGCGTAGAGACGCAAAGACATGCAATTACACATCGACCTGAAAGTGTCGGATCTGGAGATCAATTGACCACTAGCAATCGTGTAAATACAACACCGGAAAGCCATAGGTGTTGAATGCACAAAGGTTTGAAACTAGATTATTGACTCTAGTGCAAGTGGGAGACTGTTGGAGATATGCCCAAGAGGCAATAATAAAGTGGTTATTATCATATCTTCATGCTTATAATAAATTTTTACATACCATGCTATAATTGTATTAACCGGAAACATTAATACTTGTGTGATTTGTAAACATAAAAGAGTCCCTAGTAAAGCCTCTTGTTAAACTAGCTTGTTGGTTAATATATGATCATGGTTTCCTGATCATGAACATAGAGATGTTATTAACAATAGGGTCATATCATTAGGAGAATGATGTGATGGACATACTCCTATAGTTAAGTGTAGCATAAAGATCAAGTCATTTAATATAGTTCACTTGTTATAAGCTTTCTGATACATAGTAACCTAATTCCTTCGACCATGAGATCATGCTAATCACCATCACCGGAAGGATGCTTTGATAACATCAAACACCACACCGTAACTGGGTGGCTATAAAGGTGGCATTGAGTGTTCGGAAAGTATGTGTTGACGCACATGGATCAAGATTGGGATTTGTCCATCCATATGACGGATAGATATACTCTGGGCCGTCTCGGTGGAATGTCATCCAATTAGCTTGCAAGCATGTGCTGGCTCACAAGGGATCACATATCACGGGAACGAGAAAAGAGTACTTATTGGTAACGAGGTTGAACTAGGTATGCAAAGATACCGACGATCAAACCTCGGATAAGTAAAGTATCATGAGACAAAGGGACATTGGTATCGTATGTAAATGGTTCATTCGATCATGAAGTAATCGTAGAAATATGTGGGATCCATATGAATTTCTAGATTCCTCTATTGGTTATTGATCGGAGAAGAGTCTCGATCATGTCTGCATAATTCACGAACCGTAGGGAGACACACTTAAGGATTTGATGTTGTTTAGTAGATATGGAATGTGAGTAAATAGACCGAATGTTGTTCAGAGTCTCGAATGGGATCCGGGATATCATGAGGAGATCCGGAATGGTCCGGAGAATAAGATTCATATAAGGAAAGTCCAATTTCGGAGTTCGGGAATGATTCCGGTGTTTTCACCAGAATGTTCTAGAAGGGTCTAGAAGGGTCTAGAAGGTTCACCGATCTGGAAGGGGAAGGGTACATGGATGTGTCATGACAAAGTGTAATGGTTGCATCATGTCCTAGGTCTCTTGGCTGGACACTTGGAAGAGAGAAATCAAACTCTAATTTGAAAGTCAAAAAGGCAGTTTGAAAAAGTCAAATCCCAACATAGTTTCCGAGTTAGGGAGGGTTTCTGAGTTAGGGAGGGTTTCCACCTAGGTTGGGAACACCCTTGGACGCCCCCCACCTATATAAGGAGGGGTAGGGGCGCACCCCAAGGTATCCCCCTTGCCCTAGGCGCCCAAGAAACCCTAGGTTGGCCGCTGTGGCATCCCGCAAAACCACTACTAGAAAATCGCGTTGTTTTTGTGCATTGCATCATCATGACCGCATGCTCATGTCATCATGCCACATTGCATTTGGGCATCGTCATCATCTTGCATGTGCGTGTATAAAACTATTTTCGGAAAAACCGGTTCTTGTTTTCCAAACGCCCCGTCTTTATTCAAACGCAAACCCGGGTCGTCGGAATATTTTGTTTTGACTAAATATGTTTTGCAAACGGTCCGTTTAAATAAATAAAATATTGCATTATTTTTAGTGGGGCAGTCGAACGGGCCGAATGACCCGAACGACCACCCCAGAAATATAATCGGTCCACCTAAACCGCCCTTCTAAACCCTAAAGCTACCAGATAACCTACCCAGCCCTCCCCTCCACCTCACCCCAACCAACCCCCTCCTGACACATCACCCTCTTCCCTTCCTCTAACCAATCACAGCCCGCCACTTGGCCCAGCCACTCTCTCCTCTCTTCCCTGTGGCCCCACCTAATCTCACCCACCCCCAGCACACACGCACAACCCCTGATCCACCCACACACGCACGCACACACTAACACCGGGCCCCACACCGAACCGCCCCAGCCCCCTGGTCCCTGCCCGCGGGACCCACCCAGGACCCCCACTCCCTCACCCGCCCTGGCCCACCACTACCGCACTCACACGCGACCCCGTCCTCCCCACCAACCGCGCCCCTCCCCGCTCACGCGCTCCCTCCGCCGCCCGCTGCTCGCACCTCCGCTCCCCGTGCGTCGCCGCCCCACCTCGACGTCCCTCCTCTCCCCATCCCCGCCGCTCCTCCCTCCTCTCTCCCCCTCGACGGCGCGCCCGCCGGCCCGCTCCCTCGCCTCCGTCGCGCCCTCCTCTCCGCGCCGTCGACCTTCCTCCGTTCGCCTCCGCCCGCGGCGCCTCGCCCGCCGCCGGCGCGTCCTTCCTCGCCGAGCTCTTCCCCCTCCTCGCGCGGCCCCGCCTCTCCTCCTCGGTGCCTCGCCGTCGCGTCCCTCCGGCCGCCTCCTCCCCGCAGCCAAGCCGCCGACGGGCCGCCGCCGCCGCCAAGCTCCGCTCCGCCCCTTCTCTCGGCGTCGCCCTCGCAGACGTGCACCTCCTGCCTCGGGCCGGGCCCTGCCACCGGCGCCGGCGAGCTCCTCCGTCGCCCCGCAACCAGGCCCCCTCCCCGCCGGCCACCGTCTCCACCCGTCCTCGCGCCGGCCATCTTCCCCAGGCAGCAGCAGCCGCGCCGCCCCTCGCCTCCGCGACCGCCTGAAGCCCTGCCCCTCCGGCCCAAGCTCGCCTTCGCCCTTCCTCGGCCCGCTCTGCTTCGCCGTCCGCCGTCTCCGGCCAGGTCCGCCGCCGCCGGCTCGCCAGCCCGCGTCGGCCTCGTTTGTCGCCCGTGTGTGCGCAGGAAGTACCATGGGTGCGCGTGTACTGTGTTACCCTTGTTCCGTTGTTGGTCGCGATCGCCAGTTGGGGTACAGGGATTCGGTGGAGGTGGTACTGTTTAAAGACCGTTTCGTCGACAAGATCTCCGTCATGGAAACCGCAAGATCCACTTCCGGAATCCGAAGGCCCCGATTCCTCGTCGAGCCCCGAAGCCTCAAGTTCCCCATCGATGACTAAGCCGGAACCTCAAGTGTGTCGATAGGGAGCCGAAGATCCTCCCCATGAACGCCAAGAACTTCTACCGAAAACCGACCCCGAGACCGAACCCTCGGAACGACATGAACTCCTTCACGGATCCCAAGACCCCGAAGCCCGATCCGAAGGCCGATCCCGCCGAACGCCAAGATCTCCTATCGGAACCCAAGGACGCCAAGACCCCGGTACGACAAGAACTCCTTCCCGCGCCAATGCCCGAGGACCGAACGCCCAGGTCGCCTACACGGAACGACAAGCACTTCGCCCCGGATGCCGAGCCCCGACTCGATGGCGCGGACCCGACAAGGTCGTCACGACGACAAGAACGACAGCAACCAGGGCGAGTCCGATGCCCCGACGCCAGACCAAGTACTTCCTCCCGGAACGCCAAGGTCCCCACGAGAGACGACAAGACCGACAACATGACCCGAAGACCCCGTATGCGACAAGACCGGACGATCCGCGGAACCGACAAGAACGACCGCTTGGACCCGAGATCCCCGGCACGTCACGTCCAGTTCTCCGTCTTGTATCCGCTCCCGCTGATCCGTCGAACCCTGATCCCCGTCGAACCCTGAGACCAACCCCGAACCCCGGCACCCCAAGTTCGTCGAGACCCCCTAATGTGTGAACCTTTTCCCGAACCCTATTTTATAAATGCCATCTATTTGAATTGTTGCATATTAAATTGTCATACTCGCATGCATATTTGTGTGGTTTGGGGGCCTTATGCCGATTCACCTAATAGTTAAATATGGGGCCCATGTGCGGGCAAATCTAGTCTCATATCGGCCTCATTTAAATCTGTGTAGCGAACCGGTGCTATCTTTTGCCATGTTAAGACAACATCTAAATTGCGGGGTAGATAAATAACTTGAACCATCTAACTAATTGTCGGGACCCCGGTTCCGCTTAATATGACCTAATTGCATCGCACCTTTGCCATGCCATGCATCATACATGCATCATGCCCGATCTTTGCCGTAGTATTAAATATTGCATCCGGTGTTTCTTCTAGTGTTTTGCTTCTTCGCGGATAAGGCCGTTGAGTTGATGTGAGCTTCGCCCCGATCTTCGGTTGAACCTTCGACAATGTTTTCAGGCGAGCATCTCCCCCTTTCTACCTATCTTACTTTTATAGTATTTATTCCCTCCTGTTGATCTATTGCTATCTGTGTTGCGATGCTTTAGTTTCCGTACCTGTGATATACCGTGCAACCCTATATTGCCTTGGACACATCCTATTCCCTGTTGTTTGGTAGATAGTTGGACTTGCGCGTCGTAGTCGCTTGCTCAAGTGCTGTTGCGTGTCGTTCAGTGCCACAGTTGTTGATGTATTGCCGCATGTCGATGTTGGAGATGATCATAGTTTTACTTATCGTTCACTTTAATTCCTGTTTAACAACTAAAATTGAAGTAAGCAGAGGCATCGGTGGGTGATAGATAACATTTGGTTTCCGAACGCCCACTTGTGTCCCGTAGGACCCCGAGTACTTGATACCTGTTCCTTGATTTATCGCGCTATCCACATCCGGGAGGTATATGGGACCCCCCTGAGCCAGAGCTTGATTCAGTCTTATTTCTTGGGGCCACAAACTAGTTTTAGGTTTTATTTACTATCATGTACTTATGCCATGCTACTTCTGTATTTACGATTGTGCGAGGAGCACACTGTACTGTTTAGGAATTGTGACCCGTTTACGCGGTATCGACAAGCCCAGTTTTGGGTTCCCAGTCGCTTACAGCTGGCCCCACAAACCTCGGGTCCGTCTCGAAGCCAGCTTACTTCGTTGCGGGTAAGACTCCAAGGGGTGGCCCCCTGAAATATTTCTGAATCCTGTGATTGCTTTGTCGTGAAAGCCTCGTTGGGTTTTGATTTGGTTTTTCCGAGGTTGATCGAGTGTGTGTTGCTATTGGTGCACCCCGGCCGGGTAAAACTTTCTGAAAGCCGTGTCCGCGGTTATGGACGACTTGGAGCACAGTATCTCGACCATAGACAAGCATAACTAAAGTTTATTGCTATAAATTTGACTTTATAATGACTAGTAATCAGCTTCACTATAATGGAATGGCTAAATAATACTGCCCACAATTGCTTGTTTGAGATGTCGCTTGCGACCATTGTATCTGACTAGTAAGTACTGCAACTACAACGGAATGGCTAAATAAAAGTACCAACAACTGCTGGGTTTTGGGTTTATCTCATGCTATCTGTATCTGATTAGTAATTGTTGCAACTACAACGGAATGAATAACTAAAAGGGCCCACTGCTTCTTTTATCAGGACGATTATCTAAACCTGACTAGTAAAGTGCCGCAACTATAACTGAATGAATAAAACTGCCAACGGTGTGAGTTCCTCGGTTGACTTCCTCGTATGGTCTCGAGGGGGAAACACCAGGATGGGTTTGTTTGGTGTTAGCTTCAGGTTGGATCCGGATAGGTCATTCTTATCCCTCTCTGATAACCGCCAGTTGTATCGAGTCTCTATAGGTTGTTTAGTGCATGCTGCCGCTGCCGCTCAGTCCACCATACCTATGTAGGCGAGGACCGCCGAATTCTAGTCTCGCCGTGTACTGGCCTCAGTACTGACGCTCCTCTTTTTTTCCTTTGCCCTTTGTCGGCACCCCTTTTGTTTAAGCAGGTTTTGAGATCGACGTCGTTAGTAGGGTACCCTTCCGGCTTGGCCTGGGCAGGGTTATGGACGCCATTGGTTATTCTTCAGGGCTCTTAGCCCCATTTGCATCTTGTCCGTAGCTGGACGTTCTATCATTTTCAAGGTGATTTGGATCTTGTATATTACATTTGTATTCTTGACTCTTTGAGTCGCTGTTATATATATATCTGTTCTGTGGGCCCCATCGAGGACTGTTGTGTAATGTTATTACTTCGTTTTCCACCCGCACGAAAGTGCCTGGTGGGCACCTTTGAATCGTTTCTATGCGGGTTTGGCGGGTTTCGCTAAAACTTGCATAGGTCCGATTCTGAGGGTGTTACAGCCGCCGCCCCCCTCTCTAGTTGCGACCAATCTAGATCTCCTCTAAATCTCTACCGACTAGCTAAACTCTAGTTGCTAGCTACCTCTAAACCTCGGCCCTCTAAACCCTAGATTGCTGGGGCTCCCTCTACTCCACCATACTCGCTTCGGCTTAGGCGAAGCCCTGTGGGATCTCCCCTCTATTTCCGACACCATGCCGTCGTGCTGCCGAAATCGCGAGGAGAGAGCTACAACCTCCGCTGCCTGCTAGAACAAGGGAGAGGAAGGTCTCCATCGAGTACCGTACGTGTGACCGACTGCGGGAGCGCTGCCGGAACGCGGCGCCGGAAGGATCGTCTACGCGATCTTGAGATCGGCAAGTGAACGACTACATCACCCACGAGAATCTGCTCTCGTTAACTGCTTTGGATCTTTGAGGGTTAGTACTCTATCAACTTGTTGCACCGATCTAGTAGATAGATCTTGGCTTGATCATAGATTAGATCTTGATTGTGTGTTCATGCAGTAGAATTTTTTTTTCCATGCTACGAACCCCTACAAAACAATCCGCATAATTCATGGATAAAAATAAAATGATCACCAGGATGGACAGTTCCATCTCCAAAATAATAATTATTCATAACACGATCAACAATACTTGTAGGTATCTTAAAAGGATCTATCTCAACAGGTGGTGGTTCATCTACTATAGTTTTCCCAAATAGAAAAACAAGTGGGTTATCCATATTGGAAACAAAGTAACAAAAAGAAATACTCACAGAAGAAGTTTCCTTTACCAGTTCCACTCTTCAATAGCGCTTCACTCCCCGGCAACGGCACCAGAAAATAGTCCTCATGACCCACAAGTATAGGGGGTGTATCGTAGTACTTTCGATAAATAGGAGTGTCGATCCCAACGAGGAGCAGAAGGTGTTGACTAGCGGTATGGAGCAGGAAATCTCTGTAAATACTTAGCAAACGGATTTTTAGGGGTTTTCTAATAAAGCAACAAAACAAAGTGCAAGTAATAAAGACAACGAACAACTGCAGCAAGTGGCCCAATCCTTTCTTAGCAAAGGACAAGCCGATGGAAATACTTATAAGGACCAAACATTCTCGAGGACACATGGGAATTCTGTCAAGTGCTTTCGCTTCAAATAGCTAAGTACTCTTCTTTGGTGTTGTAAGTGTTGTGTGGGTGAAGTTGTGCTAATGTACCGACCTTACTTGGACTAATACATACTTGTGATTAAACCCCCTGTGTCACATCCCAAATTTTAGATTTGGTCTTGCATAACATTCACAACATTGCATCATGCTTTTCCATGCAAAACCGTCGAGTGAAAAGGTTCGGCGAAACGCCATTTGCAAAACCCTATTCTATTTTGCTACGAGGTTCCTACGGGAAGCTTTAGTAGGACTAGCGTGGTCCACCCTTGTAGCCTAGTGTTTTCGCTCAAACCTTGGGCCTAGATTGTTCTCCTCGACCGTACGAAACCGTAGGCGCAAGAATCACTTGAATCGGAGCTCGTACGGAGAAGTTGCGGCCGTTTTAGTGAATCGCCGGAAAACGGTCCAAATTTCCGGACCGATTTCCGAATCCGCGTCTAACTCCGCGCCGTTTCAGTTTAGGATTCTGCACGAGGAGCCACAAAAGGACCCCACCCGGCCTCGGGATCCGCACCCGACCCCCTGCCCCCGATCGCCTCCTCCCGCGCGCCGCCTTCCGCCCGAGGCCGCCATCCTCGCCTCCTGGCGCCGCCACCGCGCCGCCGACCGGGCCCCGCCCCGCCGTCGCCACCGGCCAGCCTCCGCCCCGCCGCCAGCAGGTAACCGCGCCGCCGCCTCCTATCTTCCCCGCCGCCACGCGCCTCCGCACCACCGCCACCGCTCGCCTGTGCCGCGACCACGCCGCCCCGCGCCATCCCCGCCGCTTGCGCCAGCCGCTGCAGCGTTGCCGCCGCACGCACCGCCGGCTGCTGCTGCATGCGCTGCTGTGCCGCCTCGCTGCGCTGCGCCGCGCGCACACATGCACGCACATGTGCGCTGCCGCTGTGCCGCTGCCGCTTGCCGCGTCTTGCGCGCGCGCTTGCATGCACGCGTGTCGCACGTCCGTGCGCCGTTTTGCGCACCGAGTTGTCTAATCTTGGACCGTACGCTGACCGTCACCCCCTCGCGCAAGTCACCGTTGTCGCCGGAATCGATCGCCGCACCGTCCGGAGTCCGTTTCGCCGGTTGTTTCCGGTAAGACTGCAGCCACCGCCAGATCTCAGATCGGCGGCTTAGATCGTTCGTTGACTGGTCAGACTCAGGCGTTGACTAGTCAGACGCCCAGTCAGCAGACACTTTGACCAGTCAACAGACACAGTTGACTGGTTAATTTCGTTAATCCTTTTAGTTGACAAATTTTGGTAGAATCTTGTAAATTGCGTAGAAATTAAACCGCTTGGCCAAAAATTGCAAATAAAATATGTGTAGATTCAGTGAGTCGTGTAAAATCTCGCTGTACCCTTGGTTCAGACTTTTGCAGCAAGGTTTAGTGCAGTTTAATCAAACTAGTTAGTGGCCTTTTCGGAGTAATAAATTCGTAGAAAAAGATCCGTAGCTCCAAAAATCGCGTATGATATGTCCCTGGATTCAGTGGAACGAGGGGAATATCATCCTGAATTAAAAAGATAGGCTTACAGTAAAAACTTGTGCAGAAACTGTCTAGTGGCTTTCTGCACTGTTTTAATTACTCGGGGAGTTTTATAATTCCTTTTTGAGTAATTCCAGTTGGTACTGTTTCTAATCAGCGATGCCTATGTGGTAGAATTTTCCCAAGATTTTACAAACAGTATACTACCGGTAGTGAATTATTTGAGTTCTAGCTCTAGTTTTGAGCACTATATTTTGCATAATAGTTTTCCTTGCGCTAAAACTATTTTCCATGCATGTAATCAGTAGTAGTATTGATTAGGATTACGTGGTGCATCTGTAGCACCAATTCACTTGCCTTGCATACCTTCATGCATCATATTTGTTGCATATGCTTTTGGATTGTTTGTATATGATTGCAATTGTATCGTGTAGATTGTGACGAGTGCAACGCTTGCTCGTGTGTGGATTGTTCTTCCGACAGCTACAACCAAGGCAAATAGATGCTACTTTGTTCATGATATCATCCTACTATTTTCAATGGATTGTCGTGTATTTTGTAGATGCATGTGTAGGATGACACTATCGCTATGCTATGTCCTATTATGTGGTAGGACCCTCTTTGTAGATGAACCACCGTTGGTAGATGTGCTTAGCATGCTATGTTGAACGAGGGCTGGGTTACATCATTGAGACTTGTTTTTAAAAGTATTGGTTTGTGAAAACTAAAACAACTTAATCAAGGAATCCCCTGGGTGTGATGGTATTGATAATTTTTGGTGGTTTCATTGCGGAAAGGCACCCAGGTATCAAGAGAGAATGATTGACTTCTTTATTGTGTAGCTTACGTGTACAACCATGTGCCAATAATGGAATGGGCGGTTGGTTGGACTTAGTAGGTTGTGGTAACTCGAACCCGCGTATCCAGAGATGTAGAATTTTGGTAGGTTGGACCGGTGCGCGTCGGGATTGAGGACTACTTCCCGAACAGTCTCTTCTTGGACTTCTCCCTATCATCACCCAAAATGAGAGTGACGAGCTGGGCTGGCCAAGTCACATGGGTAAAGTGTACTAACCTCTGCAGGGTGTATAATCTAATCGATTAGCCGTGTCCCCGGTTATGGACAACTGAGTTACTTGATATTGATTCCATGACATGTTTCTCGCTCATTCTAATTTCAAAATTGTTTTAATATTGTTGGGTTAACTTAATTGGGATCTTTTCAAAGAAAATCAAAAACTGTTTATGAAAGTAGGACAAATGTATTTGCAAATGCAAGCCAGACACAGCTCCACTTGCCAGATATGCATGTAGATGTTAGTACTATTGTCTCCTTTACTAGCTCTACTTGCCATACATTCCATGTATTGACCCTTCGGGGCTGCTACGTTTCATGTTGCAGGTTGTTCCGATTCTGATTAATCGATATAGGCCACGGTACTCCACTCGGCACTTGTTCACTTGTGGGCAATTTGAAGAATGGAGGATTTACTTTATTTATGTTGCTACCTGAATAATTTGAGCTAGCTTTGTGCTAAGCTTTTATTGTAATAATGGTACTCTGGATCTTCGTTATTCATGATGCACGGATATTTTGCTATGTTATCTATCTTACTCTATTGTGGGCCAATGAACCGATCCAGGGATTGGCATGTCACATAGAGGCCACGGTCTTTTCAGAACCGGGGTGTTACAGGATGGTATCAGAGTGGTGTGTCGACTGTAGGATCGTGACCTAGGATTGGATTAGGAAGCCATAGAATTATTAAAACTTATATTAACTCTGTCTTTCATCTTATGCCTTTCACCCTCGTAAATTCTTACCATATGCTATTCTCACACTTTCGTCTTTTACTTGATAGATGGGAGAAGTCAGGACTGAGTATGCCACCATGGAGTCACCAAGGCCCTTTGCAAGGCAGTTAGCTCAGCTCTCGCAGTCATTGGGATTGCCACTGCCCATGTTCAAGGGAAGAAGGCTGTACACCTATGGATATGGAGAGGATGCATGGGAGATCACTACCTTCATATTCAGAGATGCCGCCTTGCCAAACCCCGTGCACTTGATCTACACCAAGACATACTGCAACTGGGGACTTGGGATCAACTTGGCCATACATGAAGCCCTGTCTCGCCAGTGCCATTATGTCCGACACCTACTGCCTGCAGATTCACCCTACCGTGACTATGGGAGGCGTGATGAAGATGGGAACATTGTGGTTACCCCGGGCGACAGGAACAACATGCCGCCCCGTCGGAGGCACATAGAGGACATGGAAAGGGAGAATGGAGCTCTAGCAGAGAAGGTGAGGATGATAAAGGAGATTGCAGATTTTACTAGCAATGGTATGGTGGTCCAAGGACAGGAGATTGACACCCTGCATGAAGCTGTGGGAGTTCTGGAGAATGCGCTGATAGCCAGAGATGCAACCATAGCTCATCTTCATGGTACTGTGCAGGAGAACACCCAGAACATACAACAGTTGCAAGGGACCGTCCAGGAAAGGATCAAACTATTGAAGCTATGACCGCCCAGATTGCCGCTCTCCAAGCGCAGCTAAATCCACCCTCTTATGATGACAATGGAGATGATGGCAACAATGGGGATGATGATGACAGTGGAGACGATGATGATGAGGATGAGTATGATGATGATGGAGACGATGATGGTGGAGGAGATGAAGCTGTTGTAGTTGCAGCTGAGAGTGAAGAAGAGGAGGATCCAGAAGAGGTGGAGTTTGAGATCTCAAGTGATGATTCAGGAGAAGTGTACACTCCGCCGCCATGGTTGTACCGCGAAACGAAGCGCCAACGCATGACCGCAAGGACCTACATCAACCTCTTCAAGAAGTAGATAGAAGTCCACCAATTAGTCCTCGTTAGGCAAATTCGTTAGGATTAGTCTCGATCGTTGTGAAACTTAGTTCGTGTTAGTTTAAGAGTGTTTAGTTGATTATTTTTGTACTCAAATATCCCAGGAATTATTTGTGCGAATTTTCTGAAAGAGTTATGGCAATTTGGTTACTATCTGTGTTATTTTCGCTGCAGTTTTTCTGCTGAGACAGCAGTACTGCGCGATTTTTCATATTTTTCTGGTAACTCGGAAAAATCTGAAAAAAATTGGGCTGATGAGAAACTCTCTGTACTATATGTGCAAAAATCAGCTAATTTTTCTGACGAGTTTAAGTCAGGCGGAAAAATTCGTGAACGCTGCTGGACTGTTCTGGCAGATTGCTGTTTTGGTTGTTTAGTTGATCAACAGTTTAGTTAACCATTGCCAACTCTTGTAAAACTACTTGAGTAGGTATATACTGCTAGGATAACACCTGGGATGTTGCTGGATTGCTTGTTTGTTGACGTGTTGCTTGCTTGTGATTATCTGCTATTGTTTGTTGTTGATTGATCATATGCATGGGTAGAATCCTATTGTCGTAGTTGATTCTTTCTAAACTTACCTGTGCTGAACCACAGATGCCTCCCCGCCGTCAACCCACTGAGTTGGAGCAGCTCATGGCAGCTCAGGCACAGCTGACCCAAGTGATGACTCAGTTCATGGCAAATCAGAACAAAAACAATAGAAACAATCAGCCTCAGGGAGATGCTCTCACCAGATTTCTGAGGCTAAGGCCAGCTAAGTTCTCTACTGCAACGGAACCAATGGTTGCTCTCGACTGATTGCGTTCAGTCAACAAGGATCTAGTAACTGTCGGATGCACTGATGCTGAGAAGGTGAGGTTTGCCGCTCACCTACTGGAGGGACCAGCCGCTTCTTGGTGGGACACTTTTCAGATCACCCACCCGCTGGATACCGTGACTTGGGCAATGTTTGAGGAAGGTTTCAGGACCAACCACGTGTCTTCAGGAGTTCTGAGCCTGAAGAGGAAGGAGTTCCGCAACTTGCGCCAAACCAATCGCACCGTGGCCGAGTACATTGAGGAGTTCAACAACCTGTCCCGTTATGCACCTGAGGATGTTGACACTGATGCAAAAAGGAGGGAGAGATTCCTGGATGGCCTCAGTGATGAGCTTTTAGTACAGCTACTGGTGGTTTACTGCCCCACTTTCCAGGAGCTTATGGACAAGGCCAGAATCTTGGAAGGGAAGCACAAGCAAGTAGAAAGCCGCAAGAGAAAGAGCAACAATCACCACTCTGGTTCTCACCACAAGTCTCGCACTTCATATGATGGGTACTCCAAGCATGGAGGAAGTGACCATGGGAGCCATGAACGCCACCACCATGGAGGCGATGGACATCGTCATGACAACCATAGGAGCAACCACCACAGCCACAAGGGAGGACACTCTCACCACTCTGGAGGACACGGTGGACATGACCGCAACCGTGATCGCAGCTTTGTGAAGAAGGATCTGAGTGAGGTGACATGCTTCAAGTGTAAGCAGAAGGGACACTATGCTGACAACTGTCCGGAGAGGAAAGGACTGAAGCCAAACAACAATGAGAAGGCCACAGTGAACCACATGAATGTGGAGGAGATTCCAGATGAGCCTGACCTTGTGATTGGTAAGTTTCCAATCAACACTTACCCTGCACTTATACTTTTCGATACTGGTGCATCGCATTCATTCATATCAAGGGCATTTGTGGATAAGTATAAGTTACCTACTGAGTCTATGAAAAGGTCATTTAGAGTGAGTTCACCTGGAGGAGATATGATAGCTAGTACGGGATGCCGCGATTTAACTGTGAGGATTGGAACACACAACTTCATTGCACATTTGGTAGTGTTGGAATCACAAGGGTTAGATGTTATTCTGGGTATGGATTGGATGTCTATGCATGAGGGACACATAGATTGTGCACAGCGAGCCGTTTCACTCAAAACCCCGGATGGTAAGAGGATTAGATTCAAGTCAGTTGTGCGACCACGAAGCTGTAAGTTGAATTCTCTTAAGGGGGTTAGCATGGATACTGTGCCAGTGATTAGGGATTACCCCGACGTGTTTCCGGAAGAGCTGCCAGGAATGCCACCTGACAGGGAAGTAGAGTTTCTTATCGACCTGATGCCGGGAACAGGACCTATTGCAAAGAAACCATATAAGATGGATGTGGATGAGCTGAAGGAATTGAAGAAGCAGTTGAAAGAGCAGCTGGAAAAGGGATTCATTCAGCCTAGTTCGTCGTCATGGGGTGCACCTGTTCTGTTTGTGGAGAAGGAAGATAGCAGCAAGAGATTAGTGGTGGACTATCGCTCGCTGAATGAAGTAACCATCAAGAACAAGTACCCTTTGCCAAACATAAATGATTTGTTTGATCAACTGGAAGGAGCGAAGGTGTTCAGCAAGATTGATCTGCGATCAGGCTACTTTCAATTGAAGATCCGGGAGGAGGACGTACCAAAAACCGCCTTCACCACTAGGTATGGTTTATATGAGTATACGGTTATGTCTTTTGGACTAACGAATGCCCCGGCATACTTCATGACCATGATGAACAAGGTATTTATGGAGTACTTGGACAAGTTCGTGGTGGTGTTTATTGACGACATACTGATATATTCCAAGGATGATGCCGAGCATGAGAAACATCTGCGACTGATTATGGAGAAGCTGAGGGAACACAAGCTGTATGCCAAATTCAGCAAGTCTGAATTCTGGCTTAACACTGTTGGATTTCTTGGACACGTGGTGTCAGGAGAAGGAGTCGCTGTTGATCCAAGCAAAGTGACTGCAGTGACAGAGTGGGAAGCGCCCAAGAATGCAGGAGAGATACGAAGCTTTTTGGGACTTGCTGGATATTACAGGAGGTTCATTGAAAACTTCTCCAAGATTGCTAAGCCGATGACCGAACTTCTGAAGAAGGAGAGGAAGTTTGAATGGTCAGACGTATGTGAAGCCAGCTTTCAGGAACTGAAGCGTCGACTAGTGACCGCACCTGTTCTGTGTTTACCAGACCTTCAGAAGGATTTCCAAGTGTACTGTGATGCTTCTCGACAGGGACTTGGGAGTGTGCTGATGCAAGATGGGAGAGTGGTGTCTTATGCCTCGCGACAACTCAAGCACCATGAGCGGAATTACCCCACACACGACTTGGAGTTAGCGTCAGTGGTTCACGCGCTCAAGGTATGGAGGCATTACTTAATGGGAAAACACTGTGATGTGTACACCGACCACAAGAGCCTGAAGTACATATTTACACAGAAGGAACTGAACATGAGGCAAAGGAGATGGTTGGAGCTTATCAAGGACTATGATATGAATCTGCATTACCACCCAGGAAAGGCCAATGTAGTAGCAGATGCTCTGAGCCGGAAGGTTTATGCCAATGGATTGACAATTGGTGAATTGCATGAGGATTTGTGCAAGCAATTCAAGGACCTTAGACTGGAAGTAGTGTCTGAAGGATACTTGGCTACAATGGAAATCCAACCGACGCTACAGGACAGGATCATGAAGGCTCAGGTGGGAGACAAGGAAATAGAAGAGATAAAGGAAAAGATGAAGGAGAATCGTGAAAAGGATATTTGCGAGGATGAGCATGGTACCTTGTGGTATGGAGATCGTTTGTGTGTGCCCAGCGACCCTGAGATAAGGGAGTTGATTCTGCAGGAGGCTCATAACTCGCCATACTCCATACATCCGGGCAACACAAAGATGTATATGGATTTGAAGAGCAGATTTTGGTGGAATAACATGAAGGGAGATATCGCCAAGCATATTGCCCTGTGCGATGTATGTAGCCGAGTGAAGGCAGAACACCAGAAGCCAGCAGGATTGCTACAGCCATTGCATGTGCCGGATTGGAAGTGGGATAGAGTGGGAATGGACTTTATCACAGGATTGCCCAGGACCAGGTCAGGATATGACTCTAATTGGGTAGTGGTCGACCATTTGACCAAGGTAGCCCACTTTATACCGGTGAAGACGACCTATACGAGTGCAAAGTTGGCCAAGATTTACATGGACAGGATTGTGTGCCTACACGGAGTTCCCAAGAGTATCGTATCTGATAGAGGCACCCAATTTACCTCACACTTCTGGCGCCAGCTGCACGAGTCACTTGGCACTAGATTGGAGTTTAGCACAGCGTTTCACCCACAGACTGATGGACAGACCGAGAGGGTGAATCAGATCTTGGAAGACATGCTGAGAGCTTGCGCTTTGGCTCATGGTTCTAGTTGGGATGAGAATTTTCCATATGCGGAGTTTTCCTACAACAACAGCTATCAAACCAGCATCAAGACGTCACCGTTCGATGTGCTATATGGGAAACGGTGCCGAACACCATTGCTATGGGATGGAGTAGGAGAACGTCAGTTGTTTGGGCCTGATTTGATCAAGGATGCTGAGGAGAAGGTCGCCTTGATTAGGGACAGGCTGAAGGTAGCGCAATCAAGGCAGAAGAGCTACGCTGACGCCAAGCGCAAGGAAGTGGTGTATGAGATAGGTGATAGAGCATACCTCAGAGTGTCGCCACTTCGTGGAATCAAGAGATTTGGAATTAAGGGTAAGCTGGCACCTCGATTTATTGGGCCGTATCGAGTCCTAGCACGCAAAGGAGAAGTTGCTTATCAGTTGGAGTTGCTAGAGGCTCTGTCCGCTGTTCACAATGTGTTCCACGTATCCCAGCTGAAGAAGTGCCATCCCGAGATGGTGGATACACCATTGAGAGACAATGTACCGCTAGAGGAGGTTCAGCTGGAGAATGACTTGACCTATGAGGAGAAGCCGGTCAAGATTCTGGAGACAGCGGAGAGGATTACCCGTACCAAGACGATCAGGTTTTGCAAGGTGCAGTGGAACCACCACACAGAAGAGGAAGCCACGTGGGAGCGTGAGGATGACATCCGAGAGGACTACCCACACTTATTTGCTAGTCGCGCCGAATCTCGAGGACGAGATTCATCTTAAGGGGGTTAGTCTTGTCACATCCCAAATTTTAGATTTGGTCTTGCATAACATTCACATCATTGCATCATGCTTTTCCATGCAAAACCGTCGAGTGAAAAGGTTCGGCGAAACGCCATTTGCAAAACCCTATTCTATTTTGCTATGAGGTTCCTACGGGAAGCTTTAGTAGGACTAGCATGGTCCACCCTTGTAGCCTAGTGTTTTCGCTCAAACCTTGGGCCTAGATTGTTCTCCTCGACCGTACGAAACCGTAGGCGCAAGAATCGCTTGAATCGGAGCTCGTACGGAGAAGTTGCGGCGGTTTTAGTGAATCGCCGGAAAACGGTCCAAATTTCCGGACCGATTTCCGATCCGCGTCTAACTCCGCGCCGTTTCAGTTTAGGATTCCGCACGAGGGGCCACAAAAGGACCCCCACCCGGCCTCGGGATCCGCACCCGACCCCCTGCCCCCGATCGCCTCCTCCCGCGCGCCGCCTTCCGCCCGAGGCCGCCATCCTCGCCTCCTGGCGCCGCCACCGCGCCACCGACCCGGCCCCGCCCTGCCGTCGCAGCCGGCCAGCCTCCGCCCCGCCGCCAGCAGGTAACCGCGCCGCCGCCTCCTCTCTTCCCCGCCGCCACGCGCCTCCGCACCACCGCCGCCGCTCGCCTGCGCCGCGACCACGCCGCCCCGCGCCATCCCCGCCGCTGCGCTGCGCCGCGCGCACACACGCACGCACACGCGCGCTGCCGCTGTGCCGCTGCCGCTTGCCGCGTCTCGCGCGCGCGCTTGCATGCATGCGTGCCGCATGTCCGCGCGCCGTTTTGGGCACCGAGTTGTCTAATCTTGGACCGTACGCTGACCGTCACCCCCTCGCGCAGGTCACCGTTGTCGCCGGAATCGATCGCCGCACCGTCCGGAGTCCGTTTCGCCGGTTGTTTCCGGTTAGACTACAGCCACCACCAGATCTCAGATTGGCGGCTTAGATCGTTCGTTGACTGGTCAGACTCAGGCGTTGACTAGTCAGACGCCCAGTCAGCACACGCTTTGACCAGTCAACAGACACACTTCACTGGTTAATTTCGTTAATCCTTTTAGTTGACAGATTTCGGTAGAATCTTATAAATTGCGTAGAAATTAAACCGCTTGGCCAAAAATTGCAAATAAAATATGTGTAGATTCAGTGAGTCGTGTAGAATCTTGCTGTACCCTTGGTTCAGACTTTTGCAGCAAGGTTTAGTACAGTTTAATCAAACTAGTTAGTGGCCTTTTCGGAGTAATAAATTCGTAGAAAAAGATCCGTAGCTCCAAAAAACGCGTATGATATGTCCCTGGATTCAGTGGAACGAGGGGAATCTCATCGTGAATTAAAAAGATAGGCTTACAGTAAAAACTTCTGCAGAAACTGTCTAGTGGCTTTCTGCAGTGTTTTAATTACTCGGGGAGTTTTATAATTCCTTTTTGAGTAATTCCAGTTGGTACTGTTTCTAATCAGCGATGCCTATGCGGTAGAATTTTCCCAAGATTTTACAAACAGTATACTACCGGTAGTGAATTATTTGAGTTCTAGCTCTAGTTTTGAGCACTATATTTTGCATAATAGTTTTCCTTGCGCTAAAACTATTTTCCATGCATGTAATCAGTAGTAGTATTGATTAGGATTACGTGGTGCAGCTGTAGCACCAATTCACTTGCCTTGCATACCTTCATGCATCATATTTGTTGCATATGCTTGTGGATTGTTTGTATATGATTGCAATTGTATCGTGTAGATTGTGACGAGTGCAACGCTTGCTCGTGTGTGGATTGTTCTTCCGACCGCTACAACCAAGGCAAGTAGATGCTACTTTGTTCATGATATCATCCTACTATTTTCAATGCATTGTCGTGTATTTTATAGATGCATGTGTAGGATGACACTATCGCTATGCTATGTCCTATTATGTGGTAGGACCCTCTTTGTAGATGAACCACCGTTGGTAGATGTGCTTAGCCATGCTATGTTGAACGAGGGCTGGGTTACATCATTGAGACTTGTTTCTAAAAGTATTGGTTTGTGAAAACTAAAACAACTTAATCAAGGAATCCCCTGGGTGTGATGGTATTGATAATTTTTGGTGGTTTCATTGCGGAAAGGCATCCAGGTATCAAGAGAGAATGATTGGCTTCTTTATTGTGTAGCTTACGTGTACAACCATGTGCCAATAATGGAATGGGCGGTTGGTTGGACTTAGTAGGTTGTGGTAACTCGAACCCGCGTATCCAGAGATGTAGAATTTTGGTAGGTTGGACCGGTGCGCGTCGGGATTGAGGAGCTACTTCCCGAACAGTCTCTTCTTGGACTTCTCCCTATCATCACCCAAAATGAGAGAGATGGTACGAGCTGGGCTGGCCAAGTCACATGGGTAAAGTGTACTAACCTCTGCAGGGTGTATAATCTAATCGATTAGCCGTGTCCCCGGTTATGGACAACTGAGTTACTTGATATTGATTCAATGACATGTTTCTCGCTCATTCTAATTTCAAAATTGTTTTAATATTGTTGGGTTAACTTAATTGGGATCTTTTCAAAGAAAATCAAAAACTATTTATGAAAGTAGGACAAATGTATTTGCAAATGCAAGCCAGACACAGCTCCACTTGCCAGATATGCATGTAGATGTTAGTACTATTGTCTCCTTTACTAGCTCTACTTGCCATACATTCCATGTATTGAACCTTCGGGGCTGCTACATTTCATGTTGCAGGTTGTTCCGATTCTGATTAATCGATATAGGCCACGGTACTCCACTCGGCACTTGTTCACTTGTGGGCAATTTGAAGAATGGAGGATTTACTTTATTTATGTTGCTACCTGAATAATTTGAGCTAGCTTTGTGCTAAGCTTTTATTGTAATAATGGTACTCTGGATCTTCGTTATTCATGATACACGGATATTTTGCTACGTTATCTATCTTACTCTATTGTGGGCCAATGAACCGATCCAGGGATTGGCATGTCACATAGAGGCCATGGTCTTTTCAGAACCAGGGTGTTACACCCTGCAAGCATCCGCGACTACAGGAAAGTAATTAAGATATAAACCTAACCACAGCCTTAAACTCTGAGATCCTATGCTCCCTTATGCAATGGTGTCGTAACAGGGGTTCAGGTTTCTGTCACTCCGGCAACCCCACAATTAGTAGCCAAATACACAATGCATTCCCCTAGGCCCATAAATGGTGAAGTATCATGTAGTCGACGTCCACATGACACCACTAGAAGAATAGCACCACAACTTAAATACTAAACCATTGAATAATAACTCAACACAAATCCACTACTAAACAAAAAGACTTCTCTCATGTCCTCAAGAACTAAACGAACTACTCACGAGACATCATATGTGTAACATCCCAGCATTTTGGAACTAACGAAGGGTAGATTTAGGAATTTGGAATGTTGCATGCATTCATCTATGAAAATATCGGTAAAATTTTCGCCAAATAAAAACCTAAAGTGATCAAGGTTTCTTTCATACTTTGAGATTAGGTTTAGTCTTAAAGGATGACTGCTATAGACTTTGATATGATCTTTGAGGAATTATGTGTTTTGGAAAGTGAATTTGAATTTTAAACTTGAGTGTTTGAATTATAATTCAAATGAATTAGGAATAAGGTTTGAATCTTGATTTAATTAAGAGTTAATTATTATAACTCAAACTTTATCCAAAGAAAACAATTAAGAATATGAAAACTTATTTAATATAGTCATTCCATAAATAAGTTACAAAAATGTCACTTATTGAAATTATCCACAAACTACACAATAGAAATGAATAAAGAATAAGACTATTTATTCATTGATAACCATATAATCTTTATTACAGAAGAATAAAATGAAGATTACAAAATTATAAAATGAAAATTACAAAAGAAGAAAGAAGATTACATTAACTATCCTATAAAGAAAACCTAAACTAAAATCTTCATTTTCAAATCTGTACCTGCAAGACAAACACTAATAAAACAATAATAAAGGTTAGGGTTAGAATTGTTTTACTCTCAGACATGTCAGTGAGGTGCACTGAACAAGTTTCATCATTGAGAAATTTATAAAAGGGGCAAGTTTCACCAATATGAAAGAATCTATCTTTCATAAATTTTAAGCCAAAGAGTCAAATTGAAAGCAAGGAGGGGCAAGTTTCACCAGCCAGGTAAAAGTAATTAGATCAAAGTAACTCTCAAGTCCAAAGCATATCCACAAGTGCACAGCAAGCACACAAGTAGGACACACACCTAAATGCATGTGATGTGCTGTCAGCTTCACAGCACAGCTTCAACACACAAAACCATCAGCACAGCCGTGGTGAGTCACTAGTGCATCTATTCACTTCTCACACACAAGAACAGCCAGTAGCTAAACCAAGCACAACAGCCAGCAACCAAACCAACCAAAGCCCAAGATCTCATCACCAGGATGGTGACATAAGGAGGGGGAAGGATCAGGTGGACAGCAAGACCAAGTCCAGGAGCTAGGAGGAGCAGGCTAGCTCAAGGTCAAGCACAGGAGCTCAGCAAAACAAGATCAACATCATCACCCAACTCCATAATCATCAGTTTTTGTGGTGAGTATCATAAAACCATCACATGATCTAATCATATTATCTAGACAGAAGCATGTGTTGTTTTATGAAACAAACTCTCAGAAAGCACCCAAGTGGGGTGAATCCATCATTGACATTTTAAACTCTAAGAGCAAATAGCAAAATACAAGGATCCAACCAAAACTCAGAACAACATCATTGATTTTGGCTGTTAAGCTATATTCTAAATCAATAATAAATATAGCTAAGATTTAATTTCTAGGCACATCCCTAAGATAAGGGTAGCACCTTAGAAGTTAATCTTTTGGATCCATATAAGTGATCAAGCCTACTATCATTTTTTCCAATCTTTGATTCAAGAAACAGTAGTTGGTACCACTACCAGAACTATCCATATAAATCAATTAGATAAAGCCTAACCCCTAAGCCTCAGACCAACATCATTGGTCTTAGGGATTTCAGAAAAGAATATTTCTACTTATATTTTAAAGACAACCTTGTCTTAAGCTTAAACCAACCCAATCAATGGAGTAAAATCAATCTTGTGTGCCACACAAATATGGTGTCACAAGAACAATTCTACATAAATCAGAATAAGCATTCCAGCATCACAGATTCAATCAATCAATCTACCAATCATTTTCTTGTCATCATAGGAATCATAATTAGGACATTCCTATGTAAATCTTCACTGTCTAAGATCATTGTGATCTCAAACCACACAGGAATTCTCAAGACAATAGCACTAGGACAGTGATTACATCACACCATACTCATTATCCTTAATCAAGTAAGGACAGGGGTAAGTTATCAAACCCACTGACTATACCAAGCATTGATTTCAGAGCAACTATATCATCTGGATCATATGAACTCTAAGCATAAAATCATCCAATAAGTAACCAGGACCACTATAGTTCATCTCAAACAGCAAGCCTCAAGCTAATAAACATTTAGCATGCTTACAGGCCATCCACACATGATCTAATTCATCTAGTAGATAATCAACACCACGATATGAACCCTAAATGGAACAAATCATCTTAACCAGGACAAGACAGTAACCAGAGAGGTCACTATCAAGATCCAGCATAGGATGAGCAAGCACAGAGAGCACAAGGGGAGAGGAAAAGAACTCACCAAAGGTCCTCGCTGAAGATTAGAAGAGGAAGCAGAGGTGGCCGACAACCATGGCGGCATGGGGAGCACCCCCAGGGGGGCCTCTACGACCCATACGGCACCACAGCGGAGACCATGACCATGCCTAGGGGCGAGGTGAATCACCACGATGCACGACGGCAGCGACAGCGCTAAGATCCACGCCAACCCCCAAACCCTAGGGTTCGGGACGACATCGATCCGTCGCAGGAGAGCCCTATGCTCAAATCCAGTTGGATAGAAAAGATGGGTGTAGTCGACAACCTCCTACTACACCACGACAGCGACCAGAATGGCCCACGACGGCAGGAATCGCCGGCGGCGATATCACCGAGCACGGGGTCGGGGCAGAAGAGGAGAGGAGTGAGATCGAGGGTGAGAGGCAGCGAGGAGGTGGGCCGAGTGGGCTAGAACCCTTCGGGTTGGCTGTTTTAACTAAGTCTCATGGGCCACCAGGGCCCAATAAGAACAACCCAGCCCAGAAACATTTAAGGCCTATTTTAATAAATAAGAAAAGACCAAAATACCCCTGAACTTAATTAAATTCTAGAAAATAAAATAAAAGTCCAAAAATTATAAATAAAGTATTTTGGATTCACAATAATCCACACTATCCAAATAAATTAAGAAATAAAATTTTAGCACATAAATTTTATCAAGAATTTTGTAATTTTTATAACCCTTATAGAATTTTACAAAATTATTGAAAGATGATAAAATTAATTAAAATTCACTTTCATCATATATTAATATTGTAGTAGTTTAGAAAAATACAAAACAAATATTTAATAGCAATTTTTTATATTTAAATGATAATTCTTAAAAGAATTATTAAATCAATAAAAGTCAAATAAAAGAGAAATAAAATAAAAATAATTAAATATATATTATAAATATTAAAAGGTAATATTTATAAATCCTTTATTATTAGAAATAATTTTATTAATAATGGGGAGAATGCATATCAAATTAAATAATGCATTACATTACTTACATAATCATTTTGCTTCTTTAAATATTGTCCTTACCGGGCAATAATGATGTTTTTGTAGACATAGAAGCTCAAGGTCCAGTGAAAGCATCAGACTTCACTACCTTGTCATCACAAGGCAAGTTCATCACTTGCTCATGTCCTTTGAAGAGTCTTTATCAAAGTATTTGCAAATTGTGTGTTATCATATATGCTATAAAAGAAAGAAAATATTATTTTCACAAATAAAGAAATCATAGATATTATCCTAAGTGATGATATAATGGAGATATAGAACTTAGGGTTCTATTTGCAACAATGATAATCAATTAGGGACTTAATAACCCCTGACATCAGTGATTCTAGCGCCGTAAATTACGCGTTAGCCATGAGATTTGGAATGGGACAGAGAAGTCAGCTGTATCTTCTTCCTCTCTCATGAAGCCGGACGTGCAGGTCGTGGCTGTTATCCTTGTAGCGTGCATAATAATTGGTAATTCGTAGAGGATATGCAGCATATGGATGGGAACCCTCATCGTCCCATGATAGTTCTAGCATCTAACGTTTTGTACAAACCATTGTCGTAATTCATTATGTGGGCATGGTGTACACCAAGGAGGCATGCGAGGTCGCGAAGGGGGCAGTGATTGGCTTGAACCAACTACTGGGGCCCACATCATGGAATTGTGGACGGGAAAGTACGCCCGGTTGTGCAACAAGGATTTGATCTCTCATGGGTAAAGTAACGCACCTCTGTAGAGTGTAAGAACTGTAACTTGTTACTCCCTGTTTCGGGAAGGAGCTACGAATGCGGCAGGAAAGGAACTCCATGAAAGTTCTGGTCAACCTTTGAAAGCTGATGGTCATAGATTTTCATAATAAAATCAATCTTTGAAGAAAGATTTACAAAAATTGCATAGTGCCAAGGATTTATAATCCGAGGTGGTAGCTAGAGCATCAAACTTCCCACGTTGCATATAATGAACTTGTTGGGTAACGTTGTTACTCATCCTTTCCTTTGATCCCTTGCTTAGACTCTGAGGATCCCGAAGACGTGCCAGTGTATGCAGCTGAATGTCAAGAAGAAGTGTTCTACGAGGAACCTGATCTGTCCAGAGGTGTTGAAGGCATGGATTAAGAAATCTGCTACGGTGTAGATGATAACGAAGCCAACTAAGTATCCCTAGTTAGTAGTAACCAACGGATCCGAGCAGCATGAACTCTATAGAATAAGCTGCTGAGCTCAACTCCTAGTCAGAGTTGCTACTTTTAAATTCCGCTAAAACACTTTATATTTTGGTTTGTAAGTTGAATCTTTAGGATGTCTTGAACTTCCGAAATAGTAATAATAATAATGTGTGTATATTTGTAATATGGACCCGCAATGTTTCTGTTGTACCACTCTGAGGGATGTGATATTTACGGAACGGTGTTCTGTGGATGTCATGTCAACGACTATAGTGTACTACACATGCAGTGGTATGCTGGGTCACCGCAGTTGGTATCAGAGAAAATTGCTTTGACCTTAGGTTAGAAACCTAGTAAAGGGTATTACCTATAGGAAAGTTTAGCAACGATAAAGAATTCTCTAAAAGTATTATAATGGGTATTCAATTGAGAATATTCCGTTATATATTTTAGTGCGATAATTCTTTGTTATGATGCAATATATTATTGGATACTAATCAAAGCTATTTTTCTGATATACAGAGATATGGCACCAAAGTTTACAAAACAGACTTTGGTAAGGAAAGAGGAGACTCTTGATGATTATCAAGGATCATTCGCAGACCAACTTCGTCAACTTTTAAAGCTCTTTAGTGTTCCAACTAGAATTCCAATGAACACTATCACTTACCTTGATGGCCGGATGTTATCCAAGTATCGTGTGAGTATACAACTCCTAGAGGAGCTTGGATTATATCACGATCTACCTATAGGAGAAGGTAGGAGTCATTTGGCAGCATATCATGTTGTTGTTGTGGAGGCGATAGCTAATATCCGAGAGCAGAAAACCAAGGAGTTAGAAGGTAGTACATTCTCTGTGATACCTCATGATTCCATAGACTCGGAGACTACACCGGATCATCTTACTCTGGTTAAGAAGCATCCTAACTTAGCTTCCAAGTTTATGGATAGATACCGAACACTCGTTGCGTCTTTTTATAAGACACATCAAGTGATTGTTGAAGATAAAAATTATATGTTAGAGGATCTAACTGATCCGGAAAGGAGGAAGCAGTTAGCATTCCAGTTAGAGAAGGAAGCCGGTAGTAGCGCAACACCTATCTTTAAGGATATACCTATAGATCCTGAATCTTTTATACCATATCCTTATTCACCAAGACCTGAACCTATACATGATCCTACTATGGATAGGAGGTATGCAGTACCACAGGGCTCAGAGGAGGGTTCTGACTCAGAACTTCCTATTGAGAATTCGGATGGTTGTAGAATGGGATCGTATGAAATATCTCAAGAACACTAGATGTCCACAGGTGGTTCTGACAGAAATATTGGACAATCTAGCTGGATGGGTGCAAGAATTAACCCTAGTAACAGTAGTAGAAATACCATGTCAATAGATGATCATGATGAAGAAGAAGATCCTGAGGAGAGAGTGTTTGAATCATCAACATCTTCTCAAAACCCAGGGAATATACATTATCCAGTGTTTAACTATCTTGCCCAAGGGAGCACCTGGGAAGTAGCAGGATCTGCGTATCCTGTTGACAACTCAAGGAATGAAGCTCGGGAGATGCAGACTGGAGATAATGTTGAATATGTTTCTGAAGACTTTTCAACTGAGCTGGAGGGAGTCAATGCGCTCAGGTTGAGTAATGACTCAAGTCCTGACACTTTAGATACAGAGTATGTTCCTTCTGGAAGGACATTTGTTCCACAAACTGTGCGACGAACAACACGTCATCACGGTTGGACATCAGGCATGTATGATGAGCATAGTTACTACTAGAAGGAGGCAACTAGTTAGTGATATCAAGTACCGTGTATTGTACTCCAAATAATAAGGTAGTGAGATGAATATGGTAGTTTTGTGATTATACCTATATGGTATATGTTGTAAGAAGTTTGTATCATTATGATATTATGTATCATATGTGAAATGCATATTTGCATTTCTTTGGATCTTCATTGTGTGACTAGTTCTGTGCGTAAAGTCGAGCTCAGAACACATGTGCATGATGTAATTATGAGTATTCGCTTTATGTTGCAGGACTAGAGGGTCATGGATACGGGTGTAGAAATGGAAACTGAGCAGCGGCGGATGGAGCGAGAGGCCAAGGAGAAGGCCGATGCAGATGCAGCAAATCAAGGAGCATTACCACCACCACCACCAATGAGGCCGTTAATGGAGCAGAACTTTATGCAATGCATGCAAATGATGCAAGAGACCCAGAACAAGTTCATGGAAGAGCTTCTGGGACGAGCAAATCAGAGGGCACCTGAAGGTGGAGGCGTGAGTCTCTCTGATTTCTAGAATGCAAGACCGTTACCTTTTGCATCAGCTCCTGAACCATTGAATGTAGAAGATTTGCTAGCAGATACTGAAAGGAAGCTGAAGACTGTAGGTTGCAATGATGAGGAGAAATTGAGGTATGCAACTCATCTTCTGACTAGACCTGCAGCATCATGGTGGGAGAATCAGTTGCCCATGCAACCACCAGGAAGGGAGTTTACCTGGGAAGAGTTCAAGCAGCGATTCCGTGAAAATCATGTTTCGGAAAGTGTTATGGAGTTTAAGCAGAGAGAATTTGAGGATCTTCAGCAAGGATATACCAGTGTAATGAAGTACATCCGGGAGTTTAGTCAACTGTCTCGCTATGCTGAGGAGGATGTCAACACTAAAGAGAAGCGGAAGAAGTGCTTTCTGCGTGGATTAAATCCATTTGTGAAGATACAGCTAAGGTTAGCCAATAAGCAAACTTATCAGCAGTTGCTGGATGCAGCCATTACTTTTGAAGATGATTATAAGAATGTCCAAGAGGATAGGAGGAAGAGAGCCAAAAAGGAAACCAAGAGAATTCGGGCAAGCAAACCTAAACCTAACCTGGAGTTCAAACCTCGGAACAGGAATTATGGCAACAATAACAAGGGCAGTGGTGGAAATCAATCCAATCCGAGAAGGAATGTTATTTGTAACAATTGTGGAATTCCAGGGAATTTCCAGAGGGAATGCAAAAAGCCTGTAGTGGTCTGTTACGGTTGTGGTCAGAATGGGACATATCAAGCCAGATTGTCCGAGCAGACCACCAGGAGGTTGGCCTACCAAGGGAGAAGGACAAGCCAATGGAGGAAATGGACAGGACAATAAAGGAGGAAATAATGGCAAGAACAACAATGGCAAGAGGAACCGACCTACCGGGAAACTGAATTGTGCAACCCTCGAGGAGGTGGATAATTCGGAGCATGCAGTGATAGGTACGCTCAATATCCTTACCAATCCCGGCAAAGTTTTATTTGATACTGGTGCAACTACTTCATTAATTTCTAAAGAATTTTGTGATAAGTTCGGGATTAGAAGGGCAACGTTAGAAAGTCCTATGACCGTAGTTACGTCAGGAGGGAATGTGATTGTACGCCACATAAAACAAGATCAGGTTATCTCGATCAGTGGTTGTACATATTTCGCAGACCTTTATGTGATTCCTTTGAAGGGAATTGCAGTAGTGCTGGGAATGGATTGGATGATGGAACACGGAGCTCAGATAAATTGTGAGGAGAAAACTGTCTCAATCAAAACTCCAAGTGGAGAAAGGATAGTTTACCAAGCAGATAAGCACAGTCATATCATGGTGGATCTGCAGTTGAACTCAATGAAAGAGGTCAAATTGGAAGAGATTTCTATAGTAAATGAATTTCAAGATGTTTTTCCAACAGAGCTACCGGGAATGCCACCAGACCGAGAGATAGAGTTCACCATTGACCTAATTCCTGGTACAGCACCAATAGCTCAAGCACCATATAAAATGGGACCCAAAGAGTTAAAAGAACTCAAGGAGCAAATTGATGAGTTATCCAGAAAAGGATTTATTCAGGAAAGTGTATCTCCATGGGGAACACCCGTAATCTTTGTGGATAAGAGAGATGGTGGAAGAAGAATGTGTGGAGATTACAGAAACCTAAACAGCGTTACTATCAAGAATAAGTATCCTTTACCAAGAATTCAAGATTTGTTTGATCAAGTGAAAGGGGTTGGAGTATTTTCAAAGATAGATTTAAGATCTGGATACCATCAAATAAAAATCAAACCGAAAGATGTTCCAAAGACAGCATTTGTCTCAAGATATGGACACCATGAGTATCTGGTAGTACCATTTAGTTTGACCAATGCACCGGCAATATTCATGAATCTGATGAACAAGATCTTCATGCCATATTTGGACAAGTCCGTCATAGTCTTTATTGATGATATTCTGATATATTCCAAGGATAAGGAAGAGCATGCTGATCATTTGAGAATAGCATTGCAGACTTTAAGAAAACGCAAACTTTATGCTAAGTTCAGTAAGTGTGAATTTTGGCTAGATGAGGTAGAATTCCTCGGTCATGTGATCAGTAAGGATGGAATTGCTGTGAATCCATCTAAGGTTCAGTCAGTACTGGAGTGGACTGCACCAATCAATGTGAAGCAAATTCGAGGTTTCTTAGGAATGGCTGGTTATTATCGGAGATTCGTTGAAGGTTTCTCCAAAATAGTCGGACCAATGACCAAATTATTAAGGAAGAATACACCATTCAAGTGGGATGAGAAATGTGAAGCAAGTTTTCAATAGTTGAAGACTAGTTTAACCATAGCTCCAATCTTAGCAGTTCCTGAAATGGGGAAGGACTTCACAGTATACTGTGATGCATCTAAAGAAGGTTTGGGTTGTGTATTAATGCAAGATCGGAAAGTGATTGCTTATGGTTCAAGACAACTGAAACCACATGAAGTCAACTATCCAACTCATGATTTAGAGTTAGCAGCCGTAGTTTTTGCGCTAAAAGGATGGAGGCATTTCCTATATGGAGCAAGATGTGAGTTATACACTGACCATAAAAGTCTCAAATATTTCTTCACTCAAAAGGAATTGAATATGAGACAGAAGCATTGGTTGGAACTAATCAAGGATTATGATTTAACAATCAACTATACTCTAGGGAAAGCAAATGTTGTAGCTGATGCTCTAAGCAGAAAAAGTGCAGATATTCAGCCTAGCAATAGGGAGCTACCAAAGGAGTTACAAATGGACATGGAAAGATTAGAGCTTCAATTCATCAGAACAGAGGTTCTTGGAGGATTAGCTACTATGCAGGTAGTTGCAAAGCAGGATAGTGATCTTAAGCAAGAAATTTTAGACATCAAGCAGAAGATCCTTTTATTGCTGAAGAAATTCGGAGGATATCTCAAGGGCAAAAATCAGTGTTTCGCCTTGGGGATTATGAGTCTTTATGGTTTCAAGACCGTCTTTGTGTTCCAGATGTGACTGAGATTCGTGATATCATACTCAGAGAAGCACATGAAACACCATATTCTATACATCCGGGAAGTACTAAGATGTATATGGATTTGAAAGAACTATTCTGGTGGAATAACATGAAAAGGGACATTGCTAAATATGTATCTGAATGCCATACTTACCAAAGGGTGAAGGCTGAACATCAAAGTCCAGCAGGACCATTACAACCCTTGGAAATTCCTGAATGGAAGTGGGAGGAAATAGGTATGGACTTCATCACAGGATTGCCCATGACACCAAAAAGGAAGGATATGATATGGGTAATTGTGGACAGACTCACTAAGAGTGCACATTTTATTCCGGTGAATCAAAAAGATAATGCCGAGAAGTTAGTTGAAGTATATGTCAAAGAGATAGTAAGTAAGCATGGAGTACCCAAAAAGATCGTAACTGATAGGGGATCAGTGTTTACTTCAGCATTTTGGAAACAATTACATGAAGCACTTGGTTCAAAGTTAGATTTCAGCACAGCATATCATCCTGAGACAGGGGGTCAAACTAAAAGAGAAAATCAAATACTAGGAGACATGTTAAGAGATTGTGCACTAGATTTTGGAGGTACATGGGAAGATCATCTACCATTGGCAGAATTTTCCTACAACAATAGCTATCAGAGTACTCTGAAGGCAGCTCCATACCAAGTTCTGTATGGAAGGAAGTGTAGATCACCGATATGTTGGCATGAGCCTGGAAGCAGCAAAGAATTTGCGCCAGATTATATCAAGGAAAGACAAGATATCATTGATAAGATCATGGATAGACTAAAAATAGCTCAGAGTAGGCAGAAAAGTTATGCGGATCAAAGTCGAAGATCATGGTATCTAGAAGTGGGAGATATGGTATATTTGAAAGTAAGTCCAATGAAAGGGGTGAAAAGGTTCGGAGTTAAAGCAAAATTGAGTCCAAGATACATCGTACCATTCAAAATATTGAGTCAAAACAGAACTATAGCTTATTCTTTAGAGTTACCATCAAGATTGGCTCAAGTGCATAATGTTTTCCATGTGTCACAACTTCGTAAATGTTTGAAAGTTCCAGATGATGCAATCACACATCAGGAAATAGAACTACAAGCATACTTGACCTATATTGAAAATCCCTGTGAAATTTTGGAAGAAAACTGGAAAAGGATGAGGAACAGAGCAATCAAATATTGCAAAGTACAATGGGAACACCACCCTGAAAGAGAAGCTACCTGGGAGAAAGAGGAGGATTTAAGGAAAGCCTATCCAGAACTATTCAGGTACATCTCAACAAACTTCAGGACGAAGTTTAATTTAAGGGGGGAAGTCTGTAACATCCCAGCATTTAGGAACTAATGAAGGGTAGATTTAGGAAATTTAAATGTTGCATGCATTCGTCTGTGAAAATCTGGGTAAATTTTTCGCCAAATAAAAACCTAAAGTGATCAAGGTTACTTCCATACTTTGAGATTAGATTTAGTCTTAAAGAATGTTTGCTAGTGACTTTGATATGATCTTTGTGAAATTATATGTTTTGGGAAATGAAATTTGAATTTAGAACATGAGTGTTTGAATTATAATTCAAATGATTTTTGAATCTTGATTTAATTAGGAGTTAATAAACATAACTCAAACTTTATCTAAAGAAAACAATTAAGAATATGAATATTTATTTCATATTTTCATTCAATAAATAAGTTACAAAGATGTAACTTGTTGAAATTATCCACAAACTTCACAATAGCAAATAAATAAAGAATAAGAATATTTCTTTATTGATAATAATATAATCTTTATTACAAAATAATAAAATGAAGATTACAAAATAATAAAATGAAAATTACAAAAGAATAAAGAAGATTACATTAACTATTCTATAAAGGAAACCTAAACTAAAATCTTCATCTTCAAATCTGTACTTGCAAAACAAACACTAATAAAAAAAGATAGGGTTAGTAATATTTTACTCTCAGACTTGTCAGTGAAATGCACTGATCAAGATTCATCATTGAGTAATTCTAATAAAAAGGGGCAAGTTTCACCACATTGAAAGAATGTATCTTTCATATTTTTAGCCAGGAGTCAAATGATAGCAAAGATGGGCAAATTTCACCATCCAGGTAAAAGTAACCAGATAACAGTCAATTTCAAAATTCTGAACATATCCACAAGTACGCAGCAAGCACACAGGCAGCACACACACCAGATTGCATGGTGTGTGCTGTCAGCACCTTAGCAACAGCCCAGCAACACAAAACCATCAACACAGTCGTGGGCAAGCACACAACCACATCAATCTTTTGCTCCTACACATCAAGCTTAGCAGCCAGTAGCTAAACTAAGCACAACAGCCAGCAACCAAATCAATCAAAGCCCAAGATCACATCACCAGGATGGTGACATAAGGAGGGGGAAGATCAGGGGGATAGCAAGACCAAGTTCAAGCCATCAGGATCAGGAGATGATGGGCTAGATCAAGGACAAGCCATGAGCTAAATATACCAGGGGAGCACAAGATCAAGCTACCACAAGATCCACCACTAGCAACCACAACAACCAGTGACAGTGGTGAGTTCATAGACCATCATATGATCTATCTGTCTAAGATTAGATAAGCATACATGATCTGTATCATATTCAAACTCTTAGAAAGCACTCAAGTGGGGTGAATCCATCATTGAGATTTTAAACTCTAAGAGCAAACAGCAAAATAGAAGGATCCAACCAAAACTCAGAACAACATCATTGATTTTGGCTATCAAGCTATATTCTAATTCAATAATAAATATAGCTGAGATTTAATTTCTAGGCACATCCCTAAGATAAGGGTAGCACCTTAGAAGTTAATCTTTTGGATCCATATAAGTGATCAAGCCTACTATCATTTTTTCCAATCTTTGATTCAAGAAACAGTAGCTGGTACCACTACCAGAACTATCCATATAAATCAATTAGATAAAGCCTAACCCCTAAGCCTCAGACCAACATCATTGGTCTTAGGGATTTCAGAAAAGAACATTTTTACTTATCTTTTAAAGCCCAGCTTGTCTTAAGCTTAAACCAACCCAATCAATGGAGTAAAATCAATCTTGTGTGCCACACAAAGATGGTGTCACAAGAACAATTATACATAAATCAGAATAAGCATTCCAGCATCACAGATTCAATCAATCAATCTACCAATCAGTTTCCAGTCATTATAGGAATCATAATTAGGACATTCCTATGTAAATATTCACTGTCTAAGATCATTGTGATCTCAAACCACATAGGAATTCTCAAGCCAACAGCACTAGGACAGTGATTACATCACACCATACTCATTATCGTTAATCAAGTAAGGACAGAGGTAAGTTATCAAACCCACTGACTATACCAAGCATTTATTTCAGAGCAACTATATCATCTGGATCATATGAACTCTAAGCATAAAATCATCCAATAAGTAACCAGGACCATTATAGTTCATCTCAAACAGCAAGCCTCAAGCTAATAAACATTTAGCATGCCTACAGGCCATCCGCACATGATCTAATTCATCCAGTAGATAATCAACACCGAGATATGAACCCTAAATGGAACAAATCATCTTAACCAGGACAAGACAGTAACCAGAGAGGTCACTATCAGCATCCAACATAGGATGAGAAAGCACAGAGAGCACAAGGGGAGAGCAAAAGAACTCACCAAAGGTCCTCGCTGAAGACTAGAAGAGGAAGCAGAGGTGGCCGACGACCATGGCGGCACGGGGAGCACCCCCAGGGGGGGCGCTATGACCCATGCAGCGCCATGGCGGAGACCATGGCCACGCCTAGGGGCGAGGTGAATCACCATGACGCACGACGGCAGCGGCAATGCTAAGATCCACGCCAACCCCCAAACCCTAGGGTTCGAGACGGCATCGATCCATCGTAGGAGAGCCCTATGCTCAAATCCAGTTGGATAGAAAAGATGGGCGTAGTCGACAACCTCCTACTACACCACGGCGGCGACCAGAACGGCCCACGACGGCGAGAATTGCCGGCGGCGATATCACCGACCACGGGGTCGGGGGCAGAAGAGGAGAGGAGTGAGCTCGAGGGTGAGAGGCGGCGAGGAGGTGGGCCGAGTGGGCCAGAACCCTTCGGGGTGGCTATTTTAACTAAGTCTCATGGGCCACCAGGGCCCAATAAGAACAAGCCATCCCAGAAACCATTAAGGCTTGTTTTAATAAATAGGAAAAGACCAAAATACCCCTGAAATTAATTAAATTCTAGAAAATAAAATAAAAGTCCAAAATTATAAATAAAATATTTTTGGATTCACAATAATCCACGCTATCCAAATAAATTAAGAAATAAAATTTTAGACACACAAATTCTATTAAGAATTTTGTAATTTTTATAACCCTTATAGAATTTTACAAAATGATTGAAATATGATAAAATTAATTAAAATTCACTTTCATCATATATTAATATTTTAGTATTTTAGAAAAATACTAAACAAATATTTAATAGCAATTTTTTATATTTAAATGATAATTCTTAAAAGAATTATTAAATCAATAAAAGTCAAATAAAAGAGAAATAAAATAATTCAATATATATTATAAATATTAAAAGGTAATATTTATAAATCCTTTATTATTAGAAATAATTTTATTAATAATGGGGAGAATGCATATCAAATTAAATAATGCATTACATTACTTGTATAGTCATTTTGCTTCTTTAAATAGTGTCCTTACCGGGCAATAATGATGTTTTTGTAGACATAGAAGCTCAAGGTCCAGTGCAAGCATCAGACTTCACTACCTTGCCATCACAAGCCAAGCTCATCACTTACTCATGTCCTTTGAAGAGTCTTTATCAAAGTATTGACAAATTGTGTGTTATCATATATACTATAAAAGAAAGAAAATATTATTTTCACAAATAAAGAAATCATAGATATCATCCTAAGTGATGATATAATGGAGCAATAGAACTTAGGGTTATATTTGCAATAATGATAATCAATTAGGGACTTAAAAGCTCCTGACATCAGTGATTCTAGCGTCGTAAATTACGCGTTAGCCATGAGATTTGGAATGGGACAGAGAAGTCGGCTGTATCTTCTTCCTCTCGCATGAAGCCGGATGTGCAGGTCATGGTTGTTATCCTTGTAGCGTGCATAATAATTGGTAATTCGTAGAGGATATGCAGCATATGGGTGGGAACCCTCATCGTCCCACGATAGTTCTGGCATCTAACGATTTGTACAAACCATTGCCGTAATTCATTATATGGTCATGGTGTACACCAAGGAGGCATGCGAGGTCGCGAAGGGGGCAGTGATTGGCTTGGACCAACTACTAGGCCCCACATCATGGAATTGTGGACGGGAAAGTACGCCCGGTTGTGCAACAAGGAGTTGATCTCTCATGGGTAAAGTAACGCATCTCTGCAGAGTGTAAGAACTATAACTTGTTACTCCCTGTTCCGGGAAGGAGCTACGAACGCGGCAGGAAAGGAACTCCATGAAAGTTCTGGTCAACCTATGAAGGCTGATGGTCATAGATTTTCATAATAAAATCAATCTTTGAAGAAAGATTTACAAAAATTGCATAGTGCCAAGGATTTATAATCCGAGGTGGTAGCTAGAGCATCAAACTTCCCACCTTGCATATAATAAACTTGTTGGGTAATGCTGTTACTCATCCTTTCCTTTGATCCCTTGCTTAGACTCTGAGGATCCCGAAGACGTGCCAGTGTATGCAGCCGAATGTCAAGAAGAAGTGTTCTACGAGGAACCTGATCTGTCCGGAGGTGTTGAAGGAGTGGATTACGAAATCCGCTACGGTGTCGATGATAACGAAGCCAACTAAGTATCCCTAGTTAGTAGTAACCAACGGAGCCGATCAGCATGAACTCTATAAAATAAGCTGTTGAGCTCAACTCCTAGTCGGAGTTGCTACTTTTAAATTCCGCTGAAACACTTTATATTTTGGTTTGTAAGTTGAATCTTTAGGAAGTCTTGAACTTCCGGAATTGTAATAATAATAATGTGTGTATATTTGTAATATGGACCCGCAATGTTTCTGTTGTACCACTCTAAGGGATGTGATATTTACGGAACGATGTTCTGTGGATGTCATATCAACAACTATAGTGTACTACACATGCAGTGGTATGCTGGGTCACCGCACAAACCCTATGGGATTCATACCCAAAATTCCCGTATAAACCACTGCTACAAAACAAGTCCTAAGTGGGTTTTCTCTCCTCCCTCCACTAGGCAACCATGTTGGGATTTGACTTTTCAAACAGGCGTTTGACTTTTCAAACTAGAGTTTGATTTCTCTCTTCCCATTGCCCAGCCAAGTGACCTAGGACATGATGCAACCATTCCACTTTGATATGACACATCCATGTACCCTTCCCACTCCAGAGCGGTGGACCTTCTAGACCCTTCTAGAACATTCCGGTGAAAATACCAAAAACATTTCCGAACTCCAGAATTGGACTTTTCTTATATGAATCTTATTATCCGGACCATTCTGGATCTCCTCGTGATGTCCTGGATCCAATCCGAGACTCCAAACAACATTCGGTCTACAACTCATATTTCATATCTAATAAACAACATCGAATCCTTAAGTGTGTCACCCTATGGTTTGTGAATTATGCAGACATGAACGAGACTCTTCTTCGATCAATAACCAATAGAGGAAGCTGCAAATTCGTATGGCTCCCACATATTTATACGATTAATCCATGATCGAATAAACCATTTACACACGATACCAATTTCCCTTTGTCTCATGATACTTTACTTATCCGAGGTTTGATCGTCGGTATCTCTGCATACCTAGTTCAACCTCATTACCGATAAGTACTCTTTACTCGTTCGTGTGATATGTGATCCCTTGTGAACCAGTCACATGCTTGCAAGCCAATTGGATGACATTCCACGGAGAGGGACCAGAGTATATCTATGTGTCATATGGATGGAAAAATCCCACTCTTGATCCATGTGCCTCAACACATACTTTCTGAATATTCAATGCCACCTTTATAATCATGCAGTTACAAAGTGGTGTTTGATGTCATCAAAGCATCCATCTAGTGATGGTGATTAACATGATCTCATGGTCGAAGGATTTAGGTTACTATGTATCTGAAAGCTTATAGCAAACGAACTTTTGAAATGACTTGATCTTATGCTACGCTTAACTATAGGAGTATGTCCATCACACCATTATCCTAATGGTATGATCTTGTTATTAATAACATCTAGTGTTGATGATTAGGAAACCATAATCATCTATTAATCAACAAGCTAGTATTACAAAGAGGCTTTACTAGGGACTCTTACATGTTTACAAATCACATAAGTATTAATGTTTCTGGTTAATACAATTATAGCATGGATGTAAACATTTATCATAAACACAAAGATATAATAATAACTACTTTTTTATTGCCTCTTGGGCATATATCCAACAAGAAGCACCCCACCCCCCCACACACAGAGAAGAAAAGCGATGAGGGTGGAAGGAACAAGGGAATGCCCGATAGAAACAAGAAGGCAAAGGAGAAACCGAGGAACACAAACGAAGCATTAAGTTTGAGGGATAAAATTCATGAAAATGATGAAGTCTAAGGAATTGATGATGACCAAGATATTGGAAGCAAAGATGACGTTGGAAAGGGAAAATAAAAAATGCAAGAAGCAAAGTGGCAAGCAATCTGGGAAGATGCCAAGCGCAAGGCCGACTTGGAGGATAGGAGAATCCAACTCGAGGAGAAGAAGGCAATGACACAGCTCTTGGCTGAAGAGAACAAGACCATGATGATGGACCAAGGTCTATGGATGAGCACACTTTGAAGTGGTGGAATGACCAAAGAATGGATATTTTAGGGAGGAGAAGCCTAGAGCTTCAAGATGGAGGTGGATCAGCTACTGCTTGATACCATCTTCTTCCGCTTGATATGATGAGGGTGCAACTTTTTGGTGGCTAGGATCGTGGCATTTTGATGTAAAACCGTAAATGTTTGCCAATTGTTACACTTGATCAACTATGAAATCAACATATATGGTTAACATACCACTTGTGGGCACAGAATACGGGTCTGTTTCGCGCAAGCCAAAATAGATATGCAAACACGTTTTGGCGTGGCCTGTAAACGTTTTTTCAGTCCACGCTTTTACAGGATCTGCTAGAGGTGCTCTAACAATCCTATGCTTTTTAAGGTTTAGACATGTTTGCAGTCACATCTAAACCAGACAAGTTTATGGCATTTGGTTTCAGGAACATTTTTCTAGAATCTTACCACATCGTTGGCATATTCATATTGTTAGAAAATATGGCTTGGGAAAATTTGTGGCGCAGGAGTTAACAAAACATCTCTAATCGTGATTCCTAATATCAAAAATTAAATAATGTTTTTTGCAATTGTGTCGTATATAGAACACAATTTCTTCTTCTTATGCATGATGTGCATATCATTTAACTCTGAACTTTTAAATGTTCAGAGCATCTCCACTCGTTGGCCGAACCCAGGCCGAAAAACGGACCGATTTTCGGCCGGACGGAACAAGTTTTCGGCCTGGGTACGTCCAGTCGCCCACTCGCGTACCCAGGCCGAGTTTCCAAGTTCGGCTAAAATTCGTTAAATATGGGCAAATTTCATTAAGTTGGACGAATATAGGCGGATTATATCAAATTTAAACTAAACTAATACATAATAAACTTAAAAAGGCCGCCGCCGGTGCCTTCGCCGTCCTGCATGCCGAAGTTGTCGTAGAACGACGTGTAGCCAGGGTCGGCTCGGCCGTCATCCTCGCCGCCGTCGTCGTCGTTGCTCGGCGGCTGGTTCTAGCGGGAGCTGCCCTGGCTAGGGTCGCCGTACCTCCATGGCTGGTAGGACGGGTCTGCGTCCTCGTCATCGTCATCATTCAGGACGTACAGCGGGGCGCCCTGGTAGGCGAGTTCACGCCCAGACAGCGCCCGACGACGGGCGGCCTGCTCCTCGGCCTGCTGCTGCAGGCCGAGAATGCGCTGCCGCTCCGCCTTCTCCCAGTCCCTCCTGGACCATTTCAGGATATCCGGCGAGGAGGGCTCGACCGGCGGCAGCGGCGGCGTCTGCGGCGCCGTTTTGCGGAGCGACTGCTCCAGCGCCATCTTCAAGGCGGCGTCTTCGGCCGGCGCCAAGCCTTCTGTCTTGGGGCGGCGTAGGCGCAGGTGGCATGTTGGCGGCGTAGGCGCAGGCGGCTCGCCGATGACGATACCGCGCGCGCGTGTCCACGGCGGTGAGCGTGCAGGCGAGACGGCTTCGCGCTTCACGGTCGTCGACGTGCGAAGCGGCGCGCTGCCGGAACAGTGGGACGCCGAAGCGGAGGAGTGCGAGCTCATGCTCGCCATCCTCCTCGGCGCCCAGTTCGCCGGAGCACGCCGACCCGTCCTGGCCACCGGCGTCGGGTTGCACGGGAAACCGAGCCGCGGAGTGTTCCCGCGGTTGATGTGCTCCAGCACGGCGGCGAGCGTCTGCCCTGGTGCACTCCACCAACGCCGGCGCCTCGCCACGTTTTTGCGCTTCGGCGGGGACTCGTTCGGCGGACCCTCGTGGCGGGCGAGCTCCTGTTCGCGCCGCTCCGCGAAGAAGTTCCCCCAGTAGACGAGGTCGTCGGCGCTTACCGCTTCGGCGGGGTTGTCCATGCCGACGATGTACTCTTGTACATCGTACGGCAGCTCGTCCGGCGTGGGCCCTGGCAGGATTGGGATGCCGCCGTCGCTCAGCGTCCACCCCGGAGGCATCCGCGTGTCCGGCGGCGCCATGTACCCGGCCTCGTACAGCATGCGCGCCTCCCAGGTCTGGAGGGTGCGCCGGCCGAAGCCGTTCGCCGCAGCGCCGTCGCCGGGGTAGCATTCGCCCATGGTGAGAGAAGGGAAAGAGGTGAGAGAAGGTTCGCCGGAGTTGGGCTTGTGGGTGGGAGGAGCTGTGAGAGAGTGCGAAGATCTCCGGCGAGGAGTGCGGCTTATAAAGGCCGAGGTGAGCGGCGAGGACGGGAGGGGTGTAGCGGCGAGGGCGGAAAAAGTGGAAACAGCGGAAAGTTAGTGACCGTCGGTCCGTCGCGGGAGCCGAGGCGGCGACGGTGGCGCCGTAAATCGGCAACGTGTGGCCAACGTGACGGGCAGTTATTGCTCGGCGGTCGCCGCATGGTTCTGAGGATGACGACGACTCAGCTTCCGTCACTGACTCGGCGAGTCCATGCGCCGCTTTGATTTTTTTTCGCCGATTTCGCTGAGTCCGGCGTTTCCAGGACGTACCCGGACACCTGAGTTCGGCCTGGGTAGTCCGGACAAAAAAGGCCCAAATCCGACTAAAAACAGGTCCTTGGGTACGTGACTGGGCCAATTTTCAGCGTCTGGACCGAAATTCGGCGTCCGAATCAGCCTCCTGGGTAGGCGAGTGCAGGCCGCAGGACGTTGGTGACAACAGAACTCCAGCCCGTATGATGGAAGAAAATAATCAGTAATCATAAATGAGAAGAAACTATAATGATTTTAACATGACAGGGAGACGAGAGGAAGGAGCATGCGATCGTTTTGTCTACCATAAGGACATACATCTGCATATCTTGATCACATCTTCTGCGTCAAAATGGGATTGATCTCCCTCAAAGAAAACTGGGATCAATTACAAGAAGAGGGGCGTGTTTGGATACTACGGAGATGACAAACGCAAATCAGACAAATGTATGAAATCAGAGGGTTGCAGCTTCCTACCTAATCTTCAAGCTTCAACCTTCACAGCAATGTAAGCTCAACCGAGCCAATGGAGCAGCAGCCTCTAAGCTATCCATAGGTGATTCGTGTCAAAAAATAGAACACCAGCCAGCCAAACTCACCGGCTGGGATAGAAGGAATGCTGACTACCACGTGAATGATATATCCCATCTCGCTATCTGTAGTTGCAGCAGGATGGGCGACCCCGGACCAACTTGTCCCACAAACATAGCATTTGCCTTGGTGACTGATAATGTGCCGTGTAGTTCTCGAGGCAACCATACTGGCAGAACTTCCAGCTGTGAGAATACCTGACAGGCATCGTAGAATTGAACTTTTCGACCCAAAGCCCCATACTTACATCCTCCATCTTGAATAGCTGCGAGGCATCGCCAAAAAGTAGAGTGATTGACACAACATGATCGACTGCTCCACAAGTTATCAAAAGGCAGTAAGTTACATCAATGGATGCTCACCCTTAAACTCTGATTGGCATGCTGAGACACGACAAATTTTGCTATGCCACCAGAAATTACATAACCGGGTCCGTTTGCGTAAGGCGGATAGATATCTTCAGGCCACTCCTGCATTCATTATGAGTATAGATCACAATGAAGACAGTGGCACATATATTGGCAAGACAGAAAGGATTGCAAATTTTTTAAACAAAAATACAAGTCCATGGTGGACATTTAGCAGGAACTGCCACTTCCTAGGTTTGAAGAAACACATAAAAGTCGTCCGCTCAGCTTTTAAGAAGGCGATAAAGAACAGATCACAGATTTGTGAGATTAGCTTTCTTGGTTACAAAAAAAAGATTCCGGTGCATGACCTCCAAAACAATAATAAATGAACTTTGAATAATCAACTGATTAACACAAGAGTATTGCTTAAAAAAAAAATACCTCCACCGTGACTGCCCATTTCCCAGTTCTCAGTGGTCTATGCAAGAGGTTAAGGTTTCCCATATATAATGGTTTGCTTAAGGAGTGCATCTTGATGTGTCTAAGAACCACATCTACCCTCACAAATGTATCGTCATCGCATTTCATGACATGGGCAGCTGTCAAGTTCTGAACCTGCAAGGTGATATGATGAACATATGTCAGGTTCTTATTCACTGTGCATAGCAACTGGTATTCATGTAACTTCCATGATACCCATAGGCTAATCCCTGTTTGGAGAGCTCAGCTTCTCCTAGAAGTGACTCTCAAAGAGATACATGAAAGGTAATTGAGCTCCTCACTCCAAAGAGGGTTCCGTGGCTTTATAATATAAGAAATTAATCTACCAACAACTTTCTTGGTATAGGACTTAATTAAGCTTCAAACAGGTTTAAGCTCAAACAGATCTCTATCACCTCTGTTGAGATAAGCTATGGCCATTGCTATTTATTGAGTACAGGCTTAATGCTTCTAGTTGACATTGGTAAACAATGTCAATGGAATATAACTGTACCAGAAGTCTAACAAAAGATGATGATAGCAAAGAGGGTCTCACCCCGTACTCGCAAATAGCAATCGTCTTAAGAACCACCAGCTCGTAACGATCTATGAATGGCAAAATGACAATATCTCCAAAGTATTCGGCTTCTTTCTTCAGCATTACATTGACTTCTTTCCTAGAATTCTGCAACCAAAATTTGTGATGAATAACATTACGGCATGCATCCATTTCCTGAAGAACATTTATCTTTATTTCTTTTGAGACATGATAAACATGCTACTGATATTTCCCATCATTGGACTGCATGTGCTAAACAAGTTAATTAAGTAAACCCAGTACTATAATGATTTTTTGCACTATGATATATGTAAAGGCTGGTGAAGTTACATCAAATCATTCAAGATAATAGCAACCAAAGCATGAAGGTGAACAGTAGTCGGCCAGCAGAATCCTCTGCATACAAGAAATTTCATACCAAATTTTGTTTGTGCATGCGAATCAGATATGTGGCCCACATATTACAACTTGTATCTTGTACTTCCATAATTCCCATATTCCAATCTAGACTGATCGTGCATGTAAGTATAGAACACAAGTAAAAAATATACACATTACACAAACTAAGGACAAAGACACTTTTGAAGAAGATATCGTTACTTTTGAATGCGTAATTTGCTTACCAGTGCAACAAAGAATCGTGCTACTACTTTAGAAGACCTAATTTCTGAACTTTGCATCCAGGTTTTTCTCACAGCCATGCGTTCAGCAAAATGATTCGATGCCGATAGTATTCCGATAAAAAGGTAAACTGGACCTCTTAGCAGTGGTTGGGATCTCCATTTATCTGACATCTCAAGGACTTGCTGAAGCGAAAAACTGGGATGAGACATAGGAAGAGCAGTGGCATAAACTGAATGGACATCCACATCGCCCTTAACATATAATCCTGTCGCGTCTTCAAGAGTGAATCCCTGGAAACAAACGCCTTTATACATTACTGTTTCTTCTATCTAAATATCATACTTCCTCCAGTCCATATTAATGGCCTCAACTTTATCTAGATACAAATGTATCTAGTTAGACTAGATACATCCGTATCTAGATAAAGTTGAGGCCATTAATATGAATCGGAGGAAGTAACAAAAAGGAAACAGGACGGACACGTCTAAAGAACATACTGGTCGATACGGGAAAGATGTCACATGGCGACCACCGACATAGATGTGGAAACCTTCAACTCCAGCTTGTATTGTAAGAACAAACAGCCTGTCTTCTACAAAAGGGAATGGCCATGTCATTGCCGGTTTCTTCGCACGCCCTATGAACCTCTTTAGCCATGAAGTTGTCTTGGATTCTTTTGTGTCAACGATATCATCACGTATCCATTTTTCACATTTGGTGAACCCATCGACTGTCCAAAAATATGAAATTGTAGGTTTTAGCCAAATATGCTAGCCTGAGGATAAAAGGACATAGTGTTACCATAGAGGAGCTAACACCTTGAGATTTTCATTTTGCAATAAGAAGTAGGTACCAAAAAAGAATATTCCAAACAAACTGGCAGTTTGAATAAACGTTCATATTACTTACGGAGTAACTTGTTTGTCAATAAGGTATCATAGGGGCAGCACGTCCAATGCATAGAGGACTATAACTTGTGAAAAGGTAAAATAAACAGCTTGACAAAGGCAACGTAACAACAATAATCTCAGAAACAAGTATCGGACATATCACATCAGGTAACATTTGGACAGATGTGAAAGCAAGCACTTCCCGGAAGAGGAAAATCCCCAAAAAGATAAAATTCCTATGCGATTGCAAGAAATTGTCCATACTCCATAGGGCTATTCATAATTCTCGATGCAGTATCACATGGTAGATATGAAGGTACTGATGAATATTCATAGAAATGGTATATGGAAGCGTAATTAGTAATGGTACTAGTTTAAAAGGATATTATTCAGAAGAGAGAGACACTAAACAACATCATAGATCTAACATCGGCTTCTCATCAACATATGTAAATAGGAATCTGCCATAGCAAAATGGCAATGGCATCAAAATTAAGTCCCACAATTCCTTGTACATTGGCAAAAGAAAGTCATCATGTATCGTGAGTAATAGTTAACTCGTAAGTTTAGAACAGAAACATGGCAATGTAGCTTTAGGCTGGCAATACCCCTGTACTAATTTGACAATGCAATTAATTCGTCTTCCATTATCTCCACTAGCAAGTAGCAAGATGCTAGAACGATGATCACATTACTAGTAATAAATAACAAGAGATGCTCACTCAGAAAAGAACGTTTTAAGATTCAAGCTAGGATTGAAGAAGAAGAGCACATTGTACCCTTATCTTCGTTGTCCTCAGGCGGTAAGCCGTCACAACGCTGTGCTGAGCCCCACTGCATCCGGTAGCAGGTATTGTGCTCGATGATGGGGCGCTGGCTCCAGTCCCCCCTCAGCCTGGGGTTGAGGTGCAGTATCCTGGGCGGGTCCTCGCCGTCGACAGCCCGCAGGCCCTGCAGCTCGACCATGAACTGCGACACGTGCACGGTCCCGTCGCCCTGGCGCATCCTGGCGAGCTGCGGCACGTACTCCTTGTGCGCGGTCCTGGGCGTGCCAACGACGGTGACGGAGGAGCCAGCGGCGAGGCCGCAGGGCAGGACGACGACCCTACCCCGCGCGCGCACGGACACTGCGGCGGGGCACTTGTCGGTGGAGGTGGTGTCGACGGCAGCGAGCTCCCAAGGGTCCCCGACGAAGGCTGCGGCTTCCTCCCAGGCGGTGAGCCCCAGCGACCAGGCGTCGTCGGCCATGCGGTCGAGCGCTGAGCGGTTGCGAGCGGCGATGTCGGGGAGGGAAACGCGGTCGTAGCGGTGCCAGAAGAGCTGGACCTGGAACAGGGTGGCATTGGAAGAGGAGGCTGCGCTACCCGAGAGGAGAGGGGGCAGGTGGTCCGTGGAGGACGGGGAGGAGAATGCGGGTTCAACGACGGCGAGGTCGGAGGTGGCCATGTCGAGGACGCGGCGAAACTTGAGGGAGATGAGGATGAGGTAGGCCACCGCCGCGGCGAACACCAGGTGCGACGGCCGCCACCGCCGCGCCATCGCCCTAGCTCAGCGGGCCGTAGCCAGACCCACCTTCTCGCTCTCACCCCACGCCGTGGGCGAAGACGGCGATCTCTCTGCGGTCAAGCGGCGAGGGCAGGTAGCGCCGCGTCGCGCCTGCCGCCGGCAAGCGGCGGCGAGGGTGCGGCCGGATCTGACGCGCGCGGAGGCAGCGTGCGATCGGAGGCGGGGGGGGGGGGGGGGGGCGGAGTTGGAGATGCGCGCGCGTGCGTGCGGGGAGGTCGGAGAGTGGTGGGGAAAATGGAGAGGCGTCGTGGCCGCCCGGCGCCCGCCCGTGATGTGGACTTGTTTTTTGTTTCGGTTTGGTTCCGCCCGGCCGGCTTCCGACGTTGGAGTCCACGCTTAATTGTCCGGTCCGGACCGTTCTAGCCTCGTTGGACTGCCAGTGTAACAAGTGGTGGCCACGTCGATTGTCAATTGCTAGCCACGTGGAAGCTTAATTTGTTTACTCTTCTGTCGTCCTCTTGTAAATACTGTCGACAAAGCTGTTTTTTTCTTAGGAGGCACATCGCGAGTGGTTGCAGTTGCCGATGGTCTTTTGAAAGAAAACTAGACCTTGAATATGTTGGATTATTAGCCCTAATTTTTATACTAGTAATTAATTTTAGAATATAAATCAAGATAACGGAGGCGTAAAACTCTAACATATTATGTATTAATCAACATAAATAATATCATTTCACATACAAAACCAGCCATAATATAGCAATAAATACATCGGATCACAATATATGTATTGATCGGTTGCCGTTAAAATTATCGTGGTTGCAGATGTTATAGAGACTTGTCAAAGAAGACGGCGTTGAAGACAATACGCGCGGGGTCCGGCTTGATGGCCGAAAAGACACATCATCATGATGAACTTAAGCAGTCGTGCGGAGCGTCTTCCAAAAACCTTATTCGCCTTCTCTCGTACATGATCGTAAAGGCGAGTGGTTTTGGAGATCTGTCATTTGCCAATGCACGCGGGTTTTCGGGATGGAGTAGACTACGGTAGCGACGCAAGCAAAGAGGCTAAAAAACCTAGATTGGTTTCAGCGTGTTGTGGTGAAAGCCGCACATGCACTTATATAGAGCGGTCGGAAAATCCAGTACAGGGCAAAACGTGGGCCAAGGCCATGTCACGCACGAGTTTTGGTTAATTACAGTAGCCCATGATCCAGAAGCGATTCGAACCGACTAACTAGTGATACGTCTGTCAAAAACCTCAGTAGTTTTCCTGAGCAACAAAAGATAAGCTCAGCTCGGAGGAGGAGCGCGTGTGTAGTACTTTTCTTCTCACTCACTTGCAAAGTGGTGAGACACTCCACCTTATAAGGTGGTGCAATTCTCTTTTAACTTTTTATGTGGACTAAACATTAGCTCTAACTCTTCTTGTCACACACACTCATGTGAGATGCCACTAACTTGGGCCAAATAAAAATCACATACGGGCTTCCAGAAATTTAGGGAAAATCCGAAATCTACATGGGCTAAAAGGGTTTAGCCCATTTATCTTTAACAGCCCCCATCATATCTCAAATGCCCATTTAAATATTTATCAACCTTTGTTACTTGTTTATATACCAGTATTTCAGCAAAGACTGTTAAGTTAAACTTTTGTCTAAAGTCTTGAGCTACATCTATTAGCAACTTAATAATGGACGAACCTTAAATTATAAGTTTGGTGCAAATAAATTTCACTAAAAATCATAACCAGTACCTGGATGCCAGTAGCTTACCTCGCGGGTTGGAGCATATATGTCATACTCTCTAGCCTCTTCATGAGTTTACTAGAGATCACTCAAGTCTCACATACTGCGACGTTTACAAAAAAGCTCATATAGGTGTGTTTTTCATCCTATAAAACGGCACTTTGCTAGTTATAGCCAACATAGATATATTAAGGCATGTTGACAACCTGTCTTACAAATTTTGAGAATTATGCATCTTCATATAAAGAGGGTCACAAAGTACTCTCCTTAGTCAAAAGTCCTAATTCACAGGATGTCCGATCACATAGATTGGGTTACCACTATGGTATGACATCCATGGGTCTCAACCCCATATCTCTCGATGCATCAGATTTCAAACGTCCCTTACGTGTCTTGATGACTTTAGCGTTATTTTTAAAATCATTCACTTTGACGATGGCAGTTTGGTTGTCACAATTCAAAAAGGATTGTCGGCACAGGTTTGTCAACCACGGGCAAGTCCATCAAGAGCTCACGTAGACAGTTTGACTCAACAGTGGTTGTGTCTAAAGCATTAAGATCTGCTTATATTGTTAACCTCGTTAATATGGTCTGTCTATGAAACTTCCATGTCACTGCGCCACCTCCAAGGGTAAACACATACCCATTTATGGCATACAGTTCATCAACATCAGATATCCAGTTCGATTCATTATATCCTCTAAGCATAGCAGGGTGTCCCGAATAGTGAATCCCATAACTCATTTTACCACATAGATAGTGCATGACCCTTTCAAGTGCATGTCAATGATTAATATCCAGTTTAGACATGAACATACTCAACTTGCTCACAGCAAAAGAGATGTCAGCCTGGTAGTGCTTGCTAAGTACATGAGAGAATCAACAATTTGTGAATATTTCAACTGATCTATTGGTTCCTTCTTATTCTTTTGTAATGTCAAACTGGGACCATAAGGTGTTGGGGAAGTATTGTCATCAATAAAGACAAATCGGCTCAAGATCTTCTCAACATAATGAGATTGCGTTAAAGTAATCCCATTCTTGTTCTTACCAAGCTTGATGTTTAGAATCATATCAGATTCTCCCAGATCTATCATATCAAAACTCTTTGATAGGAAAGACTTGATTTTATTTATCACTTTCATGTTTGTACCAAATATCAGAATGTCATCCACGTACAAACACAATATATCACTATCGCTCCCATCCTGGCAATAGTACAAACACCTATCAGCCTCATTAATGACAAAGCCAGCAAAAAGTAGAATCCTATCAAACTTTCTAAGCCACTGATTGGGTGTTTGTTTCAGGCCATATAAAGATTTTAACAACTTGCACACCTTTGTCTCTTCACCCTTTACCACAAACACATTCGGCTAATCCATATAGATCTCCTCTTCCAACTCTCCATTAAAGAAAGTTGTCTTCATGTCCATTTGACGAACGAGAAGAATATAAGAGGCGGCCAAGAAAAGTAGTACTCGAATGATGGTAAGTCTAGCGACATGTGAATAGGTGTCAAAAGTAATATTCTCCTTCTTTCTGTATGTAGCCCTTTGCTACCAGTTTTGCCATGTACTTCTCAATAGTACCATCAGGCGTTAGCTTCTTCTTAAACACCCACTTATAGCCTACAGGTTTATAACCATATGACCGTTCTGATTATTCCCAAGTTTTATTTTAGAAAGAATTGAGTCCATCTCATTTTGGATAGCTTCTTTCCAATCATCTCCATCAGGAGATGCATATGCCTCAGCAATGGATATGGGAGTATCTTCCACTAGGTATACGATGACATCATTACCAAAAAAATGTAATCCTTTGTCTCTTACTCATCGTGAGAGGTTCATCGTCATCCTTCTCAAGGACTTCCTCATGTGATTGTTCAAAGTTCACAATAGATTCACTAGATTCAGAAAGTATTTCAAAAGAAATTATAGCAATGCTATACTCTAATCCCGTACAAGATTTACACCTCTAAGATGTCCTAGCAGAAACACTCTTCTTCACGAACAGAAAGAACACCTAAGAAAAAAGTATCTACTTGTTGGAGATATGCCCTAGAGGAAATAATAAATGTAGTTATTATTATATCTTTGTGTTTATGATAAATGTTTACATTCATGCTATAACAGTATTAACCGGAAACATTAATACTTTTGCGATTTGTAAACTAAAATAGAGTCCCTAGTAAAGTCTCTTTATAATACTAGCTTGTTGGTTAATAGATGATCATGGTTTCCCAATCATGAACATTGAGATGTTGTTAACAACAAGATCATATCATTAGGAGAATGGTATGATGGACATACTCCTATAGATAAGCGTAGCATAAAGATCAAGTCATTTAATAGTTCAATTGCTATAAGCTTTCTGATACATAGTAACCTAATTCCTTCGACCATGAGATCATGCTAATCACCATCACCGGAAGGATGCTTTGATGACGTCAAACACCACACCGTAACTGGGTGGCTATAAAGATGGCATTGAGTGTTTGGAAAGTATGGGTTGAGGCACATGGATCAAGAGTGGGATTTGTCCATCCATATGACGGATAGATATACTCTGGGTCCTCTCGGTGGAATGTCATCCAATTAGCTTGCAAGCATGTGACTGGCTCACAAGGGATCACATACCGCGGGAAAGAGAAAAGAGTACTTATCGGTAACGAGGTTGAACTAGGTATGCAGAGATACCGACGATCAAAACCTCGGATAAGTAAACTATCGTGAGACAAAGGGAAATTGGTATCGTATGTAAGTGGTTCATTCGATCGCAAAGTGATCGTTGAAATATGTGGGAGCCATATGAATTTCCAGATTCCTGTATTGGTTATTGATCAGAGAAGTGTCTCGGTCATGTCCACATAATTCACGAACCGTAGGGAGACACACTTAAGGGTTCGATGTTGTTTAGTAGATATGGAATGTTTGTAGGGATACCGAATGTTGTTCGGAGTCTCGGATGGGATCCGGGACATCACGAGGAGATCCGGAATGGTCCGGAGAATAAGATTCATATAAGGAAAGTACTATTTCGGAGTTCGGGAAAGTTTCCGATGATTTCATCGGAGAGGTTCTAGAAGGTTCACCGGTCCGAAAGGAGAATGGTTCATGAATGTGTCATGGGCAAGTGGAATGATTGGATCATATCCAAGGTCACTTGGTGTTGGCATATGCAAGAGAGAAATAAAGCTCTAAATTGAAAGTCAAACGGGAAGTTTGAAAAGTCAAACTGAAACAATGGTTTCCTAGTGGGAGAAGAAACAAGTCCTTCTCTCAATCCAACTTGGGTTTGGGTTTGGGTTTGGATTCAAACCCACCCCTCCCAAGGCTGCCCCTCCCTCTCATAAATAGAGGGGGAGGGCTGCCACAAACAACACAAGTTTCAAGCCCTCTCCACGAGCCGCCGCCGCCGACCTGCGCCTCCGTCGCCACCCAGCGCTGCCGCCGCCGCCTCGCCGCGCCGCCGATCCATCGCCGCCGCCCTAGCCACCGCCGACACCTCCTCCTCCTCCCGGATCTCTAAACCCTAGTTTTCCGGGAAACCCTAATCCACCATAACTCGCATCCGGCTTAGGCAAAGCCCTGCGGGATCTTCCCTCTACTTCCGACACCATGTCGTCGTGCTGCCGGAATCGCGAGGGAGAACTACAACCTCCGCTGCTTGCTGGAACAAGGGAGAGGAAGGTCTTCATCGAGTACCGAACGTGTGACCGACTGCGGAAGCGCTGCCGAAACGCAACGCCGGAAGGATCGTCTACACGATCTAGAGATCGGCAAGTGTACGACTACATCACCCACGAGAATCTGCTCTCGTTAACCGCTTTGGAATCTTCGAGGGTGAGTTCTTCTATCGACTCGTTGCTACAATCTAGTAGATAGATCTTGGCTTGTTTGTGTGCATGCGACAGAAATTTTTTGTTTTCCATGCTATGAACCCTACAGTGGTATCAGAGCCGTGTCTATATATAGATCTGTTGCACGAGTAGAACACAATGGTTTTTGTGGGCGGTGGTGCTTTTATTATCAATTGCTTTTTGTGTACTTTGCATCTTGCGGTATGATGGGATGAAGCGGCCCGGGCTAACCTTACATGACATCGTTCATGAGACTTGCTCCACGCTCAACATGCAACTTATATTGCATAAGTGGCTTTGCGGGTGCCTGTCTCTCCCATCATAGTATAGATCCAATTTACAACGGGCACTTGATAGTTCAAGCGTCAATGTTGTGGTTCTTGTTCGTAAGAGGCGTCTAACTTTGTTTTACAGGGGTGTGCTGTGATGTGATATGGCCATGATTGTGATTATATTTGATGTATGCAATGTCCCTTATTGTAAGTTGGCAACCGGTAGGAGCCATATGGTTGTCTTTAAATTCCGTTAAGACCCGCGTGTCTATTCAAAGTAGTTGTAATAGTTGAAGCTGGTGGACGACAACCATGATACGGCGCCATTGACCTTGACGCCATATCGGTGATGATGGAGATCATGTTCGTGCTTGAAGATGGAGATCGGAAGCACAAGAAGAAAGGCCATATCATATCACATATTATGAATTGCATGTGATGTTAATCCTTTTATGCATCTTGTATTGCTTAGTTTGCGATGGTAGCATTATAAGATGATCCCTCAAGCACACAAATTTCAAGTTTTAAAGTGTCCATCCTTAGTAAGCACCGTTGCTAAAGCTTGTTGTTTCGAAGAACCACGTGATGATCGGGTGTGTTAGATTCTGCAAGTGTATACAACGTGAGCAAGCCAAATTTGCTCATGCAGAAGCTAAGGTTTGATCTTGACGAGCCTAGCATGTATAGACATGGTCTCTGAACACAGATCACCGAAAGGTAAAGCATGAGTCATATAGTAGATATGATGAACATGTTGATTGTTCGCCATTGAAGCTACATCAACTCTCGTGATGATCGGTTTTGATGTGGTGGATTTGGTTCGTGTGATCACTAAAACAATTTGAGGGATATTGTTTTGAGTAGGAGTTCACCTAGATTAATTTAACTATTAATTAGAACTCAATTTGTCATAAACTTAGTCTAAACTTTGTCATAAATTTGTCACCATCAATTTTAATGCGTTCCTAGAGAAAGAAAAATTGAAAAACAATGGAAGCAACTTCGCGGATTGATTCCGCAATTTGAGGATTGTCCTCAATGCTGGTAATTTGACCTATGTGCTGGATGCACCGCTGGGTGACCCGCCTGCAGCTACTGCTACCGATGAAGTAAAGAATGTTTACCTCACTCGGAAGAATCAGTACTCCACAGTTCAGTGTGCTATCTTGTATGGTTTGGAATCGGAGCTTCAGAAAAGGTTTGAGAACCATGACCCACATGATATTGTCCGTGAACTCAAAATGATATTTGAGGCTCACGCGGTAGTTAAGAGTTATGAGGCTTCTGAAAAGTTCTTTAACTACAAGATGGAAGAGGGCAGCTCCGTCAGTGAGCATGTGCTTAAGATGTCTGGGCACACAAACAAGCTCCAAAGTTTGGGTATAGTGATTCCTAATTATTTGGGGATTCACCGTGTCCTCCAATCACTACCACCAAGTTACAAGAACTTTGTGATGAACTACAATAGGCAAAACATGGACAAGACGTTGCCAGAACTCTTCTCCATGTTGAAATCTGCAGAAGTGGAGATCAAGAAAGAGCACCAAGTGTTGTTGGTCAAATAAGACCACAAAATTCAAGAAGCAAGGCAAGTCTAAGAAAAAGGGAAACTTCAAGAAGGGCGGTAAGAAAGTTACCGCGCCGGCGGAGAAGACCAAGGCTGGGCCTAAGACTGATACTGAGTGCTTTTACTGCAAGGGAGAAGGTCACTGGAAGAGGAATTGCCCAAGTAGTTGGCGGATTTGAAGAACGGCAACATGAAGAAGAAAGGTATACCCGATATACATGTTATTGATGTGTATCTCACTAGTACTCGTAGTAGTGCCTGGGTATTTGATACTGGTTCGGTTGCTCATATTTGTAACTCGAAACAGGTACTGCAGAATAAACGGAAGCTAGCGAAGAACGAGGTGACGATGCGCGTTGGAAATGGATCAAAGGTTGATGTGATCGTGGTCAGCATACTACCTCTTCATCTACCATTGGGATTAGTTTTATACTTAAATAATTGTTATTTGGTGCCTGCGTTGAGCATGAACATTATATCTGGATCATGTTTATTGCGAGACGGTTACTTGTTTAAGTCCGAGAATAATGGTTGTTCGATTTATATGAGTAATATGTTTTATGCACATGCACCTTTGATAGACGGTCTATTCTTATTGAATCTCGATTGTAGTAATACACACATTAATAACATTGAAGCTAAACATTTGAAATTAAGCGATAACTCGACCTATATGTGGCACTGTCGTCTTGGTCACATTGGAGTGAAGCGTATGAAGAAACTCCATTCCGATGGACTTCTTGAATCACTTGATTTCGAATCACTTGAAAGATGCGAAGCATGTCTGATTGGTAAAATGACTAAGACTCCATTTTCTGGTATGATGGAGCGAGCTACAGACTTATTGGAAATCATACATACCGATGTGTGTGGCCCAATGAGTGTAGCATCGCACAGTGGTTATCGTTATGTTCTTACCTTCACGGATGACTTGAGTAGATATGGGTATATCTATTTCATGAAACATAAGTCCGAAACTTTCGAGAAGTTTAAGGAATTTCAGAGTGAGGTAGAGAATCAGCGTAACAAGAAGATTAAATTTCTACGATCTGATCGTGGAGGTGAATATCTAAGTTACGAGTTTGGCGAGCATTTAAAGAAATGCGGAATACTTTCACAATTGACACCGCCGGGAACACCACAGCGTAATGGTGTGTCCGAATGTCGTAATCGAACTCTCTTAGATATGGTTCGTTCTATGATGTCACTTACAGATTTACCGCTATCATTTTGGGGTTATGCATTAGAAACAGCCGCATTCACTTTAAATAGGGCACCATCTAAATCCATTGAAACGACACCGTATGAATTATGGTTTGGGAAGAAACCTAAATTGTCATTCCTTAAAGTTTGGGGTTGCGAAGCCTATGTAAAGAAGTTACAGCTGGACAAGCTTGAACCCAAAGCGGAAAAATGCGTCTTCATAGGATACCCTAAGGAAACTATTGGGTATACCTTCTATCATAGATTCGAGGGCAAAATCTTCGTTTCCAAGAATGGATCCTTTCTAGAGAAGGAATTTCTCTCGAAAGAAGTGACTGGAAGGAAAGTAGAACTCGATGAGGTTATTGAACCTTCTCTCGAACTTGAGAGTAGCACAACACCGAAAGTAGTTCTTGTGGCGCCTACACCAATAAGATAGGAAACTAATGATGTTGATCATGAAACTTCGGTTGAAGTTGCTATGGAACCTCGCAGGTCAACGAGAACTCGTACCACTCCTAATTGGTATGATCCCGTTATGAGTGTCATGTTGGTGGACAACACCGATGACCCTGCGACATATGAGGAAGCGATGATGAGCCCAGATTCCAATAAATGGCAAGAATCCATGAAATCCGAGATTGGATCCATGTACGAAAATCAAGTATGGACTTTGGTGGACTTACCGGATGGCCGGAAGGCTGTCTAGAACAAATGGATCTTCAAGAAGAAAACAAATGCTGATGGTAATGTTACTGTCTATAAAGCTCGACTAGTCGCAAAAGAGTTTCGACAAATTCAAGGAGTTGACTACGATGAGACTTTATCACCAGTAGCGAAGCTAAAGTCTGTGAGGATTATGTTAGCAATCGCTGCATATTATGATTATGAGATATGGCAGATGGATGTCAAAACGGCGTTTCTCAATGGAGACATTGATGAAGAGTTGTATATGATGCAACCCAAAGGTTTTGTCCATCCTAAAGATGCTAACAAGGTGTGCAAACTTCAACGGTCCATATATAGATTGAAGCAAGCATCCCGAAGTTGGAATCAACGTTTTGATAAGGTAATCAAAAGTTTTGGTTTTATACAAACTTATGGAGAAGCTTGTATTTACAAGAAAGTGAGTGGGAGCTCTGTAGCATTCTTAATACTATATGTAGATGACATATTGTTGATTGGGAATGATGTAGACCTTCTTAGTAGTGTCAAGGATTATTTGAATAATAGTTTTTCAATAAAAGATCTTGGCGAAGCAGCTTACATATTAGGCATAAAGATTTATAGAGATAGATCAAGACGCCTAATATCATTGTCACAAAGTACATATTTGGACAAAGTTCTAAAGAGGTTTGGAATGGAAGATAGCAAGAAAGGGTTCTTGCCCATGTTGCCCAATACGACCTTGAGTAAAACTCAAAGTCCTGCAATGGCAGAAGATAGAGAAAGGATGAGTAAAACTCCCTATGCCTCAGCCATAGGATCTCTTATGTATGCCATGCTATGTACTAGACTCGACATTGCATATGCTGTTAGTTTGACTAGCAGATATCAAAGTGATCCAGGAGTGGATCATTGGACAGCGGTCAAAAACATCCTTAAGTACTTGAGAAGAACTAAGGATATGGTTCTTTCTTATGGAGGTGATGAACAGCTCGTTGTTAATGGTTACACCGATGCTAGTTGGAACACCGATCCGGATGATTCTAAATCTCAATCTAGGTACGTATTTACTTTGAATGGTTCAGCAGTTAGCTGGAGGAGTGCAAAGCAAAGCGTTGTAGCGAGATCTTCAACTGAATCGGAATACATAGCTTCTTCGGAAGCTTCACATAAGCGATATGGATGAAGGAGTTCATTACAGAGCTTGGTGTGGTTCCAAGTGCGTTGGACCCAATGTCTATCTATTGTGATAACATGGGCGCCATAGCCAATGTGCAAGAACCAAGGTCACACAAGAAGCTGAAGCACATCAAACTACGTTTTCACGCTATTAGAGAGCATGTCCAAGATGGTGACATAAAGATTTGCAAAGTACACACATATCTGAATGTGGCGGATCCGTTGACTAAACCTCTCCCGAGGGCAAAACATGACCAGCACCAAACCGTCATGGGTGTTCTGTATATTACCATGTAATCTAGATTAGTTGACTCTAGTGCAAGTGGGAGACTGTTGGAGATATGCCCTAGAGGCAATAATAAATGTAGTTATTATTATATCTTTGTGTTTATGATAAATGTTTACATTCATGCTATAACAGTATTAACCGGAAACATTAATACTTGTGTGATTTGTAAACTAAAATAGAGTCTCTAGTAAAGCCTCTTTATAATACTAGCTTGTTGGTTAATAGATGATCATGGTTTCCCAATCATGAACATTGAGATGTTGTTAACAACAAGATCATATCATTAGGAGAATGGTATGATGGACATAATCCTATAGATAAGCGTAGCATAAAGATCAAGTCATTTTAATAGTTCAATTGCTATAAGCTTTCTGATACATAGTAACCTAATTCCTTCGACCATGAGATCATGCTAATCACCATCACCGGAAGGATGCTTTGATGACGTCAAACACCACACCGTAATTGGGTGGCTATTATTATGGCATTAGGTGTTCGAAAAGTATGGGTTGAGGCACATGGATCAAGAGTGGTATTTGTCCATCCATATGACAGATAGATATACTCTAGGCCCTCTCGGTGGAATTTCATCCAATTAGCTTGCAAGCATGTGACTGTCTCACAAGGGATCACATACCACGGGAACGAGAAAAGAGTACTTATCGGTAACAAGGTTGAACTAGGTATGCAGAGATACCGACGATCAAAACCTCGGATAAGTAAACTATCGTGAGACAAAGGGAAATTGGTATCGTATGTAAGTGGTTCATTCGATCGCAAAGTAATCGTTGAAATATGTCGGAGCCATATGAATTTCCAGATTCCTCTATTGGTTATTGATCAGAGAAGTGTCTCGGTCATGTCCGCATAATTCACGAACCGTAGGGAGACACACTTAAGGATTCGATGTTATTTAGTAGATATGGAATGTTTGTAGGGATACCGAATGTTGTTCGGAGTCTCGGATGGGATCCGGGATATCACGAGGAGATCCGGAATGGTTCGGATAATAAGATTCATATAAGGAAAGTCCTATTTCGGAGTTCGGGAAAGTTTCCGATGATTTCATCGGAGAGGTTCTAGAAGGGTCTAGAAGGTTCACCGGTCCGAAAGGAGAATGGTCTATGAATGTGTCATGGGCAAGTGGAATGAGTGGATCATATCCAAGGTCACTTGGTGTTGGCATATGCAAGAGAGAAATAAATCTCTAAATTAAAAGTCAAACTGGAACAATGGTTTCCTAGTGGGAGAAGAAACAAGTCCTTCTCTCAATCCAACTTGGGTTTGGGTTTGGATTCAAACCCACCCCTCCCAAGGCTGCCCCTCCCTCTCATAAATAGAGGGGGAGGGCTGCCCCAAACAACACAAGTTCCAAGCCCTCTCCACGAGCCGCCGCCGCCCAGCGCCGCCGCCGCCTTGCGCCGCCGCCGGTCCATCGCCGCCGCCCTAGCCTCCGCCGACACCTCCTACTCCTCCTCCCGGATCTCTAAACCCTAGTTTTCCGGGAAACCCTAATCCACCATAACTCGCATCCGGCTTAGGCGAAGCCCTGCGGGATCTTCCCTCTACTTCCGACACCACGCCGTCGTGCTGCCGGAATCGCGAGGGAGAACTACAACCTCCGCTGCCTGCTGGAACAAGGGAGAGGAAGGTCTTCATCGAGTACCGAACGTGTGACCGACTGCGGAAGCGCTGCCGGAACGCAGCGCCGGAAGGATCGTCTACGCGATCTTGAGATCGGCAAGTGTACGACTACATCACCCACGAGAATCTGCTCTCGTTAACCGCTTTGGAATCTTCGAGGGTGAGTTCTTATATCGACTCGTTGCTACAATCTAGTAGATAGATCTTGGCTTGTTTGTGTGCATGCGGTAGAATTTTTTTGTTTTCCATGCTACGAACCCTACACTACTAGGGAGAAGAGAGAACACGTGCCAAAGTAGCTAGTGAGTGTGTGAGTTTAATGGCTAAGTAACTCTCCAGTAATGAAGGATTTGCTAAATCAAATCTATGGTTTAATAATGGACCGTGTTTACTTACCATACCATAAAATAAGTCAATTCCTGTCGAATTCCTATAGGAATTCACTAAGACAGAAATCAAGTATTGGGTCGAACTCTACTTTGGTGTCAAGGCTTCAATTCTCGACTAAAAGGGACACCAAAGGCCTCTGTGGGGCTATAGAGGAGAGTTTTGACTACGGGGAATGGAAGTGATTGACACAAGGGCTCCTCTTAGTGTTTGGGTATGTGGAGCTACTTTCGGATAAATTTTCAACATTCTTGGGGAGTCAGTTGACAATTTGGATCATGTAGATAGTAGTGCGACGTTTTTCATAGTCCCAACCTTTCTAGTTCCGGCTAACCAAGGGCACGAAAGAAAACACTTTCGATCAAGACCTCAAAAATATACTTACAATAAAAAATCCAAATCCAAATGGACTTCCTCCGCAACCTTAATATATTGATTTTTCGAGACACTCTCTATTACTGCCTAAGGTGTTGGACGTGTTGTAGGAGTAACTCATTACCTTCGGGTGAAATTACCACAACATAGGCATTCTTCTCAGCGAGAGTTATTATATAGAGGCCTAAGAGCCTGAAGACAGAAAAAATATGCCAAAACAATGGCGAGAAATATTAAGGAGGAGAAAAATTGGGAGGGAGAATCTTTGTCGAGTGCAATTGCACGACAAAGATGGAATACTTCTTTGCCGTGTGCAATTGTACTCAGTAAAGAGACAGGCCCCATTTGGCCACCGCTTTCGGTAAGGATGAAATATTTGGGCGTGTGCAATACACGACAACGTTTTGGCGGGACATTTTCCCTTTCTAGTGCTCGTTGGCAAGAAAATTCTTTTTCGAGTGTTCGTTAGAGAAAACTTGGTAAAGTTTCATTCCGGCACGTCGTCGTTAGATGCATGAGAGGATCCCGTGTCTTCACTTTTTTGTCAAGTGGTTTTCGTGTGTATTTCGGTTCTTTGCCGTGTGCATTTTAGTTTTTTTAGTATATTTATTTGGCGTGTGCAATTTCAGGTTTTGACGAATATGTCATCTTTGCTAGCGTGTTACTAATCTTTGCCAGGTGCAATACACGGTAAAAGTTTGCCGTGTTCCCAAAAAATACACTCGTCAAAGAGCTAAACTGATATGGGCACGACAGAGGAGGTGTGCATCCCGCGCGTTGGATTTCATAAATATTAACCAAAATGTATGTTGGTAGGGTGCGTCTAGCGGGCGCCCGCGCTGGATCGACATCCTAAGCGCTTCAGATTTTTCCCCCGATGACAAAAAAGGAAGTATGTCACAGCCTAGGCGCTCGATAGGCACGTGTAGCCCACCCTCATCCCGACAGACTCGTTGTCTCCAACAGAAGCACCCCGTGAGTCGATCACGACCACCCACCCGCGCCACCAAGAACCCCGACCCTCGCAGCCACCAGACCACAATGCTCCGTCGCCAGGGGCCCAACCTCCAACGGGCCACCGCGCTGATGCCATGAGTGCACCCAGTCATGGTGAGGAGGGTATGATGTGAGAAATTGGTAGAGGGGAGCTAGCCAGTTCTATGCATGCCCTTATCTTATAGAGGAGAGCACGGCGGCGGCCGGAATCAGAACAGCAGCGCGACGACAACAAAGATGCATCTCCTTGTATGTGGGGAATACGACGACCACAAGTTTCGGGAAGAACGACCTAGCAGGATGTATATGGGCCTCGGGTTAGGCTGCAATTCAATAGAAGGGAGAGACTTGGAAATTAGGACTCTCTAGATTCAGCCCAACGTGCTTTGTTTTGTATAGAGTAATCTTTTTATCAGATTGTTGCCTAATGGTATATAATAATTGCTCAAATTCTTTCAAATTTGCTATATTATATCTAAATTTGTTGTTAATTTGTGTATTTTAATAATAGTTGCTCGGTTGTGTTAGTTCTTTATTTGTATATATGATGTTGTTCCCTCAACAACTATGTTGTTTTTTATTCGGAAAATCTTGTATCGGTCTCTGAAGTTGCTTCACCGGGCTCCGAAGTTGCCTCGTCGGGCTCTAAAAGTTGCCTTGTCGGGCTTCAAAGTTGCCTCGTCGGGTTTCGAAGTTGTCTCGGCGGGCTCGAAAGTTGCCTCGTCGGGTTCCGAAGTTGCCTCGCCGGGCTCTGACGTTGCCTCGTTGGGCTCTCAAGTTGCCTCACCGGGCTCCAAAGTTGCCCCCACAAGTCTAATTCAGAGCCCGGCGAGGCAACTTCGGAGCTCGACAAGACAACTTCAGAGCCGACAAGGCAACTTGTGCCTAACTAAGCAATTTTGGTGCTCGACGAGACAACTTTTGAACATGACAAGGCAAATTGTGCCTGACTGAGCAACTTTGATACCTGACGAGGCAACTTAGGAACCCGACGATACAACTTCGTATCCCAACTAGGAAACTTGTGCCCTGCGAGGCAACTCTAGAACCCGGCAAGGCAACTCCGGAGTCCGACTAGGCAACTTCGAAACCCGACTAGGCAATTTTGGTGCCCGACGAGGCAACTTATGTGCCCGACGAGGCAACTTCAGAACCCGACAAGGCAACTTCTGCCCGACTAGGCAAGTTTGTGCCCGGCTGAGCAAGTCTGTGCCCGACGAGGCAACTTCGGAACCCGACGAGGCAACATCGGATCCCGACTAGGCAACTTCAGAGCCTAACAAGGCAACTTGTGCCCGACTGGACAACTTTGGTGCCCGACGAGGAACTTTGGAGCCCGACAAGGTAAGTTGTGCCCGACTGAGCAACTTTGGAGACCGCCGATGCAACTTCGGAGCCCGACAAGGCTCTGAAGTTGCCTCATCGGACATAGAAACTTTGGAGGCCGACGAGACAACTTAGGCAAGCCATTAGGATGGCGAGGCAACTTTGGAGCCCGACGAGGCAACTTTGGAGCCCAAAAAAGTTGCCACCCTGAGCTCCTAAGTTGCCTCGTCAAGCACAGAAGTTGCCTCGATGGGGAAAAGTTGCCTCGTCAGGCTCCGAAGTTGCCTCGCTGGGCTCTAAAGTTGCCTCGCCGGGCTCCAAAGTTTTCTTGTAAGGCACAAAAGTTGCCTCGTCGGGCTCTGAAGTTTCCTCGACGGGAATTGAAGTTACCTCGTTGGCACCAAAGTTGCCTCGTCAGGCTTTGAAGTTGCCTCATCAGGCTCTAAAGTTGCCTCGTCAGGCACAGGAGTTGACCCGTCAGGCTTCGAAGTTGCCTCGCCGAGCTCCGAAATTGCCTCGTCGGGCTCTTAAGTTGCCTCGCCGGGCATAGAAGTTTCCCCATCGGACACCGAAGTTGCCTCATCGGGCACCGAAGTTGCTCTGCCAAGCACCAAAATGGTGTCATCGGGCACTGATGTTGCCTCATTGGTCATCGCAGTTGTTTTGTCGGATACCAAAGTGGCTTCGGTGGGCAGGGAAGTTGCTTTGTATAGCACAAAAGTTGCCTCGTCGGGCCGTGAAGTTGCCTCGTCGGGCTCTGAAGTTGCCTCGACGGGAATCAAAGTTAACTCGCCGGCACCAAAGTTGCCTCATCTGGCTCCGAAGTTGCCTCGCCGGGATCCGAAGTTGCCTCGCCGAGCTTCAAAGTTTCCTTGTTAGGCACAAAAGTCTCCTTGTCAGACACAGAAGTTGCCTCACCGGGAACCGAAGTTGCCTCACAGGGATTCAAAGTTGCCTCGTTGGGAAAAAGTTGCCTCATCAGGCACAGAAGTTACCCCGTCGGGCAATAGTTTCCTCGCTGGGCTCCGAAGTTGCCTCGTTAGGCACAAATGTTGCCTCGCCAGGCAAAAGTTGTCTCGTCATGCATAGAAGGTGCCCCGTCGGGCTCCAAAGTTGCCTCGCCGGTCACCGTAGTTGTCATGTCGGATAAAAATTGCCTTGTTAGGCATAGAAGTTTTCCCGTCGGACACCAAAGTTGCCTCGTCGGGCACAAGTTGCCTCGATTTCCTCTGAAGTTGGGTAGAAGTTGTCTCGTCGGCCTCATGGGGCATCGAAGTTGCTTCGCCGGGCAAAAGTTGCCTTGTCGGCTTTGAAGTTGCCTTGCCAGACAAAAGTTGTCTCGCCTCGCTCTGAAGTTGCCTTGTTAGGCACAAAAATGCCTCGTCGAGCTCTGAAGTTGCCTCGCCGAGCTCCAAAGTTGTCTCGCCGGGCTCCGAAGTTGTCTCGTCGGCTCTAAAGTTGCCTCACCTCGTTCCGAAGTTGCCTCGTTAGGCACAAAAGTTGCCTCGTCGGGCTCTAAAATTGTCTCGCTGGACACAAAAGTTGTCTCGCCAGGCACAAACTTCAAACTATTTAAAATCGGCAGCTTTTATTTTGAAAACAGAGAAAACAAAAAGAAAAAAAGATTTAACACACCATATCTGTTGGGGTTGCTTCTGGCCCTAATACCCGTTCTATCCTCTCCTATTTACCAGACGTGCAACAGTAGCAGCCCATCTTGGCCTAACCGTCGCCCAGGAGCAATCTTTAGCCCATGCCACGTACTCCCTTCGTCTTGTCTTCCCAGCGACCTCGCTGGCGTTGCGGCCTCATCCATCCAGCAGGGAAAGGAGAGAGAGAAAGAGATGGCGGCAGGGGACGTCTCGAATTGCAGCCGGAGATGGGAGGCGGCGCACGGAGGAACCGGCGCCGGCGCAGACGCGTGGTCATGGGAGCACGAGACAGAGGAGCTTCTACGAGAGCTTCACGAGCTTAGTGAACAGAGGGCGCGCAGTTCAGCATTGAGGGGAACCGGGCGCGGAGGACGACATGAGGACAGGGATGCGGCCCGCGATGGGAGCACCATGGGGACGGCGTGATCTACTCGGCATAGCTGGAGGGAGGTAGCGGTCAACGGTGTCTGTTTTTTTGGACACACGTCTCGTAGAGATCGAGTATGACTGTACTACTCAACTCTCAAAATCTCTGATATACCTTTTGTCCTTTTCATTACAAAATTTCTGTCTGAACCTGTATGTACTGAACAATACCATGTTGACTGACAAAAATAATTGTAGGCATATAAACTCTACTATACAACTATTTTGGTTGATTTACGAGCTGTATGGAAGCACTGTCTTGTTTACTTATTAATTTTATCATTTTGTTAGTAAATATTGCTGTCCGTAATGTCATTCTGGAACCCACCCAAGCATCAAGTAGTGGTAGTGCTTTGTTGTTGTTTCACTTCACCCCCTCTCCGGCGGCAGAGCAAGCAGTACACGGCGCCGGCGACGAAGAAGCTGACGAACCAGGCATTGTCGTAGGCCACGACGAGCGACTTGGACACGCTTGGGAGGACCCCTACCTTGTGCAGGAACCCCGGCACGACGGCGGCAAATCCGGCCGCCATCGCCACCATCGCTGCGGCGTTGAACCCGCCCTGGAAGTAGTAGGGGCTGCCGGTTTCCTCCGAGTAGAGCGCGTCGACGTCCAGCGCGGTGCGCCTGACGAGGTAGTGGTCGGCGAGGACGACGCCTCCGATGGGCCCCATGAGCGCCGCGTTGCCGAGCAGCCACGTGAAGATGAAGCTCTCGCTGGAGCTGAGCAGCCGCCACGGCTGGAAGGCGATGCCGAGCATGGCCGTGACGAGCGCGCCCGTGGCGAACGTGAAGGTCCGCGGTGCGAGCGCGACGAGCGTGTTGGCCGGCGCGACGACGTTGGCGGCGATGTTGGTGGTGATGATGGCGAGACTGATGCCGAAGATGGCGAGGACCTTTGTCGCTGGCCCGCCGATCAGACCGAGGAGCTCGATCGGGTCAGAGATGACGCGGCCGAAGATGGCCTCGGTGGATGAGGTGATGGCTAGGCCGGCGAAGGTGAACAAGCCCATGAACAGCGGCAGGCCGACCTGGCCGAGCACCTGGTCCGCCTGGCTCCGAGCGTAGCGCGCGAAGTCCGGGATGCTGATGGCCACCGTGGACCAGAAGCTGATGTTCGCGGTGAGCGCCGGGAAGAAGATCTTCCAGAAGTCGTCGCCGACCAGCCGCGGCGGCAGCGAAAGGATGGTCCCGAAGCCACCGGCGGAGACGTAGGCCCAGGCCAGCAGCAGCAAGGTGAGCGCGACGAGCACCGGCGCGGCGTACTTCTCGAGTTCGCGGATGCCGTCCATGCCGCGCATGATGACGGCCAGTTGCGCCGTGGTGAAGGCCAGGAGGCAGGCGATCTCGAGCACCGTGGCGCCGAGCCCGGGCACGGGCGCCAGAAGCGGCGCGTACGTCTTGAGGCGCGCGGGCAGGAGGAGGAAGATGGCGCGGCCGCCGATCCAGGACTCGATCCCGAACCATCCGCAGCCGATGAGCGCGCGGACGACGGCCGGGACGTGCGCGCCTCGGACGCCGAACGCGGCCCGCGCGAGCACCGGGAAGGGCAGGCCGTGCTTGACCGCCGGCGCGGCCGTGAGCACGAGCGTGGCGAGCACCACGAGGTTGGCGAAGGCGACGGTGGCGACGCCCTGGACAGCTGACATGCCGAGGTCCACGAGGCTGCCGGCGAGGTAGTACGCTGGCACGCCGACAACGAGACCCACCCAGAGGCTGGCCAGGTCGAAGGCCGCCATGGTGCGTTCCGACTTTGGCGTGGGCGCGAGGTCGTGCGATCCGCCCGATCCGTGCCTGGGGCACACGGGCATGATCCTCCTGGTCGTCCCGCCTCGAGGGAGAAGCAGAGGCGTCGCGAGACCCGCCGGTGGCCTGCGGGGAAGAAGTGGCAGCCGCGACACGAGGAGGTGGTGCAGATGATGGTTATCGGGACGATGTCGTGTGGTGATCATCAGAGATCTCGACATGGCCATGGACGAGACGGCCATGGTCAGTCGTGGCCGTCTCGCTGACGCGGTAGAAGTACTCGGAAGCAAAGCAGAGGAGCGAACGAGAGGAGGTAGTGGCGCGAAAATGCTGTTGGACTCGGAAGGTTTGCAAGCGCGAGGAGGTGATAAGGGGAGGGGCACGTGTTACGTGTAGGGGGGCCTGCATCCGAGGAGTCGAAACCTCGTTGGTCGCACTGTATGTTACAGTGCAGCCGGGGCCACGTCCTTGGGCAAAAGATCAAATTCGTTTTTTTCAAAGGCAGACGACGAAAGGATTACTCTATGGCTTCGTCGTTTATGGGAACGTCTACGTCTCGGCGATTAAAGAATAACTATTTTTCAGTCGGCTAACGTGGCTGGCTTAATCGAATAAAGTTATGCATGTTTTACAAATAAAAAATTGCAACCAGATGGCTTAATCGAATCTTGGAACCAAAATCCAACGGTGAACAAGATGACTGAGAAATATTTCTCAGGCGCCTGAGAAATAGCAAAACCATTCATAAAAACAAGTACTCCCTCCGATCCGTATCAATTGACGTAGATAATTTGAATAGACCTATATAATAAACAGTGTCTAAATCTAGAAAAAATCCAAATCAACTAATATGGGTCGGAGGAAGTACAAATATGCAGAAAAAAAGCCGGTCATACAAAAGGAGATATTACTCTACCATTTGAGAAAGGGGATATCTAGAATGCCCCATACATATAAGTAAGTGAAGAAAAAAAATACTTTCTCCATTTTAAAATATAGAAGTTGACTAAAACTAATACGGAATTCTATGTTCAGGACGGTCTGAAATTGGTCAATCTCGGCGGACTCATGTGAACCGCACGATCGGAGTTGTGCGATCGGGATCCCTTCCACCACAGTACGCGTTCGTAAGTCTCCACCTCCATCGCCCCCATTCATTCGCTCGCAACCTCCCTCCTTCCTCCCTCCGTGCGCCGCCCAAGAGATCTCCTGGCGTACCGCCCCCGACCTCTCTCCTTCCTCGAGCGCCGCGACCTGGCCTTGACAGCACCGTGCTTGGTGTCCCACCTCCACCGCGCCGCCCCACCGGTGCTAGGATGTCTCGCGGGTCTCCACACGCTGCCCAGGAGATCTCCTAGCGCGCCGCGAACTGGCCTCGACATCGCCGCCCCCGGCATCCCACCTCCACCGCGTGCCCCACCAGTGTCAGGCCGTATCTCCGGTGCCAACACAGTGGTGGTTTGGCTGACGTCTTCAAGGTACCGGCTCGACGATGTTGTGTCCTCAGATGACCTCCACTGGCGCAGGCTCTACGACACAATCTCTCTGACCTCCAACGAAGCAGCACAAGCGGCGGGCGGGGAGGAATCTAGGGTCCTCGTCCTCTACGCCGCGCTTCCTCTAGGCAGGGTGGGCGGCCGTACTCGTATTCTGGAGGTCGACAGGCGCTCGAGCAGCAGTGCCAGGTTAGCAATGGCGCGTCCCCTTCCTCTCACTCTTGTCGTGCATTGTTTGATCAGCAGCGTCTTACGCTGCTTTCTGGGAAGATGTTCGGTAGCATATAGAAAGAAATACATGGATCTAGGATGCTAACTGAGTCACAACCTTCTATCGGGAATTGCCTTGTGTATGTGTATTGCTTTAGTAAATCGCTGATGAGTGGATCGAAGTTTCTGTATGTAACCTAAAATGCAATTTCAAAACGATGGTGTTGTGTGCTAATATGAGAATTTAGGGGTTCAACACCGCAAGCAAATCAGAGTTTTCTCCATGAAAGATTGTGTCTTTTATCCGTACTTCTGTTTTTTAACTGGAATGATATTAGTGTGTTTCCTAAAGAAAGTGTGATAGTGTTAACAACTTATTACTCCGTAGTGATCATACTTGTCTATTTCTAGTTAAATCAAATATCAATAATGTTGAGTGATTGATTTTTTGCCATTGACAGTACTAGCTTCTGTACTTTTTGAATCGAGAAGCCGTGCATATGGAAGTGAGGCAAAGAAAATGTATGCAGTTGCATACACTTTATATTTTTAGAAGGTTGCATGACCGACATTGCTGTGGTTTCTTCATCACCATCAGAAGCTTGCTTCTCTCTTAGTTCCTTCGGCACCATCAGAATCTTCTTCGCATTATCTTTCCTGGCGACTATTGTTCTTAGTTTCAGAAGGCTGCATCTTGTGCCGTTGTTGTAGCTTTATCTTCATTAGCCGCTCCACCAGACTATCTTTTCTTAAAAACATAATTGTCTTCATCAGTGGGAACGTCATTGATGTTATCTGAACCAGACGGAGATTGACTTGCACAAGCACCATTTTCAATGTTGGATGCTTGAGTATTGGACTCTCGGAAGACGGAGGTTGACTTGGAATCCTTGAAAGCTGATGTTTTTAGAGAACCACCATTGGTGGTGCCAAGTTGCGTCTCTAATTGTGTTCTCATAGAAACTGCTACGGAAATTACATGGTCAGAAACCAGATTCGACATGGTCAGAAACCAGATTCGCCACACATTGGCTGGGCATCGTGTAAATCATCAACAACTTGTATCGGCTAATAGCCAACCATGCATGTGCTAAATGAATACAAGGTGTTGAGAACGGATAAATGCAATATTCATTTTCTCTAGGTAAGATGATTTTACATAACAAAACCGACATAATCTTGGACGTTGACACCTTCCTACATATAAATCGTATGATGTGCATCTCTGCTCACATAGCCAACTCATACATATTGTCATTGCTTGTTAACAATGAAGAGATATGGTATGCTATTGACTAGTGTATTTGACATTTATTACTTGACCATTCTAAAAGAGTTATGTTGTTTCAGTTCTCATAAATAATAAATTTCATTAAAAATACACATGTTGCTTCATAATAATATTGGTTGTTTATTTGTGTAATTCGCATGTCTGGCCTTTGTACAGTTCAAAAGATTGCGCCATAGTTGCTTTTATGTGGGAGAATGGGGATTGATGTTGGAGTTGCTTATATACAGAAGAACAAGGACCATCTAGTGATGTTGTATGCGGAAGAACAAGGACCATCTAGCGATGTCGTATGCGGAAGAACAAGGACCATCTAGTCGTGTCATTTCCATGTGTGAGGTGGCCAGTAGCACGAAGGGGATGAGGCCTAGTGGGGTTGAGCGTTCCAGGTCAACAACCCGGACACCGCCATAGATGAAGAAGATGTTCCAACATCGGCTTGTTGTGTTCTACCATGTCCTTCGACTAATAGTTACCAACCCAATATACTAATGTAGTTACATGAGTGTTCTTATTATATTTATTAGCATGAAATTGATATAGTTATCATCCATTATATCCAATAGTTACCCATCCATTATGTGTGAAGTTACCCAGGTGTTCAGAGTAAAATAATTAACCGATTACATATGGAGTTATCTAGGTTTTTAATGTAGAGTTACATAGTTTCTATAGTATAGTTACAATCACCAAGTCAATGTAGTTACCCCGTTCTACAGGTAATAGTTACCCACCTATTGCTTAAGAAGTTATCCAGGTGTTCAAGGCAAAGTAACCAACCAATTACATATGAAGTTATCCAGGTATTTATGGTAGAGTTATCTAGTTGTTTATTGTATATCTATAGTTACCAAATCAATAGTTGTTATGCTCTATAGTTAGTAATTACCCACCCATTAATTATGTGAGTTACCTAGGTGTTTAAGGAGTAGTTACCAACCCAGTACCTATAGAGTTACCCAGGAGTCAAGGTATAGTTATCAACCGATTACATATAAAGTTATCAAGGTGTTCATAGTAGACCCACCTATGTGTTTTTTAATGATATAGTTATCACTATGATATCGATGTAGTTACCATGCCCTCTACCTAATAATTATCAACTAGGTGTTCAAGGTAAGGTGTTCATAGTAGACTCACCTATGTGTTTTTTATGATAGAATTATCACTATGATATTGATGTAGTTACCATGACCTTTAAGTAATAGTTATCAACTAGGTGTTTAAGGTAAGTTATCACAATAAAACTGATGTAAGTTACCCCACCCTCTAGCCAATAGTTATCAACCTAGTATAAATGTAGTTATCCAGGTGTTCAGAGTATAGTTATCAAACCATTACTTATAGAGTTTGTTCGACGCGATTTTGTACTAATCCAGGGTAGTAGTTCAGTGTCTGGTATGAGAAAAAAATGTTCAGTGTTCCTTGATCGACCTGTTCCCGATACGTGCATATATACTATATCTTTTCCCATGCATATGCGAGCTGGTTAATTCAGTACCAGTATATGGTGCATAAACAATGAGCAAGCCGTGTACATGAATGTATTGGGGCTGGTCATATTCATCAATTTAATTCTCTTGGATGTGTACGCGTACGTGACAGAATACAAGGGGCTTATGTACCGTGTCAGGCCGGCCAGCCGGCCGGCAGTGCGTACACGTATTGTATACTGGAAGCAACTAACGAGTTTTCTTTGCAAGCTGATACCGATCCATGCACCGAAGCTATGAGATAAGCATCGCAGCTGAAAGCACGCTCGAACGGCCGCGGTTCCAAAGGAGAATTAGCGCGAAGATAAGCATCGCCGCCACAAATCTCGGAAGGAGAGGCGCACCCATCGCTATCCATTCACCCCGTGGCCTTCCGTCTATAAGAGGCACACACCAGGAGAGGCCCCGGAGGACGACGCTAGCACCCAGACTCACCACGCCAACTCCCAGACGAGAGCTCTCTCGCCGGCCGGAGGCAGAGCTCTTGCACCTCACCCTCGAAAAATCCCATACACGCACGGCGCAGCCAGCCAAAAATCCAATCTCTATTTCCTCAAAATCCATCCACAAGCACGCAACCCCAAACACTACACACATCCTCACATCGGAGGCAAGGAGGAGGCGTCATGGAGGCAAGGCGAACGCATCCTGATGGTAAGAATTGCGTTTGATCTACACCCTCTCTTTCTCTCCACAGCATACACGCACACGTGCATCTCGCTGGGAGCCGACGTCGACGATTTATTCGCTTCCGCGGGAAGACACGCATGGTGGCGGGGAGGCTGGTGTGAAAACCCGATGCCGTCTTCACTCCGGCGAGGCGCGCCAAAGACGACGGCCTTGCGACTGCAGGCGTGCTGCAGCGGCGTCGTCTCCTCCACCACCGAGCCATGCTCTGCGGCAGCACCTGTTATATGTTGATCCAAATTCTACAAAGTATAGGCCAACTTCTGACGAGTGGAGCGAGGCCCGTCGCCGGGAGGCTTGGGCCGAGTGTAAATTTGATCTCCCTGAGTACCATGGACGTTGATGGATACAAGTATGCCGGTGGGCATCGAGTTCTGAAGGTATCAAAAGGTTCTCTTATTCACATGATAGGTGATATGAATTCTGCTAAATTATATGTTCTTAGAGGTAGCACTTTGCCTGGTATTGCTGCTGCTGTTACTTCTAATGATTCTGATGATTGTGGTAAAACACATCTATGGCATATGCGTCTTGGGCATATGAGCGAACAAGGCATGGCAGAGTTGGTCAAGAGAGAGCTGATTGATGGTTGCAACTTGAGTAAGTTTGAGTTCTGTGAGCACTGCATCTTTGGTAAGCATAAAAGAGTTAAATTCAATGCTTCCGTTCATACCACCAAAGGCATATTAGATTATGTGCATGCTGATGTATGGGGTCCGTCCCGTAAGACTTCTATTGGTGGTGCTAATTATATGCTTACTATTATTGATGATTACTCAAGAAAGGTGTGGCCTTATTTTCTGAAGCATAAATCTGATGTTTTTGATGCTTTTAAGAAGTGGAAAGTTATGGTTGAAAAACAGACTGAGAAGAAGGTAAAGGTACTACGTACTGACAATGGTATGGAATTCTGTTCTAATGAGTTTGAGGAGTTTTGCAGTAACGATGGCATGATCAGGCATCACACCATCCCATATACTCCTCAGCAGAATGGCGTGGCAGAACGCATGAACAGAACCATCATCTCGAGGGCTCGTTGTATGTTGTCTAATGCAGGTATGCATAGGCGTTTCTGGGCTGAAGCAGCCAACACAGCGTGTTACCTCATCAACAGGTCACCTTCTATTCCACTTGAGAAGAAAACTCCTATTGAGGTATGGTCAGGTTCACCTGCTGATTATTCACAGTTGAGAGTTTTTGGTTGCACTGCTTATGCTCATGTTGATAATGGAAAGTTAGAGCCTAGAGCTGTCAAGTGCATATTCCTTGGTTATGGTTCAGGAGTTAAGGCATATAAACTATGGAACCCTGAAACAAAAAGGATTTTGTTGAGTAGGAACATTGTTTTCAATGAATCCGTTATGTATCATGACAGCTTGCCATCAGATCCCTCTCCTGTTGCTATTGGAGAGGAGGGAGTTCGTGTGCAGGTGGAGCACCTGCAGAAAACTGTTGATAATAATGCTGTTGTTGATGATACTCATGAGGAAAATATTGATGATGATGTTGTTCAGCACTCACCTACTGTTTTGCAGCAGCCACAGGAATCTATTGCTGCTGATAGACCGAGACGTAACATAGTTCCACCTCGTCGTTTAATTGAAGAGTGTAATCTTGTACATTATGCTTTTAGTTGTGCTGAACAGGTGGAGAACGATTCTGAACCTGCTACATATAATGAAGCCATTGCATCCGTTGACCGCGAGAAGTGGGTTTCTGCTATGCAAGAAGAGATGCAATCGCTTGAGAAAAATGGCACATGGGATGTTGTGCGCTTGCCTAAACAAAAGAAGGCGGTCCGCTGCAAGTGGATCTTCAAGAAAAAGGAAGGTCTATCTCCCAAAGAGCCTTCAAGGTACAAGGCAAGGTTAGTAGCAAAAGGGTTCAGCCAGATTCCAGGTATTGATTACAATGATGTGTTCTCTCCAGTTGTGAAGCATAGTTCCATTCGTACTTTCTTTAGTATTGTGGCTATGCGTGATCTTGAGCTTGAGCAGTTAGATGTCAAGACTGCTTTTCTGCATGGAGAGCTTGATGAGGAAATATACATGGACCAACCAGAAGGGTTCATAGTGCCTGGTAAAGAGGATTTTGTGTGCAAATTAAAGAAGTCTCTTTATGGCTTAAAGCAATCTCCAAGACAGTGGTATAAAAGGTTTGATTCATTTATGATCTCACATGGTTTTGAGAGGTCTAAATATGATAGTTGTGTTTATATCAAGTTTGTTGATGGGTCACCTATATACTTGCTGCTATATGTTGATGATATGTTAATTGCTGCCAAGGGCATGAAAGAAATCACTACTTTGAAGGCACACCTAAGTAGTGAGTTTGAGATGAAGGATCTTGGTGCTGCTAAGAAGATCTTAGGTATGGAGATTACCCGAGATAGAAAATCTGGTTTGTTATTTCTTAGTCAGCAAAGTTACATTAAGAAAGTTCTTCATCGTTTTAATATGGATGGTGCCAACTCAGTTAGTACTCCTATTGCTCCTCACTTTAAATTGTCAGTTTCTCAATGTCCTACTACTGATGAAGAGTTTGAGTACATGTCAAAGGTGCCATATTCTAGTGCTGTTGGTTCTTTGATGTATGCCATGGTTTGTTCTCGTCCTGATTTATCATATGCTATGAGTTTGATAAGTAGATACATGGCTAATCCTGGTAAAGAACATTGGAAGGCTGTTCAGTGGGTTTTCAGGTACCTTCTTGGCACTTCCAATGCTTGTTTGAAGTTTGGCAGGACCGGTGAGGGACTCGTTGGCTATGTGGATTCAGATTTTGCTGCCGATTTGGATAAGAGAAGATCCCTCACAGGTTATGTGTTTAATGTTGGAGGTTGTGCTGTTAGCTGGAAGGCTACATTGCAGGCTGTTGTTGCACAATCTACTACTGAAGCTGAATACATGGCTATTGCTGAAGCTTGCAAAGAATCTGTTTGGTTGAAAGGTTTGTTTGCTGAGCTTTGTGGAGATGATTCTTGCATTACTTTGTTTTGTGACAGTCAAAGTGCCATATACCTTACAAAAGATCAGATGTTCCATGAGAGAACTAAGCACATTGATGTCAAGTACCATTTTGTTAGAGACATTGTTGCTCAAGGTAAATTAAAGGTATGCAAGATCAGCACTCATGATAATCCTGCTGATATGATGACTAAACCTGTTCCTGTTGCTAAGTTTGAGCTTTGCTCGAACTTAGTTGGTTTAACTAATTAGCCCAAGTGGCTATTGGCGCCGAAAGTATTTGCTTTGTTTGTTCAGGGAGATGATTGCTGTTGATGCTACAAGGAGGAATTTGTCTCAAGGTGGAGTTTGTTATATGTTGATCCAAATTCTACAAAGTATAGGCCAACTTCTGACGAGTGGAGCGAGGCCCGTCGCCGGGAGGCTTGGGCCGAGTGTAACGAGTCTGAAGTTGGCCCACACCGTGCCCAACGGGGACGCCTGTGGGGGGTGCGGGGGGCGACAGCCCCCCGCGGTACGGTACGGATCGTCGAAGACCTAGGTTTCCACCGATATATAAACCCCTTGTAAGCCGCCGGTTGGAATAGTTGCATCTGTGAAATCCCCGGCGTTTGTAAACACTCCTCGATATAGTGAAGTTTCGCTGGCTGGCGCCCGTGGTTTTTTCCTCTCTTTGTTGGAGAGGTTTTTCCACGTTAAATCTGTGTCCCCCTTGCTGTGTTTTTGTTTTCGTTCTTCGTTATCTTCTTGTCGCAATTGTAACAGCACCGAAGACGACGTCGGCGCGGAGCCCGATGGCGTCTTCACTCCGTCGAGGTGCGCCAAAGACGGCGGCCTTGCGACTGCCGGCGTGCCGCAGCGGTGCCGTCTCCTCCACCACCGAGCCATGCTCTGCGGCCGCACCGAAGACGACGACGGCGCGCAGCCCGACCTTCCCTTCGCCTCCTACGAACGCCACCAAGACGACGACCCGAGGGCGCGCGGCTGCCGGTGTTCATCCCGGTGACCTCTCCATCTCCGACGCCACCAAGAAGATGGCCTCGAGGATGTGAGGCTGCCGTCATGCAGCCCGGCGCCATTGCCATATCCTCCCCCATCGAGTCATGCTCTACGGCAGCGACGAACACGATGGAAGCGTGGAGCCCGATATCTCCTCACTCCGGAGAAGCGTGCCGAAGACGACGGCGAGAAAGCAGCCGGCGTGCATTCGGCGCCACGTCCATCTCCACGAACCATGCTGCCCAAGACGGCGGCGGGGCTACTGGAGCGCAACCCGACCTTCCCTTCGCCTCCTACGAACGCTAACAAGACGACGGCTTTGACGACGCGGCTGCCAGCGTACAGCCCGACGCCATCTCCATCCCCGCCACCACCAAGACGATGGCCTCGAGGACGCGAGGCTGCCAGCGAGGCCACCAAGGCGACGGCCCCGAGGGAGCGTGGCTGCCGGCGCGCAGCCCAGCGCCATCTCTTCTCCCGTTGAGCCCAGTGCCTTCATCACTCCGGCGAGGCGTGCCAAAGACGAGTGATGGCAGGGCTGCTAGTATGCAAGCCAGCGCCAGCCCCACCTCCGCAAGACATAGGCGATAGCGTCGGGGTGTCCATCGGACAACCCGGTTCTAGCTCCATCTCCGTGAAGCCGGCGGGCAATAGGCGAAAGCGCTGCCGACTTGCAATCCGGCGGCATACCCCATCTCCATCTTCACGAGCCCGTGAGACGACGCTCTTGTCTAGGACGACAGCCATGAACTCGGCATCGGACCGGGACGAGGTGTCGACCACGTCGGCTGCGCTGACTTGTAGGCGCGCGTCGGTTTTGCACTGATGCCGATCTCCACCAACACTTACTCCTGCGAGGCATACCCTTGCGCACCCCGACGAGGCTGCTGGTCGTCGAGAAGTCCCAGCTGAGCGGACCCATGCTACTCAAACTCCAACTCCAACTACATCGACGCCGTCAAGACCGACGAGGCACGACGGCGAGGGCGGGCATGGCCGGAGTAAAGGCCATGCTACTCGCCACGCATGTACCGACGAGGACACGGACTCTGCCGCCGCCCACACACACACCACAACCACATCATGCATGGAGAACGCGAAGCGAAGACGACGAAGACGACCACACGGCTTAATCGGAGGTGTCTCGTGGCATAACCCGCGGGAGTAATTAACCGGGTATCTTCCGAGGCCCCGGGAACCATGAGATCACAATCGCCCTAGTCAGGCTGGCCGCGCAAGCAGGCCGCGGAGCACACTGTATTAGGGATTTGTACTTTGTTTCTCCATGAGAGATTAATGAAATGCATCTTCCCTACCTTTTTCTTGTGTACTATGGTACACTGGCACGCCCGCATTTCTTTTTTTCTTTACCCGGCGCGTGAGAAAAACACGCTACCTTTCTTCTCCCCTCGAGTAGCCTACGTTCGACTTTTCCAGAACGTTTTTCTCGTGTCAAACAAATTGGCACGCCCGGTGGGACATGGTTCTCCTCCCATCTTTGCTCCGCCGTGGTCGTCAGAATCGTCTTCGCCCGTTCACCCAACCCACACAGCATCCTGCACGACAAGCCAACGGCGAGGACCTCCGCTGATCAAAGGTCATCTTCATGCAGGAGGAATCCCCCACGCCATCAACACGGAGCCCTGGGTGATCCACTTTGGATCATCCTTTCCGCCCATGGTGGTCGTCGAGGTCAGCACCAAGATGTTCATGCACCAAGCCCAGGAGCCAGCGCAGTTCCAAACTGCGCGATCCAAGAAGGCGCAAAGGCGGGCATCCGCCATGGCCAAGAAGGAGCGCCGCGAGTTGATGCTCGAGGCGCGCGTCCTGTTGAAGGAGTCAACGGGACATGACGTCAAAGGGGACATGGGGGCGCCCCAACGCCTCTCTTCCAACGTCGTCGACAAGCGGGTAGGAGCGGTGTCACCTCGCGCCCCTACCCCGCCTTTGCACCCGGAGCTGCCGACGCCAACACCTAGGCGCACTGGAGTGGAGCTTCTTGGAGGCTTGGAAGCCGCCTCCGATGACCTGCGGAGACTCATGGCAAACGCCCGTTTGTCAGAAAGCCCGCATCCACTAAGGAACTACAGGAGGAAGTGCCGTAAGGTACAACGCCTTCACCAGCTATTAAGCTCCCGCATCACCAGGAGCACGGTTCTTGTGGAAGATTGGTCCCTCGGTGCAAGGGACCTCGCGGACAAGGTGTTCACATGTACCAGCACTGAACCATCAGAGGTCAAGTTGGTGGTGAGAAGAGCCATCATGAAGGAGTTCTGGAAACGGTACTCCCGAAAATAGTCCGTCTTGCCAGGCCCAACGCTCTCCATCAACCTTGAAGATCCTCGAAGAAGCATGTGTGCACCATGCTACCACACTTCGGAGATAAATGGCCGCCCCATCCCCAACGACAAAAGGTTCGCCGTTCTTCGGAACGAGGTACCTGCACCACGCGGAGAAGACCTACGGCAAGAGTTTCACCGCTTGCAAGATCAAATGAATAGCATCCAGAGGAGGCTCCATGAGCAAGGAGCGCCAAGTTCTTCATCAGCACAAGCTGGGGGCAGGATTAGGCACCAAGCCCCTAGTCATCGTCCTCAACATGAGCGCCATACCTTGGCGCCCCGACGCCAACCTTCACCCATTAGACATGCACACCGGGGGCATCCTAACATGCACCCACGTTGGAACCGTTGGTCACGACATCAAGATGATGAGAGGGACCCTCATCCCACTCAACAGTGGAGACCTAGGGATCCTCCACGAGATGCACTTCCACCACGGCCTTCATCCCCGCCTAGGCGTGGAGAGCGACTTCAAGTGCGCCCTGAAAGGGACGTGCCTACCACATCAACACCACGAGCTGCACCGCCTCTTCTACTAACTCCACCAGCACCCTCAAGAACCCGGAAGGTCCTCACAGAGAACCAACGCAAGCGCGAGAGGCGCCGGAGGAATCGCCAAGTTCTATACAAAGAACTCGAAGACCTGGTGCTCTGCCATACCCAAGTTCGGGTACGACCCGATGGTGGGGTCATTCAAGAAAGTGACAGGATCGGCTTCCGCATCTCTCCAAACCTGGAGCGGCACGAGCGGTACAATTACCTGCTCAGCCGCCTCGCTCCAAAACCGCGCAAGATGCCCTTAGGGGGTGTCGAACAAAAGGGCGAAGCGGTTCCACCACCACTTCCTTCAGCAAATCCTCAACAAGGCGATGAACAGGCGATGGACACATCGTCATCTTCGCCTCCTCGAAGGCAAAAGACACCAACACCGACAGCCACGCCAATGGAGGGCGTCGAGGAGACTCCGGCCGCAACTGCCTCCAACCCCGAGGCAGATCTTGGGGCTTCAACCTCCGTTGCCCCGGGAAAAGACGAGATGCCTCCCACAAAGCCTTCACTTACTTCTCCGCAAGGAGACGAGAAGATCGGAGATGATGCCCTTCAGAAAGGGGATGGAAAGGAAAAGGAGGCAACAAAGAAGAACCTTGCTTTGTGCGGCACTGTTGCAGTGCGCCCAAGGCTTGAGCCAAACGACGGTTGGCAACCTCCTCAAGTCACCCACGAGTTTGGCTATCCCTCGGATGAGGAGATCGTGCCGAACCCCAAAGCTGACTTCAAGAAGGCTTTCTTGCCACGCCTCGGCCATGTACGTTCATGGTTCAAGGGCACTGACGCGGAGGCCAAGGCCAACGCTTCTACAAGGGAAGAGGGAGCAAGATCCACTGCCCCATGCCTTCCCATCATGGCAGGGAAAGGCTCACTTTCTGATGGAGACTCGGGATATCACCCGAACATTTCGCCGCGACTCTACACCGACATCACCTCAAGACTCCCACAAGATCCCGACGAGTTGTTGCAGGTTGCAAGTCGACCTGGAGCCAAGACATGGCTAAGGTCTGTTGCACCTCGGAGTGTGACGGACAGATCAACCAAAGAGGAAGGGATTGACGACTACGCCGACGATGAAGAGAGATTCTTCGACTCTTCTTCCACCTCTTCGTTGGAGAAACTTACAAACTCCCCTCCATACCACGAGCTCGCCCCTTCGGTCCTATCGGACTATGAAGATGGCCTTGAAGATCTCCATACCGCACCAGCCCACATGGCGGTAGACGGTGGAAAGAACGACGGCTCTGCATCCGCGCAGGCTAGTGCAGCGACGGGGAGAGAAGCTGCACTGGAAGAAGAGATGAAGGAGCAGTGCCAGAATATTGATCAATTGACATCAAAACTCGACCAGTTCATCAAGCTCATGATGAACAACAACAACAACAATGGTGTCCCGCCACAAAGCGTACCACCAGGAGTGGTAGACCCACAAGTGCAGGAGTTGCAGGCGGGCGCTCTAACAAGTGCGCCACCCCATCATGAGCGCCAACACGAAGAAACAAGCACACATGCTCGCCAGTGGGCTAGACCCTCTAGTCCAGCGGACACAATGCCACAACAAAGCATGCTGAAAGGCTGCCACGACATGCTTAAAGACATGGTGGACAAAAGATTTGAGCAATTGAAGGTCGATAATGCTCCTCGCACCACGGGGAGCGAGCTGGAGAAGCCCTATGAATCGTGGCACGACCTGGTGTCATTCCCTACAGGGTGGCACCCACCAAAGTTTCGTCAATTCGACGGGACGGGTGATGCAAGGGAGCACTTGGCGTACTTCGAGGCGGCGTGCGGGGACACTGCAAACAATGCGTCACTTCTCCTTCGACAATTTTCAGGGTCGTTAACCGGCCCTGCCTTCCACTGGTACAGCCGCCTGGCGGTTGGATCCATCAAAAGTTGGTCAGGCATGAAGGAAGTCTTCAAGAAGCACTTCGTCGCCATGAAGAAGGACTTCTCCGTCGTCGAGCTTGCACAGGTTCGTCAACGACGAGATGAGTCCATCGACGAGTACGTCATTCGCTTCCGCAACAACTATGTGCGGCTCGCTCAGGAGATGCACCTTGAGGATGCCATCAAGATGTGTGTCCACGGGATGCAACAACATTGGTCACTCGAGGTCTCTCGGCGCAAGCCTAGGACCTTCAGTGCTCTTAGCACGGCGGTGGCAGCAACGAAGCTTAAGTTTGAGAAATCACCACAGATCATGGAGCTCTACAAGAATGCCACTATATTCGACCCGTCCAAGCGCTTCGCATCAACATCCAAGACAACCAATAATGGGGCCAAGATGAAGGCACCGGCGGAGGAAAACGCCACTAGGGTCTTCTCCTCCACGCCCCAAGGCAATGTGCCAATGTTGGGCGCAAGAGGCGAGCAAGCTGGAGTAAGGCAACGACCCACGATGCAAGAGCTCCTCAAGAAGCAATACATCTTCCGCAGAGAGCTGGTGAAGGACATGTTCAACCAGCTGATCGAACATCGAGCTTTGAACCTTCCAGAAGCTCGAAGACCCGATCAACTAGGGATGACAAATAATGCTTTGTTTTGCCCATATCATAGGTACGTGGGACATGTCATCGAGGACTGCGTCGCCTTCAAGGAATGGCTCCAGAGAGCCGTCAATGAAAAGAGGATCAACTTGGACCCGGAACCTATCAATCCAGATTACCAAGCTGTGAACATGGTGAGCGTAGTCGTGCCTTCTTCATCAAGGCAAGGCGATGAATATGAAGATGGATGGGCGCCACTCTCACAAGTTGAGGGCCAACTATCCAACCTCGTCCTGGCAACAACATCAACACCTATCCTTCAACAGGATTCTACACCAACAATGTCCATGGAGAAGCCTTGGAGCACGGTCCGTCGGAAGCCATACCCGAGGGACCTTCCAACTCGACCCCCTCGTCCGACATCATCAACACGCGCTCCCCCAACAATTCTAAGGCGAGTTGATCCAAGCCAACGCCGTCCCCCACCGAGGTTCGTCCCCAAGTCCGAGGGAGATGAGTCATTCCCCCGACCAGGGCGGGGACTACGCACTTTGGCGCAGTTCCTACCCCATGGTTGGGACCAAGGGCCAACGGAGGGTGTCGAAGGAGTACAATATGAGGCTCGCTCCTCTCAAGCACAAAACATGGCGAGTTGCTGTAGGGGTTCATAGCATGGAAAACAAAAAATTTCTATCGCATACAAACAAACAAGCCAAGATCTATCTACTAGATTGTAGCAACGAGTCGATGGAATAACTTACCCTCGAAGATTCCAAAGTGTTTAACGAGAGCGGATTCTCGTGGGTGATGTAGTCGTACTCTTCCCGATCTCAAGATCGTGTAGACGATCCTTCCGGCGCTGCGTTCCGGCAGCGCTCCCGCAGTCGGTCACACGTTCGGTACTCGACGAAGACCTTCCTCTCCCTTGTTCCAGCAGGCAGCAGAGGTTGTAGCACTCTCCTCGTGATTCCGGCAGCACAACGGCGTGGTACCGGAAGTAGAGGGGAGATCCCGCAGGGCTTCGCCTTAAGCCGGAGCGAGTATGGTGGAGTATGAGAGAGGGCTATTAGTGGTCTAGGGATTAGACACACCAATTAGAAGGCTCTAAACCGAAGGCTAGGGCAATTAGAAGCTCTAAACCAAAACGGCTCTAAACCGGAGATTAGAGGATAGGAACTTGTGTGTCTAGAGGAGGAGGCCCTGCCCCTCCTCTTATAGGTGGGAGGCGCGGCCAAGGGGAGGGGAGTCCCTCCCCAAGTCGGCCTTGGGTGGCGCGCCGGCTTGGAGAGGAGACTCCTCCCCCAAGTCGGTTCCCAACTCCTCTTGCTTGTTTCCCACAGTTTCTTGTTTTAGCCGTTTGACTTTCAAACTGGACATTTGACTTTTCTGTTTTAGGATTCAATTTAATCCTTTATTTGGAACAGCAAGAACACTTAGTACATGATGCAATCATTCCAATATGTAATGACACATTCATGTACCCCTCCCCTCTCCCGGAGTGCCGGACATTCCGGAACCTTCTAGAACATTTACCGGAATCATTTTCGAACTCCGAAACGGGACTTTCCTTATATGAATCTTATTCTCCGGACCATTCCGGATCACCTCGTGATATCCCGGATCCCATCCGAGACTCCGAACAACATTCGGTCTCTTTCTCATAATACCATAACTACTCAAACAACGTCAAATCCTTAAGTGTGTCTCCCTACGGTTCGTGAATTATGCGGACATGATCAAGACACTTCTCCGAACAATAACCAATAGAGGAATCTGGAAATTCATATGGCTCCCACATATTTCTACGATTACTTTGCGATCGAATGAACCACTTACATACGATACCAATTTCCCTTTGTCTCACGATATGTTACTTATCCGAGGTTATGATCGTCGGTATCTCTGCATACCTAGTTCAACCTCGTTACTGATAAGTACTCTTTTCTCGTTCCCGTGATATGTGATCCCTTGTGAGCCAGTCACATGCTTGCAAGCTAATTGGATGACATTTCACCGAGAGGTCCCAGAGTATATCTATCCGTCATATGGATGGACAAATCCCACTCTTGATCCATGTGTCTCAACCAATACTTTCCGAACACTCAATGCATATAGCCACCCAGTTACGGTGTGGTGTTTGATGTCATCAAAGCATCCATCCGGTAAAGGTGATATGCATGATCTCATGGTCGAAGGAATTAGGTTACTATGTATCAGAAAGCATATAGCAATTGAACTATTGAAATGGCTTGATCTTTATGCTACGCTTATCTATAGGAGTATGTCCACCATATCATTCTCCTAATGATATGATCTTGTTGTTGATAACATCTCAATGTTCATGATAGGGAAACCACAATCATTTATCAACCAACAAGCTAGTGAAGTATAGAGGCTATACTAGGGACTTCAAGTTAAGTTTACAAATCACACAAGTATCAATGTTTCCTTGTTAATACTATTATAGCATGAATGTAAACATTTATCATAAACACAAAGATATAATAATAACTACATTTATTATTGCCTCTAGGGCATATCTCGAACAGTCTCCCACTTGCACTAGAGTCATCTAATCTAGATTACATGGTAATATACCGAACACCCATGGCAGTTTGGTGTTGGTCATGTTTTGCCCTCGGGAGAGGATTAGTCAACGGATCCGCCACATTCAGATCTGTGTGTACTTTGCAAATCTTTATATCCCCATCCTGGATATGTTCTCGAATAGCGTGAAAACGTAGCTTGATATGCTTCAGCTTCTTGTGTGACCTTGGTTCTTACGCATTGGCTATGGCACCCATGTTATCACAATAGATAGTCATTGGGTCCAGCGCACTAGGAACCACACCCAGCTCTGTAATGAACTCTTTCATCCATATCGCTTCTTGTGAAGCCTCCGAAGCAGCCATGTATTCCGATTCAGTTGAAGATCTCGCCACAACGCTTTGCTTTGCACTCCTCCAGCTAACTGCTGCACCATTCAAAATAAATACGTATCCAGATTGTGATTTAGAATCATCCGGATCGGTGTTCCAACTAGCATCGGTGTAACCATTAACAACGAGCTGTTCATCACCTCCATAAGAAAGAACCATATCCTTAGTTCTTCTCAAGTACTTAAGGATGTTTTTGACCGCTGTCCAATGATCCACTCCTGGATCACTTTGATATCTGCTAGTTAAACTAACAGCATATGCAATGTCGGGTCTAGTACATAGCATGGCATACATTAGAGATCCTATGGCTGATGCATAGGGAGTCTTACTCATCCTTTCTCTATCTTCTGCCGATGTCGGACTTTGAGTTTTACTCAAGATCGTATTGGGCAACATGGGCAAGAACCCTTTCTTGCTTTCTTCCATTCCAAACCTCTTTAGAACTTTGTCCAAATATGTACTCTGTGACAATGATATTTGGCGTTTCGATCTATCTCTGTAAATCTTTATGCCTAATATGTAAGCTGCTTCGCCAAGATCCTTCATTGAAAAACTATTATTCAAATATTCTTTGACACTATTAAGAAGGTCTACATCATTCCCAATCAACAATATGTCATCCACATATAGTATTAAGAATGATACAGAGCTCCCACTCACTTTCTTGTAAATACAAGCTTCTCCATAAGTTTGTATAAAACCAAAACTTTTGATTACCTTATCAAAACGTTGATTCCAACTTCGGGATGCTTGCTTCAATCCATAAATGGACCGTTGAAGTTTGCATACCTTGTTAGCATCTTTAGGATCGACAAAACCTTTGGGTTGCATCATATACAACTCTTCATCAATATCTCCATTGAGGAATGCTGTTTTGACATCCATCTGCCATATCTCATAATCATAATATGCAGCGGTTGCTAACATAATCCTCACAGACTTTAGCTTCGCTACCGGTGAGAAAGTCTCATCGTAGTCAACTCCTTGAATTTGTCGAAACCCTTTTGCGACAAGTCGAGCTTTATAGACAGTAACATTACCATCAGCATCTGTTTTCTTCTTGAAAATCCATTTGTTCTCGACAGCCTTTCGGCCATCCGGTAAGTCCACCAAAGTCCATACTTGATTTTCGTACATGGATCCAATCTCGGATTTCATGGCTTCTTGCCATTTATTGGAATCTGGGCTCATCATCGCTTCCTCATATGTCTCGGGGTCATCGGTGTTTTCCACCAACATGACACTCATAACGGAATCATACCAATCTGGAGTGGTACGAGTTCTCGTTGACCTCCGAGGCTCTGTAGCAACTTCAACCGAAGTTTCATGATCACCATCATTAGCTCCCTCTCTTATTGGTGCAGGCACCACAGGAATTTCTTCCGGTGCTGCGCTACTCGCAATTTCGAGAGAAGGTTCGACAACCTCGTCGAGTTCTACTTTCCTTCCAGTCACTTCTTTCGAGAGAAATTCCTTCTCTAGAAAGGATCCATTCTTGGCAACGAAGATTTTGCCTTCGGATCTATGATAGAAGCTATACCCAATAGTTTCCTTCGGGTATCCTATGAAGACGCATTTTTTCGCTTTGGGTTCAAGCTTGTCCGGCTGTAACTTCTTTACATAGGCTTCGCATCCCCAAACTTTAAGGAACGACAATTTAGGTTTCTTCCCAAACCACAATTCATACGGTGTCGTTTCAACGGATTTAGATGGTGCCCTATTTAAAGTGAATGCGGCTGTTTCTAATGCATAACCCCAAAATGATAGCGGTAAATCTGTAAGTGACATCATAGAACGAACCATATCTAAGAGAGTTCGATTACGACGTTCGGATACACCATTACGCTGTGGTGTTCCCGGCGGTGTCAATTGTGAAAGTATTCCGCATTTCTTCAAATGCTCGCCAAACTCGTAACTTAGATATTCACCTCCACGGTCAGAACGTAGAAATTTAATCTTCTTGTTACGTTGATTCTCTACCTCACTTTGAAACTCCTTAAACTTCTCGAAAGTTTCGGACTTATGTTTCATGAAATAGATATACCCATATCTACTCAAGTCATCCGTGAAGGTAAGAACATAACGATAACCACCGCGCGATGCTACACTCATTGGACCACACACATCGGTATGTATGATTTCCAATAAGTCCGTAGCTCGCTCCATCATACCAGAAAATGGAGTCTTAGTCATTTGTCCCATCAGACATGCTTCGCATCTTTCAAGTGATTCAAAATCAAGTGATTCAAGAAGTCCATCGGAATGGAGTTTCTTCATACGCTTCACTCCAATGTGACCAAGACGACAGTGCCACATATAGGTCGAATTATCGCTTGATTTCAAACGTTTAGCCTCAATGTTGTTGATATGTGTATTTCCACTATCGAGATTCAATAAGAATAGACCATCTATCAAAGGTGCATGTGCGTAAAAGATATTACTCATATAAATCGAACAACCATTATTCTCGGACTTAAATAAGTAACCGTCTCGCAATAAACAAGATCCCGATATAATGTTCATGCTCAACGCAGGCACCAAATAACAATTATTTAAGTATAAAACTAATCCCGATGGTAGATGAAGGGGTAGCGTGCCAACCGCGATCACATCAACCTTTGATCCGTTTCCCACGCGCATCGTCACCTCGTTCTTCGCTAGCTTCCGTTAATTCTGCGCACCTGTTTCGAGTTACAAATACGAGCAACCGAACCAGTATCAAATACCCAGGCACTACTACGAGTACTAGTGAGATACACATCAATAACATGTATATCAGATATACCTTTCTTCTTGATGTTGCCGTTCTTCAAATCCGCCAAGTACTTTGGGTAATTCCGCTTCCAGTGACCTTCTCCCTTGCAGTAAAAACACTCAGTATCAGGCTTAGGTCCAGCCTTGGTCTTCTTCGCCGGCGTGGTAACTTTCTTACCACCCTTCTTGAAGTGTCCCTTTTGCTTAGACTTGCCTTTCTTGAATTTGGTGGTCTTATTGACCAACAACACTTGGTGCTCTTTCTTGATCTCCACTTCTGCAGATTTCAACATGACAAAGAGTTCTGGCAACGTCTTGTTCATGTTCTGCATGTTGTAGTTCATCACAAAGTTCTTGTAACTTGGTGGTAGTGATTGGAGGACACGGTAAATCCCCAAAGCATTAGGAATCACTATACCCAAACTTTGAAGTTTGTTTGCGTGCCCAGACATCTTAAGCACATGCTCACTGACGGAGCTGCCCTCTTCCATCTTGCAGTTAAAGAACTTTTCAGAAGCCTCATAGCTTTCAATTGCCGCATGAGTCTCAAAAATCAATTTGAGATCCTCGACAATATCATATGGGTCTGAATCCTCAAACCTTTTCTGAAGCTCCGATTCCAAACCATACAAGATAGCACACTGAACTATGGAGTACTGATTCTTCCGAGCGAGGTAAACATTCTTTACTTCATCGGGAGCATCATCTGCAGGTGGGTCACCCAGCGGTGCATCCAGCACATAGGTCAAATTACCAGCTGTGAGGACAATCCTCAAATTGCGGAACCAATCCGCGAAGTTGCTTCCATTGTTTTTCAACTTTTATTTCTCTAGGAACGCATTAAAATTGATGGTAGGGGCTGCCATTGATCTACAACATATTTGCAATAGTTTAGACTAAGTTTATGACAAATTGAGTTCAAATTAATTAATGTAATTAAACTAGGTGAACTCCCACTCAAAACAACATCCCTCACATTGTTTTAGTGATCACACGAACCAAATCCACCATATCAAGACCGATCATCACGAGAGTTGACATAGTTTCAATGGCGAACAATCGACATGTTCATCATATCTACTATATGATTCATGCTTTACCTTTCGGTGATCCGTGTTCCGAGACCATGTATGTACATGCTAGGCTCGTCAAGATCAAACCTTAGTTTCCGCATGAGCAAATCTGGCTTGCTCACGTTGTATACACTTGCAGAATCTAACACACCCGATCATCACGTGGTGCTTCGAAACAACAAGCTTTAGCAACGGTGCTAACTAAGGGTGAACACTTTATGACTTGAAATTCATGTGCATGAGGGATCATCTTATAATGCTACCGTTGTCTACTAAGCAATACAAGATGCATAAAGGATTAACATCACATGCAATTCATAATATGTGATATGATATGGCCTTTCTTCTTTGTGCTTCCGATCTCCATCTTCAAGCACGAACATGATCTCCATCATCACCGGCATCGCATCAAGGTCAATGACGCTTCACCATGGTTGTCGTCCACCGGCTTCAACTATTACAACTACTTTGAATAGACACGCGGGTCTTAACATAAATTAAAGACAACCATATGGCTCCTGCCGGTTGCCAACTTACAATAAGGAACATTGCATACATCAAATATAATCACAATCATGGCCATATCACATCACTGCACACCCCTGCAAAACAAAGTTAGACGCCTCTACTTTCTTTGCATATTTTACGTGGTTTGGGGCTTTCAATAAGTGTCGTTCTAACTTACGAACAAGAACCACAACATTGATACTAGCATTGTTGATCACCCGTTGTAAATTGGATCTTAACTATGCTAGGAGAAACAGGCACCCGCAAAGCCACTTATGCAATACAAGTTGCATGTCAATCGTGGAGCAAGTCTCATGAACGATGTCATGTAAGGTTAGCCCGGGCCGCTTCATCCCAACATACCGCAAGATGCAAAGTACACAAGAAGCAATCGACAATAAAAGCATCAACGCCCACAATGACTATTGTGTTCTACTCGTGCAACAGATCTACATATAGACACGGCTCTGATACCACTGTAGGGGTTCGTAGCATGGAAAACAAAAAATTTCTATCGCATACAAACAAACAAGCCAAGATCTATCTACTAGATTGTAGCAACGAGTCGATGGAATAACTTACCCTCGAAGATTCCAAAGTGTTTAACGAGAGCGGATTCTCGTGGGTGATGTAGTCGTACTCTTCCCGATCTCAAGACCGTGTAGACGATCCTTCTGGCGCTGCGTTCCGGCAGCGCTCCCGCAGTCGGTCACACGTTCGGTACTCGACGAAGACCTTCCTCTCCCTTGTTCCAGCAGGCAGCGGAGGTTGTAGCACTCTCCTCGTGATTCCGGCAGCACAACGGCGTGGTACCGGAAGTAGAGGGGAGATCCCGCAGGGCTTCGCCTTAAGCCGGAGCGAGTATGGTGGAGTATGAGAGAGGGCTATTAGTGGTCTAGGGATTAGACACACCAATTAGAAGGCTCTAAACCGAAGGCTAGGGCAATTAGAAGCTCTAAACCAAAACGGATCTAAACCGGAGATTAGAGGATAGGAACTTGTGTGTCTAGAGGAGGAGGCCCTGCCCCTCCTCTTATAGGTGGGAGGCGCGGCCAAGGGGAGGGGAGTCCCTCCCCAAGTCGGCCTTGGGTGGCGCGCCGGCTTGGAGAGGAGACTCCTCCCCCAAGTCGGTTCCCAACTCCTCTTGCTTGTTGCCCACAGTTTCTTGTTTTAGCCGTTTGACTTTCAAACTGGACATTTGACTTTTCTGTTTTAGGATTCAATTTAATCCTTTATTTGGAACAGCAAGAACACTTAGTACATGATGCAATCATTCCAATATGTAATGACACATTCATGTACCCCTCCCCCCTCCCGGAGTGCCGGACATTCCGGAACCTTCTAGAACATTTACCGGAATCATTTTCGAACTCCGAAACGGGACTTTCCTTATATGAATCTTATTCTCCGGACCATTCCGGATCACCTCGTGATATCCCGGATCCCATCCGAGACTCCGAACAACATTCGGTCTCTTTCTCATAATACCATAACTACTCAAACAACGTCGAATCCTTAAGTGTGTCTCCCTACGGTTCGTGAATTATGCGGACATGATCGAGACACTTCTCCGAACAATAACCAATAGAGGAATCTGGAAATTCATATGGCTCCCACATATTTCTACGATTACTTTGCGATCGAATGAACCACTTACATACGATACCAATTTCCCTTTGTCTCACGATATGTTACTTATCCGAGGTTATGATTGTCGGTATCTCTGCATACCTAGTTCAACCTCGTTACTGATAAGTACTCTTTTCTCGTTCCCGTGATATGTGATCCCTTGTGAGCCAGTCACATGCTTGCAAGCTAATTGGATGACATTTCACCGAGAGGGCCCAGAGTATATCTATCCGTCATATGGATGGACAAATCCCACTCTTGATCCATGTGTCTCAACCAATACTTTCCGAACACTCAATGCCACCTTTATAGCCACCCAGTTACGGTGTGGTGTTTGATGTCATCAAAGCATCCATCCGGTAAAGGTGATATGCATGATCTCATGGTCGAAGGAATTAGGTTACTATGTATCAGAAAGCATATAGCAATTGAACTATTGAAATGACTTGATCTTTATGCTACGCTTATCTATAGGAGTATGTCCACCATATCATTCTCCTAATGATATGATCTTGTTGTTGATAACATCTCAATGTTCATGATAGGGAAACCACAATCATTTATCAACCAACAAGCTAGTGAAGTATAGAGGCTATACTAGGGACTTCAAATTAAGTTTACAAATCACACAAGTATCAATGTTTCCTTGTTAATACTATTATAGCATGAATGTAAACATTTATCATAAACACAAAGATATAATAATAACTACATTTATTATTGCCTCTAGGGCATATCTCCAACAGTTGCAACGTCGTCCTCGACTATAAGGACGTGCCCAGCTCCGAGTCGGACGACATGTTCACTCCTGAAGAGCACGAGGTGTTCCACGCCGAAGGTGCCACAAAGAACCCGTAGGTGGAAGAGGTGAACATGAACCTGCATGGGGGAAATGTCTTACCCGACCCCCTGAAGGCCAAGCAAACAAGAGTGGACAAGCCGGCGGCCCAGAAGGAGGCATCACCGCATGAAGAGGCACCAGAAGCGCATGATGGTGGGAAGGCGAAACCACAGGACATCGACTACAACATCATCGCCCACCTCAAGCGAATTCCAGCGCTCCTGAGTGTGCACGATGCACTCATGCTGGTGCAAAACCTGCGTGAAGCCCTCATCAAGGCGCTCTAGGCTCCGGAGATCTATGAAGTGTGCATGGCGAAGCATCGTTTATGTGTTAATCCCTTGTTCGTGAATGAGATCACGTTCGACGAAGAGGACAATATCATAGAAGATGGTGCCCATAACCGCCCACTTTACATGGAGGGAAACATTGGGGCCGCGCATCTTCGTCGGATCCTCATCGACCTAGGGTCTGCCGTGAACATACTGCCCGTCCGGAGTTTGAAACGGGCAGGTTTCATGGTGGACGACCTGGAGTCCACCGACGTGATGATATACGGCTTTGACAACCAAGGGAAGCCAACACTGGGGGCCATCACAGTGAAGATCCAGATGTCTACATTCAGCTTCAAGGTGCGGTTCTTCGTCATCGAAGCGAACACCTCCTACTCGGCTCTCTTAGGGAGGCCTTGGATCCACAAATATCGCGTGGTGCCTTCTACCCTTCACCAATGCCTAAAGTTCCTCGACGGCAACGGCACACAACAATGCATCATCGGCAACACCAACCCCTACACCGTGCAAGAGTCGCATCATGCAGATGCGAAGTACTACTTCCTCGTCGAAGACAGCGACCAACATGTTGGGCGGACAACACCGACGGTTGATGTCTTAATCAAACCGGGTGTTGCGCTAGTCGCCGAAGCACGACAGCTCATCATACCATGCTCCCCCGCGGACGCACGGGGTTCCTCCTCTCGCAGCCGAAGGAACCCTGGGCGTAGACGATCTTCCTCGACTGTGCAACACGACTACAAGCCCTTCCCCCAGGACGGGATGGGGAGCTCTACCCCGATATTGCTGGGGGCAAGCTCTTCTACGCCTGCCCCGGTAGCCCCGTTGCTATTGAAGGCAAGGTACCAGAAGCCCACGCCAATCATGTTGAGGTCGGCAATGACGCATCTACAAGAGGCTCCTACATCTTCATCGACTTCGGCGCACCAAGAGCCTAGTTGTTTAACACTTGGCGACTCTGCAGGTGCCCAGGAAGGACCGAAGGCATTGATCGGCAGCAGTGATGCACCCCCTACGATCACACTGCGGGTGCGCAACACTCCAAAAGAGGAAGGTGCACCCACTCAGCCGGGGGTGGTTAGGAGGAGAATAAAGGAGATAGAGGAAGCTGCGCGGGAAGCTCATGTCATGCAGCCCCCATCCCTCTACATATCCACGGCTTCTCCATTGGAGGTTTGGGCTATCCCAAGTTCATCTGGGTCTAGAACCCAAACCATTTTCTATAAAGTTCCACAGGTACAACATTGTGACTCCATATTTGAGATTCTCCAACCTCGCGGTGATACAGAAGAAGCACTATCCACAATGAAGGCCGAGCCCAAGATGGCTCGCTTGCTAGAGAAGGCGGGGTTCACGCTTCGGCAAAACAATATAATACCGCCGCCACCCGCGGTTTGCGAGGCATGGTGGAGGCAAGCCGAGGACCTCGTCAAGGAGAAGGGCAAGACTCAGACCAAGTTCGGGCTTGGGTACACCCACCCGGGTGGCCACGACGATGAAGAAGAAGGAGAACTCAATGACGTCGCACAAGTCACGTGCCATGCTACGTCTGTCTCTTCACGAGACGACATGGAACTGTCACATCATGGCCTTCACCGCCAAAACTCCATCGACGACAAGCCGGTCAAGGAAGAAGAGTTTGAACCCACGCTGGCTCCACAGGAGATGGAAGACGGTGGTCAGCCCACCATCGATGAACTTGTCGAAGTCAACCTTGGAACCGAGGACGATCCACGTCCCACTTTCGTCAGCTCCACGCTGACGGAAGATGAATGGGAAAGCTATCGACGCTTCTTGATGGAGTATCGAGATTGCTTCGCTTGGAGCTACAAAGAGATGCCGGGGCTTGACCCTCGTGTCGCTACACACAAGCTGGCGATTGACCCGCAACACCGCCACGTCAAGCAGCCTCCGTGGCGCTTGCGTCCGGAGTTTCAAGACCAAGTCATCGCCGAGGTCGATAAATTAATCATTGCAGATTTCATCAAAGAGGCGAAATACACCGAGTGGCTCGCAAACATCGTCCTTGTGGAGAAGAAGAATGGCCAGGTACGGGTGTGCCAAGACTTCCGCGACCTAAATTGAGCATGCCCCAAAGATGACTTTCCCCTACCAATCACGGAAATGGTCGTCGACTCCACCACGGGCCATGGTGCGCTATCCTTCATGGATGGTTCGTCAGGCTACAACCAAATCAAGATGGATCCGGACGACGCCATCAACACCGCATTTAGGACCCTGAAGGGCAACTTCTACTACACCGTCATGCCATTCGGCTTGAAGAATGCTGGTGCGACGTACCAGCGGGCCATGACATACATCCTCGGTGACCTGATTCACCATTCGGTGGAGTGCTACGTAGATGACATGGTGGTGAAGACCAAGGACCGCCGGGATCATCAGGAGGACCTCCGGGTCATCTTTGAGCGCCTACGTCGACACCAGCTCAAGATGAACCCGTTGAAATGTGCCTTCGCCGTTCAATCAGGCCTCTTCCTGGGCTTCGTTGTCCATCATCGAGGCATAGAGATTGAACCGAAGAAAATCAAGGCCATCCTCAACATGACACCACCTTGTAATCTCAAGGAATTGAGAGGTTTACAAGGGAAGTTGGCGTACATCCGTCGCTTCATCTCCAACCTCTCGGGACGCATCCAACCCTTCTCAAGTCTCATGAAGAAAGGAGATCCGTTCGTATGGATGAAGGGTGTCAAAGAGGATTCGACGACATCAAGAAGTACTTACTTAACCTACCTGTTTTGGCAGCTCCTGTAAAAGAGCGCCCTCTTATTCTATACATTGCAGCGCAACCTACTTCAATAGGTGCTCTTCTCGCTCAGCACAATGAGGAAGGGAAGGAGGTGGCTTGCTACTACCTGAGCCGCACCATGGTGGGCGCTGAGCGAAACTACTCTCCAATAGAGAAGTTATGCTTGGCGCTTATATTTGCATTGAAGAAGTTGAAGCACTACATGCTAGCACTCCAAATCCAGCTCATCGCTAGAGCGGATCCCATAAGGTACGTGCTAAGTCAGCCCGCACTAATGGGGCGACTCGGGAAATGGTCATTGCTCATGATGGAGTTCGACATCACCTTTGTGTCTCAGAAAGCGATCAAGGGCCAAGCCTTAGCAGAGTTCCTTGCGGCGCATCCCGTCCCCGACGACTCTCCGCTCATTACCAACCTCCCCGACGAGGAGGTTTTTGCCGCGGAGGTCGAGGCTCCATGGGAGCTCTACTTCGATGGTGCTTCGCGCATAGAGGCCGACCCTGATGGCACACCCAAGCGGAGAGCAGGAGCAGGATTGGTGTTCAAGACTCCACAAGGAGGGGTGATGTATCACTCATTCTCCCTTCTCAAGGAAGAATGCTCCAACAACGAGGCGGAGTACGAGGCACTCATCTTTGGCCTCCTCCTAGCACTCTCCATGGAGGTCCGTTCTTTACGGGCCTATGGAGATTCCTAGCTCATCGTTCGGCAAGTCAACGACATCTACAAGGTACGCAAGCCGGGACTGGTGCCATACTACGGTGCGGCCCGGAAGCTTATGGAGAAATTCCAACATGTTGAAGTTCTCCATGTCCCGCGAAGCAGGAACGCACCTGCCGATGCCTTGGCAAAATTGGTGTCGGCACTGGTGCTCCCAGGTGATAAATCCATGCAAGTGACGGTGGAAGAAAGGTGGCTTCTTCCCGTTGTCCTAGAGCTCATCCCGGAGGAAGGGGAAGTCAACACCATCACGACGAACGTCGTGCAGGAGGACGAGTGGCTACAACCCTTCCTCAACCACTTCAAGCACGGCAGCCTCCTCGACGACCCCATCGAGAGGCGCCAACTCCAACGGCGACTTCCCTCCTATGTATATAAGGCCGGCGTCTTGTACAGACGGTCTCACGGGCAAGAGATTCTACTTCGGTGCGTCAACCAAGATGAAGCCAAAAAGATCTTACAAGAGGTGCACCACGGGGTCTGCGGTGGACACCAAGGTGGAGCCAAGATGTACCATGCCATACGCCTGGCTGGGTACTATTGGCCCGACATCATGAAGGACTGCCTCTAGGTAGCCAGGTCATGCCATGGTTGCCAAATCCATGGCGACTTCAAGCATCAGCCGCCAGTTCCTCTACACCCCACCGTTCCCTCATGGCCATTCGACGCCTGGGGGATTGACGTCATCGGACCCATCGATCCACCATCTTCCAGGGGCCATCGTTTCATCCTTGCAGCGACGGACTACTTCTCCAAGTGGGCGGAGGCTGTCCCACTACGGGAGGTGAAGAGCGACAACGTCATCAACTTCCTAGAGCGAAATATCATACATCGCTTTGGGATACCACACCGTATCACCTCTGACAACGGCAAGGCATTCAAATCCAACAAGATGTATAGGTTCATGGCGAAGTACAAGATCAAGTGGAACTACTCCACCGGCTACTACCCTCAAGCCAATGGAGCAATCGAGGCCTTCAACAAGACGCTCGGCAAGATACTCAAGAAGACGGTGACAAGACATAGAAGGGACTGGCCCGACCGTCTCTTCGAGTCTCTATGGGCGTACCGCGTTACAGTCCGTACCCCAACTCAGTCTACACCCTATTCCCTTGTCTATGGGAGTGAGGCGGTACTTCCATTGGAGGTCCAGCTACCCTCTCTTCGTGTCGCCATCCAAGATGAACTCACCAAAGATGAACAGGTACAACTGCGATTCCAGGAGCTTGACGCCCTGGAGGAGGAGCGTCTCCAAGCCCTGCAGAACTTGGAGCTTTACCTTCAAAACATGGTGAGAGCTTACGGCAAGCTCGTGAGGCAACGTGTCTTTCGGAAGGGCGAGCTAGTTCTTGTCCTCAGGCGCCCCATCGTCGTCACACACAAGACGAAGGGGAAGTTCGAGCCAAAGTGGGAAGGACCCTACTCCATCGAGCAAGCTGTGGCATCCCGCAAAACCACTACTAGAAAATCGCGTTGAATTTGTGCATTGCATCGTCATCATCATGCATTGTTTGCATAAAACTATTTCGCAAAGCCCGTTTTGTTTTCTAAAACGCCCCATCTTTAATCAAATGTCAAACCCCGGGTCTCCGGATTATTTTTGTGTGTCTGATATCGGTTTGCAAACGGTGTTTGTAAAACAAATAAAAGATCTAATTATTTTAGCAGGGGCAGTCGAACGGGCCGTTTCGACCCGAACGACCACCCCCCAGAAAAATAAAACGGCCCACCCTATTAATCCTACAGCTACCAACTAATCTACCCACACCCCCCCTCCACATCACCCCACCCAATAGCAACCTGCCACCTCACCCTCTCCCCTCCCCCTAGCCTACCAGGTGCTGCCACCTCACCCCCAACTCTCTCTCCCTCTCTTTCTCTCTCCCAATCACCACCCCCCACTCCTCCCACCAACCGCGCGCCACCTGGCACCCGGTCCCACCCCACCTAGAGCCTCCCCGAGCAGCCCACCCCGACGCCTCCTTCCCCAACCCCGCACGCAACCTCTCCTCCGCCGGCTCGTCCCACCGCCCCAGGCACCGTGCGCGCGCGCCCGCCCTTCTCCCCTCTCCGCAGCCGCCGCTCGCCACCAGGTGCCCGTCGCCGCGCCCGCCGGACCCGGCCGCCGCGCGCGGCCCCGCTCGAGCGCCCTCCTCTCCCTGCAAGCTTCCCTCCGTCCCGCTCCTCCTCGTGGCCGCGTGCGACGCCCCGACGCCGGCCGCGCCTGCGCCTCCCCCTCTCCGCGCCCCGCGAGCTCCCCGCCGTCCCCGTCCAGCTCGCCTCCCTGCCAGGGACCCCGAGCCCGTCTCCGGCGCCGACCACCGCCTCAATCCGCGCGGCCCCCTCCGGTCCCGAGCTGCCCGGCGCCCTCCGGCGAGCCTGCACCGCCGCCAGGACCCTCCCCTTGCGGCCTCGAGCACGCCAACCCCGAAGCCGGCCTGCGCGGACCCGCCCTGTCCCAAGCCGAGCCCCCGCCGCCGACAGCGGGCCCGTGTCGCCTCCACCCCGCGCGGCTCCGCCGCAGGCGCTCACCGTCCGCCCCGCTGCCTGCGACGCCGCCGGCCTCCGCCCTCCTCCGGCCGAGCCGCGTCGGCCCTGCAGCTGCCCACGCGTGTCTCCCTCTTCTCGCGTGTCCCTGTGGTTGTGTGCTAGAGACGAGGCCCGGATGTGTTCCTGTTGTGGTGTTGTTACCATGAAGACAAGCCCGAGAAGATTGGGTGGTAGTGTTGTTGCGATGCGACTGCACTTCCAAAGACAAGATCGTCACCAACGGAATTCGGCAACAACAACGTAACCGCGATGCTCCAAGGTCCCCTTCATGGACGCCAAGACCCGCTCACGGAGTCCGTTTGTCGAGTCGAACCCGTGGAACCCCGAAAACTCCCCAAGATCTATGTTGCGGAACAACAAGGCCGATGGATTGGAGTCGACAAGATCTACCATCTAACGCCAAGCTCGCCTCCATGGGACGCCAAGACACCCGTCGAACCCCGAAGGTCGAACCCCGAGGACCGGACGCGACAAGGTCTACCTCACGGACACCGAGAACTTCCCCCCTGAACGCCAAGTTCGCCGACACGGATGCGACAAGTATTTCCTCGAGGACGCCGAGTACTTCACCCCAGACACCGCGACCCTGGAACAACAAGCACTCCGCCTCGAGAACGCCAAGTTCGTCTACCCGAACGCCAAGATCTACCCCGTTGCCGAGAACGATCCCGGAGTCCGAGAACGCATCCGTCGAACCCTGGACCCTGAGACCAACCCCGAACCCCGGAACCCCCAAGACCGTCGAGACCCCTAATGTGTGAACCCCTTCCCGAACCCTATTTTATAATACAATACAACTTGTCGCATAATAATTGTCTTGCATGCATACATTCATGTGGTTTGGGGGCCTTTGCCGATTCACCTAATAATTAAATATGGGGCCCATATGCGGGCAAATCTAGCCTTATATTGGCTTCATTTAAACTTGTGTAGCGAACCGGTGCGATCTTTTGCCATGTTATAACAACATTTAAATTGCGGGGGTTCTAAATAACTTGAACCATATAATTAATTGTCGGGACCCCGGTTTCGCTTAATATGACCTAATTGCACCGCATATTGCCATGTCATACATCATACATGCATCATGCCGATCTTTTGCCGTAGTATTAAATGTTGCATCCGGTGTTTCTTCTAGTGTTTTGCTTCTTCGCGGATAAGGCCGTTGAGTTGATGTGAGCTTCGCCCCGATCTTCGAATGAACCCTTCGACAATGTTTTCAGGCGAGCATCTCCCCCTTTCTGCCTATCTTATTTTTATAGTATTTATTTCCCTCCTGTTGATCTTTTGCTATCTGTGTTGCGATGCTCTAGTTTCCGTACCCTTGATATCACTTGCAGCCTTATATTGCCTTGGACACATCCTATTACCTGTTGTTTGGTAGATAGTTGGACTTGCGCATCGTAGTCGCTTGCTCAAGTGCTGTTGCGTGTCGTCCAGTGCCACAGTTGTTGATGTATTGCCGCATGTTGTGGTTGGAGATGATCATAGCTTTACTTATCGTTCACTTTAATTCCTGTTTAACAACTAAAATTGAAGTAAGCAGAGGCATCGGTGGGTGATAGATAATATTTGGTTTCCGAACGCCCACTTGTGTCCCGTAGGACCCCGAGTACTTGATACCTGTTCCTTGATTTATCGCGCTATCCACATCCGGGAGGTATATGGGACCCCCCTTAGCCAGAGCTTGATTCAGTCTTATTTCTTGGGGCCACAACTAGTTTGAGGTTTTATTTACGATCCTGTACTTATGCCATGCTTTACTGCTTTATTTACGATTGTGTGAGGAGCACGCTGTACTGTTTTGGAAGCGGAGTGTTTTCGCGGTATCGACAGTCCCCGTTTGGGGATCTGCTGTCGTTTACAGCCACTGACGCAAACCTTGAGTCCGTCTCGGAGCTTGCTTACTTCGTTGCGGGTGTACAGAGTGGTATCAGAGAGAGTGGGAATCGACCCGAACGACCACCCCCATTTTTAAATCGTTCCACCCCAACAATTCCTACAGCTACCCACCTATCTACCCACACCCCCCTCCACATCACCCCACCCAATGGCAACCTGCCACCTCACCCTCTCCCTCACCCCCCTCCAACCAGCTACTGCCACTTGGCCAGCCACTCCCTCTCTCTCAGCTCTCTCTCTCCCTCAACCTCTCAGCCCACCCCCTGGCCCCACACAAACACACACAGACCCACGCACCCACGCATGCTCCCACCCCACCCCGCTGGAACCGAACCACCCCCTGGACCCACCTGCCGCTCGGTCCCACCCCCACCACCGACACGCCTCCTCCCTCCTCTCTCTTCCCGCGCCTCTCTCTCTCCCAGCCGCGTCCCCCGTTCTCCCTCCCGCTCGCCACCGGCCGCCGCTTTTCTCCTTCCTCCGGTGCCGGTTCCGCTCGACCCCGCCGCCCCGGACGCCACCGCCCGCCAGCGCGCGCCGCTCCTCCGCGTCGCCTCCCCTTTCTCTCTCGCGTCCCCGCTCGACCGCGCCCGTCCCCGCCGCCAAGTCCGGCCGGCCCCGCCACCTCGCCTTCGGCGCCTCCCTCTTCGTCCCGAGGCCGCCGCGCCGTCAACCTCCTCCGTCCGCGCCCGCAGGTCGCCCCCCCCGAGCCCGCCTCGCTCCCCTCGCTCGCCTCCACCGGCCCGCGGCGCCGCTAGAGGCTCTGCCTCCCTCCGTCACCGCCACCGTCAGGCCCGCCGGCGCCTTCTCAAGCTCCTCCGCGCCTCCTCGTCCTCCGCCTGTGCCCCGGCGCCCCCTCAACCTTCCACCGTCACCGACCCCGAGCTACCCCCGCCGGCGAGCTCCGCCCCCCAGCCGTCCGCCGTCGCCGCCCCTGCGCCTGCCCGGCCCCGGCTCTCCTCTGCCTCGCCACCGGGCGCGCCTCCAGCCGCGGGCTCTGGCCTGAGCCCGCCTCGCCGCCTCGCCGTCAGCAGCGGGCCCTGCCGCCGTTCTTCCACGACCCCGGCCGCCCGAGCCTCCCTGTCCGCCGCTCTGCGCATCGCCTCCTGCAGCATGGTTCTCGTCGGCCTCCTCCCTGTCCAGGACGTTGTCGCCAAGGCCGCCTTAGTTGCGTGTGTAGACAGAGATGGTGTCCTGGCGTGTGGTTTTCCAAGTTTTTTTCCCTTGGCATGGATGAGAGGACCCCATGAGGATGGTATGAACCCGATCTGTTGGAGATGCATCGAGGTGACCCGCAACCCCGCAAGATCTCGTATGCGCCCAGAGCGACCACATCGAGAACTTCCCCGAACCCGGCAACGCCGGAACCTCAAGATCTGCCCCACGGATCCGATGGTTGTAGCCCCGAAGACCGATCCCGGCGCGACCGAACCCCGTCGACCACCAAGACCCTCGGGATCGCCAAGTTCTCCTTCCCGGACGCGATGGCCGAGAACCCGGACACCGAGCGCCAAGATCGCCACCGGTTCAACAAGCGCTCCGCCCCGAACACCAATTTCTGCACTCCGAACGTCAAGACCGACTCGATGGCGCGAACCCGACAAGATCGGCATGACGACAAGAACGACACCGACCCGGAAGAATCCGATGCGCCCCCACGCGACCCAAGTCCTGCTTCCCGGATGCGACAAGACCTACCTCAGTTATCCGAGAACGCTTCCACCGATACCGAACCCGTCGAACCCTGGACCCCGAGACCGAACCCCGAACCCCTGGACCAAGATCGTCGAACCCTAAATGTGTGAACCCCTTCCCGAAACCCTATTTTATAATATCATAAATTTGTTGCACATTAAATTGCCATACTCGCATGCATATTTGTGTGGTTTGGGGGCCTTATGCCGATTCACCTAATAATTAAATATGGGGCCCATATGCGGGCAAATCTAGTCTCATATTGGCCTCATTTAAACTTGTGTAGTGAACCCGGTACTATCTTCTGCCATGTTATGACAACATTTAATTGCGGGGGTTCTAAACAACTTGAACCATATAATTAAATTGTCGGGACCCCGGTTCCGCTTAATATGGCCTAATTGCATCGCACCTTTGCCATGCCCTGCATCATACATGCATCATGCCGATCTTTTGCCGTAGTATTAAATATTGCATCCGGTGTTTCTTCTAGTGGTTTGCTTCTTCGCGGATAAGGCCGTTGAGTTGATGTGAGCTTCGCCCCGATCTTCGGTTGAACCTTCGACAATGTTTTCAGGCGAGCATCTCCCCCTTTCTACCTATCTTACTTTTATAGTATTTATTTCCCTCCTGTTGATCTATTGCTATCTGTGTTGCGATGCTTTAGTTTCCGTACCTGTGATATGCCGTGCCGCCCTATATTGCCTTGGACACATCCTATTACCTGTTGTTTGGTAGATAGTTGGACTTGCACGTCGTAGTCGCTTGCTCAAGTGCTGTTGCGTGTCGTTCAGTGCCACAATTGTTGGAGTAATGCCGCATGTGTGTTGTTGGAGATGATCATAGTTTTACTTATCGTTCACTTTAATTCCTGTTTAATAACTAAAATTGAAGTAAGCAGAGGCATCGGTGGGTGATAGATAATATTTGGTTTCCGAACGCCCACTTGTGTCCCGTAGGACCCCGAGTACTTGATACCTGTTCCTTGATTTATCGCGCTATCCACATCCGGGAGGTATATGGGACCCCCCTTAGCCAGAGCTTGATTCAGTCTTATTTCTTGGGGCCACAAACTAGTTTGAGGTTTTATTTACGATCCTGTACTTATGCCATGCTACTGCTTTATTTACGATTGTGCGAGGAGCACACTGTACTGTTTAGGAATTGTGACCCGTTTTCGCGGTATCGACACCCCGAGTTTTCGGGTTCCCAGTCGCTTACAGCCGGCCCCACAAACCTCGGGTCCGTCTCGAAGCTAGCTTACTTCGTTGCGGGTAAGACTCCAAGGGGTGGCCCCCTGAAATATTTCTGAATCCTGTGATTGCTTTGTCGTGAAGGCCTCGTTGGGTTTTGATTTGGTTTTTCCGAGGTTGATCGAGTGTGTGTTGCTATTGGTGCACCCCGACCGGGTAAAACTTTCTGAAAGCCGTGTCCGCGGTTATGGACGACTTGGAGCACAGTATCTCGACCATAGACAAGCATAACTAAAGTTTATTGCTATAAATTTGACTTTATAATGACTAGTAATCAGCTTCACTATAATGGAATGGCTAATTAATACTGCCCACAATTGCTTGTTTGGAGTGTCGCTTGCGACCCTTGTACCTGACTAGTAAGTATTGCCACTACAACGGAATGGCTGAATAAAAGTATCAACAACTGCTGGGTTTTGGGTTTATCTCATGCTATCTGTATCTGATTAGTAATTGTTGCAACTACAACGGAAGGATTAACTAAAAGTGCCCACTGCTTATTTTATCAGGATGATTATCTATACCTGACTAGTAATTGCTGCAATGATAACCGAACAAATAAAATTGCCAACTGTGTGAGTTCCTCGGTTGACTTCCTCGTTTGGTCTCGAGGGGGAAACGCCAGGATGGGTTTGTATGTTGGTCGTATCAGGTTGGTTCCGAATAGGTCCTTCTTACCCCTCTCTGATTGCCACCAGTTGTATCGAGTCTCTATAGGTTGTTTAGCGCATGCTGCCGCTGCCGCTCAGTCCACCATACCTATGTAGGCGAGGACCGCCGAATTCTAGTCTCGCTGTGTACTGGCCTCAGTACTGACGCTCCTCTTTTTCCTTTGCCCTTTGTCGGCACCCCTTTTGTTTAAGTAGGTTCTGAGATCGACGTCGTTAGCAGGGTTACCCTTCCGGCTTGGCCTGGGCAGGGTTATGGACGCCATTGGTTATTCTTCAGGGCTCTTAGCCCCATTTGCATCTTGTCCGTAGTCGGACGCTCTATCGTTTTAAAGGTGATTTGGATCTTTGTATATTATATCTGTATTCTTGACTCATTGAGTCGCGGCTGTATATATATCTGTTTTGTGGGTCCCATCGAGGACTGTTGTGTAATGTTATTACTTCGTTTTCCACCCGCACGAAAGTGCCTGGTGGGCACCTTTGAATCGTTTCTATGCGGGTTTGGCGGGTTTCGCTAAAACTTGCATAGGTCCGATTCTGAGGGTGTTATAGAGTGGTGTTTTCCGAACTCTGTAACACCCTCAGAATCGGACCTATGCAAGTTTTAGCGAAACCCGCCAAACCCGCATAGAAACGATTCAAAGGTGCCCACCAGGCACTTTCGTGCGGGTGGAAAACGAAGTAATAACATTACACAACAGTCCTCGATGGGACCCACAGAACAGATATATATACAACAGCGACTCAAAGAGTCAAGAATATAGATATAATATACAAAGATCCAAATCACCTGGAAAATGATAGAGCGTCCGACTACGGACAAGATGCAAATGGGGCTAAGAGCCCTGAAGAATAACCAATGGCGTCCATAACCCTGCCCAAGCCAAGCCGGAAGGGTAACCCTGCTAACGACGTCGATCTCAAAACCTGCTCAAAACAAAAGGGGTGCCGACAAAGGGCAAAGGAAAAAGAGGAGCGTCAGTACTGAGGCCAGTACACGGCGAGACTAGAATTCGGCGGTCCTCGCCTACATAGGTATGGTGGACTGAGCGGCAGCGGCAGCATGCACTAAACAACCTATAGAGACTCGATACAACTGGCGGCAATCAGAGAGGGGTAAGAAGGACCTATCCGGAACCAACCTGATACTATCAACAAACAAACCCATCCTGGCGTTTCCCCCCTCGAGACCAACGAGGAAGTCAACCGAGGAACTCACACAGTTGGCAGTTTTACTTATTCAGTTATAGTTGCGGCACTTTACTAGTCAGGTTTAGATAATCGTCCTGATAAAGTAAGCAGTGGGCACTTTTAGTTAACCATTCCGTTATAGTGGCAACACTTACTAGTCAGATACAGGTAGCATGAGATAACCCAAAACCCAGCAGTTGTTGGTACTTTTACTTAGCCATTCCGTTGTAGTTGCAATACTTACTAGTCAGATACAATGGTCGCAAGCGACAACTCAAACAAGCAATGGTGGGCAGTATTATTTAGCCATTCCATTATAGTGAAGCTGATTACTAGTCATTATAAGTCAAATTTATAGCAATAAACTTTAGTTATGCTTGTCTATGGTCGAGATACTGTGCTCCAAGTCGTCCATAACCGCGGACACGGCTTTCAGAAAGTTTTACCCGGCCGGGGTGCACCAATAGCAACACACACTCGATCAACCTCGGAAAAACCAAATCAAAACCCAACGAGGCCTTCACGACAAAGCAATCACAGGATTCAGAAATATTTCAGGGGGCCACCCCTTGGAGTACACCCGCAACGAAGTAAGCAAGCTCCGAGACGGACTCAAGGTTTGCGTCAGTGGCTGTAAACGACAGCAGATCCCCAAACGGGGACTGTCGATACCGCGAAAACACTCCGCTTCCAAAACAGTACAGCGTGCTCCTCACACAATCGTAAATAAAGCAGTAAAGCATGGCATAAGTACAGGATCGTAAATAAAACCTCAAACTAGTTGTGGCCCCAAGAAATAAGACTGAATCAAGCTCTGGCTAAGGGGGGTCCCATATACCTCCCGGATGTGGATAGCGCGATAAATCAAGGAACAGGTATCAAGTACTCGGGGTCCTACGGGACACAAGTGGGCGTTCGGAAACCAAATATTATCTATCACCCACCGATGCCTCTGCTTACTTCAATTTTAGTTGTTAAACAGGAATTAAAGTGAACGATAAGTAAAGCTATGATCATCTCCAACCACAACATGCGGCAATACATCAACAACTGTGGCACTGGACGACACGCAACATCACTTGAGCAAGCGACTACGACGCGCAAGTCCAACTATCTACCAAACAACAGGTAATAGGATGTGTCCAAGGCAATATAAGGCTGCAAGTGATATCAAGGGTACGGAAACTAGAGCATCGCAACACAGATAGCAAAAGATCAACAGGAGGGAAATAAATACTATAAAAATAAGATAGGCAGAAAGGGGGAGATGCTCACCTGAAAACATTGTCGAAGGGTTCATCCGAAGATCGGGGCGAAGCTCACATCAACTCAACGGCCTTATCCGCGAAGAAGCAAAACACTAGAAGAAACACCGGATGCAACATTTAATACTACGGCAAAAGATCGGCATGATGCATGTATGATGTATGACATGGCAATATGCGGTGCAATTAGGTCATATTAAGCGGAACCGGGGTCCCGACAATTAATTATATGGTTCAAGTTATTTAGAACCCCCGCAATTTAAATGTTGTTATAACATGGCAAAAGATCGCACCGGTTCGCTACACAAGTTTAAATGAAGCCAATATAAGGCTAGATTTGCCCGCATATGGGCCCCATATTTAATTATTAGGTGAATCGGCAAAGGCCCCCAAACCACATGAATGTATGCATGCAAGACAATTATTATGCGACAAGTTGTATTGTATTATAAAATAGGGTTCGGGAAGGGGTTCACACATTAGGGGTCTCGACGGTCTTGGGGGTTCCGGGGTTCGGGGTTGGTCTCAGGGTCCAGGGTTCGACGGATGCGTTCTCGGACTCCGGGATCGTTCTCGGCAACGGGGTAGATCTTGGCGTTCGGGTAGACGAACTTGGCGTTCTCGAGGCGGAGTGCTTGTTGTTCCAGGGTCGCGGTGTCCGGGGTGAAGTACTCGGCGTCCTCGAGGAAATACTTGTCGCATCCGTGTCGGCGAACTTGGCGTTCAGGGGGGAAGTTATCGGTGTCTGTGAGGTAGACCTTGTCGCGTCCGGTCCTCGGGGTTCGACCTTCGGGGTTCGACGGGTGTCTTGGCGTCCCATGGAGGCGAGCTTGGCTTTAGATGGTAGATCTTGTCGACTCCAATCCATCGGCCTTGTTGTTCCGCAACATAGATCTTGGGGAGTTTTCGGGGTTCCACGGGTTCGACTCGACAAACGGACTCCGTGAGCGGGTCTTGGCGTCCATGAAGGGGACCTTGGAGCATCGCGGTTACGTTGTTGTTGCCGAATTCCGTTGGTGACGATCTTGTCTTTGGAAGTGCAGTCGCATCGCAACAACACTACCACCCAATCTTCTCGGGCTTGTCTTCATGGTAACAACACCACAACAGGAACACATCCGGGCCTCGTCTCTAGCACACAACCACAGGGACACGCGAGAAGAGGGAGACACGCGCGGGCAGCTGCAGGGCCGACGCGGCTCGGCCGGAGGAGGGCGGAGGCCGGCGGCGTCGCAGGCAGCGGGGCGGACGGTGAGCGCCTGCGGCGGAGCCGCGCGGGGTGGAGGCGACACGGGCCCGCTGTCGGCGGCGGGGGCTCGGCTTGGGACAGGGCGGGTCCGCGCAGGCCGGCTTTGGGGTTGGCGCGCTCGAGGCCGCAAGGGGAGGGTCCTGGCGGCGGTGCAGGCTCGCCGGAGGGCGCCGGGCAGCTCGGGACCGGAGGGGGCCGCGCGGATTGAGGCGGTGGTCGGCGCCGGAGACGGGCTCGGGGTCCCTGGCGGGGAGGCGAGCTGGACGGGGACGGCGGGGAGCTCGCGGGGCGCGGAGAGGGGGAGGCGCAGGCGCGGCCGGCGTCGGGGCGTCGCACGCGGCCACGAGGAGGAGCGGGACGGAGGGAAGCTTGCAGGGAGAGGAGGGCGCTCGAGCGGGGCCGCACGCGGCGGCCGGGTCCGGCGGGCGCGGCGATGGGCACCTGGTGGCGAGCGGCGGCTGCGGAGAGGGGAGAAGGGCGGGCACGCGCGCGCGGTGCCTGGGGCGGTGGGACGAGCCGGCGGAGGAGAGGTTGCGTGCGGGGTTGGGGAAGGAGGCGTCGGGGTGGGCTGCTCGGGGAGGCTCCAGGTGGGGTGGGACCCGGTGCCAGGTGGCGCGCGGTTGGTGGGAGGAGTGGGGGGTGGTGATTGGGAGAGAGAAAGAGAGGGAGAGAGAGTTGGGGGTGAGGTGGCAGCACCTGGTAGGCTAGAGGGAGGGGAGAGGGTGAGGTGGCAGGTTGCTATTGGGTGGGGTGATGTGGAGGGGGGGGTGTGGGTAGATTAGTTGGTAGCTGTAGGATTAATAGGGTGGGCCGTTTTATTTTTCTGGGGGGTGGTCGTTCGGGTCGAAACGGCCCGTTCGACTGCCCCTGCTAAAATAATTAGATATTTTATTTGTTTTACAAACACCGTTTGCAAACCGATATCAGACACACAAAAATAATCCGGAGACCCGGGGTTTGATATTTGATTAAAGATGGGGCGTTTTAGAAAACAAAACGGGCTTTGCGAAATAGTTTTATGCAAACAATGCATGATGATGACGATGCAATGCACAAATTCAACGCGATTTTCTAGTAGTGGTTTTGCGGGATGCCACAATTCGACACCACTAACAAAGGATCTTGCCCTCGAGATCCGCCTCATGGTACCGGAAGGAAGGTCGGCGATCTGCTTCTTCTCGCTTCATGTAGATCCTCGCGACCCCACTAACAAGAGGTCGTTGTCCGTGATCATCGAGGGAACACTCCGGGAACAAAAGGTCAAAGGTAGAGGCATCAACAAATTAAGCCACCTCTAGCTTCGATGGAAAGAGGGAACCGATGCATTCTCATCCACTTCAATGTACATAAGCGAATAGAAGGGGTAGTCGGCATGGGGGCCAATCCATCACGCACCCAAACTATTACTCCGCACAATCAGTGGAAAAGCGTGCAACCATTCTCGGAAACAAACTGAAGATCTCGACAAGCGAGGTTCGGAAGCAGAGGAGTGATGCAGACTCTGCATCGGATCGGGCGTAGATGATGTCGTCGCGTCGGAAAACACCGGAAGGCACAAACAAAGAACAAGGAATGGTACCACAGATAAGGAGCACTCATATAGCATGAAGTTCGGTTGGTAGAACACCGTTATCAAAGAAGGAAGCGAAACCCTGAAGGTACGACGGAACCCAACCACGAGAAATCCTGGACTCGAAGAGAGAGGAGAGAGCGGATTCAAAACACGTAGAGATAAGAGGTGAATAGCAGAGGGGTAAGGAGTAAAATCAGACCTAATCAGAACTATCCAACCGAGTTTGCAAAAATAGTTTTGACACTCTACTTCGGCCGTTAGCTAGGTTATCCTACAGGCTGGACTTGTGGGGTATCGCAACTGCTGAGCTCTGATACCACTCTGTAACACCCTCAGAATCGGACCTATGCAAGTTTTAGCGAAACCCGCCAAACCCGCATAGAAACGATTCAAAGGTGCCCACCAGGCACTTTCGTGCGGGTGGAAAACGAAGTAATAACATTACACAACAGTCCTCGATGGGACCCACAGAACAGATATATATACAACAGCGACTCAAAGAGTCAAGAATACAGATATAATATACAAAGATCCAAATCACCTGGAAAATGATAGAGCGTCCGACTACGGACAAGATGCAAATGGGGCTAAGAGCCCTGAAGAATAACCAATGGCGTCCATAACCCTGCCCAGGCCAAGCCGGAAGGGTAACCCTGCTAATGACGTCGATCTCAAAACCTGCTCAAAACAAAAGGGGTGCCGACAAAGGGCAAAGGAAAAAGAGGAGCGTCAGTACTGAGGCCAGTACACGGCGAGACTAGAATTCGGCGGTCCTCGCCTACGTAGGTATGGTGGACTGAGCGGCAGCGGCAGCATGCACTAAACAACCTATAGAGACTCGATACAACTGGCGGCAATCAGAGAGGGGTAAGAAGGACCTATCCGGAACCAACCTGATACTATCAACAAACAAACCCATCCTGGCGTTTCCCCCCTCGAGACCAACGAGGAAGTCAACCGAGGAACTCACACAGTTGGCAGTTTTACTTATTCAGTTATAGTTGCGGCACTTTACTAGTCAGGTTTAGATAATCGTCCTGATAAAGTAAGCAGTGGGCACTTTTAGTTAACCATTCCGTTATAGTGGCAACACTTACTAGTCAGATACAGGTAGCATGAGATAACCCAAAACCCAGCAGTTGTTGGTACTTTTACTTAGCCATTCCGTTGTAGTTGCAATACTTACTAGTCAGATACAATGGTCGCAAGCGACAACTCAAACAAGCAATGGTGGGCAGTATTATTTAGCCATTCCATTATAGTGAAGCTGATTACTAGTCATTATAAGTCAAATTTATAGCAATAAACTTTAGTTATGCTTGTCTATGGTCGAGATACTGTGCTCCAAGTCGTCCATAACCGCGGACACGGCTTTCAGAAAGTTTTACCCGGCCGGGGTGCACCAATAGCAACACACACTCGATCAACCTCGGAAAAACCAAATCAAAACCCAACGAGGCCTTCACGACAAAGCAATCACAGGATTCAGAAATATTTCAGGGGGCCACCCCTTGGAGTACACCCGCAACGAAGTAAGCAAGCTCCGAGACGGACTCAAGGTTTGCGTCAGTGGCTGTAAACGACAGCAGATCCCCAAACGGGGACTGTCGATACCGCGAAAACACTCCGCTTCCAAAACAGTACAGCGTGCTCCTCACACAATCGTAAATAAAGCAGTAAAGCATGGCATAAGTACAGGATCGTAAATAAAACCTCAAACTAGTTGTGGCCCCAAGAAATAAGACTGAATCAAGCTCTGGCTAAGGGGGGTCCCATATACCTCCCGGATGTGGATAGCGCGATAAATCAAGGAACAGGTATCAAGTACTCGGGGTCCTACGGGACACAAGTGGGCGTTCGGAAACCAAATATTATCTATCACCCACCGATGCCTCTGCTTACTTCAATTTTAGTTGTTAAACAGGAATTAAAGTGAACGATAAGTAAAGCTATGATCATCTCCAACCACAACATGCGGCAATACATCAACAACTGTGGCACTGGACGACACGCAACAGCACTTGAGCAAGCGACTACGACGCGCAAGTCCAACTATCTACCAAACAACAGGTAATAGGATGTGTCCAAGGCAATATAAGGCTGCAAGTGATATCAAGGGTACGGAAACTAGAGCATCGCAACACAGATAGCAAAAGATCAACAAGAGGGAAATAAATACTATAAAAATAAGATAGGCAGAAAGGGGGAGATGCTCACCTGAAAACATTGTCGAAGGGTTCATCTGAAGATCGGGGCGAAGCTCACATCAACTCAACGGCCTTATCCGCGAAGAAGCAAAACACTAGAAGAAACACCGGATGCAACATTTAATACTACGGCAAAAGATCGGCATGATGCATGTATGATGTATGACATGGCAATATGCGGTGCAATTAGGTCATATTAAGCGGAACCGGGGTCCCGACAATTAATTATATGGTTCAAGTTATTTAGAACCCCCGCAATTTAAATGTTGTTATAACATGGCAAAAGATCGCACCGGTTCGCTACACAAGTTTAAATGAAGCCAATATAAGGCTAGATTTGCCCGCATATGGGCCCCATATTTAATTATTAGGTGAATCGGCAAAGGCCCCCAAACCACATGAATGTATGCATGCAAGACAATTATTATGCGACAAGTTGTATTGTATTATAAAATAGGGTTCGGGAAGGGGTTCACACATTAGGGGTCTCGACGGTCTTGGGGGTTCCGGGGTTCGGGGTTGGTCTCAGGGTCCAGGGTTCGACGGATGCGTTCTCGGACTCCGGGATCGTTCTCGGCAACGGGGTAGATCTTGGCGTTCGGGTAGACGAACTTGGCGTTCTCGAGGCGGAGTGCTTGTTGTTCCAGGGTCGCGGTGTCCGGGGTGAAGTACTCGGCGTCCTCGAGGAAATACTTGTCGCATCCGTGTCGGCGAACTTGGCGTTCAGGGGGGAAGTTCTCGGTGTCTGTGAGGTAGACCTTGTCGCGTCCGGTCCTCGGGGTTCGACCTTCGGGGTTCGACGGGTGTCTTGGCGTCCCATGGAGGCGAGCTTGGCGTTAGATGGTAGATCTTGTCGACTCCAATCCATCGGCCTTGTTGTTCCGCAACATAGATCTTGGGGAGTTTTCGGGGTTCCACGGGTTCGACTCGACAAACGGACTCCGTGAGCGGGTCTTGGCGTCCATGAAGGGGACCTTGGAGCATCGCGGTTACGTTGTTGTTGCCGAATTCCGTTGGTGACGATCTTGTCTTTGGAAGTGCAGTCGCATCGCAACAACACTACCACCCAATCTTCTCGGGCTTGTCTTCATGGTAACAACACCACAACAGGAACACATCCGGGCCTCGTCTCTAGCACACAACCACAGGGACACGCGAGAAGAGGGAGACACGCGTGGGCAGCTGCAGGGCCGACGCGGCTCGGCCGGAGGAGGGCGGAGGCCGGCGGCGTCGCAGGCAGCGGGGCGGACGGTGAGCGCCTGCGGCGGAGCCGCGCGGGGTGGAGGCGACACGGGCCCGCTGTCGGCGGCGGGGGCTCAGCTTGGGACAGGGCGGGTCCGCGCAGGCCGGCTTCGGGGTTGGCGCGCTCGAGGCCGCAAGGGGAGGGTCCTGGCGGCGGTGCAGGCTCGCCGGAGGGCGCCGGGCAGCTCGGGACCGGAGGGGGCCGCGCGGATTGAGGCGGTGGTCGGCGCCGGAGACGGGCTCGGGGTCCCTGGCGGGGAGGCAAGCTGGACGGGGACGGCGGGGAGCTCGCGGGGCGCGGAGAGGGGGAGGCGCAGGCGCGGCCGGCGTCGGGGCGTCGCACGCGGCCACGAGGAGGAGCGGGACGGAGGGAAGCTTGCAGGGAGAGGAGGGCGCTCGAGCGGGGCCGCGCGCGGCAGCCGGGTCCGGCGGGCGCGGCGACGGGCACCTGGTGGCGAGCGGCGGCTGCGGAGAGGGGAGAAGGGCGGGCGCGCGCGCGGTGCCTGGGGCGGTGGGACGAGCCGGCGGAGGAGAGGTTGCGTGCGGGGTTGGGGAAGGAGGCGTCGGGGTGGGCTGCTCGGGGAGGCTCCAGGTGGGGTGGGACCGGGTGCCAGGTGGCGCGCGGTTGGTGGGAGGAGTGGGGGGTGGTGATTGGGAGAGAGAAAGAGAGGGAGAGAGAGTTGGGGGTGAGGTGGCAGCACCTGGTAGGCTAGGGGGAGGGGAGAGGGTGAGGTGGCAGGTTGCTATTGGGTGGGGTGATGTGGAGGGGGGGTGTGGGTAGATTAGTTGGTAGCTGTAGGATTAATAGGGTGGGCCGTTTTATTTTTCTGGGGGGTGGTCGTTCGGGTCGAAACGGCCCGTTCGACTGCCCCTGCTAAAATAATTAGATCTTTTATTTGTCTTACAAACACCGTTTGCAAACCGATATCAGACACACAAAAATAATCCGGAGACCCGGGGTTTGATATTTGATTAAAGATGGGGCGTTTTAGAAAACAAAACGGGCTTTGCGAAATAGTTTTATGCAAACAATGCATGACGATGACGATGCAATGCACAAATTCAACGCGATTTTCTAGTAGTGGTTTTGCGGGATGCCACAATTGTAACTACCTCGGTAAATTACGCTCCTAGATACAAGCCTGGATGAGCGGTAGTGGTTGAAATAGTACGGTGGGGCCCCAAAAGCCACTCACGGGTAGACCTTTCGGCCGTCCCAACCACTTCCAACTCAACGGGACCTGTACGGGCGGCGTAATCGGCAGGCGAAGGGATCAACTACATACACAAATGAGTATGTATGCAAGCCACCATACAAGAGTACATCAGAGCCATACCATCTAGAAAGAAAGGAAATATAGCAACGCCATACGGCAAGATTCAAATATCCTGGATAAATCTATAGTTTAGGATAACTCCTCATACAACACACATCAGAGTATCAAGCGGAAGCGGCAAAACAAGTCCGAGTACGGATAAGAAGCAAATCGGCATAAGATGCCATGGAAATAAGCACATCCCGCCCACAGATCTCACGGATCCCCGTTCCCGGAATCTCTACACCGAACGATCGTTGCCCACATCATCAGCCTCTTCAACCCAGTATCCGTCCTGCGAGGGTACCTGTTCATCTGAACCAATAATTTATCGTGTGAGACCCTAAGGGTACTCAGCAAGTCTTTATGCCTCTAAAGGGGACACAACCTGGGTTGACGCAATTGCAGCAAAAGATAAACCCTAGCAGTTCTATAGATAAACGCTAACCATCCGCCTAACCAGTGATAGACGGATGTCCGTGAATTAATGGCAACAGTTATAACAGTAATTTCATCCGATCCATCCTCCTCCTCGCTTACCAACGAGGAAGCGGACGAACAACCCCCCATCCGTTGGCAATTTTATTAACCATTCCATGAGTGTTGCACTATTTACTAGTCAGTTGTTTAGTCAAGTTAAAAGCGGTACTTTAGTTATGCTTGTCTATGATCGAGAAACTGTGCTCCAAGTCGTCCATAACCGCGGACACGGCTTTCAGAAAGTTTTACTCGGCCGGGGTGCACCAATAGCAACACACACTCGATCAACCTCGGAAAAACCAAATCAAAACCCAACGAGGCTTTCACGACAAAGCAATCACAGGATTCAGAAATATTTCAGGGGGCCACCCCTTGGAGTACACCCGCAACGAAGTAAGCAAGCTCCGAGACGGACTCAAGGTTTGCGTCAGTGGCTGTAAACGACAGCAGATCCCCAAACGGGGACTGTCGATACCGCGAAAACACTCCGCTTCCAAAACAGTACAGCGTGCTCCTCACACAATCGTAAATAAAGCAGTAAGGCATGGCATAAGTACATGATAGTAAATAAAGCCTCAAACTAGTTTGTGGCCCCAAGAAATAAGACTGAATCAAGCTCTGGCTCAGGGGGTCCCATATACCTCCCGGATGTGGATAGCGCGATAAATCAAGGAACAGGTATCAAGTACTCGGGGTCCTACGGGACACAAGTGAGCAGGAAAACCAAATAGCAGATATTGCTCACCGGTGCCACTTTCATTAGTTATCCCATTACTACTCAGGTTAAGTTGTTTAGGTACCTCGTTATCCATCAGACACTCACAAACCCTACACATGCTGTTCTACGACTCGCATGGCTCAAACAACTCCTGTAGTAATGGCTCATGGGATGGAGGAACAAGCTTGGTGGGGTTTAAAGTAAAGGCTATGCAATACTTGGGATTCAATTTAATGCAATCGCGACTCAATGATGCAAGAATGAGATAGAGGCAATAGGTACTGTATGTATGCGAGCATGTGGTAGTGCTTGCCTGGCAGTTTAGTGGAAGCGAGAGACGGATCTGGGTAGTGCTCCTGGTGCTCTTGATATAACCCCTGCTCAGTGTCTATCCGAGAAAAACCAAACAAACAAGGCCAACATGAATATAGAGCACAAGCATATGAATAAGATGCGTCAAGCAGACAATCATGTCATGATGAATGATGCACAAAGTACATGGCAATAAGGTAGCATGGCATGGTGAGGTGCGGAAGACAAGTAATAACATTTTAATGGGGTTTTGGATCACATTTTGTTGTCATAACAATTGCTGTTTACTATATATTTATATGATGCATGCTGCAATTGAAGTCATGGATAGCATAAACAGAAAGGTCTCGTCGAGCTGATCATTTTAGACATATAATTTGTTAAATTTGGAATTATAAATCAAAAGTTATTAATTAATTAAATCCCAGTGGCATTTGTTGTAATTTGAATAAACTTGGAATTTTAAATGTGCAAAAGGCAATTTGAATGGCATAATTGAAATCCTTGCATTTTTCTGATCTCAAAACATATATTATTTGTTTAATTTGGAAACATAAATCAAAAGTTATTTAGATAACAAATTTAATTTTGAATTTGAATTAATTTGGAAATAGTTTGAATTTAAACAGATTCTGGAAAACCTTTTGTTACCCGCACAGAGCCTAGCCACAGTCAATGACCCGTGGGGCCATGCTGACTGGGCGGCTAAGGCCACGCGGGCGAGCCAGGGACCGCGGGTGGAAAAACTAACAAGCTGGGAACCTTTTTGCAAAACGGTTCGGGGCGCCGACAGGTGGGGCTAAGGGCACTGCGGGTGGAGGACGGAAAAGCCACAGGGGCCTCCTTGCATAACGTCTAGGGCTGCTCGATCTGAAGCCTGACGAACTGAAACTCGACAGCGCGAGTCTGCTAGCTGGCTTGATCTTGCGACGACAATGGCGAGCGAAACACTGGGAAAAACGCGTCGCGGCCAAAACGAAAGATGAAGAGGGGTCAACGGCCTACAAGTTCCGTTTAGCACGCTCACACGGAGACGGTCCACAGCGCGCGTGGCAGGGCGTTGAACATCGCCGGATCTACTGCTGCCGCGGCTGCTGTCGCCAGAACGCGACGCGCGGCGCGCGCGCAGAGCGCTCGACAGAAAGCGGCGGCGATGCACGGCGAGAGGGGGGAGGGAGACGATGTCTAGGGGGATAAGGAGCTCACCAGCGACCGTACGGTGCAGCTAGCGGGCTCGGGGTCGCGTCGATCGTCGGGGTAGCAGAGGGTCGGAGCACTCCTGCTGCTCGCGGGCACGGTGGCGGCGGGGCTTTTCCGGCGAGCTTCGGGGGCGATCTCCGGTACCTCACGAAGCAGGGGAAGCAGGCGCAGCTCCTGGCGCTCCTCGCTCGACCCGGGGTGCTCTGTCGCGAAGGGAGGCAGAGGGGCCGATCTAGGGTTTAGATGGCATGGTGGAGAGATGGCTCGCTGGGGGGAGGAAGAAAGGAGGCCTGGGGAAACTGGGGGAGGCTAGGGCGAGGGGGAAAGATAAGATCGACAGGGGGGGGGGCAGGTAGAAGCGTGGGGCTAGCGTGGGAGAGGGGTTGATGGAAAGGTGGCCTTGGTGCCACCTTGTCCTCTCACGTGCATGGGCGGCCAGGGGGAAGCTGGGCATGGCTACAGCCAGGTGGGGCCAGGGGAACTGCAGGTGGGCCAGGGGAGGAGCTAGGGTGGGGACACGCCGGCAGAGGGGGAGAGAGCCGAGAGAGGGAGAGGCATGGGCTCGGTCTAGGGTTAGGTTTGGGTGGGGGTAGCTAGGGCATGGTGACCATGTGGACATGCTAGATTAGGTTTAGGGGTGGGTTAGCTAGAGAGGAGAGGGAGAGGGGGTACTTTGGGTTGTGATTAGAATAGGTGTGGTTTAGGTTTTTAGCTAGGATGGTTATGGCCATGGGGTAGGTTTAGGGTTTTGCTTAGAGGGGGTATGGTAGGTTAGGGTTTTGGAGAGAGAGAGAGAGGGAGAGATGGATAGGTATTCTTTAAATCATGCATGCTCCAATTAAAGACCAAGCAAGATCAAAAGAAAAGAGGTAGAGAGAGGAAGGTGGGGTTTAGGTTTGTGCATGCCACATGATCACATGTGCATGCATGGGGTATGGGGATTAAGGTTTAGCTATAGGGGGTTAGAGAGGTAGAGGATATGGTGAAGAAACTACAAGCCCAAAACAGGGTTTAAACAAAGGAGAGAGGATCCATGCAAGCAAAACCAAATAACATTCAAAAGTCAAGAAAAGGGTGGCACTTGCATGGCCCATGCAAACAATAATTGCCATGTAGCTATATTGTGAAAACAACACAAAATCATGTGGCATTATTCCTTGCATTCCCAAAAGGTGGGCAAAGGCCAAGCATAAGATTATGGGTGGAATCCAACCAACCAACATGAGCTAGAGGTAAACTCAAATAAAATGCCAAGCTCATATTAATTGGATGGTGGAATTATAAGGTGGTGAAAGAAAGGTGGTGGAGTTATTAAGAGATATGCCCCCAAATCAACTTGGGCATTTAACAATTTATCAAGAACCAAATACAATATCAAGAGGCAACTACAATTAATAATGCACATGAGATAAGAACCAAACAAGAAGGAGTTTTATATGATGCTCAAATGCAAGGTGGCATGATGACATGAGCATGATATGATGATGATGCAACAATTATATATTGGAAGTGGCCCTTTTTATTACTAGGACAAGTAGCATTACAGGTGTTAGACAACTGGGATGCTACAACTCTCCCCCACTAAACAGGAATCTCGCCCCGAGATTCTAGGAAGAAGAAGACTCGAAAAGGGTAGGATAGTTGACACGGAGTTCATCTTCACGCTCCCAAGTGGCTTCATCAACAGAATGGTGTGACCACTGCACCTTGCAGAACTTGATGGACTTGTTGCGAGTCCTTCTTTCTGCGGTCTCAAGGATTTTGGTGGGGTGTTCTTGATAAGACAGGTCTTCTTGGAGATTGATTAGCTCGTGATCCACGGTCCTGCCGGGATCTTTGAAGCACTTCTTGAGCTGAGAGATGTGGAAAACATCATGGACTTTGAGTTTTTCCGGGAGCTCCAGGGCATAAGCAACTTCTCCTCTTCTACCACGAATCTTGAATGGGCCGATGTATCTAGGAGCCAGCTTTCCTTTGATGCCAAAACGGTGTGTGCCTTTCATGGGAGTGACACGAAGGTACACGAGATCACCAGGGACATACACCATGTCCGTGTGCTTCCTGTCATAGTTGCTCTTCTGACGACTTTGAGCAATCTTCAGGTTCTCAAGGATGATATGCACCTTCTCCTCTGCTTGACTTATGATATCAGGGCCAAACCAGATTCTTTCTCCTGCACCTGACCAACCAATCGGAGTTCTGCACTTGCGACCATAGAGAGCCTCGAATGGTGCCATCTTCAGACTCTTCTGGAAGCTGTTGTTGTACGAGAATTCAGCATATGGAAGACATTCCTCCCACTTCATGCCAAAAGAGATGACGCAAGCACGAAGCATATCCTCCAGAATCTGATTGATCCTTTCAACTTGTCCTTGCGACTGAGGGTGGTAAGCAGTGCTGAAGTTCAACTTTGTTCCCAAAGCATTTTGAAAGCTTTCCCAGAACTTGGAAGTGAAGATGCTCCCACGGTCTGAACTGATCTCAAGCGGAACCCCATACAGAGAGACAATTCTGTTGATATAGAGCTCAGCCAACTGAATTCCAGAAATTGTTTCCTTGACGGGGAAGAAATGAGCCACTTTGGAAAGCCTGTCGATGACAACAAAGATTGCATTGTTGCCCTTCTGCGACCTTGGAAAGCCAGTGATGAAGTCCATCTCTACTTTCTCCCATTTCCATTCCGGAGGTTTCAATGGCTGTAGAAGACCAAAAGGTTTCTGATGGACAGCTTTCACTCTGCGGCAAACATCACACTCCGAGACGTACTTGGCACAATATCGTTTCAAACCAGGCCACCAATACTGTGTTTTCAAGTCCATGTACATCTTTGTGCTGCCAGGGTGGATAGAAAGAACCGAATCATGCGCCTCCTTGAGAACTTGGTCTCTCAAACCCGGGTAGTTTGGAACAAACATCCGGTGGTCGAAGAAAAGCGTGCCTTGATCATCGACGTGGAAGGACTCATACTTCGGAAGCTCAAGTTTAGCGATGATGTTTCTGGTGTGCGGATCACCCAGCTGACGAGAGCGAATCTTTTCTTCCAAGAGAGGAGTAGCCAGAAGGTTCAGGAGATGCCCTTGTTCCACAACTTCCAGGTTGAGCTGACGGAATTCCTTGCACAAAAGAGGTTGCTGTTCTTCCATCATGAGGTTGTTGACATAAGCTTTACGGCTGAGAGCATCTGCCATGACATTAGCTTTGCCCGGTGTGTAGTTGATGGTCACATCAAAGTCATTGATTGCTTCAATCCATCTCCTCTGCCGAAGGTTGAGATCAGGCTGAGTGAAGATATACTTCAAACTTTTGTGGTCAGAAAAGATCTCACAACGGTTGCCAAGCAAGTAGTGCCTCCATAGCTTCAAAGCAAAGACAACTGCTGCTAACTCGAGGTCATGTGTGGGATAGTTGATCTCATGCGTCTTCAACTATCGAGAGGCATAAGCAACCACTTGTTTCTCTTGCATAAGGACCGCACCCAATCCTTGCAAAGAGGCGTCGCAGAATATCTGGAAAGGCTTAGATGTATCCGGAGGAACCAAGACTGGTGTGGAAGTGAGCTTCTCTTTGAGTGTCTCAAAGCTTGCTTGACACGCAGGAGTCCACAGGTATTTCTTGCCTTTCTTGAGAAGATCGGTGAGAGGCTTCGCTATCTTTGAGAAGTTCTGAACAAAGCAACGACAATAACTAGCCAAACCCAGGAAGCTCCACACTTCTTTTACATTTGCAGGAGGAAGCCATTCAACAATTGTCTTCACAGTTTCCGGGTTGACTGCAATGCCCTTGGCAGAGATAACATGACCAAGATAGGTTACTTCAGGTAGCCAAAACTCACACTTTGAGAACTTTGCATACAAACGGTTCTCGCGTAGCTTGTTTAGGACACACCGCAGGTGTTCTTCATGCTCTTCCTTGGACTTAGAATAGACTAAGATGTCATCCAGATAGACCACAACGAACTTATCCAGGTACTCCATGAAGACCGAGTTCATAAGCCTCGAGAAGGTAGCAGGAGCATTTGTGAGACCGAAAGACATCACCGTGTACTCATATAGGCCATAGCGGGTGGTGAAAGCTGTTTTAGGAAAATCTTCTTCGCGAATTTTGATTTGGTGATAACCACTCCTCAAATCCAGCTTAGAGAATACCACAGCTCCAGCTAACTGGTCAAAGAGATCATTAATCCGCGGAAGGGGATATTTGTTCTTGATGGTTTTAGCATTGAGAGCCCGGTAGTCAACACAAAGTCTATCAGTCCTGTCACGCTTCTTCACAAAGATTGTTGGGCTACCCCAAGAAGAAGTACTGTGTTGAATGAAACCCAACTTCTCTTGTTCATCAAGTTGTCGCTTGAGTTCAGCCAACTCAGAAGGACCCATTTTATAAGGCCGCTTGGAGATAGGAGCCGTTCCAGGTTCAAGCTCAATTACGAACTCAACCTCACGATCCGGAGGCATACCCGGCAACTCTTCAGGAAAGACATCCGGAAACTCACAGACCACTGGGACTCTCTGAATAGCTTCCATAGCATCATCATTCAGAGCCGCCAGAGAAAAAAAGCTGGACAGCAGGCGTCAGACTTGGAGAAAAGACTATATGGCCTTCAGGAATCTTCAAAGAAACCGAGCGTTCAGCACAATCAATCACAGCTGCATTTTCCGTCAACCAATCCATGCCCAAGATGACATCAATGTCAGAATTGCCCAGAGCAATTAAAGAAGCCGAGAACAAAGAACCACCAATCTCAACTTGATTGCCATGACTGATCTTAGAAGCTGCCATCTTCTCTCCAGGAGAAAGGACCATTAACCGCTTTTGGAGAGGAACCAGGACTAACTCATTCTCATTTGCAAACTTGTGAGAAACAAATGAATGCGATGCACCAGAATCGAACAAAACTCGTGCAGGGACTGAGTTAACGGATAGCGTACCCATCACCACTCCAGGTGCATGCTCAGCTTGAGCGGCGTTGACACAATTGGCACGAGCAACCATAGACCCGGGCTTGGTGTTGATGTTGAGAGCCCGAGGTGGTGGTGCACGAACCGAAGGAGAGCTTGCTGCAGATCTTGGTGGGGGTTGAGGGAGAGCTTTGTTCTTCAACGGACAGTTCCAGTTCTGATGTCCAGGTTCTCCACACGTGAAGCAGGCACCAGGTGGACGTGGAGCAACGTAGCCAGGGACTCCGCCAGGCGCTCCAGGGTAGTTGTTGGTGTAGCCCCTGGGAGCAGCAGTGATGGAGTTTAGTGGCCTCGACGGGTAGCTTGAAGGTCTTGGTGAAGCCGGGAGCGACGGTGGGGTGTTAGGAACCCAGACACGCCGCTTAGAAGGAGCTGCCATAACCGAAGAGCTTGATGCATCCCTGTTGTGTTTCTTGGACTCCTCGAACACTTGCCTGCTTGCCTCCTCTTGCAAAGCTGTGTGTTGTAGTTCCAGGAAAGATGCCGGCCTTGCATGTGTGATTGCATACTTGATCGATGCATTGAGCCCTTGCCTGAACCTCTTCTGCTTCTTCTTGTCATCAGATACCTCATCGCCACCATAACGAGATAGATTCATGAAGTTCCTGATGTAGGTGTTGACGTTATCATTTCCTTGCTTCAGGTTGAGAAAAGCCTCCTTCATCCTTTCCATCACAATCTCTGACAGAAACTGCTCCTTGAACGCTCCAGAGAACTGTCCCCAGGTAGGCTGAAAACCAGTGCAGCTTGCCTTCAAGTAATTTTCCCACCAAAGAGCTGCATCCCCCTTCAGAAGGTGAGTAGCACACTTTACCCACTCCTGCTCAGGAACATCAGCAGTCTCAAGAAGCCTTGACGTCTCACGTAACCAATCATCCGCATCCAGTGGGCGATCTGAAACATCAAACTGGCGAGGGTTGAATTTCAGGAAGCTCTTGATGTCGCCCCGCTTGGGAGGTGGAGGGAGTGGAGCAAACTCATTTCTTCTGACACTCTCTTCCAAACGCTGCTGGTTCTGCTGCATCGCTGCCAAGGCATTAGCTATGTTTGACAATGCGGCCCCAAGCTCTGGTGGTATGTCCTCATCTGAACGGCGTGGTGGAGCCATCCTGAGATTGATATAAAACACAAGTCAGTACTATAATGGAGAATACTAATAATCCAATATAGTACCAAAATGGAATTAACCAAGATTAAAGGATATAATTTACTAAGATGATATTAGAATATCAACAAAGTTCAAAGCACCTAAAAGATATTAAGCATATCGCACACGACTGAAAAGGAGTGTGGTACACAAATATATCAAAGAAAAAAAAAATTCCACAAATTTCGGCATTAAAATACCAATAGATGTGCAAAATTACTTAACGAATCAAGATTAGTGACTCTACCGATTCAATATACAAAAGCGAATGATAAAAGTAGTGGTATGGTCGCGACTCCATCCCGCACTCAAATCATTACTCCGCACATGAACAAGTGGAACACATATCCTAACCCCTCCTTCTCACGTTGAACCTAAAGATTGGTAACTACGGAAACGAACACCCCAAACAAGATAGCGTCGGTTAACAAAGGGGTAAGACAGATTGCGTCGGTTTGCAAAAGCCTGTCGGTATGGAATGTACCAACAGTTGATAACCAAAGGCTGATTAGATAACAACTCGGATGCAACAGATAGACAAGGGATTACACACACACACACAACCTATGGTACTACGGAAACCCAGAACACGTGAATCCTAGTTTGAAATTTTTAAGAAGAGGATTGAAAACGTTACACTTCCTTACCAGAAAAGGGTGGTGAGTAGGTAAGAAGAAAAGTGGAAGCAGTCCTACTCTCGCGTTTTTGTTTTTCCCTAGTATACATAACTACCAAAATATTTGCTAGACTGACAACGACCGTTTGGCTGAAACCCTGAAGGTCGGGATGGCTCTGATAAGAATTGTAACTACCTCGGTAAATTACGCTCCTAGATACAAGCCTGGATGAGCGGTAGTGGTTGAAATAGTACGGTGGGGCCCCAAAAGCCACTCACGGGTAGACCTTTCGGCCGTCCCAACCACTTCCAACTCAACGGGACCTGTACGGGCGGCGTAATCGGCAGGCGAAGGGATCAACTACATACACAAATGAGTATGTATGCAAGCCACCATACAAGAGTACATCAGAGCCATACCATCTAGAAAGAAAGGAAATATAGCAACGCCATACGGCAAGATTCAAATATCCTGGATAAATCTATAGTTTAGGATAACTCCTCATACAACACACATCAGAGTATCAAGCGGAAGCGGCAAAACAAGTCCGAGTACGGATAAGAAGCAAATCGGCATAAGATGCCATGGAAATAAGCACATCCCGCCCACAGATCTCACGGATCCCCGTTCCCGGAATCTCTACACCGAACGATCGTTGCCCACATCATCAGCCTCTTCAACCCAGTATCCGTCCTGCGAGGGTACCTGTTCATCTGAACCAATAACATATCGTGTGAGACCCTAAGGGTACTCAGCAAGTCTTTATGCCTCTAAAGGGGACACAACCTGGGTTGACGCAATTGCAGCAAAAGATAAACCCTAGCAGTTCTATAGATAAACGCTAACCATCCGCCTAACCAGTGATAGACGGATGTCCGTGAATTAATGGCAACAGTTATAACAGTAATTTCATCCGATCCATCCTCCTCCTCGCTTACCAACGAGGAAGCGGACGAACAACCCCCCATCCGTTGGCAATTTTATTAACCATTCCATGAGTGTTGCACTATTTACTAGTCAGTTGTTTAGTCAAGTTAAAAGCGGTACTTTAGTTATGCTTGTCTATGATCGAGAAACTGTGCTCCAAGTCGTCCATAACCGTGGACACGGCTTTCAGAAAGTTTTACCCGGCCGGGGTGCACCAATAGCAACACACACTCGATCAACCTCGGAAAAACCAAATCAAAACCCAACGAGGCTTTCACGACAAAGCAATCACAGGATTCAGAAATATTTCAGGGGGCCACCCCTTGGAGTACACCCGCAACGAAGTAAGCAAGCTCCGAGACGGACTCAAGGTTTGCGTCAGTGGCTGTAAACGACAGCAGATCCCCAAACGGGGACTGTCGATACCGCGAAAACACTTCGCTTCCAAAACAGTACAGCGTGCTCCTCACACAATCGTAAATAAAGCAGTAAGGCATGGCATAAGTACAGGATAGTAAATAAAGCCTCAAACTAGTTTGTGGCCCCAAGAAATAAGACTGAATCAAGCTCTGGCTCAGGGGGGTCCCATATACCTCCCGGATGTGGATAGCGCGATAAATCAAGGAACAGGTATCAAGTACTCGGGGTCCTACGGGACACAAGTGAGCAGGAAAACCAAATAGCAGATATTGCTCATCGGTGCCACTTTCATTAGTTATCCCATTACTACTCAGGTTAAGTTGTTTAGGTACCTCGTTATCCATCAGACACTCACAAACCCTACACATGCTGTTCTACGACTCGCATGGCTCAAACAACTCCTGTAGTAATGGCTCATGGGATGGAGGAACAAGCTTGGTGGGGTTTAAAGTAAAGGCTATGCAATACTTGGGATTCAATTTAATGCAATCGCGACTCAATGATGCAAGAATGAGATAGAGGCAATAGGTACTGTATGTATGCGAGCATGTGGTAGTGCTTGCCTGGCAGTTCAGTGGAAGCGAGAGACAGATCTGGGTAGTGCTCCTGGTGCTCTTGATATAACCCCTGCTCAGTGTCTATCCGAGAAAAACCAAACAAACAAGGCCAACATGAATATAGAGCACAAGCATATGAATAAGATGCGTCAAGCAAACAATCATGTCATGATGAATGATGCACAAAGTACATGGCAATAAGGTAGCATGGCATGGTGAGGTGCGGAAGACAAGTAATAACATTTTAATGGGGTTTTGGATCACATTTTGTTGTCATAACAATTGCTGTTTACTATATATTTATATGATGCATGCTGCAATTGAAGTCATGGATAGCATAAACAGAAAGGTCTCGTCGAGCTGATCATTTTAGACATATAATTTGTTAAATTTGGAATTATAAATCAAAAAGTTATTAATTAATTAAATCCCAGTGGCATTTTTTGTAATTTGAATAAACTTGGAATTTTAAATGTGCAAAAGGCAATTTGAATGGCATAATTGAAATCCTTGCATTTTTCTGATCTCAAAACATATATTATTTGTTTAATTTGGAAACATAAATCAAAAGTTATTTAGATAACAAATTTAATTTTGAATTTGAATTAATTTGGAAATAGTTTGAATTTAAACAGATTTTGGAAAACCTTTTGTTACCCGCACAGAGCCTAGCCACAGTCAATGACCCGTGGGGCCATGCTGACTGGGCGGCTGAGGCCACGCGGGCGAGCCAGGGACCACGGGTGGAAAAACTAACAAGCTGGGAACCTTTTTGCAAAATGGTTCGGGGCGCCGACAGGTGGGGCTAAGGGGACTGCGGGTGGAGGACGGAAAAGCCACAGGGGCCTCCTTGCATAACGTCTAGGGCTGCTCGATCTGAAGCCTGACGAACTGAAACTCGACAGCGCGAGTCTGCTAGCTGGCTTGATCTTGCGACGACGATGGCGAGCGAAACACTGGGAAAAACGCGTTGCGGCCAAAACGAAAGATGAAGAGGGGTCAACGGCCTACAAGTTCCGTTTAGCACGCTCACACGGAGACGGTCCACAGCGCGCGTGGCAGGGCGTTGAACATCGCCGGATCTACTGCTGCCGCGGCTGCTGTCGCCAGAACGCGACGCGCGGCGCGCGCGCAGAGCGCTCGACGGAAAGCGGCGGCGATGCACGGCGAGAGGGGGAGGGAGACGATGTCTAGGGGGATAAGGAGCTCACCAGCGAACATACGGTGCAGCTAGCGGGCTCGGGGTCGCGTCGATCGTCGGGGTAGCAGAGGGTCGGAGCACTCCTGCTGCTCGTGGGCACGGTGGCGGCGGGGCTTCTCCGGCGAGCTTCGGGGGCAATCTCCGGTACCTCATGAAGCAGGGGAAGCAGGCGCAGCTCCTGGCGCTCCTCGCTCGACCCGGGGTGCTCTGTCGCGAAGGGAGGCAGAGGGGCCGATCTAGGGTTTAGATGGCATGGTGGAGAGATGGCTCGCTGGGGGGAGGAAGAAAGGAGGCCTGGGGAAACTAGGGGAGGCTAGTTCGAGGGGGAAAGATAAGATCGACAGGGGGGCAGGTAGAAGCGTGGGGCTAGCGTGGGAGAGGGGTTGATGGAAAGGTGGCCTTGGTGCCACCTTGTCCTCTCACGTGCATGGGCGGCCAGGGGGAAGCTGGGCACGGCTACAGCCAGGTGGGGCCAGGGGAACTGCAGGTGGGCCAGGGGAGGAGCTAGGGTGGGGACACGCCGGCAGAGGGGGAGAGAGCTGAGAGAGGGAGAGGCATGGGCTCGGTCTAGGGTTAGGTTTGGGTGGGGGTAGCTAGGGCATGGTGACCATGTGGACATGCTAGATTAGGTTTAGGGGTGGGTTAGCTAGAGAGGAGAGGGAGAGGGGGTACTTTGGGTTGTGATTAGAATAGGTGTGGTTTAGGTTTTTAGCTAGGATGGTTATGGCCATGGGGTAGGTTTAGGGTTTTGCTTAGAGGGGGTATGGTAGGTTAGGGTTTTGTAGAGAGAGAGAGAGAGGGAGAGATGGATAGGTATTCTTTGAATCATGCATGCTCCAATTAAAGACCAAGCAAGATCAAAAGAAAAGAGGTAGAGAGAGGAAGGTGGGGTTTAGGTTTGTGCATGCCACATGATCACATGTGCATGCATGGGGTATGGGGATTAAGGTTTAGCTATAGGGGGTTAGAGAGGTAGAGGATATGGTGAAGAAACTACAAGCCCAAAACAGGGTTTAAACAAAGGAGAGAGGATCCATGCAAGCAAAACCAAATAACATTCAAAAGTCAAGAAAAGGGTGGCACTTGCATGGCCCATGCAAACAATAATTGCCATGTAGCTATATTGTGAAAACAACACAAAATCATGTGGCATTATTCCTTGCATTCCCAAAAGGTGGGCAAAGGCCAAGCATAAGATTATGGGTGGAATCCAACCAACCAACATGAGCTAGAGGTAAACTCAAATAAAATGCCAAGCTCATATTAATTGGATGGTGGAATTATAAGGTGGTGAAAGAAAGGTGGTGGAGTTATAAAGAGATATGCCCCCAAACCAACTTGGGCATTTAACAATTTATCAAGAACCAAATACAATATCAAGAGGCAACTACAATTAATAATGCACATGAGATAAGAACCAAACAAGAAGGGGTTTTATATGATGCTCAAATGCAAGGTGGCATGATGACATGAGCATGATATGATGATGATGCAACAATTATATATTGGAAGTGGCCCTTTTTATTACTAGGACAAGTAGCATTACAGGTGTTAGACAACTGGCATCATCATCAATCCAAAATCAGGTGTTGTGGCATCCCGCAAAACCACTGCTAGAAAATCGCGTTGAATTTGTGCATTGCATCGTCATCATCAGGCATTGTTTGCATAAAACTATTTTCGCAAAGCCCGTTTTGTTTTCTAAAACGCCCCATCTTTATTCAAACATCAAAACCGGGTCCCCGGAGTATTTTGTTTTGTCCGCTGTCGGATTGCAAAAGCGCTGGTTGAAATAAATAAATTAATTATATTATTTTAGTGGGGCAGTCAAACGGGCCGAATGACCCGAACGACCACCCCAGAAAATAAATCGGTCCAACCAATCGGCCCACCCTATTAATCCTACAGCTACCAACTAATCTACCCACACCCCCCCTCCACATCACCCCACCCAATAGCAACCTGCCACCTCACCCTCTCCCCTCCCCCTAGCCTACCAGGTGCTGCCACCTCACCCCCAACTCTCTCTCCCTCTCTTTCTCTCTCCCAATCACCACCCCCCACTCAACCCACCCACACCCCACACAACACACCCGCACACACGCGCACGCCACGCTGTGGACCCCCACCCCCCTGCACCGATCCCATCCACCCACTCCTCCCACCAACCGCGCGCCACCTGGCACCCGGTCCCACCCCACCTGGAGCCTCCCCGAGCAGCCCACCCCGACGCCTCCTTCCCCAACCCCGCACGCAACCTCTCCTCCGCCGGCTCGTCCCACCGCCCCAGGCACCGCGCGCGCGCCCGCCCTTCTCCCCTCTCCGCAGCCGCCGCTCGCCACCAGGTGCCCGTCGCCGCGCCCGCCGGACCCGGCCGCCGCGCGCGGCCCTGCTCGAGCGCCCTCCTCTCCCTGCAAGCTTCCCTCCGTCCCGCTCCTCCTCGTGGCCGCGCGCGACGCCCCGACGCCGGCCGCGCCTGCGCCTCCCCCTCTCCGTGCCCCGCGAGCTCCCCGCCATCCCCGTCCAGCTTGCCTCACCGCCGCCTTTTCCCCTCCTCGAGCGCCTCTTCCCCAGGCTAGCACCTCTCCCCGGCCATGGCGCCGCCGCTAACCACCTCCTCCGACCCGTGCTCCTCACGCTGCTCCGCCCTCCGCTCGCCACGCCTCCCCGCCAGGGACCCCGAGCCCGTCTCCGGCGTCGACCACCGCCTCAATCCGCGCGGCCCCCTCCGGTCCCGAGCTGCCCGGCGCCCTCCGGCGAGCCTGCACCGCCGCCAGGACCCTCCCCTTGCGGCCTCGAGCGCGCCAACCCCGAAGCCGGCCTGCGCGGACCCGCCCTATCCCAAGCCGAGCCCCCGCCACCGACAGCGGGCCCGTGTCGCCTCCACCCCACGCGGCTCCGCCGCAGGCGCTCACCGTCCGCCCCGCTGCCTGCGACGCCGCCGGCCTCCGCCCTCCTCCGGCCGAGCCGCGTCGGCCCTGCAGCTGCCCGCGCGTGTCTCCCTCTTCTCGCGTGTCCCTGTGGTTGTGTGCTAGAGACGAGGCCCGGATGTGTTCCTGTTGTGGTGTTGTTACCATGAAGACAAGCCCGAGAAGATTGGGTGGTAGTGTTGTTGCGATGCGACTGCACTTCCAAAGACAAGATCGTCACCAACGGAATTCGGCAACAACAACGTAACCGCGATGCTCCAAGGTCCCCTTCATGGACGCCAAGACCCGCTCACGGAGTCCGTTTGTCGAGTCGAACCCGTGGAACCCCGAAAACTCCCCAAGATCTATGTTGCGGAACAACAAGGCCGATGGATTGGAGTCGACAAGATCTACCATCTAACGCCAAGCTCGCCTCCATGGGACGCCAAGACACCCGTCGAACCCCGAAGGTCGAACCCCGAGGACCGGACGTGACAAGGTCTACCTCACGGACACCGAGAACTTCCCCCCCTGAACGCCAAGTTCGCCGACACGGATGCGACAAGTATTTCCTCGAGGACACCGAGTACTTCACCCCGGACACCGCGACCCTAGAACAACAAGCACTCCGCCTCGAGAACGCCAAGTTCGTCTACCCGAACGCCAAGATCTACCCCGTTGCCGAGAATGATCCCGGAGTCCGAGAACGCATCCGTCGAACCCTGGACCCTGAGACCAACCCCGAACCCCGGAACCCCCAAGACCGTCGAGACCCCTAATGTGTGAACCTCTTCCCGAAAACCCTATTTTATAATATAACAAACTTGTTGCATATTAACACATTATCTCGCATGCATATTGTGTGGTTTGGGGGCCTTACGCCGATTCACCTTATAATTAAATATGGGGCCCATATGCGGGCAAATCTAGCCTTATATAGGCCTCATTTAAACTTGTGTAGCGAACCGGTGCGATCTTTTGCCATGTTATAACAACATTTAAATTGCGGGGGTTCTAAATAACTTGAACCATATAATTAATTGTCGGGACCCCGGTTTCGCTTAATATGACCTAATTGCACCGCATATTGCCATGTCATACATCATACAAGCATCATGCCGATCTTTTGCCGTAGTATTAAATGTTGCATCCGGTGTTTCTTCTAGTGTTTTGCTTCTTCGCGGATAAGGCCGTTGAGTTGATGTGAGCTTCGCCCCGATCTTCGGATGAACCCTTCGACAATGTTTTCAGGCGAGCATCTCCCCCTTTCTACCTATCTTATTTTTATAGTATTTATTTCCCTCCTGTTGATCTTTTGCTATCTGTGTTGCGATGCTCTAGTTTCCGTACCCTTGATATCACTTGCAGCCTTATATTGCCTTGGACACATCCTATTACCTGTTGTTTGGTAGATAGTTGGACTTGCGCGTCGTAGTCGCTTGCTCAAGTGCTGTTGCGTGTCGTCCAGTGCCACAGTTGTTGATGTATTGCCGCATGTTGTTGTTGGAGATGATCATAGCTTTACTTATCGTTCACTTTAATTCCTGTTTAACAACTAAAATTGAAGTAAGCAGAGGCATCGGTGGGTGATAGATAATATTTGGTTTCCGAACGCCCACTTGTGTCCTGTAGGACCCCGAGTACTTAATACCTGTTCCTTGATTTATCGCGCTATCCACATCCGGGAGGTATATGGGACCCCCCTTAGCCAGAGCTTGATTCAGTCTTATTTCTTGGGGCCACAACTAGTTTGAGGTTTTATTTACGATCCTGTACTTATGCCATGCTTTACTGCTTTATTTACGATTGTGTGAGGAGCACGCTGTACTGTTTTGGAAGCGGAGTGTTTTCGCGGTATCGACAGTCCCCGTTTGGGGATCTGCTGTCGTTTACAGCCACTGACGCAAACCTTGAGTCCGTCTCGGAGCTTGCTTACTTCGTTGCGGGTGTACTCCAAGGGGTGGCCCCCTGAAATATTTCTGAATCCTGCGATTGCTTTGTCGTGAAGGCCTCGTTGGGTTTTGATTTGGTTTTTCCGAGGTTGATCGAGTGTGTGTTGCTATTGGTGCACCCCGGCCGGGTAAAACTTTCTGAAAGCCGTGTCCGCGGTTATGGACGACTTGGAGCACAGTATCTCGACCATAGACAAGCATAACTAAAGTTTATTGCTATAAATTTGACTTATAATGACTAGTAATCAGCTTCACTATAATGGAATGGCTAAATAATACTGCCCACCATTGCTTGTTTGAGTTGTCGCTTGCGACCATTGTATCTGACTAGTAAGTATTGCAACTACAACGGAATGGCTAAGTAAAAGTACCAACAACTGCTGGGTTTTGGGTTATCTCATGCTACCTGTATCTGACTAGTAAGTGTTGCCACTATAACGGAATGGTTAACTAAAAGTGCCCACTGCTTACTTTATCAGGACGATTATCTAAACCTGACTAGTAAAGTGCCGCAACTATAACTGAATAAGTAAAACTGCCAACTGTGTGAGTTCCTCGGTTGACTTCCTCGTTGGTCTCGAGGGGGGAAACGCCAGGATGGGTTTGTTTGTTGATAGTATCAGGTTGGTTCCGGATAGGTCCTTCTTACCCCTCTCTGATTGCCGCCAGTTGTATCGAGTCTCTATAGGTTGTTTAGTGCATGCTGCCGCTGCCGCTCAGTCCACCATACCTATGTAGGCGAGGACCGCCGAATTCTAGTCTCGCCGTGTACTGGCCTCAGTACTGACGCTCCTCTTTTTCCTTTGCCCTTTGTCGGCACCCCTTTTGTTTTGAGCAGGTTTTGAGATCGACGTCGTTAGCAGGGTTACCCTTCCGGCTTGGCCTGGGCAGGGTTATGGACACCATTGGTTATTCTTCAGGGCTCTTAGCCCCATTTGCATCTTGTCCGTAGTCGGACGCTCTATCATTTTCCAGGTGATTTGGATCTTTGTATATTATATCTGTATTCTTGACTCTTTGAGTCGCTGTTGTATATATATCTGTTCTGTGGGTCCCATCGAGGACTGTTGTGTAATGTTATTACTTCGTTTTCCACCCGCACGAAAGTGCCTGGTGGGCACCTTTGAATCGTTTCTATGCGGGTTTGGCGGGTTTCGCTAAAACTTGCATAGGTCCGATTCTGAGGGTGTTACAGAGTGGTATCAGAGCTCAGCAGTTGCGATACCCCACAAGTCCAGCCTGTAGGATAACCTAGCTAACGGCCGAAGTAGAGTGTCAAAACTATTTTTGCAAACTCGGTTGGATAGTTCTGATTAGGTCTGATTTTACTCCTTACCCCTCTGCTATTCACCTCTTATCTCTACGTGTTTTGAATCCGCTCTCTCCTCTCTCTTCGAGTCCAGGATTTCTCATGGTTGGGTTCCGTCGTACCTTCAGGGTTTCGCTTCCTTCTTTGATAACGGTGTTCTACCAACCGAACTTCATGCTATATGAGTGCTCCTTATCTGTGGTACCATTCCTTGTTCTTTGTTTGTGCCTTCCGGTGTTTTCCGACGCGACGACATCATCTACGCCCGATCCGATGCAGAGTCTGCATCACTCCTCTGCTTCCGAACCTCGCTTGTCGAGATCTTCAGTCTGTTTCCGAGAATGGTTGCACGCTTTTCCACTGATTGTGCGGAGTAATAGTTTGGGTGCGTGATGGATTAGCCCCCATGCCGACTACCCTTTCTATTCGCTCTCGTACATTGAAGTGGGATAGGCCGCATCTTTTCTCGCCTTCTATCGAAGTTAGGGGTGGCTTTATTTGTTGATACCTCTACCTCCGACCTTTTGTTTACGGAGTGTTCCCTCGACGACCACGGACAACGACCTATTGTTAGTGGTGTCGCGAGGATCTACACGAAGCAAGAAGACGCAGATCGCCAACCTTCCTTCCGAAACCATGAGGCGGATCTCGAGGGCGAGATCCATTGTTAGTGGTGTCGAATTGTGGCATCCCGCAAAACCACTGCTAGAAAATCGCGTTGAATTTGTGCATTGCATCGTCATCATCAGGCATTGTTTGCATAAAACTATTTTCGCAAAGCCCGTTTTGTTTTCTAAAACGCCCCATCTTTATTCAAACATCAAAACCGGGTCCCCGGAGTATTTTGTTTTGTCCGCTGTCGGATTGCAAAAGCGCTGGTTGAAATAAATAAATTAATTATATTATTTTAGTGGGGCAGTCGAACGGGCCGAATGACCCGAACGACCACCCCAGAAAATAAATCGGTCCAACCAATCGGCCCACCCTATTAATCCTACAGCTACCAACTAATCTACCCACACCCCCCCTCCACATCACCCCACCCAATAGCAACCTGCCACCTCACCCTCTCCCCTCCCCCTAGCCTACCAGGTGCTGCCACCTCACCCCCAACTCTCTCTCCCTCTCTTTCTCTCTCCCAATCACCACCCCCCACTCAACCCACCCACACCCCACACAACACACCCGCACACACGCGCACGCCACCCTGCGGACCCCCACCCCCCTGCACCGATCCCATCCACCCACTCCTCCCACCAACCGCGCGCCACCTGGCACCCGGTCCCACCCCACCTGGAGCCTCCCCGAGCAGCCCACCCCGACGCCTCCTTCCCCAACCCCGCACGCAACCTCTCCTCCGCCGGCTCGTCCCACCGCCCCAGGCACCGCGCGCGCGCGCCCGCCCTTCTCCCCTCTCCGCAGCCGCCGCTCCCACCAGGTGCCCGTCGCCGCGCCCGCCGGACCCGGCCGCCGCGCGCGGCCCCGCTCGAGCGCCCTCCTCTCCCTGCAAGCTTCCCTTCGTCCCGCTCCTCCTCGTGGCCGCGCGCGACGCCCCGACGCCGGCCGCGCCTGCGCCTCCCCCTCTCCGCGCCCCGCGAGCTCCCCGCCGTCCCCGTCCAGCTCGCCTCACCGCCGCCTTTTCTCCTCCTCGAGCGCCTCTTCCCCCTCGAGCCGCAGCTCTGCTCCGGCCGTGCCCCCCGCCTCGGTCCTCCCCGAACCTCGCCGCGGCCGCCCTCCGCGCCATCTCCCCTCCCGTCGGCTCCTCCTGCCACCATCGCGTCCCGCATCTCCGCCCCGGCCGTCCCCGACTTCCGCCGTCTCGCCATGACCCGCGCCCTCGTCGAGCTCCCGCCGCCGGCAAGCCAACCTCTGCCTCTCGTCGCCTCTGCCACTCGCGGTCCGGAGTTCCACGCTGACCCTGCGTTGCCCAGTCTCCAGTACCGCTAGGTGCCCGTGTGGGCCCGGCCAAAACACAGGATTCCGTGCGCCACGGTCTGAAGTCAACTACTCGACCGCAACACCCTCCGCAGTACCAGGGACACCTGTTGGAGCAGGATCGCGTGAAGCACGACAAGATCTTCTGCCCGGAACCCGCATAATCGCCTTCTCGGAGCAACAAGTACTCTGCCGCGGGACCCCAAGACCGCCGACGAGACCGACCCGTAACAAGTTCTCCGTTTTCGTCGCCAAGATCTCCTCACGGCCAAGACCAACCCGATGCCGGCCACAAATGATCGAGGTGACACACCGAGATCTTCGACAGGGAACGACAAGACCCTTTCCCGCACCGATGCAGACGACGTCGCCGCCAAGTACTCCCTCGGGAACGACGAGTGCTTCACCCCGGACACCGAGACCCGACGCGACAAGTACTTTCCGCCCAAACGCCAGGACCGTCGACATGACCCGAAGGCCACGGATGCGACAAGAACTACCCCCGATATCCGAGAACGATCCCGGAGTCCGAGAACGTTCCGTCGAACCCTGGACCCCGACCCCGAACCCCGGAACCCCAAGATCTGCCGAACCCTAATGTGTGACCCTTATCCGAGAACCCTATTTTTATAAATGCCATATTTATAAATTGTTGCATATTTAATTGTTCATGCATGCATGCTTGTCTGTGGTTTGGGGGCCTTATGCCGATTCACCCTATAATTAAATATGGGGCCCATATGCGGGCAAATCTAGCCTTATATTGGCCTCATTTAAACTTGTGTAGCGAACCGGTGATATATCTTGCCTTGTTATAACAACATTTAATTGCGGGGCTTCTAAACAACTTGAACCATATATTAATTGTCGGGACCCCGGTTCCGCTTAATATGACCTAATTGCATCGCACCCTTGCCATGTCATGCATCATACATGCATCATGCCGATCTTCTGCCGTTGTATTAAATAGTGCATCCGGTGTTTCTTCTAGTGTTTTGCTTCTTCGCGGATTGGGCCGTTGAGTTGATGTGAGCTTCGCCCTGATCTTCGGTTGAACCTTCGACAATGTTTTCAGGCGAGCATCTCCCCCTTTCTACCTATCTTATTTTTATAGTATTTATTTCCCTCCTGTTGATCTTTTGCTATCTGTGTTGCGATGCTCTAGTTTCCGTACCCTTGATATCACTTGCAGCCTTATATTGCCTTGGACACATCCTATTACCTGTTGTTTGGTAGATAGTTGGACTTGCGCGTCGTAGTCGCTTGCTCAAGTGCTGTTGCGTGTCGTCCAGTGCCACAGTTGTTGATGTATTGCCGCATGTTGTTGTTGGAGATGATCATAGCTTTACTTATCGTTCACTTTAATTCCTGTTTAACAACTAAAATTGAAGTAAGCAGAGGCATCGGTGGGTGATAGATAATATTTGGTTTCCGAACGCCCACTTGTGTCCCGTAGGACCCCGAGTACTTGATACCTGTTCCTTGATTTATCGCGCTATCCACATCCGGGAGGTATATGGGACCCCCCTTAGCCAGAGCTTGATTCAATCTTATTTCTTGGGGCCACAACTAGTTTGAGGTTTTATTTACGATCCTGTACTTATGCCATGCTTTACTGCTTTATTTCCGATTGTGTGAGGAGCACGCTGTACTGTTTTGGAAGCGGAGTGTTTTCGCGGTATCGACAGTCCCCGTTTGGGGATCTGCTGTCGTTTACAGCCACTGACGCAAACCTTGAGTCCGTCTTGGAGCTTGCTTACTTCGTTGCGGGTGTACTCCAAGGGGTGGCCCCCTGAAATATTTCTGAATCCTGCGATTGCTTTGTCGTGAAGGCCTCGTTGGGTTTTGATTTGGTTTTTCCGAGGTTGATCGAGTGTGTGTTGCTATTGGTGCACCCTGGCCGGGTAAAACTTTCTGAAAGCCGTGTCCGCGGTTATGGACGACTTGGAGCACAGTATCTCGACCATAGACAAGCATAACTAAAGTTTATTGCTATAAATTTGACTTATAATGACTAGTAATCAGCTTCACTATAATGGAATGGCTAAATAATACTGCCCACCATTGCTTGTTTGAGTTGTCACTTGCGACCATTGTATCTGACTAGTAAGTATTGCAACTACAACGGAATGGCTAAGTAAAAGTACCAACAACTGCTGGGTTTTGGGTTATCTCATGCTACCTGTATCTGACTAGTAATTGTTGCAACTACAACGGAATGGTTAACTAAAAGTGCCCACTCCTTACTTTATCAGGATGATTATCTAAACCTGACTAGTAAGTGCTGCAACAATAACTGAACAAATAAAACTGCCAACTGTGTGAGTTCCTCGGTTGACTTCCTCGCTTGGTCTCGAGGGGGAAACGCCAGGATGGGTTTGTATGTTGGTAGTATCAGGTTGGTTCCGAATAGGTCCTTCTTACCCCTCTCTGATTGCCGCCAGTTGTATCGAGTCTCTATAGGTTGTTTAGTGCATGCTGCCGCTGCCGCTTCAGTCCACCATACCTATGTAGGCGAGGACCGCCGAATTCTAGTCTCGCCGTGTACTGGCCTCAGTACTGACGCTCCTCTTTTTCCTTTGCCCTTTGTCGGCACCCCTTTTGTTTAAGCAGGTTTTGAGATCGACGTCGTTAGCAGGGTTACCCTTCCGGCTTGGCCTGGGCAGGGTTATGGACGCCATTGGTTATTCTTCAGGGCTCTTAGCCCCATTTGCATCTTGTCCGTAGTCGGACGCTCTATCATTTTCCAGGTGATTTGGATCTTTGTATATTATATCTGTATTCTTGACTCTTTGAGTCACTGTTGTATATATATATCTGTTCTGTGGGTCCCATCGAGGACTGTTGTGTAATGTTATTACTTCGTTTTCCACCCGCACGAAAGTGCCTGGTGGGTACCTTTGAATCGTTTCTATGCGGGTTTGGCGGGTTTCGCTAAAACTTGCATAGGTCCGATTCTGAGGGTGTTAAAGAGTGGTATCAGAGCTCAGCAGTTGTGATACCCCACAAGTCCAGCCTGTAGGATAACCTAGCTAACGGCCGAAGTAGAGTGTCAAAACTATTTTTGCAAACTCGGTTGGATAGTTCTGATTAGGTCTGATTTTACTCCTTACCCCTCTGCTATTCACCTCTTATCTCTACGTGTTTTGAATCCGCTCTCTCCTCTCTCTTCGAGTCCAGGATTTCTCGTGGTTGGGTTCCGTCGTACCTTCAGGGTTTCGCTTCCTTCTTTGATAACGGTGTTCTACCAACCGAACTTCATGCTATATGAGTGCTCCTTATCTGTGGTACCATTCCTTGTTCTTTGTTTGTGCCTTCCGGTGTTTTCCGACGCGACGACATCATCTACGCCCGATCCGATGCAGAGTCTGCATCACTCCTCTGCTTCCGAACCTCGCTTGTCGAGATCTTCAGTCTGTTTCCGAGAATGGTTGCACGCTTTTCCACTGATTGTGCGGAGTAATAGTTTGGGTGCGTGATGGATTGGCCCCCATGCCGACTACCCCTTCTATTCGCTTATGTACATTGAAGTGGATGAGAATGCATCGGTTCCCTCTTTCCATCGAAGCTAGAGGTGGCTTAATTTGTTGATGCCTCTACCTTTGACCTTTTGTTCCCGGAGTGTTCCCTCGACGATCACGGACAATGACCTCTTGTTAGTGGGGTCGCGAGGATCTACATGAAGCAAGAAGAAGCAGATCGCCGACCTTCCTTCCGGTACAATGAGGCGGATCTCGAGGGCGAGATCCTTTGTTAGTGGTGTCGAATTGTGGCATCCCGCAAAACCACTACTAGAAAATCGCGTTGAATTTGTGCATTGCATCGTCATCATCATGCATTGTTTGCATAAAACTATTTCGCAAAGCCCGTTTTGTTTTCTAAAACGCCCCATCTTTAATCAAATATCAAACCCCGGGTCTCCGGATTATTTTTGTGTGTCTGATATCGGTTTGCAAACGGTGTTTGTAAAACAAATAAAAGATCTAATTATTTTAGCAGGGGCAGTCGAACGGGCCGTTTCGACCCGAACGACCACCCCCCAGAAAAATAAAACGGCCCACCCTATTAATCCTACAGCTACCAACTAATCTACCCACACCCCCCTCCACATCACCCCACCCAATAGCAACCTGCCACCTCACCCTCTCCCCTCCCCCTAGCCTACCAGGTGCTGCCACCTCACCCCCAACTCTCTCTCCCTCTCTTTCTCTCTCCCAATCACCACCCCCCACTCAACCCACCCACACCCCACACAACACACCCGCACACACGCGCACGCCACGCTGCGGACCCCCACCCCCCTGCACCGATCCCATCCACCCACTCCTCCCACCAACCGCGCGCCACCTGGCACCCGGTCCCACCCCACCTGGAGCCTCCCCGAGCAGCCCACCCCGACGCCTCCTTCCCCAACCCCGCACGCAACCTCTCCTCCGCCGGCTCGTCCCACCGCCCCAGGCACCGCGCGCGCGCCCGCCCTTCTCCCCTCTCCGCAGCCGCCGCTCGCCACCAGGTGCCCGTCGCCGCGCCCGCCGGACCCGGCCGCCGCGCGCGGCCCCGCTCGAGCGCCCTCCTCTCCCTGCAAGCTTCCCTCCGTCCCGCTCCTCCTCGTGGCCGCGCGCGACACCCCGACGCTGGCCGCGCCTGCGCCTCCCCCTCTCCGCGCCCCGCGAGCTCCCCGCCGTCCCCGTCTAGCTCGCCTCACCGCCGCCTTTTCCCCTCCTCGAGCGCCTCTTCCCCCTCGAGCCGCAGCTCTGCTCCGGCCGCGCCCCCCGCCTCGGTCCTCCCCGAACCTCGCCGCGGCCGCCCTCCGCGCCAGCTCCCCTCCCGTCGGCTCCTCCTGCCACCATCGCGTCCCGCGTCTCTGCCCCGGCCGTCCCCGACTTCCGCCGTCTCGCCATGACCCGCGCCCTCGTCGAGCTCCCGCCGCCGGCAAGCCAACCTCTGCCTCTCGTCGCCTCTGCCACTCGCGGTCCGGAGTTCCACGCTGACCCTGCGTTGCCCAGTCTCCAGTACCGCTAGGTGCCCGTGTGGGCCCGGCCAAAACACAGGATTCCGTGCGCCACGGCCTGAAGTCAACTACTCGACCGCAACACCCTCCGCAGTACCAGGGACACCTGTTGGAGCAGGATCGCGTGAAGCACGACAAGATCTTCTGCCCGGAACCCGCATGATCGCCTTCTCGGAGCAACAAGTACTCTGCCGCGGGACCCCAAGACCGCCGACGAGACCGACCCGTAACAAGTTCTCCGTTTTCGTCGCCAAGATCTCCTCACGGCCAAGACCAACCCGATGCCGGCCACAGATGATCGAGGTGACACACCGAGATCTTCGACAGGGAATGACAAGACCCTTTCCCGCACCGATGCAGACGACGTCGCCGCCAAGTACTCCCTCGGGAACGACGAGTGCTTCACCCCGGACACCGAGACCCGACGCGACAAGTACTTTCCGCTCAAATGCCAGGACCGTCAACATGACCCGAAGGCCACGGATGCGACAAGAACTACCCCCGATATCCGAGAACGATCCCGGAGTCCGAGAACGTTCCGTCGAACCCTGGACCCCGACCCCGAACCCCGGAACCCCAAGATCTGCCGAACCCTAATGTGTGACCCTTATCCGAGAACCCTATTTTTATAAATGCCATATTTATAAATTGTTGCATATTTAATTGTTCATGCATGCATGCTTGTCTGTGGTTTGGGGGCCTTATGCCGATTCACCCTATAATTAAATATGGGGCCCATATGCGGGCAAATCTAGCCTTATATTGGCCTCATTTAAACTTGTGTAGCGAACCGGTGATATATCTTGCCTTGTTATAACAACATTTAATTGCGGGGCTTCTAAACAACTTGAACCATATATTAATTGTCGGGACCCCGGTTCCGCTTAATATGACCTAATTGCATCGCACCCTTGCCATGTCATGCATCATACATGCATCATGCCGATCTTCTGCCGTTGTATTAAATAGTGCATCCGGTGTTTCTTCTAGTGTTTTGCTTCTTCGCGGATTGGGCCGTTGAGTTGATGTGAGCTTCGCCCTGATCTTCGGTTGAACCTTCGACAATGTTTTCAGGCGAGCATCTCCCCCTTTCTACCTATCTTATTTTTATAGTATTTATTTCCCTCCTGTTGATCTTTTGCTATCTGTGTTGCGATGCTCTAGTTTCCGTACCCTTGATATCACTTGCAGCCTTATATTGCCTTGGACACATCCTATTACCTGTTGTTTGGTAGATAGTTGGACTTGCGCGTCGTAGTCGCTTGCTCAAGTGCTGTTGCGTGTCGTCCAGTGCCACAGTTGTTGATGTATTGCCGCATGTTGTTGTTGGAGATGATCATAGCTTTACTTATCGTTCACTTTAATTCCTGTTTAACAACTAAAATTGAAGTAAGCAGAGGCATCGGTGGGTGATAGATAATATTTGGTTTCCGAACGCCCACTTGTGTCCTGTAGGACCCCGAGTACTTGATACCTGTTCCTTGATTTATCGCGCTATCCACATCCGGGAGGTATATGGGACCCCCCTTAGCCAGAGCTTGATTCAGTCTTATTTCTTGGGGCCACAACTAGTTTGAGGTTTTATTTACGATCCTGTACTTATGCCATGCTTTACTGCTTTATTTACGATTGTGTGAGGAGCACGCTGTACTGTTTTGGAAGCGGAGTGTTTTCGCGGTATCGACAGTCCCCGTTTGGGGATCTGCTGTCGTTTACAGCCACTGACGCAAACCTTGAGTCCGTCTCGGAGCTTGCTTACTTCGTTGCGGGTGTACTCCAAGGGGTGGCCCCCTGAAATATTTCTGAATCCTGCGATTGCTTTGTCGTGAAGGCCTCGTTGGGTTTTGATTTGGTTTTTCCGAGGTTAATCGAGTGTGTGTTGCTATTGGTGCACCCCGGCCGGGTAAAACTTTCTGAAAGCCGTGTCCGCGGTTATGGACGACTTGGAGCACAGTATCTCGACCATAGACAAGCATAACTAAAGTTTATTGCTATAAATTTGACTTATAATGACTAGTAATCAGCTTCACTATAATGGAATGGCTAAATAATACTGCCCACCATTGCTTGTTTGAGTTGTCGCTTGCGACCATTGTATCTGACTAGTAAGTATTGCAACTACAACGGAATGGCTAAGTAAAAGTACCAACAACTGCTGGGTTTTGGGTTATCTCATGCTATCTGTATCTGACTAGTAAGTGTTGCCACTATAACGGAATGGTTAACTAAAAGTGCCCACTTCTTACTTTATCAGGACGATTATCTAAACCTGACTAGTAAAGTGCCGCAACTATAACTGAATAAGTAAAACTGCCAACTGTGTGAGTTCCTCGGTTGACTTCCTCGTTGGTCTCGAGGGGGGAAACGCCAGGATGGGTTTGTTTGTTGATAGTATCAGGTTGGTTCCGGATAGGTCCTTCTTACCCCTCTCTGATTGCCGCCAGTTGTATCGAGTCTCTATAGGTTGTTTAGTGCATGCTGCCGCTGCCGCTCAGTCCACCATACCTATGTAGGCGAGGACCGCCGAATTCTAGTCTCGCCGTGTACTGGCCTCAGTACTGACGCTCCTCTTTTTCCTTTGCCCTTTGTCGGCACCCCTTTTGTTTTGAGCAGGTTTTGAGATCGACGTCGTTAGCAGGGTTACCCTTCCGGCTTGGCCTGGGCAGGGTTATGGACGCCATTGGTTATTCTTCAGGGCTCTTAGCCCCATTTGCATCTTGTCCGTAGTCGGACGCTCTATCATTCTCCAGGTGATTTGGATCTTTGTATATTATATCTGTATTCTTGACTCTTTGAGTCGCTGTTGTATATATATCTGTTCTGTGGGTCCCATCGAGGACTGTTGTGTAATGTTATTACTTCGTTTTCCACCCGCACGAAAGTGCCTGGTGGGCACCTTTGAATCGTTTCTATGCGGGTTTGGCGGGTTTCGCTAAAACTTGCATAGGTCCGATTCTGAGGGTGTTAGGGGCCTTACGCCGATTCACCTTATAATTAAATATGGGGCCCATATGCGGGCAAATCTAGCCTTATATAGGCCTCATTTAAACTTGTGTAGCGAACCGGTGATATATTCTGCCTTGTTAAACAACATTTAATTTGCGGGGTAAATAAATAACTGGAACCAATTAATTAATTGTCGGGACCCCGGTTCCACTTAATATGACCTAATTGCATCGCATCTTTGCCATGTCATTCATCATACATGCATCATGCCGACCTTCTGCCGTTGTATTAAATCTTGCATCCGGTGTTTATCCTAGTGTTTTGCTTCTTCGCGGATAAGGCCGTTGAGTTGATGTGAGCTTCGCCCTGATCTTCGGATGAACCCTTCGACAATGTTTTCAGGCGAGCATCTCCCCCCCCTTCTACCTATCTTACACTTATAGTATTTATTCCCTCCTGTTGATCTATTGCTATCTGTGTTGCGATGCTCTAGTTTCCGTACCCGTACTATCCCTTGCAGCCGTATATTGCCATGGCCACCTCCTATTACCTGTTGTTTGGTAGCTAGTCGGACTTGCGCGTCGTAGTCGCTTGCTCAAGTGCTGTTGCGTGTCGTCAAATGCCACAATTGTTGGAGCCTTGTCGCATGTTGATGTTGGAGATGATCATAGTTTTACTTATTGTTCACTTTAATTCCTGTTTAACAATTAAAATTGAAGTAAGTAAGCAGAGGCATCGGTGGGTGATAGATAGCATTTGGTTTCCGAACGCCCACTTGTGTCCCGTAGGACCCCGAGTACTTGATACCTGTTCCTTGATTTATCGCGCTATCCACATCCGGGAGGTATATGGGACCCCCCTTAGCCAGAGCTTGATTCAGTCTTATTTCTTGGGGCCACAACTAGTTTGAGGTTTTATTTACGATCCTGTACCTATGCCATGCTTTACTCCTTTATTTACGATTGTGTGAGGAGCACGCTGTACTGTTTTGGAAGCGGAGTGTTTTTGCGGTATCGACAGTCCCCGTTTGGGGATCTGCTGTCGTTTACAGCCACTGACGCAAACCTTGAGTCCGTCTCGGAGCTTGCTTACTTCGTTGCGGGTGTACTCCAAGGGGTGGCCCCCTGAAATATTTCTGAATCCTGTGATTGCTTTGTCGTGAAGGCCTCGTTGGGTTTTGATTTGGTTTTTCCGAGGTTGATCGAGTGTGTGTTGCTATTGGTGCACCCCGGCCGGGTAAAACTTTCTGAAAGCCGTGTCCGCGGTTATGGACGACTTGGAGCACAGTATCTCGACCATAGACAAGCATAACTAAAGTTTATTGCTATAAATTTGACTTATAATGACTAGTAATCAGCTTCACTATAATGGAATGGCTAATTAATACTGCCCACAATTGCTTGTTTGGAGTGTCGCTTGCGACCATTGTATCTGACTAGTAAGTATGATAACTACAACGGAATGGCTAAATAAAAGGACCAACAACTGCTGGGTTTGGGTTTATCTCATGCTATATGCATCTGATTAGTAATTGTTGCAACTACAACGGAATGGTTAACTAAAAGTGCCCACTCCTTACTTTATCAGGATGATTATCTAAACCTGACTAGTAAGTGCTGCAACAATAACTAAACAAATAAAACTGCCAACTGTGTGAGTTCCTCGGTTGACTTCCTCGCTTGGTCTCGAGGGGGAAACGCCAGGATGGGTTTGTATGTTGGTAGTATCAGGTTGGTTCCGAATAGGTCCTTCTTACCCCTCTCTGATTGCCGCCAGTTGTATCGAGTCTCTATAGGTTGTTTAGTGCATGCTGCCGCTGCCGCTTCAGTCCACCATACCTATGTAGGCGAGGACCGCCGAATTCTAGTCTCGCCGTGTACTGGCCTCAGTACTGACGCTCCTCTTTTTCCTTTGCCCTTTGTCGGCACCCCTTTTGTTTAAGCAGGTTTTGAGATCGACGTCGTTAGCAGGGTTACCCTTCCGGCTTGGCCTGGGCAGGGTTATGGACGCCATTGGTTATTCTTCAGGGCTCTTAGCCCCATTTGCATCTTGTCCGTAGCTGGACGCTCTATCGTTTTCAAGGTGATTGGATCTTTGTATATTATATCTGTATTCTTGACACTTTGAGTCGCTGTTATATATATCTGTTCTGTGGGTCCCATCGAGGACTGTTGTGTAATGTTATTACTTCGTTTTCCACCCGCACGAAAGTGCCTGGTGGGCACCTTTGAATCGTTTCTATGCGGGTTTGGCGAGTTTCGCTAAAACTTGCATAGGGTCGATTCTGAGGGTGTTACAGAGTGGTATCTGAGAGGGGTGAGGAATTGGCCAAGTGGCATCATCTGGTTGGGTGGGGTGGTGGACAGGGCGATGTGGCAGGTGGGGATTGGGTGGGGTGATGTGGAGGGGGGGGGGGGGGTTGGGTAGATAGTTTGGTAGGTTTAGGAATTAGGTGGACCGTTTTGTAAAATCCTGGGGGTGGTCGTTCGGGTCGAAACGGCCCGTTCGACTGCCCCCGCTAAAATAATAAATATTTGTATTTGTTTTACAAACACCGTTTGCAAACCGACAGCAGACAAACAAAAATCATCCGGAGACCCGGGGTTTGATATTTGATTAAAGATGGGGCATTTTGTAAAACAAAACGGGCTTTGCGAAAATAGTTTTTGACAAACAACACATGATGATGACGATGCAATGCACAAATTCAACGCGATTTTCTAGTAGTGTTTTGCGGGATGCCACAATTCGACACCACTAACAAGGGATCTCGCCCTCGAGATCCGCCTCATGGTACCGGAAGGAAGGTCGGCGATCTGCATCTTCTCGCTTCGTGTAGATCCTCGCGACACCACTAACAAGAGGTCGTTGTCCGTGATCGCCGAGAGAACACTCCGGAAACAAAAGGTCGAAGGTAGAGGCATCAACAAATAAAGCCACCTCTAGCTTCCGTGGAAGAGGGAACCGATGCATTCTCATCCACTGCAATGTACAAAAGCGAATAGAAGGGGTAGTCGGCATGGGGGCCAATCCATCACGCACCCAAACTATTACTCCGCACAATCAGTAGAAAAGAGTGCAACCATTCTCGGAATTAGACTGAAGATCTCGACAAGCGAGGTTCGGAAACAAAAGAGCGATGCAGAATCTGCATCGGATTTGGCGTAGATGATGCCGTCGCGTCGGAAAACACCGGAAGGCACAAACAAGGAACAAAGAATGGTACCACCGTAGACGGATACCTCAAGCAGCATGAACACCGGATGGTAGAACACCGTTTCCAAAGGAGGAAGCGAAACCCTGAAGGTACGACGGAAACCCAACCACGAGAATTCCTGGACTCGAAGAAAAAGAAGAGAGTGGATTCCAAAACACGTAGAGGTAAGAGGAGAATAGCAGAGGGGTAAGGAGTAAAATCAGACCTAATCAGAACTATCCAACCGAGTTTTGCAAAAATAGTTTTGACACTCCACTGCGGCCGTTAGCTAGGTTATCCTACAGGCTGGACTTGTGGGGTATCGCAACTGCTGAGCTCTGATACCACTCTGTAACACCCTCAGAATCGGACCTATGCAAGTTTTAGCGAAGCCCGCCAAACCCGCATAGAAACGATTCAAAGGTGCCCACCAGGCACTTTCGTGCGGGTGGAAAACGAAGTAATAACATTACACAACAGTCCTCGATGGGACCCACAGAACAGAGATACATACAACAGCGACTCAAAGAGTCAAGAATACAGATATAATATACAAAGATCCAAATCACCTTGAAAATTGTAGAGCGTCCGACTACGGACAAGATGCAAATGGGGCTAAGAGCCCTGAAGAATAACCAATGGCGTCCATAACCCTGCCCAGGCCAAGCCGGAAGGGTAACCTTGCTAACAGCGTCGATCTCAAAACCTGCTTAAACAAAAGGGGTGCTGACAAAGGGCAAAGGAAAAAGAGGAGCGTCAGTACTGAGGCCAGTACACGGCGAGACTAGAATTCGGCGGTCCTCGCCTACATAGGTATGGTGGACTGAGCGGCAGCGGCAGCATGCACTAAATAACCTATAGAGACTCGGTTCTACTGGCGGCTATCAGAGAGGGATAAGGAAGACCTATTCGGATCCAACCAGATACTATCATCAAACAAACCCATCCTGGCGTTTCCCCCTCGATACCAAACGAGGAAGTCGACCGAGGAACTCACACAGTTGGCAGTTTTACTTCTTCGGTTATAGTTGCGGCAATTTACTAGTTAGGTAAAGATAGTCGTCCTGATAAAATAAGCAGTGAGCACTTTTATTTAATCATTCCGTTGTAGTTGTGACACTTACTAATCAGATACAATTAGCATGAGATAACCCCAAAACCCAGCAGTTGTTGATACTTTTATTCAGCCATTCCGTTGTAGTTGCAATACTTACTAGTCAGGTACAATGGTCGCAAGCGACACTCCAAACAAGCAATTGTGGGCAGTATTAATTAGCCATTCCATTATAGTGAAGCTGATTACTAGTCATTATAAAGTCAAATTTATAGCAATAAACTTTAGTTATGCTTGTCTATGGTCGAGATACTGTGCTCCAAGTCGTCCATAACCGCGGACACGGCTTTCAGAAAGTTTTACCCGGCCGGGGTGCACCAATAGCAACACACACTCGATCAACCTCGGAAAAACCAAATCAAAACCCAACGAGGCTTTCACGACAAAGCAATCACAGGATTCAGAAATATTTCAGGGGGCCACCCCATTGAGTAGACCCGCAACGAAGTAAGCAAGCTCCGAGACGGACTCAAGGTTTGCGCCAATGGCTGTAAACGACTGGGAACCCGAAAGTGTGGCTGGGCTTGTCGATACCGCGAAAACATTCCGCTTACCTAAACAGTACAGTGTGCTCCTCGCACAATCGTAAATAAAGCGGTAAAGCATGGCATAAGTACAGGATCATAAATAAAACCTCAAACTAGTTTGTGGCCCCAAGAAATAAGACTGAATCAAGCTCTGGCTAAGGGGGTCCCATATACCTCCCAGATGTGGATAGCGCGATAAATCAAGGAACAGGTATCAAGTACTCGGGGTCCTACGGGACACAAGTGGGCGTTCGGAAACCAAATATTATCTATCACCCACTGATGCCTCTGCTTACTTCAATTTTAGTTGTTAAACAGGAATTAAAGTGAACGATAAGTAAAGCTATGATCATCTCCAACATCAACATGCGGCAATACATCAACAACTGTGGCACCGGTCGACACGCAACAGCACTTGAGCAAGCGACTGCGACGCGCAAGTCCAACTATCTACCAAACAACAGGTAATAGGTTGTGTCCAAGGCAATATAGGGCTGCACAGTATATCACGGATACGGAAACTAAAGCATCGCTACACAGATAGCAATAGATCAACAGGAGGGAATAAATACTATAAAAGTAAGATAGGTGGAAAGGGGGAGATGCTCGCCTGAAAACATTGTCGAAGGTTCATCCGAAGATCGGGGCGAAGCTCACATCAACTCAACGGCCTTATCCGCGAAGAAGCAAAACACTAGAATAAACACCGGATGCAATATTTAATACTACGGCAAAAGATCGGGCATGATGCATGTATGATGCATGGCATGGCAAGGTGCGATGCACTTAGGTCATATTAAGCGGAACCGGGGTCCCGACAATTAATTAGATGGTTCATGTTATTTAGCTACCCTGCATTTTAAATGTTGTTTTAACAAGGCAGAAATATATCACCGGTGCGCTTCACAATTTAAATGAGGCCGATATGAGACCAGATTTGCCCGCATATGGGCCCCATATTTAATTATTAGGTGAATCGGCATAAGGCCCCCAAACCACAGATATGCATGCGAGTATGACAATTATTATGCATCAAGTTGTTATTATATTATAAAATAGAGTTCTCGGATAAGAGGTTCACACATTAGGGTTCGGCAGATCTTGGGGTTCCGGGGTTCGGGGTTGGTCTCGGGGTCCAGGGTTCGACGGTTCGGTCTCGGCGGGAGCGTTCTCGGATAACGGGGGTAGATCTTGTCGAATCCAGGAAGCCGGACTTGGTTTGGTGTCGGGGGCGAAACGGGTGCTTCCGGGTCGGTGTCGTTCTTGTCGTCGGCCAGATCTTGCCGGGTCCCACGGGGTCGTTCTTGCCGTTGCGCGGGTCTTGTTGGGTCCGCGCCATCGAGTCGGTCTTGTCATTCGGGGGAGTACTTGTCGCGCCGGAGTCTCGGCGTCCGAGGGTAGATCTTGGCGTCGATCTTGGCATGTCGAGGGTCCGGTCTCCCAAACACCGGGGTCGGTCTCGGGGTCTCGGACAACGGCCTTTTGATCTCCGTGAAGAAGAGCTTGGCGGTCATCGGGTCCGGGGCGATCTTGGAATGTGGCGCGGATGGTTCATCGAATTCTTGCGAGACGTTGACGACTTGTGTAGGGGTAGACACGTCGCAGTACCACACTACTACCACATCTTCATATCACCAGATACACGAGCAGCCACATGCGCCACTAGGCCAAAAGAAAAACATGTGTACACGCGTGGCCAACTCGCTCTGTTGCAGCGCCTGGGGGAGCTCCGACGAGGACCTGGCGGTGGCGAGCTCGGGCCGCGCGACGAGGGGCTCGGGGGAGCAGAGGACGCGCGCGGAGGCGGGCCGGGCCGGACGCGGGCGCGGAGCGGCGGTGAAGACGAACGGCGGCGGAGGCGGCCAGGCTCGGACGGTGGAGGCGTACGCGAGCCCGCACGGAGGAAGGGAGCTCCTGGCGGCGCGTTGGACGGAGCGAGGCGGACGGCTGGGGGCGGGGCTCGGCGACGGTGGCGCGGAACCGGCGAGGAGAGGGAGGCTCCTGTGGCGGCGGCGGGCCGGAGGGCATCGCGGGGGCGCATCGGCGGACGGCGTCGGGGTCGGGGCGGAGCAGAGCGGGCGCGGCCGACGGCGATTGGGAACTGGCGGCGCCGGAGGAGGACGGCGCGGGACCGCGGTCGAGGGCGGCGGCAGGTGAGCGGGAGGTGGAGGTTCGGTCGGGGAAGGTGGGGCCGGTGGTCCGCGGAGGCGAGGGTGGCGCAAGAGAAGAGGGGGAGGCGGGGCGCGCGCCGGTGGAGGCTGGTGGAGCACTGGGAGAGAGGAGGAGGGAGGAAGAAGAAGGAGTCGGGGGCAGCGCGTGCGTGAGTCGCGTGTGTGGGGGCCTAGGGGCGTGGGTCCCGCCTGCAGCATGGAGTGCATGTGTGAGCGTGTGGCGTGCGTGTTGGCTGGGTTGGGGAGAGGGGTGGTGATGTGGCAGGGGGGATTGGGTGAGGGAGAGAGAGGGGTGAGGTGGCATCTGGCTATTGGAGGGAGTGATGTGGAGAGGAGGGTTGGGTAGGTAGTTTGGTAGGAATAGTATTAGAGGTGGACCGATTTAGTTTTCTGGGGTGGTCGTTCGGGTCAAATCGGCCCGTTCGACTGCTCCGCTAAAATAATTAAATGGTTTATTTAATTCCAACAAGCCTTTTGCAAACTAATAGCAGACAAAGTAAAATATTCCGGCGACCCGGTTTTGATATTTGAATAAAGATGGGGCGTTTTAGAAAACAAAACGGGCTTTGCGAAAATAGTTTTAGACAAACAACATATGATGATGACGATGCAATGCACAAATTCAACGCGATTTTCTAGTAGTGGTTTTGCGGGATGCCACAATTCTGTAACACCCTCAAAATTGGACCTATGCAAGTTTTAGCGAAATCCGCCAAACCCGCATAGAAACGATTCAAAGGTGCCCACCAGGCACTTTCGTGCGGGTGGAAAACGAAGTAATAACATTACACAACAGCCCTCGATGGGACCCACAGAACAGAGATACATACAGCAGCGACTCAAAGAGTCAAGAATACAGATATAATATACAAAGATCCAAATCACCTTGAAAATTATAGAGCGTCCGACTACGGACAAGATGCAAATGGGGCTAAGAGCCCTGAAGAATAATCAATGGCGTCCATAACCCTGCCCAGGCCAAGCCGGAAGGGTAACCTTGCTAACGGCGTCGATCTCAAAACCTGCTTAAACAAAAGGGGTGCCGACAAAGGGCAAAGGAAAAAGAGGAGCGTCAGTACTGAGGCCAGTACACGGCGAGACTAGAATTCGGCGGTCCTCGCCTACATAGGTATGGTGGACTGAGCGGCAGCGGCAGCATGCACTAAACAACCTATAGAGACTCGGTTCTACTGGCGGCTATCAGAGAGGGATAAGGAAGACCTATTCGGATCCAACCAGATACTATCATCAAACAAACCCATCCTGGCGTTTCCCCCTCGATACCAAACGAGGAAGTCGACCGAGGAACTCACACAGTTGGCAGTTTTACTTCTTCGGTTATAGTTGCGGCCATTTACTAGTCAGGTAAAGATAGTCGTCCTGATAAAATAAGCAGTGAGCACTTTTATTTAATCATTCCGTTGTAGTTGCGACACTTACTAATCAGATACAATTAGCATGAGATAACCCCAAAACCCAGCAGTTGTTGATACTTTTATTCAGCCATTCCGTTGTAGTTGCAATACTTACTAGTCAGGTACAATGGTTGCAAGCGACACTCCAAACAAGCAATTGTGGGCAGTATTAATTAGCCATTCCATTATAGTGAAGCTGATTACTAGTCATTATAAAGTCAAATTTATAGCAATAAACTTTAGTTATGCTTGTCTATGGTCGAGATACTGTGCTCCAAGTCGTCCATAACCGCGGACACGGCTTTCAGAAAGTTTTACCCGGCCGGGGTGCACCAATAGCAACACACACTCGATCAACCTCGGAAAAACCAAATCAAAACCCAACGAGGCTTTCACGACAAAGCAATCACAGGATTCAGAAATATTTCAGGGGGCCACCCCATTGAGTAGACCCGCAACGAAGTAAGCAAGCTCCAAGACGGACTCAAGGTTTGCGCCAATGGCTGTAAACGACTGGGAACCCGAAAGTGTGGCTGGGCTTGTCGATACCGCGAAAACATTCCGCTTACCTAAACAGTACAGTGTGCTCCTCGCACAATCGTAAATAAAGCGGTAAAGCATGGCATAAGTACAGGATCGTAAATAAAACCTCAAACTAGTTTGTGGCCCCAAGAAATAAGACTGAATCAAGCTCTGGCTAAGGGGGGTCCCATATACCTCCCGGATGTGGATAGCGCGATAAATCAAGGAACAGGTATCAAGTACTCGGGGTCCTACGGGACACAAGTGGGCGTTCGGAAACCAAATATTATCTATCACCCACCGATGCCTCTGCTTACTTCAATTTTAGTTGTTAAACAGGAATTAAAGTGAACGATAAGTAAAGCTATGATCATCTCCAACATCAACATGCGGCAATACATCAACAACTGTGGCACCCGTCGACACGCAACAGCACTTGAGCAAGCGACTGCGACGCGCAAGTCCAACTATCTACCAAACAACAGGTAATAGGATGTGTCCATGGCAATATAGGGCTGCACGGTATATCACGGATACGGAAACTAAAGCATCGCAACACAGATAGCAATAGATCAACAGGAGGGAATAAATACTATAAAAGTAAGATAGGTGGAAAGGGGGAGATGCTCGCCTGAAAACATTGTCGAAGGTTCATCCAAAGATCGGGGCGAAGCTCACATCAACTCAACGGCCTTATCCGCGAAGAAGCAAAACACTAGAATAAACACCGGATGCAATATTTAATACTACGGCAAAAGATCGGGCATGATGCATGTATGATGCATGGCATGGCAAGGTGCGATGCACTTAGGTCATATTAAGCGGAACCGGGGTCCCGACAATTAATTAGATGGTTCATGTTATTTAGCTACCCTGCATTTTAAATGTTGTTTTAACAAGGCAGAAATATATCACCGGTGCGCTTCACAATTTAAATGAGGCCGATATGAGACCAGATTTGCCCGCATATGGGCCCCATATTTAATTATTAGGTGAATCGGCATAAGGCCCCCAAACCACAGATATGCATGTGAGTATGACAATTATTATGCATCAAGTTGTTATTATATTATAAAATAGGGTTCTCGGATAAGAGGTTCACACATTAGGGTTCGGCAGATCTTGGGGTTCCGGGGTTCGGGGTTGGTCTCGGGGTCCAGGGTTCGACGGTTCGGTCTCGGCGGGAGCGTTCTCGGATAACGGGGGTAGATCTTGTCGAATCCGGGAAGCCGGACTTGGTTTGGTGTCGGGGGCGAAACGGGTGCTTCCGGGTCGGTGTCGTTCTTGTCGTCGGCCAGATCTTGCCGGGTCCCACGGGGTCGTTCTTGCCGTTGCGCGGGTCTTGTTGGGTCCGCGCCATCGAGTCGGTCTTGGCATTCGGGGGAGTACTTGTCGCGCCGGAGTCTCGGCGTCTGAGGGTAGATCTTGGCGTCGATCTTGGCGTGTCGAGGGTCCGGTCTCCCAAACACCGGGGTCGGTCTCGGGGTCTCGGACAACGGCCTTTTGATCTCCGTGAAGAAGAGCTTGGCGGTCATCGGGTCCGGGGCGATCTTGGAATGTGGCGCGGATGGTTCATCGAATTCTTGCGAGACGTTGACGACTTGTGTAGGGGTAGACACGTCGCAGTACCACACTACTACCACATCTTCACATCACCAGATACACGAGCAGCCACATGCGCCACTAGGCCAAAAGAAAAACATGTGTACACGCGTGGCCAACTCGCTCTGTTGCAGCGCCTGGGGGAGCTCCGACGAGGACCTGGCGGTGGCGAGCTCGGGCCGCGCGACGAGGGGCTCGGGGGAGCAGAGGACGCGCGCGGAGGCGGGCCGGGCCGGACGCGGGCGCGGAGCGGCGGTGAAGACGAACGCCGGCGGAGGCGGCCGGGCTCGGACGGTGGAGGCGTACGCGAGCCCGCGCGGAGGAAGGGAGCTCCTGGCGGCGCGCTGGACGGAGCGAGGCGGACGGCTGGGGGCGGGGCTCGGCGACGGTGGCGCGGAACCGGTGAGGAGAGGGAGGCTCCTGTGGCGGCGGCGGGCCGGAGGGCATCGCGGGGGAGCATCGGCGGACGGCGTCGGGGTCGGGGCGGAGCAGAGCGGGCGCGGCCGACGGCGATGGGGAACTGGCGGCGCCGGAGGAGGACGGCGCGGGACCGCGGTCGAGGGCGGCGGCAGGTGAGCGGGAGGCGGAGGTTCGGTCGGGGAAGGTGGGGCCGGTGGTCCGCGGAGGCGAGGGTGGCGCAGGAGAAGAGGGGGAGGCGGGGCGCGCGCCGGTGGAGGCGGGTGGAGCACTGGGAGAGAGGAGGAGGGAGGAAGAAGAAGGAGTCGGGGGCAGCGCGTGCATGAGTCGCGTGTGTGGGGGCCCAGGGGCGTGGGTCCCGCCTGCAGCGTGGAGTGCGTGTGTGAGCGTGTGGCGTGCGTGTTGGCTGGGTTGGGGAGAGGGGTGGTGATGTGGCAGGGGGGATTGGGTGAGGGAGAGAGAGGGGTGAGGTGGCATCTGGCTATTGGAGGGAGTGATGTGGAGAGGAGGGTTGGGTAGGTAGTTTGGTAGGAATAGTATTAGAGGTGGACCGATTTAGTTTTCTGGGGTGGTCGTTCAGGTCAAATCGGCCCGTTCGACTGCTCCGCTAAAATAATTAAATGGTTTATTTAATTCCAACAAGCCTTTTGCAAACTAATAGCAGACAAAGTAAAATATTCCGGCGACCCGGTTTTGATATTTGAATAAAGATGGGGCGTTTTAGAAAACAAAACGGGCTTTGCGAAAATAGTTTTAGACAAACAACATATGATGATGACGATGCAATGCACAAATTCAACGCGATTTTCTAGTAGTGGTTTTGCGGGATGCCACAATTCGACACCACTAACAATGGATCTCGCCCTCGAGATCCGCCTCATGGTACCGGGAGGGAGGTCGGCGAACTGCGTCTTCTCGCTTCGTGTAGATCCTCGCGACACCACTAACGAGGGTTCCTTCTTCATCTGGAAATCGGCGACACCACCAGCAAAGGGTCGTTGTTCCTGATCGTCGAGAGAACACTCCGGAGAAACAAAGGACGAAGATAGAGGCATCAAACGATAAGGCCACCCCTAACTTCCATGGACGGAGTAAAACTACTGGATCCCCTGATTCAACGTACGAGAGCGAATGATAAGAGCAGTGGTAGGGTAGCTACTCCATCCCGCACTCAAACCATTACTCTGCACACGAATAGGCGGATTAAGCAACCAACTCTCGGAATCAGACTGAAGATCTCGACAAACGAGGTTCGGAACAAAGGAGTGATGCAGACTCTGCTTCAGATCTGGCGTAGATGATGTCATCACATCGGGAAACACCGGAAGATACAACAGAAAACGTATGAAAGACACACTGATTAGGTTTCGCGATGGTTCCATTGGCATGAACAACACATGCTCAAGGTTAACTCCAACTTCACCAAAGCTCGTCCTTCTCATATGTTTTTCAACGACACTGATATCCAGCAAGAAACACATATGGATAAGGAGCTCAAGAACAAAAGATTGGAGGAAGGGTACAACAGACAAGTTGCAGATTGATGATCGTACCACCTCCGTTACAAAAGGGAGAAAGAGAAACCTTGAAGGTACGACGGAAACCCAACCACGAGAAATCCTGGACTCGAAGAAAGAGAAGAGAGCGGATTCAAAACACGTAGAGGTAAGAGGAGAGCAGCAGAAGGGTAAGGAGCAAAAATCAGACCTAATCAGATCTATCCGACCGATTTTTCAAAAATAGTTTTGACACTCTACTTCGGCCGTTAGCTAGGTTATCCTACAGGCTGGACTTGTGGGGTATCGCAACTGCTGAGCTCTGATACCACTCTGTAACACCCTCAAAATCGGACCTATGCAAGTTTTAGCGAAACCCGCCAAACCCGCATAGAAACGATTCAAAGGTGCCCACCAGGAACTTTCGTGCGGGTGGAAAACGAAGTAATAACATTACACAACAGCCCTCGATGGGACCCACAGAACAAAGATACATACAGCAGCGACTCAAAGAGTCAAGAATACAGATATAATATACAAAGATCCAAATCACCTTGAAAATTATAGAGCGTCCGACTACGGACAAGATGCAAATGGGGCTAAGAGCCCTGAAGAATAACCAATGGCGTCCATAACCCTGCCCAGGCCAATCCGGAAGGGTAACCTTGCTAACGGCGTCGATCTCAAAACCTGCTTAAACAAAAGGGGTGCCGACAAAGGGCAAAGGAAAAAGAGGAGCGTCAGTACTGAGGCCAGTACACGGCGAGACTAGAATTCGGCGGTCCTCGCCTACATAGGTATGGTGGACTGAGCGGCAGCGGCAGCATGCACTAAACAACCTATAGAGACTCGGTTCTACTGACGGCTATCAGAGAGGGATAAGGAAGACCTATTCGGATCCAACCAGATACTATCATCAAACAAACCCATCCTGGCGTTTCCCCCTCGATACCAAACGAGGAAGTCGACCGAGGAACTCACACAGTTGGCAGTTTTACTTCTTCGGTTATAGTTGCGGCAATTTACTAGTCAGGTAAAGATAGTCGTCCTGATAAAATAAGCAGTGAGCACTTTTATTTAATCATTCCGTTGTAGTTGCGACACTTACTAATCAGATACAATTAGCATGAGATAACCCCAAAACCCAGCAGTTGTTGATACTTTTATTCAGCCATTCCGTTGTAGTTGCAATACTTACTAGTCAGGTACAATGGTCGCAAGCGACACTCCAAACAAGCAATTGTGGGCAGTATTAATTAGCCATTCCATTATAGTGAAGCTGATTACTAGTCATTATAAAGTCAAATTTATAGCAATAAACTTTAGTTATGCTTGTCTATGGTCGAGATACTGTGCTCCAAGTCGTCCATAACCGCGGACACGGCTTTCAGAAAGTTTTACCCGGCCGGGGTGCACCAATAGCAACACACACTCGATCAACCTCGGAAAAACCAAATCAAAACCCAACGAGGCTTTCACGACAAAGCAATCACAGGATTCAGAAATATTTCAGGGGGCCACCCCATTGAGTAGACCCGCAACAAAGTAAGCAAGCTCCGAGACGGACTCAAGGTTTGCGCCAATGGCTGTAAACGACTGGGAACCCGAAAGTGTGGCTGGGCTTGTCGATACCGCGAAAACATTCCGCTTACCTAAACAGTACAGTGTGCTCCTCGCACAATCGTAAATAAAGCGGTAAAGCATGGCATAAGTACAGGATCGTAAATAAAACCTCAAACTAGTTTGTGGCCCCAAGAAATAAGACTGAATCAAGCTCTGGCTAAGGGGGGTCCCATATACCTCCCGGATGTGGATAGCGCGATAAATCAAGGAACAGGTATCAAGTACTCGGGGTCCTACGGGACACAAGTGGGCGTTCGGAAACCAAATATTATCTATCACCCACCGATGCCTCTGCTTACTTCAATTTTAGTTGTTAAACAGGAATTAAAGTGAACGATAAGTAAAGCTATGATCATCTCCAACATCAACATGCGGCAATACATCAACAACTGTGGCACCCGTCGACACGCAACAGCACTTGAGCAAGCGACTGCGACGCGCAAGTCCAACTATCTACCAAACAACAGGTAATAGGATGTGTCCAAGGCAATATAGGGCTGCACGGTATATCACGGATACGGAAACTAAAGCATCGCAACACAGATAGCAATAGATCAACAGGAGGGAATAAATACTATAAAAGTAAGATAGGTGGAAAGGGGGAGATGCTCGCCTGAAAACATTGTCGAAGGTTCATCCAAAGATCGGGGCGAAGCTCACATCAACTCAACGGCCTTATCCGCGAAGAAGCAAAACACTAGAATAAACACCGGATGCAATATTTAATACTACGGCAAAAGATCGGGCATGATGCATGTATGATGCATGGCATGGCAAGGTGCGATGCACTTAGGTCATATTAAGCGGAACCGGGGTCCCGACAATTAATTAGATGGTTCATGTTATTTAGCTACCCTGCATTTTAAATGTTGTTTTAACAAGGCAGAAATATATCACCGGTGCGCTTCACAATTTAAATGAGGCCGATATGAGACCAGATTTGCCCGCATATGGGCCCCATATTTAATTATTAGGTGAATCGGCATAAGGCCCCCAAACCACAGATATGCATGCGAGTATGACAATTATTATGCATCAAGTTGTTATTATATTATAAAATAGGGTTCTCGGATAAGAGGTTCACACATTAGGGTTCGGCAGATCTTGGGGTTCCGGGGTTCGGGGTTGGTCTCGGGGTCCAGGGTTCGACGGTTCGGTCTCGGCGGGAGCGTTCTCGGATAACGGGGGTAGATCTTGTCGAATCCGGGAAGCCGGACTTGGTTTGGTGTCGGGGGCGAAACGGGTGCTTCCGGGTAGGTGTCGTTCTTGTCGTCGGCCAGATCTTGCCGGGTCCCACGGGGTCGTTCTTGCCGTTGCGCGGGTCTTGTTGGGTCCGCGCCATCGAGTCGGTCTTGGCATTCGGGGGAGTACTTGTCGCGCCGGAGTCTCGGCGTCCGAGGGTAGATCTTGGCGTCGATCTTGGCGTGTCGAGGGTCCGGTCTCCCAAACACCGGGGTCGGTCTCGGGGTCTCGGACAACGGCCTTTTGATCTCCGTGAAGAAGAGCTTGGCGGTCATCGGGTCCGGGGCGATCTTGGAATGTGGCGCGGATGGTTCATCGAATTCTTGCGAGACGTTGACGACTTGTGTAGGGGTAGACACGTAGCAGTACCACACTACTACCACATCTTCACATCACCAGATACACGAGCAGCCACATGCGCCACTAGGCCAAAGGAAAAACATGTGTACAATCATGGCCAACTCGCTCTGTTGCAGCGCCTGGGGGAGCTCCGACGAGGACCTGGCGGTGGCGAGCTCGGGCCGCGCGACGAGGGGCTCGGGGGAGCAGAGGACGCGCGCGGAGGCGGGCCGGGCCGGACGCGGGCGCGGAGCGGCGGTGAAGACGAACGGCGGCGGAGGTGGCCGGGCTCGGACGGTGGAGGCGTACGCGAGCCCGCGCAGAGGAAGGGAGCTCCTGGCGGCGCGCTGGACGGAGCGAGGCGGACGGCTGGGGGCGGGGCTCGGCGACGGTGGCGCGGAACCGGCGAGGAGAGGGAGGCTCCTGTGGCGGCGGCGGGCCGGAGGGCATCGCGGGGGCGCATCGGCGGACGGCGTCGGGGTCGGGGCGGAGCAGAGCGGGCGCGGCCGACGGCGATGGGGAACTGGCGGCGCCGGAGGAGGACGGCGCGGGACCGCGGTCGAGGGCGGCGGCAGGTGAGCGGGAGGCGGAGGTTCGGTCGGGGAAGGTGGGGCCGGTGGTCCGCGGAGGCGAGGGTGGCACAGGAGAAGAGGGGGAGGCGGGGCGCGCGCCGGTGGAGGCGGGTGGAGCACTGGGAGAGAGGAGGAGGGAGGAAGAAGAAGGAGTCGGGGGCAGCGCGTGCGTGAGTCGCGTGTGTGGGGGCCCAGGGGCGTGGGTCCCGCCTGCAGCGTGGAGTGCGTGTGTGAGCGTGTGGCGTGCGTGTTGGCTGGGTTGGGGAGAGGGGTGGTGATGTGGCAGGGGGGGATTGGGTGAGGGAGAGAGAGGGGTGAGGTGGCATCTGGCTATTGGAGGGAGTGATGTGGAGAGGAGGGTTGGGTAGGTAGTTTGGTAGGAATAGTATTAGAGGTGGACCGATTTAGTTTTCTGGGGTGGTCGTTCGGGTCAAATCGGCCCGTTCGACTGCTCCGCTAAAATAATTAAATGGTTTATTTAATTCCAACAAGCCTTTTGCAAACTAATAGCAGACAAAGTAAAATATTCCGGCGACCCGGTTTTGATATTTGAATAAAGATGGGGCGTTTTAGAAAACAAAACGGGCTTTGCGAAAATAGTTTTAGACAAACAACATATGATGATGACGATGCAATGCACAAATTCAACGCGATTTTCTAGTAGTGGTTTTGCGGGATGCTCTGTAACACCCTCAGAATCGGACCTATGCAAGTTTTAGCAAAACCCGCCAAACCCGCATAGAAACGATTCAAAGGTGCCCACCAGGCACTTTCGTGCGGGTGGAAAACGAAGTAATAACATTACACAACAGTCCTCGATGGGACCCACAGAACAGATATATATACAACAGCGACTCAAAGAGTCAAGAATACAGATATAATATACAAAGATCCAAATCACCTGGAAAAAGATAGAGCGTCCGACTACGGACAAGATGCAAATGGGGCTAAGAGCCCTGAAGAATAACCAATGGCGTGCATAACCCTGCCCAGGCCAAGCCAGAAGGGTAACCCTGCTAACGACGTCGATCTCCAAACCTGCTCAAAACAAAAGGGGTGCCGACAAAGGGCAAAGGAAAAAGAGGAGCGTCAGTACTGAGGCCAGTACACGGCGAGACTAGAATTCGGCGGTCCTCGCCTACATAGGTATGGTGGACTGAGCGGCAGCGGCAGCATGCACTAAACAACCTATAGAGACTCGATACAACTGGCGGCAATCAGAGAGGGGTAAGAAGGACCTATCCGGAACCAACCTGATACTATCAACAAACAAACCCATCCTGGCGTTTCCCCCCTCGAGACCAACGAGGAAGTCAACCGAGGAACTCACACAGTTGGCAGTTTTACTTATTCAGTTATAGTTGCGGCACTTTACTAGTCAGGTTTAGATAATCGTCCTGATAACGTAAGCAGTGGGCACTTTTAGTTAACCATTCCGTTATAGTGGCAACACTTACTAGTCAGATACATGTAGCATGAGATAACCCAAAACCCAGCAGTTGTTGGTACTTTTACTTAGCCATTCCGTTGTAGTTGCAATACTTACTAGTCAGATACAATGGTCGCAAGCGACAACTCAAACAAGCAATGGTGGGCAGTATTATTTAGCCATTCCATTATAGTGAAGCTGATTACTAGTCATTATAAGTCAAATTTATAGCAATAAACTTTAGTTATGCTTGTCTATGGTCGAGATACTGTGCTCCAAGTCGTCCATAACCGCGGACACGGCTTTCAGAAAGTTTTACCCGGCCGGGGTGCACCAATAGCAACACACACTCGATCAACCTCGGAAAAACCAAATCAAAACCCAACGAGGCCTTCACGACAAAGCAATCGCAGGATTCAGAAATATTTCAGGGGGCCACCCCTTGGAGTACACCCGCAACAAAGTAAGCAAGCTCCGAGACGGACTCAAGGTTTGCGTCAGTGGCTGTAAACGACAGCAGATCCCCAAACGGGGACTGTCGATACCGTGAAAACACTCCGCTTCCAAAACAGTACAGCGTGCTCCTCACACAATCGTAAATAAAGCAGTAAAGCATGGCACAAGTACAGGATCGTAAATAAAACCTCAAACTAGTTGTGGCCCCAAGAAATAAGACTGAATCAAGCTCTGGCTAAGGGGGGTCCCATATACCTCCCGGATGTGGATAGCGTGATAAATCAAGGAACAGGTATCAAGTACTCGGGGTCCTACGGGACACAAGTGGGCGTTCAGAAACCAAATATTATCTATCACCCACCGATGCCTCTGCTTACTTCAATTTTAGTTGTTAAACAGGAATTAAAGTGAACGATAAGTAAAGCTATGATCATCTCCAACAACAACATGCGGCAATACATCAACAACTGTGGCACTGGACGACACGCAACAGCACTTGAGCAAGCGACTACGACGCGCAAGTCCAACTATCTACCAAACAACAGGTAATAGGATGTGTCCAAGGCAATATAAGGCTGCAAGTGATATCAAGGGTACGGAAACTAGAGCATCGCAACACAGATAGCAAAAGATCAACAGGAGGGAAATAAATACTATAAAAAATAAGATAGGTAGAAAGGGGAGATGCTCGCCTGAAAACATTGTCGAAGGGTTCATCCGAAGATCGGGGCGAAGCTCACATCAACTCAACGGCCTTATCCGCGAAGAAGCAAAACACTAGAAGAAACACCGGATGCAACATTTAATACTACGGCAAAAGATCGGCATGATGCATGTATGATGTATGACATGGCAATATGCGGTGCAATTAGGTCATATTAAGCGAAACCGGGGTCCCGACAATTAATTATATGGTTCAAGTTATTTAGAACCCCCACAATTTAAATGTTGTTATAACATGGCAAAAGATCGCACCGGTTCGCTACACAAGTTTAAATGAAGCCAATATAAGGCTAGATTTGCCCGCATATGGGCCCCATATTTAATTATTAGGTGAATCGGCAAAGGCCCCCAAACCACATGAATGTATGCATGCAAGACAATTATTATGCGACAAGTTGTATTATATTATAAAATAGGGTTCGGGAAGGGGTTCACACATTAGGGGTCTCGACGGTCTTGGGGGTTCCGGGGTTCGGGGTTGGTCTCAGGGTCCAGGGTTCGACGGATGCGTTCTCGGACTCCGGGATCGTTCTCGGCAACGGGGTAGATCTTGGCGTTCGGGTAGACGAACTTGGCGTTCTCGAGGCGGAGTGCTTGTTGTTCCAGGGTCGCGGTGTCCGGGGTGAAGTACTCGGCGTCCTCGAGGAAATACTTGTCGCATCCGTGTCGGCGAACTTGGCGTTCAGGGGGGAAGTTCTCGGTGTCCGTGAGGTAGACCTTGTCGCGTCCGGTCCTCGGGGTTCGACCTTCGGGGTTCGACGGGTGTCTTGGCGTCCCATGGAGGCGAGCTTGGCGTTAGATGGTAGATCTTGTCGACTCCAATCCATCGGCCTTGTTGTTCTGCAACATAGATCTTGGGGAGTTTTCGGGGTTCCACGGGTTCGACTCGACAAACGGACTCCGTGAGCGGGTCTTGGCGTCCATGAAGGGGACCTTGGAGCATCGCGGTTACGTTGTTGTTGCCGAATTCCGTTGGTGACGATCTTGTCTTTGGAAGTGCAGTCGCATCGCAACAACACTACCACCCAATCTTCTCGGGCTTGTCTTCATGGTAACAACACCACAACAGGAACACATCCGGGCCTCGTCTCTAGCACACAACCACAGGGACACGCGAGAAGAGGGAGACACGCGCGGGCAGCTGCAGGGCCGACGCGGCTCGGCCGGAGGAGGGCGGAGGCCGGCGGCGTCGCAGGCAGCGGGGCGGACGGTGAGCGCCTGCGGCGGAGCCGCGCGGGGTGGAGGCGACACGGGCCCGCTGTCGGCGGCGGGGGCTCGGCTTGGGATAGGGCGGGTCCGCGCAGGCCGGCTTCGGGGTTGGCGCGCTCGAGGCCGCAAGGGGAGGGTCCTGGCGGCGGTGCAGGCTCGCCGGAGGGCGCCGGGCAGCTCGGGACCGGAGGGGGCCGCGCGGATTGAGGCGGTGGTCGGCGCCGGAGACGGGCTCGGGGTCCCTGGCGGGGAGGCGAGCTGGACGGGGACGGCGGGGAGCTCGCGGGGCGCGGAGAGGGGGAGGCGCAGGCGCGGCCGGCGTCGGGGCGTCGCGCGCGGCCCAATTGTGGCATCCCGCAAAACCACTACTAGAAAATCGCGTTGAATTTGTGCATTGCATCGTCATCATCATGCATTGTTTGCATAAAACTATTTCGCAAAGCCCATTTTGTTTTCTAAAACGCCCCATCTTTAATCAAATATCAAACCCTGGGTCTCCGGATTATTTTTGTGTGTCTGATATCGGTTTGCAAACGGTGTTTGTAAAACAAATAAAAGATCTAATTATTTTAGCAGGGGCAGTCGAACGGGCCGTTTCGACCCGAACGACCACCCCCCAGAAAAATAAAACGGCCCACCCTATTAATCCTACAGCTACCAACTAATCTACCCACACCCCCCTCCACATCACCCCACCCAATAGCAACCTGCCACCTCACCCTCTCCCCTCCCCCTAGCCTACCAGGTGCTGCCACCTCACCCCCAACTCTCTCTCCCTCTCTTTCTCTCTCCCAATCACCACCCCCCACTCAACCCACCCACACCCCACACAACACACCCGCACACACGCGCACGCCACGCTGCGGACCCCCACCCCCCTGCACCGATCCCATCCACCCACTCCTCCCACCAACCGCGCGCCACCTGGCACCCGGTCCCACCCCACCTGGAGCCTCCCCGAGCAGCCCACCCCGACGCCTCCTTCCCCAACCCCGCACGCAACCTCTCCTCCGCCGGCTCGTCCCACCGCCCCAGGCACCGCGCGCGCGCCCGCCCTTCTCCCCTCTCCGCAGCCGCCGCTCGCCACCAGGTGCCCGTCGCCTCCCCGCCAGGGACCCCGAGCCCATCTCCGGCGCCGACCACCGCCTCAATCTGCGCGGCCCCCTCCGGTCCCGAGCTGCCCGGCGCCCTCCGGCGAGCCTGCACCGCCGCCAGGACCCTCCCCTTGCGGCCTCGAGCGTGCCAACCCCGAAGCCGGCCTGCGCGGACCCGCCCTGTCCCAAGCCGAGCCCCCGCCGCCGACAGCGGGCCCGTGTCGCCTCCACCCCGCGCGGCTCCGCCGCAGGCGCTCACCGTCCGCCCCGCTGCCTGCGACGCCGCCGGCCTCCGCCCTCCTCCGGCCGAGCCGCGTCGGCCCTGCAGCTGCCCGCGCGTGTCTCCCTCTTCTCGCGTGTCCCTGTGGTTGTGTGCTAGAGACGAGGCCCGGATGTGTTCCTGTTGTGGTGTTGTTACCATGAAGACAAGCCCGAGAATATTGGGTGGTAGTGTTGTTGCGATGCGACTGCACTTCCAAAGACAAGATCGTCACCAACGGAATTCGGCAACAACAACGTAACCGCGATGCTCCAAGGTCCCCTTCATGGACGCCAAGACCCGCTCACGGAGTCCGTTTGTCGAGTCGAACCCGTGGAACCCCGAAAACTCCCCAAGATCTATGTTGCGGAACAACAAGGCCGATGGATTGGAGTCGACAAGATCTACCATCTAACGCCAAGCTCGCCTCCATGGGACGCTAAGACACCCGTCGAACCCCGAAGGTCGAACCCCGAGGACCGGACGCGACAAGGTCTACCTCACGGACACCGAGAACTTCCCCCTTGAACGCCAAGTTCGCCGACACGGATGCGACAAGGATTTCCTCGAGGACGCCGAGTACTTCACCCCGGACACCGCGACCCTGGAACAACAAGCACTCCGCCTCGAGAACGCCAAGTTCGTCTACCCGAACGCCAAGATCTACCCCGTTGCCGAGAACGATCCCGGAGTCCGAGAACGCATCCGTCGAACCCTGGACCCTGAGACCAACCCCGAACCCCGGAACCCCCAAGACTGTCGAGACCCCTAATGTGTGAACCCCTTCCCGAACCCTATTTTATAATACAATACAACTTGTCGCATAATAATTGTCTTGCATGCATACATTCATGTGGTTTGGGGGCCTTTTCCGATTCACCTAATAATTAAATATGGGGCCCATATGCGGGAAAATCTAGCCTTATATTGGCTTCATTTAAACTTGTGTAGCGAACCGGTGCGATCTTTTGCCATGTTATAACAACATTTAAATTGCGGGGGTTCTAAATAACTTGAACCATATAATTAATTGTCGGGACCCCGATTTCGCTTAATATGACCTAATTGCACCGCATATTGCCATGTCATACATCATACATGCATCATGCCGATCTTTTGCCGTAGTATTAAATGTTGCATCCGGTGTTTCTTCTAGTGTTTTGCTTCTTCGCGGATAAGGCCGTTGAGTTGATGTGAGCTTCGCCCCGATCTTCGGATGAACCCTTCGACAATGTTTTCAGGCGAGCATCTCCCCTTTCTACTTATCTTATTTTTATAGTATTTATTTCCCTCCTGTTGATCTTTTGCTATCTGTGTTGCGATGCTCTAGTTTCCGTACCCTTGATATCACTTGCAGCCTTATATTGCCTTGGACACATCCTATTACCTGTTGTTTGGTAGATAGTTGGACTTGCGCGTCGTAGTCGCTTGCTCAAGTGCTGTTGCGTGTCGTCCAGTGCCACAGTTGTTGATGTATTGACGCATGTTGTTGTTGGAGATGATCATAGCTTTACTTATCGTTCACTTTAATTCCTGTTTAACAACTAAAATTGAAGTAAGCAGAGGCATCGGTGGGTGATAGATAATATTTGGTTTCCGAACGCCCACTTGTGTCCCGTAGGACCCCGAGTACTTGATACCTGTTCCTTGATTTATCGCGCTATCCACATCCGGGAGGTATATGGGACCCCCCTTAGCCAGAGCTTGATTCAGTCTTATTTCTTGGGGCCACAACTAGTTTGAGGTTTTATTTACGATCCTGTACTTATGCCATGCTTTACTGCTTTATTTACGATTGTGTGAGGAGCACGCTGTACTGTTTTGGAAGCGGAGTGTTTTCGCGGTATCGACAGTCCCCGTTTGGGGATCTGCTGTCGTTTACAGCCACTGACGCAAACCTTGAGTCCGTCTCGGAGCTTGCTTACTTCGTTGCGGGTGTACTCCAAGGGGTGGCCCCCTGAAATATTTCTGAATCCTGCGATTGCTTTGTTGTGAAGGCCTCGTTGGGTTTTGATTTGGTTTTTCCGAGGTTGATCGAGTGTGTGTTGCTATTGGTGCACCCCGGCCGGGTAAAACTTTCTGAAAGCCGTGTCCGCGGTTATGGACGACTTGGAGCACAGTATCTCGACCATAGACAAGCATAACTAAAGTTTATTGCTATAAATTTGACTTATAATGACTAGTAATCAGCTTCACTATAATGGAATGGCTAAATAATACTGCCCACCATTGCTTGTTTGAGTTGTCGCTTGCGACCATTGTATCTGACTAGTAAGTATTGCAACTACAACGGAATGGCTAAGTAAAAGTACCAACAACTGCTGGGTTTTGGGTTATCTCATGCTACCTGTATCTGACTAGTAAGTGTTGCCACTATAACGGAATGGTTAACTAAAAGTGCCCACTGCTTACTTTATCAGGACGATTATCTAAACCTGACTAGTAAAGTGCCGCAACTATAACTGAATAAGTAAAACTGCCAACTGTGTGAGTTCCTCGGTTGACTTCCTCGTTGGTCTCGAGGGGGGAAACGCCGGGATGGGTTTGTTTGTTGATAGTATCAGGTTGGTTCCGGATAGGTCCTTCTTACCCCTCTCTGATTGCCGCTAGTTGTATCGAGTCTCTATAGGTTGTTTAGTTCATGCTGCCGCTGCCGCTCAGTCCACCATACCTATGTAGGCGAGGACCGCCGAATTCTAGTCTCGCCGTGTACTGGCCTCAGTACTGACGCTCCTCTTTTTCCTTTGCCCTTTGTCGGCACCCCTTTTGTTTTGAGCAGGTTTTGAGATCGACGTCGTTAGCAGGGTTACCCTTCCGGCTTGGCCTGGGCAGGGTTATGGACGCCATTGGTTATTCTTCAGGGCTCTTAGCCCCATTTGCATCTTGTCCGTAGTCGGACGCTCTATCATTTTCCAGGTGATTTGGATCTTTGTATATTATATCTGTATTCTTGACTCTTTGAGTCGCTGTTGTATATATATCTGTTCTGTGGGTCCCATCGAGGACTGTTGTGTAATGTTATTACTTCATTTTCCACCCGCACAAAAGTGCCTGGTGGGCACCTTTGAATCGTTTCTATGCGGGTTTGGCGGGTTTCGCTAAAACTTGCATAGGTCCGATTCTGAGGGTGTTACAGAGTGGTATCAGAGCTCAGCAGTTGCGATACCCCACAAGTCCAGCCTGTAGGATAACCTAGCTAACGGCCGAAGTAGAGTGTCAAAACTATTTTTGCAAACTCGGTTGGATAGTTCTGATTAGGTCTGATTTTACTCCTTACCCCTCTGCTATTCACCTCTTATCTCTACGTGTTTTGAATCCGCTCTCTCCTCTCTCTTCGAGTCCAGGATTTCTCGTGGTTGGGTTCCGTCGTACCTTCAGGGTTTCGCTTCCTTCTTTGATAACGGTGTTCTACCAACCGAACTTCATGCTATATGAGTGCTCCTTATCTGTGGTACCATTCCTTGTTCTTTGTTTGTGCCTTCCGGTGTTTTCCGACGCGACGACATCATCTACGCCCGATCCGATGCAGAGTCTGCATCACTCCTCTGCTTCCGAACCTCGCTTGTCGAGATCTTCAGTCTGTTTCCGAGAATGGTGGCGCGCTTTTCCACTGATTGTGCGGAGTAATAGTTTGGGTGCGTGATGGATTGGCCCCCATGCCGACTACCCCTTCTATTCGCTTATGTACATTGAAGTGGATGAGAATGCATCGGTTCCCTCTTTCCATCGAAGCTAGAGGTGGCTTAATTTGTTGATGCCTTTACCTTTGACCTTTTGTTCCCGGAGTGTTCCCTCGACGATCACGGACAACGACCTCTTGTTAGTGGGGTCGCGAGGATCTACATGAAGCGAGAAGAAGCAGATCGCCGACCTTCCTTCCGGTACCATGATGCGGATCTCGAGGGCGAGATCCTTTGTTAGTGGTGTCGAATTGTGGCATCCCGCAAAACCACTACTAGAAAATCGCGTTGAATTTGTGCATTGCATCGTCATCATCATGCATTGTTTGCATAAAACTATTTCGCAAAGCCCGTTTTGTTTTCTAAAACGCCCCATCTTTAATCAAATATCAAACCCCGGGTCTCCGGATTATTTTTGTGTGTCTGATATCGGTTTGCAAACGGTGTTTGTAAAACAAATAAAAGATCTAATTATTTTAGCAGGGGCAGTCGAACGGGCCGTTTCGACCCGAACGACCACCCCCCAGAAAAATAAAACGGCCCACCCTATTAATCCTACAGCTACCAACTAATCTACCCACACCCCCCCTCCACATCACCCTACCCAATAGCAACCTGCCACCTCACCCTCTCCCCTCCCCCTAGCCTACCAGGTGCTGCCACCTCACCCCCAACTCTCTCTCCCTCTCTTTCTCTCTCCCAATCACCACCCCCCACTCAACCCACCCACACCCCACACAACACACCCGCACACACGCGCACGCCACGCTGCGGACCCCCACCCCCTGCACCGATCCCATCCACCCACTCCTCCCACCAACCGCGCGCCACCTGGCACCCGGTCCCACCCCACCTGGAGCCTCCCCGAGCAGCCCACCCCGACGCCTCCTTCCCCAACCCCGCACGCAACCTCTCCTCCGCCGGCTCGTCCCACCGCCCCAGGCACCGCGCGCGCGCCCGCCCTTCTCCCCTCTCCGCAGCCGCCGCTCGCCACCAGGTGCCCGTCGCCTCCCCGCCAGGGACCCCGAGCCCGTCTCCGGCGCCGACCACCGCCTCAATCCGCGCGGCCCCCTCCGGTCCTGAGCTGCCCGGCGCCCTCCGGCGAGCCTGCACCGCCGCCAGGACCCTCCCCTTGCGGCCTCGAGCGCGCCAACCCCGAAGCCGGCCTGCGCGGACCCGCCCTGTCCCAAGCCGAGCCCCCGCCGCCGACAGCGGGCCCGTGTCGCCTCCACCCCGCGCGGCTCCGCCGCAGGCGCTCACCGTCCGCCCCGCTGCCTGCGACGCCGCCAGCCTCCGCCCTCCTCCGGCCGAGCCGCGTCGGCCCTGCAGCTGCCCGCGCGTGTCTCCCTCTTCTCGCGTGTCCCTGTGGTTGTGTGCTAGAGACGAGGCCCGGATGTGTTCCTGTTGTGGTGTTGTTACCATGAAGACAAGCCCGAGAAGATTGGGTGGTAGTGTTGTTGCGATGCGACTGCACTTCCAAAGACAAGATCGTCACCAACGGAATTCGGCAACAACAACGTAACCGCGATGCTCCAAGGTCCCCTTCATGGACGCCAAGACCCGCTCACGGAGTCCGTTTGTCGAGTCGAACCCGTGGAACCCCGAAAACTCCCCAAGATCTATGTTGCGGAACAACAAGGCCGATGGATTGGAGTCGACAAGATCTACCATCTAACGCCAAGCTCGCCTCCATGGGACGCCAAGACACCCGTCGAACCCCGAAGGTCGAACCCCGAGGACCGGACGCGACAAGGTCTACCTCACGGACACCGAGAACTTCCCCCCTGAACGCCAAGTTCGCCGACACGGATGCGACAAGTATTTCCTCGAGGACGCCGAGTACTTCACCCCGGACACCGCGACCCTGGAACAACAAGCACTCCGCCTCGAGAACGCCAAGTTCGTCTACCCGAACGCCAAGATCTACCCCGTTGCCGAGAACGATCCCGGAGTCCGAGAACGCATCCGTCGAACCCTGGACCCTGAGACCAACCCCGAACCCCGGAACCCCCAAGACCTTCGAGACCCCTAATGTGTGAACCCCTTCCCGAACCCTATTTTATAATACAATACAACTTGTCGCATAATAATTGTCTTGCATGCATACATTCATGTGGTTTGGGGGCCTTTGCCGATTCACCTAATAATTAAATATGGGGCCCATATGCGGGCAAATCTAGCCTTATATTAGCTTCATTTAAACTTGTGTAGCGAAACGGTGCGATCTTTTGCCATGTTATAACAACATTTAAATTGCGGGGGTTCTAAATAACTTGAACCATATAATTAATTGTCGGGACCCCGGTTTCGCTTAATATGACCTAATTGCACCGCATATTGCCATGTCATACATCATACATGCATCATGCCGATCTTTTGTCGTAGTATTAAATGTTGCATCCGGTGTTTCTTCTAGTGTTTTGCTTCTTCGCGGATAAGGCCGTTGAGTTGATGTGAGCTTCGCCCCGATCTTCGGATGAACCCTTCGACAATGTTTTCAGGCGAGCATCTCCCCCTTTCTACCTATCTTATTTTTATAGTATTTATTTCCCTCCTGTTGATCTTTTGCTATCTGTGTTGCGATGCTCTAGTTTCCGTACCCTTGATATCACTTGCAGCCTTATATTGCCTTGGACACATCCTATTACCTGTTGTTTGGTAGATAGTTGGACTTGCGCGTCGTAGTCGCTTGCTCAAGTGCTGTTGCGTGTCGTCCTGTGCCACAGTTGTTGATGTATTGCCGCATGTTGTTGTTGGAGATGATCATAGCTTTACTTATCGTTCACTTTAATTCCTGTTTAACAACTAAAATTGAAGTAAGCAGAGGCATCGGTGGGTGATAGATAATATTTGGTTTCCGAACGCCCACTTGTGTCCCGTAGGACCCCGAGTACTTGATACCTGTTCCTTGATTTATCGCGCTATCCACATCCGGGAGGTATATGGGACCCCCCTTAGCCAGAGCTTGATTCCGTCTTATTTCTTGGGGCCACAACTAGTTTGAGGTTTTATTTACGATCCTGTACTTATGCCATGCTTTACTGCTTTATTTACGATTGTGTCAGGAGCACGCTGTACTGTTTTGGAAGCGGAGTGTTTTCGCGGTATCGACAGTCCCCGTTTGGGGATCTGCTGTCGTTTACAGCCACTGACGCAAACCTTGAGTCCGTCTCGGAGCTTGCTTACTTCGTTGCGGGTGTACTCCAAGGGGTGGCCCCCTGAAATATTTTTGAATCCTGCGATTGCTTTGTTGTGAAGGCCTCGTTGGGTTTTGATTTGGTTTTTCCGAGGTTGATCGAGTGTGTGTTGCTGTTGGTGCACCCCGGCCGGGTAAAACTTTCTGCAAGCCGTGTCCGCGGTTATGGACGACTTGGAGCACAGTATCTCGACCATAGACAAGCATAACTAAAGTTTATTGCTATAAATTTGACTTATAATGACTAGTAATCAGCTTCACTATAATGGAATGGCTAAATAATACTGCCCACCATTGCTTGTTTGAGTTGTCGCTTGCGACCATTGTATCTGACTAGTAAGTATTGCAACTACAACGGAATGGCTAAGTAAAAGTACCAACAACTGCTGGGTTTTGGGTTATCTTATGCTACCTGTATCTGACTAGTAAGTGTTGCCACTATAACGGAATGGTTAACTAAAAGTGCCCACTGCTTACTTTATCAGGACGATTATCTAAACCTGACTAGTAAAGTGCCGCAACTATAACTGAATAAGTAAAACTGCCAACTGTGTGAGTTCCTCGGTTGACTTCCTCGTTGGTCTCGAGGGGGGAAACGCCAGGATGGGTTTGTTTGTTGATAGTATCAGGTTGGTTCCGGATAGGTCCTTCTTACCCCTCTCTGATTGCCGCCAGTTGTATCGAGTCTCTATAGGTTGTTTAGTGCATGCTGCCGCTGCCGCTCAGTCCACCATACCTATGTAGGCGAGGACCGCCGAATTCTAGTCTCGCCGTGTACTGGCCTCAGTACTGACGCTCCTCTTTTTCCTTTGCCCTTTGTCGGCACCCCTTTTGTTTTGAGCAGGTTTTGAGATCGACGTCGTTAGCAGGGTTACCCTTCCGGCTTGGCCTGGGCAGGGTTATGGACGCCATTGGTTATTCTTCAGGGCTCTTAGCCCCATTTGCATCTTGTCCGTAGTCGGACGCTCTATCATTTTCCAGGTGATTTGGATCTTTGTATATTATATCTGTATTCTTGACTCTTTGAGTCGCTGTTGTATATATATCTGTTCGGTGGGTCCCATCGAGGACTGTTGTGTAATGTTATTACTTCGTTTTCCACCCGCACGAAAGTGCCTGGTGGGCACCTTTGAATCGTTTCTATGCGGGTTTGGCGGGTTTCGCTAAAACTTGCATAGGTCCGATTCTGAGGGTGGCCCCAAGAAATAAGACTGAATCAAGCTCTGGCTAAGGGGGGTCCCATATACCTCCCGGATGTGGATAGCGCGATAAATCAAGGAACAGGTATCAAGTACTCGGGGTCCTACGGGACACAAGTGGGCGTTCGGAAACCAAATATTATCTATCACCCACCGATGCCTCTGCTTACTTCAATTTTAGTTGTTAAACAGGAATTAAAGTGAACGATAAGTAAAGCTATGATCATCTCCAACCACAACATGCGGCAATACATCAACAACTGTGGCACTGGACGACACGCAACAGCACTTGAGCAAGCGACTACGACGCGCAAGTCCAACTATCTACCAAACAACAGGTAATAGGATGTGTCCAAGGCAATATAAGGCTGCAAGTGATATCAAGGGTACGGAAACTAGAGCATCGCAACACAGATAGCAAAAGATCAATAGGAGGGAAATAAATACTATAAAAATAAGATAGGCAGAAAGGGGGAGATGCTCGCCTGAAAACATTGTCGAAGGGTTCATCCGAAGATCGGGGCGAAGCTCACATCAACTCAACGGCCTTATCCGCGAAGAAGCAAAACACTAGAAGAAACACCGGATGCAACATTTAATACTACGGCAAAAGATCGGCATGATGCATGTATGATGTATGACATGGCAATATGCGGTGCAATTAGGTCATATTAAGCGAAACCGGGGTCCCGACAATTAATTATATGGTTCAAGTTATTTAGAACCCCCGCAATTTAAATGTTGTTATAACATGGCAAAAGATCGCACCGGTTCGCTACACAAGTTTAAATGAAGCCAATATAAGGCTAGATTTGCCCGCATATGGGCCCCATATTTAATTATTAGGTGAATCGGCAAAGGCCCCCAAACCACATGAATGTATGCATGCAAGACAATTATTATGCGACAAGTTGTATTGTATTATAAAATAGGGTTCGGGAAGGGGTTCACACATTAGGGGTCTCGAAGGTCTTGGGGGTTCCGGGGTTCGGGGTTGGTCTCAGGGTCCAGGGTTCGACGGATGCGTTCTCGGACTCCGGGATCGTTCTCGGCAACGGGGTAGATCTTGGCGTTCGGGTAGACGAACTTGGCGTTCTCGAGGCGGAGTGCTTGTTGTTCCAGGGTCGCGGTGTCCGGGGTGAAGTACTCGGCGTCCTCGAGGAAATACTTGTCGCATCCATGTCGGCGAACTTGGCGTTCAGGGGGGAAGTTCTCGGTGTCCGTGAGGTAGACCTTGTCGCGTCCGGTCCTCGGGGTTCGACCTTCGGGGTTCGACGGGTGTCTTGGCGTCCCATGGAGGCGAGCTTGGCGTTAGATGGTAGATCTTGTCGACTCCAATCCATCGGCCTTGTTGTTCCGCAACATAGATCTTGGGGAGTTTTCGGGGTTCCACGGGTTCGACTCGACAAACGGACTCCGTGAGCGGGTCTTGGCGTCCATGAAGGGGACCTTGGAGCATCGCGGTTACGTTGTTGTTGCCGAATTCCGTTGGTGACGATCTTGTCTTTGGAAGTGCAGTCGCATCGCAACAACACTACCACCCAATCTTCTCGGGCTTGTCTTCATGGTAACAACACCACAACAGGAACACATCTGGGCCTCGTCTCTAGCACACAACCACAGGGACACGCGAGAAGAGGGAGACACGCGCGGGCAGCTGCAGGGCCGACGCGGCTCGGCCGGAGGAGGGCGGAGGCCGGCGGCATCGCAGGCAGCGGGGCGGACGGTGAGCGCCTGCGGCGGAGCCGCGCGGGGTGGAGGCGACACGGGCCTGCTGTCGGCGGCGGGGGCTCGGCTTGGGACAGGGCGGGTCCACGCAGGCCGGCTTCGGAGTTGGCGCGCTTGAGGCCGCAAGGGGAGGGTCCTGGCGGCGGTGCAGGCTCGCCGGAGGGCGCCGGGCAGCTCGGGACTGGAGGGGGCCGCGCGGATTGAGGCGGTGGTCGGCGCCGGAGACGGGCTCGGGGTCCCTGGCGGGGAGGCGAGCTGGACGGGGACGGCGGGGAGCTCGCGGGGCACGGAGAGGGGGAGGCGCAGGCGCGGCCGGCGTCGGGGCGTCGCACGCGGCCACGAGGAGGAGCGGGACGGAGGGAAGCTTGCAGGGAGAGGAGGGCGCTCGAGCGGGGCCGCGCGCGGCGGCCGGGTCCGGCGGGCGCGGCGACGGGCACCTGGTGGCGAGCGGCGGCTGCGGAGAGGGGAGAAGGGCGGGCGCGCGCGCGCGGTGCCTGGGGCGGTGGGACGAGCCGGCGGAGGAGAGGTTGCGTGCGGGGTTGGGGAAGGAGGCGTCGGGGTGGGCTGCTCGGGGAGGCTCCAGGTGGGGTGGGACCGGGTGCCAGGTGGCGCGCGGTTGGTGGGAGGAGTGGGGGGTGGTGATTGGGAGAGAGAAAGAGAGGGAGAGAGAGTTGGGGGTGAGGTGGCAGCACCTGGTAGGCTAGGGGGAGGGGAGAGGGTGAGGTGGCAGGTTGCTATTGGGTGGGGTGATGTGGAGGGGGGGTGTGGGTAGATTAGTTGGTAGCTGTAGGATTAATAGGGTGGGCCGTTTTATTTTTCTGGGGGGTGGTCGTTCGGGTCGAAACGGCCCGTTCGACTGCCCCTGCTAAAATAATTAGATCTTTTATTTGTTTTACAAACACCGTTTGCAAACCGATATCAGACACACAAAAATAATCCGGAGACCCGGGGTTTGATATTTGATTAAAGATGGGGCGTTTTAGAAAACAAAACGGGCTTTGCGAAATAGTTTTATGCAAACAATGCATGATGATGACGATGCAATGCACAAATTCAACGCGATTTTCTAGTAGTGGTTTTGCGGGATGCCACACAAGCCTACGACGGGGGTGCATACCAGCTGGTCGATCCTCAAGGAGCCCGGCCCATGCCTCCAATCAACGGAAGGTTTCTTAAAAAATATTTTTGCTAAATATTTGCCTCTTCCATTGTCTTTTCCTTTTTTTTCGTTTTTCTATGGGGAGTCCTTCAGTCGGCTCAAGTACATGATGCATTCTCCTTTGCATAGTGTGGATCGTCTGTTTTCCCCCAATAACAAAAAAAACTGGCTTTTCCTAAACATACCGTGCTGGTGATTGAAGATCTGGCTGCCTTAGGACTTGTTGGAGGGAGGCACCAGGTGCCAAGTTGCAAGTGGAGCGGCACCTACACCCACAAAGCACGACACGTACCAAGTGCATGCTTCTAGATACAGTGGAGAAGATCACTTGGGCACTTCAGCGTACCGAGACTCCACGCCCCTCATGCTCCCCGACGTGCCTCGCGCTCGTAGAGGCTCACACCCTGGGGAAGACCATAGGAAAATATCATGAAAAGGCTGCCCGACGCGGTGCGTAGCCGCGTGACAACCCTGGGGTGTGCCAAAAAAAACTCTAGATAAAGTGCCAGAGGGTTCCTTAGTCCACCAAGGTGAACGGTGCCTTCCAAGTTTCCAAGATGGCTCCCCAAGCGAAGAAAGAAGAAGAGAATCTTAGAAGTTCAAGCCAAAAAACAAAAAAAAAGTATCTCCAAGAGTGCAAGCAATCTCATGAAGTCCATGGTCACCCAAGTGGACCTCGCAAGCAGTCCCGTTGGAGGGCAAAAATACATAAACTCCAAGAAGCAAGTCTAAACCGTCCCAAACATAAGGGAACCATTCGAAGGAAGGCGGAAGGTAGCTGTTCACCACCCCTCAATAAGGCGCGGAAGTTTTAGAGCTGTTGTCCCAAATCCTTACTCCCTCGTTTTACCATGCCCAAGTCTTTAGGTTCCCAGGTATCGTGCAGGGGGCATGGCTGAGCCGTGGGGCTCCTCGGTACCAGGATGGGCTAGAGTATGATTCTCTACTGCCTCTTGGAAGCATCTCCGAAGACGGCGTCTCCACACACGTACACGGAAGGACGGAGTTGTAATCGTCATGGTCTTGCGGCGATCCTCGAAGACAAGTCCTTCAGCGGCCTTTTCTAATATCACACATATAGTTAGTGTATAACGGGAAAGCCAACATTTTAAAAATCCAAAACCAAAACCATGTTTTTCTCTCGATTGCGTGTTTTCTGGCTTTCGTGTGCTTTATTTCTCGAGTAAATACTCGGCCATATGCTTTTACAAGCGGAATGGCAATTGGGCATTTGCAATTCTCCGAGTGCCTTCCACGTCAAGTGGCTCCACCAACCTCACCGGCGATACCGGGGTGGTGTCGACGCCGATGTCTTTCTGGCGTCTGATCTACACCAACACATCAAGATACGGGAGCAGTGCAGTGCGCCAGTGCGGCTAGCACGAATCTGTGAAACCCTTCGATCTAGTCGGCTGGCACCACTGCAGCGACGCGGTCACGACTAGGTTGATAAATTTTCTTTCAAGACGTAGTATGGTACTTCGCTGCGCACCGGAGGCAAATTGAGGATGTTTTGTTGGTTGGCGCCATAGCTGCTACATGGCCCAACAAATTTTCTCAAACGAATACAAACGTGCGAGGATTTACCCGCATCACCTCTACATGATGAACCAAGGCTGCAATGAAATATTTGCGCCGAAATGGTCTTCTCACCAAGTCGACTTCGATTCGCTATGCTCTCGGATTCCACTTGGTGAGGGGGCATTTGTTCGACGCGATTTTGTACTAATCCAGGGTAGTAGTTCAGTGCTTGGTATGAGAAAAAAATGTTCAGTGTTCCTTGATCGACCTTTCCTGATACGTGCATATATACTATATCTTTTCCTATGCACGTGCGAGCTGGTTAATTCAGTACCAGTATATGGTGCATAAACAATGAGCAAGCCTGTACATGAATGTATTGGGGCTGGTCATATTCATCAATTTAATTCTCTTGGATGTATACGCATACGTGATAGAATACAAGGGGCTTATGTACCGTGTCAGGCCGGCCGGCCGGCAGTGCGTACACGTATTGTATACTGGAAGCAACTAACGAGTTTTCTTTGCAAGCTCATACCGATCCATGCACCGAAGCTATGAGATAAGCATCGCAGCTGAAAGCACGCTCAAACGGCCGCGGTTCCAAAGGAGAATTAGCGCGAAGATAAGCATCGCTGCCACAAATCTCGGAAGGAGAGGCGCACCCATCGCTATCCATTCACCCCGTGGCCTTCCGTCTATAAGAGGCACACACCAGGAGAGGCCCCGGAGGACGACGCTAGCACCCAGACTCACCACGCCAACTCCCAGACGAGAGCTCTCTCGCCGGCCGGAGGCAGAGCTCTTGTACCTCGCCCTCAAAAAATCTCATACACGCACGCCGCAGCCAGCCAAAAATCCAATCTCTATTTCCTCAAAATCCATCCACAAGCACACAAACCCAAACACTACACATATCCTCACATCGGAGGCAAGGAGGAGGCGTCATGGAGGCAAGGTGAACGCATCCTGATGGTAAGAATTGTGTTTGATCTACACCCTCTCTTTCTCTCCACAGCATACACGCACACGTGCATCTCGCCGGGAGCCGACGTCGACGATTTGTTCGCTTCCGCGGGAAGACACGCATGGTGGCGGGGAGGCCGGTGTGCAAACCCGATGCCGTCTTCACTCCGGCGAGGCGCGCCAAAGATGACGGCCTTGCGACTGCAGGCGTGCTGCAGCGGTGCCGTCTCTTCCACCACCGAGCCATGCTCTGCGGTAGCACCGAAGACGACGTCGGCGCGGAGCCCGATGGCGTCTTCACTCCGTCGAGGCGCGCCAAAGATGGCGGCCTTGCGACTGCCGGCGTGCCGCTGCGGTGCCGTCTCCTCCACCACCGAGCAATGCTCTGCGGCAGCACCGAAGACGACGACGGCGCGCAGCCCGACCTTCCCTTCGCCTCCTACGAACGCCACCAAGACGACGACCCGAGGGCGCGCGGCTGCCGGTGTTCATCCCGGTGACCTCTCCATCTCCGACGCCACCAAGAGGACGGCCTCGAGGATGTGAGGCTGCCGTCATGCAGCCCGGCGCCATTGCCATCTCCTCCCCCATCGAGTCGTGCTCTACGGCGGCGACGAAGACGATGGAGGCGTGGAGCCCGATATCTCCTCACTCCGGAGAAGCGTGCCGAAGACGACGGCGAGAAAGCAGCCGGCGTGCATTCGGCGCCACGTCCATCTCCACGAACCATGCTGCCCAAGACGGCGGCGGGGCTGCTGGCGCGCAACCCGACCTTCCCTTCGCCTCCTAAGAACGCTAACAAGACGACAGCTCTGACGACGCGGCTGCCAGCGTACAGCCCGGAGCCATCTCCATCCCTGCCACCACCAAGACGATAGCCTCGAGGAGGCGAGGCTGCCGGCGAGGCCACCAAGGCGACGGCCCCGAGGGCGCGTGGCTGCCGGCGCGCAGCCCGGCGCCATCTCTTCTCCCGTTGAGCCCAGTGCCTTCATCACTCCGGCGAGGCGTGCCAAAGACGAGTGATGGCAGGGCCGCTAGTATGCAAGCCAGCGCCAGCCCCACCTCCGCAAGACATAGGCGATAGCGTCGGGGTGTCCATCGGACAACCCGGTTCTAGCTCCATCTCCGTGAAGCCGGCGGGCAATAGGCGAAAGCGCTGCCGACTTGCAATCCGGCGGCATACCCCACCTCCATCTTCACGAGCCCGTGAGACGACGCTCTTGTCTAGGACGACAGCCGTGAACTCGGCATCGGACCGGGACGAGGTGTCGACCACGTCGGCTGCGCCGACTTGTAGGAGCGCGTCGGTTTTGCACCGATGCCGATCTCCACCAACACTTACTCCAGCGAGGCATACCCCTTGCGCACCCCGACGAGGCTGCTGGTCGTCGAGAAGTCCCAGCTGAGCGGACCCATGCTACTCCAACTACATCGATGCCGTCAAGACCGACGAGGCACGACGGCGAGGGCGGGCATGGCCGGAGTAAAGGCCATGCTACTCGCGGCGCGTGTATCGACGAGGACACGGGCTCTGCCGCCGCCCACACACACACACCACAACCACATCATGCATGGAGAACGCGAAGCGAAGACGACGAAGACGACCACACGGCTTAATCGGAGGTGTCTCGTGGCGTAACCCGCGGGAGTAATTAACCGGGTATCTTCCAAGGTCCCGGGAACCATGAGATCACAATCGCCCTAGTCAGGCTGGCCGCGTAAGCAGGCCACGGAGCGCACTGTATTACGGATTTGTACTTTGTTTCTCCACGAGAGATTAATGAAATGCATCTTCCCTACCTTTTTCTTGTGTACTATGGTACACTGGCACGCCCGCATTTCTTTTTTTCTTTACCCGGCGCGTGAGAAAAACACGCTATCTTTCTTCTCCCCTCGAGTAGCCTACGTTCGACTTTTCCAGAACGTTTTTCTCGTGTCAAACAGAGTTATCGAGGTATTCAGGGTATACTTATCCATCGACTATATATTGGAGTTATCCATGTGTCCATGATAGTGTTACCCAATTGTTTATTTTAGGATATTAGTTATTATTATATGATATCGATATAGTTATCATAACATCTACCAATAGTTACTTTATGAAGTTACTCACATGTTTAAGGTATAGATATCATTAAATCAGTGTAGTTACCCATTCCATCTAGCTAATTATTATCCACCAATCACATATGAAATTACCTAGATGTTTCGATTATCGCTATCAACATGAACTTCGTCTCTACTGGTCTTCTATCGGATGCAGCAGCCCCTTTGCGCGACCCGAGGCGAGGCGACAGTCCCTATTCGCTAGATTCACCATCGGCTGCTAGATTCGCCCTCACTTGCATTGGGTAGCCTCCTCACTTTGTCGTTCGTCACCACCGTAGCTCAAGGCCATCGCCGGGGCGCCCATCCGCCGCAGCGATGCCCGCCTGAGCACGGTCGACTTAATATGCATCGCCTCCAGGGGCACATATGCACTGACGCCCGCTCGAGCGTGGTTGACACGGGGCTCTCAGCGGACTATTTTAAAGCCAAAAGTAATGGTTGATGGGTGTAGTGTAGACTGGATAAGTCACGCGTTGTGGGTGGATAATTTTAATGTCCGAAAAAAATCATCAAACATATCAACACGAGATCTAGTTTCAAAGATCTCGGTGCGACGAGTCTAACAGTGAGAAGATATTCTAAAACGAATAAATAATTTGATATACAAAACATTTTAAATTTTTGATTTTCAACTTAAATCATGATTACCTTACGACTGTTCGTTTAGCCTCCCATCGCTCTTTTTCCTAGCGATGAATCGGAGAGCTGCACTCGCACGGGACTTTGGCAGCAGAGCCCGCGCCAGAATTTTGCTAGCTTGTATCGAGGTGCTCCTGTCGAAACGTGCGATCCGCCAAACTCTGCAATTTTCAGAACGTCTGCTGCCTAGCAACGTCCAAGAAGCACTATGTTTATGCATCATTTTTTGGTTGCTAACCCCGTAAGCCACGAGGTATATGCACTATGTATTGAAAGAGGAAGTAAGCAGCAAGTCTCTACAACCTCGCGGGAACTTGTTGTCAGGCTTAGAGCATCTTCACTCGCTATCAGGACGCCGATTTGGACACTGAATTTAGGTCCGGACGTCAAAAATCGGCCCAGTCGCATATTAAGGAACCTGTTTTCGTTCAGATTCGGGCGAACTTTGGTCCGGGCTTCCTACGTCGTACCCAGGTTCCCGGGTACGCCCTGGGAACGCCGGACGCAGTGAAAATGGGTGTGAGCCAGGTTTGTCGGCGAGACAGTCCCATTCCCACCCACTCCACTCGTCCAGACTGCAGCGAAGAGTTTCCAGCGCCTCTGTCGCCATGACTTCACCGGCGGAGCTCCTCCACGCTGAGACATGCCCACGCCTCTAGATATGCTCGCCGTAGTTGTCGCCCACTTCGTTGCCCGTTCAGCCGCCGCTTTCGCCGCCCGAACTTCGCCGTAGCTCTACTTTGCTGCGTGCTCCCACCACCACGCCCGCCAAGTGTTCGGCATTTGGCCGGTTCGACCATGGACTCCGATGACGACGAGATACTCGCCGAACTGCTGGAGGAGGAGAGCGTCGAGGTCGCCGAAGGTGAAGAGCACATGGAAATCCTCGCCTCGCTCGCCCAGCTGTACCTGCAGATGGCGAAGCCGAAGCGCGGTGGTTCAGCGCCGGGTCGCCGGAAGTGCAAGGTGAGGCAAATGATAGAGGGCTACTACTTGTTGTACGCCGACTACTTCGCCGACCAGCCACTCCATAAAGAGGACGTGTTTCACCGTCGTTTCAGGATGAGCCGGAAGCTCTTCCTCAAGATCATCCATGCCATCCGGGAGTTCGGCCCCTATTTCGTTTGCAAGAAGGATTGCACTGGCTTGGTTGGGTTTTCCTCACTGCAGAAGTGCATCGTGGCGATGAGGTTGCTTGCATATGGAGCGCCGGCTGATAGTGTCGATGACTATCTTCGCATGGCCGAGTCCATCGCCATCGATTGCTTGTACAGGTTCTGCAGGGCAGTGATTGCAGTGTTCGGGCAACAGTACTTGACATCACCCACTGCTGAAGATACTGCTCGGATCATCACAGTCAATGAAAGTAGAGGATTTTCTAGTATGCTTGGAAGCATAGATTGCATGCATTGGGAGTGGAAGAACTGTCTATTTGCATGGCAAGGAATGTACAAATGCCACAAAGGAGGTTGCACTGTGATACTTGAGGTAGTTGCTACACATGATCTTTGGATCTGGCACTCCTTCTTTGGCATGGCAGGGTCATATGCTCCCCCTGTAGAATTTGAGATCAGCGGGAACCACTACAACAAGGGATACTATCTAGCAGATGGCATCTATCCAAGATGGCTAACATTTGTGAAGACTATCTTAAACCCAATGCTCCCCAAGCATTCTCACTTTGCCAAGGAACAGGAAGCTTGCAGGAAGAATGTGGAGCGGGCATTCAGTGTGCTCCAGCAGAGGTTTGCAGTTGTTCGGTTTCCTGCTATGACCTGGTCGAAAGATCAGATGTGGGAAGTGATGAACTGTTATGTGGTCTTGCACAACATGATCATTGAGGATGAGAGGAAGGATCCACCGAGTTTGCTCGAGCAGAATGAGCCATACTACAGACAGGGTCCTCTTGCCGAGCCTGATCATCAGGTGCCTCCAACCTGGGCTGCATTCATCGCCATGCGTCAGAAGATCCGAGATCCGGCGGTGCATCAACAGCCGCATGATGATCTTGTTGAGCACCTTGGATACGCACGGGAAACACGCAGATGGCGAGCATGAACTGGCCGAACTTGGCCGAAATATGTTGTATTTTCACTGCAGGCCGAACTATGTTTACATTTACGCTGAACTATGTTTAAATTTTCGCCGAACTTTGGCCTTAAAATGTTCTGTATTTATGGTATGTCGAACTATGCCGAAATCTAGACGAACTTGAGCTGAATTTGAGCCGAATTTGAGTGGAAACGGGCGTCCCGGGAACTCGGGCTAGGTACGCGAGTGGGAAAATCGGCGTATCCAGGCCGAAAACTTGTTTTGTCCGACCAAAGTTTGGTCCGGATTTCGGCCTAGGTTCGCCCAACGAGTGGAGATGCTCTTAGGCGAACTATGCATAGTGTCAACAAAGGCGAGAAGTGAGCGATGTCGACGTCCTCCGGGTGGTTGTGCTGCTCCCATTCTCCATTTTCAACCTGCCTACCTCCTTTGACTCTCAAGTCACGGGGTAGACCTCGCTACATGGGCGAGAGTTCGTGGATGTCCGGGCGACGATTCCGGAAGGTGGAATGCACGGGCGACTCGACGGCGGGCGACATGTCAACGGTGGTGGGCGTCTCCTGGGGACATGAGGGTGGCGATGAGTGGGTGTCAGGGATTACTGATGTTGATGGTATCCCGGCATGGTCAGTGCCTAAATCACATGTTGGTAGCTCGGCTCGGGGACATATCGTATATAGATGTGGCGAGGGATTTTCCAGGACAAATCACAGCCTTCTAGCGCTAATGACGGTGATGTCTGCGGGTGTCGTGACCCTCTTGAGGGCGCCGTTGTCGCTGCCCTCTCAGCATTTGGGCTCCGTAGTGGCGGATCTAGGATTTCACCAATGGGTATGCCGCATAGAAATTGGACAAAAATTATCAAAAAATCATTTACTAATGTAGAAAATATAATGATGAAATTTACTTGTAATGTGATGTATAAAAAATAAAACTCATGTTGTGACGATAGAATCATATATCATAGACTACCGTACAGCCTCATTGGCATGCCGGTGTCGATTACTCGATAACCATTGGCCATTGCCTTGTGATTGTGGGATCTCCGCGGCTGACAAAAGACAGACCGGTTGATTTGCGCATGTGGATGCGGCTGGCGAAGGGCGAACTGGCGTCCAGCAATGTGCTGCCTGACCGGCGTCTAGCCCTGAAGACCATAACGACGACAATCCGCTCTGCTCTTGGACCTCGCTTGTAGGGCGTGGCGTCATGGTCGGCCAGTCGGCGCTGACCCTTATGGAGGCTGGACCTAGCTAGCTAGGTGTAGGCCGGTGTGTGTTTTTAGATCGATCGAGACGAGATAGACGCACTCATGGGAATTATGATTGAAACGAGCAGTGGGCCGATCGTTGCTCCCTGTTACCTGATTGGCCGAAGTTTATTTTCTTTTCTATCGATCAAACTGACTCTACGCATGGCTGGACTGCAGGGTATGTCGTGGCCAACCGGCATACCTTGTAGATCCGGCACTGGGGCTCCGGGTGAAAACTTTAGACCTCTATGGTCTCTGCGACAACAACGTCTCTATGTCGTTACCTCCTTAGGGTCATTGTTGTGGACCTCATGTCTCCTTAGCCTCACAACATCTCTGTGTAAGAGGAATTTTTCGTCACTATGTATCGGTTAAGGATGACAATTTTACTCATGGGTACAAGTACCCGTGGGTGCCGTACCCACATGGGTAGGGTATGTTGTAGCGTTCGTTGCATGGAAATTAAAAAAATTATATCGCAAGAATGCATAAAACCAAGATCCAATCCATGGAAAAGTCAAGATCTAATCTACAAGATCGGTGCAACGAGATTGTAGAGAACTAACCCTCATAGATCCAAAGCGTTTAATGAGATCGGATTCTCGTGGTTGATGTAGTCGATCACTTGCCGATCTCAAGATCGTGTAGATGATCCTTCTGGCACCGTGTTCCGGCAGCGCTTCCGTAGTCGGTCACACGTACGGTAGTCGATGAAGACCTTCCTCTCCCTTGTTCCAGCAGGGTAGCGGAGGTTGTAGATATCCTCAGAATCCCAACAGCATGACGGTGTGGTGGTGGTGGAGGAGGAGAGATTTCTGCAGTCCTTCGCCTAAGCCGGAGAAGGACGATGGACGAGAGAGAAGAGATGGGCGGCTAGGGTTAGGCGCTAATGGACAAGGGTGATGGATGTGCGCCCCCACCCCTCATTATATAGGTGGGGGCGGACGACCAAGTGTTCCCAGCCCAGGCCGTGTCCCCCCCAACTCGGCCACCAAGGGAAGAGTTTGAAACCTTTCCACCAAGTCTTCCTTCTTACCAAAAACTAGAGTTTGACTTTTCAAACTAGGATTTGACTATTCAAACTAGGGTTTGACCCTTTTACTATTCTTGGCCGAATTGGTCCTTAAGGGTTTAGTGCGGCTGGCCCCTAGGGCATGCCACTATCCAAGTGACCCCCTCCCAGGATGGTAGAACCACTGGTGGTCCCTCTAGAACATTCTAGAAGTATCCGGTCAGAACACCCAAACTTTTTTCGAACCGCGGAAAATCACTTCCCTTATATGAATCTTATTCTCCGAACCATTTCGGATCTCCTCGTGATGTCTTGGATCCAATCCGAGACTCTGAAAAACATTCGGTCTCCAACTCATATTCCATATCTACTTAAACAATATCGAATCCTAAGTGTGTATCCCTATGGTTTGTAAACTATATAGACATGATCGAGACACCTCTCCTGTCAATAACCAATAGAGGGATTTGGAAATCCATATGGCTCCCACATATTTCTATGATGACTTCGTGATCAAATGAACCATTTACATAGGATACTGATTCCCTTTGTCGCGTGATACTTTACTTATCCAAGGTTCGATCATCGATATCTCTTATACATAGTTCAACCTTGTTACCTATAAGTACTCTTTACTCGTACTATGATGTGACATCCCTTGTGACCTAGTCACATGCTTGCAAGCCAATTAGATGACACTCCACCGAGAGGGCCTAGAGTATATCAATTTGTCATATGGATGGAAAAATCCCACTCTTGATCCATGCGCTTCAATGCATACTTTCAGAATAACTAATGTCACCTTTATAACTACCAATTACGGAAGCGGCATTTGATGTCATCAAAGCACTCATCCGGTGATGGTGATTAACATGATCTCATGGTCGAAGGATTAGGTTACTATGTATTTAAAAGCTTTGTAGCAAACGAACTTTAATGACCCGATCTTATGTTATGCTTACTATGGGTGTTTCCATCACATCATTCTCCTAATGATATGACCTTGTTATTATAACATCCAATGTCCATGATCAGGAAACCATGATCATATATTAATCAACGAGCTAGTTTAACAAGAGGCTTACTAGGGACTCTCTTATGTTTACAAAACACACAAGTATTAATGTTTTCGGTTAATACAATTATAGCATGGGATGCAAAAATTTATCATAAACATAAAGATATGATAATAACCAATTTATTATTACCTCTTGGGCATATCTCCAACAGTCTCCCACTTGCACTAGAGTCAATAATCTAGTTTGGAAAAACTTGTGCATTTAACACCCATGGCTTTCTGGTGTTGTATATACACGATTGCTAGTGGTAAACTTAATCTTCGGACCTGGCACTTCCAGGACCGTGTGTATTTGCATGTCTTTGCAATGGCATTCTCCAATGAGATGACATTGTATAACTTTGGTCCTTTGGTGAGACGTTTAGTTCCTTGGGGTTAAATCATGTCGTTACAATTGTCGTACAATATATCTTCATAGTACTAGCCCGCTGTGAAACATGTCTAGTTTGATAAAAAACTACTTGACACAAATGCCCTCGTTTGCTGCTATAATAATAGTCATATACTTAGCCTTTTGTTATAATATTTTTCATAATGTCTTAACTTTGGAACTCATCCAAATCCGTCATGGAATCTCCTTTCCATTACATTGTGCCACCCATAGTTTAAATTGAGATAAACTTAATTTGTATCTTGTGACAAGATTAGTATCAATGTAATACTTTGCAATGAACTATTTGTCACCTCTACATAAATAACATATTCTTAGTGCTTTCAAAGATCATAAGAATATCATTACTATCGTCCAATGATTATCTTATGAATCATTCAGGTATATGCTCATAACATTTATAGCATAGGATATATCTGGATGTGCACATATCACAGTATGATTGATCAAAATATTCTTATGATTTCACTCACCAAGTGTCAAAACACTTGAATCTTGATTCAATCCTTCCTGTGTGACAAGTACCTTTCTTGTCGTTTCCATATTGAATTCATTCAGTATCTCGTCTATGTACATTTGGCACAACCATATTAGTGTCTCAATCTATCCATATAGACATTGATACCTAATATTCTATTATTGCATAAGTTTTTCATCAAAATGAAATTCTTAACCCGTGTCAATAAAAGATACATCATTTCGAATCAACAATATGTATTTCACATAATGTATTATAAATATGTCTTAGCGCTCCCACTTAATTTCTTGCAAATGTAAGCATCTTCATCGTCTCCGATGAAATTAAACTCTTTTAACAGTTTCATCATGGTGAAGATTCTAACTCCGCGATGCTTACTTCAACGATTGAAGTTTGCATATGCTTTTAGCATCCTTTGAATTAACAAAACCCTTTGGATCATGTCATGTACACGTCCTAGGTAACCATTCTATTAGATGAACTTTGTTTTGTTTGTTTAACTACCATATACCAAAATTATATGTAGTGGTTGCTACATTAATCCGTCCATACTAAATATCGCTATGAAAGATCAAATTTTGTCATAATCAACTCCTTGAACATTGTCGTAAACTCTTTCTTGATATGTTGAATATAGATGTGAAACATCCATGTATATTTCTTTATATATCCAAATTCGATTGAAAGGTTTTACACCTTTCTAGAGGGTCTTCCAAGTTCAAAACTTGATTTCTCGTGTATGGAACTATCACGGATTTTTATGGCTTCAAGCCATTTGATGGAGTCAGGGACCATCATTGATTCTTTGCATGTGGTCGGTTCATCATTGTCAAACAACAATGATTTACTCTCAAATCTTAGTATTTGACTGTTTACCCGACCTACTTGGTTCAATAGGAACTTAGACCTCCGTGACCATAACCTTTGAGACACATGAGCCATTAGCATTGTTGATGCCTCCGGGACACTTTCCGGCTCTGAACAACTCATCACATATAGCTAAGGTTCAATAACCTTATCAAAGTTCTATTGTCCTCCCACTTAACTTTTCACAAACAAATCCTTCTTAATAAACTTGACGTTCTAAGCAACAAACACTTTTATCTTCGGTGTTAAAGAGGAACACCCAACGGTTTATTCAAAATAACATACAAAGACATGCTCATCCTACTTTGGTTGTAAACATTTTATTTATGCCTAGCATACCAAAATTTAAGAAAGGACAACTTGGGTTTTATCCCATACCATAACTTATATGGTGTCATTTCAATGGATCATAATGGTGCTCTTTTTAGTGTAAAACAGATAGTCACTAAAGCTTTTAATATTTAAAATACAATGGCAGTTTTATAACTAACACCTTTGATCTCACCATGTCAAACAAGGTATCATTACATATCTTGAACACTCCATACTCCTATGGTGTTTCGGGAAATGCAAATCCATGGAACGATTCCTCAAATCTTAGGTATTATGCTAAACTTGTAACTCAAATATTTTCCTTTATGATCTAATCATAAATTATTTATTTTCTTGTTACAATGATTTTCTACTTCATCTTGAAAGTCTTTGAACTTTTACAAATATTTCACACTTTATCCTTATTAAGTAAATATACACATATATTCACTCAAATTTTTGAAGAAAGCATATGAAGTTGAAATCCATCGCTCACGGCTACACATAATGGATTACATACATCAATATGTAAAAATTCCAATAAGTTAGTCGATCATTCTTCTTTGGCTTTTGAACGAAGTTTCAATTATCTCCAGGAAATTCTCACAAGCGTCATTTGATCAAAAATCAAAAGACTCAAAAATTCCATCAACATGGAGTTTCTACATGTTTTCTTTCCAATATAATTTAAACGGCGATGTCACTTCGTAAGTGATCCTTCAATCATTTGTCTTGCGATATTTTTATCATTTAGTTTTATGGATGTGATTTCTCCAACTAGACTTGTAAATCGTCCATCTTATATGGATTACGATAATTATTTGAACAACCTTTTGTTCTCATAATACCTAATCATAATAACAATTATTGAAACAAATATTGAAGGTAAGATTTGATGTCAACGAGAAATACAACAATACCTTTTTTTTATTTTCGATGAACATCATAACATATTCTCTTGTTGGTTACTTAGGCCATTGCAGTTCATGAATTGTGTTGTCCTGTATGACATTTCACACCAACCAATTTGATATCCAATACCCAAGAACCACATTGTTTAACAAGCAAAGAATACATCCATAACATGTACATCATCTATATACCTAAGATGGACAATTCTAATTTTCCTTTTCCTACCAAATGTTTCTCAGATTCTCTTTCAGCATTTCCTTCCCCTTTTAAAAGAATTTATCAACATCAACAGTGGCGCCATACACATGACACACAGTCCAAAGCGTGTATAGTCAAATACTAATACCTTTGGACTTGCACTTTGAAGTAGATCACCATCATCAAATGTTTGGCATTCTTTCAAAATCCATTCTTTAGTAATCTTTTAGTGTAGTGAACATTTTATCTACATCTTCTATTCATTCTTATCATGACAACTTTCATGGTCAATCCATCATAGCTTATAAAGGAGAATCACGAGTATAATGCTGCTTTACAAAACCTTTTGGAGGATTAGGACGTCTAGCGTCTTCAACCTTCACAAATTCTCATCAAATATGAGAACATAAACTTTGCTAAATTATACGTTATCATGTTGCAACCAAAACATTGTTTCATATATCACAATATCTTCCTGTAAGACCCCACCTTTATAAGGTAAAGGATCTCTATGATTGCAATGCTAGTCCCTGGATCAATTGCTAGCATCCACAGTTTAAGATGAAGTACACAGATACAAAGGTCTTTATTACATCATCATTCCAGAGATAACATAGTCTTTTACAACTCCATAGCCATAGGCTAGTACAAGAGTTCATAACATAAGTAAATAAAGTAAAGTCTTCATCTTCATGTGCCACATGCAAGCATGTTGAGTGTAGACTCATAACCCTAATCCTCATCAGAGTAACCTGCAACATCATAAGTTACAGCCACAGAGGGTCAATACATTGGAATAGTATTGGCAAGTGATACCCTAGTAGAATAGTAGTTTCTAACTTCTATATGAATTTGGCTAAGTGTAGCTTAGGCTTGCTTTGCTCAAAATAGGTTTTCTCCTATCAGTTGAAAACACAAAGTTTTTGTTTGTCAAAAACACCCAAGGCATCTACCAATAAAATTGGTGATCCTTTATCCCTTGTTCAACCACAAATTTTTAACTTAGAAATTGGGATGAGGATATCCTTGATATCTTCAGTGTCTTGATGCTCAAATTGTCTATTGCCGGGGACACGGCTAAGTACTTAGATTTTTCCTTCTCGAGAGGCGGTGCACTTTCCCCACAAGACTCGACATGCATCGAGACTAGATCTTTCAGAAGCCTTCCCTTAGACCAAATGTACGTGTTCCAAACCTATCACCCCTACCACCTTCTGTCCATCTGGCTAAGTTATTGCAACCTATATGATCAAGGCAGAGCCCATATTCCATGTGGCTGCACTAGAACCTTCTAAACACTAAGTATCTCAAATCCCTTTGTTCCTGGGTGGCTTTCCACAAGTGATATACACCAGTATTGCCCCTGGGGTAACCACTCAACACAAACCTTTCATTCCATTCCACCTAGGTGATTCATTCACTTAGTAGTTTTATTAAGCAAAAACATAAGTCAAAAGACTTAGTAAAATTTCCATAGCATGTGTATATAATCCACCCTTGTTTACTAATATCTAGGCTAAGCATGATATCAACAAGTGTCTTAACTTAGAGAATAATTCTATCAAGACTACATCTACTAGGATTTCCCAATCATAGCATATAGATACTTAACAAAATTTCATGCAAGCTATATACAAAATAATACTAGTGCATAGTCAAAATATTAGGACAAATACATGTATCACCACTTGCCTTGGTATTTGGGGGAGTAGCAACAATCCTCACAATCACAATCACTACTAGCACCAAAATCTACACATAAAATGATAGCACCAAATTTACATTCAAAATAATCAAGCAAAAATATATGAATGAATGCAAATGCCATGTGATGATTTTTCTAATCTAAAAAAGACAAGTAAAATAGTACTGAATACAAAACTAAACATTTATATACTAAATAAACTCAATTTGACTTTAAAAACATTTTTAAAATAATTCATATAGTCAAAATAAGTAATATTTGTCTCTACATAAAATTCCATGTCTACAGAGGCTAAATACAAAACTAATCCCACAGTACTATAGGATGTTTTTTTTGAATCCATTGATATCTTATTTGCATTTTTTGGATAAACAGAACAAAAGTTATGAATCTTACAAGTTTAATCATTCTAAAACCTTTTCAGGATTTTTAAACAGAAAACATTGCCACGCGGCACGATCTCATTGGTCGGTACCGCTTCGTGTGGATCGGGCCTGTGCGCCATTAGATCTAAGTTAGATCGTGTGGTCCAGATCTATCACATCCCAAGATTTTCCAAATCTTGTAATGTGAGAATAAATGAATAAAATAAAACTTTGTTTGATTTTCAGAGCCAGAAGAAACTTTTGAATTCAATTGGAACTTCAAACCCATTTGAATTAAATAAAACTTAAAGGGATTTAAAAAGATAAACATTTAATAAAAGGAAAAATAAAAACATTTGGAAATACTATTTTGAAACTCTTAAATGAAAAGATTGTTTTCAAATGAAATAGAAGCTTATAAAGCCAAATTAAACCTTGGCCAAGCCTTGGAATTAAAACATTTTATTTTAAATAAAATTAGCAAAGGTTTATTTAAATAAAATAATAAGGATTTAATATCCAAATTTATTTAAATAAAAGGTTTTATTATTTTAAGTGAAACATCAAAATTTATTAAAATAAGTTTTTCAAGTATTTAGTACTCACAAATAAAACCTACTGAAATGTTTTGGATTGATTTTAGGTTTCAAAATAAATATCTCAATAAAGCAAATCCTATTTGATTTCATAATGAAAGTCTATTATATTTAATTAACAATGGACTCTAAAATAAAATGTTATTTCATTTTAAACAAGTATTTCAAGTATCTTATATTTTCAAATAAAACCTGCTGATTTGGTTTTGAAAATACTTAGGTTTCAAATAAAGATTTTATTAATGAAATCAAACTCTATTTGGACTTAAACAACCAAGATACAATTATATTTAATTATTAAAGGACCCTATATAACAAAATGTTATTTTATTTTAAAACAAGCTTCCAAATATTCATTAATTTCAAATACAACCTACTGAATGGTTTTAAAAATTCTTTAGTTCTCAAGAGGAACTTTGAATTAAATCAAAACCTATGGAATTAATAATTGGTACATCCATTTAATTAAATAGTAATAGCCCCTATTATTAAAATTATTTATTTTAATTTTGGATTTTGGTTCATGTTACTGAACAGAACTAATTTCAATATTAAAAAGTTTGGGTGTTGTTTGAATTGATTTGAACATTGTTTGATTGTTTGGAAATTCAAAACAGAAATTAGATTCAGAAAAAGAAAAGAATTACAGGAAGAAAAAAAAATGGAAACGGACTGGCCCAGCTAACCTAGCCCATCCCAGCCCAGTATCAGCCCAGCTCCCCCTCCCCGAAGCGTTTTTCTTCTCCACTCAGAACCGCACCCACACAGAGTATGACCAGTGGACCCTCCCCCTCGTTTCTTTTCCCACTGACCAGCGGACCCCACTCCTCCTGTTCTTCCTCCCCACCCACACGACCCTTCTTCCCCCTCGTCGCCGTTTCCTGCAGTAATCCCGCGGCTTCAATTCGTCATAATGCCGGGCCTTTACCTCGCCTTGACCACGCACCTTAAATCGCTCGCCCCTCCTCTCCGTTTCCCCTCTGTCACCCCGCAGTATCACGCCCCCAGGCCGCCTCAATTCCTCCCCGAGCCTCTCTGCTCCGACGAGCTCCCATCTCCAATCCCAGCCAGTACACACCACCCCTGCCTCCCTGAGCGCCCTGGCAGATTCCTCACTCCCAGGCGCATCTGCCAGTATTACCCATTCGACCGCGGGCGCCCCAGAGCGTCGACTACGTCAAACTTTCGAGCACCGCCATCCGCTCCAACTCCGGCAAGCACCCAGGTAGTCTCTGACCGCCCCGCGCCTCCTCGTTCACACTCCCATACTCGCCACATCCTTCTGCGTCTAACCACGTCGATGTTTGCCTTGGGGTGAACCACAGCACCGTCTCCGACCTTGAGCAGAACAGTCTGGCGCCGACGACGACTCCGGCGAGCAATCCTGCCAAGACCAGAGCGCCCCTTGCTTCCTCGAGAGTACCTTAAGCATCCCCTCGACCACGCGAACACGGTAAGACCCTCCCCTGTCCTCCTTGCTCCCTAGGACCACCGCTGGACCACCGTCTGAGCGCGCGCCGCCACCAGCCGCCGCGCAGCGCCGCCCATCTATGACCAGGCAATAGCAGCCGTTAGATCTGGATCGGACGAATCGGATAGTTTACTTAAACCACGAAGGGGTATGTTATCTAGACCGTGCGATCTAGCCAGATCCAACGCACCTCGCTGCTGATCCGACCGAATCGGTACCCACGAATAGAAACACGCCGCGTGTCACTGTTCTGTTTAAAAATTGATTTGAAAACAGAATATTTTGTGAATTTCAAACCCTAATAACTTTCAAACCACACGTCCAAAAATTACAAATTTTATATCAATGAATTCAGGAGAGCAAGCCCTAGCCAATCATGGCCTTAGTTTAGAAAATAGTATCTGTTAGCTTGCTTGATTTTGCAGATTCTTTTGTGAGCTTGTTTAGAGTAGAAAAATTGTTTAAAATTGATTTTAGGGTTAAATCTTTTGCAAAATGGTTTGTAGTGACCTTACTGACCCTAGAAACCAACCCATGGTTTTGGAAATAAAATTGGAAAAATTTAGAATGGATTAATTGAATTAGTCTAATTCTAGCTAAGTAATGATAATGGTTTTATTTTGAAAAAGAATTTTGGAATAAAAACTATTGGGAAAATGTTATAATTCAAAGCTACTGACCCAAAACAACAAATCTTGAGAGCTAGAAAACTTTTGGTGAAGACCTAAAGGTTTAAATTTAATAAAAACTATTTTCCACCACATAAAATGTTGAATGGATTTTAAAATAGTTTTTGGGCAAAACCCTCTAACTAATGACTTTGCCATTTTGGTAAATGACCAATTTGGACCTTACAAAGTTTATAAACCTAGTAGAGACCAACCTTGCAATAGGAACCATCCTTTGCATACTTATGCATGACTTAGACTCCATTGCTTTATGTGTGTGAGATTGTTTGTTTGACTTTGGTTTGGAATGTTAGTTGATTTTTGTGTTTGCTTGATTGACTTGTAGTGAATTTAGCAAAGTGTGAGACTAGCAAGATCAAGGAGTGAACCACCATTCCCTTCCAAAAAGGCAAGTTACACTCTCATACAAAGGTCCTACTATTTTCATTATACTTAGTGGATTTGAAAACATGCATGAAAATGATTTATACTTATGCTATGCTAAATCCTAATAGGATGCCCTTACTTTCCTTAGAGAAAATCTTGTAGTTGTACATTCTTGGCCATGCTATATTTTGAAAAGAGATACATGTTGAGATTTTACAAAGGTTGAGAAAAGGACTTGTGTTTTACATAATAAAACAAGGACTCAATGAACCACCTAGGTGGAGGACACTTGAAGTTTTGGAGAAGGTGGCAACAAAAGGAATCATGTCTATGGGATCACTTTGTGTTGTGCTCCAAATGAAAACCACCTAGGAAACTTAGAGATCAAACATGCTTCTCCAATTGTGGCTTTCGTGTGCAACCACATGCTATTATGGCTCTGGCTTAGTCAACTACATTAGGAAGACCCATACATTGTCTTTAGTTACCGGACATGGGGATCTGGAATGCTTCATGGGGGCTGAAGACAAGCTAGCAATGATGTATGGGAGGACCTTTTGGAAAGACTTCGTCACCTTCTCAATCTGCCAGTACTCCATCTTGGTGAGCACTAATCCAGTAGGCCACTGGTGGCAACAAGATGGGATTGTGACATGTGGGTAAAGTGTACTCCTTCTGCAGAAGTAAATAAAATCTAAGTACTTAGCCGTGTCCCCGGTTATGGACAATACTGAGCAACTAAAGTTTGAACCATGGGAGATCTTGACATTCCAACTTCTAATATAAAAACTTGATGCACTTGGGGGTACCAAGGAATTCAAAGTGATTTTGTTAAGCTTGATGCACTTGGGGTTACCAAGGTGCTCAAGAGCATGATGTACTTGGGGTTACCAAGGGACTCATGAGATTTTGATAAAATTTGTTGCACTTGGGGTTACCAAGTAGCTCAAGAGAATTTTGACAAGGACTTGAACACTTGAGTTTCTACCAATGAGTTCAAGGAACTTGGAAAAGAGATTTGACAAAGGACCAAAACCATTTTTGAAAAGATAGGATAAATATTGCTTTATGCAAATAAGCCTTTAACTCTACTTAGCCAAATATGCATGTAATGATAGGATCCACTCATATTACACATAATAGTGAAGCTTGCCAATACAATTCAAATGTATTGACCCTTGTGGCTGTAACTTGCAATGTTGCAGGTTTGAATGTCTTTAGTGAAGATTGATTGATTAGGATTACAAAGTCTACAACCAACATCTGCCTGTGGCACTTTGAAGATGAAGGACCCATGACTATAGTTATTCCGCTGCAATGTAATGTAATAGCCAAATGAGTTATGTAAGATGTAATAAAAATTATGTTATTCCTGGTTATAAAGTTATGTTATGACCTTTGTATCTTGATATTACATCTTAACTGTGGATGCTAGCTATTGATCCAGGGACTAGCATTGTAAAACACAGGAGGAATCTACCTTATTGGGTTGAGACCTCTACAAGATCGGACCATACCTCTTCGCGCTAACTACTAATTCTAACCGCTAGATATAGATCTAATGCTCCAGGGTGAAGCGACCATGGTTGGGCGACGCTGATGGTGAGCGCGGCGGCGACGACTCTACCGGTGATGCTCCGGTGATGCTAGGGGGTAAGGGGAAGGGCGTAAGGCTTTACCGAGGTCACGGTGACGACGCGGTTGCAGTGGAGGTCACGGGCGAGGGCGGGGCGCTTGGGTATGGCGGTAATTCCTCACCGGAGTAGCGCTCACCGTCGGGCCCTAGCGGATGTTGACGAAGGCGAGGCTACAAGGAACAAGCAAGTAAACGGAAGGCATCAGTGGATGCGCACAAGAACGAGGATTGCGATAAAGCAAACCAGAGAGCGAGAGGGGGTCGGTGCTCACCGGGATTGGTCGTCGAAGTGGGTCAGGACGGTGATGGAACGAGTAGAAATTTGTCAGGCCTGGGGGCTCTCCGGGTTTGCTGAGTGAGGGGAAATGGAGAGGGGTTGTGGGTGTTTAAGTAGCAGGGTCGAGAGGGGCAGTCATGCCGGGAATCAAGCGCAATAACGCGAATTGAAACGGGGAGGAAACGACAGAGAGGGGCGCGGGTCCTCCGGCACGAGATTGACGACGATGTTGACATGGCAGTGGGACCTGCCCATCAGCAAGGGGGGTGTGGCTCGCGCGTGTGATAAACGGAGGGGAGGGGAAGGTGGCCGAGTGGGCTTCGTGGGCTACTCCTGCTGTTGGGCTAAAACGGTGGCGCCGGCCTGTTTCCTTTTCTTTACTCCTTTTCTTTTTCCATTTCGATTTTCAGGAAACCAAATCAAACCAAATTCAAATGATTTGAATTCCAACCACTTTTGGATTTTTTTCCAGTGAAACCTTTGCACCTAATTGTGTATAAAACACTACTGTATAGTCAAATTCACTTTGACACTTTGAAAAATAAAATAAACCATGCCTTCATTGATATATATATATATTAGGCATATAAATGGTTTTATTTTGAATTTTGTTTTGAATTTTTTTTGTGCAAGCCTTGCATCCATTTTAAAACATTGCTGATCAACCCAAGGCACTCTCATACTTTGAAAATAAAAAAAACATTGCCTTATTTGCATAACATAATAGGCATAACATGGTTTCTTATTTGAAATTTGTTTGGAAAGCCCAAATGCTATGGATGCATGAATGAAATGCAAACTTTAACAAATCATGATTTTTTGGATGTTACAAATCTAACCCCCTTAAGATGAATCTCGCACTCGAGATTCGGATTGGCTATAAAATAGGTGAGGGTGATCTTTCCGAAGGTCATCTTCTCTTTCCCAAGTTGCTTCCTCTTCGGAATGATGATTCCACTGAACTTTGCAAAATTTGATAATCTTAGTACGAGTAACTCTTTCTGCGGTCTTAATAATCTTGATAGGTTTCGCTTCATAAGTGAGATCACTCTCCAATTGAACCTCTTCCAAATGTATAGTATCCTTCAAAGAAGTTTCCTCCATCTCCGGATGGCATTTCTTCAGCTGGCTTACGTGAAACACATTGTGAACGGTAGACAGTTATTCAGGTAATTCAATCTCATAGGCCACTTCTCCTTTGTGGCTCAAAATCTTGAATGGTCCAATATACCTTGGAGCCAACTTTCCTTTGATTCCAAACCTCTTCGCACCAGGGAGTGGTGAGACTCTAAGATAGGCTCTATCACCTACCTCATAGGTGACGTCTCTACGCTTTGAATCCGCGTAGCTTTTCTGTCGGGACTGTGCTATCTTCAATTTGTCCCTTACCAATCTGACCTTATCTTCAGCCTCCTTAATTAGTTCTGGTCCGAACAAATTGTTTCTCCTATACCACTCCATAGCAAGGGTGTAGTACTTCCTTCCATAGAGAAATTCAAATGGTACCACCTCAATGCTGGCTTGATTGCTTTTATTGTAAGAGAACTTTGCGTAAGGCAGACTTTCATCCCAACTAGCACCATAGTCTAGGGCACATGCTCTCAACATATCCTTGAGAATCTGATTGATTCTTTCTGTCTGTCCATCAGTTTGGGGGTGAAAGGTTGTGCTAAACTCCAATCTTGTTCCCAATGACTCATGCAATTGTCGCCAAAAATGTGAAGTGAATTGAGTTCCTCTATCAGACACAATACTCTTGGGTACTCCATGCAGACATATAATCATGTTCATATAGATTTTGGCTAACTTGGCACTTGTATATGTGGTCTTTATGGGTATGAAATGAGCCACCTTAGTTAAGCGATCTACCATAACCCAAATAGAATCATATCCTGATCTAGTCCTTGGTAGTCCGGTGATGAAATCCATACCAATCCTGTCCCATTTTCAATCAGGAATAGTTAGTGGTTGCAGTAATCCTGTCGGTTTCTGATGTTCCGCTTTCACTCGACTACACACATCACACAGTGCAATATGTTCCGCGATGTCCCTCTTGAGATTATTCAACCAGAATCTTTCCTTCACGTCCATGTACATTTTGGTGTTACCCGGGTTAATGGAATATGGTGAGTTGTGTGCTTCTTGCAGAATCAGTTTCCGAAGTTTCGGGTCTTGCAGAATACAGATACGTTTTCCATACCATAAAGTACCCTGTTCGTCTTCATGAAAACTTTAGCTTTACCCTTTTTCATTAATCCTTTGATCTCATCAATTTCCTTGTCTATCTTTTGATCTTCCTTGATCCTATACAACAACGTAGGTTGAACATCCAATGACATGAGATGTCCTTCCTGTACTATCTCCAACCTGAGATCTTTGAATTGGGCACACAGATCATCTGGAATTTCTCCTTTAGTAAGTCCATTCACATAAACCTTTCGGCTAAAAGCATCTGCTACAACATTTGCTTTACCGGGGTGGTATTGCAAACTCAAGTCATAGTCCTTGATGAGTTCTAGCCATCTTCTTTGTCTCATGTTGATTTCTTTCTGAGTGAAGATATACTTCAAACTTTTGTGATCTGTGAACACCTCACACCTTTTTCCCAAAAGATAATTTCGCCATGTTTTGAGTGCATGGACAACAAAGGCTAACTCTAAGTCATGAGTAGGATAATTCAATTCATGAGTTTTGAGTTTTCTTGATGCATAAGCCACAACTTTCCCTTCTTTCATCATAACTCCACCTAATCCTTGGTGATATGCATCACAATATACTTGGAAATCCTTCTCCAAATCTGGCAGACATAAGACTGGTGATGTCACTAGTCTCTTCTTCAACTCTTGGAAACTGATTTCACATCTTTCCGTCCAGTCAAACTTCTTGTCCTTCTTAAGTAACTCCGTCATTGGCTTAGCTACCTTTGAGAAATTCTCAATGAATCTTCTATATTATCCTGCCAAGCCGAGGAAACTACGAACTTCTTTCACTGACTTAGGAGATTCCCATTCAGTTACAGCTGATACTTTTGCGGGATCGACAACTACACCATCTCCCGACAAAATATGTCCGAGAAATCCCACTTCATTCAACCAGAATTCACACTTGCTGAATTTGGCATACAGTTTTTGTTCCCTGAGCTTCTCAAGTATCAAACTCAAATGCTCTTCATGCTCTTCTTTGCTCTTGGGGTAGATCAAAATGTCATCGATGAATACGGCAACAAAATTGTCCAGAAATTCCATGAACACCTTGTTCATCATGTTCATGAAATAGGCTGGTGCATTTGTCAAACCAAATGGCATCACGGTGTATTCATACAAACCATACCTAGTGGTGAAAGCAGTCTTAGGTATGTCTTGCTCTCTAATCTTAAGCTGGAAGTAGCCTGATCGGAGATCAATCTTTGATAAGATACGAGCTCCTTCTAGCTGATCAAACAGATCGTTGATTCTAGGCAAAGGATATTTGTTCTTGATAGTCACCTCATTGAGTGAACGGTAATCTATGCATAACCTTTGACTTCTATCTTTCTTCTCAACGAACAGAACTGGTGCTCCCCAATACGAAGAACTTGGTTGAATAAATCCTTTCTGCAACTGTTCTCCCAGTTGTTTCTTGAGTTCTTTCAACTCATCAACTAACAATTTGTAGGGTCTCTTTGCTATTGGTCCAGATCCTAGCAGCAAGTCAATCAAAAACTCTACATATCTATCTGGTGACATTCCAGGCAATTCCTCCGGAAACACATCCGGATACTCTCTCACAATTAGCACACTATCTATGCTAACCCCCTTAAGAGAATTTAGCTTACTCCCTTTAGATTCAAAGTTGGACTTGAACCTAATCCGTTTCTTATCCGGGGTAGTGAGTGTGATAGTACGATTGGCACAATCTAGTACTCCTTCATACTTAGTCATCCAATCCATTCCCAAAATTACATCAAATCCTTGGGAATCTAGGATTATCAAACTGACCGGAAACTTATACCTTCCAAACTCTATTACTAGATCATGACATCCAAGGTTCACTATCATCTCTCCACCGGGAGAGCTTACTTTTATAGGGCACCCAATGGTTTCATTTGGAAGTCCATTTTTATCAACAAATTCTTTTGATATGAATGAATGCGATGCACCAGTATCAAAAATAACAAGTGCTGGAAAAGAATTGAGCTTGAACTTACCAGCCACAACATCAGACTCCTCATAGATATCCTCCACGCTGATGTGGTTCACTTGTCCCTTCTGGAAAGGGTTGGGCTTGTTGGCTCCTTCAACTTTCTTTTCTGGGAAATCATTAGCATAGTGCCCCATATTCTTACACTTGAAACACTCAACCTGACTAAGATCTTTCTTTACAGGCTGATTCCCATTACCATTTTCACTATGGTGGCTCTTGTGTCCACTCGTGTGGCTCTTATACTTGTCATTATCATGACTGTGATGGTGCTTGTTGTCATGATGACGGTTGTGGTTGTAGTGGTGGTTGTGCTTCCCATGTTTGTGGAATCCAGAACTTCCACTATCATCATGATGGGAACGCTTGTGAGATGATTCCGAGCTGTGCTTATCAAAGCTATGTTTCCTCTTCCTGCCCTCAACCTGTTTCATCTTATTCTCCAAAATGGTGGCCTTGTCACAAAGTGATTGATATGCTAGGACATAGGCAAAAGATAGCTGCAGGTTCAACTCATCATTAAGTCCTTCGAGGAACTTCTCTTTCCTCTTAGCATCAGTATCAACTTCATCCGGTGCGTAGTGCGCCAGATTGTTGAACTCCTCAATGTACTTAGCTACACTGCGGTGACCCTGCTTCATATTGTGGAACTCTTTCTTCTTCAAGTTCATCACCCCGGATGAGATGTGAGCTATACGGAAACCATCCTCAAAAATAGCCCAAGTCACGTCCTCAAGGGGAGCGGTGATCTGAAAATTGTCCCACCAGGTTGCTGCTGGTCCTTCGAGCAGATGTGCTGCAAATCTGACCTTTTCCTCGTCGGTGCAGCCAACAGTGACCAGGTCCTTGTTTACTGAACGTAACCAGTCATTGGCTACCATTGGATCAGTAGTTAAAGAGAACTTTGCAGGCCTTAGTCTCAGAAATCTGGTGAGCATGTCAAATCCTAGAGGATTGTTCTGATTGTTGTTTTTGTTGTTGTTGTTGTTATTATTGTTCCGATTCTGATTTTTCATAAACTACGTCATCATCTGCATCAGTTGAGCTTGAGCTGTCATTAACTGTTGCATCTCGGGAGTGACGTTATTGTTGTTGTTTTGGTTGGCGTTGGCACGACGGGGAGGCATTTGTGATTTCAATAAGGATAAGAACGAGATACCCATAGATTCTTAACATGCACAATACATCACATAGAAACAAACACAATAACCAAGCTCAAATTAACATAGAGTTTGAACGACATAAACAACAGGTTTTGAACATGCAAACACACAATAGCAAGCCATCCACATGTTGGATGGTCATTGCGACTCAATAATCAAAGTATGATAGATAAATGATAGTCGAGTAGTCTATACTACTCCTCCATGTCGACCTCCACGTCAACAAGAGTAAGACCTGCATTCTCCATGGCGGTCTTGTATTCATCTACATTGGTGGTCAAGGCTTCAATCTTCACGCGGAGAGCTCTCTTTTGTGAGCGCAGCCTCTCGGTCACTCCCTGCTGGTGCTCGAGCTCGAAGTCCTTGGCCTCTAACTCAGCCTTCATCTCCCTGATCTTCTTGTTTCTGTCTTGGACTCTTTTCTCCTGACTCTTGAACTTCTTGTCCTGGCTCTCGAATCTGGACTCCATCTCTTTGATGATCTCATCTTGCTCCGCGAAGAGCTTATCCTTCTCCCTCAACTGAACCTGGAGCTCGTCATTGTTAAGCATGACGTTGGTCTTCTCCGTGTTGAGGTGCCTAATAAGGCCCTCTAGGTCCTGAAGGTATAGACAAACTGGCTCAATCGTCTCTCTAGTAGCGTCATCGTACTCTACTGCCTCACTATGCTCGTCACGTCTCCCGAACGGGTGAAAGTAGAGGCCTATAAGCTTGGTGGAGTGCCTCCCAACCAGTCATCCAAGTAACTCCTGCATGACTACATCTAAGCCCTTCTCCTTGTCATCATGCATCAGCTTGAAGGTGATGTCCTCCGTGGGTGGCTCTGTCTGGCGTCCCGGCTGTGTGACTCTGAAGCCCCAAAGGTCCTTCCTCTCAAACTTGGTGAGCTGGAGTGTCGTGATACTAGGAAGTGGGAGGTTGAGCACACTAGTGAGATCCACAAGACGAGAACCAAAACGAGTTCCCTTGAACTCCTCGGCAGTGCTGATAACAATGTTAGGCATCTATTGTATAAGATAGAGAAAGGTTAGAATCAATACCAATAGATAAAATCACAAGACAATAAAAACACAAGCACACCTTCAACAATTAACATACAAGTCATGGCATACACAAATCCAATACAATCACTAAGGTTTAACACAACTTAGACAATTTTTTGCGAGAAAAACGACAAGTGTGGTGGTCCAACTAGCGGAGTACGTTACAATTCTCACTCATATGCTAAGTCTATGATATCCTCCCTTAGACGTTTTATGGCGGTCTCTAAGTCTTGGGTATACTTCTTCTCCTCTTCAAGGTCATTTTTAGTGTTGATCATTCTACGCTTGAGTCTTTCACCAAGCTCCTTGATAGCATTCCAAGCTGCATTTTTTGCAGAGTCAAAGAATGATGTATACATTTCTGAGTTGGTGCCCATGTAGAATCCCAACTCTTTGTGGTTGTCTCCCTTGTTCTTGTACAAGTGAAGTTGCACCCACCAATATTCTTATCCTTCATCCATTGCTGGAAATCCTTTGTACACGGCCTCACCATGTATCCCCAAGATAGCCATAATGGTTTTGAGTGCTTTGGGAAACTCTGTCTCACATTCTAAAGTCATGGTCATGAGTGGTCCCTTCTTGAAGGCTTCTTTGATGGCGGCCATCTACAAATAGAGATGAGAAAAAAGATTAGGAAAGGTTTACGAGAATAAAAAGACAAGTGTGGAATTTGCAAAGAATTGCATTTTTTCCTTAGTGGTTTTCTTAGTCTAATCCAACCTAGGGTCATAATCCTGCAGGCAACACAATGATCTGATACCATCTGTAAGATCACACCTTTATAAGGTAAAGGATCCCTGTGATTGCAATGCTAGTCCCTGGATCAATTGCTAGCATCCACAGTTTAAGATGAAGTACATAGATACAAAGGTCTTTATTACATCGTCATTCCAGAGATAGCATAGTGTTTTACAACTCCATAGCCATAGGCTAGTACAAAGAGTTCATAACATAAGTAAATAAAGTAAAGTCTTCATATTCATGTGCCACAGGCAAGCATGTTGAGTGTAGACTCATAACCCTAATCCTCATCAGAGTAACCTCCAACATCATAAGTTACATCCACAGTGGGTCAATACATTGGAATAGTATTGGCAAGTGATACCATAGTAGAATAGTAGTTTCTAACTTCTATATGAATTTGGCTAAGTGTAGCTTAGGCTTGCTTTGCTCAAAATAGGTTTTCTCCTATCAGTTGAAAACACTAAGTTTTTGTTTGTCAAAAACACCCAAGGCATCTACCAATAAAATTGGTGATCCTTTATCCCTTGTTCAACCACAAGTTTTTAACTTAGAAATTGGGATGAGGAGATCCTTGATAGCTTTAGTGTCTTGATGCTCAAATTGTCCATTGTCGGGGACACGAATAAGTACTTAGATTGTTCCTTCTCGAGAGGCGGTGCACTTTCCCCACAAGACTCGACATGCATCGAGACGAGATCTTTCAGAAGCCTTCCCTTAGACCAAATGTACGCATTCCAAACCTATCACCCCTACCACCTTCTGTCCATCTGGCTAAGTTATTGCAACCTATATGATCAAGGCAGAGCCCATATGCCATGTGGCTGCACTAGAAGCTTCTAAACACTAAGTATCTCAAATCCCTTTGTTCCTGGGTGGCTTTCCACAAGTGAGATACACCAGGTATTGCCCCTAGGGTAACCACTCAACACAAACCTTTCCTTCCATTCCACCTAGGTGATTCATTCAATTAGTAGTTTTATTAAGCAAAAACATAAGTCAAAAGACTTAGTAAAATTTCCATAGCATGTGTATATAATCCATCCTTGTTTACTAATAGCTAGGCTAAGCATGATATCAACAAGTGCCTTAACTTAGAGAATAATTCTATCAAGACTACATCTACTAGGATATCCCAATCATAACATATAGATACTTAACAAAATTTCATGCAAGATATATAAAAAATAATACTAGTGCATAGTCAAAATATTAGGACAAATACATGTAGCACCACTTGCCTTGGTAGTTGGGGGAGTAGCAAAAATCCTCACAATCACAATCACCACTAGCACCAAAATCTACACATAAAATGATAGCACCAAATTTACATTCAAAATAATCAAGAAAAATATATGAATGGATGAAAATTCCATGTGATGATTCCTATAAACTAAACAAGACAAGTAAAACAGTACTGAACACAAAACTTAACATTTATAGACTAAATAAACTCAATTAGACTTTAAAAACATTTTTAAAATAATTCATATAGTCAAAATAAGCCTATATTTGTATCTGTATAAAACTCTATTTTTACAGAGGCTAAATACAAAACTAATACCACAATAGTGTAGGATTTATTTTTGTGAATCCATTGATATCTTATTTGCATTTTTTGGATAAACAGAACAAAAGTTATGAATTTTACAAGTTTAATCATTCTAAAACCTTTTCTGGATTTTTAAACAGAAAACATTGCCACGCGGCACGATCTCATTGGTCGGTACCACTTTGTGTGGATCGGGCATGTGCGCCGTTAGATCTAAGTTAGATCGTGCGGTCCAAATCGGACCATACCTCTTCGCGCTAACTTCTAATTCTAACCACTAGATCTAGATCTAATGGTCCAGGGTGAAGCGACCATGGTTGGCGGCGCTGATGGTGAGCACGGCGGCGACGGCTCTGTCGGTGATGCTCCGACGATTCTAGGGGGTAAGGGGAAGGGCGTAAGGCTTTACCGAGGTCACGGTGATGGCGCGGTTGTAGTGGAGGTCACGGGCGAGGGCGGGGCGCTCGGGTATGGCGGCAATTCCTCACCGGAGTAGCGCTCACCGTCAGGCCCTAGCGGATGTTGACGAAGGCGAGGCTACAAGGCACAAGCAAGTAAACGGAAGGCATTAGTGGACGCGCAGAAGAACGAGGATTGCGATAAAGCAAACCAGAGAGCGAGAGGGGGTCGGGGCTCACCGGGATTGGTCGTCGAAGTGGGTCGGGACGGCGATGGTGCGAGTAGAAATTTGTTGAGCCTGGGGGCTCTCCGGGTTTGCTGAGTGAGGGGAAATGGAGAGGGGCAGTGGGGGTTTAAGTAGCAGGGTCGAGAGGGGCAGTCACGCAGGGAATCAAGCGCAATAACGCGAATTGAAACAGGGAGGAAACGGTAGAGAGGGGCGCGGGTCCTCCGACGCGAGATTGACGATGATGTTGACATGGCAGTGGGGCCTATCCGTCAGCGAGGGGGGTGTGGCTCGCGCATGTGAGAAACGGAGGGGAGGGCAAGGTGGCCGGGTGGGCTTCGCGGGCTGCTCTTGCTGTTGGGCTGAAACGGTGGCGCCGGCCTGTTTCCTTTTCTTTACTCCTTTTCTTTACTCCTTTTCTTTTTCCATTTCGATTTTCAGGAAACCAAATCAAACCAAATTCAAATGATTTGAATTACAATCTTTTGGATTTTTTCAGTGAAACCTTTGCACCTAATTGTGTATAAAACACTACTGTATAGTCAAATTCACTTTGACACTTTGAAAAATAAAATAAACCATGCCTTCATTGATATATATATTAGGCATATAAATGGTTTTATTTTGAATTTTGTTTTGAATTTTTTTGTCCAAGCCTTGCATCCATTTTAAAACATTATTGATCAACCCAAGGCACTCTCATACTTTGAAAATAAATAAAAAACATTGCCTTATTTTCATAACATAATAGGCATAACATGGTTTCTTATTTGAAATTTGTTTGGAAATACCAAATGCTATGGATGCATGAATGAAATGCAAACTTGAACAATTCATGATTTTTGGGATGTTACACTTCCACACATGACGGTTTCTGAAACAATTCTTTCAGCTCCTAGATAACCTTGATATTAAAACAATCTTTTGAATATCAAGAATCATGGAGGCAAACATGATACTAACATTGGTATTGTTACTTTTGATTTAGTACCAATTATTAAACTTCACGGAGTAAACTGAGTTTGCTGAAAGTTTGCAGTAGGACTTTTAAACTTTAGATTGACAATCAAAACAATATGATACCAGTTTGTAAACTAACTATCTAGAATTTTATAGTTCTATTATCTCTTATAACTAAGTGTAAGGTGGTGAACAGATGCCAATGACTACAACAATTATGCAAATTCACTTTGATTTAATTTATGATAAATTGTGCTCAACTTTAATCATATTACTTTTTGTACTCCCACTCAAAACAACATCCCTCAAGTTTTTTTGGTGATTACACGAACCAAATCCACTATACCAAGTCCGATCATCACGAGATATGATGTAGCTTCAAAGGCGAACAATCAACATGTTCATCATATCATCCATATGCCTCATGCTTTACCTTTCGGTATTTTGTGTTCCGAGGCCATGTTTGTACATGCTAGCTTGTCAAGATTAACCTTAGTATCCGCATGTGTAAATCTGGCTTGCACCCGTTGTATGCACACATAGAATCTATCACACCCGATCGTCACTTGATGCTTCGAAACGATGAGTCTTAGCAACAGTGCCTACTAAGGACGAACACTTTATTAATTGATATTTAGTGTGAGGGATCATCTTATAGTGCTACCGTCGCGATCTAAGCAATACAAGATGCATAAAAAGGATTAACATCACATGCAATTTATAATATTTGATATGATATGACCTTTCTTATTATGCATTTGATCTCCATCTCCAAAGCACGAACATAATCTCCATCATCACCAGCATGGCGTCAAGGTCAATGGCGCAGCTTCATGGTTGTCCATCACCAACAACAACTATTACAACTACTTGGAATAAAGCGATTACATGATGAATAGACACGCAAGTTTTAACGAATTTAAATACCACCATAAGGCTCCCGTCGGTTGCCAACTTACAATAAAGATCATTGCATACATCAAATATAATCACAATCACATCATGACCATATCACATCACATCACATGCCCTGCAAAAACAAGTTAGATGCCTCTAATTTTCTTTGCATGTTTTACGTGGCTTGGGCTTTCTAATAAGAACCGTTCTTATCGACGAACAAGAATCACAACGCTAATACAAGTATTGTTAAGTGCCCGTTGTAAATTGAATCTTAAGTATGGTGGGAGATACAGACACCCGCAAATCCACTTGTGCAATGCAAGTTACACATTGAGCGTGGAGCAGGTCTCATGTGCGACGACATGTAAGGTTAGCCCGGGCCGCTTCATCCGACCATACCGCAAGATGCAAAGTACATGAAAATCAAGCGACAACAAAAGCATCAACGCCCACAAAACCATTGTGTTCTACTCGTGCAACATATCTATACATAGAGTCAGCTCTGATACCACTGTAGGGTTCACTTCATGGAAAACAAAAAAAATCTATCGCAAGAACGCATAAAACCAAGGTCCAATCTATGGAAAAGCCAAGATCTAATATACGGGATCGGTGCAACGAGATTGTAGAGAACTAACCCTCATAGATCCAAAGCGTTTAACGAGGTCGGATTCTCGTGATTGATGTAGTCGATCACTTGTCGATCTCAAGATCGTGTAGATGATCCTTCCAACACTGCGTTTCGACAGCGCATCCGCAGTCGTTCACACGTATGGTAGTCGATAAAGACCTTCCTCTCCCTTGTTCCAGCAGGGCAGCGGAGGTTGTAGATCTCCTCGGAATACCAACAAAACGACGGTGTGGTGGTGGAGGAGGAGGAGAGATTTCTGCAGGGCTTCGCCTAAGCCGAAGTAGGACGGTGGAAGAGAGAGAAGAGAGGGGCGGCTAGGGTTAGGCGCCAATGCACAAGGGTGACGGGGTGTGCCCCCACCCCTCATTATATAGGTGGGGGTGGCCGGCCAAGGGTTCCCAGCCCAGGCCGTGCCCCCCCCCCCCAACTCGGCCATGATGACCCACAAGTATAGGGGATTGCAACAATTTTCGAGGGTAGTATAACCCAATTTATTGATTCGACACAAGGGGAGCCAAAGAATACTTATAAGCCTTAACAACTGAGTTGTCAATTCAGCTGCACCTGGAAATAGTTTTGCTCACAGTAGTTTATCAGTAGCAACAGTTTTGTAGTAGCAATAGCAAAGTAACAGCAGCAGTAAAACAAAGGCAGTAGCAACAATAGTAGCAAACAGTAGGATTCGAGTGCGGTAGGCATAGGAATGGATGGACGGGCGTTGCATGGACGAGACTATTCATATAACTTCAAGATCTGGGGCAATTGCAGATAAATGAGATAAAGCATCCAAGTACTAAACAATCATAGGCATGTGTTCCATATATAATCATACGTGCTCGCAATGAGAACTTGCACAACATCTTTTGTCCTGCCAACCCGTTGCAGCGGGGTCTCAAGGGAATCTACTAGAAATTAAGGTAATCCTTTTAATAGAGCACCCGAGCAAAGCATTAACACTCCGTGAACACATGTGATCCTCATATCACAGCCATCCCCTCCGGTTGTCCCAATTTTTTTCACTTCGGGGCCTTTGGTTCCAGACAATAATATGTGTACACAACTTGCAGATAAGATCACAAATAATACTATCATCATGAATCAATAACATGTTCAGATCTGAGATCATGGCACTCGGGCCCTAGTGACAAGCATTAAGCACAACAAGTTGCAACAAAGTCAAATAGCACTAATAGAGATACTAGGCACCATGCCCTAACAATCTTATTCGATTACATGATAGATCTCATCCAATCCCTACCATTGTGGCATCCCGCAAAACCACTACTAGAAAATCGCGTTGAATTTGTGCATTGCATCGTCATCATCATGCATTGTTTGCATAAAACTATTTTCGCAAAGCCCGTTTTGTTTTCTAAAACGCCCCATCTTTATTCAAACATCAAAACCGGGTCCCCGGATTATTTTGTTTTGTCCGCTGTCGGATTGCAAAAGCGCTGGTTGAAATAAATAATTAAATTATATTATTTTAGTGGGGCAGTCGAACGGGCCGAATGACCCGAACGACCACCCCAGAAAATATAATCGGCCCACCCTATTAATCCTACAGCTACCAACTAACCTACCCAGCCCTCTCCTCCACCTCACCCCATCCTATCAGTGTTCGCCACATCACCTTGCCCCAACCCCCACCCAACCAGACACTGCCACCTCAGCAGCCACTCCCTCTCTCTCAGCTCTCTCTCTCTCCCTCACACCCTCACAGCCACCCACACAGCCTGTCCCCACCCCCTTTTTTTCCCTCTGTCCCATGCGCCCCATCCCCACCCCACTCCCTCACAGGCAGCACACACACACAACCACGCAGTACCCACCCCCCCTCTCTCTCTGACCCGGGTCCCACTTGCCCGCGCGGCCCACCCCTCAGCCAAACCTCCCCCAGGTCCCAATCTGGGAGGAGAGGAGGGTATGGCTCGGGTAGGGTTTGTCTTAGATGGGGTAGCTAGGTGGCATGGTGGGGCCAGCTGGAAGAGGCTCGGCATGGAAGAAAAGAGGGGGTGGGGTAGGTTCAGGGTTTAGCTAGGATGGGGTATGGTAGATTAGGGTTTTAGAGAGAGAGAGAGAGAGAGAGAGAGAGAGAGAGAGAGAGAGATATGTGGTATGGTTCTCTTGGACAAGATCAAGCAAGAACAAAACAAACTCAAGCTAGAATGGCCAAAAGAGAGAAGGAAAGGGAGGTGGTGATGGCCTGGATGGAGATGGGGGTTGAGGTCTGGATGCTAGCATGCATCAAGCAAGACCAAGGCTATGGGGTAGAGAGAAATATGATGATCCACTTAAGACTCAAATAAGAACCAAATACCAAAAAGAAAGGTGGCACTTGCATGGCCCATGCAAAATATTTAATGTCATGAGGATTCTTGTGAAAACAATATCATCCCATGGCATTATTATTATGCACTCCCAAAATTGGAATAAAAGCCAAGCAAAAGAAGTAAAAAGGATGCCCCATGTGGAGTAGATGGTGATGACCATATTTGAAATACAATGGAACTTACTAGTGTGTATGTGCCACTAGATGCTCAATAGTCCCAACAATACCCCAATATGAGCATAACCCCAAACAACACCTATGGAAGCTAGGGAAAAAGGGATCCCACTCACAAGGCAAGCAAAGGTGGCCATGTGGCTCTCATGTATCAATAATGTGAAAACATAATGATGCCAAGATGAGAACATGTGGAAAAGAATTGTAAGTCCATTATAGTGAAGCTGATTACTAGTCATTATAAAGTCAAAGTTATAGCAATAAACTTTAGTTATGCTTGTCTATGGTCGAGATACTGTGCTCCAAGTCGTCCATAACCGCGGACACGGCTTTCAGAAAGTTTTAACCCGGCCGGGGTGCACAAATAGCAACACACACTAGATCAACCTCGGAAAAACCAAATCAAAACCCAACGAGGCTTTCACTACAAAGCAATCACAGGATTCAGAAATATTTCAGGGGGCCACCCCTTGGAGTACACCCGCAACGAAGTAAGCTAGCTCCGAGACGGACCCGAGGTTTGGGTGGACGGCTGTGAGCGACTGGGAACCCCAAACGGGGCTTGTCGACACCGCGAAAACGTGTCCCGATCCTAAACAGTACAGTGTGCTATCCATCGCACAATCGTAAATAAAGCAATAAAACATGGCATAAGTACAGGATAGTAATAAAACCCCAAACTAGTTTGTGGCCCCAAGAAATAAGACTGAATCAAGCTCTGGCTAAGGGGGGCCCATAACACCCCGTATGTGGATAGCGCGATAAATCAAGGAACAATATCAAGTACTCGGGGTCCTACGGGACACAAGTGGGCGTTCGGAAACCAAATATTATCTATCACCCACCGATGCCTCTGCTTACTTACTTCAATTTTAGTTGTTAAACAGGAATTAAAGTGAACGATAAATAAAGCCGAGATCATCTCCAACATCGGACATGTGGCAATACTCCAACAACTGTGGTACATGGCGACACGCAACAGCACTTGAGCAAGCGGCTACGACGCGCAAGTCCAACTATCTACCACAACAGGTAATAGGATGTGTCCAAGGCAATAAATGGCGGCAAGGGAATACCACGGGTACGGAAACTAGAGCATCGCAACACAGATAGCAATAGATCAACAGGAGGAAATAAAGACTAGAAAAGTAATATAGGTAGAAAGGGGGAGATGCTCGCCTGGAAACATTGCCGAAGGATCAACCGAAGATCGGGGCGAAGCTCACATCAACTCAACGGCCTTATCCGCGAAGAAGCAAAACACTAGAAGAAACACCGGATGCACTATTTAATACTACGGCAAAAGATCGGCATGATGCATGTATGATGCATGACATGGTAATATGCGGTGCAATTAGGCCATATTAAGTGGAACCGGGGTCCCGACAATTTATTATTAGGTTTAAGTTATTTAGAACCCCCGCAATTTAAATGTTGTTTTAACAAGGCAAAACAATGACACCGGTTCGCTTCACAAATTTAAATGAGGCCAATATGAGACTAGATTTGCCCGCATATGGGCCCCATATTTAATTATTAGGTGAATCGGCATAAGGCCCCCAAACCACAGAAAAGGATGCATGCATGACAATTTAATATGTAACAAGTTGTATTATGTTATAAAATAGGGTTTCGGGAAGGGGTTCACACATTAGGGGGGTCTCGACGGACTTGAGGTTCCGGGGTTCGGGGTCAGTCTCAGGGTCCAGGGTTCGACGGGATCGTCTCGGCAGAACATTCTCGAGCAACGGGTAGATCTTGTCTCATCCGGGTAGCAGGACTTGGGTCGGTGTCATTCTTATCGTCGCGAAGATCTTGTCGGGTCCGCGCTTCGGATTCCGTGAGGCGATCTTGACGCTCCGTGCCCATGAAGCAGAACTTGTCGTCCGGCGATAGATCTTGTCGATTCCATTCCAACGGCCTTGTTGTTCTGCGGCGAAGATCATGGGGTCTCCGGGGTCCGGGGTCTCGGCGTCCGGGCGAAGTACTTGGCGTCCTCGAGGCAGTACTTCACGCATCTATGGATCGGTCCTCGGGGTCGAAGAACTTGGCGCGCTAGGGTTCAGTCTTCGGCAGGGTCGGTCTTCGAACTTCGGGATCGGTCTTCGGTTATGGCACCGGAAGATCTTGTCGGGGTTCCCGGCTTCGGTTGTCCGTGAAGGTGATTATGGCGATCCGAGATGAAGACCATGGCGGTTAACTTCAATTATCGGTGTCGAGGATGGACTTGTATTTCACTAGGTTCAGTGTGGTGAAGACTTGTTCAACACCGATGGCCTTGTCCGACTTGTCGCGCTTGTCAAACGGAAGAGCTTGGCCTTGGTCTGGTCAACCGATCACGCGCAGAGGTCGCAGGCGCGCAGGCCGGACTTCGGCGAGGCAGGACACCGGCAGCGGGGCGAGCCTGGGCAGGGAAAGGGGTCCTGGAGGAGGATGAACACGAGCAGCGGCTGCAAACCGATGGGCGGAGACAGGAGGCGGGGAGGACGTCCGCGGACGAAGTCGCAGAGCCACGGGGAGGGGCGAGGTCGGCGAGGAGAGCTCGGGGGGGCCGGCAGACGCGGAGGGGAGACGTGGCAGCGGCGCGGGGTCGGCGGCGCTGGAGAGGAGGAGGGAGGCTCGCGGGGGCGCTCTGCAGCAGGGAGGAGGGTGGAGGTTGGCCGCGGCGAGACGGAGATGGAGGGGGAGCGACGGGGAGGGGGACTGGCGGCGCGCGAGGCCCAGGAGAGGAGGCGGCGAGGAGGACTGGTGGGGGGGCCTGCGCCGGCGACGGGGAAGAGGGAGGAGAGCGGCGGCTGCGGGGAGAGGCCGAGGGCGGCGGGCGCAGGCGAGCGCGGGGAGGAGAGGAGGCGAGGAGGGAAGGAGGCGGCGAGCGGCGACACGGGGTGAGGGGAGGGGGCGCCGGCAGCGTGTCGGGGACGAGGCGGCTCCGGCGGGGGTCGGAGCGGGGCGAGGTCGTGAGCGGGGTGGTGAGGAAGGGCCAGGCGGGGTGCGGTGCTAGGGGGCCAGAGAGGATGCGGGCGGGCCGGGCGGTGCCGCGGTGAGGGGAGAGGTGGGGGAGCGACGGCGCCATGGCCGGGGAAGGGAGGAGCAGGGGCGGGTTGGCGTGGGCGGCGGGGTGCGGTGTCGGGGGAGAAAGATGAGGGGAGAGAGAGGAAGGTGAGAGCGGGGACAGGGGGCCAGGGGTGGGTCCAGGGCTGCTGGGTGAGGTGGGACCCAGGCGGGACCCGTGGGCAGGGGAGGGGGTGGACCAAAACGAGTGGCCAGGGGCGGTGGTGGGGGCCGGTTGGGGCCCAGGTGGGGGTTGGGCGCGCCAGGGGTGGGACCGGCCCTGGTTGGCAGGTGGGGATGACGTGTGGGGCCAGGGGGTAGAGAGAGTGGGTAAGAGTGGGATGGGTGTGTGCTGTGTGGAGGGAGAGGAGAGAGAGGGGTGAGGTGGAAGTTTGGGGTTGGTTAGGGGGAGGGAGAGGGTGAGGTGTCAGGAGGCCATTGGTGGGGGTGAGGTGGAGGGGGGGTGTGGGTAGGTTATCTGGTAGCTTTAGGATTAATGGGGTGGGCCGTTTGTGTTTTTCTGGGGTGGTCGTTCGGGTCATTCGGCCCGTTCGACTACCCCGCTAAAAAATATTGCAATATTTTATTTATTTAAACGGACCGTTTGCAAAACATATTTAGTCAAAAAAAAATATTCCGGCGACCCGGGTTTTGCGTTTGAATTAAGATGGGGCGTTTTAGAAAACAAAACGGGATTTGCGAAAATAGTTTTAGACAAACAACATATGATGATGACGATGCAATGCACAAATTCAACGCGATTTTCTAGTAGTGGTTTTTGCGGGATGCCACAATTCGACACCACTAACGATGGATCTCGCCCTCGAGATCCGCCTCATGGTACCGTAAGGAAGGTCGGCGATCTGCATCTTCTCGCGTCGTGTAGATCCTCACGACACCACTAACGAGGGTTCCTTCTTCATCTGGAAATCAGCGACACCACCAACAAAGGGTCGTTGTTCCTGATCGACGAGAGAACACTCCAGAGAACAAAGGATGAAGGTAGAGGTATCAAACGATAAGGCCACCTCTAACTTTCATTAGAAGAGGAAAAGTTACATTGATCCACCAGTTCGATGTACAGAGCGAACAGTAAGAGTCGGGTAGGGTGATCAGTCCATCCTGTACCCAAACTATCAACTCTATACATGAGTAGGAGAATCAGGCAACTCAACTCTCGAGATTTAGACTGAAGATCTTCATAGGCTGTATCCGGAACAAAAGGGATGATGCCAGCAGAAATCGTATGAAATACACAATGATTAGGTTCCGCGATGGTTCCATTGGCATGAACAACACATGCTCAAGGTATACTCCAACTTCACCAATGCTCGTCCTTCTCATATGTTTTTCAACGATACGGATATCCAGCAAGGAACACATATGGATAAAGAGCTCAAGAACAAAAGATTGGAGGAAGGGTACAACAGACAAGTTGCAGATTGATGATCGTAGCACCTCCGTTACAAAAGGAAGAAAGCGAAACCCTGAAGGTACGACGGAAACCCAACCACGAGAAATCCTGGACTCGAAGAGAGGGAAGAGAGCGGATTCAAAACACGTAGAGGTAAGAGAAGAATAGCAAAGGGGTAAGGAGTAAAAGCAGACCTAATCAGATCTATCCAACCGATTTTGCAAAAATAGTTTTGACACTCTACTTCGGCCGTTAGCTAGGTTATCCTACAGGCTGGACTTGTGGGGTATCGCAACTGCTGAGCTCTGATACCACTCTGTAACACCCTCAGAATCGGCCCTATGCAAGTTTTAGCGAAATTCGCCAAACCCGCATAGAAACGATTCAAAGGTGCCCACCAGGCACTTTCGTGCGGGTGGAAAACGAAGTGATAACATTACACAACAGTCCTCGATGGGACCCACAGAACAGATATATATATAACAGCGACTCCATGAGTCAAGAATACAAATATAATATACAAAGATCCAAATCACCTTGAAAATGATAGAGCGTCCGACTACGGACAAGATGCAAATGGGGCTAAGAGCCCTGAAGAATAACCAATGGCGTCCATAACCCTGCCCAGGCCAAGCCGGAAGGGTAACCCTGCTAACGACGTCGATCTCAAAACCTGCTCAAAACAAAAGGGGTGCCGACAAAGGGCAAAGGAAAAAGAGGAGCGTCAGTACTGAGGCCAGTACACGGCGAGGCTAGAATTCGGCGGCCCTCGCCTACATAGGTATGGTGGACTGAGCGGCAGCGGCAGCATGCACTGAACTACCCATAGAGACTCGATACAGCTGGCGGTTATCAGAGAGGGATAAGAATGACCTATCCGGATCCAACCTGAAGCCAACACCAAACAAACCCATCCTGGTGTTTCCCCCTCGAGACCAAACGAGGAAGTCAACCGAGGAACTCACACAGTTGGCAGTTTTATTTATTTCAGTTATCGTTGCAGCAATTACTAGTCAGATTTGGATAATCATCCTGATAAAGTAAGCAGTGGGCACTTTTAGTTAGCCATTCCGTGATAGTTGCAACACTTACTAGTCAGATACAATTAGCATGAGATAACCCAAAACCCAACAGTGGTTGGTACTTTTATTTAGCCATTCCGTTGTAGTTGCAATACTTACTAGTCAGGTACAATGGTCGCAAGCGACACCCAAAGCAAGCAGTTGTGGGCAATATTAGTTAGCTATTCCATTATAGTGAAGCTGATTACTAGTCATTATAAGTCAAATTTATAGCAATAAACTTTAGTTATGCTTGTCTATGGTCGAGATACTGTGCTCCAAGTCGTCCATAACCGCGGACACGGCTTTCAGAAAGTTTTACCCGGCCGGGGTGCACCAATAGCAACACACACTCGATCAACCTCGGAAAAACCAAATCAAAACCCAACGAGGATTTCACGACAAAGCAATCACAGGATTCAGAAATATTTCAGGGGGCCACCCCTTAAAGTAGACCCGCAACGAAGTAAGCTAGCTCCGATACGGACTCAAGGTTTGGGTGGACGGCTGTGAGCGACTGGGAACCCAAAACTGGGCTTGTCGACACCGCGAAAACGTGTCCCGATCCTAAACAGTACAGTGTGCTATACATCGCACAATCGTAAATAAAGCAGTAAAGCATGGCATAAGTACAGGATCGTAAATAAAACCTCAAACTAGTTTGTGGCCCCAAGAAATAAGACTGAATCAAGCTCTGGCTCAGGGGGGTCCCATATACCTCCCGGATGTGGATAGCGCGATAAATCAAGGAACAGGTATCAAGTACTCGGGGTCCTACGGGACACAAGTGGGCGTTCGGAAACCAAATATTTTCTATCACCCACCGATGCCTCTGCTTACTTCAATTTTAGTTGTTAAACAGGAAATAAAGTGAACGATAAGTAAAGCCATGATCATCTCCAACAGCAACATGCGGCAATACATCAACAACTATGGCACTGAACGACACGCAACAGCACTTGAGCAAGCGACTACGACGCGCAAGTCCAACTATCTACCAAACAACAGGTAATAGGATGTGTCCAAGGCAATATAGGGCTGCACGGTATATCACAGGTACGGATACTAAAGCATCACAACACAGATAGCAATAGATCAACAGGAGGGAATAAATACTATAAAAGTAAGATAGGTAGAAAGGGGAAGATGCTCGCCTGAAAACATTGTCGAAGGTTCAACCGAAGATCGGGGCGGAGCTCACATCAACTCAACGGCCTTATCCGCGAAGAAGCAAAACACTAGAATAAACATCGGATGCAATATTTAATACTACGGCAAAAGATCGGGCATGATGCATGTATGATGCATGGCATGGCAAGGTGCGATGCAATTAGGTCATATTAAGCGGAACCGGGGTCCCGACAATTACTTAGGTGGTTCATGTTGTTTAGAAGCCCCGCAAATTAAATGTTGTATTAACATGGCAAAAGATAGCACCGGGTTCGCTACACAAATTTAAATGAGGCCGATATGAGACTAGATTTGCCCGCATATGGGCCCCATATTTAATTATTAGGTGAATCGGCATAAGGCCCCCAAACCACATGATATGGATGCATGCATGAACAATTCAATATGCACAAGTTGTATTATGTTATAAAATAGGGTTTCGGGAAGGAGTTCACATTAGGGTTCGGCAGATCTTGGGGTTCCGGGGTTCGGGGTTCGGTCTCGGGGTCCAGGGTTCGACGGATTCGGTCTCGGCGGGATCGGTCTCGACGGAAACGTTCTCGGACTCCGGGGTTAGGGTCTTCGGATCGGGTAGATCTTGGCGTTCCGTGGTCTTCGGGTCATGTCGACGTCCTTGGTGTCCTCGTTGGAGAACTCGGTGTATCCGTGTAGGAGAACTCGAGGTCAATGGCGAACTTGTCCGGTACCGGGGTTTTCGAATCCGTGAAGTAGATCTTGTCGCACGGGCGTCGATGCTTCCGGAAGTAGAACTTGACGATCCCGGGTCTCGGTGTCCGGGGCGAAGAACTTGGCGTCCTCGAGGAAGTACTTGCCGTATCCGTGTCGACGAACTGGGCGTTCCGGGGAGTCCTCGGTGTTCGGGGTCTCGACGTCTTTGGGTCCGGGAACCGCTTCGGAATCCGGGAGGCGATCTTGGCGGCCTTCGGATCCGGGAGGAAGAACTTGGCGTGTCGAGGGTCCGGTCTTCGGATCCATGAAGGGGTTCTTGGTGCTCCGTGACGAAGGGCCTTGGCGGTCATTTGTTGGTGTCAAGCTTGAGTGGCGATGTTCGGGTCATCGGGTAGATCTTGGCCGTGTTGATCCCGAGGCACCGGCCGACGTGAAGACCTTGCTGCATCTTGTCGCCTCACGGGTACACAGCTTACATGTGGATCTTGTTGAGGTCTTGGCGTCGGGGATCGGATGCGGAACACCAGTGCTCGGATGAACCTTGTCATGCAAACACTCGCAGGTTGTGGTGGTGATTTATTCTTCGGTGTCTCCAAGCTCACAACAGCAACAGGGCAACGAGACAAAATGTCCCGAACCAACATGGCAAGCCAACAAAGAGGCTGCTGCCAGGGAAGCAGACGGTGATGGGCAACGGGCAACGGGCGGTGGCTGCGGCCAGAGCAAGGCGGCGCCGAGCTGGGCGACGGCGGTGCAGGCTCGAAGGGGACGCCGGCGGCGGGAGCGCCAGGGACTGGCGGCGGTGGGGAGGTGGTCGTGGCGGCGGGCGGGGCATGGCGGCGCTCGAGCAGAGGTGGGGGCGTGCTCGGCCGCGGCCGGGGCGAGGTCGGCGGCACGGCCAGGGGGCGGGGACGTGACGGAGGCGGTGGAGCCTGAGGGGGCGCGCGGCGAGGGAAGTCCGGCGGGGACGCGGGCTGGTGCAGAGGGGACCGGAGGAGGCGCTGCTCCGGCGAGCCTGGCGAGGCGACGGGGCGCGGCTCGGCGGCACTCGCGGCCGAGGCGGCGGGACGCGCGCGGGGCGAGGGAGGAGCGGCGTAGGCTGCGTCGGGGAAGGCAGCGCGCGGGGAGGGTCGGACCTGGCGGTGGCGCAGAGAGGGGAGGGCGAGAGCGGCCGTGGCGGGGGAGGCGGAAGAGGCGGGGCCAGGCGGCAGAGGGGTTCCGGGCGGAGAGAGGGTGGTTTGCGTGAGAGTGAGGGAGGAATGTTGGGTGTGGCCGGCTGGGTGGGGTGGGTTTAGGAGAGAGAGAGGGAAAAGGAGAGAGGGAGGCCAAGTGGCAGCTTCTGGTTGGATAGGGGAGGGGAGAGGGTGAGGTGGCAGGTTGCTATTGGGGGGGTGATGTGGAGGGGAGGGCTGGGTAGGTTAGTTGGTATCTGTAGGATTAATGGGGTGGGCCGATTTAAATCCTGGGGCGGTCGTTCGGGTCTATCCGGCCCGTTCGACTGCCCCACTAAAAATAATATAAATTTTATTTGTTTTGATAACACCGTTTGCAAAACATATTTAGTCAAAACAAAATATTCCGGCGACCCGGGTTTGCGTGTTGAACAAAAACGGGGCGTTTGGAAAACAAAACTAGGTTTTTCAAAATAGTTTTATGCGAACAGTTGCAAGATGATGACGATGCTCAAATGCAATGCGGCATGATGACATGAGCATGCGGTCATGATGATGCAATGCACAAAAATCAACACGATTTTCTAGTAGTGGTTTTGCGGGATGCCACAATTCGACACCACTAACAATGGATCTCGCCCTCGAGATCCGCCTCATGGTACCGGAAGAAGGTCGGTGATCTGCGTCTTCTCGCTTCGTGTAGATCCTCGCGACACCACTAACTACCTCGGTGAATTACGCTCCTAGATACAATCCTGGATGAGCGGTAGTGGTTGAAATAGTACGGTGGGGCCCCAAAAGCCACTCACGGGTAGACCTTTCGGCCGTCCCAACCACTTCCAACTCAACGGGACCTGTACGGGCGGCGTAATCGGCAGGCGAAGGGATCAACTACATACACAAATGAGTATGTATGCAAGCCACCATACAAGAGTACATCAGAGCCAAACCATCTAAAAAGAAAGGAAATATAGCAACGCCATACGGCAAGATTCAAATGACCTAGATAGATATAATATTTTAGGATAATTCCTCATACATCACACATCAGAGTATCAAGCGGAAGCGGCAAAACATAGTCCGAGTACGGATAAGAAGCAAATCGGCATAAGATGCCATAGAACTAAGCACATCCCGCCCACAGATCTCACGGATCCCCGTTCCCGGAATCTCTACACCGAACGATCGTTGCCCACATCATCCGCCTCTTCCACCCAGTATCCGTCCTGCGCGGGTACCTGTTCATCTGAACCAATAATTTATCGTGTGAGACCCTAAGGGTACTCAGCAAGTCTTAATGCCTCTAAAGGGGACACAACCTGGGGTGACGCAATTGCAGCGAAAGATAAACCCTAGCAGTTCTACAGATAAACGCTAACCATCCGCCTAACCAATGATAGACGGATGTCCGTGAATTAAGGACAACAGTTATAACAGTAATTTCATCCGATCCATCCTCCTCCTCGCTTACCAACGAGGAAGCGGACGAACAACCCCCATCCGTTGGCAATTTTATTAACCATTCCATGAGTGTTGCACTACTTACTAGTCAAATTACTTAGTCAGATTAAAGCGGTACTTTAGTTATGCTTGTCTATGATCGAGAAACTGTGCTCCAAGTCGTCCATAACCGCGGACACGGCTTTCAGAAAGTTTTACCCTGCAGGGGTGCACAAATAGCAACACACACTTGATCAACCTCGAAAAAACCAAATCAAAACCCAACGAGGCCTTCACGACAAAGCAATCACAAGATTCAGAAATATTTCAGGGGGCCACCCCTTGGAGTACACCCGCAACGAAGCTAGCTGACTTCGAGACGGACCCGAGGTTTGGGTGGACGGCTGTGAGCGACTGGGAACCCAAAACTGGGCTTGTCGACACCGCGAAAATGTGTCCTGATCCTAAACAGTACAGGTGCTATCTGTCGCACAATTTTAATTAAAGCAGTAAACATGGCATCAGTACAGGATAGTAAATAAAACCTCAAACTAGTTCGTGGCCCCAAGAAATAAGACGGAATCAAGCTCTGGCTCAGGGGGGTCCCATATACCTCCCGGATGTGGATAGCGCGATAAATCTTGGAACAGGAATCAAGTACTCGGGGTCTTACGGGACACAAGTGAGCAGGAAGAACCAAATAGCAGATATTGCTCACCGGGGCCACTTTCATTAGTTGTCCGATTACTACTCAGGTTAAGTTGTTTAGGTACCTCGTATCCATCAAACACTCACATACCCTACACATGCTGTTCTACGACTCGCATGGCTCAAACAACTCCTGTAGTAATGGCTCATAGGATGGAGGATCAAGCTTGGTGGAGTTTAAAAGTAAAGGCTATGCAATACTTGGGATTCAGTTTAATGCAATCGCGACTCAATGATGCAAGAATAAGATAGAGGCAATAGGTACTGTATGTATGCAAGCATGTGGTAGTGCTTGCCTGGCAGCTCGGTGGAAGCGAGAGACGGATCTGGGTAGTGCTCCTGGTTCTCTTGATATATCCCCTGCTCAGCGTCTATTCGAAAGAAGAACCAAACAAGCAAGGGCCAACATAAATATAGAGCACAAGCATATGAATAAGATGCGACAAGCAACCAATCATGCCATGATGAATGATGCACAAGTTGCATGGCAATAAAGTAGCATGGCATGGGTGAGGTGTGGAAGACAAGAATTAACATTTTAATGGGGTTTTGGTCCCATTTTATTGTCATAAAAGTTGCTGTATACTTTATATTTAGATGATGCATGCTGCAATTGAAGTCATGGATAGCACAAAAAGAAAGGTCTCGTCGAGCTGATCATTTTAGACATATCATTTGCCAAATTTGGAATTATGAATCAAAAGTTATTAATTATTTAAGTTCTAGTGGCATATGTGGTAATTTAATTCAACTTGGAATTTTAAATGTGCAAAAGGCAATTTGGATAACCTATTTGAAATCCTCACATTTTTCTGATTCAAAAACATATATTATTTGTTTAATTTGGATTTGTAGTTTTAAAATTATTAAAAACTGATTGAATTTGAATTTAAAACAATTTGTAAAGTATATAAAAAAAAACGGTGACACTTTTGTCACCCAGAACAGACCCAGCCACAGTCTCTGGCGAGTGGGGCTGATGCTGACTGGGCACCCACGTGGTCAGAAGAGGGGAGAGGTACCGCGGGTTGAGGGTGGAGAAGCTGGGGTGCCTTTCTGCAAAAAGGCCACGGTCACTGACTGGTGGCCCTGGTAGGACTGCGGGTTATTTCCAGGAAAACACGGGAGCCTTTTTAGAAAAGGCCACCATCGCTGTCTGGTGGGGCTAACTGGACCGCGTAAATAGGAAAAAGGTTGGGGAGGGGGTCTGTGCAAAAGAGCCAAGGCCCACTGTTGTTCTTCCTGGCCCTGCTTCTGACGCGCGCGGCGCGTGGCGTGGCGAGGCTGGCCTCGAACTCGCGACGCGGGCACGCTCTGGAGGGCGGAGCCACTGCGCTAGGACGTGGTTGACGTGCTGCAGGGGTAGCGCGGCTAGGTAGGCTCTGGCGAGGCTCGGGAGGGTGCAGGCGCGAGCGTCCGGCGGTGTTCGCCGGCCGGAGCGGCGCAACCAGGAAACTAGCAAAGAGGCGAGGTTGTCTAGGAGGTTAGGGGGCTCACCGCGAGTGTGCCGGGTGGTCGGTGCGGGCAGGGGCGCCGACGATCGGCGGCGAGGCTGACGGCGGCCGGAGCTAGGGTTTGTCGGGGCGGCGTCGGCCTGGGGACGTCTGGGCCTGCTCCTCCTCGCGGGTCGTACGGGGCTGCTGCAGGGGAGCCGGCTTGTGAACCTTGACCACCCCCTCGACGAGCTGGCCGGCCGGAGCGTCGTAGATGGCGAGGTACTGGCGTTGGGCGGCGTCGGTCTGCTGGTGGCCGTGGAGGAGGAAGGAGGAGGGATGGCTGGCTCAGCCAGATCTGGGCGAGGCCAGAGAGGCGAGAGAGGACAGATAGGGACGGAGGGGAGAGACTGGGTGCCGTGGGGAGGTGGTGGCCGAAAGGTGGCTCGGTCACCCTCCTCTTCACGTGCGCGGGCAGGGGCAGGTCCGGGGCAGGGAGGCAGGCACGGGGTAGGCTAGGCTCGGGTGGGACCGGCTTGCAGAGAGAGAGAGTAACCGCGGAGGGGTGGCTCGGTTAGAGAGAGCTAGGGTTGGGGCTAGGGT